>CM016621.1:27034241-28408802 GCA_005393395.2 Gossypium australe
AAATAAATCACAAAAAATGGCACTAACCGTCCACTTGGATTTAAAAGTGGTAAATTGCCACTTAAAACCCTAAAAAATTACATTTAAGCCTTTTAACTAAAAGAAATCAATTGCGATTAACTTTTACGATTTTATTATTAGTCCTTGTACATTATTTAACCATTCAATCACTAAATTTTCTGAACCAAAATTTAATATAACTCTATAATAGACTAATATTTACTAACTCAATCATCGAAAAACGAGGTTCCGAAATCACCATTTCTGATACCACTGAAAAACATGCTATTACAAGTAGAGGAAGATTGTAACACCCTTCGCTCGACCTGATCGCTGAGTCATAGCTGCAAGATGCTACATTTGTTGTTGGAGCAACTACAAACAATTTTTCAACATTCAACCATTCACACATGTAAATTAGTATCTTTCACATTTAAAATATGCTACACGATCATTTTCAGTTCCACATGATGTAACACCCCAAAACCTGGCCTAGAAGTTTAGATCGAATCTCGGAGGTTACATTGATTACCGAAGTGATAGTAGGAAAATTTTAGTTTAACCAGCTAGAAAACAAACGATATTTAAGTTACGTAAAAACTCTCAGTTGTAAAATCCCGATATTACAAAAATTTGAGTCCAAAAGATGCTTACGTGCGTGTAACACAACATTTCGTACCACAGTATTCAAAATAAAACTTACAATTCAAACTGTTTATTTATAAATGTGGAATTTATAAATATACTTTTTTCGATTCTAAAATGTAGCTGTCCGAGACCTCTGGCGTGCCGAGCCCAGCAACAGTATACAGAAATACCTGAAAAAGGGAAAATGAGGGGGTGAGCTACACGAGCTCAATGTGAGTTCGAAATGTGATTAACAACAGATTTACAGAAGAGAATTCCAGATAGCAGTTCAATAGCAAAACATACTTATAAAGATAAACAGAAACAAAAGGTAAATTCGAGGCCAACGTCCCAACAGAATGTAACAATCAAGCACACCATATTATTAATAGAAACTCAATTGATAACCCGTCAATGGTTCAATACCAAAACACTTATCATCACAAACACTGTGTTCCAAAATGTCATTACGCTAACACCTCAATACACACAAAATCAGTCACACATGTAAAGTCAACCAAATAGAATACCGACAAATAAACTTACACCTAGTCACTTAACCATATGCGCATGAATGCAGTCAAGTAGAAAAGAAACCCACCTTTCCAGTCGAAACACGTCTCCGTCCCCCGATCACACCCCAAAAGAGCTGTTTAAGCTCGTCCAACCCAACACACCACATAGGACCTCGAAAGGCCCATCCAACCCTACACATGTATGTTGACTAGACCACTCAGATAATAATACACAATAAAGCTGACGTATAAATACAATGTAATGCAGTTACTCAATGTACAGATAGGTTGTAGTTTAACTGACAGATTAGAACAGTCTTCCTTCTCTTCACAACCAAACCCCAAAAGTTTTATGCAAATATATGTATGTAGACAGGCGTACAAAATCGAAATACACAGTTTCCAGTCAATAGCACACCAGTTAAGCAGAGTCAGAAGTGTGCATGTACGCGAACAGTCTCACAAAATAATGAATACATTGTACAAACAGTTAAACGGAATCGGAAACACACAAACCCTATTGACCATATACAGAATCAGAAGCTTTAAGGGAATGCTTCTTTGCAAACAGACTTACCGAAACAGAACACAGTGTTAGAAATGCACACGTTCAAATGTCCAGATCCATAATCAATTGCAATGTAATCATCAGATAACACTCAAACGAGTTGTCGAACTAGCTACAATTGCGAGTAGTACACAAGACCAAGCCGAAATAGAGTCCCGACCACCTTTACTAAGACCTAGCCAACGGTCGGAACATACCAAAACACAATCAAGTTGAAAACTGGCACGGTATGAAAATTGGATAGATAGGGCCACACGGCCATATGAAAAAGCCTAGGCCGTGTGGGAGTCAAAATGCCCATGTGGAGGGGCACATGCCGTGTGAAAGGGGGCACATGCCGTGTGAAAGGAGGCACACGCCCATGTGGCTAAGGGACATGGCCGTGTGATCCGGCCGTGTAACTCTCTGTCCAAAAGTGTTAGATTAAGGTGCAGGGCGGACATGGTCGTGTGCCCACCAAACACTGCTGTTGTCCAAAACACAAGCCCTTGTGGGATCCTAAATCCCCAAATTAGCCACACGGTTACATGGCCAGGTCGTATGACACCAAATCACCAAAACCCTAATTCCCAAAAGTACACGTCTGTGTGCCCATGGGACACAGCCATGTGGAAGTTGACTAAAATCCCTAAATCGGCAACACGATCGTGCGTCCAGGCCATGTGGTGCCAAAATTTACCTAGAAACCCTAGTTCCCAAAAGCACACGGCCATGTGGATCGCCCGTATGGGGGCACATGCCCGTGTGGTCACTAAACCAACCAAAACTAGCCTGAAAATCAAGCTTTCTGATTTCTAAGTCGACCCCCAATCAAAGTATTTCAGAACATAACATAACAAACCAAAATTCATGCAATTTAACACCTATTCGAGCCTCAATTGCTCAACTACCAAATCACCTTAAAGGTTGCCGAATTCCACAACAATTCGGTATCGAGTTACACAGTTCAGAACACACACATTATGTCTAATTTCATAGAATCAACTCAGTGTTTCAATAATGAAAAGAAGAGTTCAGAACCTACACCTTAATTCACGATCAAATGCCCAAAACGATCGGCACCTCAAACCTGCCAATTCCAATTCACACCTGACGATTTAGCGAATAATTCCTCTAACGAAAACGCTTGGAGACTCGAAATAAAAGATCAAGACACCAGAAAATAAACAACAGAACAAATTGGGAAAAGAGAGAAAATGAAAATAATAAAAAAACTAAAGAAGAAACAGAGAAATGTGGGAACGTGTAAAATAAATTGGGGTCCCCTCTTTTTTTATCTCTCACCCCCAACTAAAATAAAAATAAATTAGAAGTAAAATAATAAACACTTCTATACTTAAAAACAATAGTAAAGCAAAATTGTTTCCCCAAAATGCACACAGAAGACTTGAACCAAAGACTTAGAGACAAACTAACATACAACCAACCACTAGACCAGCAGGCCCATTCTGAAACTAAAACGCGAAAACACATAACTGGTCGAGCTACGCGCTGACCCTAATCACAAATCTCAAAACTTCTAACCCAAAAATTCAGGGTGTTACACTTGAGCTTTTGAAAGCTTTTTTACTAACTCGAGCATAAATTAGGACCAAATTGTAAAGTTTTAAAAATCTCGGGCTGACATTGTGACTTCATAATTTCTCGTCGCGACATTTTCAACTAAGTGAGTTACTTCATAACGACATATATATCTATGTTGCGACGCCACTCACTGTCGGACGATGTTGCGACACCGCGATCTCATGGTCGTGACGTTACCCTTATTTTGGCAAAATACATATTTGGTACCTAATTACTTGATTTCAAACCTTTACATTTGAGTTTTCATTCAATCTTTGACTAGCATATTGTCATTATACCATGCCAATATCAACCGATTCTAATATATAACCATCTAAACCAACTATTCAATATCATACAATTCAATCATTCATCACTCATCATTCACGCATGTTCAATTTCCAAATCACTCTCTATATTAAAAAAAAATCCATCATTATTTCAGACATGATCAATATGCAATTTAAAAACTAAGACATTTAATAAGATTATCTTGAACTAACCAAATTATACACCAAGCCATGTAAAATGCCTTAACATTCAACTTACCATTTTTAAATCATTAATCAATCTATTTATTTCAAATAGTCCAATTTCAAATCTTAACATGCCAAACCATTCATGTATAAGATCATCATTCTCATAGTATCAACTTGACCAAAATATGCATCATTATGTTATATACCATGCTAAGCATTTGAAATCAATCATCACCACATTTACCATTTAACTATCAACTCCAATATGACAAATTGCATACTAAAAAGCCCTTATAAACATGTCACAATGCCTAGACTCAATTTGAACTTATATTTATCATCTCGATGATAGTGTGTGTTTCGCGTTGATCCAACTGGGCAAATTCTACAGGGTAAATATCTACAAAGGAGGAAACAACTAGAGTAAACATTGAGAATGCTTAGTAAGTTCAAATGGAAATACTATGCTTACCTTAATCAATTATAAGTATAACAACTTCAAATCACTTTGGCATGTAATTTGGCTATCTTTGGTACATAATGCCTTAACTAGTCATTTGCCAACATCAACATTCAAATAGGTTAGACACGCTTGTACATCATAAGAAACAACATTTAATACCAAAGTAATTTCATGTCACATAACAAGTTATAAACATATACCATTTCATATTCAATACATTTTTAAGCCTTTTCTATTTCAATTACTATAATTATCGCTCGATGGAACTATAGTAAAACGAACTCAAATACATGGGTGAACTATGTTGCTCACACAAGCTGAAATTACATTAGGGTGTCTCACACAAGCTGAATTTATATTAGGTTACCCATCCGGGCTAAACCTATGTTACATATAACCCGAGAATCTACAACAAATGATAAACCTCGTTATAACATGTAGCATCCCTGATCAAGCGCGCGTATTACCCTATTGGCATACCAATGTATCTTAACGTTTTACAGAGTTCACACGACCATTATTTTTGTATATATATCTCATTATCAACCCCTGTAATCATCCATGATTCATATCGTACCCTGTACTATTTCATAAGAGCCAACAAATCACATATCATTTCAATTCAATCCTTTACTAGCCAAACATGTCAATTTCACTAGTATCTTAATTATATCTAAACTTACATAAGAAATCAAACACAAAATCACACATGATATAAAATAAGATTATAAGTTTCATATGAACTTATTTGTTTAAAATTTGAAAAGTGAATACTTTAGGGATTAATCCGTAATTTTTGCTTTTCCCCTATTAGCTCCACTTTGATCCAAATATTAATCTATACAATTATTTTTTATACAAATCAATATCAATCACTTTCATATAATGTCATGATATGCATGAACCTATACAAATTCATTTTTCGGTTTCCCTCATATTTTACTTTTTTATTCAATTTAGTCTTTGAACTCGGGACAAGCATAACTTTCGATTCCTAGCTTCGAATTAAAATTTGATTTCATATATTCTCATTAGGGACCTTATACTTTCTATTTTTAATGTAATTTTATTAGGGGTGAGCAAAACTCGATTCGATTCGAAAAAATAAAAAAATTCGAATTTTGAGTTAATCAAATTGAGTTATTTGAGTTATTTGATTCAACTTGAATAAGTAATTCGAGTTTTGAGTTGAATTTTATAATTCAAATAATAGATTGGTGTAAATACCCTTTTGATATTTGTCAATTTTGAAAATGAGCAAAATTTTAAAGTATCAAAATAATTTTAAAAAATTTAATATAATTTTAAAAAATTGAAAATATTTATAAAAATTCTAAATTTTATATTTTTTCAAATTATAAAACTTTTAAAAAAAATTCTAAAAATATATGAAGAAAGTTTTAAAAAATTCTAAAATAATAATTTTGGGGACCTAAATAAGTTAATTAATAATTCAAGTTTATCATACTAAAGTATCTTATTTTTTAAAAATTATTTTTCTTTGAAAAAATTTTCAAATTTATATGCTCTAACATGAAATTAGTTATACCGTAATAAGATTTTAATTTGACATGTTCAAAATTTTAATTTAACTTGAACAATTTCATTCAATTTGACTAGACTCAAATTTCATTTCACTCGACTCGATTTAAAAAAATTTCAAATTGAGTTAGGATGATAAATTTGGACTCATAAACTCGATTAACTTGAAAATTTTTCACTCGATTCAATCGAACACTCACTCCTAAATTTCATGACAAGTTTTACATTTATTCAATTTGGTCTCTAATGTAACAAAGTTAATAATAAGCTAAATTAACTTTACAATCTAGTCCTTTTCATATTATAATATTAAAATCTATCAAATTCAAGCTTAATTCTTTAGGAAATCAACAATGGTAACTTTTTAGAACTATAACAGTTTTACAAATCGGTACATGGGCTAGCTAAATGAAGCTCTCATGACCTCAAATAAGAAAATGACTTGAATTACTTACTAATTTGTTAGCCGAATGTTTTGAACTTAAAAACCTTCTCTAGTTTTTCTATGGCTTTGGAAGGTTGAAGAAATGAAAATGATGGTGAGTTTCCACTATCTTTGTCTTTTATACCTTAATTAACCTAGATTAATTAAATTAAACATAATTTAATTTAATTAATGGAATATGCCATCATCATCCATTAATTCCTATTGAAAATTTGTTTATATATCATTTTGGTCATTTTTTCAATTGCAATTTAAGTCCCAATTTAGTCACTAGGCCTTAATTAATTATTTTTTGACAATATATTTTTAAATAATTCTTGTAAATAGTCATATTTAGTATTTATAGACTCGGCTTACGAAAATGAGGTTCTGAAACTGCATTTTTTTGTACCACTAAAAATCAAGATGTTATAAAGATACACGCCATGTATCTTGTTGACAAATTTGTTTTGCAACGACGTTCCCCCAACCATCCAAAACATCCACGCTCTAACATATTAATCCATCTCCTCCATAGGTATATATAGTTTAAGGTGTTGGGATCTAGTGCCCTTAGTGTAATGATTTTTTGAACATATTGGTTTAATAAAAATCGATCATTACCATTAAAATCTTTTGTATATTGTCCTCAACAATTTTTGCATGCAAAGAAAATTGAAAGCTAATATTGACTCATTGATTATCTAATGTTTAAATTGTAATAGCCCACCCGATGGAGTCTCAATATTCGGTTACTGTCTGACGTATAGATAGTTAAATTTATGTAACAACTCGGTTTTAGTCAAACCGGAACAGTGGTTTTGAGACCAAAAATCTGAGGTTGAAATAATTATTTTATTATTATTTTGAGGTCTACAGCATAATAATATGCTTATGTGAAAATTTTGTTAAGAAATTATATCGTTTGATTGGTCAATTTGATAAAAAAGACCAAATCGCGTAAAATGCAAAAGTTGCATTCTACTTGTTAAAGGTGTTTAATTGCTATGATTTAATAAATCAAAGGTCATTATGTTGTAATTAGACCATTAATAGTATGAGTGGACATATATGGACATTTAATGGATGTTTTAAATGGTTTTTCATGAAGGTTATTATGGTAAATTGCATAATTATTATATGTTAAATAAAACAAAAAACCAAATTAGCCTACATTCATCTTCCTAGCCGAAAATTAGGGCTTAGAAAAGCCATGAAATTTGTTTCAAGGTTCGGCACACTCCTAGCTTGATTAAGGTACGGTTTTAGCTCGATTTTTAATGATTTCTATGTTTTTGTAATTGTTGCAGCTCAATCTAGCTAGCGCGTACCTTTAATTTTGAAACTCTTAAAGATTTTTAGAGTTGCCATTGTTGAATCTATGTGTTCTTTGATGTTTAATGTTGAAATATGAAAGCTTGATGATAGTTTTACATGTTCTGTTAAGTGATTTTTGATGAAAATGCATAACATGGATTAAATTTAGAAAATGTGAAAATTTGGGGTCAAAATGTGAAAAAAAGGGAAAATATGGGCTGCTAAGGGCATAATGGTAATTTGAATAGCATGGGTTAGTATTGAATTTCATGAATTTGTGATTTTATGTAATAAAGACTAAATTGTAAAAGTTGTGAAATACTTGGGGCAAAAGTGTAAAAGTGCTTTAAAGTGTGATATGGAATAAATTGAAAGAATATGTGATTGAACAAGTTAATTTTAAATTCATATAGATCAAGAAAGAAAGAATTCGGATTTAGATCAGGGGAAAAGCAAAGTTATCGAGTAGTCGACCTGATTCGTCAATTTCGAATACGAGGTAAGTTCATATGTGATGATTACGTTATAAATGTATGTTAAAATGATTTAATATTGCATAAATTGTTAAAACGAGATTATGGATAATGTATGAATTGTGAAAACAACTTTACGGATGCATTCGATGATAGAAATGAAAAGTGTGAAAGCCCGGTTGAACCTTAAGAATAGTTTTGGATACTATGGACATGTCAGTAAGTGATACGTTGAGTTGGCTTCAGGCCATGATATTAGCACTTCAGGTGCGTATTTTACCGATTTGGCTTTGGGCCATGCATATCGGATGATTTGGCTTCAGGCCATGATAATAGATCTTCGGATAAGTTAACTTGATTTGGCTACAGGCCATGGTATAGGTACTTATCTTACGAGACTCCTGAGTATCCGATTTCTATTTTGAATGGTTCAACAGGTAAACAAATGATGTGGTTGAGAAAGAGGTTAGTACGAGGTGATACATGTACTACAGAACCTATTAGAGTATAAAACAGTGAAAGTTCGATGAATTTGTATTTGATAATGTTTTGAGACATTAGAAAGGTTTGTAGTTAATGTGTATATGGTTTTGTCATGTGTAATTGGTTGATTTGCATTTATTCGATGTAATAAGTTATTCACATACTATGAAGCTTACTTCGTGTTATTTTTCTGTAACACCCTGGTTTTAGGGGTTAGATTTTTGGTGCTTAGTTCGGGTGTTGGCACACTTCAGTGTGTGGTTGGGTGAGTTTTAGGGGTCCTGAGAACCCTAGAAGGTGGGGCAATGCCTTAGAAAATTTTTGGTTTTTAGTGTTGAAAGGGGGGAGCTTGGCAAAGAGGGGACTTAAGAGAATTATTTGGGAGTTTATGTCACAAGAAAGGAGTTGGTGGAGTGGCAGGATGGGCGCCACTAAGGCCTTGTGTGTATGACGCCATTTGCAAGGGGAAGGGTCTCATGTTCGATTCGCGGGAGCAGCAGATGGGCATTGTTTTTTTGGTAAGGAGGTTGGACGGTTTTGGAGGCTTAAAAGGTGGAGAAGACTTGGTCAATTTTTTTTTAAATTTTGGCTAGAAGGTTTGACCCATTCAAACTATTTTGAATGGATGGTGGGGAGGTATTTTAGGAGATTTTTAGGGATTATTTTTGGGGGGTTGGAGCTTGGCTTTTTAGTATAAATAGGGGGGGGAGGTGCTCATTATTCATTCATCATTTGTTTTCTCTCCCTTGTCAAATTGTGCTTCACATTTTCTTTGGTTGCCGAAACCCTTTTCTCCAAAGCTTAGTTGCCAAATCCTTTGCTCTCCCTATTTCCTTTCCTTTTCACTTCAAAACCGAAAGTACACCCCACATCTTTCTTTCTCTTCTCTTTGGCCGAAACCACTATTCCCTACTTCTTGATTTTATAGATAGCCGAATCTACACCACCACCCTTTGCCGAATTTTCCTTCCCTCAGTTTGGTAGTGTTATTGGCCGAATGTTGGCATAGACTTCTTCGGGTTCCATAGCAATCGATTTGGTAAGGCTTTGTTTTAATAAGCTATGTATTTAGTATTCGTTTAACCTAAGGTTATGATGATAAGGCCGTTTGTAGGGGGGAGAGGAGACTAGCGCAGGAGACCTTTTCGGGATTGGTATAGGCAGCATTTGCTGAGGCATAGAGTAGCGTTTCGGGTTTGGATTGTTGAGCTATTAAGGTGCGTAATCATCGCACTATTTCTGTGGTTTTGGTTGCTAACTTGTTACATGTGTATTATGTGTGGAAGCCGTTTATAATGGCATAAGTGATGAGAACTGGTGATGGTAAGTTTATTTGTGATGTATTTATGTATGTATAAATATTTATATACTTAGGTGATATGATGGCTTAACATGTTGCATATATATGTAGTTGCATGGGGTTTGGGCTTGATTCGATGAAGAAGGAAGTGTACACAAGGTGTACGTGGTCTAATGATAGCTTCGGCTACATTAGCGCTTGGGGATTTGCTGTGTGCTACCTCAAGGGAGGTGTTGGCTCGGTGCCCATCTCGGCGGTTGATTGCTATGTGCATCACCGTAGACAGATTACGATATTGGATCACTTGGGTTGATCGGTGGCTCAGCCACGGCCTTGAGCAGCGAGCTTGCCAAGGTAAGATGTTATGGATCACACTGTGATCGGTGGATTAGCCACGGCCTTAGGCGGGGAGTCTGCTAAGGTTGGTGTTCGGTTGGACAATGGGTTGGGCTGAGATGCATTCTTGCGTGATTTGTTTCGATGGCTGTATGGGTATGGGTCGAGCCCATACGGATGGAAATATGTGTTGTGATTATGCACTGAGTCAGTGGACTCACTCTTTTAATTAACCATTTCAGGTGACGCGTAGAGTGGACCGGGATCGGAGAGGACACGTGGTGGCCCATGCAGAAAGAATAGTTTAAATATTTTAAGTTTATTTATATTAAGTACTAGATCTTTTAAACATTGATGTAATAAGACCCTTTGATTTTTATTTACTTTGGGAATTATTTAATTATTTTATGTTTGGATTATATTAAATTACTAAGTGGAAACGAATTTATTTTTGACAACTTATTTATTTAGAATTAGTCTTATATATTCATTAAAGTTTATTTTTGGGCATTTTATAATATTGATATGATAACAAAGTTTTACTCATAAGTTTGAATAAACATGGATTTTACAAAAGGTAGCAAGTTTTACTAAATTTTTCTAAGTTAAATAGATTTTTCCACCGTCTTTTCCGCACTAATATAACCAGATTCGGTCGTAGTGAATGGGCCGGGTTTGGGGATGTTACAGTTTGGTATCAGAGCCCGGTTCAAAACTCGGCTTTGAGGGTTTTGGGCCCGAAATAGTTTTCAAAATGGGTTTTTGGAATGTGGGCTTTTATAAAAAGGTTTTCAGGTTATTCTGGCATGGCACCTGTGTCTCCGGCCCGAGTCCGCCAGGTAAGTACTTCGGACTTTTGAAGTGTTTTGTTTATGTGTATTATTATGGGTTTATTTGGGCTCGTAGATTAGTTTTTAGGGCTATTGGACCCTAGGATTAGTCTACTCAAATACATGCATAAGACTTAAAGCTCTTAAACAAACCTGTGAAGTAAGTCGCCGAGTTAAGGTGTGGCAACCTGGGTGCGCATGTCTAGGATTGGATCCGGAAGAGCTAGGTATTTAAGCAGTCCTCGTGACTCACCTCCTCTTCGCAGGAATCCTACCTGGTGCGTAGCTACGGTTCACCTTAACCAAGAGGACTTGTTCATAGGCTAAACCGATTATTAAAACCCGAAAGGGAATTAGCCTTGCTGTTTTCTAAATTCCCTGTTTTAAAATTTTTCAAATTTTCCCCTCTGGTTTGTGAAACCTTAAATCTGATTTTGAAGGACGTTTTTCTTTCGATTTACAAAATTACCAAAATGCCCTTAGTGGCAAAATTACCAAAACGCCCCTGTATTGCAAAATTACGGTACTACCCTCAAATTTTGATAAAATGCTCTTTACTTTGCAAAATACTAAAATCCGAGTTTTCAAAATATTAGGATACTCTGATTTTTGGAAATTTACGAAAATACCCCTGGTTGACAAAATTACCGAAATGCCCTTGGTTTCTAAATTCTCAGATTTCTCTCGACTTTTACTGAAATAATCCTATTTTATCAAATGTCAGAAAATTCTATTTTTGTGAAATATTGTGATATTCCGATTTGGAGAATTTACAAAAAAATGCCGTGACTTTCAAAATTACTGAAATAACCCTGACCTCTGAAAATTTTGCAACACATCCGATTTGAAACAAAATTTTTCAAGATAACCCCTGTGACTTTGTAAATTTTGAGATATCTTTAAGTTAGAAAACTATTTTCAAAATTGACCCTGAGTTATTACCGAAATACCCCTCTCTAGGAAAAATGACGAAATTATCCCTGGGTAGGAAGGAAACTTGATTGCTCGAAAGAACTACTCTCGGAAACTTTATTGCATAAAATTGCTCGTGGATAAACAGTGAAACAAGAATTTCTAATCCATAAAACTTTCTAAACAGACTAAATCGAGGCGCTAGATATGAGTTCTAGGGGGCGTGGTCGCAATACTCGTGGACGTGGTAGAGGCAGGATGTCAGTGTCGGAACCGGTTGGGTCACGCCATGGGTCAGAAAGCGATGCTCCGCCACCAGCTGTTGAGGTTGAACAGCAGGATCAGACTGGAGGAGACGACGCAGTGTCACAAGCTGTGCTGCGAATGCTCGAACGAGTGGCAGGAGCCAATATGGGAAATAGGAATCGGAAGTCAGTGCCCGAAAGGCTTAGGGCGAATGGAGCCGAGGTTTTCAGAGGAGTGTCTGGGGTAGCTCCGAACGTGGCAGAATACTGGCTTGAGGCTGTTGAAAGGATTATGGACGACTTAGACTTGACTGCTGAGGAGAAGCTTAAGGGAGTTGTTTCATTGCTACGGGATGAGGCCTACCAGTGGTGGCTCACGGTTAAGGAAAGTACCCCTGCGGATCGAGTGGACTGGGGTTATTTTAAGATCAAGTTTGAAGGAAAGTATGTTGGAGCAAGCTATGTTGATGCTCAGAGGAAGGCGTTCCTTAACTTGGTGCAAGGAAACAAGTCGATAGCGGAGTACGAAGCTGAGTTTCTGCGTTTGAGCCGGTATGCTCGGGGCATCGTGGCAACGGATTATGAGAGATGCGTTAGATTTGAAGATGGTCTGCGGGATGAGTTGCGAGTTTTGATTGCTCCGCAGAGGGAAAGAGACTTCGCCGTTTTAGTGGAGAAAGCTCGAATAGCTGAGGAGGTCAAGAAGGCTGAGAGGCTCAATAGGGAAAGGAACCGTGATAAGAGAAGTGTTGGATCGCCAGAAGTGGTTGAGAGGGTCCAGAAAAGACCAAGGGTTGAGACTCCTGTTCATATTGCTAAGCCGGTCGCCGGAAATCCAGATCATCCGTGTGCGCAGTGCGGAAGGTATCATATTGGCGGGTGCTGGAATCGAGTTCGGGAGTGCTTCAGATGTAAGTCCAAGACTCATCTGATTAAGGATTGTCCCCAGAACCCGAATAGGACTCAGACAGTGAGTCAAGGTTATGTGCAACCAGGCAGAGAAGGTCAGCAAGCGATGAGAGGTCGTGGTTCGAACCGTGGAGGAAATGGTTCCGGCCAAGGTCGTGGAGTAGTAGACCGCGGTAATGGTGCCACTGAGGCAAGGCAGCCAGGACTGGTTTTTGCAGTTCGTCGGAGAGGGGATAATGATGTGCCTGATGGGTCAACTGGTAAGTTCCTTAAGTCCGGAATGCTCTTTGTGGTTTTGTTCGTTTTGGTGATTGTTTGATCTGTTGCTCGTAAAGTAGTTGGAACCTTGAGTATGTTAGAATCCATGCCTAATAGTATGTTAGCTCTTTAAAGATCAGAGTGCGCAGCTATAGTGTAGTGGGAGAAATTGGATGGTTAGTCTAGACAAGTAATTTCGAGGACGAAATTATTTTAAGGAGGGTAGAATTGTAACACCCTGGTTTTAGGGGTTAGATTTTTGGTGCTTAGTTCGGGTGTTGGCACACTTCAGTGTGTGGTTGGGTGAGTTTTAGGGGTCCTGAGAACCCTAGAAGGTGGGGCAATGCCTTAGAAAATTTTTGGTTTTTAGTGTTGAAAGGGGGGAGCTTGGCAAAGAGGGGACTTAAGAGAATTATTTGGGAGTTTATGTCACAAGAAAGGAGTTGGTGGAGTGGCAGGATGGGCGCCACTAAGGCCTTGTGTGTATGACGCCATTTGCAAGGGGAAGGGTCTCATGTTCGATTCGCGGGAGCAGCAGATGGGCATTGTTTTTTTGGTAAGGAGGTTGGACGGTTTTGGAGGCTTAAAAGGTGGAGAAGACTTGGTCAATTTTTTTTTAAATTTTGGCTAGAAGGTTTGACCCATTCAAACTATTTTGAATGGATGGTGGGGAGGTATTTTAGGAGATTTTTAGGGATTATTTTTGGGGGGTTGGAGCTTGGCTTTTTAGTATAAATAGGGGGGGAGGTGCTCATTATTCATTCATCATTTGTTTTCTCTCCCTTGTCAAATTGTGCTTCACATTTTCTTTGGTTGCCGAAACCCTTTTCTCCAAAGCTTAGTTGCCAAATCCTTTGCTCTCCCTATTTCCTTTCCTTTTCACTTCAAAACCGAAAGTACACCCCACATCTTTCTTTCTCTTCTCTTTGGCCGAAACCACTATTCCCTACTTCTTGATTTTATAGATAGCCGAATCTACACCACCACCCTTTGCCGAATTTTCCTTCCCTCAGTTTGGTAGTGTTATTGGCCGAATGTTGGCATAGACTTCTTCGGGTTCCATAGCAATCGATTTGGTAAGGCTTTGTTTTAATAAGCTATGTATTTAGTATTCGTTTAACCTAAGGTTATGATGATAAGGCCGTTTGTAGGGGGGAGAGGAGACTAGCGCAGGAGACCTTTTCGGGATTGGTATAGGCAGCATTTGCTGAGGCATAGAGTAGCGTTTCGGGTTTGGATTGTTGAGCTATTAAGGTGCGTAATCATCGCACTATTTCTGTGGTTTTGGTTGCTAACTTGTTACATGTGTATTATGTGTGGAAGCCGTTTATAATGGCATAAGTGATGAGAACTGGTGATGGTAAGTTTATTTGTGATGTATTTATGTATGTATAAATATTTATATACTTAGGTGATATGATGGCTTAACATGTTGCATATATATGTAGTTGCATGGGGTTTGGGCTTGATTCGATGAAGAAGGAAGTGTACACAAGGTGTACGTGGTCTAATGATAGCTTCGGCTACATTAGCGCTTGGGGATTTGCTGTGTGCTACCTCAAGGGAGGTGTTGGCTCGGTGCCCATCTCGGCGGTTGATTGCTATGTGCATCACCGTAGACAGATTACGATATTGGATCACTTGGGTTGATCGGTGGCTCAGCCACGGCCTTGAGCAGCGAGCTTGCCAAGGTAAGATGTTATGGATCACACTGTGATCGGTGGATTAGCCACGGCCTTAGGCGGGGAGTCTGCTAAGGTTGGTGTTCGGTTGGACAATGGGTTGGGCTGAGATGCATTCTTGCGTGATTTGTTTCGATGGCTGTATGGGTATGGGTCGAGCCCATACGGATGGAAATATGTGTTGTGATTATGCACTGAGTCAGTGGACTCACTCTTTTAATTAACCATTTCAGGTGACGCGTAGAGTGGACCGGGATCGGAGAGGACACGTGGTGGCCCATGCAGAAAGAATAGTTTAAATATTTTAAGTTTATTTATATTAAGTACTAGATCTTTTAAACATTGATGTAATAAGACCCTTTGATTTTTATTTACTTTGGGAATTATTTAATTATTTTATGTTTGGATTATATTAAATTACTAAGTGGAAACGAATTTATTTTTGACAACTTATTTATTTAGAATTAGTCTTATATATTCATTAAAGTTTATTTTTGGGCATTTTATAATATTGATATGATAACAAAGTTTTACTCATAAGTTTGAATAAACATGGATTTTACAAAAGGTAGCAAGTTTTACTAAATTTTTCTAAGTTAAATAGATTTTTCCACCGTCTTTTCCGCACTAATATAACCAGATTCGGTCGTAGTGAATGGGCCGGGTTTGGGGATGTTACATTTTCTATGTTTTATAGTGAATCAAGGCTAGCACGGATTCAGGAGTCGTTGGGAACATCATCGCACTATCAAACATCTAAGTTGGTACTTTTGAATTATACATATATGGTATATGGCATGTATAGGCTAGATATGGTATTTTGGTTGTGATCATAGCCATGAGATTTGGCTTGTAAATGATGTTAATATTGATGTGTGTTTGGCTATTAGAAATGGTTGTTAATGACTTTTGTAAGATGTTTATAATGCCTTGTGAGATGGATTGTGTAACACCCTAAATTAGGGGTTGTTGAGAATTTGATTATTTTAAATATTTTTCCATGTGTGTGCTTGAAGAGTTAAATTCTAAGATTTATTTGACATGTTTAAGGGTCTAAAAATAACTCGAACTAAGCTCGGCTCAGTATTAAAAATTTATTTTTAAGTGTGTACAAGGAAGGGGTTAGGTTAGTTAGGGCTTTAATAGAATTTTGGGTGAGTTAAGGCACAAAAGATGGGCTTGGTACAGGTGGCGTGGGGCGCCTAAGAGTTTGCTAGGGGCCTTGGGTTCGATTCGTGGAAGAAGCAAGGGGGAAACGTTTTTCCTTTTGGGTTTTTGGGCGTTAGGCCTAGGAAGGCCTTTTAATTAAATTAGGAGGGCTTATTGACATGAAAGTGGGTTGGCTAAGTGGCCAGCGTGTGCCACTTAGAGGTTTGGAGGTTGTTGGGCGCATGTTCGAGCTGCTGAAGCAGCGTTTGGCATTTTTAACTTTTGGGTAAACGGCCTGGAGAGGTCTTATAATTAAATGGTGGGGTAAATTGGCAAGAAAGTTGGGTTGGAAGAAGTGGCTAGGGGCGTGGAAGAAAGGGGCTGATGCGTGAGGTCCTGCGTTCGAACCCAAGATGCTGCAATTGGGATTTTATTTTATTTTTTTTTCTTCCTTCATGCAAGTTGGCGAAATGGTCTGCACATGGGCTTCAATTTGGATGAAGGATGCATGTTTGTTTAATTCTTCTAGAATTCGGCTAAATAAATGGGATTATTATTATCATTGTTTTTATTTTTATTTGTTCTTAAAGTGGTGATAGGAGGATAATTGCTATGTTATTTTATTGGTGCAAATGGGTAAAGATAAGCTTAGCATTTGGAATTTTGATTTCGGCTGGAAGAATTGTTAAGCACATGGCTTCTTCTATTTTATTATTATTAGATAATAAGATAATGGAGATAGACAAGGATATTAAATTAGATTTTTAATTAGATTATTATTTGGATTAAATTATGATAAGTGGCCAAGAGGATTTTTAGGTGGTAGCCGAAATTTGAACTCCTTGAGCAAGGAGAAGTGGACGGCACATGTGGGGAGTTTTTCTCTCTTTAAATTCTTTTTTTTAAGAGATAATATGAGCTTTAATTTCCTTAAATTCTAAGGACAATATGTGGGATATTATTAAGATTAAAAAGAATTATTAGATTATTATTGGGATTAATTCAAACTATTTTGAATTATTCAAAATGTGTGGCTTAGAATGATTTTAGATGTTGGCCGAATTTTAAACTCCTTGAAGAGGAGTAATCGGCATGGAGACTAGGTGTTAGGAAGGGGAGGCCGAATTCTTTAGTACTCTTTTAACAAAATTCGGCTAGGCACTCTCCCCACATTCCATTCCTTTCGTTTCTTTTTTCCAAACTTTCTCTCTTCTCACATAGCTTGGCCGAAACTCCCCACTCTTCTCTTCTCTTTATTTTTCTTCTTTCTCTCCAATCGAACCTATCCCCTATTCCAGTAACCGAAACTTCTTTCCTCCCCTACTAACTCTCTTTGGCCGAATATACCCATTGGAAGTGCCGATTTCTTCATGTGTCTTCCTTTCTTTTTCCTTTTTGATAGCCGAATTTCCCCTCTCCATATTCCAAGTCTTGGCCGAATAACAAACAAGAATAATCTCCTCTAGACTCTCCTTCAATCGGTTCATAAGGTGGTAAGTAATCTTGGCCGAATGTCTATACTCACTTTCCTGATCTCTGTTAATTTTCTTTTACAAGGGGGATAAGTGCCGATTTCGGCAATAAGTACAAGGCTTCTAAACGATTTTTGGTAACTGATTCTTCTTAGGTACCCCAAGTTGGTGAAGTAGTCAACCCGAGTTTCTAACCTCTAGCATTCGGTTTTGGTAAGTAATGGTAAGATCTACTCTAGTAGTTATATGGTATTTATTTAAGCCGAAGGCTATTGATGTGAGTTATGGCAATGGCCGATTGTAGGGGAGCAAATACATAGTTGGGTGGCCAGTACTTTAAAGACACTCAGGTAAGGATTCGGGTTCAAAAAGAGAACCCTTTTAAATATTTGGTTTGGCTGAATAGGCCATAGTACTAATCCTATGTGGGCCGAATATAGGTGCAGAGAGATCTAGGGAGGCTGACTTCTTCATTCGGGATTTAGATTATTCGTGGTGACAGGTGTGTACATACACACGTATAATTTATTATATATGCTGAATATTGTGAATGCTAACTTAATATATGTAGCATTGGATAATATACCGTATTGGTATAAATGGAAATCCAGGTAAGTACCTGTTAATATGATTTTGTTATTTTATGCTCTTGGAAAGCATGATGTATTGGTACATGAGATTTAAGCATGTGTTGGCATGTAATATATATATATGACTGTTGTGGGATTAATGAGTGGAGGGGGCAGTGTTATTTGTGCCGACGGGCACCAGTGTTTTGGTAACACACCGTGACTAAGGTCACCAGAGGTTTGGTACCCCCAGAGGTTTGGTACCTCAAAGCGACTTGTCCCTGTGGTTAACACCACCGTGGGTTGGCCCCACTTGAGATTGGGATCGTCTGCCAGTGATTTGGTATCACACGATGGGTTGGCCCCATCACCCGATTTGTGTCTACGGACACCAGTGTTTTGGTAACACATTGTGACTATATGTCACCAGTGGTTTGGCACCACCAGTGGTTTGGTACCACAACGGGGTAGACAGTGGCGTATGGCTGGCTAGGTTGGGACACATGACATTTTGCATATTAATTGTTATATGTTGTGTATGAAAATTGTCTTTAAAACGGGGGAAGGGTTACATACTGAGTCTTGGTGACTCACCTTCTCCTTTATATTTTTCAGGTGACACATAGATCGCGGATATGGAGCCGGGTTGACTCGAGGTGGCCATGCAGTGGACTTTGATTAATTGAACTTCAAATTTAGTTATTTTATTTTGGATGTAATAAGGCCTCCTTATACTTTATTTTTGCTATTTTTCTCATATGTTGGATATTTTGTCTAAAACTATATTATAAGAATTAAATTAAAACCACATGTTTTCCTAAATTATAACGCAAATTTTTTTATTAAAAGTGCCATCGGGCACGGTTGGAATTTGTTTTTAAAACTTGACGTAAATATGTTTATTTTTAAAAAATAAACACTAAGTATGATTTTACCAAGATAATCAAATACGAGAAGTTTTCGACAAAACTTAATGAGTTTCAAAATGGTTTTCAAAAAGGTTTTCCTCGTAACAAACCAGATTCGACCATAGTGTTTGGGGCCGGGTTTGGGTTGTTACAGATTGTTTTGGCATGGTTGTAACCAATACATTATGGAAGCTAAAATGGTTATGTGAATTATGGTAAATGAACCATATTGTTTGATATTGTTTAGGCATGTATTTGGCTAAGTAAATGGTAGTGATTTGAGAATTGGAATAGATGAAATTGTAAAGGTATGAATTGTGCATTTGGTTGATGAATTTGGCTACCTAATTGTATGATGAAATGGTACCATTTTTCCTTGTGTAGGTACATTGAAGTTGGGGTGGCAAATTGGCCTTGCAAATGGCCTATTTTTGTCCACACGGGCAGAGACACGAGCGTCTCAGCCGTGTGTGACACACGGTCTTGTTACACGGTTGTGTGTCCCCTGGTGTTGAAATTAAATTGAAGTCAGTATACTCCACACGGTCTCACACATGGGCGTGTGACTGGCCGTGTGATACAAGTAGTATACCCCCTAATTGGAACATGGCATAGCACACGGGCGCGTGACTTGGCCATGTTACATAAGTCAGTATACCCTACAGGTTTGGCACGGCTTGGCACACGGGCGTGTGTGGCCACTTCGAAGGGCACACGGGCTAAACACACGGGTATGTGGTTGGCAGTGTGACCCAAGTCAGTATGTGTGCCCTGTTTCCCCACGGCCTGAGACACGGGCGTGTTTGGAGCCGTGTGAGGCACACGGCCTGTTCACACGGGCGTGTGACCCCTGTATGGTTGAAATTTTTCTAAGTTTCCAAAAATTTTCGTATGTTATTGGTTTAGTCCCGAACCACTTCTAAAGCATGTTTAAGGCCTCGTAGGCCCTTATAAGGGACAATGTAATTGTGTTGAATGATTTATGAGAATGAATGCTTTATGTTTGATAAATGTATGCTATATGTTGTGAATTGATCGGTAATACCTCGTAACCCTACTCTAGCGACGGATGCGTGTTAGGGGTGTTACAATTTAAGATAGAGATGAGTAAGTAAATTGGTTGTTATGTCAAAATAGAGTATTCTGAGCGATTCTCCATTTGGTGAATACTAGGGTTTGACGCCCGCCCCAGATGTTTAGTTGAGACTTAATTAGTTATGTTGGAATTTAGTTGAGACTTAGTTAGAATTGAACTAGACTACTGTAGATGATGACTCAAAACTTGTTAAGTGCACTTAATCACAAGGATCAAGAGTGTCAATGGAATTATATGGTCCTTCCACTAATCCTTGTCTCTGTTGCTTAAGTACATAAGGATAGTGGTGGTCTTTCAGAAACACCTTTAGATATTCTTCTTTCTTGAATTCCTATGTAAATATTTGAAAAACCTAAGTTTAAAAGAACTTCTTTGAAGAGAAAGTTTGCAGTATTTAGCTAACTTCTACATTAGTACCAGCTCACTGGTAATTTCTGGTGAACCCTTAAGATATTATCGAAGTAATTTACATGTTTTTCGTACTTCATGCATAGATGTTAGAATGGTGTGTGAGGAAGGAAACTTTCTTACTTTAGATTAAGTGTTATTGATTCTTGCATGCATGTTAAAATTTGATAGAACGATGATCTGATATGTATAATTATCCTTCTTTTAGCTCAAGAAGCTAACGAGGGTCCCAGTGGTAAAGGCAAATGACCTACTGTATAGACGTGTGCTAGAGTTTCTGGTGAGTTCCTTCTTACTTCCATATGTTGTAACTTCCATTATTATATAACTCGTGTAAGGTAACTAACCTTCTTTAGTGATGCATGAATGATATATGTGTGGATGATGGTCGTTTAATGTCGTCAGTTTGAGTTCAGTTTGTTTGTGTTATGAAGTAAGCGCCATCCTTCATGCTTAAGCCAATACCATTTGTTTGTGGTATATGAGATATGATATGTAGTGATGGAGAAGAGGAGATATGTTTGTGCAGCCTCTAGTAGGGCAACTATATTGAAAACTGGTCTGGTGGATACACGATAAAACATGCTATTCTGAATGAGAACAGTATGAGGAGTTAAGGGGGAATATGTATATGAATGAGACTGTATGATATGTTTTTGACTCTAAATTCTAGGTATGTGGTTGGTATGAGGATGGGTTTGTCTAAGTTGTGTTAAGTTGGCGTACAATATTCGCCCATGTGTAATACAAATTGGCATACTAAGTCTGTCTGTGTTCTGTTAGCGCCATTGAGCGTATTATGATTATTATGTGAAACTCCTTCTGAAAGGTTTAATATTATCATAAGAAATAGTGTGCATGATTTCTATCTACTTTTGGGAACTCACTAAGTTCGTATGAACTTACTCCATTATCTTTTCCTTTTCAGGCATGTTGATAGAAGGAAAGCTTTCTGTTAAAGGGACTATGCCAGAGCACTGTTGCTATTGTGTGCTGTTCATTTTGTTTTGTATCATGCATGACCTTCGGGGGTGGCGTATAAATGTATTTTTGAAACTAATATGTATAATGATATTTTATTTTGTTAAGACACTATTTTAAAGAGAATCTTTTTAATTTCAATGTTTGGATTTAAATTAATATAAATTGTTCATGAATCTATTTATTTGTACTTATATGCTGGATGGTTTAAGCAATACTTTCAACTTTCAGTGATGTATATTGAAACCTTTATTAAGTAAAAGCCCATCACATGTTTTATACTCACAAAGTTGTAAAGTTTTACAAGTTTCCACTGAATGATTTGTATAAGAACTAGTCTGATTTTAGGTGTGACACATCATACTCGGATCCAAGTGTTAGGTCGGGTTTAGCGTGTTACATAAACTAATATTAAGTAGCATTACGTTGTCGAATCGTAATGTGAGAAGATTATTGGATTTGGTGCCCTAAGTGTAGTATTTTCGTCAAATTACACTTGTAATTTTTGGAACATATTGGTTAATAAAATTATTCATGAATTACATTAATACTTTGTATATTGTCCTCACATGGTTTTTGAACGCAAAAAAAAAAAAAAAAGAAGTAAATGTTGCTCACTGGTTGTCTAATGTTTAACTAATACTAAGTGACATTACATGGTCAGATCGTAATACAAAAAGACAACTTATATTAGTAGACGAACCTAAACATGTCCTTAGTCTAATAAAAAATAAGCAAACCCATTAAAAGACTAATATGTCGTCTATCAAGTTCAGTTGGGGAGATGCTTTATCTCGAGTATTAGAGCGGATAACTCCCAAAAGATACAGACATAGATGTGGCTGACTAGACAGACAGTACATCAGACAGGACCCAAGAAGAATAGATATTGAATTCGTTTATAGATTTATTCACTTGTGATGTTCATAGTGTGGAATAGCTAAATCCTGAATGCATGACGAACTATGTATGCGTGACTTATACACTTTGATATAAGTAAAAGCATGAGTTTGAATAGATAAGGAATCAAAAGCTGGTGTGTTGGGTATACGACTTCTGTAGTACGTAGCGTCATTTACAACAGTGGAAGTCATAGCCTGAGATATGGGTAAATGATATCTTCTCATTGGCATTACATGGTTGATGACAAGTAAATATGGCCACGGGTTGTTTTTCTTTGTGATGGATGACTTGGCCACTATTTGATAGTGATTGACTTTTCATGAAGGAAGATGTAATGCTTACCATAAGAAAAAAAAAAGGACCATATGGAAGAGCAGATATTATTCGAAAGAGATCAAGGATATCCTATGAGGGTAACACACTGAGTATATCCTATAAGGTCTGTAACACCCCTCACCCGTACTCAATGCCTGAATAGGGTTACGAAGCATTACCGAACTTACATCACATTTAAACAAAATTTTCTCATACATTTGATCAATAAATACAATAATCAATCAATCTCAATCAATTTGTCCCTAATACGAGCCTACTAGGCCTTACACATGCAAAGGAGTGGTTCGGGACTAAACCGATAACTCGAAAAATTTTTCAGCACCTATAAATTTTTTCTCTAAAACAGGGGACACACGCCCGTGAGACCGGGCTGTGTGTTTAACACGGTCACCAGACACACCCGTGTCACAGGCCGTGTGGACATTCGAAATGAGAGCACATGGCCGTGTCCTAGCCCGTGTCCTACCTCGTGTCCAAACAAGTGAGGTTACTGACTTGGGTCACAATGCTGATCACACGCCCGTGTGCCCTTTGAAATGGCCGCACACACCCGTGTGCCATGTCGTGTGCTAGGACATGTCAAACCTGTAGGGTATACTAACTTATGCAACACGACCAAGTCAAATGTCGTGTGCTAGGCCATGTACCAATTAGGGGGTATATTGACTTGTGCCATAGGGCCGATCACACGTCCGTGTGTGAGACCGTGTGGAGTATACTGACTTCATTTCAATTTCAACACCAGTGGACACACGGCCGTGTAACATAACCGTGTGTCACACACGGCTGAGACACACGCCTGTGTCTCTGCCCATGTGGACAAAAATAGGCTATTTACCAAGCCATTTTGCCCCCCATTTTGCACATACCTAAACAAGATCAAATGGTACCGGTTCAAGATACAAATATACAACCAAATACCATCAACCAAAGTTCAAATCATACCAATTCTTTACCATCGATATAAATAACAAGTATACCACAATTTGCCATATAATTTCATACCTAATTCACATATACCATTCAATTAATTAAACCATTCCAAACATGCAATATTCATTCAACCTCAATCCCTCATTATAGGTCAATTACCTAACTCAAAATAATATCATTTGCACATTATAAACAACATCAAATTCACCATCACAAGCCAACGTAAATGGCCTAAATACATGTTCATCAATCATACCAAAATGACTCAAGCCTATACATGCCATATACCATATATACACACTTCAAAAGTACCAAAATAAATGTTCAATAGTGCGATGAAGTCTCTGATGATCCCTAGTTCTGAGCTAGCTTCGATATACTATAAAACATAGAAGAAAATAAACAAAGTAAGCTATAAAGCTTAGTAAGCCCATATAATTCAGAATTAAACTTACCATTTATACATAATCAAAACAATAAATAAGGTATAGCTCAATTCAATTACCAAATGCCTAAACACAAGCATTCATCAACAAGTTAGTCACATAAGTGCATATAATCATCCATTATCTCAATTTAATACTCAATACATTGTATCATGTCAAATTCATATAAACAATAATTCATCCGTATAAACAGATAGCTTTTTCACATAACCAATAACAAAATTTATGCCCTTTGAACCTATTAGAATATCGAGGATACTCGGGTGATATACATTACGTGCATAAATCAGTAATCCGTCAATTCATTATCATTTTCGCTCTTTCAAGCTATAATAAGTAAGCTCCTCCTGAGCTGATGAATAGTAAGCACTATTGAGCTGAAACGGTAAGCTATGACGAGCTGAAAATAGTAAGCTCTTACGAGCTGATATTCGGTAAGCTTATACGAGCTGTGGTGGGTCCGCAACACATGCAGGATCTCGATCACAACGGTAACCCTAGTGACATGTCACTCGTATCCTACGACTTTCTACGGTTCAAACGGGACTCTGTATTCAATAATTCTCATCAATTAGGCAATCGAACTCAGTAATACCATTTACTCAATTATACTTTCATTTCAAATAATTTACAAGTATTTAAAGATTCAATTCTAATTATACAAACTTACCTCGAAGTTTCTCGGATGGAAATTATCGACTATTCGTCCACTTTTCCTTTTCCTCGATCTAATCCTGATCTCAACTTATCTTGATCAATTTGGAAAGGATGAGCTTGCCGAAAGCTTGAGCATAAAAAATGGCTTCCTAAGCCCTAATTTTCGGTTACAAGAGATGAAATAAAGATGATACATAATATTTTTATTATAATTATCATTAGTTACCAATTTACTAAATTAACCTTAAAACTTAATCCAAATTTCTATAATGTCGAGCCAATGTCATCCACTATATAAGTAATGGGCTATTTATCACATAAGGACCTTAACTTTAAGGTTCTATAGCCATTAAACACCTTTAGCTATTAGAACTCAAGTTTTACACTTTACGCGATTTAGTCCTTTTTATCAAATTAACTAACCAAACAATAAAATTACTTAACGAAACTTTCACACATACACTCAATCATGCTGTAGACTTTAAAATAATAATAAAATAAATATTTTGTCCTCGGATTTGTGGTCCCAAAATCACTATTCTGAGTTGACCAAAAATGGGTTGTTACAACTCTCCCCCCTTAGGGATTTTCGTCCCCGAAAATCTTACCAGTGAAAAGGTTAGGGTACTGTTTTCTCATAGCTTTCTCAGGTTCCCACGTAGCCTCCTCAATCCCGTATTTATGCCAAAGAACCTTCACTAGGGCTTTGCGTTTATTTCTCAATTCTTTGATTTCACGAGCTAAAATCCTGATTGGTTCTTCACTGTACGTCAAATCAGTCTGTATCTCAACATCTACCGGAGAAATCACATGTGACGGATCAGATCTGTATCGATGTAGCATAGAAACGTGAAAGACATTATGAATCTTTTCAATTTCTGACAGCAAAGCTAGTCAATACGCTACAGGTCCTATTGTTTCGACGATCTCATACGGTCTGATAAATCGCAGATTCAGCTTTCCTTTACGGCTGAATCGGAGAACCTTTTTCCATGGCGACACCTTTAGAAACACTCGGTCCCCGGCTTGAAACTCAATTTCTTTCAAATCCGCGTATGATTTCTGTCGATCTGAAGCTGCTTTTAAATTGTCCCAAATCGTTTTCACTTTTTCTTCAGTTTCTCTGATCAATTCAACCCCGTGAATCTTTTTCTCACTCAGTTCAGTCTAGTATAGCAGAGTTCGACATTTGTGACCATATAAAGCTTAGTACGGTGCCATCTTTATACTCGTCTGAAAACTGTTGTTATACTCAAACTCAATCAACGGTAAGTATTTTTCCCAACTGCCGTCAAACTCTAAAATATAACATCTCAACATGTATTTGAGGATCTGAATAACTCATTTGGTCTGACTGTCAGTCTGAGGATGAAAAGCAGTACTGAAATTCAACAGTGTCCCTAGAGCTTCTTACAATTTCTTCCAGAATCACGACGTAAATCTCGGATCTCTATCAGAAATAATAGATAGTGGCACCCCGTGCAATCGAACAATCTTAGAAATGTACAACTCTACTAGTCTATCAAGTGAGTAATTTGTACGTACCGATATGAAATGAGCAGATTTCGTTAGTCGATCAATGACAACCTAGATAGCATCTTTCTTTTCGGAGTTAGGGGCAATCTCGACACAAAATCTATTGTAACTCTATCCCATTTCCACTCGGGAATCATCACAGGCTACAATAAGCCCGATGGTACTTGATGTTCAGCTTTGATTTGCTGACAAATCAAACATTTAAAAACAAACTCTGAGATATCTCGTTTCATGCCTTGCCACCAATAAAACTGTTTCAAATCGTTTACATTTTGGTACTCCCTGGATGAACAAATATGCAGCTATGGTGCGCTTCGTGCGAAATCTTCTGAAAGAGTTCTGAATTTCTCGATATGCAAATTCTATTTCGAAACCCTAAACAATCATCAGCTCCAATATGAAACTCTGAATTAGGGATAATCTCATATTGAATTCGTTTAACTTGCAATTCACAGTTATCTTTCTGAGCTTCACAGGTTTGTTGAAGAAATACCGGTTTAGCTTTTAATTCAGCTAAAATAGACCTATTAACACAAATCATCAACTAGGTATTCATTGCTCGTAATGCAGACAAAGATTTTTGACTCAGGGAATCAGCAACAACATTAGCTTTTCCCAGGTGATAATCAATCACAAATTCATAATCTTTCAATAACTCGAGCCATCTTTATTGTCGTAAATTCAAATCTTTCTGTGACATCAGATATTTTAAGCTTTTGTGATCCGTATAAATGTGGCATTTTTCACCGTATAAGTAGTGTCGCCAAATTTTCAATGAGAATACAATTGAAGCCAACTCTAAGTCGTTCGTCGGATAGTTCTTTTCATGCGGTTTCAATTTGTGGGAATCATAAGCTATAACTTTTCTTTCTTGCATCCGAACATATCCCAGACCGTTTAATGACGCGTCACTATAAATCACAAACTTTTTCCCTAATTCAGGTTGAGCCAAAACTGGTGCTTTAGTTAACAGTACTTTCAACTGCTCGAAACTCTACTGATATTTTTCTGACCATTCGAATTTCATATCTTTCTGAAGCAGTTGTGTCATCGGTGTCGTAATCATCGAAAATCCTTTCACGAATCTTTAGTAATAGCCCACTAAGCCCAGAAAACTACGGACTTCAGACACATTTCTCGGAGGTTTCCAGTCAAACAATAGTAGAAATCTTACTCGGGTCAACTCTAATACCTTCAGCTGAAACAATATGCCCCAAAAATCCAACCTTTCAGAGCCAAAACTCACATTTGCTGAACTTTGTAAATAATTGACTATCACGTAGAGTTTGTAACACAATTCTCAAGTGCTAGGTATGTTCAGATTCATCTCACCAATAGATCAGAATGTCGTCAATGAATACAACAACGAATCTGTCTAAATACGGTCTGAATATCCAGTTCATCAAGTTCATAAAAACTGCATGAGCATTAGTTGATCTGAAAGGCATAACAAGGAACTCATATCCGACTCTTTAACTCGTAATTAATAATAACCCGATCTTAAATCAATCTTTGAAAATACTGTAGCCCCTTTCAACTGATTAAATAAATCATCAATTTGCAGTAGAGGGTATTTGTTCTTTATAGTCACTTTATTTTACTGTCTGTAATCGATACACATTCTCATCATGACGTCTTTCTTCTTTACAAACAATACTAATGCACCCCAGGGCGAATAACTCGGTCATGCAAACCTCTGTCTGTTAATTCTTGCAACTGAGCTTTCAACTCTTTTAATTCTGTTTGAGCCATTTTGTACTAATTCAATACCAAATTCAACCTCTCTGATCGATGGCAAACTCGGTAATTCTTCTGGAAATAAATTCGAAAACTCGCAAACAATAGGTACAGATTCAATCTTTGATTCAGACACCTTTGTATCCAGTACGTATGCAAGAAATGCATCATAGCCCTTTTTCATACATTTTTGAGCTAACATAGACGATATCACATTAGGTAATTCACTCGAATCATCAGACTCAATTCGAAGAATTTTATCGTTCTGACATTTCAATTCGATAATCTTTCATCTACAATTCACAACTGCATCATGCATAGTCAGCCAGTCCATACCCAAAATCACAATAAACTCATCGAATGGTAGAAGCATTAAGTCAGCCAGAAAACAGTAACCCTGGGTCATCAAAGGACAATTCTTACAAATTTTATCAACTAAAATAGACTTGCCTAAGGGGTTCGATACTTTAATTACAAACTCTGTAGACTCGACTTATAAACTCTTTTTAAACACTAAATTCATACAGATATATGAATGGGTTGATCCAGGATCTATCAACGCAACTATATCAGTATCGAAAAGAGAAAAAGTACCAGTAATAATGTCTGGCGATGATGCATCCTTCCGTGCACGGATAGCATAAGCTCGGGAAGGTGCTCGTGCCTCAGATCTCACAGTAGAATCTCTCATAGCACTTCGGTTACCACTCATATTTCCAGTGTTTCGGGGTGGTCTCCCTCTAGTATCCATATTACTTGCTTTCGCCAGTTGATCTCTTTCAGCTATAGACTTTTCTGGATAGTCCCGGAGATGATGATCAAGAGATCCACATCTAAAACAAGCTCCACTCATTATTCTACATTCACCGTAATGTCGGTTATTACAGTGCTTACATTCAGGTCCAACACTTCTAACACTACCCACACTGGCAACAGATGTCGTCTGAGATTTAGAGCTGAAATGTCTCGCATCTCTATCTTTGATCAAAATCCCCACAAAAGCAGTAGAACGAGGATGATATTCTCTAGATTTCTTTGAAGCTGACTAATGTGATTTGCCCGCAAATCTCTTTCTAAGGTCTCTACTCTCAAAATCGACTTTTCTTTTCTCTTTGCTAAGCTCTTCGGCTTTGCAAGCTCTGCCAACTAGAACGATAAACTTTTTCAGCTCAAGAATCCCAACTAACAGTCTGATTTCTTCATATAATCCATCTTCGAACCTTTTACACATTATAGCTGTAACAGCCTGATTTAGGGGCTAGTCAGAATAGTGGTCTTCGGATCACTAATCCGAGATTAGAGAAAATCATTTTCATGTTATTTTATGAGTCAGAGCATTATTACATTAGTGCATGAAAATTTTGGTGCCTTAATTTTAGCGATTTCATGTTTAATCGTGGAAATAGACTAAATCGCATAAAATGCGAAAGTTCCATTTTATAAGCTAAAGGTGCCAAATAGCCATAGATTGTAATTGGAGGTCTTTAGAAGGAAATTTACCCATTTGCATATGGTTGGCCGGCCATAGGCTAAGATAGGAGACAAAGATGGACAAAAATTGGTCAAAGTTGGTGATAGTTGGTGACCAATTTGGCTTGTATTAATAAAATAAAGAAAGAAAAGATATCATCTTTTCTCTCCATCCTTCTCCACTGAAAATAGCAAGCAAATTGGGGCTTTTGAAAGCTCAAATTTTCAGCAAGCTCTCCTCCATTCTAGTAAGTGATTTTGATGATTTTTCTTGATGATAATTGTATTTTTGGAACCCCTAAAGGTTTAGCTTTCTAATGAGGGGACTAATTTGCAATATGGTGAAGAGTTTCGAGTTTTTCCATGAGAGCTTTCATGGTTGTTTGCTGTATTTTTATGGAAGAAAATGAGTCTTGGTTGTTAGATGAACAACTTTTGTGAAAGGTGTTGTCATAAAAACACCTAATTGGACCTTGTTGTAAATGTTATAAAAATGGTAGTAATTGTGTGAAAAGTTGATTCTAAAGATAGCCATAAGAGTATTAAATGTTCACCTAGGCTTGTTGAAGGTAGAAATATGATTAGAATTAATTTCTGAGCCTAGGGGCAAAATGATAATTTTGCCAAAGCATGATTATTAAAATGCTTTTTTTAATGTGATGATTAAAATGAGCTAATTTGCTATTATAGAGCAAGAAGAACCAAAAATTTACCTCGATCGGGGAAGAACAAAGTCTCAGACTAGACCGACGATCTAACTCATTTTGAAATCGAGGTAAGTTTGTATGTGATAGATTCACCATTTATGTCAGCATGTTTGAGAATACTTAGCATTATATTGATGCCTGATGCTCTACTAAATTGAGCGATTGATGTTGAATGAGATGTTGAAGTCCTAGTGGACTATATTGAATATGAAAATGCTATCATCGATATATATAATGGATAAGGTCCCGTATAAGACCATGTCCGAGACATGGCCTCGGCACTGAGTTGAGATCCCGTATAAAACCATATCCGGGATATGGCTTCGGTAATGAATATGAAAATCGTATAAGACTATATCTGGGATATGACATCGATACTTGATGTGAAATTTCGTATAAGACCATATCTGGGATACGGCATCGACATTTAGAGGTGACTCCATATAAGACCACCTCTAGGATGTGGCATTGGCTTAGTTCCTATACGAATGACGAGGAATATACGTCTTTGATTATCCTAGTGATCAATGGGATAAGTAGATGAGTTTAGAAGTAGAAATGAGATTTGTACTAGTCATGTGAATGAGTGAATACAGGTACTTGTGAATGAGTCACAAAGAAACGATTACGATATGTGGCATGGTATGTGCTAAATAAGGGCAAGTGTGAGTAAGTATGGCAAGAAGCCTATGACTTGTGTATGGTTTGTTAATGCCATAGATGGATTATATTATGAGCTTATTGTTGCTATCTATTTCCATGCAAACTTACTAAGCTTTATGCTTACCCCTTTTCATTGCCCTTTTTCCTTGTAGTATTGCCAGGATAACTCGAGGAACGTGGAATGTTGGAGTTCAGAAATCACACCATTGGCATCACTTTGGTATAACAATTTAGACTTATTTTGAGTATGGCATGTATAGGACTTGGGTTTTTGTTAGGTCGAAATTGTTAGCCAAAGTGTTGGCTATGTATGTATCAAAGTCATTTTGTAAATGGTCATCAGAATTGGGCCAATACCTGACGCTATATATATTCAATGATGATGGAATTATAAAGTTTATGCTTGTGTGAATGTTATGATTTGAGTTCTTGGATGTGCCTTTGGGTTATGAGTTGTTTGGTATGAGTGTGAATACTTGATAGGGTGGCAATGGCTTGGTAGATAGCCATCTAATTGTCTATACGGGTGTGTGTCTATGCCATGTGTGACATACGGTCATCCCCATGGATGTGTTGATCGATCGTGTGTCCCCTTGCATGCTAGGTTTACAAGTCAGTATGCTCAGTAGTAAACACACGGGCAGAGACACAACCGTGTGTCTCAGCCGTGTGGATGACACGGCCTAGGACATGGACGTGCGGCCAGGCCGTGTGAAGTCTGCACATTAATTGTGGAATTTAATTTGACACACGATCTAAGGACACGGGCGTGTGCCTTGGACGTGTGGCCTTAGGGGAGTGATGTCGTCATAAACAGAATGCCAAGGTTTTGGCACACGGGCTAAGATACGAGTGTGTCAAGGCCGTGTGAGGGATACGGGCTAGGGACACGGGCGTGTGTCTGGCCATGTGAAATAAGTTAGTGTCGACATGGTGGAAGACACGGGCATGTCTTAGGGACACACGGGCGTGTCCTTAGGTTAACACGGGCTTGTGGCCCCTATTTTGATGAAAAGTTTTCCAAGTTCGTAAAAGTTCCCAGTTAAGTTCCGAAACCTCTCAGAGGTATGTTTAGGGCCTTATAGGTCGAGAATGAGCAAGAGATGGGTTAAGCGAAATTTTATAGCTCATTATTTCTTGTTCAGGCAATGTTAGGCATGGTAATGCCTCGTATCCGGTTCCGGCGTTGGACACGGATAAGGGGTGTTACATTTATTGGTATTAGAGCGACGGTTCAGTCGATTCTAGGACTAACATAGCGTAAGTACGATTCTAGCAATACATGCCATATGTAAGAGTACCTGGGTGATGATAGTGTGATGGCTCTTGACGTTTAAAATTCATGTTTTATGTAATATATGGATTCTGACCCAAACTGAACTGCAGCCGATGATGCTGCGAGTAATGCGCCGGCTCCCGCTCAAGGGGCCATGCTAATGAATAGTAGACTCGAGACTTTGGGTCATGGATAAGAGGCCCAGGAAGCCTTTCTCCATATGATGAGCAACTAGTATACCAAGTATACCCGAGAAAATCCTAATGCTCAACTCCCTCCACCCCCACCTATTCCTCAACCTGCTATAGTAGCTCCTCAAGTGGTTGAGGTAGTGAGAAGAGAAAGGCCTCCGGTTGATAAGTTCCGGAAGCAAGGGGCCAAATAATTCCGGGCTAGTAAGGATGATGATCCGGATAGAGCAGAATTATGGCTTGAGAATACCATTAGTGTATTCAATGAGTTATCCTGCACGCCAGAGGAGTGTTTAAAATGTGCGGTATCTCTCTTGAGAGATTTGGCTTATAGGTGGTGGAATACCCTTGTGTCGGTGGTACCAAGGGAGAGAGTCAGCTGGGAATTCTTCCAAGAGGAATTTCGGAAGAAGTATATCAGCCAGAGGTTTATCAACCATAAGAGAAAAGAGTTCTTGAAATTGAAGCAAGGTCGTATGTTAGTGACCGACTACGAACGGGAGGTCGTAAGGCTTAGCAAGTATGCCTAGGAGTGCGTGTCTATCGAGGTCATCATGTGTAAGAGATTCAAGGATGGGTTAAATGAAAATATCCGTTTATACGTGGGAGTCCTCGAACTAAAAGAATTTGTAGTGTTGGTAGATAGAGCCTGTAAGGCTAAAGAGTTGGCTAAAGAGAAAAGGAGAGCGGAGAATGAGTCTCATGACTCGAGGAAAAGACAACTGAATAAGTCACTGCAATCCTCATCAAAGAAATTGAGAGATTTTGCTGCTTGATCGGTCACCTAAGCAGGGTTTTCAAACCGAAGCAAGGGCAAGCAATTTTTGGAGTCTAAAGGGCAGACTACATCAGTTACTAGTGTGGGCAACGTTCGTCCGAGCAGACCGGAATGCCTGTAGTGTGGCAGGCGCCATTCTGGCGAGTGCCGGGTAAATGAGAAAGCTTGTTTCAGATGTGGGTCCTTAGACCACTTTATTAGAGATTGCCCCGAGGTGGGCGAGAAAGAGAAGTCTCAGAAGGCAAGATCGGGAAGTACTGCTAGAGGAAGACCATAGAGAAAACCGGGAAGTGAAATGGGTAACAAGAATCCATCTAGAGAGCAAGCTGCAAGAGTTGAGGGTAGAGCACTGGTGGGAACATATGCCATTCGTGCTCGTGAAGAGGCATCTTCCCCCGACGTAATCATGGGTACATTTTCTCTTTATGATACTCGTGTTTTAGCTTTAACTGATCCGGGATCTACCCACTCGTACATATGCATGAAATTAGTCTCTAGCATGAGCATGCCTGTAGAGTCTACTGAATTCGTAATAAGAGTGTCTAATCCCCTATGCAAATATGTGTTGGTTGATAGAGTTTCCAAAGGTTGCCCATTGATGATTAAGGGTCATAGTTTTCTGGTGGATTTTATGTTATTGCCGTTTGATGAGTTTGATGTCATCCTTCGGATGGATTGGTTAGTTACTCATGATGTAATTTTGAATTGTTGGAAGAAGTTTATTAAGTTGAAAAGTGAAAATGGGAATATTATCCGTGTTGAATCAGATAAGCAAGATAGATCACCAGTAGTGATAACAACCTTGTCAACTCAGAGGTTTTTAAGGAAGGGGTACGAGGCTTACCTTGCCTTTGTGTTGAATACTAAAGAGACTAATTTGAAAATGGAGTCGGTACCCATAGTATGCGAGTACTCAAATGTTTTCCCGGAAGAGTTGCCAGGGCTACCTCCAGTTAGAGAGATTGAATTTGGGATTGAGTTAGCTCCGGGTACTGCCCCTATTTCTATTGCTCCATATAGAATGGCTCCAACCGAGCTAAAAGATTTGAAAGCACAGTTGCAAGAACTAACGGATAAAGGTTTCGCAAGGCTGAGTTTTTCTCCATGGGGTGCTCCCATTTTATTCGTGAAAAAGAAAGATGGTTCTATGAGACTATGCATAGATTATTGACAACTCAACAAGGTAACTGTGAAGAACAAGTACCTGTTGCTGAGGATCAATGATTTATTTGATCAATTGAGGGGGCCACGGTATTTTTCAAGATAGATCTGAGGTCCGGGTACTATCAGCTGAGAGTCAAGGATCGAATGTACCGAAAGCCGCATTTAGGACTAGGTATGGCCACTATGAATTTTTGGTCATGCCTTTTGGTCTAACGGATGCCCCTGCGATCTTTATGGATTTGATGAATTGCATTTTTAGGCCATACTTGGATAGATTTGTTGTGGTCTTCATCGATGACATACTAATCTACTTTCAAGATGAGGATTGACATGCCGAGCATTTGAGTGTGGTTCTGCAAATTTTGAGAGAAAAACAATTGTATGCCAAGTTCAGTAAGAGTGAATTTTGGCTCAAGGAAGTGGGATTTTTGGGGCACATTGTCTCGGGAGATGGAATTAGAGTAGACCTGAGTAAGATTTCAGCAATTTTTGATTGGAAGTCGCCGAGGATCGTAACTGAAGTAAGGAGTTTTCTAGGCCTAGCCGGCTATTATAGGTGTTTTGTCAAGGGGCAAAAAGATGTGAAGTTTGATTGGACAGAAAAGTGTCAACAAAGTTTTGAGAAACTGAAGACGCTGTTGACTGAGGCTCCTGTTTTGGTGCAACCTGAACCGGAAAGAGAATTCGTGGTTTATAGTGATGCATCCCTAAATGGATTGGGTTGCATACTTATGCAAGAGGGTAAGGTGATTGCATACGCCTCTAGGAAATTAAAACCGCACGAGAAGAATTATCCGACTCATGATTTAGAGTTGGTCGCAATTGGGTTTACGTTGAAGATTTGGAGACACCATTTGTATGGTGAAAGGTGTCGAATTTTCACTGACCATAAAAGCCTAAAATATTTGTTGACTAAAAAAGAATTGAATTTGAGGCAAAGAATGTGGTTGGAGTTGATTAAGGATTTTGAGTTAGTGATTGACTACCATCCGGGAAAGACGAACGTAGTCGCCGACTCTTTGAGCAGAAAATCATTGTTCGCGCTGAGAGTCATGAATACTCAGATGACTTTGTTGGATGATGGTTCCATTTTAGCCGAGTTGAGGGCTAGACCATTATTCCTCCAAGAGATTTATGAAGCTCAGAAAGCTGATAACGACTTACAAGCCAAAAGAGTTTTATGTGAGTCAAATGTTGAGTTAGACTTTTGAGTAAATCCTGAAGGATGTCTGATGTTTCGAGATAGGGTCGTGTACCCAGAAATGATGAACTTATTCGTAAGATCTTGCATGGAGCGCATAGCAAATGTTTAACTGTACACCCGGGGAGCACGAAGATGTACAATGACTTGAGGAAATGATATTGGTGGCCTGGTATGAAGAAAGACATTTTCGAGTTTGTATCGAGATGCCTGATTTGTCTGCAAGTGAAGGTTAAACATCAAGTACCTTCGGGTTTACTTCAGCCCATTATGGTTCCTGAGTGGAAATGGAACAGTATCATGGACTCTGCGATAGGCTTACCATTTACTCCAAATAGGAAAGATGCAGTATGGGTAGTGGTTGATAGACTCACAAAGTCGGTCAATTTCATACTAGTACGAGTCGATTATTCGCTTGATAAATTGGAAGACTTGTATGTGTCAGAGATAGTGAGAATTCATGGTGTACCGTTGTTGATCATTTCGGATAGAGATCCGAGATTCACTTCACGGTTTTGGAAAAAGTTGCAAGAGGCCTTGGGCACGAAATTGAGTTTCAGTACAGCTTTCCATCCACAAACCGATGGGCAGTCAGAGAGAGTAATTCAGATACTTGAAGACATGCTTCGATGTTGTGTTTTGGAATTCCAAGGTAATTGGGAGAAATACTTACCGTTGGTGGAATTCGCCTACAACAACAGTTTTCAATCAAGTTTGAAAATGGCACCTTATAAGGCATTGTATGGGCATAAGTGTTGAACGCCCTTGTATTGCTTGGAACTCAGAAAGAAACAGATTCATGGGGTCGATTTGATTAGAGAAACTGAAGAGAAGGTAAAGGTGATTCGCGAGTTGCTGAAAGTCACCTTAGATAGACAAAAGTCCTATTCGGATTTGAAAAGGAAAGAGATTGAATTCACAATGGGTGATAAAGTGTTCCTAAAAGTATCACCTTGGAGGAATGTCCTTAGATTTGGCCGGAAAGGCAAATTGAGTCCGCGTTTTATCGGACCTTATGAAGTTACCGAGAGGATAGGACCGGTAGCTTATCGGTTGGCCTTGCCACCTGAGCTAGAAAAGATTCATAATGTCTTTCATGTATCCATGTTGCACCGATACCTTTCAGACCCTTCGCATGTCATAGTACCGACAGAGGTTGAGTTACAACCGGATTTGACTTATGGTGAAGAGCCGATGAAAATTTTGGCGCGAGAGGTGAAACAGTTAAGAAACAAAAGCATAGCCCTTCTAAAAGTACTATGGCAAAGGCACGGAATAGAAGAGGCTACATGGGATCCCGAGGAAACGATGAGAAACCAATTTCCCAACCTTTTCACCGGTAAGATTTTCGGGGACGAAAATCCTTAAGAGGGGAGAATTGTAACAGCCTGATTTAGGGGCTAGTCGGAATAGTGATCTCGAGATCACTAATCTGAGGCTAGAGAAAATCATTTTCATGTTATATTATGAGTCAGAGCATGATCACATTAGTGCATGAAAATTTTGGTGCTTTAATTTTAGCGATTTCATGTTTAATCGCGAAAATAGACTAAATCGCATAAAGTGCAAAAGTTCCATTTTATAAGCTAAAGGTGCCAAATAGCCATAGATTGTTATTGGAGGTCTTTAAAAGACAATTTACCCCTTTGCATATGGTTGGTCGGCCATAGGCTAAGATAGGAGACAAAGATGGACAAAAATTGGTCAAATTTGGTGATAGTTGGTGACCAATTTGACTTGTATTAATAAAATAAAGAAAGAAAAGATATCATCTTTTCTCTCCATCCTTCTCCACTGAAAATAGCAAGCAAATTGGGGCTTTTGAAAGCTCAAATTTTCAGCAAGCTCTCCTCCATTCTAGTAAGTGATTTTGATGATTTTTCTTGAAGATAATTGTACTTTTGGAACCCTTAAAGCTTAAGCTTTCTAATGAGGGGACTAATTTGCAATATGGTGAAGAGTTTTGAGTTTTGCCATGAGAGCTTTCATGGTTGTTTGCTGCATTTTTATGGAAGAAAATGAGTCTTGGTTGTTAGATGAACAACTTTTGTGAAAGGTGTTGTCATAAAAACACCTAATTGGACATTGTTGTAAAGGTTATAAAAATGGCAGTAATTGTGTGAAAAGTTGATTTTGATGATAGCCATAAGAATATTAAATGTTCACCTAGGCTTGTTGAAGGTAGAAATATGATTAGAATTAATTTCTGAGCCTAAGGGCAAAATGGTCATTTTGCCAAAGTCTAGGGGCAAAATAGTAATTTTACCAAAGCATGATTATTAAAATGCTTTTATTAATGTGATGATTAAAATGAGCTAATTTGCTATTATAGAGCAAGAAGAACCAAGAATTTACCTCAATCGGGGAAAGAACAAAGTCTCGGACTAGACCGACGATCTAACTCATTTTGAAATCGAGGTAAGTTTGTATGTGATAGATTCACCATTTATGTTAGCATGTTTGAGAATACTTAGCATTATATTGATACCTGATGCTCTACTAAATTGAGCAATTGATGTTGAATGAGATGTTGAAGTCCTAGTGGACTATATTGAATATGAAAATGTTATCATCGATATATGTAATGGATAAGGTCTCGTATAAGACCATGTCTGAGACATGGCCTCGGCACTGAGTTGAGATCCCGTATAAAACCATATCCGGGATATGGCTTCGATAATGAATATGAAAATCGTATAAGACTATATCTGGGATATGACATCGATACTTGATGTGAAATTTCGTATAAGACCATATCCGGGATACGGCATCGGCATTTAGAGGTGACTCCATATAAGACCACCTCTAGGATGTGGCATTGGCTTAGTTCCTATATGAATGACGAGGAATATGCGTCTTTGATTATCCCTAGTGATCAATGGGATAAGTAGATGAGTTTAGAAGTAGAAATGAGATTTGTACTAGTCATGTGAATGAGTGAATACAGGTACTTGTGAATGAGTCACAAAGAAACGATTACGATATGTGGCATGGTATGTGCTAAATAAGGGCAAGTGTGAGTAAGTATGGCAAGAAGCCTATGACTTGTGTATGGTTTGTTAATGCCATAGATGGATTATATTATGAGTTTATTGTTGCTATTTATTTCCATGCAAACTTACTAAGCTTTATGCTTACCCCTTTTCATTGCCCTTTTTCCTTGTAGTATTGCCAAGATAACTTGAGGAACGTGGAACGTTGGAGTTTAGAAATCACACCATCGGCATCACTTTGGTATAACAATTTAGACTTATTTTGAGTATGGCATGTATAGGACTTGGGTTTTTATTAGGTCGTAATTGTTAGCCAAAGTGTTGGCTATGTATGTATCAAAGTCATTTTGTAAATGGTCATCAGAATTGGGCCAATACTTGATGCTATATATATTCAATGATGATGGAATTATGAAGTTTATGCTTGTGTGAATGTTCTAATTTGAGTTCTTGGATGTGCCTTTGGGTTATGAGTTGTTTGGTATGAGTATGAATGCTTGATAGGGTGGCAATGGCTTGGCAGATAGCCATCTAATTGTCTACACGGGTAGACACACGGGTGTGTGTCTATGCCGTGTGTGACACACGGTCGGCCCCATGGGCGTGTTGATCGACCGTGTGTCCTCTTGCATGCTAGGCTTACAAGTCAGTATGCTCAGTAGTAAACACACGGGTAGAAACACGACCGTGTGTCTCAGCCGTGTGGATGACACGGCTTAGGACATAGGTGTGTGCCCAGGCCGTGTGAGTTCTACACATTAAATGTGGAATTTAATTTGACACACGGTATAAGGACACGTGCGTGTTCCTTGGCCGTGTGGCCATAGGGGAGTGATAACGTCATAAACAGAATGCCGTGTGGCCCCTGTTTTGATGAGAAGTTTTCCAAGTTCGTAAAAGTTCCCGGTTAAGTTTCGAAACCTCTCGGAGGTATGTTTAGGGCCTCATAGGCCGAGAATGAGCAAGAGATAGGTTAAACAAAATTTTATAGCCCATTATTTCTTGTTCAAGCAAGGTTAAGCATGGTAATGCCTCGTATCCGGTCCCGACGTCGGACACGGGTAAGGGGTGTTGCAATAGCCTCGGAAGAAACACATTCATGAGCATATTTGTTGAGTCATACAAAATCTCTTTCGCATTCTATTTCCGACATGCGACCCTGTTTCAGTTCAAGAAATTCCTTTCGTTTCTGATCAATGAACTGTTGGCTGATGTATTTCCTTCTGAATTCAACTTGAAAGAATTCCCAAGTAACTATTACTCGCAAAACTACGGATATCAAGGTATTCCACCACTGATACGCAGTGTCTCTCAATAGTGATACAACACATTTTAAACATTCTTCAGGTGTGCAAGTAAGTTCATCAAATACCCGAATCATGTTCTCAAGCCAAAACTCGGGTCTCTCAGGGTCATCGCTAACAGTGGCTCTGAATTCCTCAGCCTCGTATTTTTGTATCTTATCAATAGGTGGTTTATTCAATTGCAAAGGATCCATACCTTGAGGAACTACATGGATTGGTTGGGGAATAGATGGGGGTGGATGTTGTTGAGCAGCCGGGTTCGTACGAATGTATTGAGTGAACCACTCATTCATCATTTAAAAGAAGGCTTCTTTAGCCTCACCTCCGTGACTACTCGACACTAGTCTAGATTTAGAAGGCGCTGTCCCTTGAGCAGGAGCTGGCGCATTACTCTCAACATCATCTGCGACAGCTCGTTCGGGATCCATACTATACGAAAACATAGTTTATAATGTCAGGATTCATCACACTATCACAGTTTATATATATGGCATGTATAGCTGGACTCTCACACACGCTACGTTAGTCCTAGAATCGACTAAACCATAGCTCTGATACCAATAAATGTGACACCCTTCACCCGTATTCAACGCCTGAATAGGGTTACAAAGCATTACCGGACTTACATCACACTTAAACAAACTTTTCTCATACATTTGATCAATACATACAATTATCAATCAATCTCAATCAATTTGTCCCTAATACGAGCCTACGAGGCCTTACACATGCATTAGGAGTGGTTCGGGACTAAACTGATAACTCAAAAAAATTTCAACACTTATAAAATTTTTCTCTAACACAAGGGACAGACGCCCGTGTGACCAGGCCGTATGTCTACACGGTCACCAGACACGCCCGTGTCACAGACCGTATGGACATTTGAAATGAGAGCACATGGCTGTGTCCCAGCCCGTGTCCTACCCCGTGTCTTAACAAGTGAGGTTACTGACTTGGGTCACACAGCCGGTCACACGCTCGTGTGTCTAGCCCGTGTGCCTGATTGTGTCAAAATTAGAGCTTTAAATATTTATAAAAGAATGATCAAACCTGGAGACTAACTCTGACAACGATTAAAGGCAAGTGTACCTATCGAACAGTAGTATAGCTTAGGCAAGACCGAATTATCGAACCCAAAGAAACTAAAAGTACTAATACTAACTTTCTTTTTATTATTTAGCCTTAAACTTAGAATGAAGATTGCTTTAAATTAAATTGTCGAAGACTTAAACTAAGGACACAAAGACAAGAATAATGAATGGGAAAATAACTTTGAAGAAAAACTCAGTTGATTGCGACGATACCTTCGGGAAGAATCCACCTAGACTTCACTTATTATCTAACCCCAAATTATATGATTTCTTTACTTAGCTTGATCCGTGAGACTCCTTAACCTATATTAAACCCTCTCTCGAGGGGAATAACGTCTAACCCTAGGTTAATTAGTGGAACTCTCGTTCGCTTATAATAACCCCCTAGGATAGCAGTAAATCGATCAATGGACTCCCATATTAGGTTTCACCCTAATCCAGTAAAATCTCGTAACCCTATCTCTAGGCGTTCGATCAACTCCGCTTAATTATGTTAGATCTACTCTTAGGCAGGGTCTATTCCTCCTCCACCTAAGCACATTAGATTTGGATTACGCAGCATAATTAAGAACAAACTAAGTAATTATCATATAACTTAAAAATCAAATAACAAAATCCATCTAGGTTTCATCCCCTTCAGGTATCTGAGGGGTTTAGTTCATCATGAATAAACAAAACATCGCAAGAGAAAAGATAAAACAAAACATAAGAAAACCCTAAAACCCCCTGAAGGAATTGAAGGAGAATTCCGCCGTCTCGAGTATAATTCCAGCTTCTTGGGATGATCAACTGGCTATCCTCGCGTTATTCCCTAACTCTGACCTTCTCGGCTTGGCTCCTTGGCCTAGCTTTCGATCCTTTCAAAGGTGGTACTTGGGGGATATATATAGGCTCTTGGAATGCGATTCTTTCTCTCTAAGTATCCTTTTCTGACTGAAATTGCTCTTTCCAGCGACAGAGGCACGACCATGGCACACGCCCGTGTGGATCGAGACCTGACCGTGTTCGGATTTCTAACTTGAGGCACGACCATGTGGACTTTGGGCCAGGCCGTGTCAATTTCGTGCTAAGGCCCATTTGCTCCGTTTTGGGCCCGTTTCATGTTCTTTTCATCCTCGGGTGCTTTCCTGAGTATAAGACATGAAAAGAAAGGATTAAAAGCACCTTTTTATTTAAAATAAGGAATAAATCATCCAAAAGCATATTAAATGTGGGATTAAAATATGTTACTTTTACGGTTTATCAAATACCCCCACGCTTAAGCTTTTGCTTGTCCTCAAGCAAAATTCTCATCTTACAATTAAAACAAACTTTCCATGATTTGCAATTCTTATCAACAATGTCTTATCCTAATTCATAGAGAATTCATACATGGATAATTTGATTCAAAGCATCCTAAAGATTCAAACGAGGTAAGTCATAATTTTGTACCTCGAAAACATAGGTGTCTCCCCTCTTTAGAAATAACTACCTTCTTAATTCAAAACTGACAAGGATTGCTTTCCTCACCTAAGATTCACTTAAATCACTCTAAAGTGTTTAAGGTTTCGGAAAAGATCGCTCATAAGTCGAACCTGAAAAGTTAATCCCATAGGCTTGCCTGAAAATCAAATCCCCACCACTGTAATATGAGATGACAAACAGATCAAAAGGTCTTTGTTAGGGTTGTAACGGGGCTAGGGTAAAAGGTGTGGTCACAGGCTGAAATTAAAGGGTTAGAATCAAGATTGAATTGACAAGTACCTACCTAAAACTTTACCGAAACTTTACTAATTGAAAAGTAGTAATCCTCCTAATATGAGCTTTTCTTTTGAAAACAGTATTTGATTGTGTAAGCTCTCTTTTCCTACTACTAATATTGAATAACTTGAATTTTTTTTAAGAACAAACTAAGTAATACATGATATATTTAACTATTAGAATAATAAACTTCGGCAACTGATCAAATCAAGTCTCGATTAAGGTGTAGTCAAAAGAAAGGGTGATAACAATTACAAAGGCTTTTGGGTTAATATTAGTGTGTGAGTCAATAAAAATGGTTTATTAGGATCAATGGCGTTCACTAGGGGTTAATTGTAAAGGTAGGCTATTTAGTAGGGTTAGCGGGTTAAATCCTAGGTGCCTTTATCATCTCTGTATATCAAATCATAACTGTGGTCTCAACATGTATAAACGAGGCAAGTTCTAGAATAACAGTTCATAGTTGACACACTCATAATCAAAAAATAAGCACAAAAAAGAATGTATGCTCTATAAGGTTCAGATACTCACAAAAATTATTGGTGTTTTGACATCTTCCTTATGAATTTTAAATTTCAAGGTAGTATTCAAATTTAGGTCAACAACCTAGCAAAAATTTTAATTCCTGAAAAATAGACTTATCATGCTTGATTCTCTAGTATTCCTCAATTACAATTATCAATGCACAATTAAAAATGACTTATTTTGAAAACATGTCAATAATAATCACAAATCATCAGAAATTTCATCCTAATTAGTAATATGAAAACTTTGCATAGAAACAAGACTAAATCAGGGATTTGAGAATAATGAAAAAAAGTTTGGCACTTTTATTCCACTTTTACCTTTAGGGATTTGAGAATAATGCAAAAAGTTAGGTATATTTTACCCCCCACACTTAAGATGTACATTGTCCTCAATGTACAAAGCTAGATAATAGAGTTATGTTCAAAATAAAAAAGGAGGGGTTAGGATACTCCCTGAGGTGTGGACGGTTTCCCTGGCAAATGGCAGGGGTCGTGGAGGTTATGATGGCGAAGGCGTCGGTATGGTGGTGGTGTTGGTTTCCAAGCTCTGTGCTAGATGAAGAAATTGGGGAACTCGTGAATGATTAGCTAGGGGTTATTAAGACATAATATAAATAAACTAAATACAAAATTAAAGAAAAGCAAGCTAAAGTGAATGAGACTAAGAAGAAAACTAAAAAGAAAAGAAAATCTTAATGGACTGTGGAGTCCTTATTGAAGGATGGTTCGCAAGGTGGGAATCAACGCTAAGGTTGGGGATGTGATGGCGGTGGCGAAAGTGAAGAGGTTCTCGTGGTGGTCAGCGTGATTCCCAAGCAGCCTGGCGGTCCTGACACTAAGAAACTAAAAGAAAATTAAATGAAAAGAGCAGTTGAGAAGCTTAGATAAGGAAAATAAAGAAGAAGAGAAACAAAAAGGAAAAATAATTTGGTCTCAAAGACCCTTGGCTTGGTGTTGAGACGAAGCTGCCGGCATGAACTCATGTTTATCGTTCTTTGTAAAGGAGTCTATGCTTAGCTTCTTTCACTTCTTCAGTATAGTGTTGATTTGCTCAAAGATCTAGAGTCTTAGAGAGTCTGAGATAGAGAAGAGTGAAAAAGGAGAGAAAATAAAGAAGAAGTTAGATGGAGGGAAGGGGAAAAGGTGAGGGGTTTAAATAAATGTTCAAATTTGGTGCTCCCCCACGGCCGTGGTCCTAGAGTGTGTCGATTTACACGGCCTCCTCGCACGGCCATGTTGTGGTGTGTGTTTGCCACCCCATGCCCGTGCTTCGGATCTGCACACCCGCGTTTGTCAAGTCAGTAGCTTCACATGGTTTGTAGGCACGGGCATGTTCTTCCCGTGGTGTGGAAGTCAGTAGCTTCACATGGTTGAGGGCACGGCCTATCTGTCGGTGCCCATGGGGAGGGTGGTAGGATCCGTGACATTGGGGGGTGGTTGGGCTGACTGCACGGCCTCTGCCCTATCAGTGTGGCGGTTTAGGTGGTCCACACGGCCACAGACACGACCGTGTGTAAGGCCGTATGGCTTGAAAAACCTGTATTTTTGGTTAGTTTAAAAAGGAAAAGAAAAAGGGAAAAGGAAAAGACAAATAAAAACAAATGTAAAAAGAAATGGTGTTAGTATTCGGGTTGCCTCCTGAGAAGCACTTGTTTATAGTCTTAAGCTAGACTTTTCCTCGTTATTTGAAAATTTTAGGGAGGTTTAAAGGTTTGAATATCTTCCCTCGTACTATTAAAATTATTTAGCCTTAAAATTAGAATGAAGATTGCTTTAAACTAAATTGTCGAAGACTTAAACTAAGGACACAAAGACAAGAAGAACGAATTGGAAAATAACTTTGAAGAAAAACTCAGTTGATTGCGACGATACCTTCGGGAAGAATCCACCTAGACTTCACTTATTATCTAACCCCAAATTATATGATTTCTTTACTTAGCTTGATCCGTGAGACTCCCTAACCTATATTAAACCCTCTCTCGAGGCGAATAACGTCTAACCCTAGGTTAATTAGTGGAACTCTCGTTCGCTTATAATAACCCCCTAGGATAGCAGTAAATCGATCAATGGACTCCCATATTAGGTTTCACCCTAATCCGGCAAAATCTTGTAACCCTATCTCTAGGCGTTCGATCAACTCCGCTTAATTATGTTAGATCTACTCTTAGGCAGGGTCTATTCCTCCTCCACCTAAGCACATTTGATTTGGATTAAGCAACATAATTAAGAACAAACTAAGTAATTATCATATAACTTAAAAATCAAATAACAAAATCCATTTAGGTTTCATCCTCTTCAGGTATCTGAAGGGTTTAGTTCATCATGAATAAACAAAACATCGCAAGAGAAAGATAAAACAAAACATAAGAAAACCCTAAACCCCCCTGAAGGAATTGAAGGAGAATTTCGCCGTCTCAAGTATAATTCCGGCTTCTTGGGATGATCAAATGGCTATCCTAGCGTTATTCCCTAACTCTGACCTTCTCAGCTTGGCTCCTTGGCCTAGCCTTTGATCCTTTCAAAGGTGGTACTTGGGGGATATATATAGGCTCTTGGAATGCAATTATTTCTCTCTAAGTATCCTTTTCCGACTAAAATTGCTATTTCTAGCGACAGAGGCACGGCCATGGCACACGCCCGTGTGGATCGAGACCTGACCGTGTTCGAATTTCTAACTTGAGGCATGGCCGTGTGTGACGGAGTTGAAGCCGTGCTCTAGGTGTTCGTCGAGGCACGTTCGTGTGGACTTTGGGCCAGGCCGTGTCAATTTCGTGCTAAGGCCCATTTGCTCCGTTTTAGGCCCGTTTCGTGTTCTTTTCATCCTCGGGTGCTTTCCTGGGTATAAGACATGAAAGGAAAGGATTACAAGCACCTTTTTATATAAAACAAGGAATAAATCATCCAAAAGAATATTAAATGTGGGATTAAAATATGTTACTTTTACGGTTTATCAGTGCCCTTCGAAGTGGCCACACACGCCCGTGTGCCAGGCCGTGTGCTAGGCCGTGTCAAACCTGTAGGGTATACTGACTTATGCAACACGGCCAAGTCACATGCCCGTGTGCTAGGCCGTGTACCAATTAGGGGGTATACTGACTTGTGCCACAAGGGTCGATCACACGCCTGTGTGCGAGACCATGTGGAGTATACTGACTTCATTTCAATTTCAACACCAGTGGACACACGGCTGAGACACACACTCGTGTCTCTGCCCATGTGGACAAAAGTAGGCTATTTACCAAGCCATTTTGCCACCCATTTTGCACATACCTAAACAAGCTCAAATGGTTCCAGTTCAAGATACAAATATGCAACCAAATACCACCAACCAAAGTTCAAATCATACCAATTCTTTACCATCAATATAAATCACAAGTATACCACAATATGCCATATAATTTCATACCTAATTCACATATACCATTCAATTAATTAAACCATTCCAAACATGCAATATTCATTCAACCTCAATCCCTCATTATAGGTCAATTACCTAACTCAAAATAATATCATTTGCACATTTATAAACAACATAAAATTCACCATCACAAGCTAACGCAAATGGCCTAAATACATGTTCATCAATTATACCAAAATGACTCAAGCCTATACATGCCATATACCATATATACACACTTCAAAAGTACCAAAATAGATGTCTGATAGTGCGATGAAGTCTCTGATGTTCCTTGATTTCGAGCTAGCTTCGATATACTATAAAACATAGAAGAAAATAAATAAAGTAAGCTATAAAGCTTAGTAAGCCCATATAATTCAGAATTAAACTTACCATTTATACATAATCAAAACAATAAATAAGGTATACTCAATTCAATTACCAAATGCCTAAACACAAGCATTCATCAACAAGTTAGTCACATAAGTGCATATAATCATCCATTATCTCAATTTAATATTCAACACATTGTATCATGTCAAATTCATATAAACAGTAATTCATTCGTATAAACACATAGCTTTTTCACATAACCAATAACAGAATTTATGTCCGTTGAACCTATTAGAATATCGAGGGATACTCAGGTGATATAAATTATGTGCATAAATCAGTAATCCATCAATTCATTATCATTTTCGCTCTTTCGAGCTATAATCAATAAGCTCCTCCTGAGCTGATGGACAGTAAGCATTATTGAGCTGAAACGGTAAGCTCTGACGAGCTGAAAATAGTAAGCTCTTACGAGCTGATATATCGGTAAGCTCGACCAAAACGGTAACCCTAGTGCATGTCTCTCGTATCCTACGACTTTCTACAGCTCAAACGGGACTCGGTATTCAATAATTCTCATCAATTAGGCAATTGAACTCAGTAATACCATTTACTCAATTATACTTTCATTTCAAATAATTTACAAGTATTTAAAGATTCAGTTCTAGTTATACGAACTTACCTCGAGTTGCTCGGATGGAAATTATCGACTATTCATCCACTTTTCCTTTTCCCCGTTCTAATCCCAATCTCGAATTATCTTGATCAATTTGACAAGGATGAGCTTGCCGAAAGCTTGAGCATCAAAAATGGCTTCCTAAGCCCTAATTTTCGGTTACAAGAGATGAAATAAAGATGATACTACATAGTTTGTTTTGTTATAATTATCATTAATTACTAATTTACTAAATTAACCTTAAAACTTAATCCAAATTTCAATAATGCCAAGCCAATGTCATCCACTATATAAGTAATGGGCTATTTATCACATAAGGACCTTAAATTTAAGGTTCTATAGCCATTAAACACCTTTAGCTATTAGAACTCAAGTTTTACACTTTATACGATTTAGTCCTTTTTATCAAATTAACTAACCAAAAAATAAAATTACTTAACGAAACTTTCACACATACACTCAATCATGCTTTAAACACTAAAATAATAATAAAATAAATATTTCAACATCGAATTTGTTGTCTCGAAATCACTGTTCTGAGTTGACCAAAAACGGGCTATTAAAAGGTCATTGGACGAGCACTGAGTAATTATTTTCGTAATGGTCTGTCGTTAGGGAGAGCTCAGTCATGATACTATAGTGGAGTGACTTCATGAGTAAATGAGTTTATAATTAATAGATGAAAAGTCTAAACTTAATTATAAATCATTTGATCCCTAATTACATATGTCTAATCAGTCCCTCCGCTAGCTCGTTGAAACTAGAAATGAATTGCGAGTTTGAATAGAAATGAACAGAATGAATAGGAAAAGAGAAATGGAAAACATTTAGGAATGATTATGGGTTTTTCTGAAATGGAAAAATGGAACCACTTGGAAATGAATGTAGATTTCCAAAAAATAGAAATGGAAATGGAAATGATCCATTTGCAATTCTATATGGATTACTTACAAATGATCGGAATAATGTGTTTTTGTTTTTGAGCTGTTTTGAAGCCTGAAAATGAAAACAAATCATTCGATCACAATGAACACGTTAAGTTATGAAATATTGAACATATTTTCTCAAAATTTTACCAGGGGTAAAATCGTTAAAAATTTTACCAGAGGTGAAATCGTAAAAGATTTACTAGGGTAAAATAGGGGTGAAAAAATTGTTTAATATAGAATATTAATTTTTTTTTGGGAAATAGAAAAATTGAATCGGATTGGATCACATTACAGAGCACTGGGTCAAAAGACTTAGGAAGTACTCGTAATTAGACTGGTTGTGATGAGTGGCCCGAATTCCCCATCATAATACACATGAGGGGAAGCACACCCTATTAGCCTTTCTCCCTCTTCTAGTTGGACTAGGAAATTGTTTTTCTAATTGAAATAAACTTCTACAATTCAACAAAGGTTCTAACTTGTCTTCTTATAAATAGATGACACCAGTAGGTCATTATATACAACTTTGAGAGATTGTTACTCTACCGAAAAATAGAGAGAATTTATTCTTAACTATTAAATATATTTTTCCAAAATAAAAATTCTATCGATTTCTATTAAAGAAGAGAGAATTTTTGTTTTCAACCCAAATAAAAGAGAACTTCTCTAGTTTTGTGTTTCAATTCAATTGGTTCAAGCCTACACTCAAAGCAGTTCGTGGTATGAGAATAGCAGAAAAGATCATTTGGTTGAAAGACGGGAACAATGACCATCCGCTAGGCCGAAAACATATGTATGAATTTACTTAGGGTTTATTGCTATAAATATCATAAATTGGGTCGATTTTCAAAATTTTAATTTTGCACTGTGCAAGAGAATCATTTTCAAATCGAATTTTTTCCAACAATTGGTATCAAGAGCCAAGTTGTGTTATGTTTATAGTGTAAACTGAGACTGAATCTTTCTTTTCATCTTGTTTGATTGATATTTGATCAGATGTGACATTCTTGTAATTATTCGAATGTTTTGGGGATTGTATGTGAATGAATATGATATTATCTGTTTTCTCTATAATTATTATTTTTGTCAAGTTTGTGGTTCTTAGAAAATAGATCGTGGATTATCATCTCCATCAATGATTATTTTTTATATATAGAATTCTTGTGAGCCGAAAACGGACATAGAACTTAAATATAATTTTTCCCAAAAGGAGTCCATGATGAGGAGAAGATAGAACGATGGTGGTTGAAGACACAAGGAATGTCTTGTGGTGAAAAACTGTGTAATTTTTTTGTTTTCCATTTACTTTATAGAAATAGAACCATGAAAATCTTGGCTGACAATTTTATTTTAATTACTCATATCCTTATAAATCTATTTAACAATTGTTAAAGATATAATTGTGATATATATGTATGAAATGATCCATAATTGATTAATTAAAGAAAATAAGTGTGGTAATGAGAAAATACATGTTTTGTATTGTTCCATTCACTTCTTTAGGTTATTCAATTGCTATGAGAAGTGTGGTAATGAAAAAGTTCATGTCTAGGATTGGATTTGGCAAGGAAATGCTTGGTTTTTAAGCGGCCGAATATGACTCACCTTGTAACAGCCCAGTTTAGACCCTAGTTGGAACAGTGGTTTCAAGACCACAAATTTGAGGTCAAAAAAATATTTTAATATTATTTTTTGTGTTAACAGTATGTGATTGAGCATGTGTGAAAATTTTGTTGATTGTGTGCCGAATTATAAGAAAGGACTTAATTGCATAAATCGTAAACGCTCTGTGCTGATTGTCAAAGTGCTAATTTGACATGGCTTATTAAAGGAAAAGTCCTTATTATGATATTATACCATTAAATAGTTAATGGATGATAATGGCATGGCAATTGGTGTTATTATTAAGATTCATTATGGGTAAAATAGTAAAATGTCAATAATGTTAATATTAATTAAAAACATAATGAATTAATGGATGCATATTCTCATCTCTTCCATCAAAATTAGAAAAGAAAGAAAGGGTTAGGAGCTTTGAAGGTTTCGGTACATTGAGTCCTTGATTGAGGTATGTTTTGAGCTCGATTTTTGATAATTTCTATGTTTTTGTAATCGTTGTTTAGTGTATTATCAAACCCATGCTTTAATTTTAGAATTTGATGAAGATTTGGAGACGTTCCATTGATGAATATGTGAGCTTTGTGTTGATAGTTGGTGAAATATGAAAGTTTAATGTTGGGTTAACATAGTTTCTATTTGAATTTTTGATGAAATTGGCTAATTTGGGCTAAATTGAGAAAAATGTAAATTGAAGGACTAAAATGTGAAATAAATGAAAGGTGTGGGCTTGTATTAGCATGGGAAGAATTCGGCTAAGCTTGTGTGAGTAGAAATTTGGTGTATTTTGTGATTTTGTGAATTTGGGACTAAAGTGTTAAAATGTGAAAATGTGAGGGCTATTTTGCAAAATGCCCTAAAAATGTGTGTGTGGACTATATTGAATGAATTGGTGATAGAATGGACTGAATTTGAATGTGTATAGATCAAGAAAGGAGAGGTTCGGATCGAGATCGAGGCAAAGACAGTGCTCGATTAATCGACCGTTTTGATATTTTGACGTTCGAGGTAAGTTCGGATATAATACTAATTGTTAAATTATGTTTATGTGATGTGAATTGAATGAAATTATATATATCTAACAGATTAGAAATGCTATGTGCGAAACTGAATTAGATGGCACTAAGTGTGCGAAATTAGAAATGGGACAGAGATGATTAGCACTGTGTGTGCAAAAAGATAGAAGCTTCAGCTTATTGATTTGGCACTGTGTGTGCGATACCGATATAGTTCAGTTTAACTTATAGGCACTAAGTGTGCGATGACGATTATGTTTCGGTTATGAAGCTAGCACTAAGTGTGCGATGACGATTATGTTTCGGTTATGAAGCTAGCACTAAGTGTGCGAATAAATCAAAAGAATAGCAATAGTTGAACAAGATGTAGTATCGAGCAATTGAGTAGCATGAATGGTGAGTAACTATATGTTGATCAAGGTACGTTTGAACCTATGTGGTTGATGATAGTTTTAAAAGTTGAATGACTAGATATTTGAGTATGTGGTTGAGATTGATAATGTGCCTAGTTGTGCCTTTATCTATGTGATGGTATAAATATATATTGATGTGGTATTATTGAGTAGTATGTATTGTATTTCGAACTTGCTAAGCTTTTGAAAGCTTACTGTGTGATTTGTTTCCCTGTTTTACAGTGTCAGTAAAGCTAGCTCAGATCCAGGGATCGTCAACATTTCTATGACACTATCGACAATATATTTTTGGGTACTTTTGGAAAGATGTATATAGTTGAAATATGGCATGTATAGGCTAGAAGTTATGGCATGTTTTGAAATGCTTAATCCTTGCCATGTGATTTGGCTTGGAAGTTGAATGATGTTGAACTTATGAATGAGCTATGAATATGGTATATTTCATGATTATGTGGTTGATGAAAGATGTGGTTTGAAGATGAATTATGGCATGGATTTCATGATGCTTGATATATATATGTTTGAGATGTACTATTGTTACTTTGAATGGACTTATTTGTGATGATATTAGGCACTGAAGTAGATGGTATTGTTGGTGATTAATTGGTGCATGAAATGGAAAGTTTGAATGTATTTAGAAGCATGAATTAGTATTGACTTGAAGCTTGTAGGTGATTCAAGGTGTGGGAGGCAAGTTTGGCCTTGAAAATGGCCTATAATTGCCTATACGGTTGAGCGCACAGGCGTGTGGCTCGACTGTGTCCCTAGTGGTTGAAATTCAAAACAAGTCAGGATCGACCACGAACTAGACACACGGGCGTGTGACTGGCCGTGTGGTGAAGTCAGTAGCGACCACGAGTGAGGCACACGGGCGTGTCCACGGCCGTGTGGACAAGTCAGTATGTGTGCCCTGTTTTGACACGGCTTAGACACACGGGCGTGTCGAGGCCATGGAAGGCACACGGCCTTCCCACACGGGCATCTGACCTCTGCAGTTTGGAAAAATCTTTAAATTTCTGAAAATTTTCGTAAGTGTTCAGTTTAGTCCCGACCTCTTTCTAACACGTGCTTAAGGTCTCGTAGACCTCAATAAGGGACTATACGATTATATTTGATTATGTTTGATTGATTATTGACTTTGTGTTGTGAAATGGATGTGAAATGTTTCGATTGTCCCATAATGCCTCTTAACCCTATTTCGGTGACTGTTTCGAGTTAGGGGTGTTACACACCTCCCTTTCGTGGGACCCTACCTGATGCACGGTTCACATTCACTTTTTTTAGTTTTTTCCCTTAAAAGAAAAACCTTGGAAAATAAAAATTGTTGATTTTATGAATAAATGCATGTGAATATTATAAAATTTCCATAGCATGTCATCCATATATGAGATAAGCATGTCATATAGTTTAGGGAAGAATGCCACATTGACTTGTCAAGCTTATATTGATCATTCATGATTGAAACCATATATTAAGACGTGCACGGTTTTTAAAATATTGAGTGGGAAAAGGTCCTTAAATAAGACATACGACCTCTATCCATGGTCTCCTGTGATGGCATGAAATGAACCTGCCCCAAAGTAGACATTGTCATGTGGTTTCACTAAGGAGACTTTCTAAAAGTATGCAGAGTTTTCTTATGATCATATGATAGTTGGAATGACCCCTGTGGTTGGTATTATCATGTGATACATTTAAAAATTCTATCTTCAAAGAGGACAACTAGTCATAGCATGCTACTCGGTGAGATTGTCCCAAGATGACTCATTTGTGGTGCATGATGCGATATTTGTTGAGTTGATGGTTATACACTCAAGATCATCTAGTTAAGTAACTCCCCAAGGAGTTATGCTTATATTAGAATGATGGTCAAATTTTACACAATTATTAGTACGTGTGAATGACTAAGGAATTTGGTTCATGTACTAATTGGATGGAAATCCATGTTCTTACTAATTGATCATGATCACCCTAAGGTGGCTTGAATCGATGGGTGTACGAATTATTGTTGCAACGACTTACAAATGTTTTCAAGGTTTAATGTAAGACGCATGTATCATCTTAATGCATATCATAATGTTGCAAAACATTTTCAAACATTTGTTTAATACATACATTAATATATGAATGTTTTATTTTTAGTTCGAAAATGACACCAACTCCCTTATTAAACATACTCACTAAAAACAAACTGAACATAATAACTATAAGGAATGGAAAGGGAACCTGATAATTATCCAGAGCTGTGAGAAACTTAAAACAGTTCTTGATAATAAGTTTCTACTAGCCACTCAAGTTGAGGCTAGAAAATGCTGGGAGAAGTCTGATGAGATAGCTCGTTGCTAGATGCTGGCAAGCGTAACTAGCAACCTATATAAGCAACTAGAGAGCTATAAGATTGCTAAAAAAATTCTAGATAACTTAGAAGACATATTCGGAGGCTAAGCTGCCTCGGCTTGACAGTCTGCTATAATTATCTTGATGAATACCCAACAAAAACCTAGCACTTTGATCAAAGGCCATATGACCACTTTTATGGGCTACTTTAACGAGGCCACAATAATGAGGCTAATTTGGATAATAACACTTAGATTGATATGGTGTTAAAGAGCTTGTTCAAGGAATTTGCAGGCTTTCGGGCCACATTTAACGTTGGGAACAATAACTTGACGCTTACACAACTTATAATTACACAACTCATAACAGAGTTATAATCCTATGAGTTGATGTTGAATGGCTGTCAATCAATCCAAAGAGCAGAAGCAAACATAGCTATCGATTCTTCCTCAAAAGAGAAGGGAAAACACTCTAAGAAATGTAAGGATAAGGTCTTTGACCCACCACAAGTAGAAAGGAAGAGAAATAGAAAGCCTAAAAACTTATCTATTTCTAAATGCTTCTTCTGTAATAAGAAAGGGCACTTCAAAGCAAAATATAAAGAGTGGAAGGACTACCTGGCCACCAAAGGCAAATGTATATAACTCTTGATGATAGAATCTTCTTTAGTGGAGGATTCAATAGACCACCGGGTCATTGATTCGAGAGCCACTAATCATGTTTGTGTTTCTCTACAGGGGTTCGAGGATATGAAAGACCTTAAAAATAAAAGCTTATATTTGTGGACCAAAAACGGGACAAGTGTGGCAGCTAAAACAGTGGGAGATTTACATATTTATTTGATAATTTTAGGAAGATTATTTTAAGAGACATTTTGTATGTACAAAGTTTGAAAAGAAACTTAATTTTTGTTGCATATTTATATAAATACGCTTGACCATGACTTTTAATAATGAAATTTCAATATTTAGAAATCATAATCTTATTGATAAACCGTAATATATACACATTTTAATCCCACATTTAGCATACTTTTGGATGGTTTATCCCCTGAATTGTGGAATTCGGTGCTCCTAATCTTTTAATTTCATGTTTTATACTTAGGAGAGCACCGGAGGATTAAAAGAACGAGAAACGGGCCAAAAACGGAGAAAATGGGCCAAAGTACGAAATTCACACAACCTGGGCCCAAGCCACACGGCCATGCCTTCATTAGCAGACCCAAACACGGCCTGACCTCGACTTACACGACCGTGTGCTTCGGGCGTGCCCCTGACGTAACCTGTTTTAATTTCACTCGGATTAGGATACTTAGGGGCGAAGAAAGACATTCCAAAAGCCTATATAAACACCCTCAGTGTGACCTAAGAGGGGCGCATCTAGTTAGGCCAAAGAGCCAAGCCAGAGAGGCCAGAATTGTGGGATTTACTCGAGGAAAGCCAGTTGATTCATCTCAAGAAGCCGGAGTTATACTCAAGACGAAGGATCTTCCCTTCAATTTCCTTTAGGGGGTTTTAGGGTTTTTCTTATGTTTTGTTTTATATTTTCTTCTGAGATGTATTCTTTTATCATTATGAACTAAACCCCTCAAATACCTGAGGGGGATGAAACCTAAGACGGATCTTCTTATTGTTTTCTGAACTATATGATAAATACTTGATTTGTCCTTAATTATGTGTTCTTAATTCTTGCTTTGATATTTTAGGATATTGATTCAAGTATTGATGTGCTTAAGCAGTGGAGCAAAAGTCCCTATTTAAGAGTAGATCGAGCATAGTTAAGCGAAGTTGATCGCAACCCTAGAAATAGGATGACGAAAATCTACCGGATTAGGGTCAAACCTAATATGGGAGTCCATAGATCGAGTTAATTCAATTCTAGGGGTTTTAATTAGAAAGAGATTTCAATTAATCAACCTAAGGTTAGACGTTAGTAGCCTCGAGAGAGGTATTAATATAAATTAAGGAATCCTATGGATCAAGTCAAGTGAATAAATCGTCTGGTTCAGAGTTAAATAACAAGTGAAGTCCAGGTGAATTCTTCCTCGGGTATTGTCTTAATCAATTGGGTTTTCCCAAAAGTATTTTCCCCAATTCATTCTCTTTGTCTTAGCATCTTTAGCTTAGTAGTTAGTTAATTTTAGATTAAACAACAATTCACTTTTATAATAGGTTAAATAATAAAAAGAAAGTTAGTATTAGTACTTTTTGTTCCTTTGGGTTCGACATTCCAGTCTTGCCACTAAACTATACTACTGTTCGCTAGGTGCACTTGCCTCAATCGTTGTCACAGTTAGTTTCTAGGCTCGATCATTCATTATATAAATTTTAAGACTCTGACACACAATCAAGTTTTTGGCGCCGTTGCTGGGGAATTGAAATATTAAGAACACTCAATTTTTATTATTTTAGCCATATTTTATTTTTGCAATTAAATTTTATTTTTACTTTTCTAAAATTTATTCTTTGCTTCTGGCAGGTATTCTAGTTTATGACTAGAAGAAACCCGTTAGGACCTCTACTCTACGACAGTGAAATTGAAAACACAGTTCGCAGAAACCGAAGAGAAATAAGGAGAAGCCTACAGTACATACAAGAAGAGCAAGAAAACGAAATTAATACTACCGAAGAGATGGCCGATAATAATCTGCTACCTCCAGAGGTGGTCGAAAATCATGCTCCTCGAACTATGTATGAGTATGCTAAACCTAATTTAACAGGAACTGAGTCAAGTATTGTTAGACCTGCTATTGCTGCAAATAGTTTTGAACTAAAACCTAACAAATTCAGATGATACATCAATTTGTTCAGTTTGATGGTTTGCAGGATGAAGATCCAAATAATCACTTAGCGAATTCCTAGAATTTTGTGATACTTTCAAAATAAATGGCGTTTCTGATGATGCCATCCGTCTTCGGTTATTTCCCTTTTCTTTGAGGAATAAAGCTAAACAGTGGTTGAATTCTCTTCCATGAGGATCAATCACTACATGGGAACAAATGACCGAAAATTTTTTGTTAAAATATTTTCTGCCGGCTAAAACGGCCAAGTTAAGGAATGATATCTCTTCTTTTGTGCAGATGGATTTAGAGACACTTTACGATGCATGGGAGAGATACAAGGATCTATTAAGAAGGTGCCCACACCATGGATTACCCTTATGGCTACAGGTCCAAACTTTTTACAATGGTGTGAACCCCTCAACTAGGCAATTGATTGATTCAGCCGCCGGTGGAACCCTGAATAACAAAACACCTGAGGCTGCCTACGAATTCATTGAAGAGATGTCACTGAATAATTATCAGTGGCAAGTTATAAGGACAAAGCCAACAAAAGCAACCAGTGTTTTCAACCTCGACGCAGTAACCATGCTATCAAACCAGGTAAAGATGTTAAATAAAAAGATTGATGGTTTATGTGGTTCCTCACAGGTACATCCAGTTATGCAGTGCGATATGAATGGAGGAGGGATGAGCAATACAGAATATCCACCTTACAACCCGAGCGCTGAAAACGAGCAAGTTCACTATATGGGTAAGTAATACTTACAATCCAGGTTGGAGGAACCATCCCAATTTCTCATGAGGTGGTCAAGGAAATCAGAGACAATAACCCCCACCAAACTTCCAACAACAGCCCTACCCAGAGGAAAAGAAGCCGAACCTTGAGGAGATGCTGACAAAATTCATAGCGGTGTTAGAAACACGTTTCCAAAACACCGAAACAACACTTAAAAATCAAAAAGCATCAATTCAAGGGATCGAGAACCAATTAGGGCAGCTTGCTAAGTTAATCTCAGAACGACCACAATGCAGCCTGCCAAACAACACTGAGACTAACCTAAAGGAGCAACTTCAAGCCATAACAACTCATGACAGTGAAAGGCTAGATGAGCCCAAATTAAGGCAAGATAATGTTGTAGAGGAAGGTAAAGCTGAGGTAAGTCATGATAAGCCAAAACCGATAATTAAAGAGTACCAACCTCGTATACCATATCCCAATGCGATGGAGAAAGCCAACACAGAAGAACAATTCGGTAAATTTCTTAAACTCTTAAAGAAATTGCATATTAACTTACCGTTTCTTGAAGCTCTTTCGCAGATGCCAAATTCAAGGAAATTTTTAAAAGAGATTCTTATAAACAAGCGGAAGTTAGACGTGGAAACACATGTGGAACTAAACACAGTGTGCTCAGCAATGTTGCAAAATAAACTACCCCGAAAATTAAAAGATCCAGGGAGTTTTACAATTCCATGCTTAATTGGTAGTTTATCTGTTGATAATGCTTTAGCTGATTTAGGGGCAAGCATAAATGTTATGCCTTATAAAATGTTTAAACAACTAAGTCTAGGGAAACCCAAACAAACTAGGATGAGCATTTAATTAGTTGATAAAACTATTAGAATTCTTAGAGGTATAATTGAAGATGTTCTCGAGAAAGTTGATAAATTCTTATTCCCAGTAGACTTTATCATTTTAGACATGGATGAGGACAATAATATTCCTTTAATTTTAGGAAGACTGATAAACCACAAAAGTAACATATTTTAAGCCCACATTTAACATACTTTTGGATGATTTATCCCTTGATTTATGTAAAAAGGTGCTCTTAATCCTTTCTTTTCATGTTTTATACTCAGGAAAGCACCCGAGGATGAAAAGAACAAGAAACAGGCTTAAAACGGACCAAATTGGGCCATATCACAAAATCGACACGGCCTGGGCCCAAGACCACACGGTCGTACCTCATTAAAAGTCTGAACACGACCTAAAGACGACTCACACGGGCGTGTGCCATGGCCGTGTCGCTGTCATGGAAAAGAGCAATTTCACTCGGAAAAGGATACTTAGAGGCAAAGAAACTTATCTCAAAAGCCTATATAAACACCTTAAGTATAACCTAGAAGGAGGCGGTTAGCTAGGCCAAGGAGCCGAGCCAGAAAGGTCAGATTTGTGGGAATCACTCAAAGATAGCCAGTTAATCCATCTCAAGAAGCTGGAATTCTACTCAAGACGGAGGATCTCTCCTTCAATTACTTCAGGGGGTTTTAGGGATTTCTTATGTTTTGTTTTATCTTTTCTTCTGAGATGTTTTCTTTTATTGTTATGAACTAAACCCTCAGATACCTGAGGGGATGAAACCTAAGATGAATCTTGTTATCGTTTGTTGAACTATATGATAAATATTTAACTTGTTCTTAATTATGTGTTCTTAATTCTTGTGTTGATATTTCCGGGATATTAATTCAAGTATGATGTGCTTAGGTGAAGGAGCAAAAGTCCCTGCCTAAGAGTAGATCTAGCATAATTAAGTGGAGTTGATCGCACGCCTAGAGATAGGGTGATGAGATTTTGCTGGATTAGGGTGAAACCTAATATGGGAGTCCATAGATCGAGTTAATGCAATTCTAGGGGTTTTAATTAGAAAGAGATTTCAATTAATAAACCTAGGGTTAGATGTTAGTCGCCTCGAGAGAGGGATTAATATAACTTAGGGAATCTTATGGATCAAGTCAAGTGAATAAATCATCTGGTTCAGAGTTAGATAACAAGTGAAGTCTAGGTGGATTCTTCCTTGGGTGTCGTCTTAATCAATTGGTTTTTCCTCAAGTTATTTTCCCAAATTCTTCTTTGTCTTAGAGTCTTTAGTTTAGTAATTAGTTAATTTTAGATTAAATAAAGATCACTTTAATTCTTAGGCTAAATAATAAAAAAGAGAGTTTGTATTAGTACTTTTGGTTCCTTTGGGTTCGACATTCTGGTCTTGCCTTAACTATACTACTGTTCGATAGGTGCGCTTGCCTCAAAAATTGTTGTCATAGTTAGTTTCTAGGTTCGGTCATTCTTTTTATAAATTTTAAGACTTTGACACGCGATCAAGTTTTTGGCGCCGTTGTCGGGGAACTGAAATATTAAGAAAGCTCAATTTTTATTACTTTAGCCATTATTATTATTATTATTATTTCTTCTCTTTGCTAAATTTTATTTTATTTGATTTTGGCAGAAAGAGGAGATGGCACTGAATAACTATCAGTGGCAAGTTATGAGGACAAAGCCAACAAAAGCCGCCGATATCTACAACCTCGACCCAATAACCATGCTATCAAACCAGATAGAGATGTTACATAAAAAATTTGATGGTTTGTATAGTCTCTCGCAGGTACACCCAGTAATGCAATACGACTCGAATCTAGGAGGAGTGGCAAATTCTGAGTACCCACCCTATGGATATGGCATGGAGAACGAACAAGTCCACTATATGGGTAACTATTCTAGACCTCAAAATAATTTTTATAGTGACACTTATAATGCAGGTTGGAGGTACTATCCCAATTTCTTGTGGAATGATCAAAGTAGCCAAAGACAGGAACTTCCTCCAAATTTTCAACAACCACCTCACCAACAGGAAGAGGAGTCGAGTCTTGAAGAGATGCTGACAAAATTCATAGTAGCCACAGAAAATCCAGATTTTCAACAACCACCTCACCAACAGGAAGATGAGTCGAACCTTGAAGAGATGCTGGCAAAATTCATAGCAAACACAGAAACACGTTTCCAAAATATAGAAACGAAACAAGAAGCATCGATTCAAGGGATTGAGGATCAGTTAGGTCAGCCTGCTAAGCTGATCTTAGAACAACCACAAGAAAGCTTGCCAAGCAACACTGAAACTAACCCAAAAGAGCAAATTCAAGCCATAACAGCTCATGACAGTGAAAGGTTAGTGGAATCTGAACCAAGGCAAGAGCCTGTGGTAAGTGAAGGTAAGGTTGAGGTAAGCCAGGATATACCAGACCCGGTAATTACAGAGTACCAAGCTCGTGTGCCATACCCCAATGCGATAAAGAAATACCATACAGAGGAACAATTCGGTAAGTCTCTTAAACATCCAAAGAAATTTCATATTAACTTGTCGTTTCTTGAAGCTCTTTCGCAGGTGCCAGATCCTAGACCTCGTGTCGATAAAGAAGAAATTCATGAGGAATGAAGGCTTTGGATCGATGAGCTAGACGAACGTGATACACACTTCAAGGAGAGACTAAAAACACACGAAGCAAAAAGGAGGCAACTCCACGACAAACTTAATAATGGGAGAACCCAGCTTAAGATAGGAGATTAGGTACTCAAAATCTTCCCAGATGGAACGGTCGAGGTAACACATTCTAATTTCGGCACTTTTGAGGAAAACATTACTCGACTTAAATTTTATATCAATAATTGAATTGATCGCATGAGAAAGGATTTTCACCTTCTCAAACCACCATGATTATGCGAATAACAGGTAAGTCTAGCTCAAGACTTTAAACGAGCGTTTCTCGGGAGGCAACCCGAGCAATAACCTTACTAATTAGTTTAGTTTATTTCTTTTCATATTTAGGCGCAGGTTCTCCATACCCACACAGCCTTACGCACGACCATGGCCGTGGCCGTGTGGGTGCCACAAGTAGGAATATGGACACGGGCTGCATCTCTATTTAAGCCCTCTTCTTCCTTTTTCTTTTCCAGTTGTCTTTCTTCTTTCATTTTCCATTATTTACTTTTATTTTTACTTATTTTTTCTTTATTATTTTCTTCTTTTTCTTTATGTCATTTAGATTTAGCTTAGGATACAATAAAATCAAGACGGCTGCTTCGAGGATTCAATTTCAAATGGTTCAAGGTGCTTCCCCACGTTCACCTCCAATCCTATCCGGTTTCTTTTCAATGACTTCATCCAAAATTCAGGAAGTTTTACTTCTCTCTCCATCTTATGATTTTATGATTATATTGCTATTATCTATCTTTGTACATTGAGGGAAATGTACATCTTACGTGTGGGGGGTGAATAGTTATTTCAAGAAGTGCCTAACTTTCTTCATTATGCTCAATTCCCTGAATGATATCCTGTCTTGAAGTAAGTTTATCATATTATGATTAGAATGAAATTTCCTTTGATTTATGATTTTTATTGATATGTTTTAGATTAATTCATTGATAATTGTGCATTGATGATTAAATTTGAAGAATACTAGAGTATCAAGCATGATAAGTCTACTTTTCAAAAAAAATTAAAAAGTTTGTTAGGTTGTCTACCTGAACCTGAATGTTACCTTGAAATTTGAAATTTACGAGGTTGATATCAAATACCCATAATTTCTATGAGCTTTTGAGCCTTATAGAGCATACATTCTTTTTCGTGCTCACTTTATTGATTATGAGTGTGTCAACATTGATTTATTATTCTAGAACTTGCTTCGATTATACATGTCAAGACCACACCTTTGATTTGATATACCGAGATGATAAAGGCACCTAGGTTTTAACCCACTTACTCCATTAAAAAGCCTACCTTCATAATTAACCCCTAGTGAATCCCGTTTAATCCTAGCAACCCTTTTTATTGACTTACCCACTAATATTAACCCAAAACCCTTTGTATTTGTTATCACCATTCCTTGACTACCTTTTTGTCGAGATTTGATTTTCAACGTTACCTAACTATATTCCATATTTCAGTTGTAAAAGTTCTTTCCTATTATTTGACTTGTTCTTAAAAAAAAATCGAATTATATTCATTATTAGTTGTGTGATTAAGTGAGCTTATGCATTAAATTCCAATTATTGAAGAAGAAGCTCGTATTAGAGTATTATCAATAGTAGTATTATTAGTTTCCAATTGATGTAATTATTTAGGATTAGTTCATTTTTCTAGTTAGGTAATTTGTCAGGTCAATCTCGATTCTAACCTTCTAATTCAGCCTATATCCATACCCTTAACCTAAGCCCCATTACAACCCTGTTAAAGATCTTTTGATTTGTGTATCATCTCATTTTACAGTGGTGGAGATTTGATTTTCATGCAAGCTTATGGGATTAACTCTTCAATTTTGACTTTTGAGTGCTTAATTCTGAACCTTAAACGCTTCGAGTGGTTTGAGTGAATCTTTAGTGAGGATGTCAATTCTTGTTGATTTCAAATCAGAGGTAATTATTCAGGTAAGGGGAAACACCTATGTTTTCATACTATAAAAACTATGACTTTGATTGTTTGAATCTTTAGGACTCCTTGAGTTCAATTATCCATGTATAAATTACCTTTGAATTATGATAAAACATTATTGATGAATATTATGAATCAAGGAAGTTCGTTTTAATTATGAGTTGAGAATTTTGCTTAAAGACAAGCAAAAGCTTAAGTGTGGGGGTATTTGATAAACCGTAAAAGTAACATATTTTAAGCCCACATTTAACATACTTTTGGATGATTTATCCCTTGATTTATGTAAAAAGGTGCTCTTAATCCTTTCTTTTCATGTTTTATACTTAGGAAAGCACCCGAGGATGAAAAGAACAAGAAATGGGCTTAAAACGGACCAAATTTGGTCATATCACAAAATCGACACGGCCTGGGCCCAAGACCACACGGTCGCGCCTCATTAAAAGTCTGAACACGACCTAAAGACGACTCACACGGGCGTGTGCCATGGCCGTGTCCTTGTCGTGGAAAAGAGCAATTTCACTCGAAAAAGGATACTTAGGGGCAAAGAAACTTATCTCAAAAGCCTATATAAACACCCTAAGTATAACCTAGAAGGAGGCGGTTAGCTAGGCTAAGGAGCTGAGCCAGAAAGGTCAGATTTGTGGGAATCACTCGAAAATAGCCAGTTAATCCATCTCAAGAAGCCGGAATTCTACTCAAGACGGAGGATCTCTCCTTCAATTACTTCAGGGGGTTTTAGGGATTTCTTATGTTTTGTTTTATCTTTTCTTCTGAGATGTTTTCTTTTATTATTATGAACTAAACCCTCAGATACCTGAGCGGATGAAACCTAAGATGAATTTTGTTATCGTTTGCTGAACTATATGATAAATATTTGACATGTTCTTAATTATGTATTCTTAATTCTTGTGTTGATATTTTTGGGATATTAATTCAAGTATGATGTGCTTAGGTGGAGGAGCAAAAGTCCCTGCCTAAGAGTAGATCTGGCATAATTAAGCGAAGTTGATCGCGCGCCTAGAGATAGGGTGACGAGATTTTGCCGGATTAGGGTGAAACCTAATATGGGAGTCCATAGATTGAGTTAATGCAATTCTAGGGGTTTTAATTAGAAAGAGATTTCAATTAATAAACCTAGGGTTAGATGTTAGTCGCCTCTAGAGAGGGATTAATATAACTTAGGGAATCTTACGGATCAAGTCAAGTGAATAAATCGTCTGGTTCAGAGTTAGATAACAAGTGAAGTCTAGGTGGATTCTTCCTTAGGTGTCGTCTTAATCAATTGTTTTTTCTCAAGTTATTTTCCTAAATTCTTCTTTGTCTTAGAGTCTTTAGTTTAGTAATTAGTTAATTTTAGATTAAACAAAGATCACTTTAATTCTTAGGCTAAATAATAAAAAAAGAGAGTTAGTATTAGTGCTTTTGGTTCCTTTGGGTTCGACATTCCGGTCTTGCCTTAACTATACTACTGTTCGGGAGGTGCGCTTGCCTCAAAAATCGTTGTCATAGTTAGTTTCTAGGTTTGATCACTCTTTTTATAAATTTTAGGACTCTGACACGCGATCAAAGACCCTTTTTAGCAACTGCCAGGACTAAAATTGATGTCGGCGCAGGTGAACTCATGCTTTGTGTAGGTGACGAAGCAATCACTCTTCAGGCTCTCGACTCAGCTAGGACATCAAGTAATCAAGGTGAGAATATTACTTTTATTAATGACCATTCGGTTAAACCTTCTTTTCAGGAAGCACCACGAAACCACACAACTGAGCCAGATTCTAGACCTCATACCAACAAATAAAAAACCCCCAAGGAATGACGGCTTCAGATCAATGAACTAGATGAGTGGAAGATACATTTCAAGGAGAAATTAGGAATACACGAAGCAGAACCACCGCCATTCCGTGGGACAAACAAATTTAAGATCAGACATCAGGTATTGTTAGATAATGTGGACCCTCGAATCTCTCCTTCAGACCATAATACAAACGAAGAAATCCCTTTTAGGGTAATCAAGGTTTTCCCATACGGAACAGTCGAGGTAAGTAATCCAATATTCGGCACTTTTAAAGTAAACGCCACTCGACTCGAGCTATACATTGACAATAAAACGAATAGCATGAGAAAGGATTTTCAACTCCTCAAACCACCATGATTATGCGAATGAGAAGTAAGTCTAGCTTAAGAATTTAAACGAGCGCTTCTCGGGAGGCAACCCGAGCACTAATGATCACATGTCAGAGTCTTAAAATTTATAAAAAGAATGATCGAACCTAGAAACTAACTATGACAACAATTTTTGAGGCAAGCGCACCTATCAAACAGTAGTATAGTTAAGGCAAGACCGGAACATCGAACCCAAAGGAACCAAAAGTACTAATACTAACTCTCTTTTTATTATTTAGCCTAAGAATTAAAGTGATCCTTATTTAATTTAAAATTAACTAATTACTAAACTAAAGACTCTAAGACAAAGAAGAATGAAATTGGGAAAACTACTTAAGGAAAAACCAATTGATTAAGACGGCACCCAAGGAAGAATCCACCTAGACTTCACTTGTTATCTAACTCTGAACCAGGCGATTTATTCATTTGACTTGATCCGTAAGACTCCCTAATGTATATTAAACCCTCTCTCGAAGCGAATAACATCTAACCCTAGGTTGATTAATTGAAATCTCTTTCTAATTAAAACCCCTAGAATTGCATTAACTCGACCAATGGACTCCCATATTAGGTTTCACCCTAATCCGGCAAAATCTCGTCACCCTATGTCTAGGCACGCGACCAAATCCACTTAATTATGCTAGATCTACTCTTAGGCAGGGACTTTTGCTCCTCCATCTAAGCACATCATACTTGAATTAATATCCCTGAAATATCAACACAAGAATTAAGAACACATAATTAAGAACAAGTCAAATATTTATCATATAGTTCAGAAAACGATAACAGATTCATCTTAGGTTTCATCTCCCTCAGGTATCTGAAGGTTTAGTTCATAACAATAAAAGAAAACATCTCAGAAGAAAAGATAAAACAAAATATAAGAAATCCCTAAAACCCCCGGAAGGAATTGAAGTAGAGATCCTCCGTCTTGAGTAGAATTTCGGCTTCTTGAGATGGATTAATTGGCTATCTTCGAGTGATTCCCACAAATCTGACCTTTCCGGCTCAGCTCCTTGGCCTAGCTAATCGCCCCCTTCTAGGTTATACTTAGGGTGTTTATATAGGCTTTTGAGATAAGTTTCTTTGCCCCTAAGTATCCTTTTCCGAGTGAAATTGCTCTTTTCCACGACAGGGACATGGCCATGGCACACGCCCGTGTGAGACATCTTTAGGCCATGTTCGGACTTTTAATGAGGCACGGCCGTGTGGTCTTGGGCCCAGGCCGTGTCGATTTCGTGATATGGCCCAATTTGGTCCGTTTTAAGCCCGTTTCTTGTTCTTTTCATCCTCGGGTGCTTTCCTGAGTATAAAACATGAAAAGAAAGGATTAAGAGCACCTTTTTTACATAAATCAAGGGATAAATCATCCAAAAGTATGTTAAATTTGGGCTTAAAATATGTTACTTTTACGGTTTATCAACTAACCCCATTAATTTTTACATTTTTATTTTTGCTTCTAATTTTCCTTTTTAGCACCTAACTACAAACTAACCAACGTGTAGATTTCCATACCACATGGTGGTGGCCGTGGCCGTGTGGACACCACAGATTTTCGTACCAATGTGGTAGAGAGTATGAAATAGGACGGAAAAAAATCTTCAAGCCACGGGCTTCGACTAAACACCACGGCCATGCGATACAACCGTGGTCGACACTATTTTAGCAACACGGGCGTGGTGACCTGCACACAGGCGTGGGAGAAACGAACGAAGCACAACACGGGCGTGTGGCACAACACGCCCACGGTACACGGGCGTGGGGATGTACCAGCTTTGAAATCTCTATTTAACACACCCCTTTCCCCTTCTTACCCACTCCCCATTCCCATTCTTCTTCCATTTTCATTTTCATTTCTTGTTCATTCTACAAACTCTTGGTCTACACCTTATCCATGTCGACGAAATAGAAGGATCCTAGCACAGCTTCCCTCTGCGAGACTGATCTACATAAGTTCATGATGACCGCTTCATTAACTCGACAGGACAAGGACCTTTGAGTCCATTTCATAGTTCTTTTTCTTTTCTCTTCTCCTTTATTTTCCTTCCCTTTATCTTTCTTGTCTTTAATTTATATTCTTACATTTTGTTTTCTTTGATTTAGGTTCTAAAGGCTATGATCGCTGCAAATCAGAGCTTTAAATATTTGTAAAAGAATGATCAAACCTGGAGACTAACTCTGACAACGATTAAAGGCAAGTGTACCTATTGAACAGTGGTATAGCTTAGGCAAGACCGGTTATCGAACCCAAAGGAATTAAAAGTATTAATACTCACTTTCTTTTTATTATTTAGCTTTTAAACTAAATTGACGACAACTAAACTAAGGACACAAAGACAAGAAGACGAACTGGAAAATAACTTTGAAGAAAAACTCAGTTGATTTTAACGATACCTTTGGGAAGAATCCACCTAGACTTCACTTATTATCTAACCCTAAATTATATGATTTCTTTACTTAGCTTGATCCTTGAGACTTCCTAACCTATATTAAACCTTTTCTCGAGGCGAATAACGTCTAACCCTAGGTTAATTAGTGGAACTCTCGTTCGCTTATAATAACCCCCTAGGATAGCAGTAAATCGATCAATGGACTCCCATATTAGATTTCACCCTAATCCGGCAAAATCTCGTAACCCTATCTCTAGGCGTTTGATCAATTCCGCTTAACTATGTTAGATCTCCTCTTAGGCAGGGTCTATTCCTCCTCCACCTAAGCACATTAGATTTGGATTAAGCAACATAATTAAGAACAAACTAAGTAATTTATCATATAACTTTCAAATAACAAAATCCATCTAGGTTTCATCCCCTTCAGGTATCTGAGGGGTTTAGTTCATAATGAATAAACAAAACATCGCAAGAGAAAAGATAAAACAAAACATAAGAAAACCGTAAAACCCCCTAAAGGAACTGAAGGAGAATTCTGCCGTCTTGAAAATAACTCCGGCTTCTTGGGATGGATCAACTGGCTATCCTTGCGTTATTTCCTAACTTTGACCTTCTCGGCTTGGCTCCTTGGCCTAGCTTTCGATCCCCTTCAAAGATGGTACTTGGGGGATATTTATAGGCTCTTGAAGTGCGATTCTTTCTCTCTAAGTATCCTTTTCCGACGAAAATTGCTCTTTCCAGTGACAGAGGCACGGCCATGGCACACGTCCGTGTGGATCGAGACCTGACCGTGTTCGGATTTCTAACTTGAGGCACAGCCGTGTGTGACGGAGTTGAGGCCGTGCTCTAGGTGTTCGTCGAGGCACGGCCGTGTGTGCTTTGGGCCAGGCCGTGTCAATTTCGTGCTAAGGCCCATTTGCTCCGTTTTAGGCCCGTTTTGTGTTCTTTTCATCCTCGGGTGCTTTCCTGGGTATAAGACCTGAAAAGAAAGGATTAAAAGCACCTTTTTATATAAAACAAGGAATAAATCATCCAAAATCATATTAAATGTGGGATTAAAATATGTTACTTTTACGGTTTATCAGGCTGTTAGGGAATCACCACACCAAGCCTTAGAAATCACACCCACCTCGCGAACCATCCAACGATAAGGACTTTTCAGTCCATTCATCCTTTCTTTTAATTTTATTTCATTTTTTACACTCTTTCTTTTTATTTTTCTTTTCTTTAAATATGTAATTAGTATATTTTGAATTATTATTATTTCCTGGCTAATTCTTCACGAGCTTCCCAATTTCTTCATCTAGTGCAGAGATTGTTGGCGGCCACCATACCACCACCAAAGACGCCTCCTCCAACTTATCTTTCACCTCCGAATAAAGTTTCCACACTTCCAACTCAAGGAATCCATCCGAAATTCAAGAAGTTTCACTTCTCCCTATCTTTTAATTTTCTCACTATATTGTTATTATATATCTTTGTACATTGAGGACAATGTACAGCTTAAGTGTGGGGGGGTGAATTTTATTTTGAGAAAGTTCCTAACTTTTTGCATTATTCTCAAATCCCTAAATTATGTCTTGTCTTTAAGTAATTTTCTCATGTACAATTAGAATGAAATTTCCTTTGATTCATGATTTTTATTGATATGTTTCGGATTAAATCATTGATAATTGTGCAGTGATGATTTAAATTTTAGGAGACTAGAGAATCAAGCATGATGAGTCTATTTTCAAAATATTAAAATTTTGATTAAGTTGTCTACCTGAATCTAATTATTACCTTGAAGTTTGAAATTTACAAGGTTGATATAAAAAACCCATAATTTTTGTGAGATTTTGAGCCTTTCAGAGCATACATTCTTTTCTTGCTCACTTTTTGATTATGAGTGTGTCAACATTGATTTGTTATTCTAGAACTTTCTTCGATTATACATGTCAAGACCACATCATTGATTTGATATGCAGAGATGATAAAGCCACTTAAGACTTAACCCACTCACCCCACTAAAAAGCCTACCCTAACAATTAACCCCTAGTGAACCCCCTTGATCTTAACAACCCTTTTATTGACTCACCCACTAATATTAACCCGAAAACCCATCTTGTGTTTGTTATCACCATTCCTTGACACCCTTTTTGTTGAGATTTGATTTTCAGCAGTTGTCGAACTATGTTTTATATTTCAGCAGTTAAAGTTCTTTCTTATTATTGTAAATATTGTTCTTAAAAAAATCGAAGTATATTCATTATTAGTTTTAAGTGAGCTTATACCTTTAAATTCCACATCTTGAAGAAAAAGCTCGTATTATTAGTATTTCAAGTTTTCAATTGATGTAATTATTCAGGATTAGTTCATTTTTCTAGTTAGGTATATTGTCAATTGATTGTTTGTCTATCGAGTTTTAAAATTTATAAAGAAAATGATCGAACCTGGAAACTAACTCTGACAAAGATTAAAGGCAAGTGTACCTATCGAACAATAGTATAGCTTAGGCAAGGCAGAATTGTTGAACCCAAAGGAACTAAAAGTACTAATACTAACTTTCTTTTTATTATTTAGCCTAAAATAAGCGAAGTTGTTTTAATCTCATCTAACTACTACTAAGCTAAAGACGCAAAGTCAAAAAGAATGAATTGGGAAATAACTTGAAGAAAAACTCAGTTGATTAAAACGATACCCTTAGGAAGAATCCACCTAGACTTCACTTGTTATTTAACCCTGAACCATACGATTTATTCACTTGACTTGATCCGTAGGATTCCCTAAGTTATATTAAACCCTCTCTCGAAGCGAATAATAACAAACCCTAGGTTGATTAATTGAAATCTCTTTCTAATTAAAACCCCTAGAATCGCATTACCTCGATCTATGGATTCCCATATTAGGTTTCACCCTAATCCGGCAAAATCTCGTCACCCTATCTCTAGGCGCACGAACAACTCCGCTTTAATTATGCTAGATCTATTCTTAAGCAGGGACTTTTTCTCCTCCACCTAAGAACATCTGACTTGAATTAATATCCTGGAAACATTAACACAAGAATTAAGTGCACATAATTAAGAATAAATCAAGTATTTATCTTATAGTTCATAAAACAATAACAAGATTCATCTAGGTTTCATCCCCTTTAGGTATCTAAAGGGTTTAGTTCATAATAAATAAAGAAAACATCTCGGAAGAAAAGATAAAACAAAACATAAGAAATCCCTAAAACTCTCTGAAGGAATTGAAGGAGAGATCCGCCGTCTTGAGTAGAATTCCAGCTTCTTGCGATGGATCAACTGGCTATCTTCGGGAGATTCCCACAACTCTGACCTTTCTAGCTAGGCTCCTTGGCCTAGCTTCAACGCCCCCTTGAAGGTGGTACTTAGGAGGTATATATAGGCTCTTGGAATGCATTTCTTTCTCCCTAAGTATCCTTTTCTGAGTGAAATTGTTCATTGCCACGATAGGGACACGGCCATGTCACACGTCCGTGTGACTAGTCTTTAAACCGTGTTCGAATTTCTTTAATGAGGCACAGCTGTGTGAATCGGGGGTAGGGTCGTGTTCTAGATGATCAATGAGGCATGATCGTGTGGGCTTAAGTCCAGGCCATGTCAATTTCGTGATATGGCTCATTTACTCCGTTTTGGGCCCGTTTTATGTTCTTTTCATCCTCGGGTGCTTTCCTGGGTATAAGACATGAAAAGAAAGGATTAAGAGCACCTTTTTATATGAATCAAAGGATAAATAATCCGAAAGTAAGCTAAATGTGGGATTAAAATATGTTACTATTACGGTTTATCAAATACCCCCACACTTAAGCTTTTGCTTGTCCTCAAGCAAAATTCTCAGCTTACAATTAAAACGAACTTTCCATAATTCATAATTCCTATCAACAATGCCTTATCATAATTCATAGATAATTTATACATGGATAATTTTAACTCAAACAGTCCTAAAGATTCCCACAAGATAAGTCATACATTTGTATCACGAAAACGTAGGTGTCTCCCCTTATCTGAATAATTACCTCTTAATTCAAAACCGACAAGGAATGGTATCCTCACAAAAGATTCACTCAAATCACTCAAACTGTTTAAGGTTCATGAAAAGAGCACTCATAAGTCGAACCTAAAAAGTTAATCCCATAGGCTTGCTTGAAAATTAAATCTCCACCATTATAATATGAGATGATACACAAATCAAAAGGTCTTTAACATGGTTGTAACGAGGCTAAGGTTAAAAGTGTGGATAAAGGATGAAATTAAAAGGTTAGAATTGAGATTGATTTGACAAGTACCTACCTAGAAAATACTGAGAAAATATCAACTGAAAAGTAATAATCCTACTAACACGAGCTTTTCTTTCGAAAAATAGACTTTAACTGTATAAGCTCACCACTAATACTGAATATACTTCGATTTTTTTAGAACAAATCAAGTGATAAAAGATAAATTAAACTACTGAAATAATATAATTAGATAACTAATCAAATCATATCTCGATATAAGGGTTGTCACAAGGAATGGTGATAACATATACAAAGGGTTTTGGGTTATTAGTAGGTGAGTCAATAAAAAGGGTTGTTAGGATCAACGAGGTTCACTAGGGGTTAATTGTGAAGGTAGGCTTTTTAGTGCAGTCAGTGGGTTAAAACCTAGGTGCCTTTATCATCTCAGTATATCAAATCATAGATGTGATCTTAACATGTATAATCGAGGCAAGTTCTAGAATAACAGTTCATAGTTGACACACTCATAATTAATAAAATAAGCATGAAAAAGGGATATATGCTCTATAAGGCTCAAAGTCTCACAAAAATTATGGGTGTTTTTGACATCATCCTTGTAAATTTCAAATTTCAGAGTAATATTCAAATTTAGGTTAACAACCTAGTAAAAATTTTAATTCTGAAAAATAGACTTATCATGCTTGATTCTCTAGTATCTTAAAATTTCAATCATCAATGCACAATTATCAATGATTTATTCAAGAACATATCAATAAAAATCATAAATCATCAGAAATTTCATCCTAATTAGTAATATGAGGAAGTCACTTAAGACCTAGATATAATTCAAGGATTTGAGAATAATGAAAAAAGTTAGGCACTTTTATCCTCAAGTTTACCCCCCTCGCACTTAAGATGTACATTGACCTCAATGTACAAAGATAGATAATAACAATTAATATATAAAAAGAGAGGGAGAAAGAGTGACACTTCCTGAATTATGGATGATTTCCTTGAATTGGCAGCGGTCGTGGTTACGGATGACTTAGTGAATTACTCCTAGTGATTCATTCGTTTATATGGAGTGTACGATTGAAACTATGAAGTCATCAGTTAGAAATCTAGGAGGCTTCATAAATATATGTTAGGAATACTCGAAGGTTAGATGCGAATGATAATCATGATAAAAGTTTGCAATGTATAAAGAAAAAGTTCAAACTAAGACAAATTAAAATAAATGGAAAATAAAGAAAATAAAAAAATAAAAGTAAAAGCTTAAAATAAGAAAAGAAAAACTAGATAAATAAAAGGACTCAGAGGTCCTCATCATCGGTCGGGTCCTGTGGTGGTGTCGGTGATGCGATATGGAAGTGATGGCATATCTGTTGGAGGGTGGCCTCTATCCCATCAAAACGTCGAGCGGTGTTAGTGAACTACTGCGTACAGTATTGCTCGAACTAGGTGAGGCGTGTAGAGATATTCGACCATGAAGCTGCTGCATGGGATGGTCGCTGGCTCGGGTCTAGTGCCTCCTGTGATGGTGGTGGGACATCGTCTGTAATGTCCTCGGCCTCTTCCTCGTTTGTAGGGATGGCTAATTGGTACTGAGGAGGGTCCGTCCCACGACGATATTTAATCATCCTCATATGTAGCACCATCTGGATGCCCTGAGGTACCATCTAGCCCATCAATGTGAGTGAAGAGGTTTGTGTGTCTGTGTTGAGAAGACCAAAGTGTCGAGCCAATCGTGTGATGTACGACCCCATTGATAAAATCCTCTTCCGGTGTGGCTCTGTCTGGTGCTGAATTGCACTGGCGATGAAGTATGCGAGGTCAAAAACGTGCCCGTTCGCCATGCACGATAAGTAGTAGACGTCGTTCGTATTCACCACGCCAGTGTTTTCTCGTCGACCCGTAATAGTGTGAGCGAGAATGGCATGAATGTACCTCAGATATGGGGGAAGGGATGTCACCTTGGAGCGACTGGGGTCGTAGATGCTTGTGGTGGTGGCTAAGCTGCGCCAACAATTGATGGGGGTGCAGTGGAACTGGCGATTTAGTTGGGAGAGTGTATTTTCTTCTATAAACTCATCTGTATAGAGTCCAAGTGTCGTGCTGAATTGCGGTACGCTTAATCGACGTACCGTGCCCCCTAGCCTGAATTGAACTGTGCCTGGGTCATCATATTCTACCATCACCGTCTGTAGGGTGAAAGTGGTGCAAAACTCGAGGGTGAGTTCTAAATATGTGGGCTCGATGATGGAGAAGAATTGTTCCCACGGGTCGATCGAGATGAGTGCTCGAATGTCAGTTGCTAGCCCGACCTGTTCCACGGCGTCCCAGTCAATGCACCTTCTGGTGCCGAGAGGTCTTTCCCGGAATGCCTTGCATCGTTCTTCCTGGGCTTCCTGAGAGAATTGGAGAAAGCGATGTCGTATTTCGGAAGAGGCACTGGCTGAGGGCGAGCCGAGTCCCTTTCTTTTCTTAGTTGGGGTAGCCGTGGTTCGTTTTCCTCGTGATGATGACATTGTACCTAGAAAAAAATAATATTCAAGTAATGTTTGTACCAATTTGTCATCTAGACCCGAGACATTTAGAGGCTAAATATGATTTTTCTAACTATGATCAACCAATTCTCTAACTATCTAAAGTAAAACTTTCTCCATAACAATTAAGATGGGTTTGCAAGAAAGTAAATAACATTCATAAGCGTAAAGTAAACTAGATACCATGAAAGATTAAAACAAGTTCTAAAGTCTCAATGGATGATTCTAAAAGAAAATAATTAATACTATAAAATTAACAATAGATTATTGTAAACAAAACAAAATACTATGAATTTTATCAAATAATTAGTGAAAGAAAATGGAGTAATGAAGGGAACCAGGAGTTGTGGTGGTGAGAGTCGATAGAACACGGGCTGAACACGGCGGTGGTCCGATTTTCTTTGGGGTGCACGGTGGTGTCGAGGGTATGTACTTCCTGCAGCATAGTCGTGGGCGATGTTTTAGTATGATTTTTTGGAGAGAAGGGAAGGTTGAGGGGTTTTAAGGATGGCGTGGAGCGTGGGTGTGGCTGGATTTGGGAGAAAAGATGCTGAGAAATCGGTTTTAGGGTTGATTTAGGGAAGATGAGCGGTTAAGTTGCTTAAATAGGGGTGAGAACACGGGCAGGGGCCACGGCCGTGCTCAATTTTAATGCGCCCGTGTTTTTCGTGATTTTAAATTTTAGGCTCGTTCAGGTGCTTGGCCCCGGCCGTGGGTATAGTGGCACGCTTATGTCTTTCTTCACACGGTCATTTAGAACGGGCGTGCGCCTCTCGTGTTCGATAAGTCACAATATAGACACGGTTAGAGGGCACGGGCGTGTTCTGCCAGTGTTTGGCAAATCAGTAACTTTGCACGGGAAGTCGGCACGAGCGTGGACTATTATCGCAGCCCGTGTTGGGAAAAGAAATTTTTTCTCTGTTGTGCATGGCTACTGGCACACCTATGGTTCGTCCCCTGGTTTCCACACGGCCACGGACACGGCCGTGTGCAAGTCCGTGTAGTCTAAAACCTGCGCTTTATTAGATTAATTAGAATGGAGTTAGATGCTAAAAAGTTGAAATGTTAGTGAATTAATGCTCGGGTTGCCTCCGAGAAGCGCTCGTTTAAAGTCTTAAGCTAGACTTACCATGTTTTCATTTCTAAAAGAAGGTTCACGGAGCTGAAGCTCCTCTCTCATATCCCTGAAATCTTTACCATTATAAATTTTGAGTCTATGACCATTTACCTTGAATGTGCCTTTAGTGGGATGAGTTACCTCGATTGTGCCATAGGGAAAGATTGTTTTGATCATGAATGGGCCTGACCATATTGATTTCAGCTTCCCAGGAAATAGTTTAATCCTTGAGTTGTAAAGCAGGACCAAGTCCCCTACTTCGAATTGTTTTGATTTCTTTAGACGAGCATCATGGCATCGCTTCGTTGCCTCCTTGTATAGTTTCGAGTTCTCGTAGGCCTCAGCTCTCCATTCGTCTAGCTTGTTTATTTGCATCATTCTTTTCTTTCCTGCAGCTTTAAGATCGAAATTTAAAAATTTTATAGCCCAAAAAGCTTTGTGTTCTAACTCGAATGGTAGATGACAGCTTTTCCCGTATATGAGTTTGTAAGGGGATGTCCCTAGAGGGGTTCTAAATGCTGTTCTATATGCCCATAAGGCATAATCTACTTTTAATGCCCAATCTTTTCTGTTTTATTCAACCATTTTTTCTAGGATGCGTTTAAGTTCTCGGTTTGCTACTTCAACTTGCCCACTGGTTTGAGGGTGATATGGGCTAGCTATCCTGTGGTGTACTCCATATTTTTTTAAAACTTTGTCGAATTGAGTATTACAGAAATGAGTGCCCCTATAGCTAATGATAGCTCTAGGTGTTCCAAATCGAGAGAACAGTTTCTTGAGAAACTTAACTACTACCCTAGCATCATTGGTAGGTAAAGCTTCGGCTTCCACCCATTTTGACATGTAATCAACTACCACTAGGATGTATTTATTTCCAAAAGAACTAGGGAATGGTCCCATAAAATCAATACCCCATACATCAAATATTTCAAATGATAACATATATGTTTGAGGCATTTCATCACGTTTAGAAATATTACATGTTCTTTGGCATTTATCACACGAAGCGACATACCTGTTGGCATCTTTGAATAGAGTGGGCCAATAAAAACCTGATTTGAGTATTTTATGTGCTATCTTAATGCCACTGTAGTGTTCTATTGAAGGTCCTGAATGGCAATGTTCCAGTATTTTGCTTGCTTCTGCCTTTGTAACGCATCTTCGAATTACCTGATCTGCACATATGCGGAAAAGAAAGGGGTCTTCCCAAAAATAGTTTTTCGCATCAGCAAAGAATTGCTTCTTTTGGTAATGTGTTAGTCTTTTTGGTAAGATGTTAGCGGCTAGATAATTCGCAATATTTGCAAACCATGGTACCTCAAAATGTGTTATAGAGAAGAGTTGTTCTTCGGGAAACGAGTCGTTTATCTCACTTTCATCGAGCTCTTAGATATATGGATTCTCAAGTCTAGAGAGGTGATCTGCTGCAAGGTTTTCAGCTCCCTTCTTATCTTGTATTTCTAAATCAAATTCCTGTAGGAGTAAAATCCATCGTATGAGTCGAGGTTTTGCGTCAGATTTAGTTAAAAGATAACGAAGAGCTGAATGGTCAGTGTAAATGACAACTTTAGACAATATTAGATACTGCCTAAATTTGTCAAAAGCAAAAACTATAGCTAGCAATTCTTTCTCTGTGGTGGTGTAGTTCTCTTGTGCGGGTGTTAATGTTCTGCTAGCATAATAAATTGGCTGAAAATGATTGTCTCTTCGTTGTCCCAAAACTGCACCTACAGCAAAATCACTTGCATCACACATTAGTTCAAAGGGAAAATTCCAATCAGGTGCAATTATAATCGGAGCATTTATTAATTTATTCTTAAGGACATTGAATGCATCTAAACATTCCTGATTGAAGTTGAAAGGAACATCTTTTTCTAGTAATTTTGTTAAAGGCTTGGCTATTTTAGAAAAATCTTTAATGAATCTTCTATAGAATCCTGCATGTCCTAAAAAGCTTCTAATAGCCTTAACTGAACTAGGGGGTAATTTTTCTATGGTTTTAATTTTTGCTTTATCTACCTCAATCCCTTTAATAGAAATCTTATGTCCTAACACAATCCCTTCTCTAACCATAAAGTGACATTTTTCCAAATTTAAAACAAGGTTTGTTTCCTCACATCTCATTACAACTCGTTTTAAATTTTTAAGGTAAAGATGGAAAGAATTACCGAATACCGAGAAATCATCCATAAATACCTCCATAATGTCTTCCACAAGTTCGTCAAAGATTGCCAACATGCAACGCTAAAAAGTAGCAGGAGCATTACATAATCCAAAAGGCATTCTACGATAAGCAAACATACTGTATGGGCATGTAAATGTTGTCTTCTCTTGATCTTCAGGAGCTATTGGGATTTGGAAGTAGCCGGAGAGTCCGTCCAAGAAACAGTAGTACATGTGCCCGGATAGTCTTTCTAACATTTAATCTATGAAGGGTAGAGGGAAGTGATCTTTTCTGGTAGCATCGTTCAGCTTTCTATAGTCTATACAGACTCTCCAACCTGTAACTGTTCTTGTAGGGATTGACTCATTCCTTTCATTTGGCACCACAATTATGCCTCATTTCTTTGGAACTACCTGCACAGGACTTACCCAAGTACTGTCAGAAATAGGATAAATTGTTCCTGTATCTAGAAGCTTAATTACCTCGGCCTTGACCACTTCTTTCATGTTGGGATTTAAGCGTCTCTGAGGCTGCACACACGGTTTGTATTCCTCTTCCATTAAAATTTTGTGGGTACAGAACGAATGGTTTATACCCTTGATGTCAGAGATTTTCCAAGCTATGGCTTTTTTATGTTCTCTTAGTACCTGTATCAACTCCTCTTTTTCCTTGGGTTCTAGTTCTGAAGAGATAATTACCGGTAGTGTAGAATTTTCCCCGATGAATGCATACTCTAAGTGTTTTGGCAACTGTTTTAATTCCAATTTAGGCGGCTCATCAATGGAGGGCTTTTGTCTTAGTTCTTCATTGACTTTAATGCTTTCTTCTTGCGTTTGTCTAGGTGAAGATGTATTCAGCTCGTCAGCTTCATCTTCTTCCCCCTCGTCTTGAGTCAGGCACAGTTCCACTGTGTCATCATGTATAATTTCCTGTAATGAATTTTTAATGATATGATCAGTAGTATCAACAAAATAACAGGAATCATCTTGGTCTCTAGAATATCGCATGGCATCATAAATTTGAAAAATAATTTCCTCATCGCCTATTCTTAATGCAAGTTTACCGTCACCTACATCGATAATAGCTCTAGCAGTGTCTAAAAAAGAACGCCCTAAAATTAAGGGAACATCAATGTCTTCATCCATGTCTAACACAATAAAATCAACAGGGAAGATAAATTTATCAATTTTCACCAAGATATCTTCGATAACTCCTCTAGAATATTTAATAGATCTATCAGCTAATTGAATACTCATCCTAGTGGGTTTTGGTTCCCCAAGATCTAGCTGTTTAAACATTTTGTAAGGCATTAAATTAATACTGGCACCTAGATCAGCTAATGCCTTTTTACTATTTAAGCTACCAATTAAGCAAGGAATAGTTAAACTTCCTGGGTCTTTTAATTTGGTTGGTAACTTGTTTTGGAGGATGGCTGAACATTCTTCATTAAGATCCACTGTTGATACTTCTTCAAGCTTCCTTTTATTCGTCAGGAGTTCCTTTAAGAATTTTGCGTACGTCGGCATCTGTGAAATGGCTTCAACAAAAGGTAAGTTAATATGTATTTGTTTAAAAAGTTCGAGAAACATACCGTATTGGGCATCTAATCGTTCTTTCTTCAACTTTGCTGGATATGGGATTGGTGGTTTTCTTTCTTTGTGTACTGGATTTACCTCTTCAATTCCCTCATCCTTTGCTTTGTTATCTTCGTGTGGTCCCTTTGGCTCGACTAACTCATTTCCATTTCTCAGTGTTACTGCCTTTACCTGTTCTGTTTCTTTAGAAAAAATCTCTGCTCGTATTTTACAAACCATCTCAGTAAGTAGCCCAACTGACTTGGTGAGTTCTCCGGCTGACTGAGTGAGTTCCCCAATCTGGTTCTTTGTCTCTTCAACTGATGTTTGTTGACCCTTAAGTGTTTTCTCGGTATCTTGGAGACGGTTTTCTGTGGTTGCCATGAATTTTGTCAGTATCTCTTCAAGGTTTGGCTTCTTCTCTTGCGGATATGGCTGATTTTGGAAATTTTGAGAAGGTTGTTGTCATTGATTTCCTTGATTTCCTTTACCTGCCCATGAAAATTTTGGGTGGTTCTTCCAACCTGGATTGTAAATATTACTATAAGGATTATTATTGGATCTGAAATTATTACCTATATAGTTCATCTATTCGCTCTCTGCGCCCGGTTGGTAGGGTGGGTACTCAAGATTCGCCACAGTTCCACTTGCGGTGCACTGCATGACTGGGTGTGCCTGCGAAGAACATAAACTATCAAGCTTTTTATTCATCATCTCTACCTGTGTTGATAGCATGGTCACTGCATCGAGGTTGTAAACTCCGGCTGATTTTGTTGGTTTTGTCCTTGTAACTTGCCACTGATAGTTATTCTGTGACATCTCTTCAATGAACTCGCAGGCTGCTTCAGGAGTTCTGTTGTTCAGGGTTCCACTGGCGGCTGAATCAATCAGTTGCCTTGTTGAGGGGTTTACACCGTTATAGAAAGTTTGGACTTGTAACCATAAGGGTAAACCATGGTGCGGACACCTTCTCAAGAGATCCTTGTATCTCTCCCATGCGTCGTATAATGTCTCTAAATCCATCTGCACAAAAGAAGAGATATCATTCCATAATTTGGCTATTTTGGTCAGTGGGAAATATTTTAATAGAAATTTTTCGGTCAATTGCTCCCATGTAGTGATTGACCCTCGTGGTAACGAGTTTAACCACTGTTTGGCTTTATTCCTTAATGAAAAGGGAAATAACCGAAGACGTATGGCATCATCAGAAACGCCATTTATTTTGAAGGTACCACAGAACTCTAAAAAATTAGCTATATGAGTATTTGAGTCTTCGTCCTGAAAACCATCAAATTGAACAAACTGTTGAATCATTTGTATAGTGTTAGGCTTTAATTCGAAATTATTAGCAGCTATAGCAGGCCTAACAATACTTGATTTAAATGAGGTTTAGCATAATCAAACATAGTACGTGGAGCATTGTTTTCTCCCACATCTTGTGGTGGTGGATTATTCTCGTCCATCCCTTCAGTGGGATTGGATCTGCCTTCTTGGTTTTCCTCTGTGTAATTTAGTGCTCGCCTGATTTCTCTGCGATTCCTGCGAGCGGTTGCTTCAATATCACTGTCGTATAGTAAAGGTCCTTTCGGGTTCCTTCTAGTCATAAACTAGAGGTACCTGCTAGGAGAAGAAAGAAAGAAAATTTAGGAAAATCAAAATTTAACCTAAAAATAAAATAAAAGTAAATTGCGGAAAATAAAAAAATGGCTAAAGTAATAAAAATAGAGCTTTCTTAAAATTTTAGTTCCCCGGCAACGGCGCCAAAAACTAGATCGTTTGTCTATCGAGTTTTAAAATTTATAAAGAGAATGATCGAACCTGGAAACTAACTCTGACAATGACTAAAGGCAAGTGTACCTATCGAATAGTAGTATAGCTTAGGCAAGACCAGATTGTCGAACCCAAAGGAACTAAAAGTACTAATACTAACTTTCTTTTTATTATTTAGCCTAAAATAAGCGAAGTTGTTTTAATCTAATCTAACTACTACTAAGCTAAAGACGCAAAGAAAAAAAGAATGAATTGGGAAATAACTTGAAGAAAAACTCAGTTGATTAAAACGAAACCCTTAGGAAGAATCCACCTAGACTTCACTTGTTATTTAACCCTGAACCATACGATTTATTCACTTGACTTGATCCGTAGGATTCCCTAAGTTATATTAAACCCTCTCTCGAAGCGAATAATAACAAACCCTAGGTTGATTAATTGAAATCTCTTTCTAATTAAAACCCCTAGAATCGCATTACCTCGATCTATGGATTCCCATATTAGGTTTCACCCTAATCCGGCAAAATCTCGTCACCATATCTCTAGGCGCGCGAACGACTCCGCTTTAATTATGCTAGATCTATTCTTAAGCAGGGACTTTTGCTCCTCCACTTAAGAACATCTGACTTGAATTAATATCCCGGAAACATTAACACAAGAATTAAGCGCACATAATTAAGAACAAATCAATTATTTATCTTATAGTTCAGAAAACAATAACAAGATTTATCTAGGTTTCATCCCCTTCAGGTATCTGAAGGGTTTAGTTCATAATAAATAAAGAAAACATCTCGGAAGAAAAGATAAAACAAAACATAAGAAATCCCTAAAACTCCCTGAAGGAATTGAAGGAGAGATCTGCCGTCTTGAGTAGAATTCTGGCTTCTTGAGATGGATCAACTGGCTATCTTTGGGAGATTCCTACAACTCTGATCTTTCTGGCTTGGCTCCATGGCCTAGCTTCAACGCCCCCTTGAAACTGGTACTTAGGAGGTATATATAGGCTCTTGGAATGCGTTTCTTTCTCCCTAAGTATCCTTTTCCGAGTGAAATTGTTCATTGCCACGACAGGGACACGGCCATGTCACACGTTTGGATTTCTTCAATGAGGCACGGCCGTGTGAATCGGGGGTAGGGCCATGTTCTAGATGATCAATGAGGCACGGCCGTGTGGGCTTAAGTCTAGGCTGTGTCGATTTTGTGATATGGCCCATTTACTCCGTTTTGGGCCCGTTTTATGTACTTTTCATCCTCGGGTGCTTTCCTGGGTATAAGACATGAAAAGAAAGGATTAAGAGCACATTTTTATATGAATCAAGGGATAAATCATCTGAAAGTAAGCTAAATGTGGGATTAAAATATGTTACTATTACGGTTTATCATCAATTCAATCTCGATTCTAACCCTCTAATTAGCCTTTATCCACACCTTTAACCCAAGCCCCGTTACAACCCTTTTTAAAGACCTTTTGATCTGTGTATTGTTTTATTTTATAGTGGTGGAGATTTGATTTTCATGCAAGCCTATAGGATTAACTTCTCCTGTTCGACTTTTGAGTGCTTAATTTTGAGCCTTAAACACTTTGAGTGATTTGAGTGAATCTTTAGTGAGGATGTCAACTCTTGTCAATTTTGAATTAAAGGTGATTATTTAGGTAAGGGGAAACACCTATATTTTCATGCTACAAAAACTATGACTTTGATTGTTTGAATCTTTTGGACCCTTCTACTTAAATTATCAATGTATGAATTATCTTTGAATTATGATAAAACACTATTGATGAATATTATAGATTGAGGAAGTTCATTTTAATTGTGAGTTGAGAATTGTGCTTGAGGACAAGCAAATGCTTAAGTGTGGGGGAATTTGATAAACCGTAATATATACATATTTTAATCCCACATTTAGCATACTTTTGGATGGTTTATCCCCTGAATTGTAAAATTTGGTGCTCCTAATCCTTTAATTTCATGTTTTATACTTAGGAGAGCACCGAATGATGAAAAGAAAGAGAAATGGGCCAAAAACGGAGAAAATGGGCCAAAGTACGAAATTCACACGGCCTGGGCCCAAGCCACACGGTCGTGCCTTCATTAGCAGACCCAAACACGGCCTGGCCTCAAATTACACGGGCGTGTACCACGGGCGTGCCCCTAACATAACCTGTTTTAATTTCACTCGGATTAGGATACTTAGGGGCGAAGAAAGACATTCCAAAAACCTATACACCCTAAGTGTGACCTAAAATGGGGGCGTCCAGTTAGGCCGAAGAGCCAAGCCAGAAAGGCCATAATTGTGGGATTTACTCAAGGAAAGCCAGTTGATTCATCTCAAGAAGCCGGAGTTATACTCAAGACGAAGGATCTTCCCTTCAATTTCCTTCAGGGGGTTTTAGGGTTTTTCTTATGTTTTGTTTTATATTTTCTTCTGAGATGTATTCTTTTATCATTATGAACTAAACCCCTCAAATACCTGAGGGGGATGAAACCTAAGACGAATCTTGTTATTGTTTTCTGAACTATATGATAAATACTTGATTTGTTCTTAATTATGTGTTCTTAATTCTTACTTAGATATTTTAGGATATTGATTCAAGTATTGATGTGCTTAAGCTGTGGAGCAAAAGTCCATGTTTAAGAGTAGATCTAGCATAGTTAAGCGAAGTTGATCGCAACCCAAGAAATAGGATGACGAAAATCTGCCGGATTAGGGTCAAACCTAATAGGGAGTCCATAGATCGAGTTAATGAAATTCTAGGGGTTTTAATTAGAAAGAGATTTCAATTAATCAACCTAGGGTTAGACGTTAGTAGCCTCGAGAGAGGTATTAATATAAATTAGGGAGTCCTACGGATCAAGTCAAGTGAATAAATCGTCTGGTTCAGAGTTAAATAACAAGTGAAGTCTAGGTGAATTCTTCCTCTGGTATTGTCTTAATCAATTGGTTTTTCCCAAAAGTATTTTCCCCAATTCATTCTTTTTGTCTTAGCATCTTTAGCTTAGTAGTTAGTTAATTTTAGATTAAACAACAATTCACTTTTATCGTAGGTTAAATAATAAAAAGAAAGTTAGTATTAGTACTTTTGGTTCCTTTGGGTTCGACATTCCGGTCTTGCCACTAAACTATACTACTGTTCGATAGGTGCACTTGCCTCAATCGTTGTCACAGTTAGTTTCTAGGCTCGATCATTCATTATATAAATTTTAAGACTCTGACACACGATCACTTATCTGTAATGGATGGATTTCAAATAATCTCTATTTTATCAAACTAACGATGTACACACTTTTTGAGACTGAAATATCGAATAAAAGACTAAAAACTTCTCACTTTAATGAGGCGCACCTTTAGCATTTGAGAATTGGTCATATTAACCGAGAAAGAATAACTAGAATTGTTAAAGACGATATTTAAGTTCACTTAAAGAATTTAATCTTCCACAATGTGAATCTTTCTTGGAAGGAAAGATGACTAAGCGATCTTTTAATGCAAAAGGAACGAGGGCAAAAAAACCTCTACAACTTGTGCACACTAACAAATGTGGCCCCATGAGCGTCAATGAAAAAGGTGGTTACGAGTATTATGTAACCTTTATTGATGAATATTTCAGATATGGACATGTATACCTAATGCACTGCAAGAGTGAAACCTTTGATAAGTTCAAAGAGTTCCATGTGGAAGTGGAGAAACAACTAGGTTTATCCATAAAGGCACTTCTATCATATTGAGGTGGAGAATATATATCTGATAAGTTCTTAGGATACCTCATCGAGAATGAGATTTTATCCCAGTTAATCACGTCAAACACTCCACAATAGAATAACATGGCAGAGAGAAGAAATAGAACGTTGTTAGACATGGTACGTTCAATGTTAAGTTATTCAAAGTTATCAATCTCTTCCTAGGATATGCGGTACAAACGACTTGCTATATTCTGAATGATGTGCCAACTAAGGCAGCATATAAATTCTATCCAAATTTTGGCATGGAAAGAAGCCAAGTCTAAAAAATTTACGGATTTGGGGATAGCCAGCCCACGTATCTGACAAAGATGCGAGGAAGTTGGACTCATAAATAGAATTGTGCATGTTTGTAGGATATTCAAAGTGAACAAAGGGTGGTTTGTTTTATAACCTGAAAGAGCAAATTGTTATAGTGACAACTCAAGCTACTTTCCTTGAAGAAAGTTACATGAATGACTTCAAACCTAGAAGTAAAGAGGTACTTGAGGAACTTTGGGGAATATTCAAAACCCTAATGAAACAATTTCAAAACCAACTCCTAATAGTAGACCTGCAAACGACCAACAACATAGGGTGCTTCGTCATAGTGGGAGGGTCTGTAACACCCCAAACCCCAGCCTAGACGTTAGGGCCGAATCTGGCATGTCACATTGAAGTGTTTTTTGAAAACCATGTTTTCATTCAAAACCCTTCTTGAAATTTAAAACTTGTACAAAACCTCAGTTTGCGTTTGTTTATTTTCAATCGTGGTTTATTAAAAAGTTATTCCCTTTTAAAATGTTATTACCTTTAAAACCTTATTTGTTGCGGAAGCTTAATTTAAAACAAATGATTTACAAAAATGTGATATTTAAAAATTTGAGTTAAGCAAACGTAGTGTTTGAAAACGTTATTATTTTGGAAAACCGTGTTCTACTTCTAGCAGATATAAATCACAATCAATAAAATCCCAAATCTAAAATCTAGAAATTATAGAGGCCTTATTACAACCCGAATCAAAATCAAAGTACTTAAGTAAATGAGAAAAACAGAATAAAACATGTGCAGTTTTGTGGCCCTCTCCGAGTCCCTCGCAGCTCCAAACTGTCTAACGCTGGGGGTTACCTGAAAGGTTAAAACAGGGTGAGTTACGAAAACTCAGTGTGTAATCCCCTTATCAAAGAAACAATTAGTATACAGAAACAGAATCAGTCTGGGCCTGAGCCCTTTAATAGTAATAGTACAGTTCAGTTCAGAGTATATGGGCCAAAGCCCAAAACAATATCATTTGGGTCACAACCCCTAACAGAATCAATTAGGCCTAGCCCATCACAGTAACAGTCTAAGTATGAATGATGCATGATGCATGCAAACCCATCCAACCCTGCACTTGCCTTCGTCCAATCCTACACTACCTGTGGGGAATAAATCACCCACGCCATCCTTACACTTACAGTGTTAGCACCGGTTGCAGCACTAATCGAAATCGTAGCAAAGCTGCTAGTATATATGCGGCTTTAAGCCTTCAGTAACGGTCTCATAATTGGCACATAGCCATCGGTAATTGTAATAAGATTGGCACATAGCCATCAGCTATGATAATATAATCGGCACACAGCCATGGGTAAGTATGATCGACACAAAGTCATCAATAATTACAATCGGCACACAGCCATTGATAAATATGATCGACACGAAGTCATAATCAAGACGACACAGAGCCATAATCAGATTAACAGGCTTAAAGCCATCGGTAGGTCCACAGTCGTCTCACGTGACCTATGAGACCTTAACAGATCATTACTGGGTCCACAGTCGTCTCGTGCGACCCGTGCGACCCTATCAGAATAGTACTTCCTCCATAACCAATATCCCAACCCCATGCAGTATGTCGTGTATGCAGACTGTCTAGCCCACAAGTCATCATATCATTCATAGGGGCATTACGGTCATTTTACCCTACAGGGGCATTACGGTCATTTTACCCTACAGTGGCATTACAGTCATTTTACCTTAACAGGGGCATTATGGTCATTTCTCACATTAGGGTCCAAGTATGTGTATCAACTCATCAATAGGTCCACAGTCGATCCGCACGACTTGTGTAACCTTTAGCAATCAAAAGGTATAGTTGGGCTCAAAGCCCAAAGTATGGCCCAAGTGGGGCCCACATGCTCGTGTGGCCCGCTAAGCCCAAAACTACCTTTAGCCATGTGAGCGACATGGTCGAGCTCACTATTTCACATAAGTTCATGAAGTTGGCCAATGTGGGGCCCACGAGCCTATTAGGCCCATACGGCCCATTTCGGCCCATTTGACCCAAAAACGGCCCAAGACCATGAGATCGCTCATGGTGGCCTCTGTCATTGTATTCACTTTCCCATACGAGCATTCGTGCGATCGTATGGAAACCGTTGCCATATTTTTGGCCTTTCGGCATTTTGGGATTTCAGCATTTACCGATCTACAATTGAAGTGGTGTGTGAACACACACTTTCGGCTTTAAGCCGATCAACAGAAATAAGGTATACGGTTACACACCTTTTCAGCTTTTAAGCCGACTATCATTTACGGAAAACAGTTACACACCTTTTTCCGAAAGCCTACGAAACACCTTTTGAGCACCAACCTACAATCATCCCAAGTAATTAGTCAGTCCTTCAACTGTAAACATTCTCAAGAACTAAACCACAATGTAACGATCACCACCTACCATGATTAGATGATCTGGAATTAATCCCTCCAAAATCGTCGGCCAAAATCAATCCCTTGCACCTAGCAATTAACTTAATGAAAGATGAGAGACAGAAAGATTTATGTGGCTACAAGATCACCTTACTCCACTTAGATCCCCAGAACCATCGTATATTGTACTGCAAAGAAAGAATAAGAATCAAAGTTAGAAAATATAAGAGGAAAACACAACATTCGGCTTCCACCAATAAAAAGTTTCAATAACAGGTTGAACACATATTGAAATGACCAAATAGCAAAAGGGGGATCTTACGAGTACTTATCGATTGTCAGGATTCTTATAAGACCGAAACCACCACACCCTAACGCACCGAAATGATCCACCAAACACCGAGTAGCAGACAAGAAACCGAAAGAGAAGAAGAGGGAATGGTCGTCTCAAAGAAAATCGAAAGAAAGATTAAAATAATTAGAGAAAAAGGAAACTATATTCGGCTAAAAGGGGAAGATGAAGGATAATTAAGACGAGGAGATTAATTTTGGAAAAAGGGGAATATGGAAATGAGAAAAGAAAATGAGAGGTTTCAGCAATTGACACCTTTCGACAAAAAGAGAATAGAAGAGACAAAAGACTCGAAAGGTACAGAGAGGCACTGACTTACCAGAAATTGACAAAAAGTGTAAATTACGTCGTCAGAAAGCAAAGGTATAACCGAAGTCAAGACTTCCCAAAGAAAAACTCTGCCGAAATTCTGAGTAGCTAGACACCCAAATTCGGCACTACTCTACCCACAATCAAACTCCTTGAAATCCTCCACAAATTTCTCCCCTTATCTCTCCACGATCTACTCCCAAGATCACTCCTCCATTCTCTCCTCAATAACCTCACCCATCAAAATTTCAATACAACTCAACCACTGGTCAGACCCAATTGCAAAATAAATACCTCATTTGTGCTGGGCCACGCTCGAACCTCAGACCTCAAGGTTCCCTTCCATGCCACCTTGCCACCTGACCACAAGGCTTTTGTGACTTAACACATGCGCAAATATTTATAAAGATTATGTGCCCGTGTCCAGATTCATTTAAGAACAAAAACTAAAAAAATTTTCAAAGCCAGGACTTGAACCCAAGCTACTCAAACACTCCCAAACACACCCAAATTTCTTAGCTATTAAAGCAAACAAGCAATTTGTGTCTTTTTCTTGCACACATAAATATTTATGTGTAGTCTCCTAGCTGATCCCACGCTCAAGGCCCATTCCTTCTAGGCCCAAATTCGGGGCATTACAGGGTCTCTCGTAGGCCTGAGTTCTTCCAATCTGGTGGAAGTGTTTTTGACACTAAGTCTACTGAACAGGAAGATGATAACCCACTCACGTATGACAAAGCGTTGCAGAATGTTGATTTCAAGCTTTAGGAAATAGCTATGAAAGTCGAGATGGATTTTATGGATTTTATGAAAGCTGAGATGGATTTTATGGATTCCAACTCATTGTTGGAACTTGTAGACTTATCAGAAAGGATAAAACCCATAGGGTGTAAGTGGATTTGCAAGAGGAAAAGAAATGTGGATGGAAAAGCATAAACTTATAAGGCCAAACTTGTAGCAAAATGTTATACTCAGAAAGAAGGTATTGGTTATGAAGAAACCTTTTCTCTAGTTATCGTTCTCAAGTCAATTCACATATTGTTATATATTGCGACAACTCTCAATACGAGATTTGGCAAATGGATATCAAGACAGCATTTTTAAACGACTATCTTGAAGAAAGCATTTATATGATGCAACCCAACGAATATATAGCTAAAGGAAACGAGCATAAAGTTTGTAAACTGCTTAGATCCATATATGTACTTAAGTAAGCATCTCGCTCATGGAATCAAAGATTTGATCAAGCGATCAAGATTTTTGGATTTGAGAAAAATGTAGATAAACCTTGTCTTTATAAACGTTTAGGGGACGGAAAGGTGGTCTTTCTCATTCTATATGTCTATGGCATACTTGTAACAACCTATTTTTTAGTGGTGTCACAAACAGTGGTTTTGGGGCCACCAAATCTGATTAGTAAGTTCGTAAATATTATTATTTAATATTTAGGTGTCAAATACGGTTTTAAAAAGGTTTTTGATTTGATAAATTATGTTATATAAGTGATTTATTAAGTTCAAGTGGTTTTAGAAATGGGGCACCGAGACCTCGTTTCTATAAACCAAGCCGTAAATATTTTTATAAATATTTACGGAGTTTCATTGATCAACTGTAAAAGTAACATATTTTAAGCCCACATTTAGCATGCTTTTGGATGATTTAAGCCTTGAATTATGTAATTTGGTGCTCTTAATCCTTTGTTTTCATGTTTTATACTCAGGAGAGCACCGGAGGACGAAAAGAATGGAAAACATCCCAAAACGGAGTAAATGGGCCATATCACGAAATCCACACGGCCTAGGCCCAAGACCACACGACCGTGCCTCATTCAACAGCCTTGAACATGGCCTGGCCACGACTTACACGGGCGTGTCCCTGCCGCGGCCAAGAGGAGTTTTGCTCGGAATAGGATACTTGGAGGAAAAGAAACACATTCCAAAGCCTATTCAAACACCCTAGTAGGAATTCTACTTGAATTAGGATACTTAGGGGCCAAGTAAGGCATCTCAAAGTCCATATAAAACACCCAAGGGGGCAACTTGAAGCAGAGTTCGGCAGAAGCCGGAACCCAAAGCTTTAGTCAGGGGCGTCCAGCTAGGCCAAAGAAGATAGATTTGTGGGAATTTACTTGAAGATAGCCAGTTGATCCATCTCAAGAAGTCGAAATTATACTCAAGACGGAGGATCTCTCCTTCAATTCCTTCAGGGGGTTTTAGGGATTTCTTATGTTTTGTTTTATCTTTTCTTCTGAGATGTTTTCTTTTATTGTTATGAACTAAACCCTCAGATACCTGAGGGGGGATGAAACCTAAGATGAATCTTGTTATCGTTTGCTGAACTATATGATAAATATTTAACTTGTTCTTAATTATGTATTCTTAATTCTTTTTTTTTTTTTGAAAAAAGTGTTCTTAATTCTTGTGTTGATATTTCCGGGATATTAATTCAAGTGTGATGTGCTTAGGTGGAGGAGCAAAAGTCCCTGCTTAAGAGTAGATCTAGCATAATTAAGCGGAGTTGATCGCGCTCCTAGAGATAGGGTGACGAGATTTTGCCGGATTAGGGTGAAACCTAATATGGGAGTCCATAGATCGAGTTAATGCAATTCTAGGGGTTTTAATTAGAAAGAGATTTCAATTAATCAACCTAGGGTTAGAAATTAGTCACCTCGAGAGAGGGATTAATATAACTTAGGGAATCTTACGGATCAAGTCAAATGAATAAATCGTCTGGTTCAGAATTAGATAACAAGTGAAGTCTAGGTGGATTCTTCCTTGGGTGTTGTCTTAATAAATTGGTTTTTCCTCAAAGTATTTTTCCCAATTTCATTCTTCTTTGTCTTAGAGTCTTTAGTTTAGTAGTTAGTTAATTTTAGATTAAATAAAAATCACTTTAATTCTTAGGCTAAATAATAAAGAGAGAGTTAGTATTAGTACTTTTGGTTCCTTTGGGTTCGACATTCCGGTCTTGCCTTAACTATACTACTATTCGATAGGTGTGCTTGCCTCACATTGTTGTCATAGTTAGTTTCTAGGTTTGATCATTCTTTTTATAAATTTTTAAGACTCTGACACACGATCAGTCATTAAGGTGGTATTAAAGTTTCGTTGAAAAATTTTAATGTTTCGATGTTTAATTAATTAAAAAGGGCTAAATTGTAAAAGATAAAAAAATTTGATCGCTATTTGATTTGAGTGATTAAATGGATAACTGAATAAAGGAAAACGAAATTAAATGGTTAGGAATTTAGTGGACGGTTTTGGGCAATTAAAAGCAAGAAATTTTGGAGGATTATTAAAGGGAGAAAATGATAATTTGATAATTAAATTAAATAAAATAAAAAGTAAAATATTTTATTATCATTTTAAGGTCTTCTTCACAGAATTTGAAAGAAGAAACCTCCATAGAAATGAAGCTAGGTTTGGCCATGGTTAAAGTGATGCATGTAAGTCCGTTTTAGTCCTGTTTCTTTTAATTTTTATGTTTTTAAGATCGCTGCAACTAGGTTTAGCTAGCTCGTACCTTCGATTTTGAAACTCTTAAAGATTTTGAATGTTGACATTGATGAAACTTGTTATTTTAGATGTTAAATTATGAATTTAAAATGTTGGTTGATATTTAAAAGTATTTTATTAAGTTATTTTTGATGAATTTTTCGATTAGGGACTAAATTATTAAATTAATAAAAGTTCAAGTATTTAACGTAAAATTTTTTCATAAATGGGCTGTTTTGAATGCCATGAACATTCATCTAAGCTCAATTTTGGGTTAAAAATAGTTAATTTGCATGTTTTGGGCTCAGGGACTAAATTGAATAAAAGTAAAATTTTAGGGGTAATTTTGTAAAAATTACTAAATTACATAAAATGAATTGTTTTATTGTCTAAATTAATATATTGAATAAAATTATTAATTTAGATCAAGACCGGGTGGAAAATCGAGAAAAATAAAAATTACCGAAATGCCCCTAAACTTTGGTATTTCTGCAATTTAGCCCGGTAAGTTCATATGAACTGTATTCTATATAATTTTGATTAAATTGAATATTAATATGTGATTATATTGTAATTAAATCAATATATATATATCAATATGTAATTTACCATGTTATGAAACGACGTAAATCCAACGAAATACGATAATTACCGAGCCCCGTTTGAACCTTAGGAATACGTAGGATACAAATGACATGCCATTAGGGTTTACATGATTCGGGTGTTGGTCTTGAATGTCCTACCGGTGGCTAAGGACCGGCATGTGTTGCGGATACTCTACAGCTCATGTGAGCAGCATCGTGTAGCTACGTTTCGACCCACAGCTCGTGTGAGCATTCTGATTTACAGCTCATATGAGCATACACGTACAAGAATTGACAGATTATAGTTATATGAGTTAGCATAGTATGTGTAAGCTATCCCGAGTATCCAACGATATTCTAAATGGTTCAATGGGCACTATTCAGATATGAAACAGTAAGAGAATGATATGTATTATGACATGTACATATATGAACATCCTTGATATGATGATACATGGAAATTATGTAAGTTGAGATGGGTAATAAACTCAAGTGTTACATGTTGAGAATAAATGGTTATCCATGTTGAATTTATATGAAATATGTTCAAGTATGCTAACATGTGTTGTTGTTTGATGCTTAGGCATGTGCCAAGCTATTGGTTGAATGGTATTATGTTTATTTATAAGTTGCATTGAAATTCTAAGAGCCCAAATGGAAATGTGCTTGTGTTCATGAAAGAGTGGTAAGGTTTAAATTATGAAATTTCTTATAAAATGATTTATCATGTGGTTAATTCCCAAAAGAGCTATGTTTAAATGCACTAGCTTATGATTATGGTTGATGATATGCTTATTTCTTATGTGTTATGCATATGAAACGGGTGTGGAAAGGTTAAATGCACTAGCTTGTGGTTATGGTTGATGATATGCTTATTTCTTGTGTGTTATGCATATGAAACGGGTGTGGAAAGGTTAAATGCACTAGCTTGTGGTTATTGTTGATGATATGCTTATTTCTTGTGTGTTATGCATATGAAGTGGGTGTGGAAAGGTTAAATGCACTAGCTTGTTGTTATGGTTGATGTTATGCTTATTTCTTGTGTGTTATGCATATGAAATGGGTGTGGAAAGGAAATGAAATAGTACGTTCATGCTTGAAGTGTAAAATGATGAAAAATGGAATGATGAGTTGAATGGATGTTGTTATTTAAGCTAAAGAAAGTAAATGCAATGGAAATAATGAAATGTAATTGAAAATAAGAAAATTTGAAAGGGTTTAAAGTTTTATAAAATCCTACTATGCTATGGATGATATGTATATGTGATGCTATGGATTTATTCACTTGGTGAGTTGTTGAATATGGTTTCATGAATCTTGCGGTATTGGTATAGGATTATTCTTAATATGCATAAATTTCCTATTTGAAATGGATTGATATGACTAAAGTTTATACGAGCTTACTAAGCATTCATTGCTTACGTAGTTTTTTTTCCTTTACTTTTCAGATTATCGGAAGCTCGATCGGGTTGGAAGCTCGTCGGAGATCTATCACACTATCCAAAGATTATATCGATAGATTTTGATGTCTTGGTTAAGGTTATAATGACATGTATAGGTGGACTTATGGTTGATGATTGGTTGAATGTTAGTTGATGAGTTTGGCATGTATATGTCATTTGGGGCGGTGTAGCCTTGGTACATTTGGTGCCTTGTTGATATGTGTTAATTTGATAATGTGTTAAAGCATGTTTGAATGGCCAAACTGATATATGATGAATTGACCTCAACATGGTCAAGATATAGTATGCTTTGGAAAGGTTTTGGATAGATGTGCATGATTGAAATATGGTTTGTATACATGTTGATTGTTGGAACCATCTAGATATGGTTAGATTAGTTTCTTTAAATGGCCAAAATGGTATGGTTATTATGTATCAATTGTGTTATCTATTGGCATGAAAACAAGTTAAGTGATAATTGTTTAAATATGCACATGAATAGATGTTTTGGCTGATATTATAGCCATTATGTTTTGGCTTGTAATTATGGTATTTTGAGTGATTGAAATGGTTGTTAGGTTGATATATGTATGTGGCCTTATGATGGTTGATTTTGTAGTCTTTATGATACTTAAATTATGGAAGTTGAAATGGTATAACTTGGTATGGAATTAAACTATATATATATATATATATATATATGTATATATGGATAAGTTATGGTCAAATATGTATAAGTTATATATATGTATATTTGGGATGCATGAAAACTATAGTTCAAATGATAAGTTCTAATGACAAGGTATAAGTTAAGCATGACATGTTTTAAAATGGTAGCAAAGTGATCAAATATGCATATGTGTTGTTAAGTTGAGTGCTTGCTCTGAGGTGCCTTTTGGGCATATTAGTTGTATGGATAAACACTATATTGATCTAGCTTTATTATACATGTTTTACGTATATATTTTTGAATGTTTGAAATAGGCACAAGGGCTTGTATGTATGAGCATATTTTGGGTGAAAGAAATGGCTTTAAACTGGCCTATTTCTTGTCCACACGGCCTAAGACATGGGCATGTGTCTCAGCCATGTATGACACACGATCACGCGACACTGTCGTGTGTCCCCTGTAAGTTTTTATAGGTTGCATTTCGAGAGTTACATGGCCTAACACATAGGCGTGCGGTTTGGCCGTGTGAACAAAATCAGAAAGTTACACGGGCGCAGACACGGGCTGGAACATGGTCATGTGTCCCTACTTCGAATGCCCACACGGCCTGAGACACGGGCATGTGACCCCTGAAACACGGGCCTGAAAATTCTATATGTTTCCGATTTAGTCCCAATTTGTTTCTAATGAGTTTTTAGGGCCTCGAGGGCTCGTATAAGGGACAATATGTATGTAATTGATGGAATTTACTACGATTGATGTTGTGAAGTAAATGATTTATATTTTTGATAGTTTTAAAAATGTAAACTCTGGTAATGCTTTGTAACTCTATTCCGGCGATAGATACGGGTTAGGGGTGTTACAATTCTATTAATTGGAAATTATGTAGGGAAATTTTCATCTGTTAAACTATGGTAACCCAACAGTTTAGCATGAAGAACTTGGGAGAAGCTAATTTTGTTTTAGGCATTTGAGTCCTAAGGGATCAGAAGGATAAAGTGATAACATTGTCCCAGGCTTCATACATAGACAAGATAATGGAGTGTTATGCAATGACCGATTTGAAGAAGAGAAATCAACCCTCCGTATCGGAATTTCATATCTCTTTAAAGGATTTTTCTAAGACAATGGAAGAAAGATAAGACATGAGAAAGATTTCTTATGCTTCGGCAGTAGGAAGTCTTATGTATGTTATGTTATACACATGTCCAGATATCTGTTTTGTAATGGGATTGGTAGATATCAGGCAAATCCAGGACCAAGGCATTGGCAAATAGTTAAGCATACACTCATGTATTTACGAAGAACGTGAGATTTTATGCTTGTGTAATCCAAGGAGATCTTACTCCTATTGGATATATTGATTCTAACTTCTAAACTTGTTGGGATTCAAGGAAATTGACATTGTACAGTGTTTTGTCCTTAACGAAAGGTCCATAGTGTGAATAAGTGTCGCGCAGAGTTACACTGTTAACTTTACTATGGAGGACTAAATATAAGATATGGAAAAGCTATGGCACTATAACATTGCGGATATAGCTAAACCTAAAAGAAACCACATAAAGATAAACACATGAAGGGAGACGGTAGTATCTAACGAAATAGTGGATGTAGTCAAATATCGCATCGAAGGACAAACCATGGGTTTTTTTTTTTTTTTTGCCAAGACTCTTCTAGCTAGAAAGCTCTTTGGGGAACATATGAAGGGGCATAGGAATGTGAAACATGACTCATCTACTTCACTAGGGCAAGTGGGAAACTGTTGGATCTACTGCCCTAAGTGTTGTATTTTCATCTAATTATACTTGTAATTTTTCGAACTGATTGGTTAATAAAATTATTCATGAATTACATTAATACTTTTTATATTGTCCTTACATGATTTTTGCACGCAAAGCAAAATAGAAGCAAATGTTGCTCACTTATTGTCTAATGTTAAACTAATACTAAATGATATTACGTGATTAGATCATAATATAGAAAGATAACTTATATTAGTACATGAACCTAAACATGTTCTTAGTCTAATCGAAAATGAGCAAACAGATTAAAAGACTAATATGTTGTCTATAAAGCCTAGTTGGTAGATTGCAAAATGGTATGAATTGAATTGCTAGGTGAGATTTTGGTTGAACATAAGGCATAATGGTTTTACCTTTGATTTGGATGATAACTAAGTGTTATGAATAATGATTCTTTTGATGGAAAATGCATTGATGAGTATGCCTTGGTATGTGATTGTTAGTTGGCGATTGAAATTATGGCATTTGATGCTTTAAATGAATTTGTTTACTTAAGCTTGATCTTGGTAGGATGTGAAGTTAAATTCTAAGTTTGATTGTTGTTTGTGATGGTGTCTTATGGCATTTTGGTTAGAATTAAGAAAATGACATGTTTTGGTATGTTGTTGATGAGTTTTAAGTTGATCGAATGAATGGTTATTGGCAAGTGACACGGTCGTGTGTTCTGTTTGTTCAGAATGGTTTTGGTTCCCTACGAATATAGTTAGCTACACGGCTTGGCGACACGACCGTGTGACTCAGGCATTCACGGCATCATTTTATTACACGGTTTGGGGACACGACTGTGTGATATTGCATCACATGGCCCCAGCCTGTCACACGGCCAGGCCTGGTCACACGGTCGCGTGACCCCTGTTTAGGCTTTTTACCTTTTTTTTGTAAAAATTTCAAATTAATCCTAAATTTTTACGAGTTGGTTTAGAGCTTCGTAATCTCGATTAAGGCTCGATTTTATTTGTGAATCATATTATATTTATGATATTGAAAAATTATTGTTTAATTGCATATTTAAAATGAATACGTGCATTTTAAATGTTGTTAACTATTGTAACTTCTGATAGCTTGAGTCTGGCGACTGGACTGGGTATAGGGTGTTACACTTCGACAATAAGAAGTCCCATATATGCTATGTTATGCACACGCCCAAATATCTATTTTGTATTGGGGTTGGTAAGTCTATTTCAAGCCAAGACATAGGCAAGCAGTCAAGCATATAATAAAGTATTTACGGGAGAATGAGGGATTATATGCTTGTGTATTCTGGAGGAGATATTACTCTTATTGGATATACTGAAATTGACTTCCAAGTGTGTCAAGATTCGGGGAAATCAACATCGGACTGTGCTTTTGTCCTAAACGGCGGGTCCATAGTGTGAATAAGTGTCAAGCAAGGTTACATTGCTAACTTCATTATAAAGGGTCGAATTTGAGGTTTGGAAAAGCTATGGAACTATAACAATGCGGATATAGCTAAACCTAAAAGAAATCACATAAGGACAAACACATTAAGGGGATGGTAGTATTTGATGGAATAATGAATGTAGTTAAAAATATCATTTGAAGACAAACCCTGAGGATTTGTTTTGCCAAGACTCTACTAACTAGAGAGCTCTTTGGGAAACTTATAGAGGGGCATAGGAATGCAAAACATGATTCATCTACTTCACTAGGGCTAGTGGGATTGTTAGATCTAGTGCCCTAAGTGAAGTATTTTCCTCTAAGTACAATTGTAATTTTTCAAAAGATTGGTCAATAAAATTATTCATGAATTACATTAATACTATGTATATTGTCCTTACATGGTTTTTGCACGCAAAGCAAAATGGAAGCAAATGTTTCTCACTAGTTGTCTAATGTTTAACTAATACCAAGTGGTATTACGTGTCAGATCGTAATACAGAAAGATAACCTTATTAGTAGACTAACCTAAGCAAGTCTTTAGTTGACCGGCTGCGCACGTGCGTATTAAAAAAATGAATTTATGAAACAATTTTTAAAATCTAGTTTTACTGCAAGCATACAAGTCAGGTGTAATATTTATAATGTTACAATGAAACACATAAGAATTCCAAGGATCAAACCCCAAGGAAGAGGCGATTGAGAAATAACTAGGATACAAAATAGAGGCTAAATGGTTACTAATAAGATTTTATATTACGGGGATTCATAAAAGATAAGTTTGCACAAAAATTAAATATTCTACTCCAAGGACTAAATTGCAAGAAATATAAAATAAAGGGATTATCTAGAAAATGAATAATGGGGGTTGGTTGACTTCGATATGGTTCACCAAATCTCGAACTAGGGACATAAATTGCGTAAATTACCAAGTCGCTCGATTTTATCTTCTGATCTTAATTTCACCAACTTAGACGAATTAGGTCTCGTTTATCTTCAGATCTTATTGCTTAATCCAGGACAAACAAATGGGTGTGCAACAAGATTACCTTCCAGTCTCACTATATCTTAATATTCCCTTAAGGACGTCACTACTTAAGTTCTTAGTTCTATTCAAATTATTCCAATTTGTTACGATCTATTCCTTTGTCCAAATATTTTAGTTTATCCACATCTCTATCAACCAACCTCCTAAAGGATTTAGCTACACATGCTCAAAGTCAAGAAAATAAACATAAAAATGGAAAACAAAGTAGCCATAAAAGTAAAAGTTAAGAAAAATGTGAAAGTTGAGATTTTTATGCAAGAAAACTTAAATAGCATGAACCCAAAAGCATTTAACAAAGAAATCTCAAGTAAGAAACATAAAAGGAACAAGCTTTAATAGATTTGAAGTGAAATAAACTTAAATACATTAAACTAAAGCTTAAAGAGTCTTGAAAACAAAGTACAGAGACTAGATCTTAGCTACAATGTTAATTAACTTAACTAACATAAAGGACATCAAAAGCAAGAAGTAAATGCAGGAAAATAAACTCTAATTTAAGGTAGAAGAAGAGAAAATTAAGAACCCTTGAAAAGTGCATAGAAAAACTAAACCTAAAACAAAGCTAAAATGTGTCTTTCTCCTCCTCAACAATTTTTGGCTTGTTTTAAAGGGTGTTCTGATGACTTTTCAATGCCAAAATTGCCACTACACGGGCCTTGTGTGATTGGTGGGTCAGGTAGACAAAGGTTGCCCTTTTTTCTAAGTTTGTCCCTCTGACGAAGGCGATATCGCGATACCCAGAGGAGGATATTGTGATACCTCGAGTAGTATCAAATTGGGGGTCTTCCTTGAAAGGTGGATATCGAGATACCCAATGAGGATACCGTGATACCACTAAAGGGTATCATTGGTCTTCTATACTGCCTGGGAGGTCGCGATTCCAAGGGTTGGATGTCGCGATATCCCTGTCCTTGACACTGTTTTCGCTCGTTTTCAACCTCCAACACATCTTTACATCACTCAAACACACATTAAACCTCCCAATGGCACTATTGGTCAATTTGGGTAAAAAAATAGCAAAAAACGAGAGATATTCACTTATTACCTGAAAAATGTAAAAATAGGAAAATAACAAAAAACTAAGCTAAAAAAAATCTATTTTGCTCTAAAAAAAATCTCCTTAAGTGTGTAGGAAAAGCCTAATTTGCCACATTGATTTGTGATATATCATATTCCCCCACACTTAGGTCTTTGTTTGTCCTCAAGCAAACACATCAAACATGCAAAAAGATGACTCTTGGACTAAATCAAACAATTAAGTTATATAGCTATACAACACAAATTTGTACAAGAATTACTTCATATGCAATTTAAGAATGATATCTAGCTAATTTACCTTGTAACACCCCCTACCCGTATTCGTTGTCAGAATAGGGTACAAGGCATTACCGGAGTTTACGATTTTTTTTCAATATAGCCCCTTTATAGATATCTAGCCTTCCCTACAAATTTTAAACCGAGACCAATCCACATCAACCAATCCAATTCAACATATTTTCAAAATAGATTCATGCATATTATAAGATAACATCAACACATACCAAACCAAGGTTTGCTAGCCATACCAATGGCTGACCTTACATTCATTTCATATTAACATTACTTTATTAGCTTATACATGCCAATGATTTCCAAAATAAAGTTTCTTTATATACCGAAATCTTGAGGCTGATAGTGATATGTATCTCCTACCGAATTCGACCTCCGAGCTCTTAACACTACAAAACAGGGGAAAAGGAAACAGGGTAAGCACTTTGTGCTTAGTAAGCCCATATAACAAGAATTATACTTACCTAATATTTTCAATACAATGCAATAAACATTCATATATCCATTCAATGCACTATTACCCTAACATGCACAAACTCAACTTTCAAGTTAGTCCAATAATTTTCATGTATTAGTAATATATACCATGATTAATGAACTCATCAATACCATGATTTCCCATTCCCTTATTCTTTTTCCATATTTATCCCGTTGAATTTTCTTGGAATTTTCGATGGATTTTCATAGGTACACTTTTAGTGTACAAATTCGGGTCCGTCAATTCATATTCATGTGCGCACATTTCTATTTCATAGAGCACACTCCCGCGAACCTCATCTTTACAGCGGGATTACCAGTCCAGGCTAAATCCCCTGTAATATAAACTCATAGAGTATTGTCGGGATTACCAGTCCAGGCTAAATCCCCTGCAATGACAATTACTCTAATGAGCTTGGATCTGAATTACCAGTCCAACTAAATTCAGACCCTAATTCGGATTACCTGTCCGGGCTAAATCCATTTTCCACATATTCTTCGGGAGGGCTATATCAGGATAGGATCACCCGTCCGGGCTAGATCTTTTTACCGTCAATTCATTTTCAGAGATCCATCGAATTTTCCTTTCATTCAACCGGGATTTTTTCCCCTTTTTATCAAATATATCAATCTTTCATCAATCTTCATACAATGAACATTCAAATTATATTCACATCAATAACATACATTTCAAACATTTAAGAATATAATTCAAGTTACATGAACTTACCTCGATACTAGTTCGTATACAAAATCTACTAATCCGGGACTTTTTCCTTTCCTCGATCTAGCTTCGTATTTGAGTTTTCTGGGTCTAAATAAATAAATTCAATCATCAATTCAATACATTTCATGTTCACATGTAGCATTCTCTATAATTCTATTATTATTTTTAGTTCATTCAAAGCTATCTACTTGAGTAATAGTCACTAAATTATTTTTATCTTGAGCTACTGAACTTAAAATTTAGATCCGTTAATTTTCTCTGAAACTAGACTCGCATATCTTCTTTCCATAAAATTTTCAGAATTTTTTTTTAGCCAATAAATACAGTTTATTCTTTAAAGTCACTCATATTCTGCTGTTTGACAGTTCTGATCCTTCTTCACTAAAAATTAATTATCTCTTCATACAGGATTCGGATGATGTTCCCGTTTATTTCTATTGAAAATAGACTCATTAAGAATTCTAAACATATAAATTTAAGCCCCTAAATATTTTTCTCCAATTTTAGATGATTTCCTAAAGTTAAAATAGGGGAACCCAAATTCATTCTGACCTTGTCTCACAAAATTTATTATATATCATGATTTACATATCTATTGCTTACACCGTTTCTTCTATGAGAAACTAGACTCAATAAGCTTTAATTTAATATTTTTTCATCTTCTAATTCGATTTCTACAATTTATGGTGATTTTTCAAAGTTAGTCTACTGCTGCTGTCCAAAACTGTTTTAGTGTAAACTGTTTATTACCAATTTTCCCCCTAAGCTTTCAATAAATGATAATTTCATCCTACTCAATTAACTTCTCAATTGAGCTGATTTCTCTCAATTAAAACTTTATTCTATCACTTTAAACTACTTTATAACCTTTGGAAATCAGAATTTCAGTAATAGACTTTAATTCCAAATATTTTCACAATTTAGATCCTAAAAATCAATTTCTATTGGAATTACCTAATAAAATCATCTCATAAACAATTTAAAGCTTAAATTTCATGCTACTTCATCATAAACTTACAGCACTCAACCATGGTAACTTTCAATTTCATCCATGAAATCAAAAATTAATGAATTTAATAGTAGGACCTAGTTGTAAAAGTCTTAAAAACACAAAAATTACAAGAAATAGGCAAGGATTAACTTACTTGCAGTAAAAATATGAAAAACCAGCTTAAGGAAACCCTTCTATGGTGTTTTTTCTGATGAGAATGCAGAAAAATAAAGAGAAATCTAGATAATTCCACTTTAGTCCTAGCTTTATTAAGTAAATTTTGCAATATTCCAATTTTACCCTAAATTCTCCTTATTTTCTTGCTGATTTCATGCCCTTGCCATCCAGCCCAAATAGACCTTGGGTCTATTTTCCTTTTAAGCCCTCTTTCTTTTATTATTTAAACTATTTAATCATTTTTCATAATTTTGTATTTGTTACAATTTAGTCCTTTTCATTTAATTACATACTCAAACGTTAAAATTTTCTAACGAAATTTTAATACCACATTACTAACATTTTATAAATATTTATATAAATATTTCCTACTCAATTTTATGAGATCAAGGTCTCGATACCTTGTTTTTACCCAATTCCTTCAATAATTCCTTTTTCTAACTGACCACTAAATCGGTAAAATTTTTCTATCGATATTTTAATACGATTTTCCTATCATATAAATATTCATGCAAAAATATTAAAATAAATTTCTCTTTAAATCGGATTTATGGTTACGAAACCATTGTTCCGATAACCTTAAATTTAGGCCATTACATACCTACTCCTAATGTAAATATTATTAGTTCAAAAAGTTAAAGTGTCAATAGAGATAGAAACAATGTAAATGAACATATGTACAAATGTGGTCCATCAAAATAAATTGTACGGATCGCTCATAGATATTTAAAAAGAATTGTTCATGTTCGTTCTAACAAATGCAAGCTATATACAAATTGATGAGTCGGTGATTTATTCAGGTCCGAAAGGTCTTTTTAGCTTGTAATGTTCTGAGGTTGGTACAGATTCAAAGAAAGTTCATCTCAAAACGTTTCAAGCACTATGAATAGTATAGCACACGACATTATTCACAATTCCCCCCAAAATGTGATCATTACATCTCACCGCCTCATTTCTCTTTTTCTCACATTCCTTATCTCTCCAATAATGTCAGAAAGGATAATTGATATTAGCTTGTTTTTGCGTACTATGATTTTGAGACTATTTTATACTCCTTTCTTTTTCTTTTTTCTTTTTTGAGCATATTTACATTTTGTTTATTCTTTTCTCTCACAATGCTTTTGATCATCTTTTTTCTTTCTTTCACATTTTTCTTTTCTTTTAGCACAATTTCTAGCAAGATTCAATTATGAGCTAATTCAACCCCTCTTCACTAATCACTCGAGTACATATTTGTGAGAAACCTCCATAATATTCCTACCTAACTCTCAATGTTCATAGCCTAGCACCCATTCAATAGTGTATTACAAAGTTCAAGGATAGTGACAGGTTGAGTTTTAAACTCAAATTAGGCTTAAGGTTTCAAACAAAGAGGTTCATTAAAAAGGGCAGTGTAAGGCTCAAATTCGAGAACTAGGGATAATGTAATGTTTAAGGTTGGTCCTTTAAGCTCAAAGCTATACAGTCAATGCCTAAGGTCCTTCTTGGATTAGTCACATAGCAACAATTTTATTAAGCATACAACTACCTAAACGAACAATTAACAATTCAAATTATTTAACTACAAGGATCTATATTTTTTATTCATCCTACTGTACGTTTTTGTACTTTTTTATTTTGATTATTGCCTCTAGGCTATTATTAATCAATAGTTAAGAGTAAGAAATTATCTAGCATCATTCAAAATTTACATGTTTGGCAATTCTATATACGTATTTGATATATACAACTACTAACTTATTCTTTGATCCAAGTCTAAGCACCATGCAATAACAAAAAGTAAAAACAAAGAGAAAAACAAATATTTTTTGGATTTTTGAATTTTTTTTTTGAAAAATGCATAAAAACTGAAATAAACACACAAATAAACATAAAAAAATAAATGCACATAAAACTTATGTGCACCCCCCACACTCAGACTACACATTGTCTCCAATGTGTTAAAAATAAAGGTTAGAATGTTAGTGGACTAGCTCGGGTGTCCACCTCCTCGTTGAAGCTCTAAATATTGTGTAGTCTTTTAGGGTAACTCGCTGCACATAAGAAAAAACACAAACAAAAACAAATGATAGCAATATAAAAATAAAGATTTCCATAAACAAAAACCAAAAGTGTTTAATAGTTACAAGCCGCATTAAAAATAAATAAAATGCAAAGACATGTAGCTGATCCTAATCATCCTCGGGACCCTCGCTTGGTTCTACAATTCCTTTTCCTTTACCGCACATGACAAGTTTCAAGATTCGCTGTCGACTGAACTGTCCACTCGAATCTCGAAAGATTGGTCCCTCTCTTGCCGCAGATTATGTGCTGGAAAATATCTCAAAAAATTCATCCCGATAGAGCATGTCGTCTTCAGTTGCCTCATTATCCTCCTCATCATAGTTATTGTTCTCACTGCGTTCTTCTTCTTCTTCGTTGGATGCCTTTTCCTCGGATGTATCGCTTGATCTAACCGGCCATTTTATGTTCTGTCCCCCTTGGCTCTTTACGAAAATGTCTATGCCTATTTTCATGGATTCCAAGAGTCGCATGTAACAGCCCAGTTTTATCTAAATCAGAACACTGGTTTCAGAACCATAAATTTGATGTCAGAAAATCATTTTATTATTATTTTTGGTGTTTACAGCATGATAGCATGTATGTGTGAAAATTTCGTGAGATAATTTTATCGTTTGGATGTTTAATTTGAGAAAAATGACTTAATCGCGTAAAATGCAAAAGTTACATTCTACTTGTTAAATGTACTAAATGGTTATGAAATTAAATTGTGAGAGTCCTTATGTTGAAATTTGACCATAGTAAAGGTTAGTGGACATTTATGCCCATGGTTTATATGTTATATTAATGTTTTATTAAAGGTTAGTATAGTAATTATAATAATTTAAGTTAAAATATGATAAAAAAACAATTTGTTTTCTTCTTCATAAAACACCACCACCTAATTTAGGGCTTGAAAATCACCATTAGAGAGCTTGTACATTTGGCTATGGTGTTTTGAACATGTAAGTCTATTTTTAGCTCAATTTTTAATGATTTCTATGTTTTTGTGATCGTTGCTTCGTGTTCTAGTTAGCCTGTACTTTTAATTTCGAAATTGTTAAAGATTTTAAGAGTTTCCATTGATGAGCTTATGTGTTCTTTGGTGTTTGAAGATGAAATATGAATTTTTGATGATAGATTTTCATGTTTTGTAAAGTGATTTTTGATGAAATTTCATAATAAGGATTAAATTGTGAAATATACAAATTGAGTGGTTGAAATGTGAAATAAATGAAAGTTTTGGGCTGCTAGGGACTTATATGAAATTCGGCCAAGCTTGGGTTTAATGAAATTATGTGAATTTTGTGTGTTTGTGACATAAGGACTAAATTGACTAAATGTGAAAGTTTAGGGGGTAAAGTGCAAAAAGGTCTAAATGTATGTTTTAGACTAAATTGAAAGAATATATGATTAAATGAGTTAATTTTGAATACATATAGATCAAAAAAGAAAGAATTCGGATTTAGATCGGGGGAAAAGCAAGGTTATCGAGTAGTCGATCTGATCCGTCAATTCCGAATACGAGGTAAGTTCATATGTGACGATGTCTTTATAAATGTATGATAAATACTTTGATATTGCCTAAACTGTGATTATGATATTTTTATTAATGTATGAATTGTAAATACGATTCTACAAATATATTCGAAGATGGAATCGATAAGCTAAAAGTCCCGATTGAACCTCAGGAATAGATTTTGAATACTGATGATATGTTATAAGATGATATACCGATTTGGCTTTGGGCATGCATATCGGATGTGTTGGCTTCGAGCCACGATATCGGCACTACGGGTGCGAGTGATACCTTGATTTGGCTACAGGCCATGGTATAGGTATTTCAGAAAGGAGTTACCTTGATTCGGCTACGGGCCAGGGTATGGGTACTCCGGGATAAGTTACCTTGATTTGGCTTTGGGCCATGGTATAGGTACTTATCGATTGAGATTCTTGAGTATCCGACTTCTATTTCTAATGGTTCAACGGGTAAATGAATGATGTGGTTGAGAAAGAGGTCAGTACTAAGCGATACAGGTACGTACAGAACCTATTCAAGTATTAAATAGAGAAAGTTGATGAAATGGTATTTGATCATGTTTTGAGACATGAGAAAGGTTTGTAGTTAATGTGTATATGGTGATGTTATGTAAATTTGGTTTATTTGCATTTATTTGATAAATTAAGTTATTCACATACGAGCTTACTAAGCTATGAAGCTTACTTTGTGTTATTTTTCTATGTTTTATAGTGAATCAAGGCTAGCTCAGATCCGGAAGTCGTCGGGAACTTCATCGTACTATCGGACATCTATTTGGTACTTTTGAGTTGTGTATATATTGTATATGGCATGTATAAGCTACTTATGGTATTTTGGTTGCGAATATAGCCATGAGAGTTAGCTTGTAAATGATGTTAATATAGTTGTGTGTTTAGCTATTAGAAATGGCTTGTAAATGCATATGTTTTGGTTGTATATATAGCCATGAGTGATGGCTTATTTTGGCATGTTTAGAATGAAAATGGTGATGGTTATATAGTTGTAAATGGTTAAATTGATTTATGGAGTTTAATGCTTGAGAAATGCTTTGGTGAAGTATGATTTTAGAAGTTGAGTTGATAAGTATTTAAATAGGTATTTGGAATTGAATTAAGTATTGAAGTTGGTTGAAATGGATATGGTATGAATTGTGTTTTTGGTTGATAACTTTGGCTGCTTATTGGTTGATGAAATAGCACCATTCTGGTTGTTTAAGTGAGCATGAGTAAGGGTGGCAAATTGGCCTTGCAAATGGCCTATTTTTGTCCACACGGGCAGAGATACGGGCGTGTGTCTCAGCCATGTGCGACACATGGTCATACTACACGGCCATGTGTCCCCTGGTGTTGAATTATAATGAAGTCAGTATGCTCCACATGGTCTCACATACAAGCGTGTGACCGACCGTGTGGCACAAGTCAGTATACCCCACTAAATGGCACACGGCCTAGCACACGGGCGTGTGACTTGGCCATGTTACATAAGTCAGTATACCCTACAGGTTTGGCACGGCCTAGCACACAGGCGTGTATGGCCACTTCGAAGGGTACACGGGCTAGACACATGGGCGTGTGGTCGGCTGTGTGACCCAAGTCAGTATGTATGCCCTATTTCCACACGGGCGTGTCTAAAGCCGTGTGAGGCACGCGGCCTGTTCACACGGGCGTGTGACCCCTGAATGAATGAAAAATTTCTAAGTTTTCCAAAAATTTTGTATGTTATCGGTTTAGTCCCAAACCACTTTTAAAGCATGTTTAAGGCCTCGTAGGCCCTTATAAGGGACAATATGATTGTGTTGAATGGTATTTGAGAATGAATGCTTAAATGTATAAGTATTGTATGTTAAATGATGTCTATTGGTCGGTAATACCTCGTAACCTTATTCTGACGGTGAATACGGGTTAGGGGTGTTACATCGCACATTGTAACGCACATCGCGACTGAATCTATGCTCCCACTAGGTAGGCTCATCAGTCCTCTTCACTTTTGGCTTAGTTGATCTCTTTAGGGGAGTGGGAGGAATTTTCATTATGTGATTTCTTTTTTGGTTCTAATTGTGAAATTATTCTTGGTGCAAAGCTTGGAATTGGTGAAGCATTGAGTCGCCAATTATGCTGCGGACCAGTTGGTGTGATTGCTCTATTGGGTATATAATCACCTTCTTTTTATGGCATAAATTTGTAATCAGGGGAGGAAAATAGATTCTCACTTTAGCTCTTGCCACACACTTCCTCATTTCGCAATTAATCCAATGTCCTATGAAAATATGCTTACGCTGTAAAATGGAGAAAAGAAGCACAGCTCGAAAAACGTTAACGATGTTAGTGTTGAGTGAAAGGCTAACACGTGTGTAGATGAATTGCATCCACATATTAGCTATGGGGAACATAATTGCTTGTTTAAAAGAAAATGTGAATCAATGACCCCATCACATTTCCATACCCCTAGGTTTTCGGTTAAAAATTTCAAGACAGCATCCATATCCATATTTGAAAAAAGATAAATATCCATGTTTTGAATACCGTCCTTTGGATAAAAAGGAACATCGTAATTATAACGCCCTGAATTTTGGGCCTAGAAGTATTGGGCCTTGTGTATGGATCAGTAAGGAGGCTGTACATGAGTATTTAATTGTGCAAGGAAATGACACAATTTAATGTCTGGTTCAGTGGTTAAGGGTCCTGAGAAGTGTTGGAGAAGTCCTGGGTTCAAACCTGGGCTTTAACAAAAATTTTAGTTTTTAAGTGAATAAAACCTTTGCTGCTTGATAGTAGGCCTTTTAGATATATGTAGTTAAAATATGACACAAAGAGCCTGTTGGTCTAGTGGTAGTGGCGTATGGAGTGATGCATGAGCTCCAAGGTTCGAGTGTTGGCGCAGCAACAAGGAGTATTTATTTTGCTGCCCAAGCCGTGTAGGAGGTGGAGTTGGACTGGAACTCTGCAAGTTGGAATTTGAATTAGTCAAGGAGAATATTGAGGAGTTATTTGTGGATATTTTCAAGGAATTTGAATGTGAGGGAAGTTGTGGCCGAATGGGACTCTGAAACTTAGGGGAATTCGGCTAAGGGGGAAATAGGTAGCATTTTCAGCACTAAGCACTCCTTTGTTTTGGTTTTGTGGGATTTGAAAGTTGAATTGCTGATTTCTCTTGCTGACTACTTAGTTTTCCCATTTATTTTTTTTTTACATTTCGGGTTTTACGTTTTAGCTATTTAAATGACCAAAACTGCTTCTACTCTCTCCCTTTTTCCACAAACAGCCGAATAGGTATATTTCATTGTGGTTTCTTTTTCCTTTCTTTGTTGATCCTCTACTCTCATACCAGTGCACTTCTCTTCTCTTCCCCTCCACTCTTCTATTTTTCTCTAAAGGCCGAACCTTCCCTTTTCCTTCTTTAACTTCTGCTCATCCTTTAATCTAGGCTGGCCGAATATTGCAGTTGTTCACCCCTCTCTGCGTCGATTTACTACAACGGTTCTCACAATCGATAAGTGTTCAAATCTATCCTTTGTTTTACTGTTTAAAACCGAATACACCTATGCTCTTCTATTCTTTTCCAAAACCGAATAACCCTATTGACTGATTGTTATTTCATTCTTCACGTACTACACTCATTGCGATTCTAGGGTCTTCCTCAATGAGTGGTGAAGTGTGAACGGTTTGGAAGGGTTACACTTTCGTTCTCAAACGTCCGGTAAAGGAATAAAGTTACCTCATGTTTTTGGGGTTGGCCAAATATGCCCTACCACTTACTAATCGGTTCTTGACTGTACTTTAGGAAAGCAGCAAAGGCGTGTGATCGTTTTTGAATAAGGATCGTTGAGGGATTAAGGTCACCCTCATTCAAACAAGGTAAGAAGGGTATTTCTGATTAAGTGTTATTAAGAGGGTGTTACCCTAACAATTAAGGTCTAACATTGGATCTCGATAAATCTAGGTTGGGTGCTCGAAGATCTTGGAATGACTCCGTATAAAAGTGTGTAATCACATTATCGCTTTCGTGAGTCGACAAAAGCTGAAAAGCTGAAACTTCGGCATTTGAGGCCTCACGAGCTTGCGATCGCTTGTGTGGAAAAATCGAGCCCACAACTGTGGGCGGTAGACTGAAGAGGCCACTACGAGTGTTCTCGTGCACTTGGGCCGTTATGGGCTCGTGGGCCCCACACGGAACAAATCCACGATAAGTGGCAAATACTGGATTGGGCTATATCGTTCGCATAGCCGTGACTGAAATTGGGCTAAATGGGTCACACGAGCATATGGGCCCACATGGGCCGCATAATGGGCCTTGGGCCCATTCACACTATTGACTGTAAGGTAAGATTACCAAAATACCCTAGTAGGGTGGAATTATCGAAATCCCCTGTAGGGTAGAATTATCAGAATACCCCTGTAGGGTAGAATTACCGAAATACCCCTGTAGGGTAGAATTATCGAAATACCCCTATATGGTAAAATGACCGTAATACCCCTGTCAACTAAATTGACCAAAATACCCCCATAGGGTAAAATGAATGAAATACCCTTATAGGGTAAATGACCGTAATGCCCCTAGAGGGTAAATGACTATTTTGCCCCTCGAGAGTAAATGATTGATTTGTGCTACGATTTGATTGACTTAACTGTGAATGATATGACTATCATGCATAATTATAATATAAAACATTCTCAAATATGCTAACATGAATGTTGAATTTATCACATACTCAATTTTCAAAATAAGCTAGATCGTCGATCTAGTCCGATACTTTGTTCTTTCCCCGGTCGAGGTAAATTCTTGGTTCTTCTTAATCTATAATAGCAAATTAGTTCATTTAATTATCACATTAATAAATGCATTTCAATATTCGTGCTTTGGCAAAAATTACTATTTTGCCCTTAGACTTTTGCAAAATGACCATTTTACCCCTAGGCTCGAAAATCAATTCTAATCAAATTTCTCTCTTTAATGAGCCTAGGTGAACATTATTTCTCTTATGGCTACCATCAAAGCTCAACATTTCACACATTTACTACATATTTTACAACCTTAACAAAAAGGTCATGTTAGGTGTTTTCATGGTAACACCTTCACAAAAGTTGTTCATCTAACAACTAAGACCCATTTTCTTCCATAAAAATGCAGCAAACAACTTAAAAGCTTTAATGGAAAAACTCTAAACTCTTCACCATTTAACAAAATAGTCCCCTCTTTAGAAAGCTTAAGCTTTAAGGGTTCCAAAAGTACAATTTTTATCAAGAAATGATCACTAGAACACTTACTTGTAAAGAGAAGAGTGTGCTGAAATTTTTGAAGTTTTCCGACCCCTATTTGCTGCTAAATTTTTGTGGAAGGAAAGGAGAAGAAAGATGATATCTTTTCTTCTTTGTTTTATTTTCTAGACAATTTTTCACCTAATCTACCAACTTGACCAATTTTGACATATTTTGTCTCCTATGGCTGATCAACCATCACTTAAGGGGGCTAATTGCCCTTTAAAGACCTCAAATGAAAATTCCATAGCTATTTGGTACCCTTAGCTTGTAATTTTGAACTTTCGCACTTTATGCGATTTAGTACTTTTTCGCGGTTAAGCATGAAATCGCTAAAATTAAAGCATCAAAATTTTCATGTACTTATATAATCATGCTCTAACTAATAAAATATCATGAAAATAATTTTTTCTAACCTCGGATTAGTGGTTCCAAACCACTGTTCCGACTAGCCCCTAAATCGGGCTCTTACAATTCTCCCCCTTAAGGATTTTCGTCCTCGAAAATCTTACCAGTAAAAAGGTTGGGATATTGGTTTCTCATAGCCTCCTCGGGCTCCCATGTAGCCTCTTCTATTCCATGTCTCTGCCATAGTATTTTAATAAGGGTTACACTTTTGTTCCTCAACTGTTTGACCTCTTGCGCCAAAATTTTAATCGGCTCTTCGTCATAAGTCAAGTTCCATTGAATTTCTACCTCTGTTGGTACTATCACATGTGAAGGGTCCGAAAGGTATCGTCGCAACATGGATACGTGGAAAACATCATGAATCTTTTCCAGCTCAGGTGGCAAGGCCAAACGATAAGCTACCGGTCCTATCCTCTAAGTAACTTCAAAAGGTACGATAACTGCGGACTCAACTACCTTTCTGGCCAAACCTGGTGACTTTCTTCCATGGTGATACTTTCAGAAACACTTTATCACCGACTTGGAACTCAATCTCTTTCCTTTTTAAATCCGAATAGGATTTTTGTCTATCTGAGGCCGCTTTCAAACATTCACGTATCACCTTCACTTTCTCTTTAGTTTCCCTGACCAAATCAACCCCGTGAATCTGATTCTCTCTAAGTTCTGTCCAGTACAAGGGCGTTCGACGCTTACGCTCGTACAATGCCTCGTAAAGCACCATCTTCATACTTGAATGAAAATTGTTGTTGTAGGCGAATTCTACCAACAGTAAGTATTTTTCCCAATTACCTTGGAAATCCAAAAATAGAACATCGAAGCATGTCTTCTAGTATCTGTATTACTCTCTCTGACTGCCCGTCGGTTTGCGGATGGAAAGTTGTACTGAAACTCAATTTTGTGCCTAAAGCCTCTTGTAACTTTTTTCCAAAATCGTAACGCGAATCTCGGATCTCTATCCGGAATAATAGACAACGGTACTCCATGAAGTCTCACTATCTCTAACACATACAAACTCGCCAATTTATCGAGAGAATAATCGACTCATACTGGTATGAAATGGGCTGACTTCGTAAGTCTATCGACTACAACCCATACAGCATCTTTCTTTTTCGGCGTCAACGGTAAAACAGTCATGAAGTCCATAGTAATACGGTCCCACTTCCATTTGGGAACCATAATAGGCTGAAGTGGACCTAAAGGTACTTGGTGTTTAGCCTTCACTTGTTGACAAATTAGGCATCTCGACACAAACTCGGAAATGTCTTTCTTAATATTCGGCCACCAATACCATTTCTTCAAGTCGTTATACATCTTTGTACTGCCTAGATGTACAGATAAATATCCACTATGTGCTTCTTGCAAGATCTTCCGAATAAGCTCATCATTTCTAGGTACATAGACCCTATCTCAGAACATCAAACATCCATCAGAACTTACCCAAAAGTCTGACTCAACATTTGACTCACATAGAACTCTTTTGGCTTGTAAGTCGCTGTCACCTTCCTGAGCTTCACAAATCTCTTGGAGAAATAATGGTCTAGCCCTCAACTCAACTAGAATAGAACCATTATTTAACAAAGCCATCCGTGTATTCATGGCTCTCAGCGCAAACAAGGACTTTCTGCTCAAAGCATCGGTGACCACATTCGCCTTTCCCGAATGGTAGTCAATCACTAACTCATAATCATTGATCAGCTCTAACCGTCTTCGTTATCTCAAATTCAATTCCTTTTGAGTCATCAAGTATTTTAGGCTTTTATGGTCGGTGAATATCCTACACTTTTCACCATATAAATGGTGTATCCATATTTTTAATGCAAACACAATGGCAGCTAACTCTAAATCATGAATCGGGTAATTCTTCTTGTACGGCTTTAATTGTCTAGAAGCATATGCTATCACCTTACCCTCTTGCATAAGTACAAAACCCAATCCATTCATGGATGCATCACTATAAACCAAAAATTCCCTTCCCGGTTCAGGTTGCACCAAAACAAGAGCCTTAGTCAACAACGCCTTTAGTTTCTCAAAACTTTGTTGGCACTTTTCTGTCCAATCAAACTGAACATCTTTTTGTAATATTCTCGTCATCGGAGTAGCTATCATGGAAAATCCCTTGACAAAATGCCTATAATAGCCGGTTAGGCCCAGAAAACTCCTTACTTCAATTACGTTCCTTAGCGGTTTCCATTCAACAATCGCTGAAATTTTACTGGGGTCAACTCTAATTCCATCTCCCGAGACAATGTGCCCCAAAAATCCAACTTCCTTAAGCCAAAATTCACTTTTACTAAACTTGGCATACAATTGTTTATCTCTCAAAATTTGCAGACCTTTTCTCAAATGCTATGCATGTTCGTTCTCATCTCGAGAGTATATCAGTATATCATCAATGAAGACTACGACAAATTTATCCAAATATGGCTGAAAAATGCTATTCATCAAATTCATGAAAACGGATGGGGCATTTGTTAAGCCAAAAGGCATGACCAAAAATTCATAGTGGCCATACCTCGTCTGAAATGCAGCTTTCGGTACATCCGAGTCCTTGACTCTCAACTGATAGTACCCAGACCTCAAGTCTATTTTGGAAAACACCGTGGCTCCTTTCAATTGGTCAAATAAATCATTAATTCTTGGCAACTGTTACTTTTTCTTCACAGTTACCTTGTTGAGTTGCCGATAATCTATGCATAACCTCATAGAACCATCTTTCTTCTTCACAAATAAAACGGGAGCTCCCCACGGGGGAAAACTTGGTCTTGCGAAGCCTTTATCCTTTAGTTCTTGCAACTGTACTTTCAATTCTTTTATCTCGGTTGAAGCCATTCTATACGAAGCAATAGAGATGGGGGCAGTACCCGGAGCTAACTCAATCCCAAATTCAATCTCTTTAATCGGAGGTAGCCTTGGCAATTCTTCAGAAAAAATGTTTGGATATTCACATACTGTGGGCACTGATTCAATTCTTAACTCTGTTTCTCTCATATTCAGTCACTGTCATTCAGCATTGCTTTAATCCCAAGAACTCCTTTCTTTTCTGGTCGATAAACCTTTGGCTAATGCACTTCTTCCGAAATTCCTCTTGGAGGAATTCCCAGTTAACTCTCTCCCTTGGTACCACTAACACAAGAGTGTTCCACCACTGATAGGTCGAATCTCTTAAGAGAGATACTACACACTTCATGCACTCTTCAAGCGTGCATGACAACTCATCGATTACCCTGATGGTATTCTCAAACCAGGATTCCGCCCTCACCGGATCATCATCCTTACTAGCCCAAAATTCCTCGGCCCCTTGTTTCTGGATCTTATCAACCGTAGGTCTTTCTCTTCTCACTACCTCAACCAATTGAGGAGCTACAGAAGCGGGCTGAGGAATAGGTGGGGGTAGAGGGGTTGAGCGTTAGGATTTGCTCGAATGTACTCGGTGTATCAATTGCTCAACATATAGAGAAAGGCTTCTCGAGCCTCTTCTCCCTAACCCATAGTCTCGGGTCTACTATCTACTGGCGTGGTCCCTTGCGCGGGAGCCGGCGCATTACTAGCAGTATCATCGACTGTAGCTCAGTCGGGATCAGGGTCCATTTATTATATAAAAACACAATTCAATTCGTCAGGAGCTGTCACACTATCACTACACAATTACTCTTACGTATGGCATGTATAGCTAGACTCATACTTACGCTACATTAGTCTGAGAACCGACTAAACTGTAGCTCTGATACCACTAAATGTAACACCTCTTACCCATATTCCACTCTGGAACTGGGTACGAGGCATTATCAGACTTAACTTGCTTGTACATACAACTTTGGGCTCTAAAAATCCATCCCCAACTTAAACTTCTTATTCAAATGCATAACGTCCTTATCATGGGCCTATGATGCCTTAAACATACATTCGGAAGGTCTCGAAATTAAACCGAAAACTTTTAAGCTCTTAGAAAAAGTTTGCCTAATAGGGGCCGCACGCCCATGTAGGTAGGCCGTGTAGTCACACACGCCCGTATTCCTAGCTCGTGTGGAATTTATTTTCTAATTTGAATCTACAGGGGTTTTCACACGGCCTGACACACACCGGTGTCCCTGGCCTGTGTTCCTCACACGGCCTCGACACGCTCGTGTCTTAGCCCGTGTGCCAAAACCATGGCATTCTATTTATGACATTATCACTTCACTAGGGTCACACGGCCAAGGCACACGCCCGTGTCTTTAGGCCTGTGTAGAATAAAATTCCAAATTTTAAATGCAGACTTCACACGGCCTGGGCACACGCCCATGTCCATGGTCGTGCCTCCCACACAGCTGAGACACACGAACGTGTCTCTGCCCATGTGTTTACTATTGAGCATTCTGACTTTGTAAACTTAGTATGCAGGGAACACATAGCCGATCAATACGCCCATGGGGCTGACCATGTGTCTCACATGGGCTAGACACATGCCCGTGTGTCTACCCGTGTAAACAATAAAAAGGCTATATTCTAAGCCAAATGCCACCCTACATAACGACCATACTTATACCAACTCAATTCATCATAACTCATGACCCTAAGGCACTGCTAAGAACTCAAATCAAAGCATCCACACAAGCATAAACTTCGTAATTTCATCATCATTGAATATATAATAACTTTTCAAGTATTGGCCCAATTCCAATGACCACTTACAAAATGAATTCGGTAACATAAATAGCCAACACTTTGGCTAACCAATATGACATAACAAAATACCCAAGTCCTATACATGCCATACTCAATAAATCTAATTTTGTTATACCAAAGAGATGTCGATAGTGTGATTTCCGAACTCCGACTTTCCACGATCCTTGAATTATCTTGGCAATACTACAAGGAAAAGGGAAATGAGAGGGGTAAGCATAAAGCTTAGTAAGTTTGCATGAAAGTAAATAGCAACAATAAGCTCATAATGACATAAATCCATGGCATTAGATAACCACACAAAGTCATAAGCACTTTGCCATAACTTACTCGTACTTGTTCTTATCTAGAACATACCATGCCACATATCATAAACTTTCCTCGTGAATTACTCACGTACCTGTATTCACTCAATCACATGGCTTTAGTACTAAATCTCATTTCTATTTCCAAGCTTGTCTATTTATCCCGCTAAATCACTAGGGATATTCAAGGATGCATATTCATTGTCATTACATAAACATGAAACCAATGCCACTTTCCAGATGTGGTCTTACATGGGGTTACTTCTAAGTGCTGATGCCATATCCCTGATATGGTCTTATACGGAATCTCACAAAAAGTATCGATGCCATATCCCGGATATAGTCTTATATGATTCTCATATTCAATGTCGAAGCCATATCCCAAATATGGTCTTATACGGGATCTCCATTCGATGCCAAGGCCATGTCCCCGACATGATCTTACACGGGACCTTATCATTATCCATCTCATGTCTCGATGATAGTAATTTCACATTTATTATAGTCTCATTGGGACTTCAACATCTCAACTTTTATCATCTTTCTCATTCAACACCAATACTCAGTTTCATAGAATATCATGCATCATTATAATATAAAACATTCTCAAATATGCTAACATAAATGTTGAATTTATCACATACAAACTTACCTCGATTTTCAAAATAAGCTAGATCGTCGATCTAGTCCGATACTTTGTTCTTTCCCCAGTCGAGGTAAATTATTGGTTCTTCTTGATCTATAATAGCAAATTAGTTCATTTAATTATCACATTAGTAAATGCATTTCAATATTCAAGCTTTGGCAAAAATTACTATTTTGCCTTTAGACTTTTGCAAAATGACCATTTTACCCCTAGGCTCGAAAATCAATTCTAATCAAATTTCTCTCTTTAACGAGCCTAAATGAACATTATTTGTTTTATGGCTACCATCAAAGCTCAACATTTCACACATTTACTACATATTTTACAACCTTAACAAAAAGGTCCTTTTAAGTGTTTTCTTGGTAACACCTTTCACAAAAGTTGTTCATCTAACAACTAAGACCTATTTTCTTCCATAAAAATGCAGCAAACAACTTAAAAGCTTTCATGGCAAAACTCTAAACTCTTCACCATTTAACAAAATAGTCCCCCTCTTTAGAAAGCTTAAGCTTTAGGGGTTCCAAAAGTACAATTTTTATCAAGAAATGATCACTAGAACACTTACTTGTAAAGAGAAGAGTGTGCTGAAATTTTTGAAGTTTTCCGACCTCTATTTGCTGCTAATTTTTGGTGGAAGGAAAAAAGAAGAAAGATGATATATTTTCTTCTTTATTTTATTTCCTAGACAATTTTTCACCTAATCTACCAACTTAACTAATTTTGACATATTTTGTCTCCTATGGTTGGTCAACCATCACTTAAGGGGGCTAATTGCACTTTAAAGACCTCAAATTAAAATTCCATAGCTATTTGGCACCCTTAGCTTGTAATTTTGAACTTTCGCACTTTATGCGATTTAGTCATTTTTCGCGGTTAAGCATGAAATTGCTAAAATTAAAGCAACAAAATTTTGATGTACTAATATAACCATGCTCTAACTCATAAAATATCATGAAAACAATTTTCTCTAACCTCGGATTAGTGGTTTCGAACCACTGTTCCGACTAGCCCCTAAATCGGGCTGTTACAAGAGGCTTCTCCCCTCATTTGTAATCACTTCATTCTTGAATAATATAATTCTTTAAGAGCATTCACTCAAACTCTTTGTGCTTTTTTATTTCTGTAATTTTTTTGTTCTTTTGAATTCTTTTCTCTTTTGAGTTACTTACGTTTTGTTTCGATGTCTTGGAGAATTTCTAAAAGAGTTCTCAATTTCGAGAATTAGACTAAGATAGATTTAAAACAAAGAAATTGTCACACGCACAAAAATTATACATTTTCACATAAAATTCAAACATTATTTGTCTTTCTTGAAACGGGTGAATTTTGATCAGTGTACGAGCCCATTTACCCGGCCCATTTCACAACAGACAAACGAATAACCCAACTGCCAAACCCGAAACAACTGAACAGGGAAGAACAGAATGAAAAAACCCTAGCCCCTAGATGCAAGTGGCACCGCAGCCTAGGCCACTTGCTCTGACCGCCCGACCTGCTCCACCGCCCTAGCACCTGCAAAACAAGACAGAAGCAACACAACACACAAGCAAAAGCAGTAGAAAAACATTTCAGAGGGATATAAAAGGGGGTTCGAAGACAAATGTAAAAGGGGGGATTTTCAGTCGAAAAAGAAGGGAACCAAAAATATACAACCAAATACCAAAATCGGAAATCAAAAAGCAAGATTTAAAGGTTGATTTCGCTTAATACCTATTGTGATTCACGATTGTTTTCATTTGATTAGTTCAAAACCTTTACAAACGAAGGCTGAAAATTGAAAACGAAGAGTTCAGAGGGTGATTCGTAGTCTTTCGCTTTTTCGAATACTGTTTTTCTTTGTTATTTTTCTCTTGAGTTTTTTTTAACAAGAATAGCAAAAGGGGGGGAAGGAAATTTACCCGAAATCGCGGCGTCGGAAGCTCTCCCTTTCCACTGTCGGAACATGGCCAGAATCCTATCGAAGACCCCTCCCCCTTCGCTTGTATGGCACCGACGTTTAGGGGTCTCGGGCTCTCTCCAAACGGGGCGCTGAAGCCTGCCTCTCGGGTTCTTCCTTGCGAATGGGGGGAAGATTCGGCTGCGGTGTAGAGAAGCTAGGGCAAAAATAAATTTTAAAACGTTTTTTGGTCCTTTTATGAGAAACAAAACAACGCCGTTTCTTGCAGGAGTTACTGTGCATATCCCTGCAAGGGGATATTTGTGCAATAACCCCCTCTCATTTCCCAGCACATTGATTTTGGCCTGGTTCCGCATTTTATTACTTTTAAAATCATACCCCATAATTTCTATTGCATTTTAATCTGATCCCCGTCCCTTTTTCACTCGATTTTATTGCAGCTTGGTCCTCGTCCTTTCTTTTATTTTTAAATTTAACCCCAGAATTTTGTTTTAATTTCAATTTAATCCCTTTCAGTTAATTTGCGTTTTCTTTCATTATCGTTATATATTTTATTTATACTTATTATTATTACTATATTATTTACTATTATTATTATTATGACTAGTATTATTATTTTTTATTATTATTAGTTTTATTACTTTATTATTATTAGTTTTTTTATATTATTATCTTTGTTAAAACAGTTTTAATTACCATTATTATTTTAATATATTATTATAGTTGTTAAATATTATTCTCAAGGTTGTTTTTACTATTTTATTATATGTCACGTTTATTTTTACCATTATTATTTTACTTTATTTTTGATATTGTTACTTTATATTTGTTTTATGCGTTATTATTATGTTACTTATTTATTATCGTCATTATTATTATTATTAGTGTTGTTATTATTATTGTTATATTATATTATTACTGTTCTAAAAACTAATTTATGTATTAAATCGTTTCGCATATTATAGACTTTATACCGTATAAGTTTGCTATTCATATATGTATATATTATACTGTTATTGTTACCATTATTTTCGTTATCATATTACTAATATTATTTTTACTATATTATTATTACCTATTATATTACTGTTAGTATTACATTATTACTAATATTATATTATCATATTTTATGTACATATATATTGTTGTATTACCATTATTGCTAGGTTATTATTATTACTATTATATCTATGCACATATATCACTATATTATTACTAATATATTACTACTATTGCTATCAATAATATTCTATTTATTGCTTGTTGTTTTCGTTATTATTATCTATTTCACCATTGCATTATCATTATCGCTATCAATGTTATACTATTTTCATACATATGTAAATATCTCACTTATTTTATGTGTATTACCGGCATTTTTCTTATATATATATATCCCACATTACTACTATCATTATATTATTTCTCAATATGCATATATTTTACCTATTTTATATTATTATCATTATTTTCTACCATCGTCAATACATATATACTATTATCACAATATTTTCCTTCTACCACTACTTATATTCTCATCGTTCGTCTCCTTGATTTTCCCGGCATCTCAATTTTCATAACAATCGATATTCCGTATTAGCAATTCGAGTGAATCAAGCCCTAACTTACTGGGTTCTGATTTTTCTCGTTTAAGTTAAACAATGGAATATCCCTTTCAAAATCACAAATTCCAGTTTTAAATCGACATTCCGTATTAGCAATTCGAGTGAATCGAGCCCTAACTTACTGGGTTCCGATTTTTTCTCGTTTAAAGCTAAACAACGGGATATCCCTTTTGAAATCGCAATTTAATTTTTAAACAAAACACTTAATCTCAGATATTCGAAATGTCACGCCCTAACTTACTGGACTCGACATTTAGATACTTTGGATAAGTTTCTTTTCCTATTAAAATAGGGGCAATATTCCTAATTTAGACCTTCGAGAAAACGAGCCCTAACTTACTGGGTTCTGATTTCTCGTTTGACAAATAACGGGAGATCCTCTTCAAAATATAAAACTAAGTTTTAAAAGGCGAGCTTAGTTTCGAGAGTCTAAAGTATTGCGCCCTAACTTACTGGACATGATGCTTTATCTCTTCGAAACTAAGAGAGTCTTAACGTCCCTTCCAATTCCTTCAAGTTTTGGAAAATAAAAGTATCTATTTTCCAACCATTTTTAAGTTTTCAACAATAGGACATCGATCAATCAATTTGGTACCGATTTCGGGCGTGTCGAGGGTGCTAATCCTTCCTCGCACGTAATTGACTTCCGAACCTATTTTTCTCAAATTTTCATAGACCAAGTATCGTTTTAATAAACCGAGACATTTTACTAAAACAAAGGTGATCCGATCACACCCAAATAAAAATCGGTGGCGACTCCTTTCCTTTTCGTTTTCAACAATCGAGTCGACCGCGTCGTTTACTGTTCTATCAAAAAAATGGTTACGACAGCTTGGCGACTCCACTGGGGACTTCGAGAGTCAGGCCATAGATTGATTGATTCTTGTCCTTTTGATTAAAATTGGAAAATGGTTTCAAAAAACATCATGCTTCTTTTAATGCTTTGGGTCTCGTAAATACTTTGGCATCGCATTGCATGACCGTTGTGGTCACACCTTTTAAGTGGGAGCGAGAAGCTATGCCTTCGTGAGGTTTTCACCTCCGCATGGGCTAGTGGACTGCTTTCGGGATACATCCGTACCTATGTCTTCGTGAAGTTTTCACTTTCGCATGGTCGTAGGGAAATGTATTCCCCTGAACCAAACTCGGTCTGTATGAGCCTATAATGGGTGAGGATCGAGGAATCTGCTGGTTCGGGTACCTCGAACTTTAGAACTAAACCGCATATAGTGAACCCTAAGAGCCCACCTTAGGTAGGACTATGTCAAACCTTAGTGGTCACCCAGGTAGGTGTTTGGTCTTTTTCACTAGCTTTATATTTTGCGATACCAACTCATTGTATTTTATTTTTGTGCATATCATCTCATTTCTTTAGAGGTATCGATTCACGGTCAGTTTCTAAGTTAGAAAGCTGGTTATGGAAAACGGGTTCCTTGATAAAGTGGAAGACAATGCAGTAGTTCGTATATAGTTAGAACCTAAGCAGTTAGAAAGGGCTTGGATCCATTTGAGCAAAAGGAAATGGGGCAGTGCTAAAACCTCAGCCACCTATGCTTCCTAATGTTGTTCTGATCAAAGCTGATTTGCAAGTGAAGAAGATTGTACGACATTTTATGGCCGGTCATGGTTTTGGGAACTAAAAGATAGAAAGTAATTATACTCACCAATCACTTCAAAGTGAGCGGGGAGGGTATGGATAGACACTTCTACCATTACAGCATTTCTCTTTTATGAGAAGATAATCACTCTGTAGACGGCAAGAATGTTGGAAGGAAAGTGATTGGCAGAATGCAAGAGACCCGTGACAAGGAATTGGCTGGAAAGGACTTTGCTTACGACGGGGAGAAAAGTTTATTTACTGTTGACGCTCTTCCAAATAACAAGCATGAGTTCACAGTTGTATTGGAAGATATTACATCTAACAGAAACAACGATAATGCAAGACCTGATAACTCAAATGGGCAAAACAGGAAGAGAATTAAACGGCCTTATCGGTCAAATCAGCTTTGTTGCAAAGACACCCATGCAAGCAACTCAAAATGTTCGGCGCGGACAGGAATCTGAAAACTCTCAAGAAGCGCTGAGGGTGATGGATGTCATTTTAAGGTAGCAAGCTGCGAAACAGGGGTGTTTACTTGTTTGCCAATCTTTCAAGATAATCAGAGCAACTTCACAGACACTGGAGGAGGTGCCCTTGGCTATAGAGGTTTCCATAGCCACTCAATGAGGCCTTTCCCTGAATGTTGATGATAATTCGTCCTAGTCCGGTTGTGGATTTTTTTTTTTTGCCAATCAGAATGCCATAGATCCATACTCCCTGGACTGGACCATGGCTAAACGAAGCCTTAAGAACCTGAGGATAAAAGTCAGTACATCCAATCATGAGTACAAGATCACATGGATTGAGCGAGCAGTTGTGCAAAGATCAGTTGTTTTTATTGAAGCAGAAAAGTATGAAGAATGTCAATGGTGAAGCTGAGAATCCAGAGATTACTGTCTATAATTATTTTCGACCATCACAACACACAGACTTGCCATGCTTTAATGTTGGAGAGCCGAAATGGCCTACACATATTCCTTTGGAGCTCCATTCCTTGATATATTTGCAATTAACAAAGTGCTAACTAGAGAGCTTCTGTGGTTAAGATAAGAAGCCTCACGAAAGAATGAAAGTCTTATCCAATGCTTCACAAGGGAACAACCATAGTGCCGAGCCGATGCTGTGTTCTTGTGGTGTTTCTATCAGCACTAATTTCACCCAAGTCGAATGTCATATTCTGTCAGTGCCAAGGGGCAATTATGGAAATTTCTTTCCAAAGAATGGGCGTTGGATTTAGTGGAACCATCTAGGATGGAAAGATAGGTTGTTGTGAACTTATTGGCTCATCGTTGCGATCCAGACAACATTGCAAGGGATTTGGTTCATGTGAAGAAGTGAAAGGAATTTGTATTGACCCCATTTGTTAGATCCAAAGAGACGAACCAGAACAGACGACTTTCACCTGTGGTTAGAATGGGAAAAGCTATTGAACATGAAACACCCCAAACCCGGCCCACGAGCCTGACCGGATCTGGTATGTTCCTTAAGTAAACCGGTTTTCAAATTCTTTGCTACTTAGAGAAAATTTGTAAATTTTAGAAGATATTGTTTTGGATTGGGCTTAGGTTGGGAAACCCATTTAATTAATTTAAAAAAAACCCAATTTTATTAAGGTGACAAAAATAATTTTCTTTAGGTTTATAAAATATTTTCACTTAAAATTTAATCCAACAATCATTTGTAACAAAATAATTAAAAAAATAAAGCAGAAATAAAGAAATCCAACTTGGGCCTTATGGCCTTATTACATCAAATAAAACCCAATATTAAAATTAAATGTTCTAAAACGAAATAAGGTCCAAAATAAATAAAATCTTCAAATTGATGCATGGCCACCTCAAGGTCTACCGTCCCGGTCCGTCACTGTTCATCACCTGAAAATAGTTCCCACAACGGGGTGAGTCAACAGACTCAATGTGTACATCATACTAACATCCAACAAATCAGGCATACATGTTCATGTCAAATTCATATTCATATCAAAATAAATGATGCAACCCAACCCAAGCCTAATGGTCCATCCGCTACACACCACCCGTACCTGCCAGTCACACCGTGGGGACTACTAAGTCAACCCTCCATCCGCTACACACCATCGAAGGCAGTCGCTGCAGTCGACGTGCTCATCGCTCATATACGTTGTGTCATTAGACACTATAGTCAAATTTATACGTTGTGTCATTAGACACTATAGTCAAATATTGTAACCGAAGTTACCAAAATTCCGCAATGTGACCGTAGTCAACATATTTCGTTGGTGAGACCGTAGTCATCACCTTCAATTCTCCCTTCACATATATCCCGAATGCCCCAAATTATTTTTATAACATATTCAGCATACTTAAATTTCATTCATGTTACTGTTCACATGTTCAAGTATATCACATTCATAATCCTAACAGAAGTAGGAAACGTACCTGGGTACTTTTTTGCCACATTTGTGGCACTTAGCCACATTCTCATTCTTATGCATATTCATATATTAAAATAACCATTGCCATAATATATTGAAAATTAGTGTGAGTACACACCTGATTCGCTTAATAGGTTCCTTGAAATCCCGAAGAACGATCTACCGATTCTAGATCTTTATCTCCTAAATTCGGCCAAATATTAAAACATATTAACAAACCTATTTGGCTTAAAAACCAAATCCTAGTAGGATTTGTATTACTTACCTTGTTGCCGAATTGGATGATTGTAAATCAAATCCCAAAGATTTGTGTTCTTCTCCCTTGAATTCGGCTAACCTTTAAATCATGTAACTTGTCAGTTTCTGGCTTTTGGAAATAATGGAAAATAATCCTAAATAAAAGAGACAAGCCTTGGCCGAATATCTCTTACCTTACAATTCCAAATCTGAAAAGGATTCCTTTATATACTTGTCGAAATCCCTATAATTTATATGTTAGATTAAATCTAACTTTAATAAATAAAAATTTGGCCTTTGGCCGAATATGCCTCACCTTAAATTCCTTGAATCTGAAATCCCGAAACTCTTCCTTTGATATTCGGCCAAGAGACATAAAAGGGGTTATTTCCTAGATCTTGAAAAAGAAATAGAAGAACAAGAATTAATTGTTCTTACCTTAGATCCTTGATCCTTATATTCGACAGTTGCAGAAACCCTTTTGATGTTGTAGTTGATTGCTCCTTTACTTAGAATCAACAAAGATTCGGCTTTGACAGTAGAAACAGAGAAGAAAATAGAAGAAGAAAAGATGGATTTTGCTTGAAGAAAAATTCGGCAGAGAGGGGGAGAGAGCTAGGAAAATTTCGGCAAAGAGGAAACAAAAGTGAATGAGTAGCCCTCCTACCCTCCTTTTATAGCCAAAGTTATCAGCCTAGGAGTCCTTTACTTGGCCACCACTCCTCTTTTTGATAATATTATCTCTTTTATTTAAAAGATAAAAGCCTTTAATCCATCAATTATCTCCTCAATTATCTCCTTAGAAAATAATCCTTTATTTATCTCTTATTATTCACATATTTATGTGAATAAAACTCCTTTATTTATCTCTTATTATTCACATATTTATGTGAATAAAACTCCTTTATTTATCCCCTAATTAATCAAATATTTATGGAAATAAAACACCTCTATTTTTAGAATGCTTGTGCCGTCCACCTTGGTGTGTCTAAAAGCAAAAATAAAACTTATTTATTTGCTTCTCAAGTGACTCGAACCCAGGCCCAACAGCTCTTGCACATGGCGCCATTTCCATAGGCCCTAAGTGACATCTTTAGGCCACTTTTCCAAGCCTGTTTGTGTGCCAAATTTTACCAACTTTTTCTTTTAAGGCCTCCTTGCCCTAATTTCCTATTTTAAACTTTAAAATTCGACATTTCTAGGTCATTTCTAAGTTTCCTAAAATTTTACCTAAGCTTTTTGTTTGCATTTATGAAGTCTTCTGTTTCTAAAAGAGTCTGCCACTCTGGCACGATATTGTCTGTCAACTGACACGAGACTAGGGTTTTCCCTTAGACAAGTTGTTCTGCATCTGGAACGGCGGTCAATCTCACAAGAAGCCTTCCCAAAAAATCAATCCAGATTAGCAGGGCAGAAACAAACCAAGCCCTACAAAATGGAGAAAGACTTCGCTGATTTAACAATCGAAGACGAAGAAGAAGCAGTACTACAGATCCAAGCCAGAACGTACCTGGGTGCAGAAGACCAAACTTCAGTTTGGTGGGATGCTTTTTGACGGCCAGCTTCATTCTTTACCCAGCAATGAAGAGCACTCTAGCAAACCTATGGCATCCGGTAAGAGGTATTCATATTAGGGATATTGGGGAAAAATAGTTTTTGTTTCAATTTTACCACGCAATGGATATGAATCGGGTCTTAAAAGGGGCACCATGGACCTTTAACAACCACCTTTTGATTCTTCATAAGATCCAAAAGGGGGAAGACTCGTTAAAGGTACCCCTGACATTCACACCATTATGGGTACAGATTCATGATATTCCAGTTGGGTTTTTCTCTGAAAATCTAGCAAAGCAAATAGGGGGGTTTTTGGGGGAGTTGATTGAACATGACAACTCAGATCTGGGAAAAGAGTGGAGTACTATTATGAGAATCAGAGTCAAAATAGATGTACGGAAGCCCCTGAAAAGGAAAAAGCAAATATCTTTCGCAGGAACCCAGTCTTACATCAGATTCAAATACGAACGTTTGACCCTTTTTTGCTTTTACTGTGGTCGCCTTGGTCATAGTGACTCCTACTGCGAAACAAAAATGCTATCGGACGTAGAAAAGGATGAGATGGGATGGGATCTGTCTTTAAAGGCACAATCAAACAGAGCAAGGGCCATGAGCAGCATATGGCTACGTGAAGAAGGAGACAACAGCTGGAATGCAAATGGAAGGAAGAGCCAGTTTACAGAGACAAAGATGCGGCAAGACAGCAAAAATAACACACATACAGTCGATATTGATCCAGTGTTAGGATTCAATTTAGAAGGCAATAGCTCCAAGTCGTCATCACTAGGGAGAAACCCACCAACTGAACAATCCTTCATAGCAATAGAGCACGATCTAGAGGAAAGTGTCCTTACAGGGGAGGAAAGTAAAAAGAGACAACGAGAAGACAACGATGCACAATCAACATCGAACATTGGCTACACAGGAGTCTTACAGAGGAGGAGTCTACCCGGAAAAGAATTATTATTATCGGCGGCTGCCAAAAGGCAAGCCGACCGGTCGCAATGAAACTTTTAAGTTGGAATGTCCGAGGTTTGGGGAACCTGCGGACTATTCGAAGGATTCGGCACACGCTGAAGACTCATAATCCCCAAATGGTCTTCTTTATGGAGACGAAAATAAATAAAAAAAAATGGAACGAATTCGCAGAAGTTTTGGTTTTATCAACGGGCTGGAAGTTGACCCAGATGGATCCAAAGGCGGGCTCTGCTTAGCCTGGAAAGAAAATGTCTCTATTTCAGTTCAAAGCTTTTCAAAAAGGCACATTGACGCTCTTGTTGATGACGAGGACACGGATCAAAAGTGGAAATTTACAGGCTTCTATGGTTCCCCTTATCCACAAGAAAGGATGGAAGCTTGGCAACTACTAAAGAGTCTACATCGTAATGATGAACGATATTGGTTCGTTTGCGGCGACTTCAATGAAATCATGTATGGATTTGAAAAAAAAAAAGGTGGGCAACCCAGGGAGGAGAAGAGAATGGAAGATTTTCGCAACACGTTACAAGAGTGTCAACTGAATGATGTCGGCTACTGGGGAAAATGGTACACTTGGGAGGGGAAATCTACCAACAACAAATATCTGAGAACGCATTGATAGAGGAGTGGCCAATCTGAATTGGATGTCCATGTTCCCGGATGCTAATATAAAACATTTGGTACACTCAACATCTGATCACTGTCCGCTTTTAATCACCACAACGAGAGAAACAAGCATGAAGAGACAAGAGACTTTCAAATTCGAAGCTTGGTGGGTCACAGAAGAAACATTCGAAGCAGGAATCAAAAGCATATGGGAATCAAGTCCAGATGACTTACTGAAAAAATTAGAACGTCTCCAACAGGGACTGAAACAATGGGCCACAAGGATTGGGAAAACCAGAAATCAAAGAAAAGAAGCATTAACGTCAAAACTGGCAAGCCTAATGGAAGCAGAAAGTACTGATGACAATCTAGCAGAATTGATAGACACAAAAGTACAACTAAACTTCGAGATTGATAAAGACGAAAGCTATTGGGAGCAAAGGGCTAGAGTGAACTGGCTAAAACTCGGAGACAGAAACACAGCTTTCTTCCATAGTACGGCTACGCAAAGACGGCGAAAAAACAACATTCAAAAGTTACAAAAATCCGATGGCAGAGAAACAGAGAACCAACAGGAAATGGCAACATACGCAGGGGAATATTTTCAAGACTTATTTTCAGCTAGAAGAAGAGGGAACTCTGAACACCTCTTAAATGGGGTTAAGCAATGTATCTCCGAAGAGGACAATCGATTTCTCATGAAGCCATTTACCCAAGAGGATATATGGAATGCCTTGACAAGTATGGGAGCTACAAAAGCTCCAGGAGAAGACGGGTTTCCGGCAATTTTCTACCAAAAAACATGGCATATAGTAGGGGAAGAGGTATCATCTTATTGTCTACAACAGCTCAACGGCAACATGGAGGTTAGTCAAATTAACACCACCCATATAGTACTCATCCCCAAGAAAGAAAACCCAACCAACCTTTCGCATTTTCGCCCAATAAGCCTTTGTAACATAATCTACAAAATAATGGCCAAGGCTATTGCGAGCCGCTTCAGAGAGATACTGGAAAAATGCATTGACAAAGCACAAAGTGCTTTCGTGCCAGGGAGATTAATCACCGACAACGTATTAGTAGCATACGAAATTCTACACACCTTGCGAAGAAAGCGATTGGGGAAGAAAGGACTAATGGCAGTCAAATTGGATATGAGTAAAGCATACGATAGGGTGGAATGGGGCTATCTAGAAGAAATGATGGGGAAAATGGGCTTCAACATGCAATGGATTCATTTGATCATGAGATGCATAAAGTCGGTTTCATATTCGGTGGTTTTAAATAACCAAGCTGGAAGTATCTTCTACCCAACAAGAGGTCTACGATAAGGTAACCCTTTGAGTCCTTTTCTATTTTTGATCTGTGGAGAGGGTTTATCTAGCTTAATGAGATTAGCAAAGCAAGAAGAACACTTCAAGGGTGTAAAAGCAAGCAGAAGAGGTCCTCAAATAACACATTTATTATTCGCTGATGATTGCATTACTTTTGGTGAAGCGTCGGAAAAGGGAGCAGATCTTTTAAAAAGAATATTACGAGAATATAGAAGCTGCTCAGGACAAATTGTTAATTTTGAAAAATCAACAGTTTTCTTCAGCTCAAATACAAGCACAGAGGATAAAAGAATGGTCTCCCGAGTGTTAGGCGTGCGCAGCTCAAATGACCCAGAACGATATTTGGGATTACCAAACATAGTGGGCAGAAGAAAAAAGGAGGCGTTCCAAATCTTAAAAGACAGATTCAAATATAGAATTGACAACTGGAGCACGAGACATCTCTCACAGGGGGGAAAGGAAGTCTTTATAAAATCAGTTTTGCAAGCTATCCCAACGTACTCAATGGCTTGTTTCCTACTTCCCAAATCATTATGTTCCGACTTAGAAAAAATTATGGCAAAATACTGGTGGCAGAAAGGACATGGTCGGAGGGGCATTCACTGGTGCACGTGGAAAGAGCTTTGCATCTCAAAAGAACTTGGGGGTTTAGGATTTCGAAGTCTCGATATTTTTAACATCGCATTATTAGCCAAACAGGGTTGGCGCATTATCAATTACCCCAATTCATTATTAGCTCAAGTTTTAAAGGCAAAATATTTCCCTAACTCAGATTTTAACAGTGCACAGTTGGGAAATCTACCTTCTCTCACCTGGAGGAGTATATGGGCTGCAAAAGGGCTGCTGATAAATGGTCTCTGCTGGAGGGTAGGTAAAGGGAACCAGATTTCAGTTTGGGATGACAGATGGATCCCAGGAGTTAAAACCATCAACAGCAACATCAACGATGGAAACACAGAAACCAAATTAGTGGCAGATCTCATTGAAGCAACAACACGAAAATGGAAAAGAGAGGTAATCGAAAATACCTTTACAGAACACGACGCACAGAAGATACTGCAAATACCGTTGGCAGAAGAGGAACACGAAGACTTTCAGGTGTGGCGTGGAGAACAGACGGGAGAATTTACAGTAAGAAGCGCCTACCAATTATTACAGGAGACTACACTAAACCCTAGTGAATTAATTTTACAGGCCAAAACAAAAAAATTTTACAGGAAATTATGGAACATACAACTTCCATCAAAATGCCTAATCACTTTATGGCGTATCTCATGGAACTTCATCCCCAACTTCAAAAATCTGAGATCGCGTCGAGTGGTCACTGACAGCACCTGTCCCCGATGCAGGAACGCGGAAGAGGATAGTTTCCACGTTTTCAAACAGTGTCCTGTAACAACAGAAACATGGCAGGCTCTTAACCTTTCATGGGTTACCCACTCGGAAACCATGGATCTATGGGACTGGCTTACCTGGGTGTTTGACAGAAGCAATAACGAGCAAAGCCGAATCTTCTGCTGTGCCATTTGGTTCATATGGAACTCCAGAAATCAACTCATACACGAGAAAAAAATAACTTCAGGAAGGGACTTGTCAACAAAGATTCAAAGCTACATAGCAGAAATTGACAGATCAAGCAAAAGAAGAGCTACTTTTGACGAGAATACCTGTCTAAGGCAACAAACAAGAGGGACAGAAGCGACCATCTTCTTCGACGCAGCATTCGAAGGCAAAAAAGCAATATCTACCTCGGGTCTAGTAGTGATGGGGGCAAACAATGAAAGGCTGGCTTCGAAATCGATCATCCACTCCGCAATAGCGTCCCCATTCATGGGGGAAGCACATGCATGTTTACAGGCAGTTAAATTAGGGATAGTAATGGGGTTTCAAACCATAACCATTCAAGGAGACTCAAAAATAGTCATCAACAAATGCAAAAAGACAGAGAGAGACAAGTCCGTTCTGGGAGCAGTTATCAGAGACATACAAAACCAGAAGCGATCATTCCGAGAAATTCACTTTCGATTCATAAACAGGCAAGACAACAACGACGCCCACACAGTAGCAAAGACAACTTTAAGATCAGGCATGGAAAACTACCTGGAGGAAAGGCCTTTCGCGAATAGCCAGAGGAGAAGAGAAGAGAACGGCATGCGCAGTCCAGATTGAGGGAAGAATGCAAAAGGTTGGAGAGAAGGACAGAGCCGAATTCAAAAGAAACAATTTTTGGTAAGGGCTATTGATTTGCAGGTATTGGAAAGAAGAAAAGTCAGGAATTAAATGGCGTACCTACCAAAGTATCGATTGGAGCAAAAGCATGATGAGACAGCATGCTTATCTGTTATTTTCAAGATGTTCAGTTTTAATTTTTTCCTGTTCACTCTTATCCGTTGAAACTTAATGATTTGGACCTTGGAGTACTGGGTCTGGCATTGGGCCTCTCACCCAGAAACTCATGTCCTTTATACTGTTTACTATCGTGTATTTACTTCCAATATTAAAATCCAATCGGTTACAATTCAAAAAAAAAAGTTTCCTAAAATTTTTGATCGGCTCTGTAAACTTGCCATTTTCTTACATTTCCAAGTTTCCAAAAATGTTCACTTTCTATTTTTTGAATCATTTCCTTACATTTCCAGGTTTCCAAAAATGTTCACTTTCCTCTTTTAAACTTAACATTTCCATACATTTCCTTATTTCTAGAATTCACATAACACATTCATACATAATTCATAAAACATGCCATTTTACCACATGGTTCCTTGTGTCATGCTTCACACGGAGTTTCTTTTCAAGCCTCATTTACCTAGCTCCCCTTTTTACTTAGAAACCAATAATTTTCTAAGCTTTCTCTTCCATCCTAGAATTTTAAAAACCCTTAATACACTTCCAAACATTGCCAAAACCTACTAACTCATGAATTATGCACAAACGCATAACCCCTAATCTAGGATGTTACAGTTCTACCCTCCTTAAAAATAATTTCGTCCTCGAAATTACTTATTAACAGTCGTACAATCCTTCTCAACGTACTATGCTTACGCTGCGCACTCTGATCTTAATAGAACCATTATACTTTCTAGGCACAATCTCTAAGTTCACATCCCTTAGAACTCATTTTCTAACGTCGCGATTTAATCTGATTTAAAAGTTTTATACATTAGTACTTGTTTCACTTATTACCCGCGAAGAAGTTTTATGAAAAGAGTTTTAGGAGTGGTTCTTTCGTATTCATACATGCACACAGTCTTTCCATTCATTCATTCATCCATCAAACAAGTATGAACTTCCGTTCATTCAGAGAAACGTTGTAGTTTTCATCGTTGATGTTTTTCCACTACCCAGGGGTATTTTCGTAATTTTGTCCTACAGGGACATTTTCGTAATTTTTCAAAAATAAAAGTTCTCTGATGATTTTGTCAAAAAGTATTTTGGAACTTTTAAATTCCCGGGGTATTTTGAAAAATTTGGAAATTCGGGGGTATTTCGGTAATTTTGAAGCTCGAGGGTATTTTGGTAATAAACCAGGGTAAATTTGTAAAGTTTGATAATTCCGGGGTATTTCCAAATGTTGCAAAACTTTGAGGGTTCTTTTTGAGAATTTGTTTTCCAAGTTGATGGTGTTGCAAAAATTTTAAAAATCAAGGTCATTTTGGTAATTTTGTAGGTTAGGGGCAATTTTGTAATTTTACCAAAATCAAGGTATTTTGATATTTGCAAAATAAGATTCTTGGGTGCTTTTGTAAAGTAAGGAAAATTTTATTGAAATCGGGGTGGTACAGAAATTTTAGAAACCAAGGGCATTTTTGTAATTTCGCCACTAGGGGCATTTTGGTAATTTTTGTAAATCAGGAATTTTTCGAAAAATTTTGTAAAAGTAGTTCTCACAAATTATAAGGGTAATTTTAAGAGTTTTAAAACTAGGGTTTTCATAAAAACATGGCTAGTCCCTTTCGGGTTTTAGTTATTGGGTTTAACCTATGAATAAGTCCTCATGGTTAGGGTGAACCGTAGCTACGCGCCAGGTAGGATTCCTACGAAGAGGAGGTGAGCCACTAGGACTGCTTAAGTACCAGGCTCTCCCGGATCCAATCCTAGACATGCGCACAATGGTTACCACACCCTAACTTAGTGACTTAGTCATAGGTTTGTTAAGTGCATTAAGTCTTATGTATTTGTGTTTGAGTAGACTAGTCCTACGGTTCAATAGATTCTAGTTCACTAATCTACGTTCCATTCCATTTCTACCCTTCTACAATTCACAATATAAATCACACAAAGGATAGGGGTACTTACCTGATGGACTGCGGGTCGGAGACTTAGGTGCCATGCCATAAAACCTGCTAATGTTCAAAGAAAATCATTCGGGCTCGATTTGAAAACGTTTTGGGCCTGAGCCCACAGGCCGAGAATTTTAAAACTGGGCTCTGATACCAAACTGAAACACCCCAAACCCGGCCCACGAGCCTGACCGGATCTGGTATGTTCCTTAAGTAAACCGGTTTTCAAATTCTTTGCTACTTAGAGAAAATTTGTAAATTTTAGAAGATATTGTTTTGGATTGGGCTTAGGTTGGGAAACCCATTTAATTAATTTAAAAAAAACCCAATTTTATTAAGGTGACAAAAATAATTTTCTTTAGGTTTATAAAATATTTTCACTTAAAATTTAATCCAACAATCATTTGTAACAAAATAATTAAAAAAATAAAGCAGAAATAAAGAAATCTAACTTGGGCCTTATGGCCTTATTACATCAAATAAAACCCAATATTAAAATTAAATGTTCTAAAACGAAATAAGGTCCAAAATAAATAAAATCTTCAAATTGATGCATGGCCACCTCAAGGTCTACCGTCCCGGTCCGTCACTGTTCATCACCTGAAAATAGTTCCCACAACGGGGTGAGTCAACAGACTCAATGTGTACATCATACTAACATCCAACAAATCAGGCATACATGTTCATGTCAAATTCATATTCATATCAAAATAAATGATGCAACCCAACCCAAGCCTAATGGTCCATCCGCTACACACCACCCGTACCTGCCAGTCACACCGTGGGGACTACTAAGTCAACCCTCCATCCGCTACACACCATCGAAGGCAGTCGCTGCAGTCGACGTGCTCATCGCTCATATACGTTGTGTCATTAGACACTATAGTCAAATTTATACGTTGTGTCATTAGACACTATAGTCAAATATTGTAACCGAAGTTACCAAAATTCCGCAATGTGACCGTAGTCAACATATTTCGTTGGTGAGACCGTAGTCATCACCTTCAATTCTCCCTTCACATATATCCCGAATGCCCCAAATTATTTTTATAACATATTCAGCATACTTAAATTTCATTCATGTTACTGTTCACATGTTCAAGTATATCACATTCATAATCCTAACAGAAGTAGGAAACGTACCTGGGTACTTTTTTGCCACATTTGTGGCACTTAGCCACATTCTCATTCTTATGCATATTCATATATTAAAATAACCATTGCCATAATATATTGAAAATTAGTGTGAGTACACACCTGATTCGCTTAATAGGTTCCTTGAAATCCCGAAGAACGATCTACCGATTCTAGATCTTTATCTCCTAAATTCGGCCAAATATTAAAACATATTAACAAACCTATTTGGCTTAAAAACCAAATCCTAGTAGGATTTGTATTACTTACCTTGTTGCCGAATTGGATGATTGTAAATCAAATCCCAAAGATTTGTGTTCTTCTCCCTTGAATTCGGCTAACCTTTAAATCATGTAACTTGTCAGTTTCCGGCTTTTGGAAATAATGGAAAATAATCCTAAATAAAAGAGACAAGCCTTGGCCGAATATCTCTTACCTTACAATTCCAAATCTGAAAAGGATTCCTTTATATACTTGTCGAAATCCCTATAATTTATATGTTAGATTAAATCTAACTTTAATAAATAAAAATTTGGCCTTTGGCCGAATATGCCTCACCTTAAATTCCTTGAATCTGAAATCCCGAAACTCTTCCTTTGATATTCGGCCAAGAGACATAAAAGGGGTTATTTCCTAGATCTTGAAAAAGAAATAGAAGAACAAGAATTAATTGTTCTTACCTTAGATCATTGATCCTTATATTCGACAGTTACAGAAACCCTTTTGATGTTGTAGTTGATTGCTCCTTTACTTAGAATCAACAAAGATTCGGCTTTGACAGTAGAAACAGAGAAGAAAATAGAAGAAGAAAAGATGGATTTTGCTTGAAGAAAAATTCGGCAGAGAGGGGGAGAGAGCTAGGAAAATTTCGGCAAAGAGGAAGCAAAAGTGAATGAGTAGCCCTCCTGCCCTCCTTTTATAGCCAAAGTTATCAGCCTAGGAGTCCCTTACTTGGCCACCACTCCTCTTTTTGATAATATTATCTCTTTTATTTAAAAGATAAAAGCCTTTAATCCATCAATTATCTCCTCAATTATCTCCTTAGAAAATAATCCTTTATTTATCTCTTATTATTCACATATTTATGTGAATAAAACTCCTTTATTTATCTCTTATTATTCACATATTTATGTGAATAAAACTCCTTAATTTATCTCTTATTATTCACATATTTATGTGAATAAAACTCTTTTATTTATCCCCTAATTAATCAAATATTTATGGAAATAAAACACCTCTATTTTTAGAATGCTTGTGCCGTCCACCTTGGTGTGTCTAGAAGCAAAAATAAAACTTATTTATTTGCTTCTCAAGTGACTCGAACCCAGGCCCAACAGCTCTTGCACATGGCGCCATTTCCATAGGCCCTAAGTGACATCTTTAGGCCACTTTTCCAAGCCTGTTTGTGTGCCAAATTTTACCAACTTTTTCTTTTAAGGCCTCCTTGCCCTAATTTCCTATTTTAAACTTTAAAATTCGACATTTCTAGGTCATTTCTAAGTTTCCTAATTTTTCGATCGGCTCTGTAAACTTGCCATTTTCTTACATTTCCAAGTTTCCAAAAATGTTCACTTTCTATTTTTGAATCATTTCCTTACATTTCCAGGTTTCCAAAAATGTTCACTTTCCTCTTTTAAACTTAACATTTCCATACATTTCCTTATTTCTAGAATTCACATAACACATTCATACATAATTCATAAAACATGCCATTTTACCACATGGTTCCTTGTGTCATGCTTCACACGGAGTTTCTTTTCAAGCCTCATTTACCTAGCTCCCCTTTTTACTTAGAAACCAATAATTTTTCTAAGCTTTCTCTTCCATCCTAGAATTTTAAAAACCCTTAATACACTTCCAAACATTGTCAAAACCTACTAACTCATGAATTATGCACAAACGCATAACCCCTAATCTAGGATGTTACAGAACAGGTACAATCTAAAATGTCTGGAGCTCCGCAGTTCCTTCTTCGTCTAGAAAAACTCTAATCTTTATGAGCCATAGAAGCGGAAGAATCCCTCAGAGTACGACGCTAGCTAGAGTAAATGATCAATACTTTTCTGGAAAATTGATGCTAAGCTGGGACAGTCTCTTCACTACCCTCGAAGCTGTAACTCTGCAATCGAGTTGAAGTTAAGTCTGAACAAGATTAAGGATCGAAGAGTTAAAATCAGCATTACACAATTGCGAACTGCGGATCAAACTTCTGGAGACAAGAGAGGAGTGTTGGAAAGAATAACTTCATCATTCTTATGATCATCAAGTTAATGAGTCGAGATTACCTCATGAGGGAAATGATAGTTCAAATTCAAGGGGTAGCTGGTCATCTACAGATTTTGGCATTACAGGTGGATATGTTAAGCATAAAATATAGGCTACAATCTGATCATGGTCAAGAGCTAGCTCCATTGCTTGGGAAATCAAAACCTTTAGGACTTAGGACGAAAGCATATAGTAGTCCATTTTATGTAAAAGAATTTGTTTTCTAATAAAGTTTTCTAAAATGAAGTTGATCAGAATCGATACCTCTTTGCATTCATGCATTCGCACTACATTGCATTCGCATTACATTGCATTCATTTGCATTAGACTTTTACAAAGGGACCCTAATTAGGTAAAATGTTTCAGTTAACCTAGAAAACATGGAACAAAGGTTGGTGAGGATAGAGCAAAGGCAAATACAGATGCAAGAGCAATTGTCCTAAATTCAACAAGAAATGCGAGAGCAAATGCTAGATTTCCAAAAGAACATGATCGGCCAGCTAGCTCAGTTATTAGCCGGAGGACTTGAAAAAAGGAGTGACCCAGTGGCCAACAATGCAGATGATGATGAAGACATCGTTTATTCCCCAAAAAGTGCCCTGACTCAACCAGGCGCGCATTCCTGTGGGGTACCTGTCATTATCGGATCTCAATATAGGACTGATACCTCAGTACTGCTGAACTCTCTGATGGGCCCCGGTAATGATCAAGTCAATCGTGTTGTTATTGGCCTACCAGAGGCAAAGAAAAAGGGAGAGGGGGCTTCAAAAGCCCCGAAGAGGAAAGACAAGGATGTGGATAACACGAGTGGGTATACCAAGGGTCACCCGAAGTCGTTTACAATAAACCAGCCAAAGGGGGCAGTCACCAGTCACCCGGTCCCCCCAAAGCAAAAACCCAATCCAAGATCGAGTTCAGACAAGCTTCAGTTTACTCCTATTCCCATGACGTATAGGGAGTTATACCAAAACTTATTTGATATGCATGTTGTAGCTCCTTGTTATATAAAACCACTGCAATCTCCATACCCAGAATGGTATAACCTAAATGTCCAGTGCGAGTATCACGCGGGGGTTACAGGGCATTCGATAGAAAATTGCACAGCTTTCAAGAAGTTGGTGGAAAAATTCATCAAAATGGGTATTGTGGAGATAGATGACGTGCCAAAAGCAGAAGCATGAACCTGGAAGCGTTTTGAGCAATGAAACTGCGGAAGAAATTCCTGCAGTATTTAGGAGCTTACCTAGAGTAATGTACGAAATATACTTGTTGCTTTAAGCCTAGAAACAATAAGATCTCTTTTGTGAAATAGGCTCGTGCTCAGAATTACTATTTCAGTAAAATGCATCTTTTTGAACAAATATTTTTCTTTTTCATGCTATACATTCTATTGAATATTCTTTTATTCTTCATTCATAAATAACCATTCTTGGAATCATTTGTTCTCTGGAAGTTACTTTCATACCTACAATGGGTCCCAGATATCAATAACATGAGCGACGCTGTTACTAACTCCCTTTCTAGTGGGAGGGATCTAAAGACTTGGAAGATGACAGAGATTGCAACTTATTTCCTAACTTGTTAAAAGTGGTAGATCTTACCTTACGAAGTGACAGCGGACACTACGAGCTAACGAGGGAGATGAAAATGGAAGATTATCCCACTGCAGGAATAAGGCAAGGCATCATTGAGTTATCTTCAAAAATTCAAAGATGTTATCATATGATCACCAAGACACACCTAGGCCACTGAAACGTGGGTATGCTGTTAAGATTGATAATTAAAGAACCCATGTTAATGGTTCTACAACGGACAGGAGATTCACAGATTCCCTATATGTGGGGCATGGACGTTATCAAGCCAGTCTCCTCAAAAGCTTTTAGCCAACACCGATTCATATTCATGGTCATTGGTTACCTCACTGAAAGGGAGAAGATCGCTTCATATGCCAAAGTTACAAAGCCAGCAGTTATCAAATTCAAATTAAAAAAAAAAAGAAGAAGAAGAAGAAGAAGTGTGTGGCAATAAGGAATGCCAGAAAGAAATGTGTTTAACGTATGACACAAATTTACAGTCTGTTCAAAGATCAGACACCATATTGGTCCAGCAATGGCAGCCAAAAACCATTCAAAATTTTTGAAAGATGACTAAAACTTGTAAAGGTTGGCATAGAGAAGTTACCATTTACCCTCTAGGTTTCTTGAACGTTGGCCAGGACTTTCACCGGGGAATCTTTCCCATTGGTTTATGAAAAGGAAACAATTGTTGGAAGTTAAGATTCTGTTTTTTCCAAGTTGGATGAAGCAGAATGTCTACAGTAAGCTTGATTGAAAGTATTCATGGTCCAATGTACCAAAAATGGATGATATGGGCTTATGACAAAAATGTTCGCTCAAGAGAATTTCAGGAGAAGGACCTGGCATTAAGAAGGGTTCTTCTTATCCAAAAGGACTCCAAAGGAAAAGTAAATGCCTTATGCAGCAAAGAAGGCTTGTTCTAGGAAAACATGGATACTAATCAAGATGGATGGCAAGGACCTGCCCAATCCGGTGAGTTCAGATTCAAAAAAAAAAAGAGTTTTGCAAAAAAACAAATAAAAACAAAAAACACAAAAACCAAAAAAAAACACAAAAACGAAAACAACACGAAAAAAGAAAAAGGGAAAAAAGGAGAGGCCGAGGCGAAAACCCGCAAAGGGCGCCTTGAGATCAAAGGGGATTTGAGTTGAAAACCCGAGAAGGGCAGCTCAAATTGTGATCGAAAGTAGGGCATACAGCAGTCTTGCTACACTTGAACTGACAATGAAGAAATATGTTAAGTCTTAGGGCATCGACAAAGTACTCCGGATCCCCTAAACACATATTGAGCCTAAAATGGTCCTCAAGAAGTTTGAACAGAGAAGCTCAGGCTGCGATATCTGGGGCACCTAGTTTCTATTTTACCCATTTTTGTTATTTGTGGTTATTTTCCTTGCAAAATACACTGCCAATAAATTTCCTTCCGATTGCGTTTGTTATCTTTACTTAACTTGTTTGTTTCGAGCTATCCTCCTAATCAATTTCCTTCTTGTCTATTGTTTCAATCTTTTCCAAGCATTTGTGCTTAGAAATAACGATTAATGGATTAATACACTTTCACAAAAGGAGTTTTGCATATTACTCTGGAAACTTCTAAATAGTACCGGAATCTGAAACAGGATTATTGCTTAAAGCTCCTCGGGTTTAAGGGATAGAAATAATGGTGGAGGGAAAGTCTAAACCGAAGCTATCTCTTTGGATTTTGTCAAAAAATGATAATCGAACAAAATGACGATATATTACGTCAGTAATATCATCTCGATGAAAAAGGGCAATGTTAACTCATGTGTAATTGGGGGGATCATTCCCGCGGAAATGATATTTTGTATCCGTGCAAGGATCACGCATGCACACTTGGTCACGACCCCCAGGAATGGTAAGGTGCAGCAGACCAAATCGTTTACAAATTTTATACCCCTGAGTCATGGTGGGATAGATTGAAGACGACACAAATTCTACATCCTTAAGTCGCAATAGGATGGTCTGAAGACGGTATAAGCCTTAAAGTCCTATAGGTGCCGTGGAGTGGACCTTGAAGTTACATTGGGGCAAGTCATTTAAGCAAAATATGATTGTTTCTTTGAGTTTCTGGCAAAGGTACCAGCAAGAGCGAGATAGCAGCTTCGTGCGACTCTGGTGGACGGCGAGCGGTGACAACCCTAAATATTAAAAAGGGGTCGTTTCATTTTCATACATCATTAGGAGCGTTTCGATCATCGCCTCCTGATCCTTATACATTTTTAACAATGAATCATCATCATGACATTCTGCATTCATGCAAATGTCCTCCATAATGTCATTTAGTTGGAAGCATTCGATTTATTACGATCATTGCATCTTAATCATTGTGGAAAATCATCATTCTCGTGATATTCTGCATTCATGTAAATGTCATTCATAGCACACGTAGTTAGGAGCATTTGAGTCATTCCTATCATGACATCCTCGTCATTTGCATAAGCATAAGCACATAAAAATAATTCTACAGGACGAATTCCCCAGAGAACGATGTAGCAATATCAAAGATTTCAGATGTTGTCCCCTAGCGGGGCAGATCAAGGACTGAAGATAGGAGATCCTGTCTCCCTGAGTTTGCAGTGGAGCAGATCAAAGAAATCAGATTTGACATTCTTGAAGTTGCGGGAAGCAGATCAAAGACATCAGTCTGGTGATCCCTGAGTTTGCAGGGATCAAATTGAAGATAGCTGATTCGACCTTCCTGAAGTTGCAGGAAGCAGATCGAAGACATCAGTCTGATGATCCCTGAGTTTGCAGGGATCAGATTGAAGATAGCAGATTTGACATTCCTGAAGTTGCAGATTGAATACATCAGTCTGGTGATCCCTGAGTTTGCAGGGATCAGATTGAAGAAAGCAGATTTGACATTCCTGAAGTTGCAAGAAGTAGATCGAATACATCAGTCTGGTGATCCCTGAGTTTGCAGGGATCAGATTGAAGAAAGCAGATTTGACAATCCTGATGTTGCAGGAGTAGATCGAAGTTAGCGAGTCTGGCAATCCTGATGTTGCAGGAGCAGATCGAAGATAGCAAATCTGGCAATCCTGATGTTGCAGGAGCAGATCGAAGATAGCAAATCTGGCAATCCTGATATTGCAGGAGCAGATCGAAGATAGCAAATCTGGCAATCCTGATGTTGCAGGAGCAGATCGAAATTAGCAAGTCTGGCAATCCTGATGTTGCAGGAGCAGATCAAAGTTAGCACGTCTGGCAATCCTGATGTTGCAGGAGCAGATCGAAGTTAGCGAGTCTGGCAATCCTGATGTTGCAGGAGCAGATCGAAGATAGCAAATCTGGCAATCCTGATATTGCAGGAGAAGATCGAAATTAGCAAGTCTGGCAATCCTGATGTTGCAGGAGCACATCAAAGTTAGCAAGTCTGGCAATCCTGATGTTGCAGAAGCAGATCAAAGTTAGCAAGTCTGGCAATCCTGATGTTGCAGTAGCAGATCAAAGTTAGCAAGTCTGGAGATCCTAATGTTGCAGGAGCAGATCGAAGTTAGCAAGTCTGGCAATCCTGATGTTGCAGGAGCAGATCAAAGATAGCAAGTCGGGCAATCCTGATGTTGCAGGAGCAGATTGAAGGAGCAGATTAAAGGAGTAGATTGAAGATAGCAGACATCCCTGAAATTGCAGAAGCAGATCGAAGACATCAAGTCTTATCTCTCTGAAGTTGCAACGGAGCAAATTGGAGCTACAAGTCCTATCTCTCTAAAGTGGCGGTAGAGTGGATTAAAGCAACAAGATGCAGTGGACTGGAATGAAGCTACCTGAAGAAAAGGAACACCAAAGAAGTCAAGACTTAGCAGGCCCGGGCAAAATGGGCCTTTTGAAAGTCTTTGCTCCATTCTCGTTACACGACAATGAGCAAAGAGAGGCAGCTGTACGAGCCCATTTGCCCGGCCCATTTCACAACAGACAAACGAATAACCCAACTGCCAAACCCGAAACAACTGAACAGGGAAGAACAGAATGAAAAAACCCTAGCCCCTAGATGCAAGTGGCACCGCAGCCTAGGCCACTTGCTCTGACCGCCCGACCTGCTCCACCGCCCTAGCACCTGCAAAACAAGACAGAAGCAACACAACACGCAAGCAAAAGTAGTAGAAAAACATTTCAGAGGGATATAAAAGGGGGTTCGAAGACAAATGTAAAAGGGGGGATTTTCAGTCGAAAAAGAAGGGAACCAAAAATATACAACCAAATACCAAAATCGGAAATCAAAAAGCAAGATTTAAAGGTTGATTTCGCTTAATACCTATTGTGATTCACGATTGTTTTCATTTGATTAGTTCAAAACCTTTATAAACGAAGGCTGAAAATCGAAAACGAAGAGTTCAGAGGGTGATTCGTAGTCTTTCGCTTTTTCGAATACTGCTTTTCTTTGTTATTTTTCTCTTGAGTTTTTTTTTAACAAGAATAGCAAAAGGGGGGAAGGAAATTTACCCGAAATCGCGGCATCGGAAGCTCTCCCTTTCCACTGTCGGAACATGGCCAGAATCCCATCGAAGACCCCTCCCCCTTCGCTTGTATGGCACCGACGTTTAGGGGTCTCGGGCTCTCTCCAAACGGGGCGCTGAAGCCTACCTCTCGGGTTCTTCCTTGCGAATGGGAGGAAGATTCGGCTGCTGTGTAGAGAAGCTAGGGCAAAAATAAATTTTAAAACGTTTTTTGGTCCTTTTATGAGAAACAAAACGACGCCGTTTCTTGCAGGAGTTACTGCGCATATCCCTACAAGGGGATATTTGTGCAATAACCCCCTCTCCTTTCCCAGCACATTGATTTTGGCCTGGTTCCGCATTTTATTACTTTTAAAATCATACCCCATAATTTCTATTGCATTTTAATCTGATCCCCGTCCCTTTTTCACTCGATTTTATTGCAGCTTGGTCCTCGTCCTTTCTTTTATTTTTAAATTTAACCCCAGAATTTTGTTTTAATTTCAATTTAATCCCTTTCAGTTAATTTGTGTTTTCTTTCATTATCGTTATATATTTTATTTATACTTATTATTATTACTATATTATTTACTATTATTATTATTATTATTATTACTAGTATTATTATTTTTATTATTATTAGTTTTATTACTTTATTATTATTAGTTTTTTTATTATTATCTTTGTTAAAACAGTTTTAATTACCATTATTATTTTAACATATTATTATAGTTGTTAAATATTATTCTCAAGGTTGTTTTTACTATTTTATTATATGTCACGTTTATTTTTACCATTATTATTTTACTTTATTTTTGATATTGTTACTTTATATTTGTTTTATGCGTTATTATTATTATGTTACTTATTTATTATCGTCATTATTATTATTAGTGTTGTTATTATTATTGTTATATATATTATTACTGTCCTAAAAACTAATTTATGTATTAAATCGTTTCGCATATTATAGATTTTATATCGTATAAGTTTGCTATTCATATGTATATATTATACTGTTATTGTTACCGTTATTTTCGTTATCATATTACTAATATTTTACATATATATTATTACCTATTATATTATTGTTAGTATTACATTATTACTAATATTATATTATCATATTTTATGTACATATATATTGTTGTATTACCATTATTGCTAGGTTATTATTATTACTATTATATCTATGCACATATATCACTATATTATTACTAATATATTACTACTATTGCTATCAATAATATTCTATTTATTGCTTGTTGTTTTCGTTATTATTATCTATTTCACCATTGCATTATCATTATCGCTATCAACGTTATACTATTTTCATACATATGTAAATATCTCACTTATTTTATGTGTATTACCGGCATTTTTCTTATATATATATATATATCTCACATTACTACTATCATTATATTATTTCTCAATATGCATATATTTTACCTATTTTATATTATTATCATTATTTTCTACCATCGTCAATACATATATACTATTATCACAATATTTTCCTTCTACCACTACTTATATTCTCATCGTTCGTCTCCTTGATTTTCCCGGCATCTCAATTTTCATAACAACCGATATTCCGTATTAGCAATTCGAGTGAATCAAGCCCTAACTTACTGGGTTCTGATTTTTCTCATTTAAGTTAAACAATGGAATATCCCTTTCAAAATCACAAATTCCAGTTTTAAATCGACATTCCGTATTAGCAATTCGAGTGAATCGAGCCCTAACTTACTGGGTTCCGATTTTTTCTCATTTAAAGCTAAACAACGGGATATCCCTTTTGAAATCGCAATTTAATTTTTAAACAAAACACTTAATCTCGGATATTCGAAATGTCACGCCCTAACTTACTGGACTCGACATCTAGATACTTCGGATAAGTTTCTTTTCCTATTAAAATAGGGGCAATATTCCTAATTTGGACCTTCGAGAAAACAAGCCCTAACTTACTGGGTTCTGATTTCTCGTTTGACAAATAACGGGAAATCCTCTTCAAAATATAAAACTAAGTTTTAAAAGGCGAGCTTAGTTTCGGGAGTCTAAAGTATTGCGCCCTAACTTACTGGACATGATGCTTTATCTCTTCGAAACTAAGAGAGTCTTAACGTCCCTTCCAATTCCTTCAAGTTTTGGAAAATAAAAGTATCTATTTTCCAACCATTTCTAAGTTTTCAACAATAGGACATCGATCAATCAATTTGGTACCGATTTCGGGCGTGTCGAGGGTGCTAATCCTTCCTCGCACGTAATTGACTTCCAAACCTATTTTTCTCAAATTTTCGTAGACCAAGTATCATTTTAATAAACCGAAACGTTTTATTAAAATAAAGGTGATCCGATCACACCCAAATAAAGATCGGTGGCGACTCCTTTCCTTTTCGTTTTCAACAATCGAGTCGACCGCGTCGTTTATTGTTCTATCAAAAAAATGGTTACGACAATCACAATATAATTTACATTAGATTAAAAATAATTAATATATAATATAAAATATTGTCTTTAAAACTTAAAAAATAGCTTTAATAAAAATGATAAAGTATATTAGATTTAGTGAGAGGCATGTGCACCGATAGCAACGTGGCACTCTCTCAAACAAGGGATACCTCGGACAAGTATAATTTTTTACACGATCTACCGAACTTAGGTCAGGATTTTATTTGACTGTGTCGCGCATGACACTTCTTAAAATCACCAGTCAATCAGATTCTTACACCTCTGACAAGCGTTCTGTCTATCTTGCCCTTATTTATTGACTTTGAATATAATAATTAAAATTTAAACTTCACAAATAATTTCTGCAAAGCAATCGCGTGCCGTATTATTATTATTCAATAAAGGGATTTCAGTTTGGTTGGATCAATTTTTAAAGTTTTAATGGTTTCAATTTAATTTAATTTTAATGTTGAGTTTTTTTTATATTAATTCGACTCATTTATCTTTATATTTAAATGTTAAAAGCGATTACGAGTAATTTTAGTATTAATTTAAATAAGATATTTATTTTACCTCGTAAAATAGTTAAAATTAATTACAAAGGGGTAGAAGAAGTTATAAATAGTTTCAGACATCATTTGTACGAAGAATACAATAGTTACTTGTACTTTATAAAAAAGTTAAAATTAATTATAAATTAATATTTTTATTTTAGGCTTAAGGGTGCAAAAAGCCTTCAAACTTTTTCAAAAAAAGTAATTAAGCCCCTAATTTTTTTTTGCACTCATTTAGGTATTTAAACTTTCAAAATGCATCAAAAAGGCCCTCAAACCTTATCAAAAAAAGTAATTAAGCCCTTAATTTTTTTTACACTCAATTAGGTACTTGAACTTTTAAAATGCATCAAAAAGACTCTCAAACTTTTTCAAAAAAAAAACAATTAAGCCCCTTCTTTTATTAAAAATTAGAAAAAAAAATAGAAAAAAATAAAAAGCTATAAATATATTAAATTTTATATAATATTAAAAAATTAGAAAAAAATATAAAAATAGTAAAAATATATAAAATTTGTAAAATTATAAAAAATCATAAAAATTTTTATAAATATATAGAAATATAAAAAATTATAAATTTTTAAAAGTCGGAAGAAAATTATACAAAATGTAAAGAAATATAAATTCATAAATTTTATAAAATTATCGTACCAAAAGAAGCAATTTATAATTTTTCTATCTTTTATTGATTTATTTTTATTATTTTCGCCACACATCACGCTGTGTAGCGATACATGATGACTTTACTTGAAAACTAGGGGTGGTTAATTTTTTTATGATTTTATAAAATTTTACAATTTTTATTCTTTTATGATTTTTATAAAAAAAAAATTCTAATCTTTAATTTTAATTTTTTTTTAATTTTTATTAAAATTTAATAAATTTTCTAAAATTATTTTTATTTTTTCTAATTTAATAAGAGTATGGGCTTAATGTTTTTTAAAAAAATTTTGAGGGCCTTTTTGATGCATTTTAAAAGTTCAAATACCCAATTGAGTGGAAAAAAAAATAGGGGCTTAATTGCTTTTTTTGAAGAAGTTTGAGGGCTTTTTTTATGCATTTTGAAAGTTTAAGTGCTCAATTGAGTATAAAAAGAGAGAGAGACTTAATTGTTTATTTTTAAAAAAGTTTGGGGGCTTTTTACGCCTTTAAACCTTTATTTAATTAAGAACTTATATATTTTCTTTTATAAATATGAAAAAACTAAGAAAATTTTATCATAAGTAGTTCCAATTTAACCAAATCGAATTCACCTTAGTTGGGTCTTTTTTTCAGCTATATTATCCAATCATATTCTACCGTTAGATAAACTCTTTTCACCTGCTGGTGACGTAATCATTACTCGATCACCAACGCTCATAATTACTACGAGAGAAATTAGAAGACGCCAACCAATCAATAAAACAAAGAAGCTCCGTTTTGATTGGCTCGACAAAGGCATCAGTTTCGTGTATTCCATCAGACCAGAACACAAATCTGGTCCGGTTGTTTTGTAATTTCAAATGGGTTAATGTCAATAAAAGTCTCCAAACCATCATGTTCATTCTAAATTAGTCCCAATACTTTGGAATCAATTTAGTGGTTAAATATAAATTCAGATATCAAGGGTGTATACTTCAATTTTAAAACACTTGTGCCTAATACATACTCAACTTAGATATAACAATTTTAGAAAACATATAGTGCTAAAATAAATAAATAAAAATTAGAAAGGCCACTCTCTAGCTCGTTTTAAATATGCTTTACAATATATTTGAGCGTTGGTCAAATGATTTAATTGATAGCAATTTAAAACCTGAGCCATAATTTGAGGACTTTTGGTGGAAATTAGCCCTTGTTTAAATTTCTAGACTGAAAAAGATAAATAACAAAAGGTGGCATAACCGTGAATAAGTAAACAAGTCAAGGGCATAATCTAAGATGTTCAATTCTTTATTTGACAAACAAGACAAAAAGCAGGTCAGCGGCAATAAAATGGTCGGCCCTTCAACGCTAACTTTGCAGCTTTAAATGGAGGCACACACACAAATAATATACTTTTAGGGGGGGAAAATGCTATTTACTCTATTTTCACCCTTATTTATTCCCCTCATCTTTTTGACTAAATTACTGTTTTACCCGGTTTTAGTTAAAAAAAATTCAAAATTCAATTTCCGGACGTGAAATTCCTTATTAACCAAAATTTTATATTTAGGGGTGATCAAATTTACCTACTAATTAATAATAATTTAAACCTTAATAAAAAATTCATTTTTTTTCGTATTTTCACTTTTTCTTTTTCCCTTTGTTCAGACCAGGAATTCAGAAAACAGTTTCTTTCTTTATTTTTTTCTGTTTGGTTGGCTAGAAAAAGATTTTGAAAGTACTTTGCTCCTGGAGAAATGTTAACATGTGTGAGAGGAACAGTGTCAGTCAAGAAATTTGTGGGCTGTATTTATGAGTTACAGGTCATGATCTCTACTTTTTAAACATTTTACCTCGCAGTTTGTTTAGCATTTTTTCTATTAACTTTGAGTATTAGCAACTTCTCTTGTATCTTTTCATGCTCTTTACTTCTTTTTTTCTTTTTATGATCCTTGTATTTAGAAGTTTTTTAGCTCCCCCCCCCCCCCCGAAAATGCCTTAGACATATTTTTTTTTGACAATTTTTGTATAATTTCTCAAAGTTGCTACTTGATGAAACCATTTTAACTTTTTTTTCCCTGAACTTTTGTTGAAAGAGAATGGTAGGGTTTTTATTAGTTGTATATACTGTGAGCCTTGTACTATAGTATTGTTTTTGGTCGGGGTTTTGTCTCTCGACTGGGAGCCGTAGAGGGTTCACCGATCGGCAGTGCTTCGGTATGTTGCGGAATTATAGCAAACCGAAGAGTTTTTGCATGGTCTGACTCATTGATAGGAGCATGCTATCACTTGAACTAGAACATTGTATTTATTGTTGGTTTTCTGGTTTTTGATTGATGAATTTCTGTTTTGTAGGTGATTTGGCCTTGAATCTGCAAGTTTTGATATAGTTGTAGTGAATTTCTATTTGCGACATATGCATGGAAACAAATTCAGGTGTTACAGTGATAGGAGCTGAAGCTCCATCAACTTATCATATGGCGCCGAGGACTGAAAATGCTAACCAGATCAGCAGTGGTTTAACACTAGATGGTTTAACACCAGTCGAAGTTCCGGCAGTTAGTGTAGGATTAACCGGTAGTACAGAAAAGAAGAAGAGAGGTAGACCTAGAAAATATGGACCAGATGGGAAAATGGCAAGGGCATTGTCACCAATGCCTATTTCCTCATCTGTCCCACCCGGTACAGCTGAGTTTCTGAGTGGAGGAAAGCCAGGGAGAGGGCGAGGCAGTGCTTACCAGATTAAGCATCATAAAGGAATGGAAATAGATAATTTAGGTAATAAAATTTGTTTCTTTTAGTTCAAGTTCCAGCATGTTGTTGTTCTAGGTTAGTTTTGCCATGTTAAAGATTTGGTAATGTTTCTAGTAGATCTATGTAAGTTTGACAAGTTTTTTGTGCTTTAACAGCAAAATTCCTTATGTGTGTATCGTTTTATAGGTGAGTCGGCCGGTACTTCTGTCGGAACAAATTTTATGCCGCATGTCATCACTGTCAATCCCGGCGAGGTATGTTCCAATACAGGAAAGAGATAGCTTTTGTTAACTATTGAGGCATTAGGATTCATCTCTTTCATTGTTATCGTAGTCTTGCTTCTTGAACTAAAATTTTTTTTCTTACTCCATCTTTCATTTTCTTTGGTGTATTAAGGATGTAACAATGAAGGTGATATCATTTTCTCAACAAGGACCACGAGCCATTTGCATCCTATCCGCTAATGGAGTGATTTCAAATGTTACACTTCGTCAGCCCGATTCTTCCGGGGGTACGCTTACATATGAGGTTAGGCAAATTAGAAATTACCACTGCATTCCATACTATGCCCAGTTTCCGACAATATTTCTCGCATCTACGATGGGTTTGATGCTATGAAACCATCTATTAAACGTAAATCATGTGCTACTTTGATGGCTGCACGAATGTTTAATGCATATAAATTTGATAGGATATCGGAAGAGACAATTCTTGAAACTATAGTTTTATTATTGTAGCTGGTACACTGAGGATTTGATCGATGCTCGGCTACGGTTTCTAGGATTTGTCTTAGTAACTAATTGTTCATCTACGGAAAATGAAGACTCTTCTAAGCCTTAAAAGAAACAGTAATATGTCCTGTTTGGTTGTAGGGTCGTTTTGAGATACTGTCCTTGTCCGGTTCCTTCATGCCTACTGAAACTCAAGGAACTAGGAGTCGATCTGGAGGCATGAGCGTCTCATTGGCGAGCCCTGATGGACGCGTTGTAGGTGGAGGCGTAGCAGGCCTTCTCATAGCTGCCAGTCCTGTACAGGTAAGCTTTCTAAAGTTCGATTTTTCCCTTTTGGAACCAATAGTCCAAGCAATATGCAGTGATCCATGACTATGAGAACAAGATTTTGCATCAGTGAACAAGCCGACTTGTGTCGGAATCTTGGAAAACCGGCATTGATCTTTGGTCATTCTAGCATTTTCCGGTATCTTGCGGTCATGAAACACGATGTCTAATCTTTTTGTTGAATTATCAGGTTGTCGTAGGAAGTTTTGTACCAGGCAACCAGCACGACCAAAAGTCCAAGAAGCAGAAAAACGAGTCCATACCAGCAACTCTTGCACCAAACCCGGCCACAGTCGATTTACCTGCATCGAATGCAGAAAAAGAGGATGGGATCGGTGTGCAACATTCACAACAAAATTCCAATACCCTGAAACAAAACTTTGCTACTACTGCTAGTTTCAGAACAGAAAATTGGGCCAACATACAGGAGCCAAGAAATTCAGCCACTGATATCAACATTTCTTTGCCTGCAGTTTAATTTTATAACTTAACAAATCATTCATGTCTTAATGTAGGATAAAGTAATTTCCTGACATTCACCTAGGTTTTAATTTTTCAGACATGACATAGACAATATATATTTTTTATTCTGAAGTTTTAAATTTAATTTAAAATGTGTGGTTTATAATGGCATGTTTAACCGTTACAGATTCTTAATATTACGTGCCCAAGTAAGGCATTAATAAAATCCTGAATAAAAATAAAGCAGAGGTGTGAGGTTTTAATCTTGATTTACAGGGGAATTAAAGAAAGACACCTAAACATGATTCTCTCATAAGATATGAAGTGCAGAAAAGAAAAAAGAAGTTACATTGGTGGAATTATTCACCCGACTCTGTTTTAACAATCATCAATTCCTACGGTACAAAGCAACCTGAAAGAGATGAAGGGAATCCCTTGAGAAAAGAAAAAGGCCAAAATATAATGATATTAAAATGATGGTAAATTACCTAGATAGAAAAACAACAAAAATGAGTATAACATAGCCAAATTTAATAAGTCGTTGCTTCTTTTCCGAGTTCAGCTTATTGAAGATCTCAGTTACATCAACCAAGTGCCTTTTCGATCTATACCTGTTCATTTCATTTTCAAACATCACATCACATTTTCTTTCCTTTTCTTTTTCCCATCAAACAAATAAATAACTACTTACAATTTGAAATTATAGTGTAAATTCGGGAGAGACATGAAACACAAAAAACCTTGCCCTGTCGCTATACAGACAAAACAGAAAACAGCTTGTACTACGAACTCCGGCACGACAACCTTGTTTATCCGTGCCGCCGAATCAATTAAAGGGTCAGTGTAATCAAATTCCAAATCCGCAAAACACATCAGCTGCAACCATTTTTTCAATTTATATCTTTTACTTTTTTTTAAAGAATAAAAAAAGGACAGCGAAAATGACTCACCTGATAACCTATAAGGGCTAGAAGAGCTATGAGGACGAAGAAGGTGATGAGACCTACGAACAAACTCGCCATCGCCTTCTTCTTCCTCTTTCCCTCCGTCGTGGAAATCTCAATCTCTGTTTCTTTGTTTTGTAAAAAATAATAAATAAATCTAATTTTAATAATTAATTACAGAGGCAACTTCAATGCCGCCAAATGGGGCTGTTGGTGGCAATGGCATTGGTTGGGGATCAGAACTTAGGAGAAATACTGTGCCAGTTTACTAATTTTAACTGCTATTTTTTTCATTCGGTTAAAACATTAAAAAAAGAAGAAGAAGAAAATACCTATATTTTAAATTTCTTTAAATAATTCTTTGCCTTTTTTTCTCAATGTCGACTAATTAGAAAATTTGTTTTTTGTTCAACTTAATTAAATTTGTACTGTTCAAATATATATATATATATATATATATTGGAATTTATCAGAAAGATAAACGCTTTTTCTTTTTTTTTAAAAAAAGAGATAGTATTGCAAAAATTTAAAAAGAAAAAAATAATAAATAAAGAAAGTAAACAGGTTTTTAAAATATTTTGAAAAAAACACTCAGGTTGGATTCAATTAATTTTTTAAAAACTGAAATATTTCACTTATATATATATATATATTATTATAAAACTATAAATATATAATTTATTTAGATTTTTTTATTTTTTAACTTAAATTGTTGTTTAACCTACTAAATAAATCTTGATAAACAATAAAAATATCACTAAACTATTAATTTTCTTAATTTAGTCACTAAATTTTTAGAAACCAAATATTTTCATCACTCAAAGCTGATTCGGGCTTTTTTATTATTATTTCTAATAACAAATTTAGCCCTTCAATATTTACACATTATATCAATTTGATCCTAAAATATTCAACAAATTTAACCTTTAGTGTTTACAAAATTTGTCATTTTAGTTCGAATTTAAAAAAATTCATATAATTTTACCTATAACTAAACAATCTGTTTCCATAAATTTATCTTTTGTTTTAAAGTTGGAGATAACAGGTTTAGCTCCCTTTTTTTTTTCAAGTATTGAAATTTGTTGTTTGGCGATGTTTTTTATTTATTTATTATAAGTTGGTTAGTTGTTGCAGAGTTTGCGAGAGATTTGTTATCAACTTTGCTTCATCAATTATAACATTTTAAATATTAATACTATATGGTGTTCTTTTTATTTTTTTTTTTTCATTTTTCCATGTGTTGGGTTGGTCAATAGAGTGTATAAAAAGAGTTTATACCAAATATGATGTTAGAAATTTTATATTGGAGTAGGATAAAATTATAAAAATTTGAAACCTAAAGCTAAGATTTCTAGGTTAAGAAGCTTAAATTATTAATTTTTGGTACAAAAATTAATATTTTTAAAATTAGAACCAAATTGATAAATTTTGTAAATTTTGAGGGCTAAATTTATTGAAAAATTTAGAATTCAAACTAAAATGATAAATTTTGTAAACATTGAGGGCTAAATTTGTTGAATATTTTATATTTAGGATTAAATTGATATAATGTGTAAACATTGAAGGGCTAAACTTGTTATTATGCCAACAATAAAAAGTCCAAATCTAGCTTTGAGTTCGAAAAGTTTAATGACTAAATTAAAAAAATTAATAGTTCATTGACTAAAATAAAACGAAGACAATAATTTAGTTACCATTTTTATAGTTTACCCATAAATCTTTGAAGTTTTTAATCTATAGCTACAAAATTTTATCCGCATGTGGAAATTACATGCTTAAAACGTGATGTTTATTTAAAGGTAACGTACAGAAGAATAATAAAACGTAAAATGTTAAACTAATTAATAATAATAACAATATATGCATTAAAATAAAAAATGGATTAAATTGTGATTAAAACGAAATTTATACATATATGTACATCAAATTAAAAATATTAAATGCACTATAATTATTTATTATGGTATTGTTATCAATCTTAAATTAATATCAGGCTAACTTAAATGACATGATAAATTGAACGTTAATTTAATCGTTAAATATCATGTCAAATCATACCTAACTAAACTCTTTCTTTTAATTTTTCATTTTAAATTTAACTATGTACGATTTGATATTTTATTTAACAATTTTAATAATGGAAAAGACCTAACCAATATAACATAGATAGCTTAGAGATGTAATTAAAATATTTTAAAATTTAAAGACCAATTTAAAATGAATAGCATAATTTGGACTGTCTGATGCAATTAACTCTTATATTTAAAATATTTACATATAATTCAAACCACATTAATTTTTTTTATCCTAAAGATATAAAGATGCTTTAAAAAATTTAAGTTTTTTTTTTTAAAAAATTAAATTTAAAACAAATCAAATTTAAGTTTTCCAAATTTTAATTTTCAAATTATTATTTTCATACACTTCCACCCACCCGATCCTTAGATCCTTTGGACTATCTAATATTAGAGTCAAGGAGGAATAAGTATTTCTAAGTTTTGAAAATATTCAATTTGTTTTCTATATTTCTGAGTTCTGGTTTAACTATCTTTATTAATGAATTATTATTTTTGTTGAGTATTGATACATAGTCCAGTTAGCCATGGGTTAGGCGTGTTAATGACAGAGTATCCATGTAGGGAATTGTAGTAATCCAGAAATTCCAATAGTAGAACCCCATTTCAGGAAATACAAAAACAAAAAGATGTTTCTTTTCTTTAGAAGAACCAATTCTTCTGCAAGCTTTGCCTCCAGCCTGTAACACCCCTAACCCGTCTCCGTCGTCGGATTGGGGTTATGGAGCGTTACAAGACAAATCAAGACATTTATCACAAACAAAAACAAAAATATAAAATAAATAATAACATTCAATAGCTTATAAAGTCAGGGTAAAAATACACTTACAGGCCTTAAATCGAGCTTACGATGCCTTAAAAATAGCTTGGGAACAATTCGGGACTAATTTGAATCAAAACAGACAAATATGCAAAAATTTGAAACTTTTGGAATCAGGGGTCATACGCCTGTGTGGCCAGGCCCAGGCCGTGTGACTTTCCTACACGCCCGTGTGGCCAGACCGTGTAACTAATTGTGACTGTGTGAAAAATTCTGCACCTAAATTTAATAAGACACATGGCCGTGTGCATCTTAAAAAGCTCCTAAAACAAGGCAAACTTTCATCCAACCCCTAGGTTCCAAGCCAAATTAAAAACCAACCATTTCCATACTTTAAAACCACATTTAAACAAACCTAAAACATGTTAAAACAATCAATAATATTCATATTCAAAGGGGCATGCGTAAGAATTTAACATCACAAATCTATACCATGTTTACAAAACATCCTCAAAAAGGGCAATAAAACACAAATAGACGTGGCACCTAATCAAAACAAACCAAGATAATCTTTAAGCCCTATTACATGACATTTATAACCTTAACCAAAGTAACCGAATGCTACCAAAATGATGATTGGATAGTGTGATTGTGCTCCAACGAAATTCCAACCGATCAAGCTTACCAATGATCTACAAGAAAAGAAAGACAAATACATAAGCATATAATGCTTAGTAACACGTATAAACTTAAATAAAAACTTACCAAATAGGTTCAATTTATAAAGTTAATGCATTATTCCATTAGCATGCTCATATGTATAATTGATTCCTAATTTCAATCACCATTCTCACCAGTCAGTGAACTGGTACATAACTTTCAATATATATCCAATGTAACATTTATACATCTCAAACATTTGCTTAAACTTTAATCCTCATTGAACCAAATGAATTTACTTAGGATACACGGGAACCATGCTCACACGAAGTGTGCCTGTACATGTAAGTATAATCGTATCATGTAATGCTCACACGAGCTGTGAAATGGGCCTGCTCACACGAGCTGTGAAATGGGCCTGCTCACACGAGCTGTGGGTCGAAATGTTAGGTTGCACGATGCTACTTGCACGAGCTGTGGAGAATCAGCAACAAATGCAGGACTTCAGCCATCGGCGGGACACCCAAGACCAACACTCAAAAACGTATAACCTCTAATGACATGTCATTTGTATCCTAAGTATTCATAAGGCTTAAACGGATCATGTTTCCATATCATTCCCTAATCTTCAACCTTTTACACTCATTATCTTAAATTACACAAACTTACAATATCGCCCAAATAACAAATTATCAATTTATATACAAAGAAATTATACAAAGCGCAACATAAATAAATTTTTCATCAAATTACAAATTTGGTTAGTTTACCATTAAACGAACTTACCTCAACTACAGGATCGCACAAAAAGGTATCGAAGACTAATCTGAAACTTTGGCCTTTCCACGATTCAAGTTCGGTTGTTGCGTGTCTTGATCTAAATAATAATTTTATTCAATTAAATCATTCAAAGTCATCTTAAAAATAATTAATTTGAACCCATAACCCTTTGAAGGTGATTTTACAAAATTACCCTCAACACTTTAACATTGGTACAACTAAGTCCTTAAACCGAAATTCACAATTTAACCACAATCCATGTAAAAAACCAAACTAGCAAATTTTTCTATGTTTTCAATTCAGCCTAAATTTTCTATCATTGCCTATTATTCACATTGCATTTTACTATACTCTCAAATAGGTCTTTAAACTCAAAATCATCAAAAATCATCTATTAAAAATGCTTATACTTAACCTTCATTCTCAAGAATTTAACAACCAAGTTCACAAATATACTTATCACATTCATGGTAAGTCCTTAAACTTTGAATGATTTCATAAATTAACCCTCGGGTTAACTAGACTAAACTAAAACAAACTCAAAAACATGAAAATAAAAAGAAATAGACCTCAAAAACTCACCCAAACTTAGAAGAGAATTTGGTCGACCTTCTTTGCTCCAAAAATAGAGTTTCTCACGTTTATGAAGATGAACAAAATAAAATAAAAAAAGTTTTCCTTCCTTTTTATCACTTAATACCTAATATTAATATATTAATATTATAATTTCATCATGAAAATATCAATGGTTTGGTCACCAAACCGTCCACTAACCATTGACAGAGCATAATTTCCATTTAAGTCCACCTATTCTCCTTTTCATAGCCATTTAATATATTTAACTAATAGGATTTAACTTTTGTTGCTTTTACGATTTAATCCTTTTTGTTTAATTAGCGTTTTAAATATTTTAATTTTCTAACTAAAGTTTAATATGAATTTACTAAATGTTCGTAAATATTAAATTAATAATATTTACTAACTCTCTTGTCAGAAATTGTGGTCCCAAAACTACTGTTTTCGACACCACTGAAATCGGGCTGTTACACAAGCCATCTAAAAGTCTGACCAAGCCTCAAATAACATTGGTAATGAATAAGAAGAACATTATGAAAATGATCCCCAAAGATTTGATAATTGGACTCTTCCAAGAGTTCCAACAAATCAAGTTTATAAGAAAACAACTTTTGAATATTCAAATGTCTTTTGTAGTTACATTATAAAAACAAAAGAAAGAAGTTTACCTATTCAAAAAGAATATGAAACAATCCAATTATTAGATAAGGTCGTCATTAATAAACTCAAAGAACAAAAATATAAATATGTCAATTTTAGATTAGTCCAAGTTGGTGTCAAATCTCTTAGTATTGAAGCCACTAAAAATACCTCAATTTTAATTGTCTTAAAAGACTAGAGACATACTATGTTTAATGATTCCTTACTAGGAACTATAGAAACAAGCCTATGTACTGGCCAAATACATTTTAATTGCTACCCAAATTTTATGGTTTCTTTAACAAATAAAAACATTTTACAACCTTTGACCCCTCAAATTCATACTCATAATTACAAAATGCTTCCTGGATCTGAAGTACTAACTCTAGCCTATTAGCTCCACTTCAAAGCTATGTATTCTGTAGTCAATACCAAAGCTTTACTTCAGAGCCCAAAAGCAGAAACCCTTTTAATAGAAACAGATACCTCAAGATCTCATACCACAATCCCAAGAACAATGCAATGGCATGAAATTAACCTTCATGATAGGTAGAAACTTGAAGGTGCTACAGACCTTATTGCGTCAACTCCTATTAGAAACACTTCACTAAGTGAAATAGGAAGAACTAGCACAATCTTTAGAAGATTAAATTTAGAAGAAGAATCAAATCCCGAAACACAAACAACAAATTTTAGGACAGCAAGAGCCTCTGTCTTTTCTATCCCAACAACATTTAGGACCAATTTACAAGGGATAGATAATTCCTCAAATATAGCTCAACTTATCTATGCCAGACAGGAACAAAGCCCCAAAATTCACCTAATATGTCACCAACATACTCATCAATGACTAATAATGCAAGACAAAGAGAAAGTTCAGAAATTTTTGTTTTAGAAAAATCTTTTGAGATCAATAAATAATGATGTAGAAAACACTTCTATTCCAACAAAAATAAACAAAAAAAAAAGAAGAAGAAGAAGAAAAGATTACTTTAAATTTTATAATAATAAAAAAGAGAGCATTCTCCAAGAATATTATTAATTCATGAATACCCATAAAATTCATATAAAAATTTTTGAATGGTTTGAAAAATATTATTTAAAATCTATTAATGCAATAAAAAAATACTAGATAAAAAACTAATAAAAGATAAGTTGAATCTCAACATTCCCCTTTAATGGAGGGTAAATATCTTCATAAAAATACTGGAATAAAAGCAAGTCCTTAAAAATGAAAACTCTTGATGCAGGAGAACAAATCTCATCAAAAGATATTAAAATAATAGTAAAACAAAACAATTATACAAATATCAGTTTTCATACAATAGGAAATCAATTAGATTATATTGAAATTTTGGTACAAAGCCATCCAACAAAAGAAATAATCAGAAAAAGAGATAACTAACAAAAGTTCTAAAGAACCAATATTTACACATTATGAAATCCCAAAACCTTTCCAAAAATCCCCAAATGATTTCTTAATAGAAACCAAAATAGACTTGAAGCTTTGGAAAGCTACAGGTCTAAATTAGTTGCACTAGATACCCCAATGCAAGTCTAACAACTCATTTTTCAGTGGTGTCAAAAATAGTGGTTTTGGGGCCAAAAATTCAACGAGTGAGTCCATAAATATTATATTATTATTTAATATTTACGAGTTAAATATAGTATTATATTGAATTTTCATTTGATAATTTTATTAATTGAATGGATAGTTTAAGTACAAATGGTTTATCCCTAAAGTCAAGTGGTTTTGAAAAACGAGGTATCGAGACCTCGTTTCTATAAACCGAGCCCGTAAATATTTTCATTAAATATTTACGGAGGGATTATATAGGTGTACTGAAATTCGGTTTAAAAATTTTTAACGTTCAGATAGTTAATTAAAGAAAAAAAACTAAATCGTAAACACAATAAAAGTTAATCGCTATTAACTTTAATGGGTTAAATGGGTTTAAAAATATTAATGGATGAGTTTAAATGACAATTTGACCATAATAAATTATAGTGGGACGGTTAAAACATGTTTTAAAAGAAAAGATGTTGATTTTATAATTAAAAAAACAAATAAAATTAAAAATGAAATTATATGTATATTATTAAATAAGCCAACATTATCATCCATTTGGTTTTTCCTTCTTATCCACTCGAAATAGCAAATAACTTAAGAAGCCATAGCCGTTTCTTCATCTAGTATAACCGGCCTTGCATGTGAGTAACTTCCGAATTCATTTTTCGTAAATTTTATATTTTTTATATCATTTTAGCTTAATCTAGCTAATTCAGGGATTAATTCGTAAAATTGTTAAATATTTTGATTTATGCAATTGATGAATATATAATGTTGTTTAGGAAGTTTGATGATAGATTATTAAGCTTGATAGTTAAATAGGACTATTTTGTAAAGTGGTTTTGGTTAATTTTAAAGTTTATGGACTAAGTTGTTGAAATAGTAAAATGACATGAAATTCTTGTGAAAAATTGATAAATGTGGGCTGAATAGGGACTATATAGAAATAGACTAGCATTGATTTGGTGAGATTGTGATAGATTTGAAAGTTTCGGGGTTTAAGGACTAAACTAAATAAAATGGAAAAGTTTAGGATAAAAGTGTAAAATGATAATAAAATGGCTTATATGCATAAGTTGAATTGTTCAAATTCTCTTAAATGGTTAATTGAATTAAAATTATTATTTAGATCAAGAAATGGATCAACCAGACAATAATCGTGGAAAAAGGAAAGTTAGCAGAATAAACCTCGGTGTCATGTTTATAGTCGTTTTTTACTAGGTAAGTTCGTAAATTTAATTAAATTAAATTAATTGTTGTTTTTGTGTTTTATTACTTATTTATGTGTGTTATGATTGAGTTCATTTGCTTAATAAATGGTATGCAATGAAATGAATTAAGTTGAAATGTTAATTAAGTTAAAGGTTACGTTTGAAAATGGAAAACTACATGGATGAATTCTTGTGATGAAACAATGTGTTTATAATTAAATAATATAGATATGAAACATGACCCGTATGAACCTCGTAAATGCTTAAGATACAAATGACATGTCATTAGGGTTATTACCATTTTGGGTGCTAGTCTTGAATGTCTTACCGATGCCTGAGATCCTCCATTTGTTGTAGATTCTTCACAGCTAGTGTGAGCAGCATCATATAGCCTAACGTCTCGACCCACAGCTCGTGTGAGTTTTTACAGATACAGTTACAGTCACAGCTTGTATGAACATTGTTCCCGTGTATCCAACATTATTTCATTTGACTCATCGGGTGTTAAATGTATAAAATGAAATGGATATACGAAACAATTATAGGGAATGAGACATTGAATGGAGAAATTGATATGAATTATTAAAATGAAATGTGATATACAAAATGGTTATGTGCTAAATGTGTAAAATGAAATGGTTATATGAAATAGATATACAGAATGGTTATATGAATCAATTATATGGAAACAGATATACGAAATGATTATACAAATCGATTATATGAAAATAGTTGTATGAAGTGATTATACGAAATGTTAAATGAATAGACGTGGAATGAATGGTATATCAAATGTGTTTACTTGTACATGTTTCATGACATGATAAAGTTATAAGTTTCGTATATGTGAACTCACTAACCTTGTGAGACTTGTGATATGTAGAGGTTAATAATGAACTCATGACATTGCTTATGAATTAATTGCAAAATGTTTAAGTTACAACCTTTACGGTATGTTAAAGTTAAAGTTTAAGTTTAATACGAACTTACTAAGCAAAGATTTGCTTACATCCGTTGTATTTGATTTCTTGTAGATCATTGGAAGTTTATGTCGGTTGGAAGTTCAAGTCGGAGCTCACACTATTCGTTAAATGGTTTGGTATAAATTGTGGTTATTTTGATTTAGGCTATAAGTGGCATGTACTAAGGGTTTTAAAGTTTACTTGTTCATAATTTTGTTGTTTTATGTTTTGTTTATGAAATGTTGTGAAAGTGTTTCTTATTTGGTACTTTTGGTATAGCCTTGTTCATTTATGAATAAGTGAGTTGAACCATGCCTTGTAATATTGGTTTAAATGTGGAAAGATGCTATGGTATGAATGATAGTTACATGCTTATGGTTGATGAATGTGAAATGATTTAATCTTTGAATTGTGGTGTCAATGAGGGCACATTGGTTAGGCACTTAGGTTGAATGATATATGATATATATTGACATGTTTTGGTATGTTTTAGTGTGCTTTGAATAGGTGAATATGAATGGAAATGGCATGGCTTGAAACTTAAGAAATGGTAGTTGAAATAGCTTGATTTTGAAGTCATTTTTGGTGCACACGGCCTGAGACACGGGCTGTCACACGACCGTGTGCCACACACGGTTGCCCCACACAGTCGTGTAGTCTGTTTGATTTTTAAGTGCAAGATTTTGCACACAATTCACGAATGTTACACGGTCTGGCGACACGATTGTATGACCCTATTTTCGAATTGTACACGGTTTGAGGACACGAGCATGTAAAGTAGCACTACACGACTTTACCCATGTCACAAGGCCTTGCCACAAGGTCGTGTGACCCCTCTTTACAGTATTTTCCACAATTTTCTATTTTGTTTCAAATTAGTCCTTACTTGTTTCTAAACTTATTATTAGGTTCTGTAGGCCCGATTTAAGTTTTGTTTTCGCATATATGTTATGAATAATGATTGACTATTGATTTATGATGATTAAATTAAACTCTAAGTTGTTTTGATTTATTATTGGACTTGTTAATCGTCGTAGCATCCCGTAACTTTAATCTGACGACGGAGACAGGTTAGAGGTGTTAAAGCAAGCCCAACACTCAGTAAATACGTTACACCAATCTTTCCAATCTAATTCTAAATAGTCAGATGAACAAAAAATTAATCGAATGGCTTGGAAAAGGTTATATTATCCAAAAATCAGTGCACCTGATCTTAATATTGAAGAAAAACCTCTTTGCCAAAATAAATACAATGCTAATAGAATTTATGAGTGGAATATAGATGGAATGTTTGAATATAATATTCTAAGTTTATTACAACAAATGACAATGGTTTCAAATGTTTATAGAACTCAAAAACAAAATGGATTGATTAGTAATCATGCTATAGCCAATCTCTTAGTTGCTGGATTTTCTGGCCAACTAAAGGGATGGTGGGAACATGTACTCACTAAAAGACAACAACAAGAATTTTTAAAAGCAATAAAAAAATATGATTAAGGAAGAATTATTTTAGATGAACAAGTAAGAGAAATCCAAGATGCAGTTGCAACTTTGATTTTCTTAATCTCTAAACATTTTATAGGAGATCCTTATCATATTAAAAATGGGAATTCAGAATTATTGTCAAATTTAAAATGCAAAAAGTTAACAGATTTTAAATGGTATAAATATGTCTTTATGACTAGAGTTATGCAAAGATATTATAATCAACAACCATTTTGGAAAGAAAAGTTCCTAGCAGGACTTCCTACTTTATTAGGAGTTCCTACAGATTTTAAATTAGGGAAACTTACAGAGACATTATTTCATATGAAAAACTTACATATGGTGAACTAATTAGTTTCACCCAAAAACAAGAATTAAATATTTGTCAAGATTTAAAATTACTAAAACAACTTTAAAAAGAAAGATTTTAATGTAGAAAGGAATTAGGATAATTTTGCCACCAATTTGATATAAAAAAAATTAACTTTGTTCTTCAAAAACTTGTTACCCTATAAAACCAAAAAAACAGGAGAAAGAATAGATAAAACAATAAAATGTTACAGATGTGAAAAACCAGGACACATCTCAAAATGTACTATAGGATCAAAAGAAAGATTAATAATTTAAATCTAGATGAAGAAATAAAACAAAAAAAATAATGAAATTCTTTTAGAAACCACTTCCTTTGAAAATAAAACATATATCGAATCAAATGAATTACAAATAAATGAATTACATATAACATCAGGATCCTTTGATGAAAATGAAACTTTAATAAATATGGTAACCAAAGATCAAGAATTTATGATTGAAGTAATTGGTAAAATACGAGTCCCAAAACTTAAAAGATAATATCTTTTAAAATTAAAATCTTCATTAAAAGATAAACTAAAAAGAGAAAAAGAAATTATTCCTAGTGAATCACAAATGTACTGTATACAATACATAATATTTAATACATATGAAAAAATAAAACCTAGACAAATCACTAATTCTGAATTACAATTGGAAATAAAACAAATTAAATTGGAGCTTTCCCAGTTTAAAAATGAACAACAAGAAATGCAAAAACAAATGAAGACTTTAAAACATGAAATCCCATAAATAGTTCTTCAAAAGTTGAACTTGAGCCTGAAAAACATACATAAGAGTATATGATGGTTCTCACTGAAGTGTCCATCCAAAGAGATTTAATAAAAATAAATCTTACTATAAATAATGAATTTCAATTGGAAACAATAACCCTTTTTGAAACAGTAGCAAATTAAAACTGTATTAGAGTAAGGATAATTCCAACAAAATATTATGATAAAACATAAGAATCTCTTAAAGCTGCAAATGGTAAAAAAAAACTCAAAATTACTTACAAAGTCCCTAATGCAGAAATCTGCCACAAAGGTACAAATATCAAACATATGGTAAAAGATATTACCCAAGATGACATATTAGAAACCCCGTTCTTATCCTTACTCAAGCCATATAAAGTAACAAACAAATCAATATCTATCAATGTTTTAAACACTAAGGTAGAATTTTCTTTTGTAGAAAAAACCCAAAATAAGAAATCTCAACCTATTAAAATTTTTATCCATCCATAATTGGCAAATCAATAATTTAATTAATCATAAACATAAACAAATTTCTTTTTTAAAGGAAGAAATATGTTTTAAAAAATTAACTGAACAATTAAAAAAAAAAGAGAAGTTCAAAAAAGGATAAATCAAATTAAAGAAAAAATAGAACTCACAATTTGTTCTAACATTCCTAATGCTTTTTGGAATAGGAAAAAATATGAAGTAACATTACCATATGAAAATAATTTTGATGAAAGACAAATATCAATAAAAGTAAGGCTAATACAAATGAACAAAGAAATTGAATAATTTTCTAAAAAGGAAATACAAAGTCTTCTTAATAAAAAGTTAATCAGAAAAAACATTTCTCCTTAAAGTTGTTTAGCACTTTATGTGATGAAAAATGCAGAACTTGAAAGAAGAACACCAAGATTAGTCATTAATTACAAACCTTTTAATCAAACTTTAAAATGGATTAGACACCTAATCCCAAATAAAAAAAGATTTGTTACAAAAACTTTGGAATGCAAATATTTTCTCAAAATTTGACATAAAATCAAGATTTTGGCAAATCCAAATAAAAGAAGAAGAAAGATACAAAACGACATTTACTGTACCATTTGAGTAACATGAATGGAATTTGATGCCTTTTGGATTAAAAAAGCCTCATTCTAAACTTCAAAGAATAGTATACATTGATGATGTGTTAGTGTTTTCTGAAAGTTTAGAAAAACACTTCAAACATCTATTCATCTTTGTCAAAATCATAAAAAATAATGGTTTAATAGTTTTTAAATTCAAAATAAGTTTGTTCCAAATCAAAATAAGGTTTCTAGGTCATTGTATTACCTAAGGAACCATTACCACAATAGAAAGATACATAGGATTTGCCAGCAAATTCCTAAACCAAATCTTTGATAACGTCCAATCACAAAGGTTCTTAGGAAGCCTCAATTATGTCATAAATTTTTATTTAGGTCTTAACAAATTATGTAAGCCCTTATATGATAGGCTCAAAAAGAATTCACAACCTTAGACAAGTGACCACACCAATTTTGACCACACCAATGTTGTTACCAAAATTAAAAAAAAAATACTAAACTTCCATGTTTACATTTAGCTGATCAAAATGCCCCCAAGATAGTAGAAACATATGCTTCTGAAATAGGGTATGGTGGGATCTTAAAACAAATAAAATGAAGAAAAGAGCAAATAGTCAAATTTACTTCCAGACATTGGAATCCAACTCAGTAAAATTATAGTACTATCGCAAAAGAAATTTTATCAATTGTTTTATGTTTTACAAAACTTCAAAGTGATTTATTAAATCAAAACTTTCTTTTACGAATTGATTGTAAATCGACAAAAGAAATTTTACAAAAAGATATTCAAAATATTACTTCAAAATAGACTTTTACAATATGGCAAGCAATTTTGAGCATATTTGATTTTAACATTGAATACATCAAAAGATAAGTTAATTATTTGATTGATTTTCTCAACAGAGAGTTTCTTCAAAAATGCCACCCAAAATCCTCACAATATTTTCCAAACCAATGTTTTGAAAAAAAATTATTATGGAGGACGAATTTTCAAAAAAACCTCCACATATTCTTATAAAAGAACTTTTCAAAGGATGACATTTTAAGCCATTAGACTTTCAAAAACCTTTACAGTATTATGAAAACATACTGGTTCAAACTGGATTAGTATTTTAAACATTACACAGACCTAAAAGATCTAAATTTTATTACCTATTCAACATCTCAAATAGTTAAAATTATTCCACCAAGAGATTGGGGTAAAAATTCAAATTCTCCAAAGAAATTCCCAGTCAAATTTACCACCAAAATAAACCACCACCCGTATTTCTCATATTGGGATTACCAAACGGCTTAGTACAATGCCTTCCTAATGAACAATCAACATATGAGACATTCTTGACTCATATATTTCAAATATGGTATCCAATTCAAATTCCCAAATTGGTTTCAAGAATGGTTGAACTGGTATGGATCATCATCTTTTGATATCTTACTAGAAAAAATTCAGAACTTATGACTTAAGTTTTTTTGACAAATTTCAGCCTAAATTGGACCAAAAACACATCTACTGAACATTTCATTTTTTCTCAAAATTGTGTATTTCTTGAATTGTTTCATGGAATTACTCTTATGAACAGGATCCATGTGTAGGAATTTCATTTTAGTTCAAAATTTTAGAACGAAATGGTGGGACAAATTTAATGATGAAAAATATGATTCTAAGTATTTGAATAATTTTTTTAACAAGAATCCGAGATTATGTAAGCCCTTGGGTCTAGATCAAGCTACAACAAAATTCCTTCAAGCAATACTGACTACTAGTGCAATGTTGGCTCAAGCCAAGACCAAGGAGGAACACAAAAAACTCATGGCTGAAATGCTCAGCTCAATGGATTCTAGATCAGAAGACGAGAAATCCTCAACGTCTTTAATCAAAATAGGGGATTTTGTAGACGATACCACTTCAATAACTATCACCAAAACCAGAAAAAATAAAGATAAAAAATGATGGCAAAAAAATATTTTACAAAGACAAGAGATGAATGGTTCCTTGCAAACCTGTAAAGCAAAGACAAAAGATGAATATGGGAGATTCCATACAAGAAAAGGCATGAATAGTGAAGATTCCCTGCGATGAACAGTAAAGATTCTTTAGAATGAATAGTGAAGATTATCTACAAAAAAAAAGGTTGTAATCAAAGAATATATTCTATGAAAAATAACAATTATGTAATTGCCCAATTTTCAATGGTATTGAAAATGGTGGTTTTGAGACCACAACTCCAACAAATAGTATTTAGAGCATTTAGTAAAGTCATATTAAATTTCTGTTAGGAGATTTAAATAATTGAACCATTAATTAAGTAAAAATGACTAAATTGTAAAAGCTACAAAAATTGGGGCAAATATCCACAAAATACCCAAAAAAATCAAAATTTACCGGAAAGGACAGGGTTCAAAAATATTGACCGGAAAGGGCAATTTTCCCCAAAATCGCGCCCCCGTGGACGCGTTTTTAGGGGAAAACGGCCTAAAGCGCGTCCCCGGGGGAGCGCTTTCAGCCAGGTCAGCAAAAACGCGTCCCCGAGGACGCGCTTTAGGCCGCAACGGTCAAATTTTTCCAACGGTCAGAAAAAAAAACTATAAATACCCCCAACCCTTCATTTTTTTCACACTTCAATCCTTTCTCATTTTTCTCTCAAATTTCTATCAATTTGCTCTCAATTTTCTCTCAAAGCCCTTGAAATTTACGCTCAAATTTCAAAATAGTCCTTTACTATTTACAAAAAAGCCCTTTATAATTTTTTTAATATATCTATTTTTTGGAAAATTTTTAAATTCTTTATCGGAGTACAATGGCCGGGGAATTACGTCGCCTAGACAACAACCACATTGCCGTCGAGCAAAAGAAAATGGTAAGTTTGAATGTTAATTTTTCAATATTATTAAATTTTTTTAATTATGCAATTTTAATTAATTTAGAATTTTATAATTTTTTAAATAGTCTGTAGATCGGGTGTTGCAATGTTATATTCGCAACATGCCTGGTCCCCCATCGCCATTGATCGAGAATTACCCGCGGGAAGCGGGTTTTTGGCACGTGGCCACGATAGGTCGGGGGTTCAAGTTGGACCCGCCTTTGATCAGCGCGTTGATAGAGAGGTGGAGACCCGAGACGCACACTTTCCATTTGCCATGCGGAGAGTGTACCATCACCTTAGAAGATGTGCAGTTACAGTTGGGATTACCGGTGGACGGGTCGGTAGTCACCGGGTCCGTAACATCTCTGGATTGGATGGCCGTATGCTACGAGCTTCTGGGTGCCATTCCGGATAAAATTCAAGGAGCTCGGATCGATATGGCTTGGTTACGAGACGCATTCCCGGAGCCGAATGAAGATTCGACCGAAGAAGAAAGAATACGGTATGCGCGGGCATACATACGTCAGATAATTGGAGGCTATCTGATGCCGGACCTCTCTAGAAACCTTGTCCACCTGAGATGGCTCCTGAAACTCGTTGATTTTAGAGCAGCCGGTGAATTGAGTTGGGGGTCTGCCGTGCTATCGAGGTTATACCGGAAGATGTGCGGGGCGACGCTGCCGAGTAAAGCAAAAATCGGAGGTTGCCTATCACTACTGCAGTCATGGGCATGGTTTCGATTTCCATTTTTACGTCCTCGACTCGACCAGCCATATTCATTCCCACTGATAACGAGGTAAATTTAATATTATATTTTACAATTATGTCGTAGATTTATAGTATAATTGCATGCTAAAAGTTTATTTAATTAGGTGGAACCATCCGAGGAGTAGTCATGTTGGAATACCTAACTCGCTTGAGGATATACGGCTCCTATTAGAACAACGGTCGGAATCACAAGTAAGTGTCGAATTTCGTTATTATAATATAGTATTTCGTATGTAGTGTCTAGTATTATGTATATAACTAATAATTTGGTAATGTTAATATAGTTTCAATGGACACCGTACGAGGATCCCGAAATTCGGGCAGTAGTAATTCCGGAGGAGTTCCTCCAAAATCCGAACAGTTGGCACGTTAAGGTCCCGCTAATCACCTACTCAACCGTGGAGATGCACCAGTCAGATCGGGTTCTGCGGCAATTTGGATGCCGGCAACCGATTCCCGTGCCTCCTGAGGTGCTCGATGATGAGCACAAAGTGGACTTACGGCAGCAGCACACGGATTGGCCAAGATTTTGGTCAGAACATATCGAGACGTGGGAGAACCGATATGACTTTTTACCTAACCGGGAACCGATCATAGTTCCTGAGTTAGCGTGCGTGCCGGAGTACATGCCATGGTTTAGAATCCATGGCAAGCCGTATCTGTTGTCGGATGAAGAGAGGCGACGGCTAATTCGCGAGCGAAGGGAACGTCGGGCCCCTTTACATCCAAGGAGAATGGGTGATGAAACGGGCCCAGCAACAGCGCATACACAGTCACCGGGCCCATCAACAGCGCCCTACACAATCACGGGCCCATCAACAGCGCCTACACAATCACCGGGCCCATCCGTTCAGCTGACAACACCGACATCACAGCATCTACAGTTTATGCCAGGTGCGTACCCTGCCCCTTATATGTATCCTCCTAACCCTTATATGTTTCCTTTCCTAGTCCCACCCCAGGTTGGAATGCATGGCGGGTTCGAGTCCGTTCCTGACAACTCCCGTTGGCCAGCCGATCGTGAGGCCGACTTCGGGTGTGGGATTACAGGAGGCGCCGTCGGGGAGCAGTAGTTTTCTACCAGGCTCCTTCACCGTACGGGATGCAGTCACCCCGCCGTGGTTTATGCAAACACCTCCGGGTCATTATTTTATCAAGGTGGGTCATCATCGCAACACCCAGAACCAGACCCACTGTCGGAGGAACCCGATTCCCCGCCTGAGGTTCCACGACCCCCGCCGGAAGCTAGAAGAAGGAGGAATCCAGCGGTAACCGCCGACCGCCCGACTGTGGCACTGGTTCCCACCGGCATCAACATTGATTAGGATGGGCTTTTTTATTTCTTAAATTGTAATAATTTTTTTATTTTTGAATAAAAAAAGTTGTTTTTTTATTTGTGTTGTAATTTAATTTTAATATCTTTACTAAATAAAAGTTGTGTATGACCTTTTGGTTTGTAATTTAATTTGAATTTTTTAATAAAAAAAAATTATTTTTTATTTTTATTTTTTTAATTTAGTCTTCTTCACTAAAATAGTTGTTTAATTTTTATTTTTATTTAATAAGAAGTTGTTTTTATTTTTATTTAATAAGAAGTTGTAATTTAGTTTTTTGCAATATAATTCTTTTTTATATTTAATAAAATTGGGGCAAATATCATTTCTTTTGTAATTTAATTTTTTTTAATTTAGTTTTAATATATTTAATAACATAATAGTTGTTTAATTTTTTATTTTTACTTTTCTTTTTATTTAATAAGAAGTTGTTTTTATTTTTATTTAATAAGAAGTTGTAATTTAGTTTTTTGCAATATAATTTTTTTATATTTAATAAAATTGGGGCAAATATCATTTCTTTTGTAATTTAATTTTTTTTAATTTAGTTTTAATATATTAATAACATAATAGTTGTTTAATTTTTATTTTTTACTTTTCTTTTTATTTAATAAGAAGTTGTTTTTTTTTATTTAATAAGAAGTTGTAATTTAGTTTTTTTGCAATATAATTTTTTTTATATTTAATAAAATTGGGGCAAATATCATTCTTTTGTAATTTAATTTTTTTAATTTAGTTTTAATATATTTAATAACATAATAGTTGTTTAATTTTTATTTTTACTTTTCTTTTTATTTAATAAGAAGTTGTTTTTATTTTTATTTAATAAGAAGTTGTAATTTAGTTTTTTGCAATATAATTTTTTTTATATTTAATAAAATTGGGGCAAATATCATTTCTTTTGTAATTTAATTTTTTTAATTTAGTTTTAATATATTTAATAACATAATAGTTGTTTAATTTTTATTTTTTACTTTTCTTTTTATTAATAAGAAGTCGTTTTTATTTTTATTTAATAGAAGTTGTAATTTAGTTTTTTGCAATATAATTTTTTTATATTTAATAAAATTGGGGCAAATATCATTTCTTTTGTAATTTAATTTTTTTTAATTTAGTTTTAATATATTTAATAACATAATAGTTGTTTAATTTTTATTTTTTACTTTTCTTTTTATTTAATAAGAAGTTGTTTTTATTTTATTTAATAAGAAGTTGTAATTTATTTTTTTGCAATATAATTTTTTTTATATTTAATAAAATTGGGGAAAATATCATTTCTTTTGTAATTTAATTTTTTTAATTTAGTTTTAATATATTTAATAACATAATAGTTGTTTAATTTTATTTTTACTTTTCTTTTTATTTAATAAGAAGTTGTTTTTATTTTTATTTAATAAGAAGTTGTAATTTAGTTTTTTGCAATATAATTTTTTTATATTTAATAAAATTGGGGCAAATATCATTTCTTTTGTAATTTAATTTTTTTAATTTAGTTTTAATATATTTAATAACATAATAGTTGTTTAATTTTTATTTTTTACTTTTCTTTTTATTTAATAAGAAGTTGTTTTTATTATTTAATAAGAAGTTGTAATTTAGATTTTTTCAATATAAATTTTTTATTTAATAAAATTGAGTTTAATGTTATTTCTTTTGTAATTTAGTTTTTTTAATTTAGTTTTAATATCTTTGATAAAATAGAAATTGTTTACTTAGCCAGAAAAACAGAAATTACATAGCCAGCAAGAAACAAACAAGCTAAGAACACGGTCAACTATTCCGATTTGGACACGAGCTAGATGTATGGCCCGGGTTCCTACACCACCCGCACCGCCGACTTTGGTTGGTCGATTCTCGAATATCCATATTGTTGCGTATTCTAGTCGCGGAAGGTCGACCTTTTGGTTTGCGCCTCAATTCTCTATCCGGCAACAGCTTATATGGTGCAAGTGATACCGATGGCCACTTACGTTCATCTGGGACTGGTGGGAATACGTGTCTCCACACGTTGTACATGTTTTCTAATTTGTACACTTCGTCGACATAGCTCATGGGATCAATACGGAGATTCTGACAAGCCGCAAGTACATGAGCACATGGGTAACGAAGTGCATCAAATATCCCACAGTCGCATGTCCTATTTGTCAAGTGTACACGATAATACCCGCCAAGAATACCTTGGTTCGGTCTGTCAAACTCCGTGACACGAAACCATAGGCTGTCGCGGTCGTGACACACTGTGTGCATGGTGTTCGCCCGTGCCTTCCCACGGTTAATTTCTTGCAAGGCTTTCGGGCTCCATACATGGCCTCCTTCCATTTGCCCTCTATAACTCGCTGCTCTCTTCGGAAATAGTGCCGCTAACCGAAAATATGTCTCGCACAACTGCTGTAATCGGCAGATGACGGGTTCCTTTCAGAACAGAATTTATGCATTCGGCAAGGTTTGTGGTCATATGCCCATATCGTAGACCGCCGTCATATGCTTGTGTCCACTGTTCGAAAGGAATATTGCACAGGTAGCTTGCGCCTTCGGCGTTATCTGAGCGCAAACTGGCCAGCATCTCGTGAAAACGGTCTTTATTGATCTCATACCCTGCTAATATACGTTGATAGCGAATATTACATACCACACTTCAATTGCGAATAAATTGAATTTTTCAAAAGAAATTGTATTAATAGATATTTCATACCCATATCGATCACTTGCCGTTTCTGTCTTTTAGATCGATGTTGCCCATAGTAGTTGGATGCGACATACCTCAGGCAATATCGATGGTGTGTGCGATGCCACATGCTTCCCTGGCGTTCTATTGTCGCAAGTATTCCAGGGCCCCGATCCGATATAACGCATATGTCAGGTTGGGGGCAAACATGCCTCCTCAACCTAGATAGGAAGAAGTCACAATCATCAGCTGACTCCCCCGGTGTTATTGCGAACGCAATCGGAAGGATTCTCCCACAACCGTCTTGTGCCACAGCTAGCAATAGCCGATGCGTATATCTACCATACATGAAGGTACCGTCAATTTGTACCAATGGCTTGCAGTATGTAAAAGCATCTCGGCATTGCTTAAATGTCCAGAACAGACGCTTGAACACTGCGCATCCACGGAGCAGACGATCGTTGTAGTACGCCGGTTCCGTTTCAAGGTCTGTTGTGCTGCCTGGGACATACCTCTCCAGCACCTGACACCACTGCCACACTTCATTATATGAAGCGTCCCACCGACCGTGCAATTTTTCCAACGCCTACTGCTTGGCTATCCAAGCCTTTCTGTAAGAGGGCGTGTACCCCATTTGGCTACGAATATTGCCAATTAAGGCCGGCACTGTAGTTTTAGGATCGGCCTTCACCGTCGGGATTATTAAATCAGCCAACATGTCTGAATCCATCCTCGAATGATCTTGTGTTACACCTGTCAATGAAGTACGTTAAATAATGCAACATTATATAATATTAGTGTTATTCGAAATCATTGAACACATAGTGGTACTGTACCGGTAAGACATGTATGCAGACCTTTGTACTTTTTCACCTCCCACAGCCCTATCCTTTTCCTCAACGACGCCATGATTTTCCATGAACATGTGCCGTCTTGCACTGCACACTTTGCCTCGTACCTATCAAGCTTTGATTTAACCATAGTGTAGTTAACCCCGTTCCTGATGCTGTATTGTTTCAATGCAGCCAGAAAAGTATTCTTGTTGGAAAACTGGTTACCAACTTCTAATTGGTCCGAATCCAACAAAGAATTTGTACGGTCACGCGTCCGGTGTGGTAGTTCAGGAAACTCCAATGCATCATCTTGAGATAGATCGACATTATGCATGTGCGCTGGAGGTGAGTATGCCCTGAATAGCGGATCTTCTTCTTCTTCGTCTGAACCGCCCTCAACGTCTTCAGGTACAATTGGAACGGGTTCCGGTTCAGAAAATAATCCAACTTCTGCACCGTCAGGCCCTGGCTCCCGAGGTGGATCCACATCGGATTCATCGTCCGATCCTCCATAACTTGCAACAAACGAGGGCCCCTCGCTGGTGGATGTCGTCGGTAATACATCATCCCTCCTTAAACATCTTTCGTAACGATCTCAATCGTATGTGGATTGCCATCCACTAGAAGTTGATGACGTCCCCCAATACGTATTTCTGTCATCCGACGTCGAATGACGAATATGCATGTCCCATCCACCAACCGAGTGTCGTGCAGGGGTTATGTTTTCCATACTACCACCGCACACGGGCACTTCTGTGTTTTGCCTCCCACTTACAGAGTGTCGACTTGGGGTCGTGTATTCCCTTCGAACGCTACTAGATGTTGAGGTCGCAGCCAGATCACTTGGAGATGAAAATTCTACATATACCTCGATATAGGGTGAACCACTGGCAAGATGAGTCTCCACCATTGCCTCAAGGCTCCGAGGACCTTTGATGTCAAATGAGTCATATCTCACCGGATCAACCGAAGCGCAAAATCTATACTTAATAGACTGAACTTTCATTAGCGTTGCTCCGAATATTTTACGCCTAATTCTTTTGCGCAGTTCTACCAAATCGACGTTCCGATTAAAACTCAATCGCGTTGTGTTCTCCGATAAGAAAACAACACCATTTTCGGTGTTACGCACTTCACCATCGTAGTAAATAACAGCATTAATACGTTCACTCATTGCAAGTGGATGGTGTAAAAGAGTATAATTACTGTACTGAAAAATCACACTAAGTTCAATTCCCAGGAAAGAGAGGTGGATCACAAGGATCACTTAAGTACCAGATCTTTCCTAGCCAGAATATCCCTCAATCGTAATTTAATAGCACAATAAATAACTACGATCACACTCACAAGATATGAAAAATAAATAATAATGAACACCAGAACTTTAACGAGGTTCGGCAAATTTTGCCTACGTCTTCGGGCACTAACAAATATATTTCACTCCAAAAATACAAGTGAAAATTTACAAATAGGGAGAGAGAACAATGCCTTAAGTAGAGAATGACAAATTGTGGGATGAAGAAAATGAGAAATGGTTAGGCCTATTTATAGTTGAGGTTTAGGTATCAATCTTGCAAAGTACCTATTCAAATAGGGACCAAAATTGTAATTATCCCATACCAATTTTCACATCACATCAATTTTCGGTGCCTAATTTTGGTGCCATTTTCTTCCCACTTGCTATAGCCCATTTTCTTTCCACGTCAGCGCCGTTTTTGGGGGAAAAAGGCCTAAAGCGCGTCCCCGGGGGAGCGCTTTAGGCTGTTTTCCCCTAAAAACGCGTCCAGGGGGCGCGATTTTGGGGAAAATTGCCCTTTCCGGTCAATATTTTTGAACCCTGTCCTTTCCGGTAAATTTTGATTTTTTTTGGTATTTTGTGGATATTTGCCCACAAAAATTGAGCTCTATTAATTAAATGTACCTAACAACCAATGTAAGGGAGTTAGATGGACTCAAAGGGAAATTATCCCCTAGCATAGATTAGTGGACGTTGCTTTGGGTGAGTTTTTGAGGTCCATTTCTATTGATTTTTATGTTTTTGAGTTTATTTTAGCTTAATCTAGCTAACCCGAGGGTTGATTTTTCAAATTGTTAGAAGTTTAGGGACTTACCATGAATACGATAAGTGTATTTATGAACTTAGTTGTTAAATCCTTGAGTTTAATGGTTAACTATAAGTGTTTTAATAAATGATTTTTGATGATTTTAAGTTTAAGGACCTATTTGAGAGTATAGTAAAATGCAATGTGAATAATATGAAATGATAGAAAATTTGGGCTGAAATGAAAACATAGAAAAATTGGCTTGTTTGGTTTTGCATTGATTGTGGTTAAATTGTGAAATTCGGTTTAAGGACTTAATTGTACAAATGTTAAAGTGTTGAGGGTAATTTTATAAAATAACCTTAAAAAGGGCTATGAGTTCGAATTAGTTATTTTAAGTTGACTTTGAATGATTTAATTGGATAAAATTATTATTTAGATCAAGATACGCAACAACCAAATTTGAATCGTGGAAAGGCCAAAGTTTCAGATTAGTCGTCAGTACCTTTTTATGCAATCGGGTAGTTGAGGTAAGTTCGTTTAATGGTAAATTGACCAATTTTGTAATTTGATGGAAAATTTATTTATATTGCGCTTGGTATAATTTATTTGTATATAAATTGTTAATTTGTTATTTGGGCAATAATGTAAGTTTGTGTAATTTAAGATAATGTGTGTAAAACGTTGAGAATTATGGGATAATATGAAAACGTGCTCCGTTTGAGCCTTATGAATACTTAGGATACAAATGACACGTCACTAGGGATTATACGTTTTCAGGTGCTGGTCTTGGGTGTCCTGCCGATGGCTGAGATCCTGCATTTGTTGTGGATTCTCCACAGCTCGTGTGAGCAGCATCGTGTAGTCTAACATCCCAACCCACAACTCGTGTGAGCAGGCCTATTTCACAGCTTGTGTGAGCATTACATGATACAATTATACTTACATGTACAGACACACTTCGTGTGAGCATGGTTCCTGTGTATCTTAAGTAGATTCGTTTGGTTCAATGAGTATTAAAATCTAAGCAAACGTTTGAGATGTATAAATGTTACATTGGATATATGTTGAATGTTATGTACTAGTTCACTGACTTGTGAGAATGGTGATTGAAAATAGGAATCATTTATACATATGAGCATGATAATGGAATAATGCATTAACTTTATAAATTGAGCCTATTTGGTAAGTTTGTTTAATTTTATACGTGCTTACTAAGCATTATATGCTTATGTATTTGTCTTTCTTTACTTGTAGATCATCAGAAAGCTCGATTGATTGGAATTTCGTTGGAGCATAATCACACTATCCAATCATCGTTTTGATAACTTTTGATTACTTTGGTTAAAGTTATAAATGGCATGTAATAATGCTTAAATGTTACCTTGGTTTTTTTTTTATTAGGTGCCAAGTCTATTTGTGTTTTATTGCCCTTGTTATTGATGGTTGTAAACAAGGTGTAAATATTTGAAGTTAAATTCTTATGCATGCCCTTTTGGAAGTGAGTAGTATTGGTTGTTTTGGTATGTTTTGGAGGGTGTGTTTGAATGTGTTTTGGTCATATGAATGTTTGTGAGAATGGTTTGGCTTGGTGCTAAAGTATGTGAGTTGAAAATGGCTTGTTTAGAGGACTTTTATGTTGCACACGTCCTGGGACATGGGCTATCAAACGTCTGGCCATACGGCTGTGTGTCACTTTTTATTTTAGGTGCAGGTTCCACACGGTTTGGCACACGGTCGTGTGTTCTAAGTCAGTGACTTACATGGCCTGAGTACACGGGCGTGTGGAGTAGAAACACGGGCGTGGGGGATAGCCACACAACCATGTTTGGGGCCACATGGGCTGGCCTTTGTCACACAACCGTGTGACTCCTGTTTCCAAAATTTTCCATATTTTTCTGTTTTAATTCAAATTAGTCCCTGGTTGTTTCTAAACTATTTTTAGGGTCCCGTAGACTCGGTTTAAGACCCGTAAATGTGTTTTTGCTATAATTAAATTGAATTATTAAATGTTAACATCAAAGTTTCATAATTGTTTCTGTTTTGAAGTTAAATGTTTTGATTTGTACAGTAATGCTCCGTAACCTTAATCCGATAATGGAGACAAGTTAGGAGTATTACAAATTATATAATTTTGGTAATGATGAAAGGAATAAGATTCCCTAAACAAAGATGTTATAAAAAAGTAAAAACCTTTTATAAAAGACTTTCAATTTTATAATAAAAGACACGACTTCAAAATCACTCAATCCTCAACTTTAAGAATTCAAAGTTTCTTTGAAATTTTTCAAATATCAAAATTTTCAAATTTAATTATAATATTAAAATTTCAATTAAGTTTTTAAATATTCAAATATCTAATTAATTTACTTCCATCTCAAATTTATTTTCCCTTCCTCCACATGGCACATCTACCATAAGTGTAAAAAAATTATGATAAAAACAAAAGAGAGTTTGACTGTATTGGTAAAATTAATTTTTTTTATACTTGTAAAATTAAAATTTTAAAACTATGATAGTTTGAGTTCAAATCTCATTACATAGTGATTTAAATTGATTTTTTTTTATAGATTTTAAATAAACTGTAAAAGCATTCTCAAAATGATATTTATTAGTTTATAAAATAGATGGTTTTTAGTAATTTTCACATTGAGTTAATTTACGGTTAATTTGTAATACTAACTCAGTTAATCATGTTCTTGTATTGAAAAACACTCTTAATATGAATCAACATGTTTTCATTTTACAAATTGAGTTCCCTTCCAGAAAATATTTTCTTTATCTATATATATATATATATATATATATATATATATTTGAAAATCAAGTTTTGATAAATAAAAATAATTTTTTTTTCAATAATGCATGTTGTACTCATATTTTTTTAATGATAGAAACATGAAAAATAAAATAAGATAATTCTTATATTTATATAGATTTGAACTCTTATTTTCAATTTTTTCCAGTTTTACAAAACATATATTTAATATACTATTAGTGAATTTTTTATACTCTACATGACCGTTTGCTAAGTCTACTTATAGAATTAAAAAAAACCTGTTAGTATATTTTTAGTGAAAACAACAAAAAAGAAATTGTTTTTTTTTCAATTTTCACATATTTTTATTTTTTAAAATTTATTTCAAAATTTTTAATCAATCACAATTTCTTTAATGTTTCCATTTCACAAAAATGAGAAAGACTTCTATTTCTTGAAATCAAATGAAGCCTTGAGATATTTTACGCATTATTTAAGGTTTGATTTTCATTTTCTTGAGTCACAATGTGGATGTCATATAGTCTAGTTTTTTATTTAAATTTGGGTTAATATATAATTTATCTCTTTATCTAATCTAAAAGTACTTTGTTCGTATTTGAACTATTTTTTGTACTTCGTTGTCACCTGAATTTATGTTCTATAAGATATATTACCTCAATTTGTTAACAACTTAATATCAAATTTTAATAAATTTATAAAATATATAAATACTAATATCAAATGAGTTTTTAAAATTTTATATTTTTTAATAATAAAATGAAATATGAAGGCCTCGTTTGGTCTTAGATGAATAGTAATGTTGTTGTTTGGTTCATGGCTTCTTCATTCGGTCGAATCACTTAAAGCGTTTCTATTCCCTCAATTGCGTAATACGGATTCAGTGATGATGGCTTTGAATAGCCATTCCGACCATCACCGAATAGAAATAAAGAAAATTCTTCCCAAAATCTCCTTCACACTTTTTCTGCAAACGCGTTCAAAGTTGCTTCATTTCTCTGCAAATGAGTTCAAAGTTGCTTTTTTTATCACAACAATGCACTTTCAGGTTAGCAGATTTTTCTTTTCAAGTTTAATTTCGTTTAGTTTCTGTTCTTGCAATCATCAAATTTTGTTTTAGAAGGGGTTTCTGGTAATGGGTTTTCTTTAAATTTTCTAAAAAATAAGCTACAACTCAACTCCCAAATCACTATCTTTTGAGGGAGATGATGTTTCGTTTTATCTTATGGGTACATAGGATTATAAACTTTAAAGAATTCAAGATGCCATGCAAAACATGATGCTGAAAACCGTCACTTTCAACTATTCTGGGAATAACTCTTATTTCGTTTTGTGTTGTTTTCCTTGTTTGTGCGTTCAATTTGCATTTTATTTTAGCTTTACTCTTTTCCCCGTGAAATTTATTTCTTTGTTGACTTTCTTGTGTGGAATCTTTTTAATCTTTCCCTGGTTGGGGACATTAAGGGCCATCTGATATTGGTATCAGTCTGCCAATATTTATAATTGCAGAATGTGTCTTAATATAGCTGGATCCAGAGTCAAGCTGTTCTATCGTTGGTCGGGCATCTAGAACTTTTTCAACAACGATATTTTTCTTGTATGAGCAGGTTTTGTATTTTTTTGAAAATCCAACATCTTTACCTCATCTTTTTTGTTAGTTGCGGCTTCCTGCTAGTGTTCCTTTCTTGAATGCCTTCACTTCTGTGTCTATCAAGGTTGAAAAGAACATTGAATTTACAGTGTCTTTGTCAACAGGTTCACTCGGATGATGTGTTTGGGCAACAAATGATAAGAATTTTGAGGTGAAACCATCCTACTTTCTTATTTTCATCTATTATGAGTTGGCTTAATTCTGGAGTGAATTAGTTATTTCCCAGTAAGTTGTTTGTGCACATTTTTTAACCTATAGACATTTCATATTGTTTTAAATTCTTTTGATGTTAGATTAAAACTTAAAAGATGTTTAGCTAGGTTGGAATGTTACAGAACATCCTTTTTTCTCCTCTCTCTATCTTTGGCTGAAATGTTTTTTTACAGAGCACCCATTTTTCTCTTTGGTTGAAATGCAATAAATTTTTAACTTAGAGATTAAGATATATTGTAGTCAATACCTTTTATTTATTTGCAATCATGGAAGTAAAAAGGCAAAAATGGGGAGCTTGGATGAATTGATGTTGGTTTATACAAACATACACTGGTTATTAGTTGAAAATCAATACCTCTTTGTTGACATTTTTCTTTTCAGAGTCGAGGCTATGCACTTTTGGGTATTTATGCTATGCCAACTTTGCTTGCAAAGGAAAAACTGTTTCTTGATCAAGGATGGCATGTATACAACTATATATTATCTTTTAATTTTTGCTTGACAACATATCTTATTTTTTATTTTTAATTTCCGTAACTTTAACTGGAAATAATGTCAATGATATGGGAGTTAGGCTATGAATATATCTGCTGGTCTATTTATTTTATGGAACACATTTTCTTGGTGCCTTTAGAGTGTCATGTCTTTGATGGTAAGCATGGTAATGTCTCTGACCCAAAAGAACATAGTAATGAACAATATAAAGTCCAGGTTCAGGCTAGACAGAGCTAATAATGTTGCAACTATTAGTCCATATCCTTTCCCCTTATCTTCCTCATAACTTCTAGAATGAACTTTTAATTGTAGAAATGAGGCATCATATAATATAGTTTCCCTCTTGTCTTTCCTTGTGTCCTGAGTGAAATTCTTTCTAGGGCATGCTTTTATATATATGTGAGATTCAACCGTAAGAGACTAAAAGGTCGTATTAGAGAAGAAGATTGTCGTATGGCTCTCTCTACTCTTTGTAATGCATGTACTATTTTTTTCATTTTTGTAGTGGCAAATCAATGCTTCTAACCTGCTATCATATGTTCAACAAAAGTCACAGCTTATTTACATGCTTAGAAATATGCACTACGGTTTTAGGTGCTTCTAACTTCAGGTAAGGTTATGGCCCCCGTTACATTGTTTTTCACTTAGGTTCTTTATCAAAAGATGCAGAAAGTTTGTGATGGCGTAAAGGAAAGCATTCACTATTGTAGTTTTCCTCAATAAGAAGGAAAGGTATTCTTCATCTTTGTTGTAATTATTCCAATATTTTTCAGTATATATACCTCATCAACGACTTATTGATCAATGCTATTTGTTCCAAAAAAATTTTGTTGGAGTTACTTGGACATTTTATTATCTTAATTATAACTTGCTCAAAGCCTATAGATTTATCTTCTATCAAGAGACTACTATTGTTTGAAGTTGGAGTTTGAACATGGAAATGGGCAGGTTTGTTTTGGTTATGAAGAAGTGGCTACATAATTGGAGAAATTTAGATGGATTTGGCTTTGTGGAGAGAAATCAGAGATTCTGCCAAGGGAGGTTGAGAAGAAGAGAGCAACCAATGTGAGCTGTTTACATGATCCTTTTATGGTGGGGACAAATTTAGTTATGTGTTTTAAGATTGTTGATGTGGAAGTCTGAAGTTCACCGGGTTGTGGTTCGCGAATCAATTGCAGGGTCCTTGAACTAGATGTGGGTCCGCGATATCGTTGGTTTCATTGGAAAACATGCGTCAAGTTTTCTCTGAGTAATTTGTAAGGTTCGCTACCTAGGGTATAATAAGATATTATTTTATTGTTTGGTTTTGTAGGATTGGAGAAGTTGAATGCATTGAAAGTCAGGGTACAGTGGAAGTGACTCAGGGAGAACTTGTCTTCTTGACTTTGGGTGACTACTATTTGGCGGACAAGAAGGGATGTTTACAATTACATTTTCTAATACATGCATATATGTGAATATATTACATGTTGGACTGAGCAGACCAAAGCAGCAAAGCAAGGGAAGGGAAGGCAACAATTTCTCATTATTCATACAATTGCTATATGCAATGCTACGCTGCATTTATAGTGTAAAGTTATGAATGCATATGTAAATATACATAATAGGATGTTTATAATCCTTATTCTTTTTTAATTATATATGTGTGTGCATATATTATAAGTATTTTAGGCTAAGCTAACTTCTTAGTTTTTGTGTATATATATTTTTTGTATTTTTTGTAAAATGGAAAATGAAAAGATTAGACTTTTTAAAACATTGGATAGTTGGTTTTTCCCCTGCCACAAAAAGAAAATAAAAAATAGAAAATTATATTAAAATGATGATCATAATTATATTAAAAAATAAAAATGCTTTTTTATATTTGGCTGCGGCCCTAGTTGTTCTATTTTTATTTTGTTGAGATCATGTTATAATCATGTTTCATTCCATTATTAAATTACATATTATTTTATTAAATTGTATTTAATAATTATGTTAAAATATGATTAAATTATTCATTTTTTATTTTTATTAAATTATATTTAATAATCATCTATTTAATAAAAATTCTGCTAAAGGTCTTTTTTTTCTTATGCTATTCAACTAAATATAAAAATAGTATTCCAGCTCAATTTCATTCTGTTAAGCCAAATAATTGAATTACTAATTAGAATTATATTCCATTTCAAATCTATTTCATTAAAGTCTTATTGCATTCAGCCCAACCCTGGAAAAGTTTGAGTTAAATTAATTATTAAGTTGATGCTAATTGTAAAGCTGTAATCCCAAAACGAGACTGCAGTCTTGTTTATTTTCCTATTTTGTGGATCCAAGTCTTTCAGCTTCTTCCTCCGTGGCTAAGCAGCTAGCAAACTGGTCTCCGTACAACAACAATGGAGGGTAATTTTTTTACCAGTCGATTTCGTTGTTTAATGTCGATATGCTATTGCTTTTCCTAAATTGCAGATATTGCGCTGCTATCTCTGGGACCGATTACTGTGTTATAGCAGCTGATACTTGAATGTCTACCGGTTACAATATCCTCACCGGCGACTACTCCAAAATCTCCAAAACTGTATGTTCTTTACCCATCCTTCGCTTTTACAATGCAAAACTTAATAGAGAAACTTGATTGTAATGGTGTTTTGGCACTAAAGGGCTTTTCTTTTTTTGCACTTTTATGTCGTAATTAAGAAATTAAGAAAGGAATAGAAAGCTTTAGAGAGAAATTAAGAAATTTTGTGAAATTTGCTACTAAGTTTATGTTGCCTCCTATGGTTGAAGAAGTAGTAAAACTACTTCATTTTTATTTTTTTTTTTTGTGAAATTTGTTTTCCAGTCATGGAATTTTAATTTAGTTTTTGCCTCCATTTACAAAAGCCACTGGCAGCTAGCTACTTGGTTAGATTTCAACTTTCAAAGATATGATGATGTAAATTTGCTTTTTCATATCAATGTTGGCTACACTTGACTTTTTTTTTTTTTTTTTTTGTTGTTGCAGTAGAAACTGTTCTACAGTAATTGCAAAAGACAATGGCATTTAGTTTTGATATAGATTAGGAATCCAAGAACAAAACTATGGCATCACTAAATCTTGTGAACAATCTTCTGCAGCTAACATAATGAACATATGATTTTGTTGGTGCTTTCTCAAGAATATAGATTTGTCAGCACCAACACAAGAAGCAAATGAGCTGCCCTGCAATGGCTCAACTGCTTTCCAACACCCTTTATTATTACAATTTACAAGCACTTGTTTCCTCATTATTGTTATTAATGTTTTTGGGGGCCTTGATTACGAAGGTATCTGCTTTTAGTTGCTAGCTTTAAGCCTTTCTTTTTTCTCTTTGAATATGAAATAAAAATTCTTATGTTAAACCATTTGGAAAGGGTTGTGTCTTCACATATGATGCCATTGGTTCCTATGAGAGGGTCAGATACAGCTCTCAAGGTTCCGGTTCAACACTCATCATGCCTTCTTGGATAACCAACTAAAATCACCCAACCTTCTCCTATTGCCTGCCTAGGTGTGCTCTTAATTTTGATTACTCTTTATGTTTTGATTCTTTTATAAAAGATTTTCATCTCTAGTCCTTCACCTGGCAGAATTCGTTAGTCCACTTATGGAAGCTGAAGCTGTTGATTTGGTAAAAACTGTTTTTGCATCAGCATCTGAAGAGATATCTACACTGTTTGTTTTATTTGTTATTGTTTTGGTGATTGGGTATCTTCGGAAGGCTGTTTTTTCGATTCTGGAGCCACAATATTGATTACTTCCAGTGCTATGTCTCAACCTTAGTCGGCTTTTAATTTCTTTTGTTCCCTTGTATATATGTTGTGAGCTTGAGAAATGCTCAATTTATAGAGAATTTGAAAGTCCAAACACCTCAAACAATAGATGAGCTCCTTTGTTGGTTTTTTCCATACAGATGGATAGGTAACATGAATATCGAACTTGCTGTTGGAGCTTCGATCTAGTTTACCTTTTGCTAAGAATGTCTAATTCCATGTCTGACTCTCCTTTCCTAATTCAGGGGGGTAAACTCGAAATTGTTGTCTAAAATCTAAGGATCTGAGGAAGGATTGATGGTGGCTTTCTACTCTGAATCGGGTAAGAGCTCTTACAGAAGTGGAATACTTGAAATTTAGGGAATGATCATGGTTCTTGTGTTAATGTGTCACTGGCCTAGACTTTGACCAATCAAACCGTGCAGGCTTAAGTGGAGAATTCACTTTAAATTGCCTAACTCAGCCTAAATCCTCAAAGTTGAAACAACAGAAGTAAAAAAACTCAATAAAGCCTTAAAGAGTAAATGCACTCCGTTCGTGCCTACAGCCGCATGATTTGCTCAGTTAAAGTCCAAGCTCATGACATCTGCTGGTTGTATTGAACTGTTTTCTTGCATTCTGACAGTAGTGATACTTAAATCTTAGTTGATTTACCTTTGACATTAGGCTAAAATAGACTTGAATAATCTTTCATGGATGGAAATGGCATTAACTCATGATTACTCTCTTTTGACTATTTTTGGTAGATTAGATATTAAATTGTAAATGCTAGGATTGGAATACTAAAATTTTAGCTGTCATCTTTTAAGATAAATCTGGGGTTGAAGTGCATTTGGTACAATGATGGTTCAGTATGTGATAATAATCTTTTTCAATTATGGAAACGCAAGTGACACAAATCTTGCATTGATGATTTATAACAAAATCTGTGAACAGTGGTGTGAAACAACAATCAAGGAGTACAGTACAAAATGATGTTTTTGTCCTTTTAAAACGTTTCTACGGAAGCCCATCCTTTCTTTTCCAACTCCACTCGCAATGCCTGTAAGCAAAAGAAAGTTAATATCAGGGTTTAAGGTTTACATATTGGTGTGTATATTTGTATCATGTTTACCTTAATTCTTTTTTTATTGATATCAAAATCAAAGTTCCCGATCCTTGATGCGGATCGGTACTCCACGATTGAATCCTTACCGGGTGGAAACCAGAACTCCACATCGTCCACAAACTGTTGAACAATATAACATAAATAATCAGTTAAGCCAATCTGCAGGTCTGTTTTTGATTTGTTTGGTAATGAAAAAGAAACAGAGCTTAAACTTTTACCCCCAGTATGGGACTTTGATATTCAACACGCACGTAATCGTCTTTCTTCTCCACGATTTTGGGGGTATATTTGTCTGGTTTCGTTGATTTTATCTGGCATTATGCCGTATTATTAGACTGATTCTTTTTAATACTTGAAAAGCCATTTAACTGTGAAAAAAAAGAGGAAAAAATTACCACTTGAACAAGCTCTTCCATTGCCACTTCACGATTCACTGGCTTTTTCCTATTACGCCCACCATTGTAATTCCTTTTTCATGTAATATATATATATAGTTAACACAATGTGCATCACATTTTGTCGGGGCGACGCACATTTTTCATGCGTTTACCGACCAAAAAAAAAAAAAAAACGCTTCCAGTTTCGATTTTCGACCAAAGAAAAAAGAAAAAGACAAAACGCAAATGGGGAGAGGTTTACCATGGAGGGGCGTAGTGGGTGAGATCAGTGACATTCTCAGAGGTTGAAATACAGTTGTTAGTAGCAGGACAAAGAGCCAGCGATGGGGGATTTTTCTGCACTCCTAGATATTCTGGTTTCTTCCCACTGCATCATCAAACCATTCATTCACTGTTTTGGTCAAGAGCCCAGAAATCAAAGATTTTAGAAAGGCGATGGTGTGGACACAAAAACCTGAAACTGAAGATGGCTCCTATAACAGCTAATTCGCTGCTCCTCAATATGATTTCCCTTCAAAATTACAAGCAATGTTTTCAGCTCCGATTCTTAAGCTTAAAAACTAAACACGTATGTATTATGATGAATAACGGGAGGGAGATAAGACAAGTTAACCTTCGAGGAAGTTGGTGGTGGGGTTTATCGTCGGGCAGCTGGGAGGACTGAGAAAGGAGGATGCGTGGAAGTATTTGGGCTTTGCTTTTGCTTTTGTATTTGTTGTAGTAGAGAAAGCTTGGTGATGATGCCATTGATGCCATTCTCTTACTTTCTCGCTCGCTAGCTTCCTCCCCCTCGTTGCTAGCCTATCCAGCACCTAAAGTATGTGCTCCACCGGCCATGTTGTTCCAACGACACCGTTTTCTTAGTACTTTTTACTGCACTTGGATTTTCGTATATTTTATTATTATCTTTTATACCCATTCTGTTTTGCTTTGTATAAATAAAATACTAAAATAAACAACCTGTTTTTATATACCATATATATATATATATATATATATATATAAACCGCAGCTGGGTACGTAATTTGGCCAAACTTGCTGCTCCGTGCTGTGCGGGAAGAAAAGAACAGAAGAGAAGCCAGAAATAAAATACATTTACAAACACGATAATAAAAAAATCTTGAAGAAAGATTCAACAAGCCCGTCTAGCTCAGTCGGTAGAGCGCAAGGCTCTTAACCTTGTGGTCGTGGGTTCGAGCCCCACGGTGGGCGCCTGACTTACCGTATGTTTTTTTATGCTGTTGCCGTGACATGAATCGCAAAACATTTCATTGCTCAAATAATTATAATCCATAAACATGGGCCAATTGCCTTCATACTACACGTGTGAGTTATCGCAAGCAGCCCACAGCATCTTTTTTAAATCCTTCAAGTAAGCAAAAAAGTTCAGTAACATAAAAGACCATTCAAGCAAATATATGGAACATTCCTCCGTATCTGCTCCAATCATATATATGCCTACGATACAGCTATTCTACCATTCCGGAAGAGCTACGTATGTATTCTCTATTGATGTTAAAAGATTGCTGGGCAGATCTGATCTAAAGTGCATCCACAGGTATCCCTGGTCTTCTCCATGAAATTCTTGACAATGAACGTAAAAGCATTGGCTCACGAAGAATTTACTGATGGTGCTGCCCACAATTTCACTTTCTTGTCAACACTTGCTGTAGCCAGAACCACCACTTGTTCATTTCCTATTTAAAAACAATGTGGAAAATTGTAAGAAATGCACGTAACTTGAGATATCAGATATAACTCATACAAGCAGAAAATAAATTTTACCTAGAGGTATAGTCTTAGGTGACCACGAAATCCATGTAATATCACCTGCAGCATAAAACTAGGGTTAATACCAGAATCCCAAATATCATTCCAAGCCAGGTGACAGTCATCATAGAGCATCGGGACTAGGAAAATTGTTAGCAATATGTAGTTAGACATGACATGGTCTCTATAGATTCTTATGTGAGAACATGGTACGGATAAGGAGGGAAAACAATAAAAAAAAATAGAAGTTTGCTGCTTGGGATATACCATCATGTGCCTTTTCAGCAGTATCCAAGACCTTTCCTGTTTCCATGCACAGCCACTGTAATGTTGAACCATGAGTTGTTGCCAGTATCTTTCCATCAGGTGATAAACTGAGACGATCATAGTGCAAAGTAGAGCCACTTGAATCCTGAAGGGGTATTGGGAACACCTTCAGAGTTTTTGGATCCTCATCAAGATGGTATCGAACTTCACAAATCATTTAGAATAGTCAGCAGACACAAATTTGTAACTATTACTAAGAGAAACAGAAATGCTAAGTTTAGGCATAAACAATTGTAAATTAGCTCATTGTTTAGATTTTTTATATGTCATGTCTTCAAATTTATGGAGAATATTTCTTCCACCTCCCACCCCTGCCTCTTTTCCATTTGTAGGATCAGACTTGAAAGGGGTTGAAGGTGGAAAAGAAACTGACCTTCATACAGTTGATTTTTTTTTCATCGAGTATTTTGGATATGTACATAAAAGAGAGAGAAAGAAAAAGGAGTTCAGACAGACCATTGATGTTCCAAATTCTTATTGAACCGTCCTTGGATGTCGTAATAATTTGCTCTGAGTTTGGAGAAAAGCATAACCAAGTTACTGCACTCTAAACATTTAGGAAAAAGAAACACAAAAAAGGGGAAAGATTAGAAACAAACAGCAATTTCAGGGAAAGTCATACAACTATTAGCCTATTACTTCCAATATGCAGAAGTGAGAAAACTTTGTAAAGTCAACCCTTCGGTCATCATTCTCCTATACATAAATTGTCATAAAATTTCCAAGAACCTCTAACAGAGAAAATGCAATTTGTGGCATGATAGAAATTATGTAATTGAACAATATGAACATATTGAAAGATAGCAAATAAGGTTTAGCACTAGTGAGTGAAATCACAGCATATTGAAAGATGCAAATAAGCGTTAGCACTACTGAGTGAAATCACATGCCTTGTGCCCTTTAAGTTGCATAGCTTTTGAAACTTCCTTGACTGAACCATCCTTCGAATACACAATCTCCCACACCTGACCAAGCAAATAGTACTCTTATGAAACTGAATGATAAAATGCAGAACTATTATTAGTGCCTCACTGCACGTATTAACATAGTAGATCTCAATGCATCTTCAATATAAATGAAAAATACGAACCAAAATATTCAAAAACTAATAGGAAGTGGAAATCTCACTTCAGTTTTTTATGCAGCACAGTTATGCCCTGACTATCTGTATAGCATAAATTCAAAGAAACTGGAATGGTCATTCATACAAAGTAGGGCTAAATATCCAATACCTACCAAAATATAAATGTGCAATTGAATTCTGTAATAGACTGTGTGATTTGTGAATCTCATCATGTTGACTATGGACACGGTCTTCATTCAAGAGCTCAGCACAATGTTTGTGATATATAACTTGAAATGTTAGGACATAACTTCAGGATTTACACATACTGATCATAGTCTTGATGCTGTGCTAATATATAAAGGAATTCATAGAATTTTAACCTTGACATCTGCAGTAAAGGCTGCAGCAGCAAGAAAACGGCCATTTGGTGATATGGTAGCCATGTTATTTTTTAACTGATTAGTGTCGACATGCCCTAAAACTTTCCCAGTTCTTCCATGCCAAAGTGTGATATCAGTACCTGAGAATTAATAAAAAGTTACTTATATTGTATCTGAATTAACAATTGTACTGCTTTTGTAACCTATATATATATATATATATATATATATATATATGTAACACAGATAATGTCAAACCTTCTGAACAAGAGGCAATAATGGTACTCCCATCTGCAGTTCCATAAGTTGCAGTAGATCCAGTTAGGGTCAGGATTGCTTGTTTCTCATGGATTTTGTGGTGTTCCCACTTAATTTGCGGAGGGAGCTTTGTCTGTTGCTTGGGTCCATTGGCCGTTTTTGGTTTTTCTTCTTCGTACATATACAAGGAACAACCAGTCATAGCCTGAGAAGCCACAACTATGGAAGATGCATCATCAGAGAATGCAACAGCTATTGGATGACCTCCAGCAGGCAGATTAATTCTTAAAAACCTGCACAATGGTCACAGAAAAAGAGATTAAGAAGCAAGTCCTTCTAAGGTCATCACTAATGAAAAAGTGTTTCAAGTTCGTACTTGAAACTTTTACTTGAAGCATCATCCAGCTTAAATATCCTCACCACTCCATCAGAGCAAGCTTTGCAGAAACAAGAGAAACCGGATTAAGAACAAAATATTCCATGAACATACATATTTCAGCATTATTAAAAAAATTAAATAAATAAAAACAGCAACCAAATTACCTGTTGCCAAGTTACGAGCATCAGGGGAGAAACACAGTCCTGTGACCGAATCCGCATGACCTTTAAGAGTATTCAAGTCCAATGGATGATGACGCTTATTTGAATCCTAAATTACATGATAAGAAAATAAAAGCATTTCTTAGTCATTTTCAATAATTTTTTATATAAAAATAACTACCAAAACCACCGGACTAAACCCTAACAACATCAGATTATCACAAAAAAAAGGTTCCAAATTCAGGAGAAATTATAAATTACACAAAGCAAAAGTCTAACCGCTTCGATAAATAAGTAAAGTAAAAAAATGAAACATCAAGATGTGTTTCGGCTCCCTTTCTAATTCCATTCGCCAATCAACAGAAGAGCGAAAATAAGAAGGGGGGATTACCTTGTCAGAGGCATGAGCGTGAGATTTAGAGTGAGACTTTCTAGAGACATGCTGAGGAGGCTTTGAATGCTTTTTCGGATCTGAATGAAGATCCGGTTTCGCAATGGTCTGCACTTCGGATCTTTGTTTGAGAAGGTAGCTTCTGAAGAAAACGAAAGCGATCACAGCTCCAATAACAAGTGAAAGAACCGCAGTTGAAAGAATCGGATCCATTACCAAGGGACGAAATAACAGTAATTTTCCTCAATTACAGTGGGAGCAATCGAAGCATTGACGAGAAATGGAAATGGCGGGGGTAAGGTGTCAACTTTGTGCTATCGGCGTGGAAACATCGATATGAATGGACACGTGCCGTGCCCTATGCACCCGGTTGACGGTCCAATTCTTTTTTAATTTATTTTATTTAAGTTCCGATAAAACGATTTTATAATTTATAACAATATTTAAATATGTTTTTTATAATTAAATCAATTGGGTTTGACTAAATTCAAAGTGGTTTAGGCCTGGGGCATACAAATGTCTACTCAAAAAACTGTGACAAAATTGCCTTTTTAACAACGATAATGAAGATGAACAACTACAAGACTCGATGACTGTACATAGGCCTTGTTTTAAATATCTTAAATTGCACTGCTTTTTAACTACACAGAGTAAGGTAAAACTGCTCAATTGAAAATGGCAGGGTTATATCAGCTCCACAATGAGGTAATAGTAATCTTCAACTGGCTAGGACCAATTGTGGGGTTTCGGGGGAGTTTTGAGGATATCCTTTTCTGACAGCAACTGCAGTTTCTGCAAAATTAACATAAAAATTCATTAAAAAGCAACAATGATGGACGTACGTATGTATGTATGCATGAATGAATGTCTTTAGATACTTCCTTAGCCATATGTATGTATGTATGTGTTTAGGCACTTGGCCATATCAGATATGCATGAAATTGTTTTTCTTTTACCGAAATATATTGTGGAGGATCTTCGAAACTAGTAGAACCTAAGATAACTTCCCTCCTCAACTTTGCTGTTAGCTTGTGACATGCTCTTAGCTGCCAGTAGCAAAAGGAACTTTCAGGGAAGATTAAAATCTTGATGCAAAGGCAATAATGATAAGAGAAACCCGACAGCTATTTTTACCTCGGATCGAGTTGCCCCACCGATGATGAACACAAAAATTCGTTGCCCCATCCTTCTGAAATCGGGAACCACATTCTTGAGAACTGAATCACTACAGAAGGCAACAAAAAGAATTAGGTGTTGGAGGATTGCATATTCTCTAACCAGTAAACACAACTAAAAAGGATGAGATTTTGACAAGCAAGGCTACCTGGAATATCCATCATCAGAACAGTGACCTCGTGCCCACGCTGGTGTTCGTCTTGATCTCATTGAATGAGCAGGCCTTCTACCGTTAGGTGCAGTTGAATTTGTCGATCTTTGGGATTTTGAATCCTTTGCTGGTTCATTCATACATGCATATTCATCCTTTGGCAGCTGACCTTTGTTAAGGTTTTCAAGAAGCTCCTATCATGTTAAAAATGTCAGCTAATGCCATTTCATCGTAACTATATTCGTATAGCAATAAGCCAAACCTCTAACATAGGATAAAATCGAAACAGTTGCCAAGTTTCTTCTTCCTCTCCTGTTCGGTCTTTCCTTGCTGCATGTTTTGTCTGACATAAAAAATGATGTGGATCGATTCATTGGCTAAATGCAGGATGCTACTCTAATCTCAGCTGATATCTTTAACCGTCTTGGCTTACCTTTTGACCGCCATCAAACTTGAGTGAGAAACCAGAGCTTGACTTCTTACTTTGTGGACTTCCTCCAAGATATTTCATATTGTTAATAGCTTTCATGTCTTCTGGTGTTAGTTTAGCCAACTGAAGATTAAATAGGGGCAAAAAAAGAATAGTGTGAACTTTGACTGTTTTTATCAGACATCATTCATTAATCTGTTTTAATAACTAGAAGAAGAATAAACCTACTGTTGCTTCATAATGTAACTAACTAATGGGACTGCAGTAATTACCTGCATTAGCTTTGTAGCTTTATCGCCCTCGAATTTCTCTGGATACACAATTGCATAAATCATCAGCAGACGCAATTTATTCTCAGTAGATGCATCCTGTATTGGATTAAATTTCTGAATATGTGAGATTTTTAAGAAGAAAAGGTAATGATCAATCATACAATCGCTGGCATTACCTGCAATGACCTCAGAAGGTTGATGACATCCTTGGCTGCAGCATCTCCAAAAACAAGATCCTGTTCTAGTTGCCCGAGATCACGAAGTCTCATATCCCTAATACATTCGTTGATTGTTCCGGCGATCTGAGATGAAATGATAAGTCAACACAATCGGCAAAACTATCTTATTTGTTCAAGAACTGCAAGCATCTTAAAACTCTATCTAATTCTTATTATTGCTATTCAAATACTTAGAATGTATACCGAAACCGTGCATGTTGCAGACGAATTACTGGAAGTTATATGAAAATACAAGTCTGGGGTTTCAGTTTTAGTGGCTAAAACCCGGTCATATTGATTTCCCTTTATTAGATTATAAATTTCAGAAGGAATACATGCATCCTGGACGTTCAACAAATGACAATTTAAAAAAAATAAAAAATAAATAAAGGCCAGGCATTCAAGAAGAAACAAACCTCCACATGCAGAGTGAGCTTTTCAACTGTTTCATTATATTGCGGCAAAGCTTGCACAATTTTCTGCAATTCTCGTGTAGATAATTCACCATCTCTGCAATGAACTAAGCTTCAACAGGAAGAATATATGGTATAATTGCATGACCATACAACTTAATTAAAGTTACTAATAGATAGTAAAAACATTTGTCTCCTTCAACCATGCTTGTAAGCAGCCCTAAGAGGAAGCATCTAAAGTTTCAGTTAAAAAAATACCCCCCACAAGGAAAAAAAAAATCCCAGAATATGTTTACTTATTTAATTGTAGAATAAACCTAAGTTGTTTGGGACATGGATATCGTGATTGGAGAGTCATATCTCCATACCCATGTCCAAATATACGTCAGATATGGATACCTCAAGGAAAAAAAAAAAGAATCAGAAAAATGAATGGATAAACTGCATTATATTTCGAAGAAGTACATCGTGCCAAGCCATACACTAAATGCATCTTATATATGAAGTTCACTTTGTTACTCTGATAACAAACAAACACACTTCCAGCCTTTTTCCAAGCTTAAGATTAAGACTGAAAATTCTCATAAGTCATAAATCAAGTAACATGCTGATGCTATAACTATATGAGATGAATAATACCGAGTTAAGCAGTGAAGCCACTAACCTATTAATGTTTGCAGCCTTGTTCTTTGATTTAAAGGTGGTCATCTTATCATGCAAGCGCTCACTAGCCTAACATGTCAATTGTAGAAAAGAAGATTATAGTTCTATTGATTCCAGATAAAGGAGAATATAAGTGCATGAGACATACATCTGCTATGTGTGCATGACGAAGCTCAAGCCAAACTGGATCATTATCATCAAGAATGACCTCTTTTTCCACAGGTGGGCCACCATGTTTGCCAGGAAGCTAAGAAAACATGTGTTATAAAACCATATTTTGAAAAAGGATTAAGTAAGGCAGATGGAAAATCATAAAAGCAATTTAACAAAAAGACTTACCTCTACTACATATTTGTTTCCATCCATATTAAGTAAATCATGGCACATAGCATCATATGTCCATTCATGTATCACAGGAGCGATCTGAAAAATGCAAAGCGGTGTCGTCATATTCAACAAAATCAATATCGCATTGGCTCAGAAATAGAAAGTGATGCTAAGAGAAGTTACACTAAACCTGATCAACAGATCTATCCAAGATGAGCAGGTCGCAGGTTTCAGTCTGAGGATAGTTGGGAATAGATTTGTACTTTTCAAGACATTTCCAAAGAATCTCAGCAAGCTTAAAAGGAATTAAACTGCGGGTTGCTGCTGGAGATCCATCTTGTTCCCTGGGAGCACGATATCGAACATATGGAAACTCCTGAGAAATCCAAACCTAGTTATTCACTTAATAGTAAAGCATATTCATTTCAAGGAAAAAGTCGGTTTCACCTTGAAAATGTGCTTAAAAGGCATATAAACAATAAACCGTCAAGCCAACAAGACATGACATTCATACTTTCATTTGTAACTACCATAGTTGCTTCCTAATTTCTTATACTGTTCTCACCTTCATCGAGGCAAAAACTGTGGCAAGTCGAGATGCCATTGTGTACAAACAAATTTCAAAATACGGAGAGTTCTCTGCCTCTTCACTATAGAGTTCCACCAAGGCTGAATCATGATCAGTGATGAAGGCCTGCATCGAAAAGTCTTGATGGGTAAAATATTTTTAAATAAAATACCTTTCTGATAATTATCTAATAATTAAATCACCCTTAGACCCTAATCCAAACTAGTAAGTATGCGAGGGTCATCGCCAGAGCTATATATGATCATAAATTTCCTAAACCATTGTCCCCTGTTGGGCACAAAACATGTGATTCCAGTACCACAACACAATGCTTGTAATAAATTACGTTGTCTTACCTGACTATCTACAGGAAAGTACTCCAAATTCATCTGCATATTATCAAACAAGAAATTATATGGAAAACCAAAAAAGGAATAATCTTGAGTAAAAAAGGTTGCAAGAAGTAATATTAAAAGAAATTTGACCTCTCTCAATGCACCTATGCGAGGTAACACACTAATGTCGCTTTTGATATTGTTAATAAAGTCCTTTGAAACAGGTGAACTGAAGAATACAAATGCCCTGGAAGAAAAAGGGGTTGAGACCAGACACTTTCCATTCCAAGCTGAAAGAGCTAAATCATCAATCATAATGGAACAAAGTTTGTGGGAAAATCGTTCACATACTTCTTGTATAAAGGCTCCCTTCCAGACATATCAGATAAGAACATGACGATACTGCATGCTAGCAAAAGATAGGGTTAAAATAGTTTCAGAGTTTTGAAACATGCTTACCTACAGCTTTCTTAATAGACACAAGCGAAAGCTATGATACATTGATATGAAGTTAAAATGAAATGTTGCTGCTTCTAAATAAAATCCAAACTTATCCTTTTAATATTCTACTAGATATTCTAGATCAACATTTTAGTCTAGGTTAAATCTTAGATTTTTAAGCACTTAGTGCACTTGGATATGGTTGACTCTAAGTTGCGTGAGTATTATAGTACTATAAGAAGTGAAGTTAGAAAATAAAATGTTAACTGATTTCAAAGAGTTTGTGTAGCGTTTAGTGGGTGCCTCGTCGAGTTCCCTAACATGAAATTTTAACTGGAAAACAAAAAAGATTTACTTTTCTTTTGTTGGTTGGATGAAATATATAACATCCATGGATGGTAATGGCTGCCTTCTCCTGAAAATGTCTTCCACCACTGCAATATAGGGAAAAAGAATTTACAACAATTTCCGATTTTTTAAAAAAATTGCTTAATTATTGTCCCGAACGTTTAAATAAACTTACGGGAAACTCCTTGATCTGTAATATCTGCCATTTTACATGAATGCGACATGACTTTGACTGTCACTTTATCCATTATCAGTACCTTCCAAGACGATTTTGAACCTTCTCCTGATGTTGACTCCCCTAGCATTTCATACAATAGTCCTGGGAAGAGAAGAAAGAAAATGAGTCCCTAAAAATCATAATTCAAACTTTAGGACAAAGAAAATGGAGAGAGGACATACGATCGCGGCTAAACTGACGAAACACCTTGTATTCTTTTCCGCCACCATGAGACGATTCAGAATCCGAATACGTCATCATTAATTAAATAAAATCCGATTTCCAGATCTAAACCGATTATGATCAATTATTTCTTTATTCTTTGAAGCCAAAATTGAAAGAAAACAATGATAAAGGAAAAAGTGGGAGAAAAAATAGAAAACAAAAAAGAGTGCATGCGTCTGGGGTTGTATGAGAGAAATATGGCGCGGTGTGAGAATGACCGTTAATTTTCATGGATTGTCCGTCAGTTTTGAAAGGTTTACATTTCAGCTTTCACGAAAATATCGCAACTTTAAGTTCAATACTAATTTTCTCAGTCTTTAACTAATCTGATTACAACTTTCTTATGCTTTTAGAGAAAAAAAATGTTTCCTTGTTTATGCATTTAAACTCTTGTGTTTTTTTTTTTTATCTAATCAAGTCTTGATCAGCCATGAAATTATAAACCCAGAACAACATTGATCTCCTTTTTTTTTTTTTTTGACGATTCTTAACTTTGAATCATAGAGATAAACATCATTATTTACATAGTCGATGCTAGTTTTAACTTCAGATTTGTAAGTTTATATATTAATTTTGATATGATGAAGGGGTTCGTTGGTTCAAAGAGAAAATGGTGAACTTCATCATGCCCTCAAAACTTACGAAAAAGTCTCACTTCAAGAATACACAAACATCCATACATGAAAATCCAACCCAAAAAAATAACACCTTTTTTTTTTTTGTTACTATCAAAAATTTTAAAAACAAATTTCAACTATAATAATAAACTAGACCTAAGTACAAGGGCAAAGTAAGGGAGCTGGTGAAGGCCTTGACTCATTAAAAAGGAAAATTACTTCTTTAAACCCAAAAATTATAAAATCTTAAATTAATATGCAATAAATTATAATTTAACCCTCTAAAATTTCTAATTTCGCCCTGAATATTCTCTGAAGTGTTTATCACATTCTCTTTAATAGACTTAAGCATAAAAAAACACCTTCAAACATAAGCTCCAAAGCTATGTTAATTATTCTCGCTTACAAGGTTGAAACTCTTACTAACTCAATAACCAACTCTCAACCTACCTCCTCTGTAAGTAGAAATAATTACCAAAAGATGAATTTTTAATCCTTTAGTTGAATTAGGGATAGGTTCTTTAGTGTTGTTTTCCATTAATAGTTATAATGCAACATTAAATGTTATATTTAGTGGTAAAATACATTATATTTAAAAAATATTAAAATCAATCATCACAAATAAAAAAATTAGGACTTAATGGTATTTTTTAACCATCAATTTTTTTTTAAAAAAAATCAAGTTCATGTGATTTTTGTATCCACTTAAGCCTTTAAACTAAAAAAACTAACAAAATAGATCCTTTGATTAACATTCGGCGCCGCTGGTAGCCTGGTACTTAACAACAATACTAACATAGCCGTCAGTAAGAGTTAATGATCAATACCATATCAACACCATCTGCAGGTGTGACAATGCCACATGGCTTTTTTTTAATTAATTATCAGCAGCTTTATTTTAATAAAATATTTAATTTAGGCTTATTAGTAAAAAAACAGTCCTCAATGAAAAATAATAAAAGAATTAATGAAGTCCTCAACAAAATTTAGCACCCAATTGAGCCCTTAAAGGATGATAAATTAATCAGTCAAGCCCTTTCGTTAATGTTAACCAAGTTTAACTGCTAAGTTTCACTGACGTGGTTGATAGGCCAATCAGTACATGACAACCAGATGTACATCATGCTAACGTGTCAAAATGTCACATCAGTAAATATTTTTAAAAAATAAAAAAATAATTATTTAAAAAATTATATCTAAGATGCCACGTCAACATGATGTATACGTGGCTGCCACTTGTTGCTATATGATTGGTCTATCTAGTGAACATTAAAAGAGGGGCTTAATTGATTTATTTTTCATCCTTTAAAGGCTCAATTGGGTGCTAAATTTTGTTAAGGGCTTAATTGATTTTTTGATCTTTCACTAAGGGCTTTTTTTACTAATAAGCCTTTAATTTACTTTTATAAAATTTTATGATTTTAAATTAGTTTCTAACAAATTTTATAATTTTTTATTGTTTTTAATAAATTTATTTTTTATAAAATTTATAAAACAATTTTGTTTTGAATTAATCTCTAACAATTATTATAAATTTTAATTATTTTTTAATAATTTTTATAAATTTTGTTTTTTTATAATTCTATAATGAATCTAGACAAATTGGATGTTCATATTCATTGTGTATTATTTAAAAAATAATATTAAAATAATATTTGATTTTTTTTATTTTATTGATGTGATATTGACATGACAATATTCAACGATAACATGACACTACCACATTAACCTTTCAATGAAAATGTGGAAGTACTATGTCAGTAATTAGTGATGACATAGAGTTGCCACTTTAGCTTCAATGATGATGTGGATTGCCACATCAATGATTAGTGATGATGTGGCATTGCCACGTCAATAAACGATGCTGACATGGCACTTGTTAACGGTCACGCCTATTTACTGGTAGTATTAATGATTAATATTAATCAAAGGACCTATTTAACCAGTTTTATTAGTTCATAGACTCAATTAAGTAAACAAAATTAAATCAATTTTTTTTAAGTTTGAAAGCTAAAAATACGTTAATCAAAAAAATCACACCCAAAATCATAGAAAACAAAATGGGTAAACTATCAAAATAATCACTTTTGTTTATATTAGGTTACATTTTAGTCACTTATATTTGAAATGTTATATTTTAGTCACTTACATTAATGCGTTGTAATATTTTAGTCACAGAGCCATTAATTGTCGTTACCGGTGTAATGGTAAGCTGACGTGGTATGTTAAATCATCATTTCAAATAAAAATTTTAGGTTAAATTATACAATTAGTCCCCATAATTTTTCGTTTTGAACAATTTAATTTTTTCCTTTATGTTCTTTTAGCTTTTTTTTTTCTTTTTTCTTTTTCATTCTCTTCTGCTTCTCCCTCTATTTTCTTCCATTCTCCACATCTTTTAACGTAATCTTTCTATATTTTCCATTTGTTAAAACTTTTTTATGTTTATGAAAAAGGAAAAGGCGAAACCTGAAACAATAATAAAATTTGCTTTGCATATTCTCACCCTACAATTACAAACCATCATCGCCCATCATCACTTTAACAAACCAATTTGGATATCTCAATAACCTAGTCCACAAGCTCGCCTCACTCGAAGACTTCACTAGTCGTGACTCATAACAGTCCACTCTCAACAAAGTTTCTCGAGCCCGTTCCCTTAACCTTCTAACCAACCCCCATGACCACCTTATCTATCTATCTTACCTACAACATTCTCGCCCTCTCGAAACTATATTGTTTCACAGACTATTTAAATGAGCTCTACACTTTCAATGACTAAACTTATCCTCAATGACTAAAACGACCATCTTAAGAAATTTACCCTCAACTTTACCTAAACTAGTTTGGTTCCATACTCCTTTTCTCTCTTTGGTTCATCCATACTTGACTTCCAATCAAGCTTGCTTGGGAATATCTAAGAAGGTTTAGATTAATTTTATCGTTTGCTTAATTTTATTCGTCAGAAAATAAAAGAAAAGGAAAGGAATAATCTACATGATTTTGTAAAAGTTTGGAAATGGAAAAAAATTGTTTTGAATATAAAGAATTCAATTTATGTTTATATTTGATTAAGGATGTGATTTTTTATATTGATTAGTTAGATCCAATTTTAGTTTCAAAATTAGGTTATATTCAAATCGAGATTTGATTAAGAATGATTGATATTCGATTTTGAGTGAAATTCAATTTAGGAGTAGTGTGAAAGAAACAAAGACTTAGTTTATTTAGTGGGCAAATATTATGTTTCTATAGTGAAGAATATGATAAGATAGAAAAATAAAGGGGAAGAAGAAAAGGAAAATAAAGAAAAAAAATTGTTCAAAAAAATAAAAGTACATATAGGAACTAGTTTTAACAAATGGAAAACATAGAAAAGCTACGTTAAAAAAAATGGAGAAGGGAAGAAAGCTGAGGGGGAAGCAGAAGAGAATGAAAAAAAAAAAAAGGAAAGTTCAAATAACATAAAAGAAAAAAATTAAATTGCTCGAGACGAAAAAAATATAGGAACCAATTGTATAATTTAACTTAAAATTTTCATTTGAAATGATGATTTAACATGCCACATTAGCTTATCGTTATACCGTTAACGATACTTTACGCTTAATGATTAAAATGCTACAACACGAAAACATAAGTGACTAAAATGTAATATTTTAAATATAAATAACAAACAAATAGAGGTGAATATTTTAATAATTTACATACATTGGTTTTAAAAAGGATATTTGTAGCAGGGATAATAAATTTTTAAAGAAGTAAACAAAGGGAAATGTGAAGATAGGAAGCTTGAAAAGCAGAGGGTTTCAAGAATCCCAAAACAAAGTTGGGGAGACCATGAAGGGTGGGTGGGCGGTGAATAGAATAGCAATGATCAAACTTAGATTTTAGTGTTGGTTGTTGACCAAAACTAACCATTAATGTACCCTTGTTTTTAGTCTTTTCTATGCATCCATTCATCTAATTATATTATTATTAATATTCCCTTGATTTATACCTTCAACATTAATCTTTCGTTTGATTTAATAATTGCAGTTTCAGACTGATGATTTATATTCTAATTTTAGAATATTAACTCTATATTAATAAATATTATTTTTATTTTTATAAATAATTTTAACCCTAATTAACCCCTCAAACCCATTTCCTTTTTTTTTCTTATATTGCTTCCACGTTTTACCTTTAAAAAAAAAACTTTGTTACAATTCATTCAGGCCTTAAAAAATTTCACTTTATTCACTTATTATAAAATTTCATTGTATATTTTATTAATTTTTTTGTTTTTAATTATTTATTTAAAATTTCGATATTTTCACTTAAATTATATAATTATATATTAAATAATCAAAATATTTAAAATAATTTATCTATATCTTAGTAATTTTAATATTTTAAATTATTTATTAAATTTTTTATGTTATAAGGTCTACTAAATACATATATTATTCTAATATTCTTAACAATAATTTTCTATTTTATCATAGTTCACCAGACCATTATTATTGCGTTTAAATTCAAAAATACATCTTACGATTTATTTTAATTTCACCACCACTATTATTTTTAATTTCACAGGAGATAATATCACTTGTGGTAGCCTCAATTTAATAAATTTTTTAATCCTAAAATTCTCACTTAATAAACTAATAAAATTACAGCCTAACTCTCCAAAAAAAAAAATATTGGTCGCACTAAAAAAAATCGATTTCACCTCCTAAAAGATGTACAAATATTTCCCCGTGGGAAATGTTCTTCATATAGCATTACATGCATCATTTAAAATGATGCATTATACATCATAGCTAATATATAGATGAGAATATTTGGGGGGGGGGGGGGAATGGGTTAAGTAGAAATCATAGTTTCTACAACGTGAGGACGGCCTCCAAAATTATAAAGAAAGAGCAAGGGCGGCTCACTATTGGTTCGAGAAATTAGTTGAATTAATAGTATAGATTTTTAAATGATTTCAAATTTATAATTAAAATTTAAAGGAATAAATTTTATAATTATACGTAAAATTTGGTTTAACGTGTAATTTTATATATGAAGTTTGATTTTTTATAATTTTGATTTGACCCAATTGTAAAAAATTATTAGTATTATTATTGACATAACATTATTTTATATTTATATATTGCATAAGCAAATAATTATATTTATTCAATACAAAAATAATTTGATGTATTTATTTATTTAAATGTGTATAATCAAATCAAAATTAAAATTTCATGTCAAAATTTCACATATATATAATTACATTAAATCAAAATTTAACTATAATTTTAAGATATATTGGGAATTTAAATTAAATATCTGAAAATTGACTTAGTTAGGCTGTCACATATCAATTGTGTATCTCTAATATCATAATTCAAGTTTGTTACAAAAATATAATAGCTGCATTAAATCTATTAACATTCTGTCTCTTATTTGGCCAAATTAATTAGAACAATATATATATAGTTAGTAAAGAACAAAACATAGCTTAGTTAGTTGGTATCATCATCTTATTAACAAAAGAAAATGTTTAGTTAAGAAGTTGGACTGTTTTAAATCCTTTAAAATAGATTATATTGTAAAGAAAGAGTTGGATAAACGGTGTTTTTAGTTATGGTAAAGTTAAAAATAACAATGATGATGAGATTATTTATTGTAATTGTCAGTGGTTGATACAAAGTGACTAAGTTTATCAACAAAAATTAATAGTGACGCATCTTCCCATGTGATATCACTTCCCTCGGAGTCAAAAATAATATTTAGATAAAATTCTATCCGCAATGAAAACTCTAGAATTCGATATCGAGAAAAAAACAAGCATGTTTCTTTGAATCACTTGTTCATCATATATTCTTGTTATAAATTTTAGCTTTTTAGAAGTCGAAAAAGGAAATTTCCTCCCCGCTTTATCTCCGACAGAGTTTTATCTGTAAAGTATTTAACTGTAATTTCACAGCAAGAGCAAGGGGACAAGACCTTATCCTCCCATAATTAACAAACAAGACAAGAGAGTGAAACCTGGTGGGGAAGATACTGATGTAAACGTCTGAGCTACGAACGTTTCATTTTGTCCCCATGTGTTGGTAGACCCGCAGGGAATAAAGGGTATTCCATATTATATAATTCAACATACACTGAATAATGGACTACACTTCTCCATGGTTCATTTTCACAGGCTTTGAATTTTTGTTCATTTCTCTTTTTTTAATTGAATCAAGTTTCTATGACAAGTTAACCCGAATTTGGTCTAACATATTTTCATAGGCTTTTTTTTATAGATATTAATTAAAAAGAATTTAAACTTCGATTTTGGTCCTTCACTTATGTTCAAACTCAAAATTTTCCATCAAAACGATTTTTTTCTATCTTACCAAGTTGATTTTTGTTTGTGTGAAAATGATTTTAAAAAAAAAATAAATCACATTAATATTTTAGCTCGAAATCTTAACACTAACTATTTAGAATAACAACATTAAAATAATATCAAATAAAAAAATAAACACCAAATCTAGTAAAGGAATCAAATTTAACATAAAAATAATTCACATTGTCGGTTGTCAAATGGCTGAATCTCTTCAATAAGAACCTACCCCAGTTGTTTGCATGCAAATATTATAAGCCAATATAATACCAGATGCCGGGCCCCACCCCATATATATGACATCAATGGCATTGGTAATAACCTCAACCAAAGGTATAGTTTTACTCACCAAAGACCAAACATACTTTCAAGCAAACAGAAGAATAAAACACAAGTAAGGGCAAAATGGCTTGTTGTTGGTCTGCTGAGAATGCCACTAAAGCTTATCTCCGAGCCTTGAATATGGTATGCAAAGGTCCTTTTATACTCCGTAAATTTTTTCTCTTCTAAACTATATACTTGCTAATTACTTTCCCTTCTGATGTATTTTATAGGGAAGAACAGGCAAAGGCAAAGAACCAGACGTAGCTGAGTTCATATCCGCCATTGCGGCCGGAAACAACGCACAGCTCATGGTGATAACATGCGCTAACGTCGCCGGATCCACAGCGCTAGCCTTGGTCGCGGCGGCTCGTCAAACGGGCGGCCGAGTGGTGTGCATCTTAACTAGTCTCCACCATTATGATGCATCCGTAAGTGCAGTTGGAAACTATGGAGATTGTATCGATTTCGTTATTGGCGATACCGAGAAGCTTCTAAATGAGTACAGAAATGCAGATTTTATGCTTATTGACTGTAATATCAGCGATCACAAGACGGTATTGAAAACAGCACAAGAGGGTGCAAAGCATGGAGGAGGAGGTACCCTCATTGTAGGGTACAATGCCCTTCATAATAAGGAACTTGCAGGTTGCAGCGGTGCTGATGGATTTAAGACCTACTATCTTCCCATTGGAGAAGGCCTGCTGGTGATTAGAAAAGGGATGCCCAACGAGGCAAGAAAAAGTAGCCGTTGGGTTGTTAAAATAGATAAATGGACCGGTGAGGAGCATGTTTTTAGGATCACTTCACCACAAATCAAAGCTTAAGGCCGAGGTTTTGCTTTTAAGAACCCGAACTCGAGTTTAGTTGAATTAGTTTGTACATAAATTTTTTTTCTCTCTTCGTTTGTTTTACTGTTCATGTTAATCATGTTTAAACGCAGGTAAATAAATTTTCTTAACAATAATTATTTTAAAAAATAAACTCAATTTAATACCTGAAAAAAATATCTATCATTGATAATTTGTACATATTAAAGAAGTAAAATCCGTTGTATTTTAATTTGGATTTTAATATTTGCAATAAAAAATAAATTTCTTTAGCCGAATCACAGCTTAAACAAAGATGTTCTAGCTTCACTAAAAACAAATTGCTCAAAACTTTGCTCCAGTTGAGCAGAGTATTGTTATAGAAGCTTAAACTTAGCTGGAAGTAAAAATGATTAAATTCATTTGTAACCCTTGTTTGAACTTTGAGCTGTGAGTATATATATTATAAGCAAAATAATAATTTTATATTAATAAATTAAAAACTTGATTCATCTTATACGTTGTGTCAATTCATTACAAATCTCGAGCTACATAAGTTACAAATCACTTGACAATGAACAAATTGAATTCAAATAATTTGTGAGTCCTATTTACTTTCTTACTCTCATTGTAATTTACTGGTAATACTAGTAACTAATGTAAGATCATTATAATCTTGATATAAAGCAATCAAAAACCTAATATTTTATAAGCAATGATTCTAGTATCTTTAAAATAATATGAGTTTAAAAATTACTTGACATAGAATTAGAGTGAGTTATTGGGTTTGATGAAGAAGAACATCATGATTAATTGATTATCCCTTTTGTTACACAAACCCTAAGCAATGAAGTCTATAATTTTTTATTTCTTTATTTTTTTATTTTGTGTGTGTATTCCTAGCAGGTAAAGGAAGGATTAATTTATAACGACGGACTTTTACTTTGATACTGAATAAATGGATAAGATTTAACTTCTATTAAAGTAAAACACTTAATCCCTTTAAATTGGGTCAATTGATTTTATACTTATTCGGGTCCATAAAATTAGGCTAAAATCTTACATTCTTTCACTTGGCTCAAGGCGATAAAATATAAATTTTTAAAAAATAACCATTGAGAGGGCATAACAAAATAACACTCATCATTATTATCATGTGATAGTAAATTGCAAAAATGAATTATGATGGTTGCATATAGTTTAAGTCACATACTTCCTTCCATATACAACAACAATACAATCCAATATAATAGGTCTTTAAGTAACTATAAAGATTTTCTTATTTTAAATTATTTCAAAATTATGGGCACACAATCATAATAATTAAACATGAAATATGTTAATTTTTATTTCTAAAACAAAATAATTGAGTTTAGAGTGTCACGTTACCATAAAATATCATTCATATTGAGATCCATTCTATACGCATGTGTTTTTTTAATGTCTTTGGTTGTAAGCCTTTAGTTAACAAATTTGCAATCGTAAGATCAATTCTAATATGCTTTATAAACATTTTTTATTTTTATTACATTTTTTATTTTTATTTTTTGACTAAAATTTCAGACTGGGCTTTATTATTTTCTATATAAACAGATGACATAACAAAAAAAAAAAAAGTCCAAAAAATTGAAAGAAATAGAAAAACAACGAAATTTGGCCCAAAAACTAAAAGGCCCAAGAAAATTCAGCATAAAACAAATAAACAGAACAATCTAGAAACGTGAAAGCACCGAATATACAACTTCTTAATTCGCGATTGGGGAATACAAAGAGTGGGTTTTCTACTGTCAAGACATCTAGCAAAATCTGAATTTAAATATCTAATCACTTCCAACTGATCATTAGATCTCTTATACATGAGCATGTAATTCTTCGTTCCTTCTAGGTATTCTAAATCTTTCTTTGCAATCTTTTGATGATCAATTCTAGGATTACTTTGATATCTGCCAAGCATCTCATCTCAACTGCAAAGCTAATATCGGGTCTTGTGTAGGTCTTGACATACATCAAACTACCTATAACTGAAGCGTAAGGAATTGATTCCATTCCTTTTCATTCCACATCTTTTTTGTGACATTGCATGAGATTGAATTTGTTCCCTTTTTGTATAAGAACAATTCTTGCTAAACAATTATACATATTTAATCTTTTTAGAACTCTTTCGATATAGTTTTTCTAAGACAATCCTAACAATCCTTGTGATCTATCTCAAAATATTTCAACTACTATCACATAGGATATCTCTCACATATCTTTCATTTTAAAGTTATTCGAGAGAAAAGCTTTAATCTCACGCAATATGCCAAAATCATTTGCAGCAAGCAAAATACCGTAAACATATAGAACTAAGAAAATAAACGTGTCCCACTGATCTTTTGATATATACACCGATCAATAATGTTTTCTTGAAAACTAAAAGACTTTATGGTACCATTAAACTTGATGTTCCATTGTTGTGAATCTTGTTTAAATTCATATATTGACTTTTTAAGTTTACACCGCATTTGACCTTTTCTTTCAATTGAAAAACCTTTAGGTCAGTCCATATAAACTCCTTTCTCAATATACTCATTTAGAAAGGTTGTTTTCACATCCATTTGGTCTAAGTACTCTAAACCATAATAAGTCACTGATGCCAAAATAATTCTTAAGGAGTCTTTTTTAGAGATTGGTGAAAAATTATCTTTATAATCAATATAATCGTTTTGAGTGTAACTTTAGACAATGAGTCTAGCTTTATATCGTTCTATATTGACATTTGTTTCATATTTGGTTTTAAAAATTCATTTACATCGAACTCATTTTGAACCTTTTGGCCATTCGACAACGTCTTAGACTTCGTTTTGTTCCATAGATTTCATCTCATCTTTCATGGATTTAGTCATTTATTAATCTCGTCTCTATTTATGGCTTGTGAAAACAAAACTAGATCTTTATTTATTCCAATATTAAAATCTGACTATTGCAAATAAATTACATAATCACCAGAAATGATTGATTTTCTCTCTTTGAGATCCTCTTAATGGGGTTATTTGTGTGGTTATTTTTATTAGACCTTTGTGAGTTAGTTTCTTCTAGGGGTGTTTTATGATCAGTTCAATGCTTTGCAACATTTTGAGGACATTCATTAATTGCCGGAACCATATTTATGAAATTTGTGGATAAAGAAACATTTATAAATATAAGAAATTCTACACTAATTATTCTTATAATCATAACTTATTTTGAATCACTCTCACTAACTTCACCATTCTTATTCTTTAGATTATATTAAAGCACATCGATTAAATTTATACAATACTTAGAAGGTTTAATTCTGGATCCAGTCCCTGTACTTTTCTGAACCTTGAAATTCACTCTTTTTATTTTTGTTTCTAAGAATCACATTGTTAATATGTTTTTCATTAAATTTAAAGATGTAATATTTAAATATTTAAAGTTTCATTTAAAAATTAAAACTCAATAGATAACATATGTCCAAATTTAACACAAGTGAGTTAATAATGTTATCAATTGGATTTTAATTTTAAAATTTTAACAAGTAAAAGGGCTAAATTTCTAAAATTTGAACACACAAGGATTGCATACAGAATTAGACCTATTGAGAAGAAAACTCACTTCGTCTGATAAAATATTTACATAAGATTGCCGCCGCATCTTTTGGTTTATCCTCGAAAAACATGCTCCTCTCCTGATCGATGATCGATGTACTTAATCCAACGGCTAGGACACTTCTTGATCCTCACACCCCCACTATTAGCTCCTGCATGAGCAACATGTAATCCCTGCCCTACCGGTAAAAACAAAGATCTCACGACACGTGTCCCTTTTTCAAGCACCCCATGCCATCTAAACCCAGAAATGCCCCTATGGCATGCATTCTTGCATGCCAATACCGCACCGTCATGATTCAATTTAGCACACCTTAAAACCCTAGCGAAATCCTTTCGCTTTAAGTCCACGACCAGGAAATCCACATCGTGGAGCCCCTCCATCACTTCCTCCGCTTCTCCGACGATCACCGCCGTCGATGACACCGTCCCGGCTTCCTCCATGGCCTTGATGTAGCCCAATCTTGACCGTTCATCCGGGACTACGCACACGTGTCTTCCGCACGTGTGACGCGCCGCTACGGCGAGGCCTACGCTGGTTGCTATGGGACTCCCGTACGACCACGATTCCACTATCAGCTTCGAGTTCCAGCCGGCAGCCATGGCTGATAGGAACTCTGACACGCCTGGCTCTTTGAAATTTTGACACTGCAAATTAGCTAGCTATTAAAATACAAAAAGAAATTGATCCATAGGTAAAAGGCAATGGAAACGGGAAACTTACTTACCAGTTCTTTAACAGTGTCTAGATAAGCTTTTGAAGCTATTTCTTGAGACCAAACCATCTGGATCATATCGCTCTTTATGAATTTTCTCCAGTTTTTTTTCTTTTTGGCGCTATCGATCTAGATTTTTTTTATAATGTATTTTTTTGCGGTGGAGTTGTTAGTTATAGCTTTTAAATGCTTGCAAGGTGGGTGCAGGAGAAAGGCCAACGTTGACATTCGCTTACAAAATTGGAAATTTAAAAAGACGTATAAGCTTGCCCTTCCTTGTGAGATGATAACTGATAAGCAGCGCTAATTGCCTCACCACACTAAAATCACTAATATATTATAATATTGAATCCAATTTAATGTCTCCACACTTGAGTTGAGATATAATGATTCATCAAAATGTTTACCAATTACTTCAACACAAACAAATTACAAACTAACAATACTAAAATAGTTCATGATGAGATTTCAGTAATCATATTTTTTTCCTTTTTGGTAAGATACATGCGCATGCAAAGTTCCTAAATAATCCTGTTGAAGAATATCGATTAGTCGAGATGAATGGGAGTCTAACCATTGCACCTCAAAACCATGTAATCTCAATTCTCACAAAAAAAAAAAATATATATATAGTATAGCTATTTTTTTAATATTAATATCATTATAGTTCTTATAATATCTGTTCTTTTTTATACAATGCTTAAAATTACCTATACCTCCTCCTCAACCCTTAAATAAGAGCATACTCAAACCCATGACATCTTGCACCACATCAATAAAGTCGATCATCATTTGGCGTAATCTTAATTTTCATCGTAATGAATATACCAATTCAATTTTGATTGGTAATCATGCGGAGGAGGGGCAGGCCTTGTACTGGCAGTCCGGAATCGTACGTATAATCTAATTTTTGTCAACTCTTCTACCCGACTTTACTTTTTCTTCTTGAATAATTGCTGACGTTTTTGTGTTTTTAAAATTTTCTAAAGATGCATAATGATAAGTTAGTACTTAATGTTTATTTTTTTCTTTTGTATTTTGGAGTCCCATCCTTTAAAATTAAGTTAAAATATTTTTTTAGATGGAAAAGTCATTAAAATTTTAACAAAACTTACGCGACAAATCACGTGATAATCTAGGTATACTTAATAAAAATATTTAAAAAATAAAAATTTCATAAAAAAACATTCATGTCAGCAACGAAGTTTAAGTAAACTAAACATTTCAAATAAAAGTTTTCATTCAAAATGTGAAGGTTGAGGGTGAAGGTGATCTAAAGAAAAGAATTAGGGTCTAGATAATAAAATTAATAAAGCTAAATTTATAAATTATACCTTTTTAAAATGAAATAAAGCCACCTTAGTATGATTAAAATCCGTTTACTTTAGTTGCAAGTGACAAATATAATTTGATTGGTCGGTTTGGACAGAAATGTTTAGTTTGATATGAATCAATAAATATTTAATGTGGAGAGAGAGGAAGACAAGAATGAGCTGGATTATGCTTTAGGCAATGGCTTGCGCTTTAATTACTTTTTATGAATTTGACCTGCAAATTTTGAATTATATTTATATAGACCTCGTAGTAATTCAAGTTTCCGGTCAATGATTTGTTATGATTATTATTTATTATTCATTTCTTAATTATAAATCCTTTTTCCTTCCGATTCAGCACGCACATGAAGGAAAATATATCTATAAATCTAGGATATATTTTGAGATAATATTATAAATCAAATTTTGTGTTATTCTCACCTCATTGATTTATTTTTTATATTTTGATTTGGTCAATTATATTTTTTATATTTAAAATTTTATTTTTAACCTAAACAACATCGGTTATATTCATTTGATTAGAATTTTGCTATTTGTCTTGTACTATAGGTAAATTTGTAGGTTTGCTTCAAATTTTCCAATTTGATCATTTATAGTTTTTATACATTTTGAATTTTAAAATTTTAATTTTAGCATAAATGAAGACACTTAAATCTACTAATTAATCTTTTTTTTTATAAATAATATGTAAAAATCGCAAGTTAAAATGACAATAAGCATATAATAATTTGTTTTCTACCCAAGATTTTGAAAATAGTACTATAATTCAATAAATTTAATAACTACCCTTTTAGTTTTAAAAAAATAATTATTATTTAATCAAGATTAAAGTTAAAAATTTAATAAATACAATGACATAAAATAATCTAATTAAAATATAAAAATTAAAAGATAGTAGCCATTCCCCCTACGGTACACTTAATCGACTCAAATCTATGTACCATACATACTTATATATAGAATGAAAATTCTATTTAGGCTTCTCTCTGGTTCAAACAATATCATGGATGTCATCAATGATATCACATGTATAGTGTTTTTTTCATACTTTAGAACAGGGTTGAGATTGATCAAAATCAACACAATGATAGTCTGTCTCAATTTCATGACCTTCTATCTTTCTTACTCTTATCAACATATTTGTCCTCCATCTATGAGTGGTCACTGGAAGTTGGCACTACAACTTCCACCGAAGATTTCAGAGGATTATCTTCTATCAAATTTCTTCCACATTAGCATTCATCATCAACCACCACATTAATAGACTCCATTACCTTCTGTGTCCTATTATTTTATAAGCTCTACTATTCGAAGCAAACCACGGAAAAACACCTTGATCAGATTTGGAGTCAAACTTTCCTTGATGCTCTCGGTCCTTCAAACTGAAGTAGGCACTTCCAAAGACATGAAAGTATTTCACACATGGTTTTCTACCCTTCGATAACACGTAAGGGGTGACTTGAGTCTTTGGCCTTAGATGAACCCTAATGATCACATAGGTAGTTGTGTTAACAGTCTCACGAGCAATACCCTTACTGTTTAGCACCACCCTAGCCATCTCTTGTACTGATATGTTTTTTTCTTCCTACAACTCCATTTTGTTATGGAGTTTTTGGAGTAAAAAACTCATACTTGATCACTTCATTCTTATACTAATCAACAAAATCCTCATTTTCAAACTCCCTTTCGTGGTCGCTTCTTATCCTTTTGATCATTCCAATAACTCGACCATTTTCATTCATCAAGATTTTGCACAGCTTCCTAAAGGCTTCAAAAGTGTCAGACTTGTCTCTAAAGAATCTCACCCATATGAATTTCAAAAAGTCATCTACGCAGACTATCACATATCTCTTGCCACCAATACTCTCTGTTTGTATAAAGCCTATCAAATCCATGTGAAGTAACTCTAGTGGCTCTAATGTTTGAACTTGAGAGACTTTCTTATGCTTCTCTCTGTGTTGTTTACCCTTCAAACAATTGTTGCAGACTTCAGGAACATCACCACTCAGTTTATGAACACCGCTAACAGCTTTGAATTGGATTAGCCTTTAAAGTCCTTTGTAATGCACATGGCCAAGTTTCTCATGCCATATTTCTAACTTAAAGACACTTGCCTTGTGACACTTCACAGATTGTAGAACCTTGTAGAAATTATCAAAGGTCCTGACCCCTTCCATAATTTTCTCCTTTGTCTTGGAAAGACATTTTCCAACCATTTTTGGTGAAGTTGACCAACATCCTTTGGTCACACAGTTGGCTTATATTGATAATATTAGCTTTCAAACCATTCACCTGTAACATATTTTTCAACCTAGGCAAACATGGAGTATCTAAAGTACATTTTCTAATTATATCACCCTTGTTTCCATCACCAAAAGTAACTCTCCCACCAAGGTAATCTTCAAAGTCAACAATGGAATTCTATTTCTTTATCATGTGTCTTGAACAACCACTGTTGAAATACCACACATCTTCATGAGAAACCTTCAAGGATCTATGTGCTACAAGCAAACACTTTGCTTGTTTTTTCCTCCAAACTTATTTCTATCTTCTAGTTGGTAAGCGGTTGTGTGTAGTTGGCACTTTAGTTGGCATTGAATGTTTCCACCTCAAATCATGTAACATATTGAAACACTTTGGTCTAATATGTCGTGGTGTACTACAATAATGACGAATGATTCTAGAACGAGTAGATACCTTTTTATTCTTAATCATCATAGTCTTAGTTAGATGTGATTATGGGTCGAGCCTTAACAAAATTTTATGCCCATTTTCTAGGCCTAGGCTTGACTCGGCCTGAAAAATGAGCCTAAAATTTTTTCCAAGCTCGACCTAGATAAAAATGCTAAAGCTCAAGCCTGGCCCGACTCGCCCGTATTACTTTTTTTTGTAATATTATTTTTATATAAAACAAATTTAAAAAATATAATACATCAAATACACCAAAAAAATTTAAATAAATATTTTCCAACAAATTAAAAATAAATTTTAAAAAATATCTATACTTAAATAACATTAAAATAGGTGTAACTTAACAAGCATATGCCTCTAAAATAATAGAAAAATTAACAATAAAACAACAATTATACAATATCAGATAGAGGTGTGCATGGGTCGGGCTGGGCTCAACTAAAAATTTAGGCCCGTTTGCTATGCCTGGGCGGAAAAATAGGCCTAAAATTTTGCCCAAGCCCGACCCTACTCTCCCATATTAATTTTTATATAATTTTAAAATATATATAATACATATAAAATACTAAAAACATCAAAATAAATATTTCCCAACAAATTAAAAATAAATTTTAAAAAATATGTATACTTAAATAACACTAAGATAGATGCAACTTAACAACCAAATGTCTCTAAAGTAATAACAAAATTAACAAATGTCTTTAAAGTAATAACAAAATTAACAATAAAATAAGTTTTATACAATATCCAAACAATAACAACAAAATAGTAGCAACATAATAATAAAATTGTAACACCCCAAACCCGGCCTAGACGTTATGGCCGAATTTGGCGATATCACATTGAAGTGTTTTTCGAAAACATAGTTTCATTGGAAAACCCATTCTATATTAACGGAAATTTTAGGGTATTCTGTTCATTTAAAACTCAAGCCGTTTTTAGCAGAGTGTTGATCATATTAGTTTGTTACTATACTTTAAAACAATGTTTGATGCGGAAGCTATTATAGCATGTTACAAAAACGTGGTGTTTTGAAAAACATTTATCTTTTGAGAAACCGCGTCCTACTATTTTTAGATATGAATTAAACTAAGTAAAATCCCAAATTAAAAGTTAAAAATTTAAAGAGGCCTTATTATAAAAACAAATACCCAAATTAAATTTCTTGTAAGTAAAAAGTCAAATATAGAAGCAGGTGCGGTTATGTGACCACTTCCGACTCCCTCACAGCACCGATCCGCCTAAGAATGGGGATTACCATTACAGATAAATAGAGGGGTGAGTTTACGAAAACTCAGTGTGTAACTCCATATAAGCAAATAGCCAATCATGCCATAGGCAAGTATAGTTTGGGCCTAAGCCCAAATCAATAACAGTTTAGTTCAGTTGGGGCCTTAGCCCATTACAGTATCAGTATCAGTGTGGGCCTTAGCCCATTTTAGTGACAGTAACAGTTCAGGCATGCAATCAGAAATCCTACCCAACCAGCCTCTACACTCCACTCCGTCCAGCCTACACTTCATGTGGGGATAAAATCGATCCACCCATCCTTACACTCCAAAAATTAGCACCGGTTGCGGCACTAAACAGTATTTGCAGCAGAGCTGCCAGTACAGTTCACTTCCTCCAATCATAGTAATCCCCTCTCCATGCAACATATCACACATGTATGCAACATATATATATCATGGCATGCTCACATACAATCCTACATAACATAAGGCATACAGTCATTTTATATCATAGGGGCATAACAATCATTTTATATTAGTTTGGGGTCTAGGTATACTTACCGACCCACCAGTAGGTCCACAGTCATCTCGAGCGACACGTGCAACCTTAACGTTAAACAGTGAAAATAGGCCCAAGGCCCATAATGCGGGCCCACGCTCATGTGGCCCACATAGCCCGGAATTGGTCTCAGTCATGTAAATTACACAGCTTGGCCCAATATTCTCCACACGTTCGTATGGTTTACCCGTTTCGACTGAACATGGCCCAAAACGGCCTAAGACCATGAAATTGCTCATGGTGGCCTCAACAGTCAAACGCCCACGGTTTATGCGTACGGATTACCACACGAGCGAGCGCACGCTCGTGTAGCGTCAATTGTCATATTTTTCAGCTTTTGCCGATTTACGATTTGGGTAGTGTTTACACACCTGTTTGCGAAAACGTGCAAATAACCCGCGAGCACCAAACCTGCTTTGATTGAACAAATGTGGTCTAGCCCTCTTAGACCGCTGACGAAGGTTGATTACAAACTCCTTGACCAATATCTACGTTACAAGCAGATTTTATTAGACAGAATTGTTTATACACATGATTAAATCCACATGTGATAATTTAAAGCACCACAGAACCCAAAAGTAAGGGAAAGAGCGTTCGGCCTATCCCCACGAATGCAAGACAAAATACCCATATTGAACACGCTGATTAAGAATATCGTTACCTTCAATCGATTGATGAGAGAAAGGTTTTGAACGCTTCAATACCACTTGCAAACTCCTTCACTCCTCGAGAAGTTCTAAAACCGAAAGAAACACCACACGTAAGGAAAGGAAGCCGAGAATCGGCAATAAGGGAAAAAGAGTATTCGGCTTTAGACAGTGTAAGAAAGGAAGACTTGATACGTATTAAGAGAAAACAGGAAAGAGTCGAGTGCTCTTATCGATTTGTCAGAGAATAATCGTTAAACCGAAGACGCAATAGCGATGAAGAATGAAGTAATCCGCCTGGGTACCAACTAGAGAAAGATGGTAAGAGAAAATGGTTTAAGGGAGAAAAGAGAAGAGAATCGAATGAGGGGAAGAAGGTATATTCGGCCAACACAGAGTCAATTGGGAAAAGAAACGAAGAATAAACAATTAAAAGAGGAAGAATTCGACCAAAGAAATGGTTGTCAAAAAGAAAAACGAACGAGGTGAAACAGAACCCCTACCACATTCGGCCTTCAAGCAACAGAGGAAAAACAATTACAAAGCAAAACCCGAAATGAGGAGTATACCAAATAAGGAGTATACCACTCTGGCCGAAATTCTTGAGTGCCCACAAACCAATTTCGGCACAACACTCCCTCTCTTCTCACCTCCCTTAATTTTCTCCTAAAATCCCTCATCAAATCTCTCCACTCGATCACACCTCCCCTCAACCACTCAATTTGAATTCTTCTCTACCACTTCAGTGTTTCAGTCAAACTACGACACCCCCTACCGCACAGCAGCAAAACAAATACTCCACTACCCCCATCAAGATTCGAACCTCAGTCCACGCCACTTACCCCCTAGACCAGCAGACTTTTTATGTCTTGCTTTACCCACAATAATTTAAAAGCCCACTAACTATAGGCAAGGGTTTATTCCTTAAAAACAAAACTTTTTGCACATGCCCAGGCTTGAACCCAAGACTTCTCAGACACTCCCAAACACACCCAAATCACTTAACCACTGAAGCAGACAAGTATTTGCGTTACAAATATACAAAAATAAGTACTTAAATTTTGGGGCGTTACAAAAATGGTAGCAAAATAGGGAGAAAACAAAAAGAAAATAATATTAAAAAAAAGAGTAGATTTTTTTGTCCTTTAATGAATTTGGGCCGAGTCGGGCTGATCTCGAGCCAAAAATGCCTTACCCGAGGCTTGGCCTGTTTTTTAAACGGGTCTTTTTTTTGTCTAAGCCCATTTTTCGTGCTTATATTTTTGCCCAAACCCTCCCACATTTCGGATGGGCCTTCGGGTTGGGTCGGATGGCCCGACCCATGAGCAGGTCTAATATCATAGCAGCAACAATAAAATAGTAATAATATAATACCGAAATGGCAACAAATTAACAACAAAACACAACAGCAAAATAGTATAAACAACATCAAAACATAATAGTAGTGTTTTTTTTTGTAAATCTAGGTCGGGCCTGAGCTAAGAAAAGCTTCCCCGAGGCTCGATCTGTTCAAAAAACGGGCTTCATTTTCTGTCCAAGACCATTTTTCAAGCCTATGTTTCTTCCCAAACCCTCCCACTTTTTTGGGTCGGTAGTCTTAGTTGATCATTCACCAACTTCAGTCTGCTTGGATGCTTTCATACACACAACTAGACTCTCCATAACGACTTTCCCTTTGTTGATAAATCTTAGTCCACCTCTTCCAAGTTCCCTTTTCCAAAGGAAAGTATTTCGTCCAACTTGCTAATCCTAGCATTGAACTTTTCAAGAAGCAATTTTGTTTCAGGCAACTCTTTTTTGTGTTAACCAGATTATCCAACTCTTTGGTCAACAAAGACTCTTTAGCCTCAACCTGTTTGATCAACTTCCTATTTTCCTCATTTAGTTGAGTATTCTCCTATGATAACTGAGTAATCAACTCACATACTTATTCCAATTTACTCCGTATGGTCTTGTAAGTGTTCGGGAGCTTTCCATCAGAACCTCCATCAAAATCATCATCTACCTCAACCTCAAAACTAGATAACACATTCAAACTAATGGTAACAAAGTTATCACTTGTTCCTAATCAGACCCAGAACTGCTAACAGTGTCCTGATCATTCCATAGAGAACTCAATGCCTTCTTCATCTTCTTTAAAGTGTTAACACACCCAGCCTGAATATGACCATAACCAAGACATTCATGAAACTAGATGCCCTTCTTCTTTTCTTTCTCAGTCTCTTCTTTGACAGGAACACATTTTCTCTCATTCTTAGAAGTGTTCTTTGATGTATTGGATCTAGTGCCCTAAATGTAGTATTTTTGTCTATGTACACTTGTAATTTTTTTGAACAGATTGCTTAATAAAACAAAATTCATTGATTACAATAATATACTTTGTATAATTGGCCTCATAAGGTTTTTTAATGTAAAACAAAATAGAAGAAAAATATTAGCTCACTGGTTGTCTAATGTTTAAACTAATACTAAGTGGTATTACGTGATCGGATCGTAATACGAAAAGACAACTTGTATTTATAGACGAACCTAAACCTGTCCTTAGTTTAATCAGAAATTATCAAACTGATTGAAAAACTAATATGTTGTCTATCAAGTCCAATTGTGGAGATGACTTGTCTTGGGCATCGGAGCGGATGACTTCCAAAAGATACAGACATAGATGTGACTGACAGGACTGTTAGTACATCAGATAGGCCCCCAAAAGAATAGATTCTAAATTTTTTTATGGATTTATTCACTTGTGACGTTCATAGTGTGGCATACATAAATTCTAAGTGGATGACAAACTATGTATCTGTGACTCGTATACTTTGATGTAAGTAAAAGCACGAGTTCAAATAGATAAGGAACCGAAAGATGGTGCGTTGGGTATACAACTTATGTAGTATGTAGCGTCATTCATAACAATGGAATTCATAGTTCGAGACATAGGTAAATGATATCCTCTTATTGGCTTTACATGGTTGATGAAAAGTAAAACTAGCCACGGGTTGTTCATCTTTGTAATGAATAACTTGATTACTATTTGATAGTAATTGACTTTTCATGAAGGAATATATAATAGTTACCATGAGATAAAATAAGAACATATTAGGAGAACGAATATTATCCAAGAGAGATTAAGGATATCCTATGAGGGTAACACACTTGTGACAATGTCATTGGACGAGCATTGATTGAGTTGTTTTCGTAATGGTATGTCATTGGGAAAGCTCAGTCACAATACTATAGTAGAATGACTTCGTGACTAAATGAGTTTATAATTAATAGGCGAAAAGTTGGAACTTAGTTATAAATCATTTGAGTCTTAATTACATATGTCCAATCGGTCACTTCGCTAGCTCGTTCAAATCAGAAATGAATTGCATGTTTAATTAAATGAATAGAAATGGTAAAAACGGAAAAATAAGAAACATTTAGAAATGATTATGCTTTTCTTCAAAGTGAAATTGAAAATGAAGAAATTGAATCATTTGGAAATGAATGAGGTTTTTTCCAAAATTGAAAATAAAAATGATCTGAAAATAATTTTATGTTTTTCAAATTAAATGAAGTTTGAAAATAGAAATAAAATATTTGGTCATTGTGAATGTAACACCCCTATCCCGTGTCCGTCGCTGGATTAGCGTTAGGAGCATTATCGGACATATCGGAAAGCATCAATAGAAATTTCACACATTCATTCATCATTTTTAGACATTATGTCCCTTAAAACGGTCAACGAGACCTTAAGCATGCTTACAAATTGAGTTGAGACTAAACCACAACATAGAAAAATTTAAACTTTTCTAAAATACAGGGGAGACACGCCCTTCGTAGGAGACCGTGTGTCCTCCACGGCTTCTAGACACCCTCGTGTGTCCATCCGTGTCTATATACTGACTATACCAACAAGGTCACTAGGCACGCCCGTGTGCCATGGCCGTGTGCTACTAGGCCATATACTGACTTCCCCAACACGGCCACCAAGCACGACCGTGTGCTATGGCCGTGTACTTTTAATTAGCTACTGACTTGTACACCACGGCTAGCTGACACCCCCGTGTCGAGGCTGTGTGCTACTAAGCTACATTCTGCCAATTCACCCATGGTCTTTAAGCAAGCCCGTGTGCCACAACCGTGTGACATTATAGGCCATTTACAAGGCCAAAATATCACTCACTTGGGGCAAACCTACAAGCATCATATATCATCTCAATTATTCACATATAACCAAAAACATACCAAATAGTCATCCACATAATGCACATTTGACCACTAAGGTAATCACAACCATACATTAAATTTTCATTCAATCTATACATTCAAAACCAATTCCAAACATACCAAATAGTCATCCACATAATGCACATTTGACCACTAAGGTAATCACAACCATACATTAAATTTTCATTCAATCTATACATTCAAAACCAATTCCAAACATACCAAATTGCATGACCAAAACTCAATTATGCCCATGCATCATTTATCTATATACTTACCATCTCATAACCATTTCATATATCAACTAATCATACCAACATAACTTCACATATCAAATTCCTTTAAGCATAACTAGCCAAATCACATGGCTAAGTTCACTTAACAATTCATATCAATAACTAGCCTATACATGCCATATCTAGCCATATACAATCCCAAAGTGTACCAAAATAAGTTTCTTAGTGTGATGATGATCCGTGACAGACATACACACAGAGTAAGCTTTCCAAAAGCTTAGTAAGTCATATACAAATAAACTTAACGTAATTCATTTTTAAGTATGACAATTTGAATTCATTAATATATTCTCAATTCAAGCACATAAATAAACTTTTGGCTCACTTGATTTACCAATTCTTACCAATCCACACATCTCAAATATCTCATTTGCAATACTATACATACATACTTACCTTCCATGCTTATACTAAGCATATATATATCAACATACCTGAAACGGATGTACATTCATGTATTTGTTCTTAGCTCGGAAGTATAACTCGTATCACAGATTTACCCGTTAAACCGTAAGGAATCTAATATAAAACTCAGAGAACTCGAAATATTCGTACAATGCCAACGTCCCAGACGAGGTCTTACATGCACTCAGATATCGATGCCACTGTCCCAGACAAGGTCTTACACATAATCAATACGATGCTGATGTCCCAGACATGGTCTTACACGCAAGGATCATAATGATGCCAACGTCCCAGACGTGGTCTTACACGTAAAGCTCATATTAACGCCAACGTCCCTGATGTGGTATTACACGTGAAGCTCATATCGATGCCAACGTCCCTGACATGGTCTTACACGTAAAGCTCATATCGATGCCAATGTCCCTGATTGGTCTTACACGAGTCTCAAACCAATGCCTACGTCCCAGACGTGGTCTTACATGATAAAACAGAACTGATACCCATGTCAAGACAAAGTTAATCCTATCTATTCCTAGGTTCGTACGGGGCTTCTCGGACTTATTTGCTATATCGGACCTATCTCAGAATTCATATTCATAACTTCTCATAAGCATTCATTATTATCATTAGTCATATGAACAATTACCATTGCATACATATATGTTTAATTGCATAGTGACTTACCTCGGATTCGATATATCGGAATGATAACGGCTACTCGATAACTTTCGCTTTCTCGCGATCTAGGTCCGTTTTCCTCGGTTCTTGGTCTAAACAAGTTCAAAATTAACCCTTTTATTCACTAATTCATTCAATTCAATCCAAGGACACACATTTAGGGCTATTTGCAAATTAACCCTCATATTTGCACACTTTATCAATTTAGTCTATTTTTCTCAAAACATCAAATTCACAAAATCCACACATACACATGCTTAGCCGAATGCATATACATCTCATATAAGCCCACATTTTTCATCAAATTTGCAAATTAGTCCCTCACTTTACCATTTTCTCAATTTAGCCCTATTTAGCTAAATTCATCAAAACTTCATGAACAAAGTATGTTCATCTAGCTCATAACTTTCATTTAACACCAAACATCATCTAAAAGCTTAACATATCATCAATGGCATCTCACACAAGTATTATCAATACATCAAATTGAGACATGGGTTTGATAGCTCTCAAAGTAACGATTGCAAAAACGTAAAAATTATAAAAAACAGATTGAAATCTAACCTTGAATTCAAGCTTGAAAGGCCGAATACCTAGCTCAATTTTTCTTTCTTTTTCTTTTATGGTTTCGGCAAAGAGATGAAAAAAAAATGAGACCACCCACTTATGTCTCTTTTATTATAACATATTAATATATAATATAAAATACATATATATTTAACCTAACATATAAATAAACATATATAACATAATATTTTTGCATATTGCCGTCCACTATCAATGGCTTTGGCCAAATTGCCACATAAGGCCCTCACTTTACAAAGCCACAACACATAAGCACTTTAACATATAGCATACAACTTTCACAAACAATACAATTTCATCCTTTTTTCAAAATTAAACACACAGACGGATAAATTAACTTACGAAAATTTAACACATGCTAAACCACATATCAACAGCACAGAATATAATATTAAAATATTATACGGACTCAGATTTGTGGTCCCAAAACCACTGTTCTGACTAGGGTACAAACCGGACTGTTACAATTCTCCCCTCATTAGGGATTTTCGTCTCCGAAAATCTTACCGTTAAACAGAGTCGGATATTGTTGTCTCATTGAATCCTCAGGCTCCCACGTAGCCTCTTCAATTCCATGCCGATTCCATAATACTGTTACTAATGGAATTCTCTTATTTCTCAACTCTTTCACTTCACGAGTTAAGATACGTATCGGTTCCTCTGCATATGTCATATCAGATCGAATTTCAATTTCATATTGAGTAATCACATGTGACAGATTAGATCGATATCTACGAAGCATCGAAACATGAAATACATTATGGATCTTTTGTAGCTCGGAGGGCAACCTTAATCTATATGCAACAGGCCCGACACGTTCAATGATCTCATACGGCCCGATGAACCTCGGACTTAATTTGCCTTTACGTCTAAATCGAAGCACTTTCTTCCACGAAGACACTTTCAGAAATACTTTGTCGCCTATTTCCAATTCTATATCTTTTCTTTTCAAGTCTGCATAGGACTTCTGACGATTAGATGCTGTTTTTAAACAATCTCAGATCAGTTTCACTTTCTGTTCTGTATCCTTTATCAAATCAACCCCATGTAACTTATTCTCACTGAGTTCAGTCCAATACAGAAGTGTACGACATTTACGTCCGTACAAAGCTTCATATGGTACCATTTTGATACTCGTCTGAAAACTATTATTATATGCAAATTCGATCAATGGCAAATACTGTTCCCACGAACCATGGAACTCAAGTACACAGCATCTTAACATGTCTTCAAGAATCTGAATAATCTGTTCGGACTGACCATCTGTTTGCGGATGAAATGCTGTATCGAAGTGTAATTTCGTGCCCAAAGCTTCTTGCAATTTTTTCCAGAATCGCTATGTAAATCTCGGATCTCTATTTGACACAATGGATAGTGGCACCCCGTGCAATCTCACAATCTCAGAAGTATAAAGCTCAGCTAATCTGTCAAGTGAGAAGTTAGATCTTACCGGAATAAAATGGGCAGACTTTGTCAATCGGTCAACTACGACCCAAATCGCATCTTTCTTTCTCGAAGTCAGAGGCAAACCAGAAACAAAATCCATCGTCACTTTATCCCATTTCCACTCAGGAATCAGAATCGGCTGTAGCAATCCAGACGGAACTTGATGTTTGGCTTTCACTTGTTGACAGACTAAACATTTCGAAACAAAGTCAGAAATGTCCCGTTTCATACCAGACCACCAATACCGTCGTTTCAAATCATGATACACTTTAGTACTTCCCAGATGAATAGATAAACGACTGCTATGTGCTTCATTCAAGATCAACTGAATCAACTCTGGATTTCTCGGAACACAAATACGATCCCGGAATCTCAAACAATCATCAACAAGTTGAAATTCAGATTCAGAATTCATTTCACACTGAGCTCGCTTTGCTAACAATTCATTATCAGACTTTTGAGCATCACATATCTGTTGTAAGAACAACGGTTTCACTTTTGATTCAACTATCACAGAACTATCATCAGACAAATCCAACTGAGTACTCAAAGCACGTAATGCAGACAATGATTTTCTACTCAGAGCATCTATAACGACATTTGCTTTACCCGTATGATAATCTATCACAAGCTCGTAATCTTTCAACAACTCAAGCCATCTTCTCTGACGTAAGTTCAAATCTTTCTGAGTCATCAAATATTTCAAACTTTTATGATCTAAAAACATGTGACATTTTTCACCATACAGATAATGACGCCAAATCTTTAGCGCAAACACTATCGCAGCTAACTCAAGGTCGTGCGTCGGATAGTTCTTCTCATGAGATTTCAACTGTCTCGAAGCATAAGCTACCACTTTGCCTTCCTTCATCAAAACACATCCCAGACCATTTAACGAAGCATCACTGTATACAACAAATCCTTTACCCGATTTTGGCTGTACTAACACTGGAGCTTCTGTTAACAGAGTTTTCAACTGATCAAAACTTTTCTGACATTTATCCGACCATTCAAATCTGACATCTTTCTGAAGTAATCTAGCCAACGGAGTAGCTATAGTCGAAAAGCCTTTTACAAATCTGCGGTAATAACCAGCTAAACCCAAAAAATTGTGGACTTCAGATACATTTCTCGGAGGTTTCCAATTCAGAATAGCAGAAATCTTACACGGATCCACTCGGATTCCAAAAGCTGACACAATATGCCCAAAAAAACTAACCTCGTGTAGCCACAATTCACATTTGCTTAATTTCGCGTACAATTACTTTTCTCTCAAAGTTTGCAACACAATTCTCAAATGTTCAGCATGCTCATTTTCATCACATGAATAAATCAATATGTCATCAATGAATACGACCACAAATCAATCTAGGTACGGTCTGAAAATCCTTTTCATCAGATCCATAAAAACAGCAGGAGCATTGGTTAGTCTAAATGGCATAACTAGAAACTCATAATGCCTGTACCTCGTTCTGAAAGCAGTTTTTGGAATATCTGAATCTTTCACCCTTAACTGATAGTATCACGATCTCAGGTCAATCTTCGAAAACACAGTAGCTCCTTTTAACTGATCAAATAAATTGTCTATTCGAGGCAACGGATATTTATTCTTTATTGTCACTTTATTCAACTGACGATAATCAATACACATCCTCATCGTGCCATCTTTCTTTTTCACGAACAGAACATGAGCACCCTAAGGCGAGAAACTCGGTCTAGCAAACCCTCTTTCAGTCAATTCTTGCAACTGTGACTTTAACTCTTTCAACTCTGTTGGTGCCATTCTATACGGAGCTATCGAAATAGGTGTACCAGGCAACAATTCAGTACCAAACTCAACTTCACGAATCGGAGGTAAACCCGGTAATTCTTCAGGAAATACATTGGAAAACTCACAGACAATAGGCACTGATTCAACTTTCTTTTCAAATGCTTTCGAATCAATCACATAGGCGAAATATGCTTCGTAACCCTTTTTCACATAACTCTGAGTTTTCAAAACAGATATCACAGTAGGCAATCCATTCAAATCATTAGACTTAATCCGTACAATCTCATCATTCGGACATCTTAAATCTATAGTCTTTCTTTTGCAGTTCACAACAGCATCATGCATAAACAACCAATCCATACCCAGAATAATATCGAATTCATCAAATGACAAAAGCATCAGATCAGCAGGGAAACATATATCTCGAAACAGTAACGAACAATTCTTGCATACTTTGTCAACAAGGATACTTTTACCTAAGGGGTTCGATACTTTTATAGCAAATTCGGTAGACTCTACAGGTAAAGTCTTGCTGAATACTAAATTCATGCATATATATGAATGCGTAGAACCAGGGTCTATCAAAGCAATCACAGAAGTATCATAAAGAGTAAAAGTACCAGTTATCACATCAGGTGATGAAGCTTCCTTACGAGCTCGAATAGCATACGCTCTGGCAGGCGTTCTGGCTTCAGATCTGACAATATTGTCTCTCGTAGTTCTCTGGCTACCGCTAACATTTCTTACATTCTTCGATGGTCTACCCCTCACAGGTGTAATATCAGATCTCAAATTCTGAACAACTTCTGGCTCGACAGTCTCGGGGCAATCACAGATAAAATGATCAAATGACCCACATCTGAAGCAGGCTCTGTCATTAAGTCTACAGTTTCCCGGATGCCTTTTTCCATAATGCTTACATTCAGGTCTTTTAGTCCGGACATTACCAACACTGGCCACAGAAATTGCTGGGGTTTTGGAACTCATTTGCGATCTAGCTTAATTTCTGTTCAAATGTCCCACATTATCTTTGGAACGACTTTGATCACCTCTGAATCTTTTCGAAACAGACTGAAATGATTTACTCTGAAATCTCTTTCTCACATCTCGAGCTTTAGACTCGGCTTTTCTCTTATCTTTCCCGAGTGCTTCAGCTTTGCAAGCTCGGTCAACAAGTACAACAAACTCTTTTATTTCTAAAATCCCATCTAGCAAACGAATGTCTTCATTAAGGCCATTTTCAAACCTTTTGCACATTATAGCTTCAGATGATACGCATTCTCGAGCATACTGACTTAGTCTCACGAATTCTAGTTAATACTCAGAAATAGTCATTCGGCCCTGACAAACTGAGTGAACCACTCACTCATTATTTGGAAGAAAGCTTGTTTAGCTTCTCCCTCCTGACCGCTCGTAGCTGGTCTCGAATCAGAGGGCGCTGTCCCTTGGGCGGGAGCAGGCGCATTACTTTCTATGTCGTCAGCTACGGCTCTTTTGAGATCCATTACTATACGAAAATCACATTTTATACATCAGAATTCATCACACTATCACAATTTAGATATATGGCATGTATAACTAGACTCTGACACGCTATATTAGTCCGAGAATCGACTAAACTGTAGCTCTGATACCAACCAAATGTAACACCCCTATTCCGTGTCCGTCTCCGGATTAGCGTTAGGAGCATTACCGGACATATCACAAAGCATCAACAGAAATTTCACACATTCATTCATCATTTTTAGACATTATGTCCCTTAAAACGACCAACGAGACCTTAAGCATGCTTACAAATTGAGTTGGGACTAAATCGAAACACATACAGAATCTCATGAAAAATTTAAACTTTTCTAAAATACAGGGGAGACACGCCCGTGGTAGGAGACCGTGTGTCCTCCACGGCTTCTAGACAGCCCCGTGTGTCCATCTGTGTCTATATACTGACTATACCAACACAGTCACTAGGCACGCCCGTGTGCTACTAGGCCATATACTGACTTCCCCACCACGGCCACCAAGCAAGCCCGTGTGCTACGGCTGTGTACTTTTAATTAGCTACTGACTTACACCACGGCTAGCTGACACCCCCGTGTTGAGGCCGTGTGCTACTAAGCTACATACTGCCAATTCACCCACGGTCTTTAAGCACGCCCGTGTGCCGCAACCGTGTGACATTATAGGCCATTTACAAGGCCAAAATATCACTCACTTGGGGCAAACCTACAAGCATCATATATCATCTCAATTATTCACATATAACCACCAAAAACATACCAAATAGTCATCCACATAATGCACATTTGACCACTAAGGTAATCACAACCATACATTAAATTTTCATTCAATCTGTACATTCAAAACCAATTCCAAACATACCAATTTGCATGACCAAAACTCAATTATGCCCATGCATCATTTATCTATATACTTACCATCTCATAACCATTTCATATATCAACTAATCATACCAACATAACTTCACATATCAAATTCCTTTAAGCATAACTAGCCAAAACACATGGCTAAGTTCACTTAACAATTCATATCAATAACTAGCCTATACATGCCATATCTAGCCATATACAATTCCAAAGTGTACCAAAATAGGTTTATTAGTGTGATGATGATCCGTGACGGTCCCGAGCCTTCAGTAGCTTTGACGACCTATAAAACAGAGAAAAACATACACACAGAGTAAGCTTTCCAAAAGCTTAGTATGTCATATACAAATAAACTTAACGTAATTCATTTTTAAGTATGACAATTTGAATTCATTAACATATTCTCAATTCAAGCACATAAATGAACTTTTGGCTCACTTGATTTACCAATTCTTACCAATCCACACATCTCAAATATCTCATTTGCAATACTGTACATACATACTTACCTTCCATGCTTATACTAAGCATATATATATATATATATATCAACATACCTGAAACAGATGTACATTCATGTATTTGTTCTTAGCTCGGAAGTATAACTCGTATCACAGATTTACCCGTTGAACCGTAAGGAATCTAATATGAAACTCAGAGAACTCAAAATATTCGTACAATGCCAACGTCCCAGACGAGGTCTTACATGCACTCAGATATCGATGCCACTGTCCCAGACAGGGTCATACACATAATTAATACGATGCCGATGTTCCAAACATGGTCTTACATGCAAGGATCATAACGATGCCAACGTCCCAGACGTGGTCTTACACGTAAAGCTCATATTGACGCCAACGTCCCTGACGTGGTCTTACACGTGAAGCTCATATCGATGCCAACGTCCCTGACATGGTCTTACACGTAAAGCTCGTATCGATGCCAACGTCCCTGACGTGGTCTTACACGAGTCTCAAATCAACGCCTACGTCCCAGATGTGGTCTTACGTGATAAAACAGAACTGATACCCATGTCAAGACAAAGTTAATCCTATCTATTCCTAGGTTCGTACGGGGCGTCTCGGACTTATTTGCTATATCGGACCTATCTCAGAATTCATATTCATAACTTTTTATAAGCATTCATTATTGTCATTAGTCATATGAACAGTTACCATTACATATATATAGTGACTTACCTTAGATTCGATATATCGAAATGAAAACGGCTACTCGATAAATTTCACTTTCCCGCGATCTAGGTCTGTTTTCCTCGGTTCTTGATCTAAACATGTTCAGAATTAACCCTTTTATTCACTAATTCATTCAATTCAATCCAAGGACACACATTTAGGGCTATTCGCAAATTTACCTTCATATTTGCACACTTTATCAATTTAGTCCATTTTTCTCAAAACATCAAATTCACAAAATCCACACATACACATGCTTAGCCGAATGCATATACATCTCATATAAGCCCACATTTTTCATCAAATTTGCAAATTAGTCCCTCACTTTACCATTTTCTCAATTTAGCCCTATTTAGCTAAATTCATCAAAACTTCAAGAACAAAGTATGTTCATCTAGCTCATAACTTTCATTTAACACCAAAAATTATCTAAAAGCTTAACATATCATCAATGGAATCTCACACAAACATTATCAATACATCAAATTGAGACATGGGTTTGATGGCTCTCAAAGCAATGGTTGCAAAAACGTAAAAATTATCAAAACGGATCGAAATCTAACCTTGAATTCAAGCTTGAAAGGCCGAATACCTAGCTCAATTTTTCTTTCTTTTTCTTTTATGGTTTCGGCAAAGAGATGAAAAAAAATGAGACCACCCACTTATGTCTCTTTTATTATATATATTAATATATAATATAAAATACATATATATTTAACATAACATATAAATAAACATATATAACATAATATTTTTGCATATTGCCGTCCACTATCAATGGCTTTGGCCAAATTGCCACATAAGGCCCTCACTTTACAAAGCCACAACACATAAGCACTTTAACATATAGCATACAACTTTCACAAACAATACAATTTCATCCTTTTGTCAAAATTAAACACACAGACGGACAAATTAACTTACGAAAATCTAAAACATGCTAAACCACATATCAACTGCACAGAATATAATATCAAAATATTATACGGACTCAGATTTGTGGTCTCAAAACCACTGTTCCGACTAGGGTACAAACCGGACTGTTACAGTGAACCGTTGAATGTAGAAATATTAAATATATTTTCTCATAGATTCTTTTATGGTAAAATCGTCATGATTTTAACAAAACTAGAATTGAGTTGAGAAGATTATTCAATGGGGAAAACATTAAGATGTTTATTTTGGAAAATAGAAAAACAAATCTCGGGTTGGATCGAATTCTAAAATACTGAGTCAAAAACCCAGGAAGTACTTGTAACTGGACCCGACATGTGAGAGACCCAAAGGCCCTTCATATAAAAGGGATGGACGGGAAACCCTAGTATTATTAACTAGGGCTTTCGTCCCCTATAATCCTAGATAAACTAGGAGTTCATTTTTCTAGTTGAAATAAACTTTTACAATTCAACAACTTTAAGATATTGTTACTCTATAAATAGATGACACTGATAGAGCTATTTAGACACAACTTTAAGATATTGTTACTCTACCCGAAAATAGAGAGAATTTATTCTCAACTATTAAATTTTTTTTCCAGAATAAAAATTTCTAGTCTTTTGTTTTGATTCGAATCATTCGAGCTCACACTCGAAGCAGTTAATGCTAAGAGAATAGTGAAGAAAGTCATTGTTGAAAGTCAAAAATGATAAGGATCCGTCAATTTGAAAACATAGATGTGAATTCGGTTTAGGGTTTATTGCTATAAATATCACAAATTGACTTTGTTTTGAAAATTTTAATTTTCTGTTGTGCAAGAAAACCGTTTTTGTAACACCCCTCACCCGTATTCAACGCTAGAATAGGGTTACGGAGCATTACCAAACTTACAACACTTTAAAATACACATTTCATATACAATTTATCATTTCAAATACAATTTAATCACAACCAATGATAATGTCCCTTTAACGAGCCTACAAGGCCTTAAACATGCATTAGAAATGGTTTGGGACTAAACTGATAACTCAAGAAATTTTTGTGAAACTTAGAAAATTTTGCTTCAAACAGGGGACACACGCCCGTGTGGCCAAACAGTGTGTCTCACATGGCCACCAGACACACCAGTGTCACAGACCGTGTGAAAACAGGGGGTACATAATGACTTGGGTCACATGGCCAACCACACGCCAGTGTGACTAGCCCGTGTGCCCTTCGAAGTGGCCACACACGCCCGTGTGCCAGGCCGTGTGTTAGACCGTGCCAAACCTGTTGGGTATACTGACTTATGCAACACGGCCAAGTCACATGCCCGTGTGCCAGGCCGTGTGCCAATTAGGGGGTATACTGACTTATGCAACACGATCATACGCCCGTGTGTGAGACCGTGTGGAGCATATTAACTTCATTTCAATTTCAACACCAGGGGACACACGGCCGTGTATCATGACCGTGTGTCACACACGGCTGAGACACACGTCCGTGTCTCTGCCCGTGTGGACAAAAATAGGCTATTTACCAAGCCATTTTGCCACCCTATTTGATACACACTTTCAACTACACATATGGCACCAAAACAAAGCATAATAAGCAACTCAAGATAACCAAATCAAACATAATTCCTACCATTTCATCCAAGAATTTCTTAGCATTAACCTCAATCACAACATCATCAATTCATTAACCATTTCTAAGTAACATTAAACACCTCACAAAGTAGCATTAGCACATCTATAGACAGTTTCCAAACATAATTCATTTAGTACCAATTCACAAGCATGATACTAATTCCATAAACTTCATAACATAAGTCATATACTTATATGTACATAAACTATGCTCAAACATACCAAAACAAGCCAACTTTCATGGCTATATACAAAAATCTAAACAAATACATTTATAAGCCATCTCAAATGGAAAAACTCACTACCAAACATGACCAACATGACCATAGTTCCTATACATGCCATATGATCAAACCATAAGTTCAAAAGTACCAAAGTGATGGTTGGATAGTGTGACGTAGCCTCTGACGATCCCCAAATCCGAGCTAGCTTTGAATTCACTATAAAACACGGGAAAAACAAACAAAGTAAGCTATAAAGCTTAGTAAGTTCGTACTAAATATATTTAACAATTCATAATACACAAATCATCAATTTGAACCATTTAATATATAATTCATGATAATAACAAACCTTCCATATGCTTATTCATATGCTTATATGTAAATTCATTGCCTTTTCTATTTGAATTTCATACTTTACATGTACCTACCTAAAAAAATTCGTAACGAACTCATACCTTTTCGGAATACTGTCGAATACTCGATATCTCGCACACTAAGTGCCAATGCATAGTCGAAGCTATTATAATCTCGCACACTAAGTACCTTATATAGCCAAAGCTATCTCAGTCTCGCACACTAAGTGCCTTATATAGCCGAAGCTATTTCGAATCGCACACTAAGTGTCATATATAGCTGAAGCTATCTCGAATAGCACAGTAAGTGTCATATATATCCGAATCATCGTCAAACATGACTACAATCTCATATACACAATTTATGCAATATCAAAGCATTTAAAGCATAATTGTAATAATGTTTATTTCATACGAACTTACCTCGGATGCTAAAACGGTGAATCGAGTCGATTAGTCGATAACATTTCCTTTCCTCGATCCAAGTCTGTATTTCACTTTTCTTGATCTAAATATATTCAAAATTAACTTATTCAATTATCTAATCATTCAATTTAGTCCAAAACACTCTTTAAGGCATATTTACACTTTTGCCCCTAAACTTTCACATTTTCACAATTTAGTCCTTATTTCACAAAATCACAATTTAATGAAATTCAAGACTAACCCATGCTAGCCGAATTACCATAGTGCCCCTAGTAGCCCATAATTTTCATTTATTTCACCTTTTAACCACTAACTTTACACATTTCTCAATTTAATCCCTATTTTACATTTTCACTAAAAATCACTTTACAAAACTTATTTTTGTTTTATTTTATTAACTTAATTACATAAATTACTAAATTATCCTTTAATTAAAACATCAAAATTCACTTAATATAATCCCATAATTGTCCACCCACTATTTTGATGGCCTAATTACAACATAAGGACCTCTACTTTTAAGTTTATACCTTTAACTAATAAATAGTACTTTTACACTTTGCGTAATTTAGTCCTTTTTATCAAATTGACCAACCAAACGATAAATTTTCTTAACGGAATTTTCACACCATCATTCAATCTTGCTGTAAACATTAAAATAATAATAAAATAAATATTTTAACCTCAGATTTGTGGTCCCGGAATCACTGTTCCAATTTGACCAACAATGAGCTATTACAACTCTCCCCTCCTTAGGGATTTTTGTCCCCAAAAATCTTACCAGTGAATAGGTTAGGGTACTATTTTCTCATTGCTTCCTCGGGCTCCCACGTAGCCTCTTCGATACCATGACGTTGCCATAAGACTTTTACTAAAGCTATGCGTTTATTTCTCAATCTTTTGATCTCTTGAGCTAGAATTCTGATCGGTTCTTTGTTGTACATCATATCAGGCTGAATCTCAATCTCTGTTGGAGAAATCACATGTGCAGGATTCGATCTATATCGACGTAAAATCGACACGTGAAACACATTATGGTTTTTTTCTAACTCAGATGGTAAAGCTAGTCGATATGCCACTGGCCCTAATCTTTCGATGATCTCGTACGGCCCGATGAAACGCTGACTCAACTTGCATTTTCGACCAAATCTAAGGATTTTCTTCCACGAAGATACTTTCAAAATCATTTTATTACCAATTTGAAATTCAATATCTTTTTGTTTCAAATCCGCATACGATTTTTGACTATCTGAAGCTACTTTCAAACAATCGCGAATTATTTTCACTTTCTTTTCGGTTTCTCTAATCAAATCAACCCCGTGAATCTGTTTCTCGCTAAGTTCAGTCCAGTACAATGGGGTTCTGCATTTACGACCATACAATACTTCATACGATGCCATCTTTATGCTCGATTGAAAGCTGTTATTATACGCAAATTCAACAACGACAAATATTTCTCCCAATTGCCTTCAAGCTCTAAAACACAACACCGGAGCATATCCTCGAGAATCTAATGATCTTAGCAATATACAAATCAGCTAATCTATCGATTGAATAGTCAGTAGTACCGAAATAAAATGTGCGGATTTCATCAATCGATCAACCACAACCCAAATTGTATTTTTCTTTTTCAGAGACAGGGGTAATCCCGATACGAAATCCATAGTCGCTCTATCCCATTTCCACTTCAGTATCATCACAGGCTGAAGCAAACCTGAAGGCACTTGATGCTTGACTTTCACGTGCTAACAAACTAAACATCTCGATACAAACTCTGAAATGTCTCGTTTCATACCTGACCACTAATATAACTATTTTAAATCATTGTACATTTTAGTGCTTCCTAGATGTACGAATAAACAACCACTATGTGCTTTGTTTAAAATTTTCTGAATAAGCTCGGGATTTCTCGGTACGCAAATTCTACCTCGGAACATTAAACAATCATCAGATCTGAATTAAAATTCTAAATCAGAAGTCGACTCAAATTGAACTCGTTTAACTTGCAATTCTTTATCACGTTTCTGGGCTTCACCTATTTGCTAATGGAATAACGGTCTCGCTTTCAACTCAGCTGCAATCGAACCATCATCAGACAAAGCTAACTGTGCATTCAGCGCAATCAAAGCAAATAATGACTTTTTACTCAAAGCATCAGCAACTACGTTCGCTTTCCTAGGATGATAATCAATCACTAACTCGTAATCTTTCAATAGTTCAAGCCATCTCTGTTGTCGCAAATTTAGATATTTCTGAGTCATAATATACTTAAAATCTTATAATCAGTAAAGATGTGACATTTTTTCACGTACAAATGATGACGCCAAATTTTTAATGCAAAAACTATAGCGGCCAACTCTAAATCATGCGTCGGATAGTTCTTTTCATGTGGCTTCAACTGTCTGGAAGCATAGACTATCACTTTTGCCTCTTCCATCAATACAGAACCCAAACCATTCAGTGATGCTTCGCTGTAAATCACAAATTCTTTACCCGACTCAGGTTGAACCAACATTGGTGCCTTAGTTAACAATGCTTTCAATTGATCAAAGCTTTGTTGACATTTTTCAGGCCATTCAAATTTTACATTTTTCTCTAGCAGTCTGGTCATCGGTGTAGCAATCATCGAGAATCCTTTAACAAAACATCGATAGTAGCCCGCTAATCCCAGAAAGCTTCTGACCTCAGATACATTTCTAGGTGGTTTCCAGTAAATAACTGCTGAAATCTTGCTCGGATCAACTCGAATGCCATCCGCCGAAACTATATGTCCCAAAAATCCAACTTCCCAGAGACAAAACTCACATTTGCTGAATTTAGCATACAATTTCTTATCTCTCAAAGTTTGCAACACAATCCTTAAATGCTCGGCATGCTCAGACTCATCTCGTGAATAGATCAGAATATCATCAATAAATACAACAATAAATCTATCTAAATACGGTCTAAAGATCCGATTCATCAAATCCATAAAAATGGTAGGAGCATTAGTTAGTCCAAAAGGCATAACAAGGAATTCATAATGTCCGTATCTCGTTCTGAACGCAGTTTTCGGCACATCTGAGTCTTTAACTCGCAACTGATAATAACCAGATCTCAAATCAATCTTTGAAAACACTGTTGCACCTTTCAACTAATCAAACAATTCGTCTATTCTCAGCAATGGATATTTATTCTTTTTCGTAACATTATTGAGCTGATGATAATTAATACACATTCTCATTGACCCGTCTTTCTTCTTTACGAACAATACTGGTGCACCCAAGGCGAAAAACTCGGTCGTGTAAAACCTCTATCTGTTAACTCTTGCAACTGAGCTTTCAACTCTTTCAACTCTATCGGAGCCATTCTATACGGAGCTATAGATATCGGTGAAGTTCCCAGTATTAATTCAATAACAAATTCAACATCTCTGATAGGTGGCAACCCTGACAATTCTTCAGGAAACACATTCAGATATTCACATACAACTGGCACTGATTCAATCTTTGATTCAGACACTTTTGTATCCAAAACATTAGCAAGATAAGCTTCACAACCCTTTCTCACACATCTCTGGGCTGACATAGACGAAATCACAACAGGCAATTCATTCGATTCATTTGATTCAATCCGAAGAATTTCATTATTCTGACACTTCAATTCTATAATCTTTCGTCTACAGTTCACAATAGCATCATGTAGAGTCAACCAATCCATTCCTAGAATTACATCAAACTCGTTAAATGGAAAAAGCATCAAGTCAGCCAGAAAATAGTAACCTCGAGTCATTAAAGGATAGTTCTTGCAAACTTTATCAACTAGAACATACTTGCCTAAGGGGTTCGATACTTTAATCAAAAACTCAATAAACTCGAAAGGCAAACTCTTATTAGACCCAAATTTCATATATATATACGAATGAGTTAATCCAGGACCAATTAAAGCAATCACATTAGTATCGTTAAGAGAGAATGTACCGGTAATAACATCTGGGGATGACGCTTCTTCGCGAGCGGAAATAGTGTAGGCTCTAGCAGGTGCTCCAGCCTCGGATCTCACAGTTGAGTCCCTAGTCATACCTCTACTACTGGATTCATTTCCCGTATTCCTCAGTGGTCTCCCTCTTACAGTCGTATTGTTCGTTCTTGCATTATCAGATTTTTATTTTTCATTTAGCTCGGGACAATCTTTGATAAAATGATCTCATGAACCACAACTGTAACAAGCACTATTATTATTTTTCACCCAGCAATCTCTAAAATGTCGTATTCCACACTGTTGACACTCAGGTTTAACGTCTTTCACGTTGCCTACACTAGATACTGATGTGGCTTGAGCTGTAGGGCTGGTGTATTGCTTTCCGCAATCTCTATTCTGATATCCTACTGAAGTGGTAGATCGGTTAAAATAATCTCTGTATTTCTTCTACAAGGAATGATAAGGTTTACTCATTGATCTCTTCCTCGAGTCTCTTGCATCTGAATCAATGTTTCTCTTTTCTCGATTAAAGTCTTCGACTTTGCAAGCCCGTTCAACTAACACAACAAACTCTTTCAAATCTAATATCCCAACAAGGAGTTTAATATCTTCGTTTAACCCGTCAACAAACCGCTTGCACATAATCTCTTTAGTAGAAACATACTCTCGAGCATATTTACTTAACCGCACAAATTTTTTCTCGTACTCGGTTACGGTCATACGACCTTATTTCAATTTTAGAAATTCTTTATGCATTTGATACAAAAATCGTTGACTGATGTATTTCTTTCGAAATTCATTCTGAAAGAATTCCCACATACCTCTCTCCTTCGGCACCACAAAAACTAACGTATTCAACCACTGATATGTGGTGTCTCTCAGAAGGGATATAATACACTTTAAACATTCAGTCGGTGTGCAAGAAAGTTCATCAAACACTCTGATCGTATTTTCAAGCCACAACTTTGCTCTCTTAAGGTCATCATCAACATTGGCTCTGAATTCTTTAGCCCCTTGTTTACGGATCTTATCAACTGGAGGCTTGTTCAATCTTAAAAGCTCGACTTTTTGGGGAGCTACGGCAACCATTTGGGGATTAGGAGGGGTAGAGGTTGTTGAGCAGCCGGTTTAGTACGAATATATTGCGTGAACCACTATTTCATCATTTGGAAGAAGGCTTCTTTAGCTTCTCCTCCCTGACTGCCCCTAACGAGTCTAGAATTAGACAGCGTTGTCCCTTGAGTGGGAGCAGGCGCATTACTTTCAACCTCATCAGCTATTGCTCGATTGGGATCTATTTGCTATATGAAAACACATTTTGTCAAGAGTCATCACACTATCACAGTTTATGTATGACATGTATAGCTAGACTCTCACACATGCTACGTTAGTCCTAGAATCGACTAAATCGTAGCTCTGATACCAATAAATGTAACACCCTTCACCCGTATTCAACGCTAGAATAGGGTTACGGAGCATTACCGAACTTACAACACTTTAAAATACACATTTCATATACAATTTATCATTTCAAATACATTTCATATGCATTAGAAATGGTTTGGGACTAAACTGATAACTGGGGAAATTTTTGTGAAACTTAGAAAATTTTGCTTCAAACAGGGGACACAACCCTGTGTGGCCAAGCCGTGTGTCTCACACGGCCACCAGACACGCTAGTGTCACAGGCCGTGTGAAAACAGGGGGTACATACTGACTTGGGTCACACGGCCAACCACACGCCCGTGTGTCTATCCCGTGTGCCCTTCGAAATGGCCACACACGCCCGTATGTCAGGCCGTGTGTTAGGCCGTGCCAAACCTGTAGGGTATACTGACTTATGCAACACGGCAAAGTCACAAGCCTGTGTGCTAGGTCGTGTGCCAATTAGGGGGTATACTGACTTGTACCACGACCGATCACACGCCTGTGTGTGAGACCGTGTGGACTATACTGACTTCATTTCAATTTCAACACCAGGGGACACACGGCCGTGTATCATGACCGTGTGTCACACACGGCTGAGACACACACCCATGTCTCTGCCCGTGTGGACAAAAATAGGCTATTTACCAAGCCATTTTACCACCCCATTTGATACACACCTTCACCTACACATATGGCACCAAAACAAAGCATAATAAGCAACTTAAGATAACCAAATCAAACATAATTCCTCTCATTTCATTCAAGCATTTCTTAGCTTTAACCTCAATCACAACATCATCAATTCATTAACCACTTTTAAGTAACATTAAACACCTCACAAAGTAGCTTTAGCACATCTATAAACATTTTCCAAACATAATTCATTTAGTACCAATTCACAAGCATGATACTAATTCCATAAACTTCATAACATAAGTCATATACTTATATGTACATACACTATGCTCAAACATACCAAATCAAGCCAACTTTCATGGATATATACACAAATCAAAACAAATACATTTACAACCCATCTCAAATGGCAAAACTCACTACCAAACATGACCAACATGACCATAGTTCCTATACATGCCATATGATCAAACCATAAGTTCAAAAGTATCAAAGTGATGGTTGGATAGTGTGACGCAGCCTCCGACGATCCCCAAATCTGAGCTAGCTTTGTATTCACTATAAAACACGAGAAAAACAAACAAAGTAAGCTATAAAGTTTAGTAAGTTCGTACTAAATATACTCAACAATTCATAATACATAAATCATCAATTTGAACCATTTAACATATAATTCATGATAATAACAAACCTTCCATATGCTTACTCATATACTTATGTGTAAATTCATGGCCTTTTTTATTTGAATTTCATACTTTACATGTACCTACCTGAACAAAATCGTAACGAACTCATACCTTTTTGGAATATTGTCGAATACTCGATATCTCGCACACTAAGTGGCAATGCATAGCCGAAGCTATTATAATCTCGCACACTAAGTGCCTTATATAGCTGAAGTTGTCTCAGTCTCGCACACTAAGTGCCATATATAGCCAAAGCTATTCCGAATCGCACACTAAGTGTCATATATGTAACAACCCGATTTTGGGGCTAGTCGGAATAGTGGTCTCGGGACCACTAATTCGAGGTTCAGGAAAAATTATTTGGTATAATTTTATGTGTTATGGCATTAATATATGGCTATATGAAAAATTGGGTGCTTTAATTTTCGTAATTGGAGGTTTAATTGTGAAAAAGGACTAAATCGCATAAAGTGTGAAAGTTTCAAATTTCAAGGTAGAGGTGTCTAATAGTTAAAGGATATCAAAATGGAGGTCTTTAAAGTGAAATTAGGCTAATAGATTTGTGTTGTCCGGCCATATAGCTTAGGGAGACTGTATTTAATTTTTGGTGAAATTAGGTGACAAAAGATGCATAAAATAAGATAAAAAGAAAAGCTATCATTTTTCACTATTCACCCTCCTTCTTCCATCAAAAATTAAAAAGAAAAATAGAGTTTTTGGGGTTCAAACTTTCAGCTAAGCTATCTCCTTGCAAGTAAGTGATTTTGATGATTATTTTGAGGATTTTTATACTTTTGGAGTCTCCAAAGCTTAAGCTAGCTAATGAGGGGACTAATTTGTTAAATGGTTGAAAGTTTAGGGACTTTCCATGAGAGAGTTTATGTGGTTAGCTGAGTTTTTATGGGAGAAAATGAATGTTAGTGAGATGAGAAACAACTTTTATGAAGGGTGTTAGCATGAAAACACCTAAATAGGACTTGAATGCAAAGATTGAAAATGTGTAATAAATGCATGAAACTTGGAATTATGAGTAGTTGTAAGAGTAATAAATGTTCATCTATGCTTTTTTAATGAGAAAATGTGATGAAGAATGATTTACGAGCCTAGGGGTAAAATCGTAATTTTGCCAACGTACAAGGGCAAAACGGTCATTTTTGCCTAAGTAGAGATTATGATGTATCATGATATATTATGATGATAAAATGAGTGAATGAGTGAATTTTTGTTGTTATAGACCAAGAAGAGCATGGAATCAACCTTGACCGAGGAAAAGGCAATGTTACGGAATAGATCGTTAATTAACGCGCTTTGCACCGAGGTAAGTTTATGTGTAAACGATGCATCTTAAATACATGTGTTGTTACTTATTGGTGCATTGTATGATTGAGAATACTTACGATTTAAATGGATTGAATATGGTAGAAAATGAATAAATTCTGTATGAATGTTGAAATAGATATGTAATTGTGGAATATTGTCCGTACTAAATAATCGTGGGATGTGTGTGATGCCACTTTAAATATCATTGTTGGTGGGCTATGTGCGATTCCAACTTATTTCTTATTTACGATGGGCTATGTGTGATTCCACCTTATTTCTTATTTACGATGGGCTGTGTGCGATACCATCGTTTATATTATCATTTGATGGGCTATGTGCGATACCACCGTAAATATTCTTGTTGGTGGGCTATGTGCGATACCACCCTGTTAAAGATAAATGGTGGGCTAAGTGCGAAACCACCGAGTGTTTGGTATTACTAAGAATGGCTTAATGTGAAATTTTGATGTGTTGTTTCATGTGATTGTGTGGTGATAAGTGCAGGGATGTATGTTAAATAATAAGAGCATTTGGTTTGTGATATGGTGGGAAAGTGGTAAGAGATGAATGAGTAAGCATGATCTTGGATTGTGATATGTTCTTACTTATTTTGAAATGCTATTTACCGATTAGCACATGTTATGATGTCTATTGTTTATATGTAAACTTACTAAGCTTAAAGCTTACTCCCTTTCTTTTCCCTTGTTCTATAGTGAAAAAGAGCCGAGTCGGGATACGAAGATAACTGGAAGATCACCCACACTATCAGCTCATCTCGGTATATTTAGAATTAGCATTTTGAGTATGGCATGAATAGGGGCTAGACTAGGTGAAGTGTTTTGTTATTTTGGCCAAGTGTGTATTGGCTCCTTATAGATGAATTCTTTTGTACATGGCCATAGTTAATGGCTCAATACTATTAATCAATGAAAAGATGAGATTATTCATGATTGTGTAGGGTATATGATTGGGTTGTTTGGTTATGAATTATGCTTGAGTGAGTTAGGGTTCTGAAAGAGCTTGGCAAATAGCCTTGTTCTTGTCCACACGGGTAGGCACACGGGGTGTGTCTAGGCCGTGTATGACACACGGTCAATTGCATGGGTGTGTGATCAGGCCATGTGTCCCTTTGCATGATAGAATTGCAAGTCAGTAAGCTCAGTAGTAAACACACGGGTAGAAACACGGCCATGTGTCTCAGCCGTGTAGGAGGCACGGCCACGGACATTGGAATGTGCCTAGGCCGTGTGAAGTCTGTACCTTGAAATCAGAATTTAATTTGACAAACGGTCTAAGGACATGGGCGTATGCCTTGGCCGTGTGATCATAGTGAGATGATGACATCATAAACAGAATGCCAAGGTTTTGGCACACGGGCTAAGACACGGGCGTGTCGAGGCCGTGTGAGGGACATGGGCCAGGGACATGGGCGTGTGTCTGGTCGTGTGAATTAAGTTAGTGTCGACCACGGGTGAGGAGCACGGGCATGTCTCAGGGGCACACGAGCATGTCCCTTGAACAACACGGGCGTGTGGCCTCTATTAAGACAAAATTTTCCCTAAGTGCGTAAAAGTTTCCGATTTATTTTCGAAACCTTCCGAAAGTATGTTTAGGGTCTCATAGGTCCATTATAAGGATGTTAGATGTGTGAATGGAAAAGTTTTAATTTGGAATGAAATTTGATAGCCCAAAGTTGTATGACCATGTGAGTTAAGTACGGTAACGCCTCGTATCCTGTTCCGGAGTAGAATACGGGTAAAGGGTGTTACAATGTATATCCAAATCGTCGTCAAACATGACTACAATCTCATATAATCATAATTGTAATAATGCTTATTACATACGAACTTACCTCGAATGCTAAAACGGTGAATCGGATCGATTAGTCAATAACTTTATCCTTTCCACTATCCAAGTCTGTATTTCACTTTTCTTGATCTAAATATATTCAAAATTAACTTAAACACTCTTTAAAGCACATTTACACTTTTGCCCCTAAACTTTCACATTTTCACAAAATCACAAATTAATGAAATTCAAGACTAACCCATGCTATCCGAATTACCGTAATGCCCCCAGCAGCCCATAATTTTCATTTATTTCACCTTTTAACCATTAACTTTACACAATTCTCAATTTAATCCATATTTTGCATTTTCACTAAAAATAACTTTACAAAACTTGTTTAACTATCAACAACTATTCAAAATCTATCATCAAACATCAATATACTCATGTATTTATCAATGGCATCATTCAAAATCTTTAAAAATTTTGCAAATTAGTCCCTGGGCTAGCTAGACCTAGTTGCAACGATCTCAAAAACGTAGAAATCATTAAAAACGGGACAAAAATCATACCTTAATTAAGCAAAAAGCCTTAGTCGAATATTAGCCCTAAAATGGTGTTTCTTCTCCTTTATTTTCGGCTAGAAGAAGATGAAAAGCACCTAAACTTTGTTTTTGTTTTATTTTATTAACTTAATTACATAAATTACTAAATTATCCTTTAATTAAAACATCAAAATTCACTTAATATAAGCCCATAATTGTCCACCCACTATTTTAATGGCCTAATTACAACATAAGGACCTCTACTTTTAAGTTTCATAGGTATTTGGTACCTTTAACTAATAGAACAATACTTTTACACTTTTTGTGATTCAGTCCTTTTTATCAAATTGACCAACCAAACGATAAAATTTCTTAACGAAATTTTCACACCATCATTCAATCATGCTGTAAAAATTAAAATAATAATAAAATAAATATTTTAACATCATATTTGTGGTCCCGAAACCACTATTCATATTTGACCAAAAACGGGCTATTTTAGTTTTTGAACCAGATTTTTTCCAATCATGAGTATTAAAGCGCCAGGTTGTGCTACGCTTGTAGTACAAACTGAGACCAAAATTCTTTCTCTTCTTTATGTATGATTATATTTGATAAGATGTGACATTCTTGTAATTGTATGCATGTTTGGGGGAATGTATGTGAATGAATGAATGTTATTATTTTATTATTATGTATGATAAAATAATTTTTCCAAAGTTGTGATTCCTAGAAAATTAATTGTAATTTATTAATTTCTCAAGCATGTATATTTTAGATCGTGGACAATCATCTCCAAGTAGGGTTTTATTTTATTATTATTTTAGAATAAAATATGTGAGTCGGAAACGAACATAAGAATTTTGTAATATTTTTCCCAATGAAAGCTGGAGAATAGAGACGCATAAAGTTCGATCCAGATTATGCAAACCCAACCCAATCAAACTGGAAAATGACCGAAGGTGGTTCGACAACAGGAGGTTGTCGGTGGTCCAATGATGATGATTGACGACAAGGTTGCCGACGGTGGTCTAGTCATGGTCGACGATGGTCTGGTGCCGATTGGAAGCATCAACAACAAGGAAACGACGACAATAGAAACATGAACTAGTATTGCAACAGAAGTATGTGGTGGCAAAATTGAAGACCCAAAGTATGCTTTGGGGTGAATTTGTAATTTTTATTTTTTTAATATTGAATCATGGAAATTTTTATTTATGAGATAAGCATGATGATATTTATATTATTGTGAATGTATGTTCATGCATATATATGATAAGCATGCCATATAGTTTAAGGAAGAATGCCACATGTACTTTTCATGCATATATTGATCATTCATGAGTGAAACCAAACATTAAAAACCTTACATATTTTTAAAAATATTGAGTGGGAGAAGATCCCTAAACAAGACCTTCGGTTTCCATCAATGGTCTCTTGTGATGGCATGGAAATTTAACTACCCTAAGGTAGGATTATCATGTGGACCTCACAGAGGAGATTTCCTAAAAGTAAGCAGAACTATCATATAACTGTATTATAATTGGACTGTAACAACTCGTTTTTCAGTGGTTTCAAAACTACAAATTTGACTAATGAGTCCTTAATTTTTTTATTATTATTTAAATCATATGAGTCAAATACAGTTTACATTGACTTTTGATTTAAAAATACTTTGCTAATTAAACAAATAGTTAAGTATAAGTGGCATGTCTTTAAAGTCAAGTGGGTTCAAAAAATGAGGTATCGAGACGTTGTTTCTATAAACCAAGTCTATAAATATTTTTATTAAATATTTATGTAGTTATTATGTTGGCTTCTAAAGGTTTGGTCCGGAATTTTATTAATTAAATGGCTTAATTATTAAATGAGAGAGGACTTATATGGTATTTAGACCATAATAAGTTTAGATGGATGGTTTTGAGTTTATAATTAGTTATAATGCAGAGTTTTATTAAAGGGTAAAATTGTAAATAAGTAAATAAAACTTAAACAAAATAAAAATAAAAGTATCATCATCTTCCTAAAGACTTTGGCTACCAAAATTTAAAGGGGAAGAACACCATATCTAGGTTGAACATTCGACCAAGCTTGGTTTTAAGCATGTAAGTGCATTTTCCTCGCGTTTCTTGTAAATTTTATGTTTTTGAGATTGTTGTAGCTTAATCTAGCTAATCCAGAGACTATTTCCTAAAACTGTTAAAGATTTTGGGATTTTCCATTTATGAATTTTAGTTGTTTTTGGATTTAGTTGTAAGATTTGTAAACTTAGTTGTTGTTTAGGACTATTTTATAAAGGAATTTTTTATAGTTTTAAACCTAGGGACTAATATGGAATTTTGTAAAAACCTAGCCTATTAAACTGTAATTTTTGAATGTTCAAGGGTTGTTGAGGGTTATTTTTCTTTTTGGTTTTGTAACACCTCTTACCCGTATTCGACGCCGGAATAGGGTACGAGGCATTACCGGAATTACAAATTTATTTATCAGACATTTTATTTCATTTAGCATTTATATTTGAAACCAATCAAAATCAAACATATTGTCCCTTAAACATATTTATTTTTTTCTCGTCATGTCTTACATAAATTTATTACTCGTCTCAACATACTTAATTATCTTGTATTAACATATTAAAGATAATCACATATTTACATATCATGAAAAATATCATTCAATTATCTCTTCTTCATAAACATAAATCAGTTAATTTATCATATCAATATTTCACGTACCATCAACTCATATTTTCTTATATCATATAATTAAGTTACACAAACTTACCTCGCTAAATTTGTAGAAATATCAAGATTCAGGGTCATTTTGGAAATTTTCTGTTTTCATCGATTTTTCAATCGATTTTAATCTAAATTAACAATTTCATTCTATTTTTGCAATTTTAAATAATAAAATAATCTATTTCATGCAAATTGGACAATTCCACATTTTTACAAAATTAATCGTAAAGTTTTACTTTTATTCAATTTAGTCCCTGAGTCTAAAACATTACAAATTAGCCATGCTAGCTGAATATTCATACATATTTTCCTCCTCCTCCTCTCCATTCCACATCCTTAATGTATATAACATGCTATAAGTAACATTATCAATAATTTCATTAATTACTCATAAGTATATTCAAAACTGTCCATTTGAGTTATAGTCACTAAATTATTTATTTCCAGAGCTACAGAACTCCAAATGAAGAACCGTTAATTTTTCCTGAAACTAGACTCACATATCTTCTTTCCATAAAATTTTCAGAATTTTTGGTTTAGCCAATTAGTACAGTTTATTCTTTAAAGTCACCCCTATTCTGCTGTCTGGCAGTTCCGACCCTTCTTCTCTAAAAATTAATTATCTTTTTATATAGAATTCATATGATGTTATGGTTTATTTCTTCTAAAACTATACTCATTAAGGAATCTAACCATATAAATTATGTTCCCAAATTATTTTTATACAATTTTTAGTGAATTTCTAAATTAAGAACAGGGGATCACGAAGTTATTCTAAACCAGTCTTACAAAAATCCAAATATCTCAAAATTTAGACTTCCTTTGCTTTCTCTGTTTCTTTTATATGAAAATAGACTCAATACGCTTTAATTAAATATCTCACTCGACTTATAATTCGATTTATACAATTTTTGGTGATTTTTCAAAGTTAGACAACTGCTGCTGTCCAAAACTGCTTTAGTGTAACATGTTGATTTCTATTTTGTCCCTAATTCCACAATTCATACAATTCAGTCCTTGCTGGATTAACCCCTCAATTGAGTTAATTTTCTCATTTAATACTTTTATCTATCATTTTAAACTACTTCATAACCTTTGAAATCAGAATTTTAACACAAGGCCCTAATTTTAGCTATTTCACAATTAGGTCCTAAAACCAATTTCCATCAATTTCACTTGATTAAATCATCATATAACAAAATTAAAGCTTCAATTCAATATTTATTCATCATATTCTTCCAGCACTAATCCACATAAACTTTAAAAATTAGCCATAGAATCAAAAACTAATGAATTAATAAATTGGACCCAATTGTAAAGTCCAAAAACATAGAAATTTCAAGGAGAAAGCAAGAATTAAACTTACATGAAGCTTGAGTATGAAAACCAGCTTGAACTCTCTCCCATGGCTATTTTTCAGCTGAAGAAAATGAAGAGAAATGAAGAGAATTCTCCATATATTTCAATTTGATCCCCCTTTTTATTTAGCTAATTTTGAAAATTTTCCAATTTTCCCCCCTTTTTTCTTCTTTCTCTTCTCTTCTTCTTTCTTTCCTGCTCTCTGCTTCTTCGTTTGGGTTTTTCTGTTCTCTATTCTCTTTTTGTTTGTTTTTATATATAATAATATAATAATATAATAATATAATATTAAACATAAAAAAAATCTCAGATTTTCTTCACAATAACCGCCTCAATTAAACAAAATGGCTTAATTGCCATTTTGGTCCTTTATACTTTCTTTAATCTATAATGAAACTTTTACACCTTTTTCAATTTAGTCTTTTTCATTTAATTACATATCCAAACGTTAAAATTTCTCAACTAAACGTTAATAATAACTTAATGACACTCCATAAATATTTCTAAAAATATTTATGGCTCATTTTATGAATTCGAGATCTCAATACCTCGTTTTTGGCCCAATTTTTCTAATTAATTCTTTTAGTTCACAAAATTCACTAATTTTAAAATATTTCTAAAATCACACTTAACTTATAATTATCGATTAACAAAGTTTCCTAACTTTTTCGTCAGATTTAGTGATCTCAAATCACTTGTTCCAACACTATTGAAATTGGGCTGTTACAGGTTTTGAATATTAGGGGTGAAATATGTGAATTTTAATAGTTTTGATTTTAAGGACTAAATTGAATAAAGTAGAAAAATTCAGGGAAAATTGTAAAATGAAAATTAAAGGTCTCATGCATTAAAATGAGTTTGATAATGTATTTGAATTCGATAAATTGATTTTAATCATTATATAGATCAAGAATTGAATCGTATGGAAGATAACCAGGGAAAAGGGAAAATCCCAAATTAGTCCCTATGAATCAACCGATAACATATCCTAGGTAAGTTCATAGTATAGATGAATATATGTGTATATATATATTTATAACTTGTGATATTAGAATTTGGTTAAATTGTGTTCAGGTTGAATTTTTAAATTAAATTGAAATTATAAAATATTTATAATTAAAATGCAGATGATGAATGATTATTCGGTAGTTGGTGAATAATATGGTTAATTGATATTAAAATGAACTTAATTTATTTATAGAATATTTATGGATATTGTGGAACTGCCTGTAATTTATGAGTTAAGAATTATGTTAAATGCCCGTTTGAACGTAGTAAACGATTAGGACACGATTGGCATGTTAATAGGGTTAGAACATGCACTTGTACGAGATTGCACTTTGGTGCCTCTGTTTGCACTTCGGTGATCTCTGGTGTGTTTTGGGGAAACCTGTGTATTCCAATCATGTTGCTATAGTTCATCGAGCTATGAAAATTATGATTAATGTTAAAATGGCTTGTTATTTTCAATGATTATCCATTAAAAGGTTTTTATTAAAGTAATAATATGTTTGAATGTTTTGTTTAGTATTGAAGAAATTTAATGCCTATGTGATGTATATGAAGGTTTTGGTTAAACTGTTAATGAGCATGAATTATTTGAGGAATTAATCCTATACTAATGTGTGAATTCTCGTACATGATTGTCAATTTAAATTAATCTAAGCTATTTTAGTTTTTACATTGTTAATTGAGGTAAGTTGATTTGAATTTCATCTATGAAATTACTAAGCTATTTAAGCTTACTCTGTTTGTTCTCATTTTCTGTAGTTAACATTTTGCAAACTGGTTGGACGGATCAACTTCAAGGCTCACACTATCAAGCTTCTGTTTCGATAGCTTTTGATTTGTGGCATGTATATAGGGTTTTGAAGTTGTTCAATTTGAAGTTCTTGTTGAAATTGCAAGCTTGGTTAAAGTTGTATATAAATTTAAGCTTGTGTTTCATGATTAAGCTTGTGATAAATGTGATGTAGCTAGATGAAATACCATGTTAACCCTATTTGGTGAGATGGTGTTTTATGCTAGTTAAATGGTAACATGACTTGGTATTTGGTGTTTTGAAATGATAATTTGTTTTGGTGTCTTAGTTGGAGAATAGATGTGGAAATGATCATTTAGATTTTTGGTAACTTATAGTTTTGGAATGAGTATGTTGGCCTTTGGAATGTTGGTATAAATGGAAGATTTTGACATATATTATTTAAGTCATAGTTTATGATTAAATGAGATTAACATGTTAATTATATCTTTGGTTTGAATGTTTGATGTTAATGTTTGAATTGAGGTGCCAATGAGGGCATATTTGTTAGGTACTTAGATTGACCGTGAATTGATATATTTTGATATGTTTTGGCACATTTTGATTAGATTTGAATGTTAGTTAATGCATGGTGATGCAATTATAAACCAACTAAAAATCTGATTCAAGTATACCTATCTATTATTTAACTGATAAATTCGAGTGGTGGATTAAAAACTAAAATTAACTAAATTAATTAACTACGAACGCGACAAAAAACAAATCAGGAAAATAATCGAGTAAACAACCAAGAAGCAAAACAATACCCAGGAAAGAATTCACCTAGATTTCATTTGTCATTATCAATCTAAATTACACAATTCCTTCACTTAGTATCTTGATCCGTATAATTCCCTAAATTATGCAAATAACTCTCTTCAAGAATTGATCGTTGTTTTCGCGATGTCAAAGTCTTAAAATTTATAAAAAGAATAATCAAACCTGAAAACTAACTATGACAACAATGTGAGGCAAGCGTACCTATCAAACAGTAGTATAGTTAAGGCAAGACCGGAATGTCGAACCCAAGGGAACCAAAAGTACTAATACTAACTCTCTTTTTATTATTTAGCCTAAGAATTAAAGTGATTTTTATCTAATCTAAAATTAACTAATTACTAAACTAAAGACTCTAAGACAAAGAAGAATGAAATTTGGGAGAAATACTTTGAGGAAAAACCAATCGATTAAGACGATACCCAAGGAAGAACCCACCTAGACTTCACTTGTTATCTAACTCTGAACCAGATGATTTATTCATTTGACTTGATACATAAGATTCCCTAAGTTATATTAATCCCTCTCTCGAGGCAACTAACGTCTAACCCTAGGTTGATTAATTGAAATCTCTTTCTAATTAAAACCCCTAGAATTGCATTAACTCGATCTATGGACTCCCATATTAGGTTCACCCTAATCCGGCAAAATCTCGCCACCCTATCTCTAGGCGCGCGATCAACTCCGCTTAATTATGCTAGATCTTCTCTTAGGCAGGGACTTTTGCTCCTCCACCTAAGCACATCATACTTGAATTAATATCCCGGAAATATCAACACAAGAATTAAGAACACATAATTAAGAACAAGTCAAATATTTATCATATAGTTCAGCAAACGATAACAAGATTCATCTTAGGTTTCATCCCCTCAAGCATCTGAGGGTTTAGTTCATAATAATAAAAGAATACATCTCAAAAGAAAAGATAAAACAAAACATAAGAAAAACTCTAAAACCCCCTGAAGGAATTGAAGAGAGATCCTCCGTCTTGAGTATAATTCCGGCTTCTTGAGATGGATCAACTGGCTATCTTCGAGTAAATCTCCACAACTCTACCTTCTTTGGCTTAGCTGGACGCCCCCTGACTAAAGCCTTGGGTTCCCCGTTTCTGTTCATACTTAGGGTGTTTATATAGGCTTCTGAATATGTTTCTTTGCCCCTAAGTATCCAAATCCGAGTGAAACTCTTCTTTCCCACGAAAGGGACACGCCCATGGCACATGCCCGTGTGAGTCATGGCCAGGCCGTGTTCGAGGCTGTTGAATGGGGCATGGCCGTGTGGTCTTGGGCCCAGGCTGCGTGGATTTCGTGATATGGCCCATTTACTCCGTTTTGGGCCCATTTTTCGTTCTTTTCGTCATCCCGTGCTCTCCTGGGTATAAAACATGAAAACAAAGGATTAATAGCACCAAATTATATAATTAGAGGCTTAAATCATCCAAAAGCATGCTAAATGTGGGCTTAAAATATGTTACTTTTATGGTTTATCAAGAATAAGTACAACTGACTCTAATTTGATTAATTGAAGTTTCTTTCTAATTCAAACCCCTATTCTCACATTAACTCAATTTATATATTCCCTTATTAGATTTGACTTTAATCCGGTAGATTTATGTCGTCCTATTTCTAGGATTGCATGCAACTCCACTCAATTACGCTAGATTTACTCTTAAACAATGTCTATTCCTTCTCTAATTTAAGCACATCAAACATGGATCAATAGTCTAGAAATATTAAACTAAGAATTAAGCACACATAATTGAGAACAAGATCTAAGTATGTATTGCGCAAAATAAAAATCAAAAGACATAATTCATCATAGGGTTCATCTCCCCTAGGTATTTAGAAAATTAGTTCATGATCGCAAATAAAGACATTCCAAATATAGTATAACCATAAGAAACTCATAATAATCTCCAAAGAAATCAAAATGAAATCTTCAATCTTTTTGGAAATCTAGTTCAGAATCTACTTCAATGGTGTTTTTCGAGTTATTTTCCTGAGTATTCTATGACGGCTCTCTCCTATCTTCTTATTTTTGTCATATATTGGTCTTAGAATGCCAGAAAAACCCTCAAAATTGTGTTTTTCCGCTGTTCGGAGTTCAATTCACAAAATCGACATAGCTTGCCATATGGTCATATGGCAGCCCGTGTGGCTTTTGTAACTCGCTCTGATTTTTTGGTTTTTGCCCATTTTTCGCTCATTTTATTCCCAGATGCTCTCCTATGTATAGAAACATGAATTTAAAGGACTAGAAGCATAAAATTCATAATTTACATCGAATAATCACCCAAAAAAATTAAGAACGGGATTAAAACATGTTACTTTTAGCATTTATCACATGATTTGGAACCTAAGAAAGGGTGTGTGAAATAGTTTGTGTTTGAAGGTGTTTTTGGGTATACACGGCCTATGACACGGTCTGCCACAAGGTCATGTGCCCCATACGGTCATATGACAAGGCTATATGGTTCATTAATTTTTGGTGCAAGATTGTTCACACAGTCTTAGAGAGTTACACAGCCTAGTGATACGGCCGTGTGACCCTATATTCGAATTGTACACGGTCTGAGAACACAGACGTGTGATCTTATATTCAAATTGTACATGGTATAAGAATACAGACGTGTGGAGTAGTGATACATGTGTATGGTGTAACAGCCTGATTTAGGGCCTATTCAGAATAGTGGTGCTAGACCACGAATCCGAGGTGAATTTATGAGTTTACAAAGTTTATGCCATGTTTGCATGCTAGTATGAATGTTTCATGAAGCAATTTTATTAAATTGTGGTGGATTGGTCCAAAAGGACTAAATTGTAAAAAGTTGCAAAATATGAGTTTCTAGAAGCTTTTTGTATGAAATAGCTTTAGAATAGTAATTAGAAGTCCTTAAATAGCAATTTTTCCAAAAATATTATTTTGGACAAAATTGGCCTTGAGATGGTGTTATAGAAATTTTTTAAGAGGAAGGGCATTTTGGTCATTTGTCTAATAAGTGTTTAAAATAGGAAAAAGATGATAAAAATCTCATCATCTTCTTCCCCCATTGCCGAAAATTGAAATAAGCCATAGCTAGGGTTCTTCAATTTTTGAAGCTTGCTAGTAAGTGCTCTTAAGCCCGGTTTTTTATATTCTTCGTATTTTTGAAGTCTCGGTAGCATGAGTAAGCTATTTTTAGCTATTTGATGAGCTAAGATGCATGCTTAAAAAAATTTAGCCATGAATTACATGCATGCTAAATGATGTTTTATGGAAGTTTATGAGAGTTTGATGTTAGATAAACATCTTTTCCTTAAGGAATTTCATGAAAAATGATAGTATGAGCCTTTTTGTAATAATTATAAAATTTGGTCATACATGCTAGAACTAGAGAGAATTGATGATTGCTATAGTAGAGAAAATGATTCAGCTAAGCATGATGTTTAAGAAAGTTGCATGAAAATCATTTTACGAGCCTAGGGGCAAAAGTGCAAATATGAGAAAGTATATGGGCAAATTAGTAATTTTGCCAAAGTATGAATTATGAGTCAATTTAGTCAATATGATTATTAAATGATCTATTTATGATTATAGATCAAGAAAAACGAAGCCCGGATCGAAATCGAGGCAAGAACAAAGTCGAGGACTAAATTGCTTAACTACATACATTTTGTATTTTGAGGTAAGTTTGTATGAGTTCTAAGCTTTATGATTTTATCATTTAATTTCTTAGTATAATATACATTGTTATCATGAATGGTTTAATGTTATGATAAACAAAGAAGTCAATAAGATTAAACAAGAGAAAGTCCCGATTGAAGATGAATTACCCTGGATATACGGTCCAGTACATGAGATAAGAAAGTCCGTATAAGACCAAGCCAAGGCATGGCATCGGCAATTGAACAAGTTATCATGTAAGTCCAAGGACCCAAGCTTGGCATTGAACAAGTTATCATGTAAGTCCAAGGACCCAAGCTTGGCATTGAATAAGTTATCATGTAAGTCCAAGGACCCAAGCTTGGCATTGAATAAGTTATCATGTAAGTCCAAGGACCCAAGCTTGGCATTAAGCAAGTTATCATGTAAGTCCAAGGACCCAAGCTTGGCATTGAGCAAGCTATCATGTAAGTCCAAGGACTCAAGCTAGGCATTAAATAAGTTATCATGTAAGACCAAGGCAAGCTTGGCATTGATTCAAGAAGAGATCTTCCACATAAGTCCATATTTAGAGTATGGCATTGGCATCAAGTACATGACTAGAGATCTAGTATTCGCGGTAATTCATAGAAATTCATCGGGCAAATGAGCAAAGCTAAAATGTGAAAACAAGAATGTTAAGAAAGCAAAGCCATTATCAAATTGAAATTGAATATTATTCATGTTATGAATGATGAATTAGAAGACATGATTATTATGTTTAAGTATGCTGATCAATGTGATCAAGAGATAATGATACCATTCTTATGTCAAATGGTTTATATGAAGCAAGTTTATTTTTTTTATGTGTTATACATGCAAACTTACTAAGCTAAATACTTACGTCTTTGATTGTTTCTTTCTATGTAGTCCTGCCAAGCTAAATTGTGAATCATTGGAGTCGGAGTTCATAGCACACTATCGACCCTTATTTTGGTATAGCCAAATTATATTACTAAGTATGGCATGTATAGGAATCATTCATTTTGAGAACATGTTTTTTTGTAAGGCCATTATTTAGGCTATCAAGTTATTATTCTTTTGTATATGGCTAAGTGGTTGGCCAAACTTGTTTAAGTTGTTTGTATATAGATGTCAATGAAATATGTAGTAATGTTCATAAAAGTTATATTATTAATGATTTGTATTGGTTGAAGTTGAGTTGATCTTAATTTAAGGGAGGCAAATGGCTTGGTAAATAGCCTCTAATTGCCTACACGGTTAGACACACGGGCGTGTGTCTAGACCGTGTTAACCCTGCACCTTAATGTTTTAAATCAAGTTAGACTACGGCCATTTTACACGGCCGTGTGTATGAGCCGTGTAAGACACACGTTCAAAGCATGGGCGTGTGCTTAGGCCGTGTGGTTGAAGTCAGTAGCTTCACACAGTTGGTAGACATGGGCATCTCAAAGCCGTGTGAATAAAGTCAGTAACCTTCCACGGTTGTAGGCATGGGCGTGTAAATGAGTACACGAGCGTGTCCTCAAGCAACATGGGCGTGTGAACCCTGCTTCTAAGATGAGAGCTAGATGAAGTGTCCAGAGGCGTTCGGATGAATGTTTAAGGCCTCGTAGGCCCATAATATGCATGTTATGATCAAGAAAGAAACGTTTTAAGTTGGTTCAAAATTTTACAGCCCATAAATACGTGTTTAAGTGAGTTTAAGCATGGTAATGCCTCGTATCTAGTCCTAGCATCGGTCTCAAGTATAGGGCGTTACATATGGAGTAATCACACGATCAAGCTTGGAGCCATACAGGTTGGTCCCTTTCACACTGCCGTTTGACCCCTGTTTACACATTTTACTTAATTTTTTGTAAAATTTCAATTTGATCTCAGTTTGTTTTAAATGTTCTGTAAGCTTGATTTAGGTATTAAATTGATTGATTAGCATGGAAATGATTGATAATGAATTATTTGATCATTATTAATTTTTTTTTATGAAAGTTGTTCAAAGTTTATTGTCGCAACACCTTATAGCTCGGGTAGGGCGACCGGACCGAGTATAGGGTGTTACATACACTAGCCTCTTTGGTGGGTATTATCATGTGATATACCAAGAAGTTCTGTCTTCTAAGAGGATAACTAGTCACAAATGCTACTCAGTGAGATTATCCCAAGATGACTCAATCATTTCGACCCCTAAGACTCATTTTCACTTTTTTGCGTAATAAGTAACATATTTTCTTCATTACAATTCATATATGAACATATTCAATTTTTCAGCATCATACCAATTATCAAGCTTATCATCAATGACTTCTATTAACCTAACTTAGACTCGAACAGATACACGGATCATCCAACCAACACATTAGATTGGCAACTATATCCGACTCAATCCGACTTGTTAATAGGGTACAAATGTTCAATTTCATATACAATTCAATACATATACCATGTTTCAATCATATGCATATTACAATTCAAATCATAATTTATATATTTTTTTTATATCATACCATAAAAGTAACAACCCGATTAACAACGGTTTCAAAAATAGTGGTTCCAAGACCAAAAATCCGATAATAGAGTCAATAAATATTATTTATTAATATTTACAAGCTTGTTATAGTGTTTTATTTATTGTTAATTGGTAATTTCGATTAGCATGTTAGAAATGATGTGTATGGACTAAATTGTAAGAATTAGCGAATAGCCAGTTAAATAAGTTTAATAGGAATTTATTAAGGTTTAAGGTGATAAATAACCACTCTTGCATGTTTTATCTGTTGTGTCAATGTATGGTATAGACACTTGTTAATTTTCATTGATGGGTGAAAATTATACTGACTGGTGGTATAGATTGTAATGGATGGAAAGAGAATTTTCACTCTCATCTTCCTCCACCAAAAGCATTGTTCTCTAAAGAAGAAAGATCTATGTATTATTAGGTAATCGACCCTTGCATGTAAGTGAATTTGAAGTCTATTTTGAAAGAATGTTATGTTTTTTAGATCTTTATATCTCGATTTAGCTAACATGCATGCTCGTTTTCAAAACTGTTAAAGTTGAAAAGTTGAAATTGATTAAATGAATGTGTTAATGTTTAGATTAAGAACCAAATCAACCCATTGATAACAGAGGAAAAAGAGAACTCTTGGAATAGTCTCTGATATTCAGTTCTATTATTGTACTAGGTAAGTTCATAGGGTGTTGTTATGTTTATACGTGAAATGTTTAAATGTGAATGTATATGGAAAAATGTTAATAAACTTGTATTGATAAGGTGAGACAGGTGTTGATCAATAAAAAGGAAGTTCTATGATGTTTATGGATCCCGAATGAACAAAGGATACAATTGGCATGCCAATAGGGTTATTTGTACGCTGTATGGGATAGATGGGAGATGTGTAAAAGATGAAGGAAACTGAAGTTTTCTGGAATCCTACATTTGTTGCGGATTTCCAAATTTAGTCTCTATAGAGATTCTGACATGTTATCAGATGGAATAGCTCTTAAGAGCAATCTAGCATGTTATTGAGGGAGAATATTTAGCCTACGAGCTTTGGACTACGTGCAACTAGTGTGTTATCGGATGGAATAGCTCTTATGAGCAAACTGGCGTGTTATCAGTTTGTTACCTGCATATCCCTCATGTTCATGTTGGTTTATCGGGCTGAATGTTTTCTGAATGGAAATTTTGATGGTAATGATTATATAAATTGAAATAGGGTAGGAATGCAAAATGAATGAATGGAATATGTTATATGTTTTAAAATGTACTTACCTTGCACTTGTGGAATATGTTGATAGGATAATGAAATTTTAGTTAAGTTATATATATACATGAATGTTCTGCGATGTGAGTTTAATGTTTTAAAAAAACCTATGAACTTACTAAGCTTTTTAATGCATACTTCGTTTATTTTCCTTATTCTTTTTCATTTTATTTTGGCGGAACTCGACAAGTGGATCCATCCATAGCTTGCACTATCCAGCTCTTGTTTCGTTAGAATTATTTTTAAACTCTATGTTGGGTTAAGTGGCATGTATATAAAGCTTAAAAGGTATAAATTTTTATTTTTAAACAATGATGATATTTAATGATATATATATTCATTCATGATGCTTGTTTGAGTGTTTGGAGTAGACTATTAATATACTTGAAATGGAAATAGATGCATGTATTGAATGTGTTAAGTTATTTTGGTTAAATGGCAGACCTTTTAAACACAATGTTAGACGAATAGTTTAGGTGGGAAATGATATGCGAACTAAGTGAATTCAAACAGTGGCGACCATGTTTGAACGAGGGGTCACGGTGCACGGAATAAGTACAAGGATATGGCAAACCATCTTCCGCTTTCAATTGACAGATAGCCATTTGACGAAGTGGTTAATTGGCGGTAAGGTATTTAGCGGACTTCTTGTGACAAATAACGTTGGCGCATTTTGTTAAAAATAAATAAAGGGGGTTTCCACTGAATTTATATACATGCCTGAATTTATTGAAGTTGTTCGAGTACTTGATCGATCCCATAAATGTTATAACCCCTACTCTGTGTGTGTGATTAAATAAATTTACAATGATTTTAAATATAGATTTCTTGATTATTGTGCATGTGAATGTCTCTGTTTTACTATAGCATCACGTAACTTAGTTCCGGTGATCAGTGCTGGGTAAGGGGTGTTACAATATATTTCTACTAAATTCCCATTCCACATATCACAATTCAAGTATTACATGTTGCTTTCCATCTTATTCATTTTAGTCACCTATAATGATGTTCCATATCAAACTCAATCAAAACATTTCATATTTTCAAAATATACTCAGTTCAATGACTAATCAATCAATAAACATGCATATAAAATCAAATATTCAATCCCAAACCATAAAAGTACAAATCGAGGTTTCGTGCGTCACTAATCGATGATTTTCGCTTTTCCTTTCACTCTCGACTATTCTGTGTTGTCTTTAGCTATAAGTAATCACGAAACATATCATACAATCAATTTCCAGCAAATTTAGAATCAAATACCAAATTATACATATTTTGAAATTTATTCATTTAGTCCCTAAAACCAAGTAACATAACTTTCAATTTAAGGCCTCGAATTTCTAACAGTTTCACGCCAATTTCATTCAATTCTCAATAATAGAAACTTTCAAAAGCTTTATTAGATTTACAAATTAGTAAATGGGCTACCTAAATCAAACTCTCATGATTCAATTTCCATAAACATCAAAGAAAAATTTGCTAAGGACTTACTTGAATTAAAGACTAAAATCTTAAAACCCTTAGAAATGGTGTTTCACTCTTTCTTTTCTCTTATGGCCAATTGGAAGAGATGATGTTTTATCTCTCCATCCACCAAGTTGTACTTATATACTAAGATTATAGTTTAATTAGCCTTAATTAATCATATTTTATCTTAATTAACTATAATTTTCTTAATTAATCATTTGGAATCATTATCATCCAACATAACATGTTTAACAATGGTTTATTAACCATTTTTGTGTAACACCCCTTTACTCGACCTATCGTCGGGTATGAGCAATAGGATGTCACATTCGTTGTCGAAGCAACTACGAATACAAAACATTTAATTTGTAACACAATTCATGCAATAAGAATTCCAGTATAAAAGCATGATATACAACATTTCCCAGGACTTATACAAGCCTACGTACGCTCTAAAGTTAACTCGAGATTGAAAAAGGACCAAATTGCAACATTTTCAAGATTTTCGAACATGTATCAATACCCTAGCCAGGTACTGATACCAATTTGAGCTTCGATGTTTGAAAAAATTGAATAAAAATTAATAATCTCGATACCTTTTATAAAGTATCGGTACCTTTTTCAATGTATCGGTACTTTACACTGGTATTGAGACCATTTTAAGGTTCGATGTTTTGAAAATTAAAGAAAAATCATCAAAGTATCGGTACCCTTCTGAAGGTATCGGTACCTCATAGAAAAATTATGGACTTTGTATTTGGTACCTACTTCATTCCAATCCATTATCAACCATACCAAAACATCCCCGAAAAACATGTTCAAATCATGCCTAAACATGCTCAAAAACATGTTCCAATCATGCCAAAATAATAACTTACATCTTCATTACCAATCTCAAAAATTCAATCATCCATTAAATTATCATTTTCAATTGCCAAGATCATCATTCAACCCTTAACTACCAACTAACATGTTTCATACCAATCCACACTTCAAATATCATTACCAAAACATTACCAAAACATAGTGTTGTGTGGAAGCATGTAAAAGAGTAAAATTATTGTACTGAAAAATTACACTAAGTTCAATTCCCAGGAAAGAGAGGTGGATCACAAGGATCACTTAAGTACCATGTCTTTCCTAGATAGAATATCCCTCTATCGTAATTTAATAGCACAATAAATATGCAAAATAATACAATAAAGAACACTAGAATTTTAACGAGGTTCAGCAAATTTTGCCTACGTCCTCGGGCACTACCAAATATATTTCACTCCAGTGAAGATTTACAAAGAGAGAGAACAATGCCTTAACTAGAGAATGGCAAAATGTGGGTTGATGAAAATGAGAAATGGTTAGGCCTATTTATAGTTGAGGTTCAGGGATCAACTTGCAAAGTCTCTATACAATTAGGGACCAAAAAATTACAAATATCTCATGCCAAATCTCAATCCCATTTTTCGTGCCTTAAATCCCAGATTTCTCAATCCCATTTTTGGTGCCTTAAATCCTAGATTTCTAGTGCTAACATTTTGATACCCATATCTATGAATTTCCAAAGTATGGATGATTTTCAATAATCTCCACCTTGAAGATTTGATTAGGATAATCTTATCTTCACACAATTCTTTCTGCCTTTGTCAACAATACTTGATAGTGCCTTCTTCAACTGTTAAACTTGCAGGATATTGATCAAGTTCAAACAATGTTCGAACTTGGTTGTTGTTACCACCTTGGTCATTATATCTGAGGGATTATCTGCAGTCTTAATCTTCTGAAGATGAATTTTCCCCTCATCAATAATTTCCCGCACAAAATGGAATCGTACATCGATATGCTTTGTACGTGCATGATAGACTTTATTTTTTGCTAAATGAATAGCACTTTGACTATCACAATACACGTTAATATGCTCCTAAACCAATCCCAAGGTTTTAACCATACCTTGCAACCAAATAGCTTCCTTTACAGCCTCTGTTACAGCCATGTATTCGGCTTCTGTGGTTGACAACGCAACTGTAGACTGCAGTGTAGACTTCCAACTTATTGGTCCTCTAGCAAGTGTAAACACATAACTGGTGGTTGATCTTCGTTTGTCCAAATCACCGGCATAGTCAGAATCAACGTACCCAATAACACCTTTACTAAGTGTAGTATCCTGCTTAAACAGTAATCCAACATCCATGGGCTTTTGAATATACCGTAGAATCCATTTCATAGCTTGCCAATGTCCTTTTCCAGGATTATGCGTATACCTGCTCACTATACTAACTGCCAGTGAAATGTCGGGTCTTGTACACACCATTGCATACATCAAGCTACCTACTGCATTAGAATACGGAACTTGTAACATGTATTCTTGTTCTGTATTCGTCGAAGGAGATAGTTGTGCAGAAAGCTTGAAATGAGAAGCCAACGGGGTACTTACAGGTTTTGTCTGCTCTTTCATGCCAAACTGATGTAGTACCTTATTCAAAAATTGCTTCTGAGACAAGCTAACTCTGCCACGAGCTCTATCTCAACATATTTCCATGCCAAGAATATTCTTAGCTTCACCTAGATCTTTCATCTCAAACTCAAGGTTGAGTTGAGTCTTCAATCTCTCAATTTCAAATTTACTCTTAGATGCTATCAACATATCATCAACATATAAGAGCAAGTATATGAAATTTCCTTCTTGTAGCTTCTGAAAATACACACAATGGTCAAATTTACTTCTTGTGTACCTTTGCCCTTTCATGAACTGATTAAATTGCTCGTACCACTTCCTCGGAGATTGTTTCTATCCATAAAGCGACTTTGTCAGTTTGCAAACCCAATTTTCTTTATCAGCAACCTTGAATCCATCTAGCTGAGTCATACAGATTTCCTCTTCCAAATCACCGTGTATAAACGCGGTCTTCACATTGAGCTAAACTAGTTCAAGATCATATTGCGCAACCAAGGCTAGCAAAATCCGAATAGACGAATGCTTCACAACTGGAGAAAACACTTCATTGTAGTCTATTCCTTCTTTCTGAGCGTAACCCTTTTCTACCAATCTAGCCTTGTATCAAATTTCATTTTTACCAGGAAATCCTTCCTTCTTTGCATATACCCATTTGCATCCAATTGCCTTCTTTCCTTTGGTCAGTGTCACCAACTCCCAAGTCCTATTTTTATGAAGAAACTGCATTTCTTCATTCATAGCTTGCTTCCACTTTACACCATCAGGGTTACTTCTTGCTTCTGTGTAAGTAGAAGGAACATCATCTTCTACAATTGGAAGTGCATAAGCCACCATATCATCAAAGCGAGCAGGCATACGAATCTCTCTTTTTAGCCTTCTATATGCAATTGAATCTTGTTGCTGTAGAAGTTCTTGGGTCGAAACTTCTTCATCATTTTTTCCTTCAATAGTAGCTGGATCATCATTAACCTTTTCAAGCTCCACCTGCTGCAAAGTACTACTAGTTTTGTCGTCCTTTTGTGAATCCTTGTTCTTCATCATGGTTGATTCATCAAAAGTCACATCTCTACTGAAAACAATCTTCCTTGTATCAGGACACCAGAGACGGTATCCTTTTACTCCACCAGTTATACCTACGAATAATGCTTTCTTTGCTCTTGGGTCTAACTTTGATTCTTTTACATGATAATATGCAGTGGAACCAAAAACATGTAAAGAATCATAATCAGTAGCAAGTTTACCAGTCCACATCTCCATAGGAGTTTTTCCATTTATTGTAGCTGATGGCAACCGGTTAATTAGATGGCACGCATATGTAACTGCCTCAGCCCAAAATTCCTTGCCCAATCCAGCATTGGACAACATACATCGAACTTTCTCCAGTATAGTCCGATTCATATGTTCTGCCACCCCGTTCTGCTGTGGTGTATCCCGAACAGTGAAGTGTCACACAATGCCCTCATCTTGACATACTTGTAGAAATGGATCATTCTTGTACTCAATACCATTGTCTGATCGAAGTCGTTTGACCTTTCAACCAGTCTGAGTCTCCACCATCTTCTTCCATTTTAGAAATGCATCCAAAACTTCACTTTTTCTTTTCATTAGATACACCCATTACTTTTCTTGAATAATCATCAACAAAAGTAACAAAATAGTGTATTCCTCCCAAAGAAGCCACTTTGGTAAGTCCCCACACATCACTGTGATCGTAGTCTAGAATTCTTTTCGTATTGTGAATTGCTGAACCAAATTTTACCCTCGTCTACTTGCTCAGTACACTATGTTCACAGAATTCCAATTTGCAAGAATTTGCACCTTTCAACAAGCCTTGCTTCACCAAATTCTGCAAAGCTTTTTCACCAGCATGTCCCAATCACATATGCCATAACCTGGTAGACTCTGAATCTGCATCTTTTGCAGAAGCTATTGATGTTAATCCAATAACTGTACTTCCATTTAAATAGTACAGGTTATTCCTTCTTGTGCCTTTCATCACCGTCAATACCCCAGCTACTACCTTTAGTAATCCATCTTTGAAAGTGATTGTGAGCCCTTTAGATTCTAGGACCCGTGATGAGATGAGATTTTTCTTCAAGCTAGGTATGTAGCGAACATCTGTCAAGACTTGGATTGAGCCATAGTGATTCTTTAATTGGATTGTACCTACTCCCATTGTCTTACAAGCGCTGTCATTGCCCATAAAAACAACTCCACTTTCTAGTTCTTTAAGACTAGAAAACCAGTCCTTATTAGGACACATATGGTAAGTACATCCCGAATCCAAAATCTACTCATATGTATAACATGCCATTGCCATGCCAACCAAGCTAAAGTCTGACTCCTCATCATGCTTCGCTACACATGCATTAGAAATAGCCTTACCCTGTTTTAACTTAGGACAATTCTTTTTCCAATGCCCTTTCTCACGACAAAAAGCACATTCATCTTTGGCAGGTCACCCTTTGGACTTACTCCTTCTACCAGATTTGTTGCTGTGCGAATGGCCTCTTATGTTAAGACTTCTACAGTTGTATCTCTGTGATCTCTTTTACCTTTCTTTCAAGTCTCAGATCTATACAACGCACTACAGACTGCATCAAATGTGATCGTATTCTTCCTATGAAGCAATATGGTGGTAAGATGATCATATTCATCAGGAAGAGAATTCAACAACAATAATGCCTTGTCTTCATCTTCAAATCTCTCATCCAAATTTAGCAAGTCTGCTAAAATTTTACTGAATGAGTTCACATGGTCATTCATCGACATACCGGGAGCATACGTGAATCGATAAAGTTTCTTTCCATATAAAGCCTATTTTCAAGACTTTTTGTTAGAAACTTTTCTTCCAGTGTATCCCACAACTTCTTCGTTGATATCTCCCTCATGCCAGAGTACTTCTGCTCTTTGGCCAAACGTAGGCACATACCAAAATTATTGGTACCATCAAATTTCTCTACTTCAAATTTTGCATTGGTCACAGTAGTCTTTTTTGATGACGATGCCTTTGCCATTTTTCTCCTCAATCCCAACTACTGTATACATGAACAGTACTGTCAACGTGAATAGTGCCGTGGATGAAAATACTGCATACGCAAATAGTATCGTAAACGATCGTATTCCCCAAGTACGAATCTAGCGTTGATACCAATTGTTGTGCGGAAGCGTGTAAAAGAGTAAAATTATTGTACTGAAAAATCAAACTAAGTTCAATTCTCAGGAAAGAGAGGTGGATCACAAGGATCACTTAAGTACCAGGTCTTTCCTAGACAGAATATCCCTCTATCGTAATTTAATAGCACAATAAATCACTACAATCACACTCACAAAATATGCAAAATAATACAATAAAGAACACTAGAATTTTAACGAGGTTCAGCAAATTTTGCCTACGTCCTGGGGCACTACCAAATATATTTCACTCCAGTGAAGATTTACAAAGAGAGAGAACAATGCCTTAAGTAGAGAATGGCAAAATGTGGGTTGATGAAAATGAGAAATGGTTAGGCCTATTTATAGTTGAGGTTCAGGGATCAACTTGCAAAGTCCCTATACAATTAGGGACCAAAAAATTACAAATATCTCATGCCAAATCTCAATCCCATTTTTGGTGCCTCAAAATCCCAAACTTCTCAATCCCATTTTTGGTGCCTTAAATCCCAGATTTCTAGTGCCAACATTTTGATACCCATATCTTTGACTTTCCAAAGTATGGATGATTTCCAATACATAGCTCTTATGTTTATATGCACTCCAACCATTACCAAAACATGCTATTATCAATAAGCAATAACCATTCATATTACACTTTCATACCAAACTTGCATATACCATATATATACTCATCAAATTCCAAAATCACATTCCAAACATAGCTACATGTAAAAAGGACTCTACTAGGTACATGCCACTAAAGTAGCAAAGGAAAGTCACCAACTTTGTTGAGTCCAGGATTCTATCTAGATGTTGAATTCGATGTTCGGGATCTCGTATTTAACCTATCCTATGCACATAAAACAAAATCATACATTGAGTAATAAACTCAATGGTATTTCTACAATTTAATTAATAAAGCATGAAATGAAACCAATGCATACAATCCATTTTGATTTCAAATATCAACTAATTTATGCACATCTAATTCAACGATGATCCAATGTATCATTATACACATATTCATATTCTAAAATATATACCAATTTCATTATATGAATTATACATATAGTAATTCAATTGATCAAACTATATGACTATTTCATATCAACATCTTAGTGCCAATGATCTTAAAAAATCTATTCAATTTTGCAACACATGCACATAATACTTCATTTCTAAATCAAGTCAATTCAATAACATTTTTCCATATTGGCCCTCAGGCTTGTAAACTAGTTCGCATGATCTTTCACATGCTATCGATATTTGTATATCGTATATCATCTTTATAGTACCAATTCACAATATTAATTCATTTCATATACCCATTATCAACTTTAAAATTTATACCCCAATTAACTTGACTCGGACTTGAATGGATACACGAACCCAACCGATTGCACCAATTTGGCACCTAATGCCTTATCGGACAATTCTGAAATAAATAAATTGCATCCAACGCTCATCGATAAAACCGAAGTAAAAATATGCCCAACACTCATTGACTCATAGTCAAAGTAACCTGTACTTGATCTATCCTTTGGCATGCCAACTATATCCGACTTTGCCCAAACAGTCAACAGGGTAACCATTACTCAATTCCAAAAATTCAATTTCACAATTCAATATTTTCATTTCATCAACCAATCATCATTTTATATATATAACATCATAATTCATCCCAATACAAAGTAAATTTTATATTTACATCAAGATACAATATTTTCAAATCTATTCAATTTAGTCCTCCATCTCAAATAAACAATCGAATCATATCAATTCAACTTGATTTATCAATTTCAGCTCACCTCATAATCTTACCACGCAAAACAAAATATAGATTCAATAATTGAAGTGGTTCGAAATAGAAATACAAACTGGACTCTTAGTTATTTGTCGACGACTTTAGCTTTTCCTTTCCCTCTCAAAGAATCTGGATCGACATTAGTTACGGATTAACATAAACATACCATACCATAAACATACAACTAGATATGCTCATGGTCGGGCCAGACTGGGTTCGAGTCGAGCCATAACAAAATTTTAGGCCCAATTGTTAGGCCCAGGCTCAGCTCGAAAAGTAGACCTAAATTTTTGTCCAAACCCGGCCCAGATTATAGATGTCAAGCCCAGACCCATTAAATTTTTTGTTCTTATAACCCCAGAGAAAAGAACTGAGTTGAGTTAAAAATAAATAATAATTAAATAAACATACAAGAGAGACAAAGATCAAATGAAGAATCAAGAACAATAGTTCATAAGCTTCTAATATGGTATGAAGCCAACGTATCACAAAACTCAAATGCACAGACAAGTTGATGCAATACAAGCCTCTCTAGGAAAAGTGATACGACAATAATAACTTTAGCATGATAAGATAGCCATCTTGAGGTTTGCAATATGCAGCAAAACCTAGTTTATACTTCTAAGAAGAGAACAAAGTTATTGTAAAAAATAATATCAGGCCTACAAAAGAGACAATGATCAAATGAAGAATTAACCATGGAAACATCCTACAGCCAAACAAATTTCCACACTATCATCTCCATTTCAAAAATTAGCAGACAAGGCAACTACTAAAGTATATAAGTCTAAACATGGTGGTTGCTAAAATAAATTGCAATAGACTATTACAACTCATTACCAATACATTACAATGTCTAAATACGATTTCATGTTTTATATTTTATAAAGAATCAAACACTAATTCATATAGTTTGAGATTGTCAAGAGATTAAAAATAAATTAAAGGTTCTACAATATCCAAACAATATTAAAAGCGGCAGTGGAACAAGATTAAAAGCAACAGCAGGACAACATTACAAACAGCAATGAAACAACACTAAAAACAACCTGCAAAATGTAATCAACCAACCAACATATCCGTATATCAACCCAAATGCCCAAATTTAAAGTGCAAAAAAAATCAAAACTTTAAGTTGCCCCAAATGTAAAAAAAAAAAAAAAAACAATTATCACTTTTGATTTGAGAATACAACTTATTATGTGCTTATCATGCTTTCTCCTATAGCTCGACTATCTTTCTTCGACATTGTGTCCTTCGGGTTCTTTTTAATGCTAACAATCAATCTAGCTGACATAGTATGGAATAAGAGTAAACAATTTAAGCTAAAAATTAAAGTTACAAAGTTTGAGTCTTGAGAACTAGGATAATCCCATTCTAACCCTTAACAATTACCCATTTTTCTAAAAATTAAATCATGTGTAAATTAATATGAATCTCCAACACCATACATCAATGGAAAAAAAAAGTACATAGCTTTTGAGACACTTTAACAATGAATTCAAGCTTTAAATAATCGGGAACCTTTAAACAGTGAATTCCAACACCCTAAATTAATGGCAAAAAAAAAGTTCAAGCTTTAAAAAAATTTTGTTAACTCCAGTAAAGTCAAAGAACCTTTAAATAACTGGTAATTCAAGCTTTTGAGACACTTTAACAGTGACTTCAAAACTTAAAATCCATGTATCTCTCATTCAAAGAATAGACCAAAGACACATACTTTAACAATGAATTCAATATAAAATATAAAGAAAAACCGATGTATCAAATGATTGAAGAACAAAAAGAACTCACCAATTAATCAAGAAATTAAAGAAGCAAAAACCCAATAAGAAATTTTGATTTGCTAGAAACTTCGAGGACAAGTAGGATTAAATATAGAAAGATTGAAAAAAAACATAGACTCTCTTTGAAGAAAACATAGATTCTCTTGAAGCCACGAAGATACATGGAATTGGATGAGATTGGCCAGCGGCACAGTGGGAAGGTGACGGCTGAAGGTTGGAGCGAAGAATGAGATTATAGTAGTGAATGCCGGTGACAGAAGAAGTAGCAGCTTCACTGGCTGGTCAGCGGCACAATAACACTTAGGGATTTTTGGTGAAAATAGGAACTGATTTGGGGGATATGGGAATAATGGTAAAGACAAAAATACACGGTTGTTGTACTGTAAAACACACATAAGGGATTAAAGGGGTAGGGCTGTTGTTTTGGGGAATATAATTGATTATTAGAAAATATATAATTTACGCGGGTTAGGCCAGACACAGGCTAAAAAATACTTACCCAAGGCCCGGTCCATTTAGAAAACGAGCCTACTTTTTTTCTAAACCCACTTTTCGGGCGGGTCTTCGGGACGGGTGACCCGACACATGATCAAGTTTACATACAACTAAATTCACAATCAATTTAAATTTTATAAAAAATTTTCATTTTATTCAATTTAGTCCCCAAAATCGAGATTAAAATTTTATACAAATTTTTCATTTTATTCAATTTAGTCCCCAAAATCGAGACTAACATAACATTCTACTTAAAACTAAAAATTGAAATTTGATTTCACTATTATTCATTACGAACCTCCAATTTTTTATTTCTACAACCAATTTTACAATTCATGCAGTTTAGTCCCTAATGTATGAAACTACCAATTAGCTTTACAATTTAATCCCTTTTCACATCCAAGCTTAAAATATATCATATTAATACCTAAAAATTCAAGAAATCATCAATGGAAACTTTCTAAAACTTTAACAGTTTTACAAATTGGTACATGGGCTAATTAAATCAAGCTCTCATGACGTCAAAAACATAAGATTACAAGAAAAAAACTAGATTGAAGAAACCAATTGAAGGTTTAAAACTTCCAACCCTAGGTTGACTCTTTTCTCTCCTTCTTCTTGCTATATTCAGTTTTCAAGAAATGAGAGATAAAATTTTCCTTTTTCTTTCCATTACATTCTTTTATTTTATATATTTTACATTTTAATTATTTTAATTTTAATTTTAATTTTAATATTATTTAATCAAAAACATTCCACCTATCGTCCATTATATTTATAAATGGTCCGTTTTTCATTTTAGACCTTAGGTTAATTGCAATTTAAGTCATCAATTCATTTCCTAATTAAAAATTTGTCCTCGAAATTTACTTAAAAAGTGGTGGGGATACTGGGATCTCATTGCCTCTTCTAGTTCCCAGGTCGCCTCTTCCACACTGTGATTGCGTCACAAAACTTTCACAAGTGGAATGCATTTGTTCATCAATTCTTTAACTTCCCGTACCAAAATTTCAACCGGTTCCTCCTCAAAAGATAAGTCAAGTTGAATTTTGATTTCTTCCACCGGAATAATATCAGAAGGATCCAAATGATATCTCTTGAGCATGTATACATGAAATATGTAACACATACCTGGCCTAGACGTTACAGTCGAATTATGCAGGTCACATTGCTAGATAAAGAAAAATATTGTTTCTTTTGAAGAAAACCAATTCTAGAGGGTTGAAAGTTCCACTATCCCTCTATTTTGTAAAACACTTTAATCATGTTGAAAAACCAAGTTAAAATCTCTTATAACCATAACACGCCAAAATCATTTTTAATGAAAACCTCAAACTTAGTTTGCAGTAACAATTACTTAAAAACTTACTATTTCATTTTAGTCACCTTAGGAAGGATTATTAACCATTTGAGCTTTGGAATTTAGTCCTAATGAACTAAACAAATCATAAATTGTCCAAAAGCTAACAACCCATAATAAAGTTCGAAATGTCCAATTTAAACAAATAAAAAAACAATAAAATATTGTATTACAAATGCGAAACTAGAGTCTCCAGTGATGTCGTCCAATGCTAAGCTGAAGGATTACCTGAAACAAAACATACAGAAATGTGAACTAATAACCTAGTGTGCGATTTGGCCCATAGTCCAAAATCATACATTTCATATACATCAATTATATAACTGAATATCACATAATGCATTTATTCCAAATGTTTCATATCATATCAGATTCCATACAGTTTATAGCTTATCATAGTATAGCATAATATGCTAGATCATATCGAACATATCATATTAAACCATAACATGAATATCAAAACCTACCCCCATCCGCTACACATCATCTCCGTCCAACCAATCACATCATATTGGACTACAAGATTCTATCCATCCAATCACACCAATATGTGGCGGGATGCCACTTATATAGTTGAACGGAGCTATGCCGAGATATTTGCAGTATGTACTGCCATTAACACTTCCTCCATCATACATAGCCCACCCCAAACATGTACATATCAAACACATGTCTTATACATATCATAATCACAAACAGACGGCATATTCCCATATAGCATACATAGTTTATTTAACACATATCAAAACTATTAGTTTTATTCTAGTTTAACATATTTACCATGCTTTTAGAGTTATTCGCATGAACTTAAGTACAAAACTTACATTTTTTTGACCCTTACGATGTCATCAGACCCAAATGTTAATTCCCCTAAATGACCCTTAATTGGGCCTTAAGATTGTTCGAAAAGACCCACACGGTCTGTAAAGATTCACACAGCCATGTGTTCCACACGGCCCAGCCACACGGGCTATACAATCTTACACAGCCGTGTGCTACACACAGTCTGCATAAATCCCACACGGCCATGTGCTACACACGGCCACCACATACGGTCGTGTGCCAGGCCGTGTAGAAACTAGGCATTTTCGCAACAGCCTCTGTTTTGCGATTTCAATCGAGTTTCTAACAGATTTTAGGGTTGTTTTCACCCACCTAATTGCTTAACGATCAACCACGCTATCGGGAACTCACAAAACCTACAATCAATTATTCAAACGAACAAATTACACATCACTCATCCCAAAATCCTACTCCAAAATACTCTTTTTTCCATACAACACAGTTTCCAACAACGAGTTCAAACACTTACCCTTCACGAACAGCGGCCAAAACCAACAATTACACCACCGAAGGATCTTGATCCACAACTCCTTCACCTAAAAAAAACTGAGGAACACTTAACAACAAACAGAACGGAACCAAACCTCAAAGATCAATCTTAATAAAGAACGATAAGAAAATTAACAACGAACTTACACTAACTTTTGCCTTTCAATTGAAATAGATATTCTCACAAAAACACTCGAACCAGTAATAGAATTATCGAAACAGGGAAGGCCTCAAAAAATTGAAGAAGAATTAAAGAAAAACAAAAGGAATAGAAAGAGCCAGGGAGCATGAAGAAAAGTGGAAGAAAATGTGAAAGAAACGTGATAGCAATAGAAGGGTAAACAGTTGACTAGGGAGTAATTTTAGGAATTTGAATAAAAATCAAATTAAAACAAATTTTTGAGAATTTTAATAAAACTATATTACCTTACAAAAATCCCAAACAAAAAAAATAACATCATCCTACACTTGCGCACAATGGGACTCAAACTCAAGACCATGGGGTAAACCAATGCCTAACCATTGAACCAGCAAGCTCATTCTTGTCACAACTCAACCAAGAAATTAAATTAAGCCTCAATGCATAAGCTTACCATAGAGTCAAAATTAATAAGGAAAAATCCTAAACAATGGAATTGAACATAGGACCTAAAACAAACTTCAAGGCACTTAAACCAATATACCAAGCCAAATTATTTAACAAGTATACACATTTATCCAAAAATTTGGGGCGTTACAAAATACATCGTCTATCTTCTGTAATTTTGTCAGTAAAGGTAGTCGATATGCCACTAGTCCAACCATTTCTGTGATTTCGTAAAGTCCGATGAATCTGGGCTCAACTTTCCTTTACGACCAAACCGTAGAACTTTCTTCCAAGGAGAAACATTCAGGAATACCTTATCTCCTATAGAAAACTCTGCATCTCTCTGTTTCAGACTAGCATACGATTTCTTCTTATCAGATGATGCTTTCAATCTGTCCCTGATCAGTTTAACCATACCTCTAGTTTTTTGAATCATTTCTGGCCCGACAATCTTTCTTTTATTTAATTCCAACCAACAAATGAGCGTTTCATACCATCAAGCATACAATGCTTCGTACAGAACCATTTGAATACTATACTGGAAATTATTATTATACGCAAATTTGACTAGTGGCAAATAATGTTCCCAACTTGATTCAAAATTGATAGCACAAACTCGCAGCATATCCTCTGATATATGTATAACTCGTTCTAATTGGCCATCAGACTAACAATGAAAAGTCGTCCTGAAATTTAACCTTGAACCTAAATATTCATGTAATTGTTTCCAAAATTTCAAGGTGAAACAAGGATCTCGTTAGAGATAATCGACGCAAGCACACCGTGTAATCTAACTATCTTGTGAATGTAAACTTTAGGCAACTTTGGGAGTGACCAATTAATTCTAATTGCCAGAAAATGGGCTGACTTCGTTAATCGATCAACTATCACCCAGATGGCATTCCTGTTGTTTGGAGATAAAGGTAGACCAACTACGAAATTCATAATTATTCGTTCTCATTTCCACTCTAGGATTGAGACAGGCTAAAGCAATCCAGTGGGAACCTAATTCTCAACTTTTACCTGCTAACAAGTTAGGCATTTGGTGACATATTCGACAACCCTTATTTCATACCCAGCTACCAATATGTTTCTTGCAAGTCACGATATATCTTCACACCACTAGGATGCATAGCAATGGGAGTATTGTGAGTTTCATGAAGTATCAACTCCATCAAATCAACAACATTAGGAACACAAATTTGACTACAAAATCTAAGGCAATCGTTATCATCTATACTGAAGTTCTCAACACTACCTTGCTGAACCAATTTCTTTTCTATAACAACTTGGTATCGACAAGTTGTGCCTCTTTTATCTAATCAAATACGCTAGTTTGATTTTCAATTTGGCCAACAAACTACCATCATTGCTAATACTGACCTAGGCAAACATTGCCCATAATTCAACTGTTGCCTTCCTACTCAATGCGTCAGCTACAACATTAATTTTTCCATGGTGATAATCAATAACAAAGTCGTACTATTTCAACAACTTGATCTAGCGACGTTGTCTCAAATTCATCTCCTTTTGACATAAGAGGTATTTAAGACTTTTGTGATCTGTGAAAATATGACATTTTTCACTATATAAGTAGTGCCTCTAAATCTTTAAAGCAAAAACTACAATAGCAAGCTATAAATCGTACATCAGATAATTACGTTCATGTTTTTTCAGCTATCGGGACGCATATGCAATCACTTTACCATCGTGCATCAATACACAGCCTAAGCCATACAACGAAGTGTCATTATAAACCACAAAATCTTTCCCTGATTCAAGCAAAGTTTAGATCGATGCTTCAATTAATATCACTTTCAACTTTTTGAAACTTTCCTGACACTAATTGCTCTAAATAAATGACACGTTCTTTTGTAGCAGTTTCATCATTAGTCCATCTTGAAAAATTCGCTCACGAATATTTTATAATATCTGACTAAACCAAGAAAACTTCGAATCTTCAATTCAATTTTTGGTTCTTTCCATTGAAGGATAGCTTCAATCTTTTTTGGGTCAATATAAATTCCTTCAACCAAAATAACATTTCCCAAAAACAACACCTCGGGTAACTAGAACTCGTACTTACTAAGCTTCCCGTAAAGTTGAATTTCTCCCAATACTTGCAATATAATCCTGATATGTTTATTGTGTTTCACTTCCGATCTCTAATATATCAGGATATCATCAATAAATACCACTACAAACTATTTTTTATTTCTAAAGTTAATGTTACAATTTTTGTAATTTAGTCCCTAATGTAAAAACTATTAATCAGCTTTACAATTTAGTCATTCTTCACATCCAAGCTTAAAATATATCAATTTAATACCTAAAACTTCAAGAAATTATTGATGTCAACATTCTAAAACTTTAATAATTTTACAAATTGGTACATGGGCTAGCTAAATCAAGCTCACATTACCTCAAAAACATAAAATTACAAGAAAAGAACTAAATTGAACTAACCAATTAAAGGTTTAAAACTTCCAACCCTAGGTTGATTCTCTTCTCTCCTTCTTCTTGCTATATTCAGTTTTGAATAAATGAGAAAGACAAAGATTCCCTTTGTTTTTATTACATTATTTTATTTTATATATTTTACATTTTAATTAATTTAATTATAATTTTAATACTATTTAATCAAAAATATTCCACATACTGTCCACTACATTTATAAATAGTCTATTTGCCATTTTAGACCTTCGGTTATTTGCAATTTAAGCCTCAATTCATTTCTTAATTAAAAATATATAGTGATTGGACTTTACAATTTAGTCTTTTAACCCTAATTAACTATCAATTCAGCAAAAATTACCTATCCAAAATTCAAATCACCTATAAAATAACTCCGTGCGAAAACGGCGTCCTGAAACTGAATTTTTTGACACCACTGAATTTTGAGTCATTACATTTGGTGCCTTGGATAATTGTAATTTAAATTTTTGAGCCATTTCTTAATTAAAAATCTATAGCAATTGGAATTTATAATTTAGTCCTTATGCCTTAATTAATCATAATTTCTGCTAAATTACTCTTCCAAATTTCAATTCATTTATACACTAACTCCGTAAATATCCCTATTTAATATTTACGGACTAGGTTTACGGAAATGGGATCCCAAAATCATATTTTCTGATACCATTGGAAACCATGTTGTTACACCTTTCTCATCAATTTAGAGTTTGAGTACTCTTTTCCAAGAGTAAATTCTATTTAGATAGGTTACACAACTTAGCATAAAACTCACTACTTGTCTAAGAATCCTGCATTCTCAAGGTCTAGAATTTAGTGGTCAACATTTACATCTTAGATTACTTGACAATATTAGTTCCTTTTGAATAGTTTGAATAATTTCCCAAGCTTCATTTGCCACAGTGCACTTGGAAATTCGCTTGAACTCTTTCATATTAATATCACAGAATATGACATATGGGGCCTTAGAGTTTGTATTTATAACTCCAACTTCTTAAGTCGTGCATTCAACCTTAGCTTAGAAACCTTTCTAGCATCTGAATCAACAGTAAGAGCTTGCTAGCCAGTAAGAATAGAACTCCATGCTCTCTCATCAACAGGCTTGATATAGGCTTTCATTCTAGCCTTTGAGTAAAGATAGTTACCATTCTCAAGCATAAGGGGACGGGTAATAGAAGAACCTTCTATTGTTAGCAAACAACAAATCAGGTTTCACAACTAAATACATTAAGCTTTTGCTCTGATACCAATTATTGCTACCTTAAGTTACTTGTTTGCTTAAAACGAAAATTACAATGGAAGTGCTTGACTGCAATGGCCACTACGGCTTCGCACTACGCAAATAAAATAAAGAACATCAAAGGTTCATTTACACAGTTTGGTTTCCCTATATTTGCGGAGCCTAGCTGAATGAGTAATTCCACTATATTTAATCCATAATACAACAAGCAGTTCACACTCTATCACTCCCCAAGCATAGAGATCTCTCCTTTGTACCTAAAGACTAGAACACTCACCTCCAAATCCTCCCCTTGAGAACTTGGGGAATAAACACTCAACAATGTTTGCAATTTAATTTGCACTCTCTCACAAAATAGTTCCACAATGAACAGGTTAGAATGAATTCAATATACTCTCATACAAAATCTAGATAAGCCTCAAAGCATATATCAATTTCGACTTGCTAACATAGAATCTAAGTGAATACAAAGTTACTCCTTGGAAATAGTTACTAAATCATTAAAAATCAAAGCATAATTAATCGAAGATATGATTTCTAAAATAGTACAAAGTCTAGATCGATCCTCCATAGGGTTGATTTGTGTAATAGCCCATTTTTCAATAGTGTTGGAAACAACGGTTTCAAAACCCCATTTCTGATGTTCAAGCCCGTAAATATTAAATATTAATATTTACAAGGTTAGTATTAAATTTAATTAAAGTTTGGTTCCTTAATTTTGTCAATTAATAGTTAATTAAGGCATAGGGACTAAATTGTAAAAGTTATAAAAGTTTATTACTATAGATTTTTAAAATGACCAAAGGACTAGATGAATAATTAAACCATTTTAATGGCTTCAAAAGGTGGTGTTGGATGTCATAACCCACTAATTTTAGTTAATTAGGCTTATTATTTAATTAATTAAAGTTTAATTTAATTAATCTTAATTAATTAAGGTTAAAATATAGTATATAAAGACTTGTTAGTGGATTTTTGCCATCTTTTTCCTTCTTTCTTCACCAAACAAGCATATAGAAAACCTAATAAGCCCATTTTGAAGCTTCAAAACAATGTACCTTTAAATTGTAAGTTCAATTAAGTTATTTTCTTGTAATTTTTATGTTTTTGAGGTCATGGGAGCTTGATTTAGCTAGCCCATGTACCGGTTTGTAAAATTTTTAAAGTTTTTGAAAGTTTCCATTGATGATTTATTGATGAAATTGATGTTAAATTGTTATATTTTAAGCTTGGATGTGAAAAAGGACTAATTTGTAAAGTGCAAATTGTTAGTTTTGTATAAGTTGAATATTTGTGTGAAATTTCTATAATTATGGATAATAAAGGGTCCTAAAAGGATGTAATTGAGACCGATTTTGAAACCAAAGCTCAAATTTGTAAGATATTGCAATTTTAATTTTAAGGGCTAAATTGAATAAAATGTAAAATTTTAAGGGCGTTTAAAAAATAAAATTGAACTGATTCATGCTTAAAATAGAATGTTATAAGATTTTTGGAATTGATAAATTAAACCAAATTATTGGATAGATCAGGAATTGAACCAAATTAAAGATAATCGAAGAAAAGGCAAAATTATTAAATAGCCCTTGAGGATCCAACTTAATTGCTGATTTTCCAGGTAATTTCATATGACATGATTTTATTTAAATTTTTATGCATTTGAATTATGAATATGTGTATGTTTGATTGTAACTTAAATTATTTGCGATTTGGTACAAAAGGCGAGATATGGACTAAATTGTAAACAAATGGTTATACACGTTAAATATGTTCGAGTGAACGTAATAAAGGATAGGATATGATTGGCATGCGAATAGGATTATATGTGTGCTCATACGGTATATGTGATAGTAAGGGATAATTAGTTGTACAGAGATCATTACTGATTATATTAGGATCCAGCATTTGTTACGGATCATCAAGTATTGTATTCCTTTACGGAGACCCTGATGTAGTGGAGAGATGTATTTTTATATGATTATACGTATAGTTTTCTATGGGCTTTGCACTTCGGTTCCCTGGTGTGGTGTAGTTACTGCTCTGATTAGCAACCTGGTATGGTGTAGTTACCCGTGTATCCGAATTTGTTCACTTGAGTTCATCGAGCTAAAAAGGTTGATGAAAAGTGAAAAATGGGAATGGAATGTTATGAGTTTGTTATCCAATTGGTTAAATGTTTATTTGATTATGGGGAATGGTATTAAATTGGATTGATATATGTTTGAATTGTCATTTGATGTCGTTATATGTTAACTCACCTTATTGATATGTGAATTGCTATGTTTAGACAAACTTTGCCAAGTTAAATAGCTTCTTGTATCAAATTGTAAATTGAGGTAAGTTGATGTCTAATGACTATGAACTTACTAAGCATTCGATATGCTTACCCAGTTTTTTTTTCCTTTCTTTTGTAGATCATTTTGTGAAACTTGTCAGGTCAAATCAACTCGAAGCTCACACTATCCTATCACATATTTGGTAGATGTTTAATCATTTTGAACCTTGGGTTTGTGGCATGCATATAGGTGTTTTGGAACAAACTTGAATGTATGAAGTCTTGATGATGTTTGAAAGTCATTTTTATCCATGGTATTGAACCTGATATGTATATATATGATCTAGATGTTGATAACTGTTAATGGCTTGATGATTTAAAATAGCATGATTTGAGTAAGGTTTAACAAAGAAAAGAAGATGATATTGAAGGGCTAGTTGATTGGTTGAATGATTTGAAATTGAATAAGTTGTTTTGGTGTGTCTTGTGCTAAATTGAGTTATATTGAATTGGTTGAATGAAAATGATTGAATTGTTAGTTTTTGTATGTGTTTTGAAGTGTTTTTAGTTCAGGAGAAACTAGTCAATAATGTACAAATTGGAAGGGTTGTGTGAAAGGCATGAAATAGGTACCAAATGGTTCATCTTTACCAAAAAAAGAGTCCACGTCCTAACAAGCAATCTTCCTCATAATGTTGGCCAACAGTGAGTCACGTCGCGACGTCAAGTGGCCTAAGGCCATGACGTGATAAACAATTTGGCGATGTCACGACGTTGGGCTTAGAACTTTGAAACTTTGCAATTTGGTCCTATTTCGTGCTCGGGTCAACAAAAGGGCTTTCGTGAGCCTGATTAAGACTCAGTTTTGTTTGTTTAACCATAAATGAATGTATTTAGCTCTGAATTACATATGTACACAAATATTTTATTGTAATTTGACTGTAATTGCTCCAACTACGAATATGGCATCTCGTAGCTCAGAGCCGACGATTAGATTGGGCAAGGGGTGTTACAATTTGATTCACTCAAATCCAATCCAATCTTCAAACTCTAAGGATTGGTTTCCATAGGTGAACCAAAGTGTCTTCAGTATAACAACACATAACCAAGTCCAAAGATTTTTTTCATTAAATTGCCAACTCAAATATGACAAGTATTTAAACTACCTTAGTGGCAGTCTATAGTTAGCACTATAGAGTGCCACTTAGCATCAGTCAACTCATCTTGCCTCGACATTATATAATGTTTTAGGATATTGAGTGTGCATATTCAAATTTTATATGTATAAATCATATGGATGAGTTATTTTGAATTGAATTAATTTATCAAGTTAATTAATGGCTTAATATATCATTTGATACCTTAGTTTAACATTTTTTAAATGAGGTATTTGTGTCTTTTTTTCTATTACGGTACTTGTATTTGGCAAAAGTTAAACATTTTGGTACCTAGGGGTAATAGTATTAATTTTTTAATGTTTAATTTGAGTTTTAAGGTTAATTCAATGAAAATTAATTACTAAATATTCTCCTTTTAGGCACCCAAAATAAAATATTGGCAATTTAGGCACCCACGTTACATAGTTCGTTCATTAAGGTCACTTCCGTTAAAAACTCTAACGGAAATCTGACATGGCATTTTTTTACATGTAAACCAATCATTAGATGCCACATGGCACAACTTGCCATTACATACCCCTTTAAACTTTAAAGGACTAAATATAATTTATCCAATACTAATTATTAACCAAAATGAAACATTTGGTTATTTTTTGGGTTTAGGTATGGATTTTGACCCACCCAGCAGTTTGATGGCCGACATCTTTTTTGCCCTTTAGGAGGGGAAAACACTCATCTTCGATTGTCTCATTTCTTTTGAAAGTGGTGAGCCTTTAGCTTCTTATTGCGTTGTTGGATTGCAGGACCACCACCACCTTCTCTAAAAGGCATACCATTAAGGTCAATAGCTTCTGGCCTTCCTTATCATATTTGGTTGTTGTTATGATGCAAATATACATTCCTCTAGGTTTACCAAGTGTATCAAACCCCGATCTCTAGGAACACACTTTGTTCTTGAAATCCAATATTATAGTTTCCATGTCCATCAAAATTGTTAGGATTTAAACCTTGGAAATTCATTGTGCTAGGAAGCCCCAAGTTAATGAGTCGATCTAGGAATGAGTACCTAACCTGCCAAATTAGTCGCCAAACCATACAACAAATGGTTTCCATGGCTATCTAATTTCGTTGGGTGGGTCAAAACCCAAACCCAAAAAATAACGAAATGTTTTATTTTGGTTAATGTTAGTATTGAATATATTGTATTCTAGTCCTTTAAAGTTTAAAGCGGTATGCAAAATTGTGCCATGTGGCATCTAATGATTGGTCCACGTATAAAAAATGATATGTTAGATTTCCGTTAGAGTTTTTAATGAGAGTGGTCAAAATGAACGAACTATGTAACGTGGGTGTCTAAATTGCAAACTTTTTATTTTGGGTGCCTAAAATGAGAATTAGATGAATATTTGTGTAGTTTACCCTTGTTATTATTACTAGTAAATTATGAATTTTCATCAAATCTACTTCAAACTCAAATTAAATACTAAAATGTTAACCTCCTTTCTTTCAAGTATCAAAATATACAACTTTTGTCAAATACATATGTCATACTAGATCATAAAAAATACAAATATTAGTTTAAAAAATATATATTAGTAGGATAAGTATAGGCATCAATATCTAAAAAGCAAAGTATTGGTGAGAAGAGAGCATGACGATCATCACTATTATATTCTCAAGTTGGCAGTATTATTAGATTGATACAAGATGTCATGACAATGATATTGGTAGGTCAATGCCCCCCCTCTACCAAGTAAGTTTTGGACTGATATAATATGTAATATGATTAAGGTGGTGGGTTTTAAACATATAATCCATAGCTTGGCTTATCATATATTGTCATTGAAAACATAAACTAGTTTAAAACTGACAAAGCTGTCGCCTTCATCATATGTTTTCAACTGTTTCTTTTGGACCATCTCAACATCATATATGTGTGTTGGTAGGCTGCATTATTTACATAAATTCCTAACAACTATAAAGGCATATTCCTTAACCAAATTGTGTCTATACCATGAAGCAGTACTGCAGCTAAACATTTCGTATTGAAATAATTTAATTTGAACTTTTTAAGATTTTTACCTAATTGTTAAGGATGACTTATATTCTAGTCAAATTTGATAAATAATTTTTTAATTGAATTCTGTTTATTTATTTCAATTAAATTCTAATTAGTCTAAATTATTTTTTTATCATTTGACCTATGAATTTAGTCTATAAATAGGCTCTTTTACAATCTTAGAAAATACACCCATTAGATATTATTAGAACTCATAACATATTTAGAGAATTTTGTATTTACGTTTTGAGAATTTTTTGTTTTCGGGTTTTCAAGGTTTAATTTTTATCTCCATATTTTGTACTCTTTGTTCTTTTGCCATAATAGTAAAATTATTTTTACCCGTGATTTTTTATCCTCTTTAGAAGGGTTTTTCCACGTTAAATTTGTGTGTTCAATTTCTCAATTTCTTCTACTATTTTTTACTTGTTGTTTAATCGGGTCGACCCCTAACAGTAATAAAGGTTCATGGTTTTTATCTTGTTGGTTTAATTAGGTAATTCAATTATTTTTAGGTTAAAATTCCAACTTTAACGACGGTAATTTTTCTTACTTAATATCCGCTGGTTTTTTTTTATATTCTAAATAAATAAAAATAGATCATCCTAATGCTATCGGTCCCTATGTTGTCTACATATTTTATTTTATTTTTAATTTCGAAATTTTAGTGTTCTTACTTATTTGATTTAATAAATAAAATCTAATTTATAATTCTATCATATATATATATATATATATATTAAATAGTTTAGATGGTAAATTTAAAGTCCCTCGAACTTTGCTTACTTCAAAGAAACTGAATTCTAATTGATAATCTTATCATAAGAGTATAGGGACTGAATTCTTGGCATTATAAGTAGTGTCATAACCGTCCTTTTTTGGAAAAGGCGGGAATCGAACTTGGGTTTTAAAAATAAAGAAAACAGGAGTCGCCACCGATCTTTTATTAGGTGCGATCGGGCCACCTATAAAATATTTTGGTCTACGAGTTTCGAGAAAATGGGCTCGGGAGTCGGTTACGTACGAGGAAGGGTTAGCACCCTCGTCACGCCCAAAATTGGTACCAAATTGATTGATCAATGTCCTGATGTCGAAAAGTTTGAAAAGATTTCGAAGTCTTATTTTATTTTATTTTATTTTTTTTAAAAAAACTTTATTGAACATCGAGTTTCCCTTGTTTCGAAGGAGTAGAGTCTCACATCCAGCACGATTGGACACGATAATCTAAGTCCTTGAATTCAAGATCGTCTCTAAAACTCTCCGAACACATGCAGTGCGATTTTGAAAGGATATTTGTCTATTTAGTCGAACAGAAGATCACACCCAGCACGAATGGGCACAATCTTTTCGAATTTCCGAACGCACAAATATCAACTTATTTGAAAACGGAGACGAAATTTTAAAGGTTATTCACTTGTTTGATCAAACAAAAATTTACGCCCAGCACGATTGGGCACAAATTCTCGATTTCCCAAATTCAGGAATATTACCTTCGTGAAACCTTCTTTTTTATGAATAAAAAACAAAATAAGTTAAAGATAAAAAGTTGAGTTACAAAGAAATAACGAACATGAGAAATTAACAAAACATGATAATAAAAGATGGAATGATAAAACGAAAATAGAAAGATAACATTTGAAAAGAAATTATGAATAAAAACAAAAAGATGTTAGTCATGGTAGAAACAATAGTAAATATAATAATAATAATAGTGGTAACGATATAATTATAAAAATATGTACAATATGATGATAATATGATAATAATGCTAATAGTAGTAACAATAATAAAATAATATAAAGTATATACAATATAATAATGATATAATAATGTAATGGAAATAATAATAAAATAATGTACATGTACGACATAATAATATATATAGTAATAATAATAATGATAGCTATATAGAAAATACAGCAATAATAATAATGACGATATGTATAATATAATAGTACTAACTATAGTAAAATGCTAAAATGATAATAATAATAATATAACGGTAGTAAAGATAATAATAAAAGCTAATAAAAAACTAATAATAATAGTAGTAGTAATATAATAAGAATAAACGAAGAAGGGTAAAATTAGAATCAGAATAAAATTAAGGAGGCCAAAATAGCAATAAATCAAAGTAAAAGGGGATTAGGGACTAAACATAACCCGTGCCATAACGAGAGGGACTGGTTAAGCAATTTGATCCTTTTCATGTAACGCACCTTTTAAAAGGGACTTGATTAAACCTTTAATGAAATAATAGGGGAGAATCGCAAAACGAAAATGCAAAATAGGGCTTGATTAACTTGCGTTGCAAAAGAAAAGGGGCTCAGCGCGCAAATATCCCCTTTTAAGGGAAAACGCGCAGTACTCTTAAAGCAAAACGACGCCGTTTTGTCTCCAATTCGAAAACCCAACCCCTTTTCTGAAAACCTAGCAGTTTTATCCCCTAAAATGCAGCAGCCACCGCTCTTTTGTCTCCTCTCAACTTCCTCTCTGCCGAAGGGCTTCTCTCACCGGCGGTGGTCGAACTACCACCTAAATCGACGAATCGGCGACGCGTGGAGAATGGGTTTTCACCCCATCCGAAGTTCTTCTCGAAACCCCAACCCTCGGCCCGATTTCAACGCGGAAGAAGGAGGGAATTTCGTCGTCGAAGAGCGCCGATTCAGGTAAGTTTTTCGTTTTGTTATTGTTTTGAAAATAGAAGAAGAAATGAGTAAATGGAAGATGAAAGTAAAAATCGACAGAGAGCAAGAACAAGAATAACTTTGAAGTTTCTCCTTTTGTTTTTTTTTGATTCTTGAAGATTTCGAAAATGGTCCAATAAGAAAGAAATAAGAACAAAATAATAACAGCAAATCAGAGTGGAATCAACCTTCCATTTTTCTTTTGATTCTAGCCATCCCCCCAAAAAATAACCCCCCTGTTACCATCGTTTGCTTCGGTTTATATAACCGATTTACAGAGATTTCTTTTATTATTCTATTGTTCTTTCTGTTTGTGTCGTTGCCTCTGTCGTTCGTCGTATTCCTTTTGCAGGGCATGGGCGAAGCATGTGAAGGTGGCTGATGATGGCCGACAACGGTGAGTGCGGGCGCGTGAGGGATGGGCCGTGGCAGAAGCGTGAGGGTCCAGGAAGGCGCACATGGGAGTGGAAACGGCGCGCGTGTAGGAGACGCGCGGGGCAGACGAGGGGTCGACGGCGCATTAGGGAATCCAGGGTTTCTCATCTGCTGAAAGTTTTTTTGATTTTTTTGGGCTACTGGGCCGATGCAGATTTGGGCTTGTATTGGGCCAAAATTTTGGGCCTCAAGTTTAGTTTAATTTGGGCTATTGTAAATGGACTGTTAATGGACTCTTAATCTTTGGATTTTTATTTCTGTTTGCCTTTTTGTTTTGGTTTTATTTTGTCTACATGGGCCCGGGCAGAAATTGGGTATTACAGCTGCCCCCCTTTGCTCATTGTCGTGAAACGAGGATAGAGCAAAGACAATAAAAGAACCAATTTTGCCTGGGCCTAGCTAAGCCTTGGCTTCTCGAACAGCTTCAAGCTTCACTATAACTCTTTGCTTCGATTCATTCTACTGGGGGTTTGGTAAGAGTTCAGAAGGAAGAGGTTCGCAACTTTAATCTTCTTGCTAAAACTTCTTAAAAACGAACGGTGATCCAGAAGAGACCTACAACTCGGGTCTTCCTGCTGGAAACTTTTTGAAAACGAACAGCGATCCAGAAGAGACCTACAACTCGGGTCTTCTTGCTGAAATTTCTCGAAAACGAACGGTGATAAGAATCCGGAAGAGACCTACAACTCGGGTCTTCTTGCTGAAACTTCTTGAAAGCGAACGATGATAGGAAGTCAGAAGAGACCTACAACTCGGGTCTCCTGCTGAAAACTTCTTGAAAACGAACAGTGATTCAGAAGAGACCTACAACTCGGGTCTTCTTGCTGAAAATTTCTCGAAAACGAACAGTGATTCAGAAGAGACCTACAACTCGGGTCTTCTTGCTGAAAATTTCTCAAAAACGAACAGTGATTCAGAAGAGACCTACAACTCGGGTCTTCTGCTGAAAACTTCTTGAAAACGAACAGTGATTCAGAAGAGACCTACAACTCGGGTCTTCTGCCGAAAACTTCTTGAAAACAAACGATGATAGGAAGTCAGAAGAGACCTACAACTCGGGTCTTCTTGCTGAAAATTTCTCAAAAATGAACAGTGATTCAGAAGAGACCTACAACTCGGGTCTTCTGCTGAAAACTTCTTGAAAACGAACAGTGATTCAGAAGAGACCTACAACTCGGGTCTTCTGCTGAAAACTTCTTGAAAACGAACAGTGATTCAGAAGAGACCTACAACTCGGGTCTTCTTGCTGAAAATTTCTCAAAAACGAACAGTGATTCAGAAGAGACCTACAACTCGGGTCTTCTGCTGAAAACTTCTTGAAAACGAACAGTGATTCAGAAGAGACCCACAACTCGGGTCTTCTTGCTGAAAATTTCTTGAAAACGAACAGTGATAGGAATTCAGAAGAGGCCTACGACTCGGGTCTTCTGCCGAAAACTTCTTGAAAACGAACAATGATCCAGAAGAGACCTACAACTCGGGTCTTCTACTGAAAATTTTGCGAAAGTGAATGGTGATAAAAATCGTATGTTCCCAGTCTGCTTCTGCAACTTCAAGGCTGCCGCAGCTGCTATATTTGATCTGCTGCACTCAGGCATGCGGGATTTTTGAATTCGTCATTATTATGGCAATGCCCCCTAAGGAACTCGTGCTGTTAAATCAGTTTTGTGCTCATGTTTATGACAGGCGGTTAAGATGCAATGATCAAAATGAATCTAATACTCTTGACTAAATGTGGATGAATGAACGCATGGGAATGATCCTTGTTGCTGTTTGGGTCGTCATTGCTAGTAGTTCAACCAGGTTCTTTCACTAATGCGTCACGATGCTCTTTCGTTTAGCCAGTATCTCTTTCGACAAAAGAACCCCAGATGAGTGACCGTATTCTACTCAGAAAGCTTGCCCCGCTATAATTTTGGAGTCCCCTACTGCAACTTTAGGGGAATAACATTTGGTTTCTTCCCACTACCCTGCCTCGACTCTGAGGTGCGGTATCATGATTTCATTGTGTACCTGGGTCGATATCGCTTGTCGTTCGTGGAAGTCGCATCACCGACGAAATTTCTTATCTTAGTCCAACCAATGAAAGGTTCAAAAGGATAATCATGTTTTCTCCGACATTTCCAAACCTTAGACTGAATGAGTTTTGGACAATAGTCATGTTCCGGATCCTTGTATTATTCGGATGCTTTCAGAGTAATGTGCGAAACTTCTTTTACGAAAGTACTATTAGTCCTCAAATCGTTATTTTGATGCAAAATGCCCAAAAAGGATTGTAACGGTGGACAAAAAGGAAGTTGATTGGGGAGATAGTTTGAAACAAACCAGTTTGATCAAAACTAGCAAATACCACCAAGAAGGAAATGTAATGGTAGATAATCAAAAATAAGGAATTAACATGGGTAAAACGAAAGCTAAGTGCTCCAGATATCGCAGCTCGAGCTTCTCTGTTCTAACTTCTTGAGGACCATTTTAAGCTCGATATGTGTCTGGGGAATCAGGAGTACTTTGTCGATGCCCCCAAGATGTAACATATATCTTCATTGTTATTTCAAGCGCAGCGAGACTACCGTGTGCCCCATTGTTATCAAAATTTGAGCTGCCCTTTTCGGGTTTTCAACTCAAAACCCCTTTGGTCTCAAAGTGCCCTTTGCGGGTCTTCACTTTGGTCTCTCCTTCTTCTTTCTTCTTTTTTGCTGATTTCCCCCTTTTTTTTTTTTTTTTTTTTTTTTTTTTTGAACTTGAATTCTCCAAATTGGGCAAGTCCCTACCATCCATTTTGGGTCAATATTCATGCTTCCCTGAGATAGACCTTCTTCACTTCATGAGGTCCTTACTAGTTTGGCACTTGCTTTCTTCTGCAGTTCCTTTTGCACGGAAGAAATCTTCTCCCATGCCCTACCGTGAAATTTTAGGGCAAATCATCTCTTCTACTATCTAGCACCATTTGATCGTGACAGATAGCTTTCTCTTCAAATTCACCTGATCTAATTATTAGGATCTATTTTGCCCCATCTAGTTCTGACTCAAATTGGCAAAACCGATAAGAATTGTGTTGCCCCGGTGAAGTTTCTGTTGCCCCAATCAAGGTTCCAGCCAACTCTCTAAAACATAGGGGGTAAATGGTAGCTTCTCTATGCCAACCTTTACAAGTCTCAGTCAGTTTTCGCATGATTTCTGGTTGTTTTTGCTATACTGGTAAGACGCCTGGTTCTGATTTTTTTGTTTTTTTCTGGCGTTCTTCATTGTCACCCTTTTTCGTTTTTTTTTTTTTTTTTTTTTTTTTTTTTTTTTTAGCCCCTGAGCTTGGACTTGAATTTGTATTTGACGACTGCCGCCTTTGCAATATTGGCATAGGAAGCAACCTTCACCCTCTTAGTGAAGTATTTGATAATCTCGAAGAAGTGCCAGTATCGGCTGGATGCCTTTGGCGAGATCGGTGCCGTATCGTCTATGCCCCCCTTATATAGAGGAGGCGCATAAGTCTTGACTTCCTTGATTTGGCGTTTCTTTTCTAAGTAGACTAGTAGTTCGAACTTCTTGATTAGCTTTGGCCATTGTAGAACTATCAACATGGGTTCCAAGTCTGGCAACCTCCTGACGTTTTAGTAGTCTGGCGCGTCTTGATATGATCGTATAAAAATATCTTGGAATTCTTGATGTCTCGCCTTATTTCTGTGGTGGACTAGGTTTTTCCTAAGTTTGCAACGTCCACTGACCCCCTTTCACATGGTAAAGTCTATTCGCTTATCCTACCATCCTCAACAAATCAAGAGATAGGTTACAATCTTGTCATCTTCAAGGTCTTGAGATCCCTTAGACCCATATTTCGCTAAAAGAGAGCCAGCAACAGCGTCGCTCGTGTCATTGATATATGGGTACCTATTGCGGGTGTAAAGGCAGAAAATCTAAAGAATAAAATATTCTAAAGATGATTACTTATATGATGTGGGCATGAATGAAAAAAGTGTAAAGCATGAAAATATTTACTTAGAAAGATGCGTTTCATTAAAATAACAATTCTGGACACAAGTCCATTTCACAAAAGATTCTTATTGCCCTTAGGCCTTTAGAGCAATTTGCGTGTTTGGACATTACTCCGAGTTAGCTCTAAAAATACACGCCCCTTCCACAGCCCTATTGTCAAAATACTCCTAGGCTCATATTTCTGCATTTGGTGTATCATCCAGCTTTACAACACCTATGCCAATGAATTTTTCCACTAATTTCTTGAAAGCCAGGCAATTTTCTATCGAATGCCCTATAATCCCAGCGTGGTACTCACACTGGGCATTTGGGGCATACTATTTTGGGTAAGGAGGTTGCATCGGCTTCAAGTAGTGAGGAGCCACTACATGTGCATCAAATAAATCTTGATAGAGCTCCTTGTATGTCATCAAGATGGGCGTGAACTGGTGCTTTCCCATGTTAGGCCTTGGGTTGGAATTTTGTCTAGGGGGACCTTGATAACTGGTATTCATCGCCCTTGATTGTCTTACTGCCATTAGATCTGCAGGGCTCTCATCATGCTTACTCGTACTACCCACTTCTTTTTTCTTCTTCGGGATCTTCAATGTCCGCTCCCTCCTTTCTTTTGCCTCGGCCCGAACAACCAGTTTGGCTCGATTATCCTTAGGGTTAAAACATGAGCCCATTGGGAAGTTTGACAGAATTGAGGTATTGGTCTGACGTCGGGGTCCGATAATGATGGGTGCCCCTTGCGACTGCGGGTCTGGTCGAGTCGGGGTATTCCTTGGGGAATAAACAATTTGTTCATCATCATCCGCACTGCCGACCACTGGGCCACTCCTCTTTTCAAGTCTTTCGGCGAGTAGTTGGGCTAACTGGCGCATCATGTTCATTTGATCTTGCATATCCCGTTGAATTTCAGCCACCTGTTCTTGCATCAGTACTTGCCTTTGCTCTAATCTCTCCAACCTTTGTTCCATATCTTCTAGGTTAACTGGAATAATTTCACCTAATTAGGATTTTTATACAAGTTTTGATCCATGCAATATGATGTAATGCAGATGCATGAAGTGCAATGCAAAATGCATGAATGCAAAAGAAAGAGAGGCGTTGATTATGAATTCAATTCCTATTGGAAGAACTTTATCTAGAAAATAAAGTTCCTTTAATAAAATAGACCACACATACGGCCTTTTCCTCATAGTCCAGGTGAGAACACCAATCCTCTTCTTTGTACCCGAATATTATGGTCGTGTCCCGCCTCCTCTAGCTTTTTGTTCGCTTGATCCATGTTGCTCTTCATCGCTCACTTACATTTGGCGACGCTGATAATCTTCTGATGACTTCAGACAAATCCCCTTCTTCGTGTCAGAACGTTATGGTTATGTCCCGTAAACTTCCTTAGTAGATGTCTTTTCTAGCTCTTTGTTGCTTGATCTATGTCGTTCCTTACCTTCCGCGGTGCTCGTGATCTTCTGATGACTCATGAACCATCCTTGTCCGTTTGCATCTTCATACAAGTCTTCTTCTTTTTATCCCGAAGTTATGATCATGTAGATGTCTCTTCTAACTTTTTATTGCTTGATTCACGTGTCCTCCGTGGTGCTCATAGTCTTCGGATGGCTCCCGAACAATCCTTGTCGGCTTGAATCTTCATACAACGTCTTGTCCTGTTATTTACGTAGGCCATGTTCAGCTCTATTTTATCAAGTAACACATTTCCTTATGACAGATTCTTCCATTTAGCAATCAAACGCGAATCAACACCTCCTTTCTAGGATGATGCAATACAATGCCAATGCATGGAATGAATGCAAAGAGAAAGAGAGGCGCTGATTATGAATTCAATTCCATTAGAAGAACTTGTCTAGAAAATAAAGCTCTTTACATAAAACGGATTACATATACGGTTTTGTCCTCATAGTCCAAGCAAAACACCAATCTCTTCCTTCGTGACCGGATGGCCATATCTCGTGCGCTTTCTTCGTAGGTGCCCCTTCTAGCTCTTCGGGGCCTGATTCGGGCCTTATCTCTTCACTCGTTTATCCTCTGTGAGTGTTCATAAGCTCCTTTAAAGTTTGGGGGTGACAACTTCTTGAATAACCCTTGTTGGCTTGAATCATCGAGCGAAGTCTTGTATTCTTCTGCGGACTGCCATCCTTCTTTCATTGTTATTTGGACTATATTTGGGCCACAGTATTATAATCCACTTTCAAGAAATTTAGTTCCTTATGACAAACTCCTCTATTTAGCAATCGAATATTAATCAACACCTTCTTTCTTCGATGATGCAATGTAAATGCATGAATGCAAGAAGAAGACATCGATTCTGATCAACTTCATTTTAGAAGACTTTATTAGAAGGCAATATCCTTTACATAAAACAGATTACAAATATGCTTTGGCCCCTCAAGCCCAAAGTTTCGATTTTTCTAAGTAAAGAAGTCAGCTCTTAGTTACGGCTGTATTGTCTTCCATTTTATCAAGGAATTTGCTTTCCATAACCAGCTTTCTAACTCAGAAACTGACCGTGAATCGATGCCTCTTCCACTATGAAATGATATGCACAAAGAGAATAAAACGCAAAAAGTTAGTACCATGGAATACAAAACGAGTGAAATAAACAAACACCTACATGGGTAACTACTAAGGGTTGACATAGTTTAGCTCAGGGTGGGTTCTTAGGCTCTTTACATGTGGTTGAGTTCTAAAGTTCAAGGTACCCGAATCAGCAGATTCCTCGATCCTCACCCATTATAGGCTCATATGGGCCGAGTTCGATTCGGGGGAATACATTTCCCTATGGCCATGCGGAAGTGAAAACTTCACGAAGACATAGGTACAGATGTATCCCGAAAGCAGTCCACTAGCCCATGCGGAGGTGAAAACCTCACGAAGGCATAGCTTCTCGCTCCCACTTAAGGGTGTGACCCGAATGGTCATGCAGATATGAATGCAGAAATATCAATATTATTGCAATCTAGCACCCACAAAATTGAAAATCGAGATCAAATGAAAACGATCATTTTTATTGATTTTTAAAATACTCAAACGAATTGGAATAAAGAGCCTTCTCATCTCGAAGCATCTAGAAGCCATATCCAGTAAGTTAGGACACAGCGCGCTGAATTCTCGAGAGTAAGATAGGACACAATTAAGACCATTGTTATTTTGAAAATTCTTACCTCGAAGTAACGAGATGTCATACTCAGTGAGTTAGGGCACGACACTTTGTATTCTCGAGGATAAGTTTTTTTACTTTAAATCGAGAGAAGAATGATTTTTGAAAATGATTTTTCAAATTTTGACAAAAGGATAAAAGTAATCAATTTTATGGCCTGACTCTCGAAAGGTCCCCAGCGGAGTCGCCAAGCTGTCATAACCGTCCTTTTTTGGAAAAGGCGGGAATCGAACTTGGGTTTTAAAAATAAAGAAAACAGGAGTCGCCACCGATCTTTTATTAGGTGCGATCGGGCCACCTATAAAATATTTTGGTCTACGAGTTTCGAGAAAATGGGCTCGGGAGTCGGTTACGTACGAGGAAGGGTTAGCACCCTCGTCACGCCCAAAATTGGTACCAAATTGATTGATCAATGTCCTGATGTCGAAAAGTTTGAAAAGATTTCGAAGTCTTATTTTATTTTATTTTATTTTTTTTAAAAAAACTTTATTGAACATCGAGTTTCCCTTGTTTCGAAGGAGTAGAGTCTCACATCCAGCACGATTGGACACGATAATCTAAGTCCTTGAATTCAAGATCGTCTCTAAAACTCTCCGAACACATGCAGTGCGATTTTGAAAGGATATTTGTCTATTTAGTCGAACAGAAGATCACACCCAGCACGAATGGGCACAATCTTTTCGAATTTCCGAACGCACAAATATCAACTTATTTGAAAACGGAGACGAAATTTTAAAGGTTATTCACTTGTTTGATCAAACAAAAATTTACGCCCAGCACGATTGGGCACAAATTCTCGATTTCCCAAATTCAGGAATATTACCTTCGTGAAACCTTCTTTTTTATGAATAAAAAACAAAATAAGTTAAAGATAAAAAGTTGAGTTACAAAGAAATAACGAACATGAGAAATTAACAAAACATGATAATAAAAGATGGAATGATAAAACGAAAATAGAAAGATAACATTTGAAAAGAAATTATGAATAAAAACAAAAAGATGTTAGTCATGGTAGAAACAATAGTAAATATAATAATAATAATAGTGGTAACGATATAATTATAAAAATATGTACAATATGATGATAATATGATAATAATGCTAATAGTAGTAACAATAATAAAATAATATAAAGTATATACAATATAATAATGATATAAATAATGTAATGGAAATAATAATAAAATAATGTACATGTACGACATAATAATATATAGTAATAATAATAATGATAGCTATATAGAAAATACAGCAATAATAATAATGACGATATGTATAATATAATAGTACTAACTATAGTAAAATGCTAAAATGATAATAATAATAATATAACGGTAGTAAAGATAATAATAAAAGCTAATAAAAAACTAATAATAATAGTAGTAGTAATATAATAAGAATAAACGAAGAAGGGTAAAATTAGAATCAGAATAAAATTAAGGAGGCCAAAATAGCAATAAATCAAAGTAAAAGGGGATTAGGGACTAAACATAACCCGTGCCATAACGAGAGGGACTGGTTAAGCAATTTGATCCTTTTCATGTAACGCACCTTTTAAAAGGGACTTGATTAAACCTTTAATGAAATAATAGGGGAGAATCGCAAAACGAAAATGCAAAATAGGGCTTGATTAACTTGCGTTGCAAAAGAAAAGGGGCTCAGCGCGCAAATATCCCCTTTTAAGGGAAAACGCGCAGTACTCTTAAAGCAAAACGACGCCGTTTTGTCTCCAATTCGAAAACCCAACCCCTTTTCTGAAAACCTAGCAGTTTTATCCCCTAAAATGCAGCAGCCACCGCTCTTTTGTCTCCTCTCAACTTCCTCTCTGCCGAAGGGCTTCTCTCACCGGCGGTGGTCGAACTACCACCTAAATCGACGAATCGGCGACGCGTGGAGAATGGGTTTTCACCCCATCCGAAGTTCTTCTCGAAACCCCAACCCTCGGCCCGATTTCAACGCGGAAGAAGGAGGGAATTTCGTCGTCGAAGAGCGCCGATTCAGGTAAGTTTTTCGTTTTGTTATTGTTTTGAAAATAGAAGAAGAAATGAGTAAATGGAAGATGAAAGTAAAAATCGACAGAGAGCAAGAACAAGAATAACTTTGAAGTTTCTCCTTTTGTTTTTTTTTGATTCTTGAAGATTTCGAAAATGGTCCAATAAGAAAGAAATAAGAACAAAATAATAACAGCAAATCAGAGTGGAATCAACCTTCCATTTTTCTTTTGATTCTAGCCATCCCCCCAAAAAATAACCCCCCTGTTACCATCGTTTGCTTCGGTTTATATAACCGATTTACAGAGATTTCTTTTATTATTCTATTGTTCTTTCTGTTTGTGTCGTTGCCTCTGTCGTTCGTCGTATTCCTTTTGCAGGGCATGGGCGAAGCATGTGAAGGTGGCTGATGATGGCCGACAACGGTGAGTGCGGGCGCGTGAGGGATGGGCCGTGGCAGAAGCGTGAGGGTCCAGGAAGGCGCACATGGGAGTGGAAACGGCGCGCGTGTAGGAGACGCGCGGGGCAGACGAGGGGTCGACGGCGCATTAGGGAATCCAGGGTTTCTCATCTGCTGAAAGTTTTTTTGATTTTTTTGGGCTACTGGGCCGATGCAGATTTGGGCTTGTATTGGGCCAAAATTTTGGGCCTCAAGTTTAGTTTAATTTGGGCTATTGTAAATGGACTGTTAATGGACTCTTAATCTTTGGATTTTTATTTCTGTTTGCCTTTTTGTTTTGGTTTTATTTTGTCTACATGGGCCCGGGCAGAAATTGGGTATTACAAGTAGAATGGCTAAATTTTAAATGTGCAAAGAATATAGAGATTGAGAGCAAAATTAAACCCTTAATTTTATCAGCATCTTAGCCATTTCTTTTTCGAATAAATATCAAAATTACACATGAAATTTTGATTTGATTCAATTTTTAAAAAATGAGTAACAACATTATCAAATTAGCACCATTTTATGTAGGATATTTCATACACAAACAGTTATACTAATCAAATATGATTATTTTCTTTAAATGTGTACAATTGAAACAAAATTAAATTTTCATATATACATATATGAAAAACAATACAAATTTCATATGTATAATTGTATTAAATAAGAATTAATGCATCGATAGTAATAAAGTAAATAAGGTGCATCGAGTATGGACTTTAGCTAAAATAAATATTTTCTCTCTCCTGTGGAAACCCCTAAAAGTTAAGCTTAATTCCCACTTACCCTTATCTAGTTGGTCGCTGGCCCAAAGGCCAATCGCAAGCATTTTCATCCCTCTTCCCACTTTGTCTTTGTCCATTCTACCCTATATCTCTTTTCCTCCCCTCCCTTCCTCTCTCTTCTTCCTTTTTTTCTTCTCCCTCTTTCCTATCTCCTTCTGGCAATTGGTGTTCGGTGCCATTCATGCCACAACCTCCTCGTCGACATCACCCCTTTCCCCTTCCACTCATCTCTTTCTTTCTTTTTTCCATCACCGCTTTGTTGTCCTCACTGACCACTTCTTTTTCAGGCCTGAGGACTGTTGGTAATGCAAAAGAAAAGGGCAATCCCACATTGGTTCGGAAAAGGATTCTAAGAGGGTTTAAATATAGCCTTACTTCTTACTCTTATTGAGTAATCGAGTGTTCCTTTGAGAAGAGCAATTCCAATCATTATTCCACCTTTTTTATTTGGGTGTACGAATATAAAAGTATTGTGTTAATCTGGGGGCAATGTCCATTACTCGATTACCACTGATTAAGGTGAATTTGCTTCTAAGGAAATGGCTCTTCCATGGCATAGTGATTACTTTATTATTTATATTTTTCCAACAATTGATCAGATTAATAACTTTTGACTTAGGGGTTTTCACTTGGCTTCTCCCTCTTAAGAGGTTTCTCCTTTGTTCCTTTTTTATTTTCTTTCCACCAAACGATCTTGGAAAGTCTCTATGTGTTGTCAGTCACTCCTTGTTGTCGAGTTGGCTCTCCTTCTCCCCCCTTCACAAGTGGTGGTGCTTTCCTAAGTCCTTTCGAACTCCCCTCTGATAAACCATTTTGATTTAGGCTTCGATGGTTTCATCTTTGCTTTAGCCTTTTTCCTCGAGGTACCTTAATCACTCTTTGATTTTTTGGTTGGGATGGGATGGCGTGAAGAAGCAAGTCAATTTGGTAATTGAAGCCATATTAGATAGTTTGCCCAAGATCTTGTTTTTCTTTTGGTCGATTCTTGGTGTTTCAGGTGCTTCATTTGTTGGAACATAGTCTCCCTAGTCAAAGGCGTTCATTCCGACAATGGTGATAGTAACCCCTCCCTAACCCTTGATAGTTTGTTCCTATAAGCTAGAGTTCCTTGTGGGCTTTAAGTTCCTGTTAAGTAGGGTTTATGACCTTTGGGCTTTCTTGTTTTTTAGGCTTCTTGGGCCTGTGCCTTTTGGGCCTTCGGGCCACCATGTACTATTCTTTGTTTAATGGAATCTAAATGTTGAAAAAAAAAGGTTAAAATATAGTTCAAGTCCTTGTAGTCTTCCTACATTTAGAATTTAGTCCTACTATTCATATTCTAAACTTCGAATCCAATAATTAACACCACTAAAATTCTTTTGTTAAATTTACTGGTGTGATATCTTGAAATAAACAAATACTCACTTAGTAATCATGTAACAAGAAAAATGTCGTAATGAACATGAATTTAACAAAATAATAAAGAATTTTAATAGTGTTAATAATAGAACTTGTATTTTTAAATCTGAAAAATAGAATGATTAAATTCCTTCAAATAAAAGTAGTAAGATTAAATTTTAAAAGTATGAAAAATGCATTGATCTAAGCATATTTTAATCCAAAAAATGTGCCAAATCAGGTTGAGTAGGGTTCTGTATGGGCTTTAATGCCTTCGGTATCCCTCTTAAGTTTGGATACAGTGGCTCAAAGCCAAATACTTCTGGGTATAGAAGATAAAGGATGATTGGAGTGCTGAAATCGGTGGGTTACTGTTAGTAATTCATGGCTTGAGTGAATTGGCTTTCAGTTTTCCCATGGACATGAAATGGCTTGGTGGTGTCTTAGTCTTTCTGGTCCCTCAACCATTTCACCTGCAATTTTTCATCACAACTTTATGACTATCCAATCACAATATACACTGCAAGGGCCTGTCACTGATTTCATAAGTTTTTGCAGAATCAACATTACTATTCAAAAAGTTTTTGAGCAGTGGGTTTGCTTTGGACTCATTCTTTGTCCATAAGCTAGTTGGCTATTTCTGCTGCTAGTGCCTGCCTGCAACATTTGCCCACCACATTGTTGGTATATATTTTTACTCTCTTTGGGGTCATTGTCCAACGATTTCACGTGCTGGTGCAACATGTTTCAGTCCTGGAATGGAGTAAAAACGATAACATTCCTCCATTTCTCTTAGCAACTTGTGCATAAAAGTTCAATTGTCGTTTCTTTAAAAAGGAAAGAAAAAGCAGTCCCCAGAATGTCTTATCCATCCCTTAATTCCACGCCTATGTTACACTAGGGTATGAGTGTCCCATACAGGTATATATTCAACATTTTCTGATACAGGTATAAAAACAATATGATTATAAGATCATTTCTATCTCCATATATTACCTTCATATGTGTAGCCATGACTGGAACTTGGAAGACTTGAGACCATTAAAAAGTTGGTACAGAAAACAGCCTTGTTTCATTCAAATTGATTCATTTGAAAGGCAGGCAGGTTAATCTACCTTTGGTTCTTTTACATCAATTGCAACGAAATGATACAATACTTGAAACATAGATACACTGACATAGTTCCAAATCCTTAGTAAAGGACAAAGCTGTTAGATGAGATCAGTAAAACTAGTGCTTAAGTTATGGCATCAACCAGAGGTTAGTAATAGCCTAATTCCTGCCTTGGGTCACTTGAAAGTTGAGGTAATAACTCTAAAGAACTTCAACAACTGCTCATTAATGCACTCAATTCTTGTATCACAGTATCAATGGATGGCCTGTGGTAAGGAGATTCATGAATGCAAAGAAGTGCAATTCTACCAAGTCTAGTGGCTTCAGAATCTGAGTACTGTCCTTCAAGATTCATGTCGATAAGATCTTCAACTTTTGATGTCTCGGCAGCGTGGCGGATCTGTTGGGTGATTTTTCGCTTTCCACTTAGTATCTGAAATACAATCATGCCAAATGCATACACATCGCTTTTTTCGGTGAAACGGCCAGTTGTAGTGTATTCCGGAGCGAGGTATCCCATTGCAGCACTAGCCTTGAGAGTAGAGAAGACAATATCGTCTGCAACGAGTTTGTGCAGGCCGGAATCCGAGAGCAAGGGGTTGGATCGGTTGTCTATAAGCACTTTCTCTGCAGATAAATTCTGGTGAGCGAGAGCCTGTTTGCTTCCTCTGCTTTCATGTAAATACCGAATACCTGCAAGCATAAAACATGCAATTGTTCCAATAAACTGCTTTAATAGAATATTTACATAAACATTCACATATTTAAGATAAACTGACCTTTGGCAATGCCATATATGATGGAAATCCTAGTGGACCATTCAAGAACCTTTCCATTTCCCTGCTTTACATCAAGATACTGCAACAGATTTCCATTTGGGACATAATCATAGATGAGAAAACACTCACCCCTGCCCTTTGAACAACAAAAGCCTCTCAACCTCACTAGATTTTCGTGTTTCAATGAAGTCAATATCTTGAGACCTTGCAGAAACTCAGATTCATCGGACTTGCAGCTTGTCTTGGCAATGCATTTTACTACAACAGCAGAACTATCTCTTAAGAAGCCCTTATAGATGGCTGAGAAATTACTCTTCCCCAAAAAATTCGTTTCCGAGAAACACTGAGTCGCACGCTCTACTTCCTCTAAATTGAACATAAAGCTCTCAAAAACTTCCTGGGAAAACCCATTCCCACTCCTACCTTTGTCTAAAGGATCCCAACCATTAGAATACTCTAAACTAATTAGGGGCGAGGCACTTCTCCTGTTAACCTCCTTGACCTGGTCCGTGCTAAGCCGACTATCTGAACTATCGAAAGCACTCCCGATTTTCTGTTTTCTCCTACGGTACCATGCGAAAGTAAAAAGTGCTGCAACTGTCAACACAAGAGCAACACCAACAATGCCAGAGACCACACCGATTTTTGTACTACCGGATGGACTCAAGCAGTTAGCTTTGCTGCATTCAGTTGGTAAATCAGCAGACTCCGGGATATTCTTTTGGTTAAGGCCATTGGGTTTGAATGGTTCAGGTCTGCTTCTATATATCTTACTCGAATCCGCACAATCTTTCAAGTTAGGAAACCCAACACCACACAAACCAAGATTGTTTTCATATTGGAACCCAGCATGCAGCCTCTTCAAAACTGTATTTCATCCACAAAGATACTGATTTAAACACATGAAGACACCACACAATTTTAAGGATCAGTGTATAGAAAGACATAGAGTGAGTATATCACCTGGTGGGACATTGCCAGATAAGGTGTTGTTGCGGATGTCCAACACTCTGAGCATTGGAGCATTGGCTAACTTCACTGGTACCGAACCGAAAAGGTTATTAAAGCTCAAGTCCAGCCTCGTTAACATCCCCAAATCCCCCAAACTTGCAGGGATTGCACCAGTGAGTCGATTATCTTGCAAAGCAAGAACAGTAAGCTTATGTAGAGATCCTAACTGTGTTGGTAAACCCCCAGTCAACCTATTGTAACACAGCTGAAGAACTGTAACCAGAAGAACCCAATGTTAATTATCATGAAAATTTTTCAATCGAATCCTTTAATTTCTATATGGATCCTACAAGGAAACAGATCTATAGAATATACATAAGAACACACACACACATACATTTAAAGTAAAAAAAAAAGGGTTTTCTGAACACCTTGAAGATTAGTCAAGTTGCCAATATGAGGAGGAATCTCTCCGGACAAGTTATTGACATTGAGATACAAATCGGTGAGATGACTCAGAGAAACGATCTCCTTGGGTATCTCCCCACTCAACGCGTTGAAATGCAGGTACAAACCGGTCAAGCTCTTGAGTCCACCAAGAGCCGGCGGTATCTGACCGGAGAGACCTTTCCCTTGCAGCGAAATGTTGACGACGCGGCCTTGTCCGTTGCATGCGACCCCATCGAATGAACCGGTGCTACAGGGGTCGGAGTAAGGCGTCCAGGAAGACAAGAAGCGGTTGTCAGGGTCCAAGGAGGCTTTGATTTGGAGGAGAAGGTCACGTTCAGTTGGTGAAGAGAGAGAGAGGGGGAGGAGAGAGAGGAAGAGAAGGAAGAGGGACATGTTGGGATGGAAGAAAATGGGAAGGAAAGAGAGTGGGAAAAACCAGTTTCAGTGTAAGATTCGAACTTGTTATAGATGATGGGCTTAAGTTCAAGTTTAATGGGAATCGTGAGGATAAAAAAAATTATTTTATTTTTATTTTAAAATTTAACTCTCTTTTTTTAAATTTTTTTCTGGAGAAAATTAATGAAATATATTTTAATAGGATGCTGTTTTTGTTAGGTAAGGGATTTGAAATGGGGCTCACATCAGTCAACACTTTCTATGACTTTTAACAGTCTAATTCAGTGAATTATCTGTTCTCAAAGCCCCACCAAAAATTAAATATTTACATTATTTTTAATTTTCAAATTGTTTTTAACATTAATTAACATTATTCTCCAAATCAGGTGGAGAAAGGGAAAGGGAAAGGGAAAGGAAAAGGAAACTTTTTCTATTCATTCATGGAAACTCTAAATCAATATTGAGTTTACGATGCTGTCGTGTGTGTGTGTGATTCTAATAGAATAATTGTTTAGGGTTTGTTAAAAACATTGGAGAGTAGAGAGGTAAGCTAAAAACATTTGAAGCTATATATGTGGTGACAAATTTGAGTAGAGCGTTGGAGCAGTGGGGAGTAGGAGTGATTATATATATAGGAAATGAAGATGATAGATGATACTAGTATGATTAGCTGTAAACTGAGATTAAAAACGAAAAGCCTGCTACTTTTTTGGTAAAGTTAGGGGATGGTCATTTTCATCCCTTGAAAATTGTTATCGATGGAATGATGGGGTTTTGGGAAAGCTGAAGCTGCCCACCCATACCGGAACAGCTGGATCTACATATTGGTATGATTTCATTCACAAAATTATTTTTGTAACGCCTTGTTTCTGTTTTCGTGTTTAAAAGGAAAAGTCAAAAAGTAATCTTTCAAATGGAGCTTTTCCTTTTTCTTCTTCCATGGCTTGTTATGTTCATCACTTCATCTTGCTGGTGCGTTGGTGTGCGCGGTTTTCTTTTTAATTTGCGCCCGTTACAATCATCTTTAGGGTCGGATTTTGCTATTGAGGCTCGGGATCCCTTTGAATTTATGGGCTTCTCTTCCTCTCTTTATGTGTATTTCGATTCTCCATTTCATGGTTTATTTTACCTAGTCAGCCAATCACATTAGTTGTTACTATTTTACCATTTAGGTATTGTGATCTTTTGCGAATGGTTTTGTGCTTGGGTTTTTACGGGTGTTTCTCTGTTTGATCTTTGTGTACATTTCATGTGCTTCTGGTTATCCGAAGAGATGTGTTTCGAAGGTTGAAATTTCATATATGTTTCGCGAGTCTGAGGTGACATGTGCCTTGATCTTATTGTTGTTGTTGCCTAAACTATGAATGTCCTCTTCTAGAACTGTCGAAGGTCTTAGAAAGTTGACAATAGTCCATGCTCTTACGAACTTTATTTGTTCTTCCTAAATTCCGGTTTAGCATAGACAATTTGGTTCTTTCAATGACTTTATTAACAACCTATGTCTTATTCATATGTACATAGGAGGAGTTTGTTGGAAAATTTTATTATGAAAGGCGTTTTGTTGCAGAACGAAAATTTAATATTATTATAAAAAACTTTTATTGTGCTATTTATGGTAAAAAAATTTCAAGTTTAATACATATATTTCAAGACTAGAGAGACTTATCGAATTTTTACTTTCTACCAAATAATTTTCTCTACTCGAACCTCTGGTTGCTAAGAGAGTGGGCTCTTACCACTAATCGAATACAATGAAAAATAAAACCTTCTAATGGGGAAAGTTCACTTTCTCTATAAGAATCAAAACCTAATCCACTATCACGAGTCCCGTGAAAAATAAAATTTATTTGTAGCTTAAAACTTTCCTAAATTTTGGCAATGTATTCACATATCAATGATGTGTGTAATCACAAGACTTCTGTTACAATGGTAAGAGAGGTGAAAATAATATTTTAATATAAAATTTAAAATCCCCTTAGGATTCTATTTGGTGGGTAGCGTAACAATTCGATAGTCAGGAGTGTTGAAAAGTGTATTTTTAGGACTCCATACTCATAAATCGAACTCATAAGAATTTTATTTAAATATTGAGGCTAGCTTAGTAGTTAATTAATTTTTGGATTAGTAAATTTCATGAAATTAAGAGTTATTAAGATATAGGGATTAAATTGCGTAAAGATTAAAAATTGAAGTATAAATTAAAATAAATTAAAGGGACTAAAGTAACAATTATGTCACTTAATTAATTTTTGTGTATAGGTGGCCGACCATGGGCTAAATAACATACATGTGTATATTTTATATATATATATGTATATATATATATATTAAGTAATAATAATAAAATGAAAACAAATTAAATGAAATAGAAAGAAAGTGGAAAGAAAGAGATGAATGCATGCAAAAAGAAAGAAAGAAATGAGAGAAAGGGTCGCACGGTTAAGGGACAAAGGGGTTTAAATCCAAATTGATTAGTGTAATTTAATCATTTTCTTGTAATTTTTATATTTTTTGAATCCCGGTACCTAGGGCTACCCGGCCCATGTTGTAATTTTTAGTATTGTTCAAGATTTTAGATGTTGACATTGTTGAATAGTTTAAGTATTAGGGATTAAATAGATAGATTTTAAGTTAGAAATAGAAAAGGACTAAATTGTGGAATAAATTGTTGATTTTGAGTAACAGGGACTAAATTGTAAAAATTTTGAATTTAAGAGGTCAAATTAGAAAAGAGGAAGCTAAATATAGTTTAGAGTGAAATTAGTATAAAAATATAAAGTTAAATGTGAAGGTTAAAAACTAGTCTCAATTTAGGGACTAAATTAAAGAATAAGCAAAATATAGTGTGAAAATTGAAATTGAATGTGAAATTGAAATGTGTAATATTAATGTGATTTAATTGTTTTATTCCGTAGTTAACGTCGTACTGAAATTCTCGAGTAAACAAGGGAAGGATAAAATCGACATCGAATTGTTCGGAATTCACGGTTTGTGTTTCTATAATCTAAACTAAGTTATAAATTATTGCATTTTGAATTGTTGCATATGGTAAGCATTTGAGGTGAGTACTTTTGTACTTTGAGATTGAACTGAATTCATAGTCGATTGGAATAGATTGATTTGGTATATTATGAATTTATTAAAAATATGAAGATTGAATTGAATATATGTATATATGTGAAATTGAGACATTAGTTGTATTGAAAAGTGAAATGAAACCCTATTAACTGTATCGGGCTGAGTCAGATATAGATGGCATACCATAGGATATGAATAGTTTAGGGATTACTTCGACCTCGAGTCGATGAGGCACTGGTGCCAATTTGCTTCAGTTTAACCGATGAGATATTAGGTGTCAATTTATATAGCATTGGGCGCAGTTATTACTTCAGATTTATCCGACTAGGCACTGGGTGCCAAACTGGTATGTTGGTTGGATCCGTATATCCGTCCGAGTCCGAGTTGTATTAATAGGGGAAAGTAAAATAATAATTTATGTGATTAATATTGAAATGACAAATATGAGAAATGTAATATGAAATGATGAAATGAGATGTGAAACTTGAAATGAATTCAAGTATTGATCAAAAAGATGAATCATGCCATTGCATGAGTTGAAATATTCAAATGTTATGTGAAATGCCTTTGATATATATATATTAACATGTGGAATTTAGAGGATGTAATAAAGAATGAGAAATTTTGCATTATTGATTTGAAACATAAATGCATAATATTTGAAACCTAAATTAAGTTCATTCTACTGACATAATCAAAGATAAAAAAAATACAGTCGGAGTATGGACCAATACTTTGATGCTAATAATTGGAATAGTTGTATGTAACCAATTTATAGCATTCAAGAAGAGATAAATAGTGATAAGAGTATAGACATTGGAAGACCAAATTTAGCATTGCATAACATGATTCGTTATTCGATTGTTTAAGATTCTAGTATGAAAGTATTAGATCGTCGTGACTTGCTCCTATATATTATAATGTTAATGACTAGCTTACCTGTTTAATTATGATTGATTATTTGTTTTGATTTGTTAGTAATGCTCGTGACCCTAATCTGACGATGGAGATAGGTTAGGGGTGTTACAAGTAGCACATTCTGGTATCCCAAACCCAATGTGTTGCCCCACCCTATCCTCTATGGGGTTTAGTTGAGCCTCTCATTTATTGGTACAATTATATGTACAGGCTGATTTTAATTTTTAATTAAATCAAGCTCGTATAATTATTCAACCCAATAACTAGTTTATTATTCTTAAAATACTATTTATCTAATCAAATTAATTAATTCAATTAAATTATTTTCTCAATCCAATTCTAATCCCGTCATTGTTTTAAGATATATGAGTAAATAAATTTAATTGTCCTATTTAGTAAAATTACAATGATTAATTAATTTAATTTTTACTTTAAACTTTAATTATTTAATTACAATTAATTAAATAATAATCCCAACAGATTAAATTAGTTTCTAAGTCATCTCTTGTTCCTTTTCGAGAAAATGCATTTACTATGGATGGTAATTCATGCAACTTATCTATCTTTCGCCGTTCTCATTTGTAACAATCCAATTTTCAGTGGTGTCGGAAAAAGTGATTTTAAAACTCCATTTTAGTAAATTAGGTCCGTAAATATTAAAAATAAATATTTACGGAGTTGGTATAAAGGTTTTATTGGAGTTTGATCCTTATTTTTAATTAGCCAAAAGACCAAAATAGCAATTAAATAATTTCTTAACGAAAATTTAGTATGACATTAATAAATACTCGTAAATATTAAATTAATAATATTTACTAACTCTATTGTTGGAATTGTGATCCTGAAATCATTGTTTCCGACACCATTGAAAACAGGTTGTTACACTTCTTTATGTATGATTGTTGTGTACTTATTTTATGGAATTAGCAATCTAGTGGGGGGATTGTTGGAAATTGTAGATTGCAAATTCATTAAATATTATTAATGGATCACTTAGTGCAATTCATGAGCACTTATTTGGATTAGAAAGTGATGATTCATTCATCCAATGGATACATTTGATTTCCATGGGACATGTTTCTTCAAAGAAGTATGTCTAATACGAAGGGTTATGGCTCTTCAATAGTGTCCATTGAGTGCATATAAATAGAGGGACTATGGTGCTCAAAAAGTTTATTATTATTACAATCAATCCAATTTCAGAAATTAAAGTAAGAGTTATGGAATTCATTGATTTTATTAATCAAAGGAATTCAAAAAGTTTCGTTGTATCCCAGGAGGACCTTTGTCTTAACTGTCTAGCAATTTTATGTAGGGGCAAATTGTTCTCTTTGGAAAGCGTCACATGTGCCTCAAAGTCTACTGTTTTAATTCCATATCGTCTCTAGATCTATCATTTCCACTTAAAGTCTCCAACACCATCAACCACCAACTTTAAATCCTCCCACAACCATTTCCTCTTAAATGCCGATGGGCACCCATGGATGATAGAGAATACGAAATTCTTCATTGAATCGATATGTCGAATCCGAACATGCATGAATCGAAAATGATTATAAACAACTTCAACCCTCATAGAATCATTCCAAAGAACCCAAATCCCAGCAAACCCTCTAGCCTGCCTTAATGCTACGAGAGTATTAGAACTCTAATTTTTTATCAACTTAATCAAAACATTAATTATTTGAATTAAAACATAACATCGGTAAAAAGTAAAAAGATTAAATTATGTCAAATTCAAGTAAAAAAGAAACTATAGCATAAGTAAATTATTGTACAGAGACAAAAAGATCATAACTTGACCAAGTAAAAAAACCATCATACATTGCTTCCTTGGATGTTTTCCCTTTTCCATTTCATTGTGTAGAATAAATCGTTGGATGACCTTTGATTATGAACCTCCAATGTGCAGTTTAAGGTGAATCTCAAATCAATTTTATTGAATTAAATATCTCGATTTTTTATATTTTTTGATAATTCTCAAAATCAAATTTGAACTCAATTATGTGGGGACCTTTCTTTTATTATCATATTTCTCAGTACTCACTCTGTCAAGATGTAGGACAATCATGGTCCATGAGTGACCTCTTGCTCACCTCATTGTTGAATGTTGAGTGATGCTAAACTAAAAATTCATTTATTGATTTATTTTAAAAATACTCTTCTAGTAAATAGGTAGGCACTATTCAAGTGAAATTCAAAATACAGTATTTTGTTTGGGTGGCATTTCAAATTCCAAATCTTTTTTGCTACATATAGGCTTTTATCATCATTTCACATTCTGGAAAAAGAAAAACCCAAAATGGGGATATTGGCCAATCATGATTGAATTTATGACTTTGTGTTGTCAGATTTCTGTGTCACCAAAATCATACTTTCATTTTCTTCCCCATTCTTACTATCATTTAAAACCCACGCATAAAATCTTTGTAACCCTTTTCCTTTTTCCCAGCTTTTTAATCATACTTTTGCTCAGTTGGCACAACTGTTTTCAAGGGTACCTTTGATTCTCCTTGGACAAACAATGGTAACAAGACACATGAAGTTTCAAAAAGAAAACCCTGTAAATATTGGAACAGTGGATTATAATGCAAGTGCAACAACCGCCTAGGTTGAAGCAAATAATGTTACACAAAGACAAATCTCTGTCTCTTAGTCTTTTTATTAATTATACCCATGACCCACCCCCCGCTTTTGAATTGGGACTGTTCAGTGCATGACTAAATAGGGAAGTAGAGGGTGCGGAGTCTCTGCCCTTTCAACCATCTTTTGTTTTTAATCAAACCCTAAACATCTTTTCAGGTTTTTGTTTTTACTCCCTTATTATTATTAGCTAAATTCCTTTATTAATTTCTGTGTTATGAGTCAGCTTTATATTTAGTTACTTTAATTTATCAATTTAGTATTGTTTGAAATAAAAGTTTGGATGGAAATTGAATCGGTCCATAGTATAGGTTAAACTGTTTTTTTAATTAATTTATTCAATTAAACTAAATAAAATGGTTGGACAAATAGATACAATCGAACTAAAAATTAATGGTTTAATCGACTCGACCATTGATCTGGTTCTAAAAACTTTACAATTTAATTCCTGTATCTTTCAAATATTAAAGTTTCAACCCTAACCCAAAAGGTAACAGTTTGATTTGGGTTAACAACTTATTCCCAACATGAAAAATTAAATTTAACTCTATTATTCCCTGATCTATTCTTATTCAAATTATGATGGTTGGAATTTTCTTATTTTAGTTTTATCCTTAGGGTGATAATAGTTTGATTTGGGTTAATTTCACTACTTCGGATGGGATTGATTTTTTTAGTTTTTAAAATATTAAAATATGGACAATTATCTTTTACACTTTGAGAGCGGAATTTGGTTGATATCACTTATTTTTAAAAGGAGCGTTTTTACTTCACTGCTAAAAATTATTACCCTTAAATATTAAATATTTTATACAATATTTTTAAATTATTTTCATATTTCTAATTTGTGATTTTAAAATGAAACCGAATAAAATTCAAAATCAAAATATAATATTCTCGAATTTTTTTCTCCTAGTAAAAAAAAACAGTGTGAAATGGAAAGGAAGATATGGGTGTCCATTAAAATATTTAAGTATAGAAAGGCTTTGTGGAGGAGACAAGACAAGACAAGACAAGACAAGACAGTTTTACTTTTTCAAGATTCAACTCTTTTTTTTTTTTTTTAATACTATTCCCATTTTCAGGCCATGTGAACAACAACATCGCACAATTCAAAGAGCCAATGCCCCATTCCCTTCTTACCAACCCTAAACGACATGTCTTTTGTTATTTCTACATATCAAACAATCAACCTTAATTTCTTTCTCCCCTTAATACTATTAATTTTGTACTATTAAAAAAATAAATTTGAATCAACGATTAGATGTAGTACAATACGCTTAATTTATTTTTTGTTTTATGTTATAATATTTAGTTTTACCATCATAATTGTTTTTACATTAACAATAGGTAAACGTATTATTCATCCAAACTTACCTTTAATAATAATTTATTATCACCATTTTAACAATATATATATATATAGGGAGAGAAAAAAAATTATCCAAACTTAAAATTCGATGTCAATCATAATTTAATATCAATAAAAATATTTTTTTTCATAAGTAATGAAGTATACATGTACTAGCTATCATGTTGATACAATTAAAATTTTAATAGTTTGTTTAATTGTTTGCAAAATGATTAAAAAAGAAGAAGACCAAATTGATAAAAGTGATAAATGTTAAAAAGATTAAATTTGTGATTGTATTTTTTAAATGGTTCAACAATACACAACATAGATAATAGTTATAAAGAAACTACTAACCTATGTAGCCCATGATACCAAAAAAATTAGTAGGCTCAATATGTAGGAAATGTCCAGTACATAAAAACTGAACCAGACAACCGCCATGGTCAAAGGCCCAATAGGTTACTAGCAAAGGACCAGAATGAAAACCCTAGCCCCAGCCTCCTTTACTACGTTATTTGCTAAAAGCAAGCAAGAAAGGAGCAGAGGTCAAGTGACCGAGAGAGAAGCAGCCGTAAAGCTCGAAACTCTGCCGCCATGGGTCGTATGCATAGCCGAGGGTTTGTATTTGCTCCCACTCTTCATTCAGATTTCCCTCTGAAAAACATTACTTTGATTGAATGATCTATATTTTTGTAGCTGCTTCATGATTTTATTGTTCTTTGCAGTAAGGGTATTTCCGCATCTGCTCTTCCGTACAAAAGAACTCCACCTAGTTGGCTCAAGATCTCCTCTCAAGATGTGAGTCGCTTGTTTTAACCGTGCTTTTTTTAAAAGAATAAATTTGGATTATTTATGTTAAAATTTATGAGCCGAATTATGTTTAAAGTTGTTCTTTATATTTGAATAACTGAATTCTCAATACCCGTTTGATTACTATATAGCAGAGAAGAACCAGATATTATTATCAATGGAAGTTTCACTAATTGGTACCGAAAATGGTTATACTTATTGATCACAATACAACGATATACTCTGCTTAAAGTGTGAAGTTTTATCTTTAGGGTTTTAAGCTGGTCGCTTCGTGAAATTTTCAGGGTTTAAGTAGTAAAAATAACAAAAGATATGATTAAGTGAAAAATCGAAGGCTGTTTAAAAGGAAATAAATCAACCATCCACATCATGAGCCTCGATGAAACCGAGCTCCATTTACATCAGCTAAAAGTAACTCAGTAATACTAACTGGTGGTACTTGAAAAACATGAATCCCTAAAGCCATATTATAAGCAGAATGCGCCAAGGAGTCTGCAACTTGATTACCTTCCCTGCAAATATGTTGAATTATCACCTCCCAATGTTTTCCTAGCAAACTACGAATTCTCCTTGTGATTATCCTTTAAAAAAAAAAAACTGAAGGCTGTTGGGAGAAATTTCTCAGTAGTTAACATTTAAGGTTAGTTATTTCACAATAATGTTTCTATATTTTGGGGATGTAGAATTATAATGACCATTTATTCTGGTGGATTAAATCTATCATTTTGTGAGGTATATATAGTTCAAGTTGTTTCAAGTTTCGGGTATCTTACTTTCCAGTTCATATTAGTCTGGTTTATATATTCCACTAATGTTGCCAGAAATTTTAGTGCTAAATGGATGGAGTGTTAATAGTTGTTAATTCATCATTTGCTGAACTGTTTCTAATGGTTTCTCGTTAATGTTCTTAAGGCCTTTCTTTTCTGGGTTACATCCCTGAAATGTTGAGCTGCAAAACCCTTAATTTTTTTAGTTCATTCTTTCCTTAAAAGGAGTATGTAGGTTGTGCACTTTTTAGGCAATATTCATTAATATTGTATTTCATCTTTTAGGTGGAGGAGAACATTTGCAAGTTTGCGAAGAAGGGTTTGACCCCATCTCAAATTGGTGTCATTCTCCGTGATTCACATGGGATTGCTCAGGTGAAGAGTGTTACGGGCAGCAAGATTTTGCGGATACTGAAAGCCCATGGTATAACTTCATTGTCGTCATCTTATGTTGCATTTATCCTCTGATGCGAAGACAAACATTTGACTCATCCATTTGTTAATTGTCAGGTCTTGCTCCTGAAATTCCCGAAGATTTGTACCACCTGATTAAGAAAGCTGTTGCCATCAGAAAGCATCTTGAGAGGAACCGCAAAGACAAGGATTCCAAGTTCCGGTTGATTCTGGTTGAGAGCAGAATCCATCGCCTTGCCCGCTATTACAAGAAGACAAAGAAGCTTCCACCTGTGTGGAAATAGTGTGTATTCCTATCCCTACTTCCTTTTGATATTCCTCTGACATGTATAAATCACGGTTATTAGAGGCATTCTCTCTTATAAAACGGCCTCCAACATGCATGAAAACTGTTCCTTCACCATTCTTATTGCTCAACTCTCTTGATCTAAAGGTTGGTTGTAACATATAAACCTTAATGTGCTTTTGCTTTTGCAGCGAGTCGACTACTGCCAGCACACTTGTGGCCTAAGGGAAGACACTGTTGGAACCAGCTTCTTGCGCTTTGATTGATGGACGCCTGGATAGGGGTTGGAGTAGTAAGGTTTTAATTACATGCTATATTTATGCTTTTAAAGAACCAGTTCACATTATGGTTTGAAATTGAGATACTTAGGAGGGATAATATTATGTTTTGTGATCAGAATCATTTTTCTTGTCCATTTAAAATGTGTTGACGTTTTGGATCTTATCTTCAAAATGTTGTTACGTGGATTTATGTTTCCGAACCTTATTTGTTTAGGGGTTAGGGTTTAGTGAAGAAGCTGGAGCTTGACGGAATTTCACTTCTATAGAACTCAAGTCTGATTTGAGATAAAGATCGAGCTGCTTAAGTAACCTTGTTTTTTTTCTGATGAGAAAATGAGTTTGATTTCAAACTTGATTATTTAGTTTGAGTTCAGATAGAAAATTTGCAATTAAAAATTGTCTGATATAGCTTGTTTAGGGTTGAGTGAAAATCTGGAATTTCGCTTTTAAAACTTGAGATAAAAGTTTTTGTGATGAAAAAATGAGTTTGGATTTGATACTGGATTTCAATTTCAATTATTATGTATGAGTTGAAATTAAAAAATAAAATAAAAATGACTGTTACAGCAAGTTGGAGTTAGAGGAAGCTGTTGAAGCTTAGGAGAAATGATAACAATCTCTTTTACTTCTTAAGAAAAATTAAATATTTGATCAAATATATTTTTAATCCAAATTAGGAAATTTACCACATGTCAAGAAACTCAAAAACCATTTTCATCAAATTTGTAAATATTTCATAACCAATTTTTTAATCTCAAAATTACAAAATAAAAGGTTAAAATAGGTTACTTACGTCAATAATTTTATTTATTTTTCAATTTATTGATACATATTTTGAAATAATAATAATAAAACTCATTAGGTAGTTATGTAACTAAAAAATTGATATTGTAATAAACTTAAATTTTAAAAAATAATTTTAACACTTAAATTTTGAAATTTTGAAAATAAAAATATTTAAGGATCAAAATTTAAACTTATCAAAAGTATAAAAGGTCATATAGTAGATTTTTTTTTTTTGGTTGAAAAGCCAAACTTCATTAATAATAGTGGGAGAGAAACTGACGTTACAAAACCAAGAAAAGGAAAATTAAATAATAAAGAAAACATTAGACACAAATGAAAAAGAAACGACAAAAGCCAACCAAACTAAACCAGAGACCAAGCACACAGAAAACCAAAACCATCAAAGCAAACCAAAAGCCAGAAACCTCCCATCCAGCAACAAGAACGAAATTCAGCCGAAATCTTCCAAATCCTCATCATACCCATGTTCATCAACCAGAAGAAAATGTCTTTGAAGAACCAGAACCAGTGGAGATTCAATGAACCTTCTCCAACCTTCAAAGAACCAGAAAGCTCCGATGATTATCCTTGCGCCCGGAGCCACTCAGCCCAATCCTCCTTCACGATATGATTAACACAATCAGGGACTTCCTCAATCCAGTAATAAGGTAAAGGCCAACGGTGCCCTTCCACTGCTAAGGTACGCGCCACTCTGTTCCCTTTTCTTGGAGAAAAATTAAATGAAATTTCTTCAAAACCATTTGCCAACATGCAAATATTCCGTATTATGGAGCGAATCACAGATCTATCGTTTGACGCAGATCGATTTTTCTTTATCACCGGTAGCGAGTCCTCCTCCACCATTATCTTTCTGAAACCCATATCAATCGCGAAGAGGATCGCTCTCTCTAGCTTCAGCCACAAAGGCATCTGCAGCGTCATTAACCTGGTACGTACAAGCTCCCATCACTAAGCCTTTATCATTACGCCCAACTACAGCCACAATAGCGGAATTGGACGCTTTAACAAAAGAGGCATCAAAATTTAATTTGATAATACCTGGTAACGGTGGTTTCCAAAAAGCTGTGTTCTTAGAAAAGGATGAAAAATCAGATGTACAACTCATTTTTAATTCATAGACATATCTCCGGATAAAGCAAAGAAGGTCCTCTAGAGAAAATTTTCACCCTTCATGAACCATCTTGTTGCGCATAAACCAAATAGCCCAGAAAGAAATTGTCAATAATTTCCTTTTCTCGTCAGTAATAGTAAGAAACATTCTAACCAATTGACTATTATCTTCTGAGGAATCACTATCCAGGTCAACATAGAGGTCCAGCAGGTTCCATATGCGTCGAAGTACATCACAGGACCAGAGGAGATGTTCTGAATCTTCCGGAGCTAACCTATACAGAGGGCAAGCGACATCCACAATTAATTTACGCCTATATAAATTGCAGAGATGAGGCACATTGTTTCTAGTTAATCTCCATAGGTGGATCTTGATTTTAGAGGGTACTTGGAGCTCCCAAAGAAGCTTGTAAAATTTATTTAAGATGCCATCATTGTTCATGTTGTAGCTAGAGATTTGTGGTCTCCCAGAAAGAAGTACCTTATACCCACTTTTAACAGTATAGACCCCTGTATTGTCATGATGCCAAACCAAGACATCCTCTGCATCAGAACGAGCCAAGGGAATACTAAGAATCCGTTTCGCTTGATCACAGTCAACAAGTTTGTAAATGATATCTTCCTTCCAAGTAAAGGAGTGCTCATCAATTAATTGATTTACTGTAGACCAGTGGGTGCTTATATTCTGTACTGACAACCAACTTCTTCCCGGTCCAGGCACCCAAGGATCATTCCAAATATTCACCGATCTACCGTTACCAATCCGCCAAAGGAGACCATCTGCAATCAACTCACGTGCAACACATATGCTTCTCCAGGTAAAAGATGGGTAAGACCCTACTTTAGCAGATAAAAAATTGGTCTTAGGATAATAACGAGCTTTGAGTACTTTAGCTAACAAACAATCAGGCTGAGCAAACAACCTCCAAGCTTGTTTAGCCAACAATGCCTTATTGAAAAAAGATAAATCTCGAAAGCCCAATCCGCCAGTTATTTTGGGGTAGCAAAGGTTTTTCCACGAACACCAGTGAATACCTTTACCCTTTTTGCCATTAGCCCACCAATATTTGTTCATTATGTTTTCAAGTGCATTACATAATGATTTCGGAAGCTCGAAACACTGCATCACATAGATAGGAATAGCTTGTAGAATTGCTTTAACAAAAACTTCCTTACCTCCCATTGAAAGGAAACGAAAATTCCAACTTTCGATCCGCTTGCGAAACCTATCCACAAAATTAGCGAAAGCCCACCGTTTTCTTCTACCAACCATCATCGGTAACCCCAAGTATTTCTCCGGGTTGACGGAAACGCGAACTCCTAGAATATTTGTAATTTGTTTTCTCATATTCTGATCCACACTCGTTCCGAAATAAATGAGAGATTTATCATAATTAACCTGTTGACCCGAAGCCTTTGAATACTCCTCGAGAATGCTACGAACAACATAAGCCCCCTTTTCCGAAGCATCTCCAAATATGATACAATCATCAGCAAAAAAAAGATGGTTGAGCGAAAAACGTTCTCTACCTATCGGGGTGCCAATCATCAATCCCTTATTTTTTGCTTCATTAAGCAAAGTAGAAAGTCCTTCTGTACAAATCAAAAAGAGGAACGGGCTAAGGGGATCACCTTGACGCAGACCTCATGACGGAAGAAAAACCTCGCTAATACTTTCATTAATACCCACCATATAAGACACCGAACACACGCACCTCATAATAAGAATAATCCAATCTTGGCAAAATCTCATTTTAGACAACATCCCAGCCAAAAAATCCCATTCAACACGGTCATATGCCTTGCTCATATCGAGTTTTAGCGCAAAATTACCTTGCTTACAATGTTTTCTAGACTTAAGAGAATGAATGATCTCATAAGCTATTAAAGTATTGTCAGAAATTTGTCTCCCAGGAATGAAAGCCCTTGAGCAACATCAATACAATGTCCCAAAATATGACTCATCCGATTCACCATGACTTTCGCAATTATTTTGTAAATCACGTTACATAAACTTATCGGCTGAAATTGAGAAAGAGCTTTGGGTCGATCAACTTTTGGGATTAACACTATATGAGTTTTGTTGATCTCCCCCATTTCAATTTCTCCTTCTAAAACTGCCAAGCAATAACGAGAAATATCACTCCCAATAACATCCCAATACTTCTGAAAGAACAAAGCCGGGAAACCATCAATACCCGGAGCCTTAATGGGTGCCATTGATTTGACTGCTTGCCAAATTTCATCCTCCAAGAATGGCTTTAACAATTCATCATTCATAGCAGGGGTAACTCTTTCTTCAACTAAATCAAGTAAACGATGCTCACCAAATAAGTCCGAGGCCGTGTAGAGTTCACCAAAAAACTTTACTGCTTTAGTTAGCATCACGTCCGGTCGAGAAACCCATCGTCCTTCTGCAGATTCAAACCCCGTAATTCTATTACGAGCATGACGAGAGATCGCTGAGCGGTGAAAGAAGCTAGTGTTCCTATCACCGTGCTTCAACCAATTAATCTTTGCCCGCTGCTCCCAAAAAATTTCGTCCTTGTCTGCCTCCAAATTAAGGCCTAATTGCACCTCTAAAATTTCTTCCAAATTTTTGTCAATTGGATCCTGAATCATAGAGATAAAACAATCGTTTCTCCATCCTTGCTCGTTCTTTCCGTTGTTCACGTGAACGCGAAAGACTCCACCTTCTAAAAATCTGACCAGCTTGAGCTAATTTATCGACCGCATTATCATTGCGCCCAGACCATGCTTGCTGTACTACCCCGGCAAAAGACTGATCTAAACACCAATTAGCTTCAAACATAAAGCGACGTTTTCAAAAATATTTCCTATCACAAAGCCTGCCTATCGTATCAAAAAGGATCGGACAATGATCCGAAAAGGAATGATTCAGGTATTGAACCGAATAAGAGTGAAAAACCTCCATCCATTCTCCATTGGCAACCCCCTATCTAATCTTTCGCGAATGTTCGTTGCTTGAAATCTACCTCTCTCCCACGTGTACTATCTACCACTAAAGCCTAAATCGATCAAACCACAAACCTCCAAGACATCCCTGAAGTTAGCCATTTGAATTTCAGAACGAAGACGACCTCCTTTTTTCTCAAAAGAGCTAGTGATTTCATTAAAATCACCTATTACAAGCCAAGGGCCAATATTAGAGTTGTGGAGGTGATTAAGAAGGTCCAAGAATTCGATCTTAATCTCTCAATAGGATTACCATAGAAGCCCGTGAGCCTCCACTTAACCCCACTATCCTTATCATTAACATCTGCATCTATATGAAAAGAAGAATAGCTTCTAAGTGAAATCAAAGAATTATTATTCCAACCCAGAGATAAACCACCTTTAGAACCATCAGCATCAACTTCAATGCCGCAAGAAAAACCAAGTTTCCTTCTAACAATCTCCATTTCCTTCGCCTTTAATTTTGTTTCAATAAGAAACAAAATTTGGGGATTAATGGCTCTCAATTTATTTTTGAGCCTTTTTACCGTCCGGGGCCTCCCCAACCCACGGACGTTCCAACTAATAATTTTCATTGCAACCGGCTACTCTGCCCAGCAGAGCCAGCCGTTAACTCGCCATTGTCCCTATCCGAAACTGTAACATCCCGAAATTGGGCCTAGTAGGAATGGGCCCAATGGGCCTTGGGCATAGGAGTGTTTAAAATTTTTGAGAACAAGAACATTACATTATTTCAAGTTGGACTTATTAAGAAGATGATTTTAGAAAGTTACCGAATTCTATGAAGTTTCGAGTTCAAGTTGGGCCTTAGTAAAGTTTTGTGTTTAAGCCTATTAAGGAAAGATAGTAAGTGGCATCAAGACTTATGGAAATAAAAGAGTAAATTGCTAGCATAAATGAGCATATGGCAAGGAGGTTATGGCATCAAGTGAAGTACCTTGAGGGAAGAGGTTCAAATCCCATTGTGTGCGAATTTTGACTATTATTTTTGTACTATTTCCCTAAAATTCGGCCAAGCTTGTAAATATGGCAAAATTGGATTTTTAAATTATGATAAGGTGGACTTATTAAATTGTGGAAAAGTATGGTAAGGAGGAAAATAAGGAAAAAGAAAAAAAAAAGGAAATAAAAGAAATAAAAGAATTTGGAGAGTGGAGTAGGTGGATGAAAAAGAAATAAAAGAATTTGAGCAGTGGAGTAGGTGGATGAAAAAGGAATAAAAGAATTTGTGGAGTGGAGTAGGTGGATAAAAAAAAAAGATAAAAAAAAGAAAGAAAGAAAGAAAGAAGAGATTAAAAAAAAAGGGTTATGAAAATAAAGAAAAGAGAAGTATCATCTTTTCTTCTCTTCATCACCACATAAAATTGGTAGCAAACAAGGGTTGGAGAGCTCAAAAATTTCAGCAAACAAATCCTTTAGCAAGTAAGTGATTTTGATGACTTTAGTTGATAATTTTTGTATTTTTGGAGCCCCCAAAGCTTAAGCTAGCTAATGAGGGGACTAATTTGTAATATGGTTGAGAGTCTAGGGACTTGCCATGAGAGAGTTTATGCTGGTTACAAGGTCTCGAAGTACTTTATCAAAGGTTCAATCGAAAACCTATCCCTCGTTATAAGTGACTCGGATTTTTGGTGCCGCGGAGAGCATCGCGTTACGGATTCCGAATAAGGTGTGTAATCTCATACTCTTCCGAATATATGTTTGAAATGGTGAGAAAATCTCACATATCTCTGAAAGTTTACATGAAATATTCTGTGATTCGGTAGAAATATCGAAGAAAATTGATAACCGGTATCCGTGATCAGTCGGACGTGCGTTTGATGGTAGTGATAATCATGTGTTGTAATAAAACAGTTTCGGTTAGAAGCAGTGACGTGTTTTTGAAAAATCACTAAAAATAGGAGAAAAGGAATTAGAAAGTGAATAAGATATCAAATTAAATCTTACTGTGTCTATTTTAATATGGAAGAAACGGAGAAGGAAAAGGAATTTTATATTCTGAGATATCTTGATTTTAGTGAGACTGGTTCTGATTAACTTCGGGGTTCACTGATTTGTTTTGGAAAAATCATATAAAATTGTACAAAATGAATTATGGGTTATAATTTACATGTATGGATTCCTTAGTGAGTCTATTTTCAAGAGAAACAAGTTGGAACAGTATATGAAAACCGTACAGTGAGATATTTGAAATTAAGTCAAGAGAGGTCAGAATCATTGGACAGTGAAACAAGGGAAATTTTAAGGAATAAACTGTACTAAATGGCTAGGCCAAAAATTCTGGAAAAATTTCAGTAAGAAGATACATGAGTCTAGTTTCAAGGAAATTTTACGGATCTAGATTTCGAGTTTTCTAACTCGAATTATAACTAATTTAGTCAGTATGACGCAAATGGACAGTTTAAATTTGTATGTCCCAAATTACTAGTTAAGTTTTAGTTGCGAAATTACCCCGTTTGGGCTTAAAATGGATTTTTGACCCAATAGTTCCGTAGAGACCCAAATAGAGTTCTGTATCACTCGAGGCGATAGTGAATCTTCGAAAACACCGTTAAATATGAAATTACCGAATTACCCTTGTAGGGTAAATTATCGAATTACCCTTAGTGGGTACGATTACTGAATTACGAAAATGCCCTAATGGGCCGAATTACGAAATGTCCCTATGGGCCAAACTACGAAAATACCCTTTATGGGCCAAAATGTTATAATTGCTATATGGGCCAAATGTTATATTTGCTACATAGGCCATATTTGGTATAAGTGGTGACCGATTGTGTATTTTGGTTTTTAAGGGTAAATCGACAGGCATAAGGAAGTTCCGGGATGGTGTTAAATTCAAGTAGCTAAGGATTTCGCTAAATAGTAAGGTGTGTGATTAACCCACTGTTTTCCGGGTTTATGTTATATTGTATGTGGTGTAAATGCTAAAGTGTGCAGTGACAATTATGAATGGATACCCTTAAGGGGTATATCGAAAATCAGGTCAGTGTTAAATATTAAGAATGTGAATATGCCAATGAGAATATGTTTGTATGCCGAATAGCATGTGCATGCATCATTTTATTATGTTATGACATTATCATATGTTGCATGTGCATGGGATGGGATCTGAATGTGAAAGAAGAAAGGGTGTACATTATGTACGTGGTCTAATGTTAGCCTTGTGCTACATTAGCGCTTGATGTTAGCTATGTGCTTCATCAAGGGAGGTGTTGGCTAGGTGCCACATCTCGGCGGTTGATAGCTGTGTGCATCACCGTAGATTGATTGATATGTGGGATCACTTATGTGATCGGTGGCCTAGCCACGGCCTTGAGCAGCAAGTCTGCCAAGGTAAGATATGTGGATCACTATGTGATCGGTTGATTAGCCACGGCCTTGGGCAGGGGGTCTGCCAAGGTAGGTGTAAAGGATGGACCCTAGGCTGGGTTGGGTGCATTTTGCATAAATCTGTCTGCTATGTGAATTAATGTGGAAATGGGCCAAGCCCAGTATGTGGAAACATGTGGTTGATTACACCATTATAAGAATGTGATGTGGTTGTGGCCAAGCCCAATAAGTGAAAGCATGTGATTAAATTATCTTAATATCTGTTATATGAGTTATTATATGGTTTGACATGTGGATGGAATTCAGTGGTCTAATTACACACTGAGTCTGTATGACTCACCCAATTTTTACCAACATCGCAGGTGACGCATAGTGCTTGGACCGGGTTGGAGTGGATACGAGGTGGCCCATGCAGATGATAAATTTATTTGTTTTACACATTTTATTTATGAAAGGTTATTTATTGTAATAATGGCCTTTTAAAGTATTTACGGATTATTATTATGTTTTAAGTTGGATTGTCAATTATATTATCATCTGGAAATGTTTATTTTTAGCAACTTAAATTTTAAAAATATGTATTAAAGTTTCAACCCGGATATTTTGTAATAACTTAGTTTTATTTGGAATTTTAAAATACCAAGATTTTACAAACAAGCAAAATTTTTTTTTTTATGTTTTTACTTTAAGTCAAAATATTTTTCAAACGTTTTCCGCAGTGACATACCAGATCCAGTCAAGGCTCGTGGGCCGGGTTTGGGGTGTTACAGAAACAGAGTTGAGAACATTATCATTGTTTACCACAACACGTTGACGTTTTTTCCCATCAGAAGGTTGGATTGGATCATTCTCGTCTCTTATGCCCAAAACCATGGGCCCAATCTCATCATCGGCCCCATAAGAGTCTCCTAGCCCCTTAGTGTGCCAGATATTTCTTTCCTTAAACACTCTCATTTGATTTAGCTGTAAATGAGAATGATTAGGAGTAAAATTAGTTATACCCAAATCACTCCCCTGTTTACTCATCAAATCCCATTTTTCTCCTAATTTAGCTCCTTGATGAGGACTTATCAAAACCGAATCACTGCACACTGACCCATCAGCTTCCCGTAGCCATTTACTGGTCAACTGATTCCGGCGTTGGCCCTCTGCCCTCAGTGAAATATCCCAACTAAAGATTATACTGCCCGGCTCTAACATAGTACGTAGGGGACAAAAGCTCTCCCCGTGCCCAAGCTTCCCACAAATGAAACAAAATAAGCTCAGCTTTTCATATCGAAACCTGGCATAAACAGTGCAATTTGAGCCTAGCAAAATCTTCTTCTTCCTTTTTAAAGGAACCGAGACATCAATACGAACTCGAATACGCATGAAGTTTTTTGTGCCCAACGACGAAAAAGACGTATCATACTCAAGGTATTGACCAATAAATCCACCTAATTGCTTAGCCATATTTTCAGACACCAAACCTGGGGGTAGATCGTGAACTTGAACCCAGAAAGCAGTTGAGTTTAATGAAACTGACATGGGATTTTCTCCTTCTTGCAGCCTATGAAACATGAGTAAATGATTGTTGAAAAACCAGGGAGCCCCCCCCAATAACACTCTGCAGATCGACTTCGTGAAAAAATTTGAAAAGATAGCGCTTATCACCCAGATCTAAGATACAGATTCCCATTAAGGGGTGCCAAAGATCTGCTAATGTGTTGCGTAAGGATGGAAAATGTACAACACTTTCTGTCAAGCATCTCCCTACCAGACAAAGGTGAAAGGAATGATCCACCGTAGCATCTATATCCTGGAGCGCAACCTCCTCGTCATCCGCCAGTTGTAGACTGGCCAACGCTTCCTCCATTCCGATCTAAACAACTGACAGAACTATGCCCCCACCACTAAGAACGACAACCAGCAACAAAACAAGAAAAAACCAGAAACCGTGTCAGAAGACAGACAAAACCGTGTCAAAAGACAGACTCTTGTTATATGCATATATAGTAGATTTTAACTAAAGTAAAATGAGATAAAAAAAAATTCAGTACAATTGAAATCTGATTCAAGGGAGTTTTTTAAACGAGGGGGCGAGCAAAAATTCAACGGATTCCTTTTGTTGCCATTGTTAATCTATATTTTTAAATCGGATAGATGTTGGAATCTGTCAAATAAATCTTAATCTGACTTGTTAATCATTTAATGACAAAAATAAAATATTAATATCTCCTACATTAGTACTTATAGTGTTTTTTTTTCAGACGAGTATTCAAAATTTTTTTTATCCATGAGTTTAGTACTTAAGTCTAACCGCATTAATTTTTTGTTAATATGGCAGCAGTGACCATTCGCGCACTATCACATGTCATCCTCTTTGGCCTCAATTAAACACCTTTATTAGTTTTCCTTTCATTTTCTCTTTTAATTATTTTTCCTTTAAAAAAATAATAAAACGTTTTTCTCTTTCATCCAAAACAAATCACGATTCTGTTCCTTATTCATTTTTTTATTCCTTTCTTCTCTTTTCTATCTTCTTTTCTTCTTCTTCTCCCTATTCATCCTTTTCTGACCCTAGTCACTGCCATCCATGGCCTTCTCCAACCATCAAAACCCTTTTCTCTTCCTCGTCTTCTCAAATCTTGTCTTGTATTTTCAAGAAAATCTCTTTAAAGTCGAAAAAAAATCAAATATTGATCCTTGAGCTTTTGAAATTATACTCTCCGCCTGTTGATGAAAGGCTAAGGAGGCTTCTGGTGAGGCTTAGAGTGAGTTGAGGAAGCAACAGCAGTGCTGCTGCCATGGCAACAACAGAGAATCAATTTTCTCGAAGCCTAGTAGAAATTCTTCAGGTCGTGGAGTAAAGAGTTAACAAATTCAAGGGAGGAATTGCACTTATTGTTCATTGAATCCATAGGATTTCTAGGGTTTTATAAATTGTAATAAGAATTCATTATGTTTACTTTTTTTTTCTGGGTTCCTTAGTTACGGAGATAACAGAGGTTTTAGCTATTAAGATTCAGCTTTTTTTCTTGGTTTTGATTGAAGTTGTTAGTTTATTACCCCCTTTTTTTCATTGTTTTCCAATGCACAATAATCAATGGTTTCTTCGTTGTTACCCTTCATGGATTATATATTTATATGTAAAAGATCTCTTCATATCTTTTGCGTATTCTTTTACTTGTAATTTTTTTTGGTTTTTTAAAGATTTTGAGATCTTTGTTTGTTATTTATTGTTTGAATGAGCTGGATTCTTTATTATTTGTTTTTTTGATTGTGTTGAGTTATTTGCTTTTTTTAATAGAGATGCCTGTATCTCTCATTTTTTTCCTCATATTTTCTCAAGAAAAAAAAAATTCAACTACCCAACAACTGAAAAAAGATAAAAAAAATTGAATGCAAAAATCCAAAAAAGAAAATGAAATCAAGACTCGAAATGTAAAACAAAGAGAAGAAAAAACGTGTTTAATAGAGAAAAGAAGAGAAAATGTGTTTAACAAACAGGACAGGAATTGAAATCAACCATTGAAAGCAAACATGTTTAGCAGAGAAAAGAAGAGAAAAGGAAATTAGGAAGAAGAAAGATCATCGGGAAAAAGAAAGAAAAAAAAAGAAATAGTTTTAAAAATATTTTTATTGAATTTTAATGTTTTTAGATTATGACCTTATTTATATCACGTGCCACAGTCTTATTCCGTCACCTGTCCTGAAGATAATGCTGTTAAGCTAAGATACCAAACTGGGAGAAATGAACATTTTATATTTTTCTCTAATTTAAAATAATAATTAAAAAATACTTTAAAAAACCTTTAAATGAAGACGTGGACCTTTTAAAAGTTTAGAGAGCAGCCCAACTAACACAATTAGGCCCATACCCCAGAAAAAGAAACCCTAAAACGCTTTTATCATTTTCTGGTACTTCATCTTCTTATTCCCCTTGCCGCCAGTTTCTTTCTTTTTTTTCTTTTCCATTTTCTCTCAAACGTATTTCTTTTATTAATTTTTATTTAACCGATTGCAGTTCAACCGCGATTTGGTCCCATGTTTTTTGAACCGAACCGGTCAGATAATCCCTTCCATTTTTTTAATCACTTCCTTCTTTATTTCTTTTATTTGATATTTGCTTTATGCTTTCATCAATCTTTTGATTTCACTCTTTATCTTTAGATTTTTTTTCTCACAATCATCAACTTATTTCTTTTATAATTTTATCAAGTTTCTCTCATCTCATTTCTTCATTTTTCTTTGGTTACATAAAAGTGTATGAAAAATGAATTAAAAATCCGGTTGAACCGGTTCAAATGGTTCTGGCTTCCGATTTGATAATGATTCTGAACGGTTCAACATTACTGTTTTGATCAGTGATTCAGTCGCTTTTGATTTAATCGGTTTAACCGGTTGATTCCAACAACACTGACTTATACCGAATCGGTTGGTTCCAACAACACTTTTTACTTTGGACAGGTGTGGTCCCTAGACCTGTTTACGGTGGGACTTATTTATGAGTTGAGTTATTCCGAAAATTCGAGTTTTTTATTTTTATTTTTATGGAAAAACATACAATTACATTAATTCAAAAGATTAACAATATCACAAGCTATGTCTTGGTGAAGAATCCTTAACAGTTCATTAGCAGGTTTAATCAAAAGTTTGTAGATTTAACTTTCATGTTAAATACATCTTAGCCAATCGGTCCGTATCTAAATTGGATAGAGTTTGAATAGAAATATTAGATCTTAGAATAAAGGTAGAGCTTGTGTTTAAACATTCAAAGTGACTCGATTTTAAATTTATAATATTTTTTATATTATATATTTTATAACACGAAAAGAATAAATTTATATTAAATATACAATTCTATTTATAATTATATAAAAAATTTAATAAATAAAAATATATAAAATTATTAAATATTAAATTAAAATAATATAAATTAATATGGGCCAAATTAAAATGATTTGGATTAATTTTTTTTGCAAATATGAATTAAGTAAAATTTTAAGATGAAATATATTAATATAATTGATGCATCAACATCTCTATTGCGCTTAAAGTCTATAAACCTAAAGTAAATTGGGAAAATTACGCAAAAGGGAAAAATACTTTTTAACCTTTTTATAGAACACCGTAATAACCAGAAAAGATTGTGGGAAGAGCCACGTGTAGCATAAAGACCATTGCTCACGAGCGCAGCGCACCGTATCCTCGTCTCCTGCTGCTATTGTTACCCATCTTCTTCAAACTTGGCATACCATCAAACTACCCTATATGTGGTCTAGTCTCACTAACGGTAGCATTCGAATTTTACGTTGTTGCGTTCCTCGTCGTCCAACCGTCCCCTCTCAACTTTCCAGGTTCCTTGCTCTACATCTCCTGGAGAACACAGTCCCTAATAACACTATGTCCTCCTCTTTTTCTTCTTTCGCTCATTCAAAAAGAAGGTAATCTTCAAATTTGAGCGCAAATTCGTATCAATAATCTAATTTTTATTCATTTTGAGTAACTTTTTCTCTTATTTTTTTGGTGGATTTGGCAGTGGAGGCAGAGGTCGAGATATGAAACATGATCGAGAAAGATCCAGAGGCCGTGGCGGCGGCGGCAGCAAGGACAAAATTGATGCTCTTGGTCGACTCTTGTAAGCGGCGTTGGACATTAAAACATCCTATCAATTCTTTTTATTTATTTATTTTATATACGATTAAATTGATTTATTCATTAGTGTTTTGTTTTTGGTTTAATTTCTTTTAGGACACGAATTCTGCGACATATGGCTACTGAACTGAATTTGAATATGCGAAGTGATGGTTATGTCAAAGTTGAAGATTTGCTGAAGCTGAATATGAAAACATTTGCTAATATCCCTTTAAGGTCACACACTGTTGATGATATCAAAGAGGTAGAATTTGTAACAGCATTTCTTGTCTTTGTTCACTGTTGAATCCTGAGAATCCTTTCCTATTTTGATTGGAATTTTCTATCATTGCAGCATGTAACTTTTGTAGTTAAAATTGATGAAAATGGCTTCTTTAAATACTATTTGTTGTTTACTTAAAAGCGATCTTTGAGCTGTTACCAGTAGTAATTTAGATTCTTGGTCTCCAAAATGTTGGTGTATAAACAATCATGAGAAGGAAAATGTTCATTTTGCAGCCAAAAGAAAATTCATGGTTTTTATGTTTGTTGATTGTAGGCTGTCAGAAAAGATAATAAGCAACGGTTTAGCCTTCTTGAGGAAAATGGGGAGCTTTTGATACGTGCAAACCAAGGCCACACCGTCACGGTGATGAATCTTTCTTAAAAGTTTATCAATTTCTTCATGCTTTATCTGAATTTTCACCTTAGATTATTCTTAGCTGTTGTTTTGAGCATCTTTATTTATGTCTATGCATTTCTAAGGAAGATATTGTATGTCACGTTGGCAGACAGTTGAGTCCGAAAGATTATTGAAACAAATCCTTTCAGCTGATGAAGTGCAATGTAAGAACATCTTGTCTCTTAGATCGATGGACTTGCTTTATGTCTTTTATTTTGCATAATCCTCTGGATTTTCCCTGAGATGATAGTTTGCGTACATGGAACCTATAAGAGGAATTTGGAATCAATTTTGGAGTCGGGTTTGAAGCGCATGAAAAGATTGCATGTTCACTTCTCAAGTGGCTTGCCGACTGACGGTGAAGTGATTAGTGGTGAGATATCATGAAATTTCTCTTTACTGGTCCTCTGAACTTTGACATACGAACTCCTTCATTTTACTCTTTATTTTTAATATGCCAGCTCTGTATACGTGACAAACTGCTTAGGGGTGTTACTATGTCTGTTATCTGCATTTCACCAAAGGATTCATGCAAAAGATTATGAAAGGGGATTACTAAGATGCCGATATATAACGTGAATTTTAATTGATAATGGGAAATGACAAGCACTAATCGGCATAAATCGAGATTTAGTGAATCTAAATGCTGTAGAGGGCTTATGATGACTTGTATCTTTTACCCTCTTCAGGTATGAGACGAGATGTCAACGTTTTGATCTATCTTGATGTTAGAAAAGCTTTGGAAGGTAAGCATGCTTGCTTCTTTCAAGTTTCAGTTCGGTGATGATTCTATGAACCAAAGCAATAACTGCAAGTCATGTCTTTCTCACTTTTCTTTAGAGTCGTGGCCGAACATATATCGATCTGTTCTTGCCAAACTACGGTTCTTAAGTTGTCTTCCCTTGTTTTCTTGATGACTGCAGAAGGCATGAAGCTTTACATTTCAGACAACAAAGTGATATTGACTGAGGGTTTTGATGGGGTGGTACCTGTCAAGTACTTTGAGAAAATAGAATCATGGCCAGATAGAAAACCTATACCTTTCTCAAATGTTTAAAATTGGATGATGAAATGATCAGTTTTTTTTTTTTTTTTTTTTACTCTCTTTTAAACCTGTGTGATGACCAATTTGTATTGGATCTGATAAAAGATGTTCATTTTGTTTGATATTACATCTTTGGCATCCATTTCTCTCCAACTTTTCATGCTGTTTAAGGTCATGATTTGTTTTTTATTATAATTGTGTTTAAGGAATTATGATCGTGTTGTGTTTTTGTTTCATAATTGCGTTTGAGGTATTCATGTTAATAACTGGATTTATATAAGTTTTGATATGTTGAGGGTGTTGATGTTGTGCTTTAGATAGTTTTTTGTTCTTGGTGTTCATATCCTTTTTCAAATTTAGGCTTATTACATTCATCTCAGATGATGAAATTTACCTTCTGCAATTTGTAGATCTCTGTCATGCTTGTGGTTTTGTTTGACATAAATCATATATTTTTATTGTGTTCATATTCAAAATTCTCAGCTGCACCACATTCATCTCACATCATTAAATTTACATTTTACCATTTATATATCCATATTATGTTCGGTTTTATATAATTACATGAAATTTTGTGTCCATAATTATAATTTTAATTCATATATTTTTTTCATGTTTTAATTTTTTTTTATATTGTCTAAATTAAGAAAAGAAATGGAAGTTTGGACTTGATTTCCATGGTCTTAGTATGTACCTTTGGGGTGTTATTTGATTAAACTTTTTGTGTGCTTAGGCTATTTTAATGTGCTTTTGGTCTTTTTCGATAAATTCCAACTAGTACATTGAAGCACATCAATACTGAGATGTACCAATATAATAAAAAGTAATGACTACCTTAGTTTCCACCTCTGATAATCAAATAATTGTCTTCTTGTAACATCAAACCCAATTTTAGTTTTAATTGCAGATAACATATTTAAATATAAATTCCATTTCATCAGTACACACCATTTATCTTACCTCCATTCCCAAAACCAGCTTTTAAATTATATCATTTTTTCCCTTATATACTTTTTTGTTAAAAATAATATTTTAACTATCTCATTTCATCTTTAAAATTGTACGATAATATGTATTATATTCGATGTAAGATAAAATTAACAATTTAAATACTACTTTTAATATTTTAATTTCATGTAATGACCTGATGGTCAATAGTGTTTACCAATTTAAGTGTGGTTTGAATTTGAATCGCATTGGTTGTTTTAAGTTTTGCTGTGTTATTGTAATTAAAAAAAATTATATCCATAAATATGAAAAATTGATATAGTTTACTGTATAAAAAAACATCCCAATTTTGAATTTTAATAAACAAAATGGTGAAAGAGGGTTAACTTAACCGAGACAACATCGGCTATGAGATAACATATATCGCGAAAACAGTAAGGAAAAGGAAAACAGTGACCTCTCAAAGAACATTGAAATCTTTTTTCTTGAACTCATCCCCCCCCCCCCCCCAAAAAAAAAATTAACCTTTAATAGCATCCCGAGGAACCCAATTGCTTCAGGTTTGGATTTCTCTTCCATTTCTTCTCTCTATTGTCAACTGCATCTCGTCGTTAAGGTTTTTTTTCCTATTGCTTATTTTCTGTACTTAACATGACATCTTCTGCTTTGATTCAAGCTTCCATTGTTAATTGTTGGCATGCTTGTGAGTTTTTTTTATGCCTGATCTGAAATTGATTTACTTCTAGCTATTGAAAGTTCTAAAAATACAGCTCTAATTTGGAATCTCTTGTTATGATTTGTCTTAATGCCCATGGATTCCAAAATGTTTGAGTTAATGGGCTTGTAAATTTAGCTTGAAAAAACCATGTATTGGATCAATCTATAATAATTCATTACTGCAAATCGTTCGTAATTCAATTTTATTTTTGTTGCAGCCCTTCTTAGGCTGTTCTTTGAGGTGCCATTTGAAAAAATTCCCCCCCCCCCCCCCCCCCCAATAATGCAGCAGCTAGCCCGTGATAAAGTAAGATAATTGGCGCTGGAAGATCATATCTATTGTTGAAAGATTGATTAAGGCATGAAAGCTTGTGTTGGATGGCGTCGTTTCCTCTTCTGTTTCCCACTTATTTTCATCCTTCCTCATTTGTTTTCTGGTGGTTGTTCCTCTTTGCTTCTAAATCATTCATTTGTGGGTTCTTCTAATGTCCTTTTTGTTTGTTATTGAAGACTTCAAAATGATTTTTTTTTTTTTTCATGTTTCCAGTTCTGGAATTGCACCAGAATCAAGCAGTCACAAATTCCCCCAAGGAAAACACGAAGAAGTTTGATGTTCAGAATCCATCAGGAGATGATGCCTCCAAGAAAATAACCAAGAAATTTGATCACCTGGTTCTTGGACCTACTGCTGGAGAAGGCTTGCCCAACCGTTTGCAATGCCGAGGTTTTGACTATTTTGTTGTTGCTAGCACATTAATTTGATAAAGGGAACATTAGACTTGCATTCATTTCTAAAAACTGTAGATGCTATAATAACTGTTTTATGTGATTAGAAGTCTGTTTTGTAGACATTTGTGGCATCAAATTCCTTTTCTTTTTTCTTTCTAATTTGTGTCTGCTTGTTCATAAATATATGATGTTCCCATTGAAATCGAATGTTTAATGAAAGTAATTTTATTGAACCCTCAGATCCTAAGTTTTGTTGCTGTGGTATTCTATGAGTTTCTAATGTTTTCAATGTATTGCAGGAGTTAAAGCTCTCAACAAGACCTATTTTTCAAACCCTTCTCATGCCTCTAGTGTCGGTGATGGTATTGCCTTTGTCACTGTTTTTACCATTTACAACAACTCACCCGATGCTCTTGCGGATGGTAAACCATCAAACTTGGTCACTGTTGGGAATGCTTCATTTAGTAAGCCAGAGCGATCTATGGCCATTTTGAATGTCTTCATTAACTTCATTCAGGTAACTCTTCAGTTAAACATGATAGAGCTGCACCTGGCTTCCTTTTGGAAATGTCTGCTAGAGATATCTGTTAAATTGCTTGAAGTTCAGAATCACATTCTGTTATCTATGAGCTTTTTAACTTATCTTCCAATGTACTTTATTATTATTGTAACTGGAGGTGATCATGGGCCGGGTTTGGGCCCAAACAAAATTTTAGACTTGTTTGCTAGACCTGGGCCCGTTTTGGCCCGAAAAATGGGCATAAACTTTTACCCAATTCCGGCCCAGATAAAATGTCAAAACCCAGACCTGACCCAGTCTGGTCCGTATTAATTTTTAAAAGAATATATAATACATAAAAAATACTAAAAATATTAAAATAAATGTTTTCCAACAAATTGAAAATAAATAAGTAAAAAATGTATATTTAAATAACATCAAGATAGGGTGAAATGATAGAAAAATAGTAAAAAAACAACAAGAAAATAGAAAAAAAAAAAAAGAGTAAAAAAAACAGAAAAAAAAGTGCAGTTTTTTTTTTTACATATTCGGGCTGGGTCGGGCCAGCCCGGGCAAAAAAAGCCTTACCCAAGGCCCGGTCCACTTTCTAAACGGACCTTGTATTTTTTTGCTCAAGCCCATTTTTCGGGCTTATATTTATACCCAATCCTCCCACTTTTCGGGCAGGCCGAGCAAGTCCAATTGTAACTTAAAGGATTAGTTCTAATTTGTATTTTGTATCTTGGATTCATTAAAGGAAACCTTGTGATAGAGTCCATTCTTGTAAGTTATTGAAGAATCTATATTCTATACCTAATTTAGGATGTAGGATTTAATTTATTAGCAGAGTTGTTGGATTCATTTAGGGGTAGTATGTTCTTTTATGATGCTTATATAAATAAGTTTTATATAAATAAGTTTTGTTATGTTTGGAGCTTAGGTATTGACTATTGAACAACTTCGATATTGATAACTATTGAATATTGTTATACTGGAGTATTTGTTATACATCACCTAGAGTCGATTATTTTGAAGCATCTATTCAACGGGGTTCTGTTTTAAAATCTTTCAGGTGAGAATGCCTCAGAGCAATGTTATTATTCTGACTGATCCAGAATCTGATTTCTCACTGCACCAAAACAGAGTTACTGTACTTCCCATTCAGGGTGAATATTCCCGAGACAAGTTGATGCTTCAAAGAATCAGGTCTTACATTGTAAGAGCACATTGTATTGATATATATAGGTAGAAAACTTTTGGTGTTAACTTATACTAAGGGTAGAAACCCTAAACCTATAGTTTAATTATGAAGAACATTATCCTAATTTAGCTGCCAAACTGCCATTTGTCTATGTAGACATTTCTCGACATCAGGCTTGAGAAGCTGTCGCAGGAGCAGGGGCGTATAACTCATTTCATCTTTTCGGACTCAGATATTGCTGTAATTGATGACTTGGGTCAGATATTTGAAAAGTACCAGGATTTCCATGTGGCTCTTACCTTCAGGAACAACAAAGATCAGCCTTTGAATTCTGGATTTATTGCTGTGAGGGGTACACGTGATGGTATTTTAAGGTTGAGACCTTTTTTTTACTCTCACAATATCTGTAGTGAACCTAGAAGAAACAATATATTTTTCTTTCCTCATGATATTTTGGCATCATGCCATCAGAATTTTCTCTGAAGAAGCTGAAAATGTGAAATTGCTTGCAGGGCTAGAACTTTTTTACAGGAAGTATTAGAAGTCTATAGTTCCAAATACATGAAGGCTTCCCGAATGCTTGGTGATCAGCTGGCCCTTTTCTGGGTCATAAAGTCCAATGCCTCTTTTGATGCAAAAAGATTTAGTAAAGCTCAGGCTTTTATCAAAGAGATCGGTGGTGCATCAGTGCTGTTTTTACCGTGTGCTACATATAATTGGACACCGCCTGAGGGTGCTGGCCAGTTTCATGGCATGCCTCTGGATGTCAAGGTATTTTCAGCCTTTCATGATCATTTTGGTTGCTAGCTGAGCCTGAAATTTAAATATATTTTATTCTGTAGTTGTTTCATGTATGAATATATTGTAATATTCATTTTACTGGATGTAGGTTGTTCATTTTAAAGGATCAAGGAAACGCTTAATGCTCGAGGCTTGGAACTATTTCAGCTCTTCTGCTGACATTTCAGATATGTTGTGCCTCATCTTGAAGAGTGGGAGAACAAAGTACGACTTTTGAGCAATTTCATTTGATTTTTGCATGGAATGAGTTAGCATGCGAGGTTATCCATTTAGGTGATACTTGATTTTCCCACGTTTTGATCGAATCTAATACATGAATACATTTAGAAGACAGCTTAGAGACTCGAGATTGTGGAAATGTACAATTTGCTAAAGTTTTCATCATTCATTTGAGAAACAAATGCAGTAGAAATATGTACAATTGTAGTTTTGGTTAAAGCAGATAAAGTGAACTTTTTCATGCCTCTCTAACCCGGGGATCAAACGTGTTAGACATTTTTCATTTTTTGCAATGCTGCCTAAACACTATTTCATATATATATATATATATACATCATTTCTAATTAACCCTGTAATTTTGTTTTGGCTACATAAAGCATGTTAAACCCTTACTTAAAAAGTCGCCATATTTCATGTGGGATATTAATACATATATTTATTAAATGTTGAATTTAATAATACTGAATTTGAATTATAAAAATTGTTTGATTTGTTATTGGAAATTAAGTATTGAAAATAAAATATTTGTTCCATTTATTTTAATTTTAATATAAAAAATATGGTAAAAGTGAAGTGTTAAATGTAAAAAAAAATATATTTAACAATATCTAAACTAATAATAAAAATAATTAATTTAAATTATTGGGGTTTAAAACATTAAACATAATGTAAAAGATTATATAACATAAAAGAAAAAAAGTAAAAATTTTCATTAAGTGGCAAGTTTCCTTATCCATATCATCGGATTCTCATTGAAGAAAATCTATCCATTGGTGTTTGATATCATCTAATTATCACTTCCATGCTGAAAATATTAATTTTCTATGAAATGAATTTTTTCCATTTCCCTAAAGGTCAGCTTGGATTGCCTACTGGATCATGGATTCAAAAATGAAACATCATTGAATGCGATTCCTCGAGTTCAAAAGCTCACAAATACAAGTTATTCAAACCCTAAACACTAGTATTTTTGTCATTTCTTAAAAATGAAAATGCACAATAACTCAATGCAGGCGACGGCATATCGTGTATTTGGAATTTACATAGCAACGAGACATGTTCACCAATCATCATATATGCTTTAGCAGTCATGAATTCTACAATGCCAACAATTACATTCCATGGGATAAGAAAAAAGAGGATTTTATGGTGTGCCCCAACCAGCAAACAATCTCCATTAATCACAAAAAAATCATCCTTTTTTTTTTTTATAGGTCATCATTAAAGATATATGAAACAACAAATAATCGAACGGAGAAATGTTCAAAACAATGATAAGAATGATAATGAACAAGAGGATCCTACCACAATATAAAACAATGAATCTATCCAGCAGCCTTGTCCCCACCAGAATAGTAGTTGAGATACCATCTTACAAATTTCTTCAACCCTGTCTGCAAATCGGTCGAGGGCTTATATCCAAGCTCCCTCTGAGCCAAGCTAATATTTGCATGAGTGAACCGGACATCTCCGTTCTGCGGCAGCTTCATAACATTCCTCTTTGCATCAACCTTTAAAAGCCTCTCCAAGATACTCACAAGATCCGAAACCGGGACAGGTGAAGTATTCCCCAAATTGTATACCCTAAATTGAGCAGGACCCTTCTTCTTCCCTCCACTCCCAGTACTCTTCTCAGCAGTATCCAATGCTGCTAAACACCCTTTCACAATATCCTCAATGTAGGTAAAATCTCTAGCGACTGTACCATGATTAGCTGCCTCGAATATTGATATGGTCTTCCCTTTCAAAATATCCCTAGTGAAGAAGAAATATGCCATATCCGGCCTTCCCCAAGGACCATAAACTGTGAAAAACCTCAATGCAGTTAATGAAAGACCATATATGTGGTTGTAAGTATGTGCAATCTCTTCACCAGCTTTCTTAGTAGCAGCATATAAACTAGCAGGTTGATCGGCCCTATCTTTCTCAGAAAATGGAACTTTGCTATTAAGCCCGTAGACAGAGCTCGAAGAAGCCCACACAATTGCAGGTTGTGGATTAGCAGATTTACAAGCTTCAAGTAGACTAACAAGACCAGCAATGTTGCTATGCACATAAGAGCTAGGATTTTCCATGGCATACCTGACACCAGCTTGAGCAGCCAAATGCAAAACGTGGGTAAATGGAACAACCTCGAATAGTTTCCTTAAAAGGGTCGAATCATTGATGTCTCCTTCCACAACGAAGACCCCAGTTCGGTCCAGGAGCGCTTGACGAGCTCTTTTCAATGAAGGGTCATAGTAGTCATTGAAATTATCAAGTCCAAGAACACCATCCCCACGCCTTTTCAAAGCGGTCGAAACATGGGTACCGACGAAACCAGCGGCTCCGGTAACCAAAACGGAGATTCCATTTCGGGAACGGATACGGGCAGATGAACGAACCCGTTTCTCCCAAGCGGGTCCACCCCAGTTGTGGGTACGGAGAGAACGGCGAGATGGGTCTTGAGGGATGGGATTCGAAGAAGGAGATCGAAAGAAGAAGATGAAGATCAAACCCAAGAAGATAAAGGACCAAAATGTGAGCTTCATAATAGAGGAATGCCAGTGCCACCTCGATTTATTGTGAATGTAAGGCGATTTTTCCATCTTGAATTTCCCTGGTGTGGATGGAATGTGTTTTAACATTAAACAAGGAGACAGGTCTTTGCAAGATTCAGAATTTAGATTTTCTTTGGTACAAAATTCTAGGGTTTTTGGAGAATCTTCTGGTTTCTTCAAAGGATGGGTTTTGTTTTTGTAGGTGGCTAATGGTTTGGGGTTTTATAGTTTAAAGCTCTTTCAATGGCTTCTAGAAAGAAATAAAAGAGATCAAGATTTGGTTTTTGTGCTGCAACCAAAAAAAAAAAAAAAAGAACCAGTGAAGTTTTAGAGAGGAGGAGAAGAAGAAGAAAGTAGTGAAATTAATGAAAGGTGTTGATTTGATTCTTCAAATTGACTTGGTTAAAAATGGGATTTTTGTTCAATTTCGATTGCTACTAAATGAGTTAAGGAATTTGATTCGTTCCCACTTTTCATATCATATATCCCTAAATCTTCTGCACTTCCATTTATCCCTTCAGTCCAAATTAAGTCTGTTTGAGAAATTATTTTTCTACTTCCCAAATTAAAATTTTATTTTTAATAAAAAATAATTATATATAAATTTTAACGATCAATCCTAAGCTTTAAATTGCGAAATCAGATGCTTAATTTTGGGAGCTTTAGGATATTGTTGAACATACTCCATTTTTATCTTTACAAATTAAAAACCTAGGAGATTTCACAATTTTTTTTTATTTAACTTTTCTCAATTTTAGGTCATCTCTCTCATTCATCATCAATAACTCAAATTCCTTTCTTTTATAATTATCATCTACAATCTTTTAATTTCACAAATAAAAAAAATTAACATACATTTTCATAATAAATAAGATAAATTTAGTTTTATTTGTGAAGAAGTATTAAATAATAAGTTTTTTTTTTTACCATAAAAGAAATGGTATAAGTGTCTTCCTCTCGTATTTAGGTTAAATTTGAATAGAAAATTTTATTTAAACATTATCTTGATCCAAATAAGATTAACTGTATTATATAAAAATAATAAACCAATGAATTTTAATTCAATATATAATATAAATAATAAATTTTGATTTTATATAATTGTAGAGATAATCTTCTCTTTTTGCTCAGTTGTCTAAGGTGGAGAGTCTAAGTCTTGATTACTCAAGTTTAATACCACCATTTGCAATTATATGCACGAGTTTCGAAATCTCACCATGTGTTTAGTCTAATTTATTAGTTTTTGTCTAGACTGTAATTAGTGAATATATAAATGTAGAATTGGTTTAAATTGAATTAGAATTTATTTATAATTAAGACAATATTACTCCTTAACCATTTCTAATATTAATAATTGATTTCTACCACAAAATTTTCACATATATATGACATATGTTTATGAGTGTTGAAGGAATAATTAAATATAAATGTCATTTTAAGGACTATATTTTATATTAATATCTGAATGTGTTAAACATAAATACCAAAGATGAATTAATGTAATTGTAAAATTGTTTTAGGGGATTCAAAGAATGGTAGAAAGATGTCAAAATCTAAATCAATGAACTACTTGACGGGTGTTGGAATTTGTGGATTTTAGTGCACTTTGATACAGACAGTAATCAACGCAGCATTATTGATGCAGTTCAGCAGTCTCTTGTAATTTGCTTCTAAATAAATTAACAATAAACCAAGAATATATATATATATATATATATATATATATATATATATATATGCAGTCACTTGCAATCGTGTTGTAGGTAAGACCTTTTCACCACCAAACTAAAACAAGGGGAAGCTTAAGAAAGAATATGCTGATTTCCGAATACAGTTGGAAAGTGCTGCAGGTACCTTATGTCGTTGTTCCACAACACCATGTTCCTAAAATGGATCCTGTTGGAACCCAGACCAGACATGCCTGACAGCTAACTCCCTCTCCCTCCCAAATAAAGTGATAATTTTGTTTTTATTAGAAAGTGTTGATGGCAATACTTTGTCAAATGACTTTTGATGGTATAAACGACAATATGGATAGGCAAATTGAGGACAAGATCTCCTTCTACCATAAACTATCAATAGGTCAATAGCTTTCCTTCTTTCTCCACATTAATTTCTCATCAATTTTTGCCTTTATTCAATTGCTTGTTTGGTCCAACTCCAATAAAAATGATTCATTCTCTAATATTTTCATACAATATATATAAGACAAAAAAAAGAAGTTAGGATATAAATGGTCAACTAAACCATGAGTAGAGTAGCAAAGGACTCTTTAGTTGACACTAGTGTCATGAGTCAAAGTGTAAAGCTCGTGACCATTGGATAAAATGCATCTCGTGGAGGTCTATCAGTTAGATGAGACTCATTTGACCCACAAGAATTGACTCGATTCAAAGAACTGATGGAGAAACCTGTCTATTTGAAGCCTGGATGGCCTAATGAAACAGATATGGAAAATTAGGCTACCTTGGCAAATAGGGAAAGTCATTTTAGAAGATATGTAATCTGATAAGATTTGATTTTGTAATCTAGGAGATTATGTAAATTCCTTAATTATAGATATGCTTCGATCTTGTCCGTCGATGTAATTCGATTTATACCGTCGGTTTGAAGGGAGCTCAACTATAAATAGAGAGCCTCCCCCTTAGTTGTAAATCATCCATTGTATAAATCATCCATTGTATCCAGTATTTATTGAGTTAAATACTAAATTGAGAGCATTTACTGAAACACCTATCGTGTATTGTTTTTCTATGGCTATTCTGTTCTCCTGAGCATTCTTTTGGCTTGAGTTGCTTTTGCTATAAATTCTTAAGGCCGCACGGATTGCGATACTGAAAGTCTAGCTCCGTGACATTTGGTATTTGAGCTAAGGTTGCGAAGGCACCGTTCGAGATGTCGAAAGAAGTTGCCAATTAGAGTGAGCCAATAGAGACCCGTGGGAGGGCCAAAAAAACTTTTCTATTAAGGGACATGCTGTCAGTTTTAGAAGAACGAGTGGTTAATCTTGAGGAGTCCATAGGGGATGTGAGGGAGACACTCGATGTGGTCGAAGGACACATAGATGGGTTTGATTCAATGAAGGATCAACTCAGAGAGTTTGTGTTGGAGTTTCACGAGACCAATGTGGAAAAAATGCAAGGGGCGCTAAATTCCACTAGGAATACGCTGACAGAGAGGAACAATGCTCTCGAGGTCATGATGATGGCTTTGAAGGAGGAAACAATGGCCACAACGAGAGCTTTGAGCACAATAATGAGGAGCTCGAGGGAGAGCTTACCTTGTGTCGAGCAGCCATGGATAAATGAGTAGTGTCAGGTGCAACACTCAATTGTGAGGTAGATGTCCCGAAGCTGAGAGAGTTTGCAGGGACGCGGTCCTTAAAAGATGTGGACAATTTCTTGTGGAGAATGGAGCAATACTTCTATGTCAAAGGCATCATGGACGATGCTATTAAGGTAAATACTACATCCATGTTTCTTACTAATTTTGTGCTTTTATGGTGGTGGAGCAGATCCACTAATAAAAGGCATAGTGAGATTGGGACTTGGGAAGAGTTCCAGTATGAGTTAAGGGCAGTTTTATCCAGAATATGCCAAAGAGGAAGCTTGGGCAAATTTGCGACGACTTATGCAACGAGGCACAGTTGGGGAGTATGTGTAATGCCTTTAAAATCATCTCCTAAATTTTGTAAAGTGTTATATTCAGAAAGTGTATAATTAAATTATCGAGTAAATAAAATAAAGTACATCAATGTTAGTAGAGGAAGGTATTGGATGATGGAGAAGATCCAAAAATAAATAAACAAATAATAAAATATATAGTATTATATTGTGAGATATAAATTTGAGGTATTGACTAAATTGTGAAAAAGCGAAAAGTGATGGAGTCAAAGTGTGACTATTCAAAAGTTGAGAGGTTACAGTGTAAATTCAAAAAGTTGAAGGACTAAAAGTGAAAAGACATAAATGAAAATATAAAATTTGACCAGAGGCAAAATGATCATTTAGCAAAATAATAAATAAATAACTTTAAGAAAAATTACCAAAATGTCATTGAATATGGATGAATTATGGCTATTAGATTTGCTTAGCATTAAAGTATAAAATATGGGCTATTGGATTGCAATCATGATGCTGGTGATATTTTAAATAATATATTAATAATAAATAAATTAGATATTTTGATCATTCACTACACTAAAACAGACTTTTAGTGGCGTTTTTAGTGGCGTTTTAAAGAAAAACGCCACTAATATTACACATTAGCGGCGTTTGAAGGAAAACGCCGCAAAAAAAATGAGCAATAGCGGCGTTTATTTTAAAAACGCCGCTAAAAAGGATAAATAGCGGCGTTTTTTCGTCAAACGCCGCTATAAATCAGAGCATTAGCGGCGCTTTTGGAAAAACGCCGCTAAAGGTATGAGCATTAGCGGCGCTTTTGGAAAAACGCCGCTAAAGGTATGAGCATTAGCGGCGCTTTTAAAAAAGGCGCTAAAGTTATGAGCATTAGCGGCGCTTTTCAAAAAAAGCAGCTAAAGGTATGAGTATTAGCGGCGCTTTTCAAAAAACGCCGCTAAAGGTATGAGTATTAGCGGCGCTTTTCAAAAAACGCCGCTAAAGGTATGAGCATTAGCGGCGCTTTTCAAAAAATGCCGCTAAAAGTATTTCGAAACAAAAACTACGCCGTTTTAATTACAATGTAAAAATGGGATAAAACTAGCGGCTGACTTATAGTGGCGTTTGTTATAAAAACGCCGCTAAAGGCCACAAACTATTTTTTATTTCAAAGCAAAAACTAAGGGTGGCATTTATTCAATCTATTTCAAAACAAAAAAAAAGCGTTGTTTTGATCATTGTATAATAATTCAAATTTAATTTATGTTTAGTGTTTAATTTTTTTGCCTTAGTGTTAAGCTTTAACATTTAGGGTATAAGGTGTGGGTCGTATGGTTTAAGGGTTAATGTTTATAGTAGTGTTTTAGTGGTTTAGAGTTTTTGATTTAAGATTTAGTATTTATGGTTACAGGGGTTATATGTTTGTAAGGGTTTATGATTTAGGGTTTTATGGTTTACGATGTTTAGGATTTAGGGTTTAGGAAATGTTTATGGTTTATGGTTTTGGGGTTTATAATGTTTTAAGGTTTAAAGTTTGGGGTTATGTGTTTAGATCATTATAGGGTTTAAGGGTTTAAGGCTTACGATTTAGGGTTTATAGTCAATAGCTAAGGATTGATAGTTCAGGAGCTATGATTTAGGGTTTAGGGTTTAAGGTTTAAGGTATATGTATCCATTACCCCAATGTTTATTTCTTTAAAATAGGTTCAAATTTTTATCATTAATTTATATATGAAATAATTTATTATAATTGTAAAATAGATAATATGAATATAATATTAAATTATTATATAGTCTGGGGTTTGGGATTATGTGTTAGAGATTAGGGTTTGAGTTTGGATTTGGGGTTATATATATACTGGGATTTAGGGTTAAGTGTTTTAATTTATATATTAAATAATTTATTATATAACAGTAAAAGAGATATCTTTTATGAAATTTTTTATATAAAAATTATTTTATTATTAACACTAATATATTATTTAAATAATTTTAAAGATTTATGGGTATATGACTGATATATTTAAATTTATAAATATTTAAAATAAGTAATTGGATTAATTAATAATAGTATAAAAACTGATATTAAAAATTACCGGCGTTTTATACAAAAACGCCACAAAACCCATCAATAGATTCGAAGACGGCGTCGTTTGAAAATTTGTTGTATGGATTAGTGGCTTTGTGAATAAAAATATATTGATGTTTATATATTGCATACATAAAAATTTATAATTATTCAATATAAAAAATATTGATGTATTTATATATTAAAATAATGTTTATGCATGATTAAATCAAAATTAAAGTTTCAACTATACATTTAAACCACAATTAGAAATTCACATCTAAAATTACACATTAAACCAAAATTCATATATAATTCTGAGATGTAGGTGTATACATATAATTAAATGCCATTTATATAAAATCTAAACAACTAATGCAGACTATACTTCAAAAAATAATGTTGATGTAAAAAGAAAGAAAAAAGAAATTCGTAAAAGAGTTTGGTAATGGTAATTAAATTTTTTAAATCTAATAATAAAAAATTAAAATCTTAAAAACTTAAAAATTTAATATTTAATATTTTGTTAAAAAGTTCAATACTCAAAATATAATAAAAATAAAAATTAAAAAATAGTAATCTCAACACAAAAATTTTGAAAAAAAAAATATAAGTTAAAAATAGAAAAAAAATTAAAATTGCATAATAGTGGCGTTTTATACAAAAACGCCACAACAAAACGATCTATAGTGGCGTTTTTTTGTAAAAAACGCCACAAATAATTACAAACTTTTATACACAAAACGGTGCCGTTTTTTTCCCTGCTAAACAACTAAATCCACTATCCTATAACCCCGATTTTTTTCCCCAAACTCAAACTCAGAATTTCCCAAATTTTCCCCATCGTTCCCAATTTGTTTCCCTCCCCAAACTCAAAATTCCTTAATCCCAAATTTCCCCTATCGTTTCCCAATCAGTTTCCCTCCCCGAACTCAAAATTCCTTAATCCCAAATTTCCCAGTAAGAAGCCTATTTTGCTTTTTTTTTTCGCGGTTTCATGGTTATTCTCGCCGAATAGAAGTTTCAGTATTTTCTCCCTTTATCAACACAATTTTCTTCAAGGTAACACTTTCTTTTAATCACTACTTTTTTTTGTGTGTATTATCTAAATGGGGTATTTTTCATTCTATGCATATATTGATTTCTATGCTTCAATTTTTTTTCTTTTTCTGTTTTTGGCTATCATTTGATATAATCCAAATTAGGTTTCCTTCATTTAATCGATCCATGTTTGTTTCTGGGTTTATATTGATTTCAATAAAAGCTTGAGTCTTTAAATGATTTAGCTAATGTGTGTGCAAGTTTTGGTTCAATGAAAGCTTCTATTTTTTTAATCCCAAATTTTGTTATTGATTGTTTACATTGGTATTTGATTTAATCCCTTTAAATTGCTTTCCAGCGTTAGTTTAAACTTCATCTTTGGTCCCTTTAAATTGCTTTTGCTTTAATTTCATTTCTCTCTAGCGTTGAACTCTGTATGGTCGTTTTATATTGGTTTCTAAATTTCCAAACATATTAAAAGATCAATGTTTTTTTTAAGAATCTCAGATTTTTAATGTTGTTTGGAAATCAACTATATCAGTGGAGTTCACGGGATCAGAATACCAATAGGAAAACTTGATATGTATGTTGCGGCTGCTGGTCTCAACCCACAAAGAGTATGGTCTATCTTTCTTTTTCTTTTTGTGTTTTTGCAAGCATTTGCATGCCTGCCACTTATAATTTGGCTTATACTTTTTTATTTGTACTTAATACCAATTAGTTAGGCCTGTATCAACCATTTGCCACCATTTTCATACATGTGTTTTGGTATTGACTGTATTTGACATATTTAGCCATCAGTTATAGTTCTCTCTTATATGCATGTGAACTTATATTTGTGGCTAAGTGGACAACCTATATATGTTGTTGTTGCATGGATCAAAATCTTAGAATGACTCTCTTGATGGCATGTTGGCTACTATGTAATTAAAGCAATATAATATCTATATTCAGTCCATCAGAAATAAAGTTAGATAAGTGTGTGCCTATATATATATATATATATATATATATCTAAGGTATTTGTATCTTTTTATGTTATGCCATCATTTAGAGACAGCAAATGCATGTTGTGTAACCCCCCTATATGTAAATTTATTATGAGCAGTGGCTGAAAAAATGGAAACTAAATTCCTTCATAGTTTTTAGTGAAAATGACTCTCTTGAACGTCTGAATTTTCCTTTGTTTTGCTGCATTGAATGTCTGATCGGGTGGTTTTTGTGTGCTTGAATATGAAGTTTTGTTTTGGATGATCATGTTATCTATCAAAGTGGTGGTGTTTAGGCATATGGCTGTATTATGTTTAGGCATGTCTTTATAAACAAGCCCTACTAAGTTTTTTTTGCTACTTTCACAAGGTTTATATTATATAATATATATTAAGCTATTCCTAGTAATTTTATTCACTTACTGGAGAAAGATAGGATTCTGAAAGCTGGTGGTTTTATTCAAGTCGGACGTGTCAATGGAAGTTTAAACTTAGCCAGGGCTATTGGTACCTTCTAGATCCAAGGGGGCAATGTATCTAATATTTATTTGCTTGTTGGTTTATGATTTTCTTTCACTTGCAGGAGATGCGGAGTTCAAACAGAACAAAACTTTACCTGCTGAAAGGCAAATTGTAACAGCTAATCCAGACATCAACACTGTAAGTGAATTGCTTTAGCCTTTAATATTTGTGTTATATTCTAGCTCTTTATAGTGACTGCCCTAGTAAGTATATATAATTGCGTGTGGACCCTAAAGTTCATGTTAAGTAATTTTAAGGTGATCAATTGATATGGGATTTATTCTATTTTTTAGGCTTCTCTGAAAGTAGAAAAATTAAAGGGGTTAATTTGTTTTTAAAAAATTATAATGAGATGGTAAATTAAAGTGTAATAAATAAAAATAGGAGGATTTAGAGATGTAGACAAAATGAGAGGAACATTTAGATGAACATGATTGTGGATTTTATTTATTTCTGAAAATTGAAATGAAAGCAACTTGTTTGCCACAATGCAACAGCTTGAGTTGGTTGACACAAAGATTAGTTGATAAAAAAGTAGTCCTATTATTTTAGTTATCCTAATAATTTGACAGGAATGAATAGAAGAGCAGGCATCCACCGCGTTACTGACTTTTTACTCTTTTTATTTATTTGTTGTAATATATATACACAATAATTGGGTTTTAATTTTAGATTCCATCCCTAGATAGTTTTTGCTCTTTGAGGTCAAACACAAAATATAAGAGAGTTGAATTTTGGGGCAGCCATTTGGAATAGAGAAGGAAAACATAACCTTACTCAACACAGGCAGAGGAAATTAATTACTATTTTTATAAATAATTTTGACTTTAACTCCAAAAATCCTTCTTCATATTTCAGGAAAATTAATAAATTAATAAATTAATAAAATTGAATAACAGTATTAAACCTATTGTTGACATGTAAATTAGCAATCCAATAATCTATATGTACCAAAAATTAATAAATATTATTAATTGAATTAATTTATTAGTAAAATAATCAAATTAAATTTATCTGGTTTTTATAAAATCCATAATTAAAGCAACTGTAACTGGAGCTGGTAAAAGGTGGGGGTCATACAACTACAAATTATAGTGTGTGCTATTTTAACTCTTTACTCTTCACTCTCAACTCTTTTTTTTTAAATTTAATTTTGCTAAATTATAGTGTTCTTTAATTATGTGTTGGTTTTTTCCTATTACTGTCTACTGCTACTATTTCTACAACTACTAGCATTTGCAATTGCTTTGATTTGCTCTTTTGCTTAATCTAATTGCCACTTACCTACTCTTTGTCCTTTTGTTTCCTTACATTCTACTTATTTTATTACTCCTACTTCATATGTGAACTTAGCTTCGCTTTCTCTATTTATTTATTTCTATATGGGCAGTTTGATCTTAACTTTTTCAGCAAAAATAAATGCTTCATCTATCCACCTCTCTTAACTAAGAAGATGGGCAGATAGGAGGAATTGATGATCTATCGATGAAAGTTCTTGGATGCAATTTATGGAGCTTTGTGGCATGCTTTATAAGTTTAGGCATGACTAAAGCATTTTTTTGTTTTAATGCATGGCTGATTGTTCTTTCCTCGTCTGTTGTTTGATGACAGCTGACTGAATGCTCTAGGATACAAATACAATATGTTTTATTTTAGCTTCACTAGGTAATGATTGTGCACCAATTTTTCATGTCCTTTCTAGTAATTGTTTCCCAACATGCAGAATGTCCATCAAGGTTTTAGAGCTGAAACATTGGTGTGGTTTCTAAAAGCAAGAGAATGGAATGTTGCCAAAGCCCATAAAATGGTTAGTTAATTGGAGTTAAACCCAAAAGACATTATCCCAGGTTCCTTTTTCATTTTGAAAAGCAGGAAACAAGAAAACTGTCATTTTTGTTGTTGCAGTATCTTGATCATAAATGTCATTTTTGTATGACCAAATCGTTAAGTGTGTCATGTTTCAGTTGGTGGACTGCTTGCATTGGAGGGTGCAGAATACCATTGACGATATATTAGCAGTAAGTTAATGTATTCTCAAGTGTTGCATCTAAATTGCAATTGGTTGCTTTTCTAAATAGACTATTGATGATTGTCAAAGCATTTTCTATATACTTGATGCATGTTTTTCATGCAAAAGCTAGATCTGTATCATTTGGAATGTGGTAATATAATATAGTTCAATTAAGCTGATATACTTATGGCTATGGTTCAATTTTGCTGTTACAGGCAGTGGGAATAATTGCTGCCATTGGAGATTCTGTAAGAAATTTGGAAGTTGGAATTCCTGATGTAGTCATGACAATTGGATGTTATGCTGAATTCATGAAGGTATAAGATCAAGTTTATTTATTTGTTTATTCAATATTTTATAAAATCTTGTGTATCATCTATTCTACCTTTTTATTCCAATATTTAAATTGTTAAATAATTCAATTTTGAAACTAAATATAGGTTCCTTCAAAGCAAATACTTCCAATTCCAAGACCTGACCCGGAAGTTGTTGCTTTCTTACTTCAGGATTAACAGCATCAATAGCTTTGGAAGAGGTACCTTTTTATTGCACTTTTCCCTTATTAGATGTAGACTTTTGCATTCTCTTATTTGTTTATACGGAAATGATGTTTGTGCAACAGTTTCTATTTTCTGCTTTGTTCCGATTCTCTTTGCATTTTATGTAAAATGGGGATTGCTTGTGAAAGTATAGTTAAAACATAAATATTGGTTTTTATCAAAAAAACATAAATATTGGTTTTTACCACATAATGATTAGTAAAAGAGGGATTGTGAGATGAAGCATGCTAGTTGTTTAAGATAATAGGAGATAATGCTGTTATAATGGGAGAAAAGATATTTCTCTTCGTAAATATAAAATAAAAATTAAAGTAAAGAACTTGATTGGATAAAAATGAAGCATAATGACATATTTGCAGCGTGCATTTTTTGAATTTAAGCGCCATCCTGTAGATGTATCATTAGTTAATCTGTTTGCTATGATGCTAATCTACATGACTTTTTTTTTCCTTCGCATTCACTTTATCTTGCCTATTCTCTTATGTCAGCATGCATTTTATGAAATTGCCTATTCTCTGGTGGATTTCTGATTTCTAAACTATAAAATTGGCTGCAGGAGGTCAATGGAATCAAGGTTCTTCAACTGGAAACTGCAGCTGGTGCAGCAATTAGGGTATCAATTATGGTTATGATGTATTAAAATGTAAAAAGATCTGTCTAACCATGTGTTTTTCTTATGTGATTAAGTTCTTTGATCATGCTGTTGGTATCAACGTACCTCGATCGCGATTCCTTATATGTCTTGTTCATGAATTTCCATTTTAATACATATTGTTCGTGAATTTTTATTTTAATACGTCTTCAAATTAAATTATATATTTTTAATTTGGATTTGTGGCGTTTTTATAATTTTTTATTTTTTTATTTTTTAGGACTTTTAGCGGCGTTTTTGGTAAAAGCGTCGCTAAAAGTATAATATTTTAATTTTTAGGACTTTTAGCGGCGTTTTTGGTAAAAGCGCCGCTAAAAGTATAATATTTTAATTTTTTTTTATTTTTAGGACTTTTAGCGGCGTTTTTTGTCAAAGCGCCGCTAAAAGTATAATATTTTAATTTTTTTATTTTTTAGGACTTTTAGCGGCGTTTTTGGTCAAAGTGCCGCTAAAAGTATAATATTTTAATTTTTCTTATTTTCGTGATTTTTAGCGGCGTTTTTGGGAAAGCGCCGCTAAAGACCATGACTTTTAGCGGCGTTTTTGGACAAGCGCCGCTAAAGACCATGACTTTTAGCGGCGTTTTTGGACAAGCGCTAAAGACCATGACTTTTAGCGACGTTTTTGGACAAGCGCCGCTAAAGACCATGACTTTTAGCGGCGTTTTTCCACATAAACGCCACAAAATTTTGCGACGGTTGTAGTAGCGGCGTTTTTTGTGGCGCTTACAAAAGCGCCGCAAACACTTTTAGTGGCGCTTATAAACGCCGCTAAAGGCAAAAAAAAAACGCCGCTAAAAGTCTGTTTTGTTGTAGTGAATGAGTGTATTCGTTTTCATCAATAGAAAGCAAAATGGGTATGTGTCTGTGTGTTCTTATATATGTGGCTATTTCCTTTACATGCAGGTCCTTTTGGTCAACGTATTGCAAATGCGGTCGGTCGGATTCTCTTGCAGAGAAACACTTGGCTTTTGTTCGCTTCCTGGACATTGGGGACTAGGGAAACTTATAGCTTTCTATGATGACAATCGCATTTCCATTGATGGTGATACTGAAATTGCCTTTACTGAGAGCATTGATAAGCGTTTCGAGGGGCTTGGGTGGCATGTTATTTGGTCAAGAATGGAAACACTGGCTATGATGAAATTCGTGCTGCTATTAAGGAAGCAAAGGCTGTCAAAGACAAGCCCACTATTGACATTTTCAAAATGCTTCCATTCCTGCTTCTTGTTTTTTCAGTGATATGAATCATATATATATATATATATATCTTAAATTTAAAGATTCGTAACTCTTACTGAAACTAACTTCTTTACTGTAGCTTTTGTTTTAAGGGTGCTGCATCATTTACATAATGAAAATTGAAAAATCGTGCATCATTCTTCATATTTGTGCTCGACGTTGTTTTTTGATTTTATAGACAGAATTTCGGCTTGTAAAAACTGTGTGGTGCAACAAGTCCTTTTTGTTGAAGTCATTTTCTCTTCTTGTTCTTCGCAAGTGACAACCACCTTTAGTTATGGATCTCCGAACAAGACAAACTCGCAAAGTGTTCATGGTAGTGCATTGGGTGCCAAGCAAGTGGATGCTACTAGGAAAAACCTTGGATTGCCATTTGAGCCTCTCCATGTACCTGAAGATGTTAAAGGGTAAGGAGATTATTCAAGGTTGCAACCTATGCATCGGACTACACTTTTTGCTTTGGGGTTCGAACTTTCTATTTTTGCAGCCATTGGAGTCGCCATGTTCCTCAGGGTGCCGCTCTTGAAGCTGAGTGAAATGCCAAGTTTGCTGAATACGAGAAGAAGTACAGAGAGGAAGCAGCAGAGCTCAAGTCAATCATCACTGGTGAACTGCCAACTGGCTAGGAGAAGGCACTTCCGGTTTGTACACCTCTGATTTCTTTACTAAACAATGTCAAACACGTAAATTCTTAGACAATCTCCTTCCGTTGTTTAATGATATTGGAATGTAGAACTTTCGTTTGATCATTTTCTGTTTGTAACATCCAGACATACACTCCAGAGAGCCCAACTGTTGCTACTCGAAGCCTCCCTCAACAAAATCTTAATGCCCTCGTAAAAGTACTCCCTGGTCTTCTTGGTGGAAGTGTAGACCTTGCTTCTTCTAACATGACCTTGCTCAAAATGTATGGTGATTTCTAGAAGGACACCCCTAAGGAATGCAATGTTAGGTTTGGAGTTAGGGAACATGGAATGGGAGCCATTTGTAATGGCATTGCCCTTCACAGCCCTGGTCTGATTCTTTACTGTGCTACTTTCTTGTCTTCATTGACTACATGAGAGAAGCCATTAGGGTTTTTGTCATGAGTCAAGGGTTAGATTTGTAAAATAAATCTAAAAATAAAATTGAATAAACTAGAATCTTATCATGTCAAATCATCAAGAATAAATGAAGAATAAAACTAAATGCGGAAGCGTACCTGAATCCATGAATTCCTTGTAGTTTTACCGGATTTTGGGGATTTGATCTTCCAAATTAGCACACAAGAAATTTAGAGAATATTTGCTCTCTCTCTTTCTTAATAATAGGATATTAGAAAAGATATCTTGTGTATAATTTGGGGACCATAACCCTAATATTTATAACCTTAGCATATTAGTTCTAATCAAATTCTAATTAGCCCATCATTAATTAAAGTTTAATTAGAAGAGTATCTACACATATTTATCCCATACTTTATTTAATAATTAAAAGCCCAATAGAATTCTAACCAAATTAGATCACTTTTAATTTGGGCTAACCTATCATGATAGTAGATAATAACATGTAATTATCCTTATTATATATGTGATGTCCAAATTTTCCAACAATCTCCCACTTGCACCACATATATATACTAATTACTTTATAATTACATGTCATTATATAACCTTATGAGCTCAAAATTTTACTATCATATCCAAAAGGTATTCCGAACAATCTCGTCCATTATTTATGTTAACATAGAACCAAGACGACTTTCGTTACATCGTAACTAAATCCATCCATGATCACGTATATTAACACAACCAAATGACATAGATCAAGTATGGATGTGTAGCATGGAAATTACATGCAATATGATCTAAACATGTCTATTTCCAACTGGTCTTCTTTAAACTAAAGTGAGGTCAGTTTCAAAACAATAAACTGAGTGAATAAACTGAATACTTCATTTCTGATCAGAAAGTAACTGAATACATAAATGTTTGAAAACAAATAAAATATAAACTCCCACTAAATCATGGTATCCTCAAACAATGTAACACCCATGTGAGTAGTGTGCTCATGAAAGACCTTGGGTGGTAGACCTTTTGTGAGCGGATCCGCTATCATGGAGTTTGTCCCAATGTGCTCTATGGACATTTGACCATTTTGCACTCTTTCTTTTACAACTAGGAACTTTATGTCAATATGCTTTGACTTAGATGAACTCCTGTTGCTATTGGAATACAGTACTGTTGACTTATTGTCACAAAATAATTTGAGTGGTCTTTCTACATTCTCCAAAATATGCAGCCCTGTGACAAAGTTCCGCAACCATATTCCATGGTTTGATGCCTCATAGCATGCTACAAATTCTGCTGCCATAGTGGATGAAGCTACAAGTGTCTGTTTGACACTTTTCCAAAATATAGCTCCTCCAGCTAACAGGTAAACATAGCCTGATGTAGATTTTCTACTATCTTGGCATCCAGCAAAATCAGAATCAGAATACCCAATGACCTCCAAAAGATTTGATCTCTTATAAGTAAGCATGTAATTTTTTGTTCTCTGAAGATATCTCATAACCCTTTTGGCTGCTATCCAATGGTCTATACCAGGGTTGCTTAAATATCTACCTAACATCCCAACAATGTACGCAATGTCCGGACGCGTACAAACTTGAGCATACATTAAACTCCCAATAGCTGATGCATAGGGAATCTTTTGCATTTCTCGAATTTCAAGGTTACTTTTAGGGCATTGAGTAAGACTAAATTTGTCTCCTTTAGCGACAGGGGTGTCACCTGGTCTACAACTCTGCATGCCAAACCTTTTGAGTACCTTATCGATATAGTTCTTTTGTGATAATCCAAGAATACCTCGAGATTGATCTCGATGTATCCGAATTCCTAAAACAAAAGAGGCATCCCCAAGATCTTTCATCTCAAAATGCTTAGATAAAAACCTCTTGGTTTCATGCAATAAGCCTATATCATTAGCGGCAAGCACAATGTCATCAACATATAGAACCAGAAATATGTACTTACTCCCATTAAATTTGTGATACACACAATCATCAACAATATTTATCTCAAAACCAAACGAGACAATTATTTGATGAAACTTATGGTACCATTGACGAGAAGCTTGTTTGAGTCCATAGATGGATTTTGTCAATTTGCAAACCATATTCTTTGAGACTTTTGACTCAAAAATTTTCTGGTTGCACCACATAAATTGTTTCTTCAATGTCACCATTAAGAAACGCAGTTTTAACATCCATCTGATGTAACTCAAGATCAAAATGAGCAACAAGCAACATGATTATCCTAAATGAGGCTTTCAATGAAACTGGAGAGAAAGTCTCTGTAAAATCAATACCTTCTTTTTGAGTATATCCTTTAGCTACAAGACGCGCTTTATACCTCTCCACATTACCATTTGCATCCCTCTTGGTTTTAAATATCCATTTACAACCAATTGGTTTTGCACCTTCAGGTAAGGGGACAAGTTCCCAAACTTTATTGTCTTGCATAGATTTATACTCATCTTTCATGGCATCAATCCACTTTTGAGAATTAGAACTTTTCATGGCCTAATGAAAGTTGATTGGATCATCTTCCATCATTCCATTATCATTCTCATGTTCTTGGAGAAATACAATATAATCATATGGAATAGCATTTCTCCTTTCTCTTGTGGACCTCTTTAATGGCACTTGTTCTTGAGGTTGTTGAGTTTGTTCTTCTAGAACAATTACCGCATTTTGAATGGGAAGTTGTTCAACATTGTAATGTAGAGGTTCTGGATTAACTTCTTGATCAATGATAGGTATAAGAACCTGAACATCGTCAAAAGTGATAGTAGGAACTGAGTTAGAATCCAATTCCTCCTCAAAAACAATGTCTCTAACCTTATTTCTCCCCCTAAACTCAACATCTTCAAAAAATATTGCAGTTCTCGTCTCAAAAATTTTCCTTATTATGGGATCATAAAATTTATAGCCCCTAGATCGCTCAGAATAGCCAATAAAGTAGCTGCTTACTGTTTTAGAGTCCAATTTCTTTTCATCTGGCCTATAAGGCCTTACCTCAGCTGGACATCCCCAAATGTGAAAGTGCTTTAGACTAGGCTTTTGACCTGTCCAAAGCTCATAAGGTGTTTTTGCAACTGCTTTATTGGGTACTCTATTTAGAATGAAATCTGCTGTCTTTAATGCTTCTCCCCAGCGGGACTCAGGTAAGGTAGAATGAGCAATCATGCTCCTTACCATATCCTTAAGAGTTCTATTTCGTCTTTCAGCTACACCATTCATACTAGGTGATCCTGGCATGGTGTACTGTGGGACAATACTGCATTCCTCTAGGAATCTCGTAAATGGTCCTGGACATTGTTCACCTGAGCCATCATATCTACCGTAGTACTCACCACCACGATCAGATCTGATGTTTTTAATCTTTTTGTTGAGTTGATTCTCAACTTCAACTTTATAAGCTTTGAACACGTCCAAAGACTGATATTTCTCATGAATAAGGTATAGGTACCCATACCGTGAGTAATCGTCTATAAATGTTATGAAATATTGTTGACCATTCCAAGATGCCGTAGGGAATGGCCCACAAATATCTGTATGAATTAATTCTAAGACGTCTGAAGATCTGTTGGCACTCAATCTCTTGGTTTTGGTCTGTTTTCCCTTAATGCAATCGACACAGACATCAAAGTCTGTGAAGTCAAGGGACTCTAAAATACCATCAGACACAAGGCGTTCAATTCTAACTTTTGAGATATGACTTAAGCGCTTATGCCATAATGATGCTGAATTTTCCTTATTTAATTTGCGTTTAATACCACGTGATTCCACATGCAAGGTTTCATTATAGGATGCAATTGTTTCTAGCAAATAAAGGTTGTCATAAGTATTTAAATAACCAGTTCCAATAACATTTGAATTTAAAGACAAATTAAATTGATTGTTTCCGAATGAACAATAATAACCAAATTTGTCCAACGAAGAAACAAAAACTAAATTTCGTCTAAATGACGGTACAATATAAATGTCTTTTAAATCCAAATAAAAACTAGTTCCTAATAACAACCTAAAATGCCCAATCGCTTCCACTTCTACCGATTTTCCATCCCCACAAAGATGTGTCTTTCACCATCACTTGGCTTTCGGTAACTCAGGCAACCCTGCATAGAAACACTTATGTGAATAGTAGCACCAGAATCTATCCACCAAGTGTTTCTAGGTACTGAAGCTAAATTAATTTCTGAACAGACCAAATTAAGAATTATACCTTTCTTTGCACGCCAAGCATGATATTTGGTACAATTTTTCTTTACGTGTCCAGACTTGTTACAAAAGAAACAACTCTCTGTAGCTTGTTGTTGTTTCTTTTGAGCTGGACCCTTAGCAGCTTCATTCTGATATTTTCTTTTCTTGCCCTTGTCTTTAGGGGCATTGGCCAAATGAGCACTTTCATACTTATCACGCTTCAACCTTTCTTCCTCTTGCACACAATGAGAAATGAGCTCATTTAGGGTCCATTTCTCCTTTTGACAGTTATAACTAATTTTAAATTGATTAAAATGTGCAGGAAGCGATGCCAAAACCATAAGAACAAGCAATTCCTCAGAAAGCTCGATCTTAAGTGCCTTAAGTCTTGAAGCAGTATGGGACATCTCCATAATGTACTCCCTTACGTTTCGTTTCCTTGACCCTTATACTTCATAGACATCAAAGAAGTCAGAAGTGATGTCATCTCAACCTTATCGTTTTTAGCAAAACGTTTCTCAACTTCATCAAGGAAACCCTTGGCCTGAGTAATCTCTTCAGATTCTATGCCCCTAAAGGCTTCTGGAATGCTGTTTCATGATCATAAGACTCATGCGATTTGAACGATCCCACCTCTCAAAATCCCTCTTAACATCAGGGGTGCTTTCCGCAGTGAGAGGTGCAGGTTGTTCTTCCCTTAGTGCAAGGTCTATGTCCATACAGCCAAGTACTATAAGTAAGTGCCTTTTTCCATTCCTTAAAATTAGTCCCATTAAGCATAGGTATAGAATTTATATTAGCAGATATTGTGGCAGCAGAAGATGAATTAGCTGAATATAGAACAAAAAACAAGCTTAAACCAATATTCATAAGTAAACAATAAATTCAGGATAATGGCTAATCCCATCTCAAGATACCAAACACAACACTAATATCAAGTCTTTGGACAGTAATATTAACAGTAAGCGGTACTCTTATTGTAACAATCAAACATTGGCAATAAATCATGTCAAAAAATGAATTAATCTTTGGACTAACTTATTGCTCACATAAAATACCTTATAATTGTCACACGTTTATCACCACAGATGTCGTTGAAATTCTGCCAAATATTAACTTACCTTTGGGTCAATTAATAAACGCATGAATCACAAAAACATATAATCATCTTAATATTTCAAATAAACTAATCTACACAAAAGAGGTCACTTTGGCGGCATTTTGTTTCAACTAATTTATTTAAAATATTAGACATCCTTAATTAAAAGCCAAAATCTGAATTTATTTGTTTCAAAATATTTACCTTAGTTTCATCTTTCAATAAAATTTGAAAGATAATTATATATATATAAATTTCCAAAACATGCATTAAACCAATCAAAGCATGCATATATTATATAACAAAACATATATATGAATCAATTTATATATATATATATATATATTTTAAATGTTATATAGGATTAAAATAATAATCACATGCCTTGCAAATATCAAACTAGATTATATTTATAAAACCTTAAAACTTTATTTAAAGAATCAAAACCCAAAATTATCAAGAATCTCAAAGATTCAACATAATATATAATTAAAATATCAAATTCATAAAGAACAAATTCTTTCTCAATGATTCAACATGACAAAGCTCGGATGCTACTTGTTAGATTTGTAAAATAAATCTAAAAATAAAACTGAATAAACCAGGATCTTATCATGTCAAATCATCAAGAATAAATGAAGAATAAAACTAAATGCGGAAGCGTACCTGAATCCATGAATTCCTTGTAGTTTTACCAGATTTTGGGGATTTGATCTTCCAAATTAGCACACAAGAAATTTAGAGAATATTTGCTCTCTCTCTTTCCTAATAATGGGATATTAGAAAAGATATCTTGTGTATAATTTGGGGACCATAACCCTAATATTTATAACCTTAGCATATTAGTTCTAATCAAATTCTAATTAGCCCATCATTAATTAGAGTTTAATTAGAAGAGTATCTACACATATTTATCCCATACTTTATTTAATAATTAAAAGCCCAATAGAATTCTAACCAAATTAGATCACTTTTAATTTGGGCTAACCTATCATGATAATAGATAATAACATGTAATTATCCTTATTATATATGTGATGTCCAAATTTTCCAACATCAAGCTGGAGTTATATATGTTATGACCTATGATTCTATTGGTCTTGGGGAAGATGGACCAATTCATCAGCCAATTGAGCACTTGGCAAGCTTCTGTGCAATGCCTAACCTTTTGGTGCTTTGTCCAGCTGATGGAAATGAAACTGTTGGTGCATACAAGATTGTTGTCCTCAAGAGGAAAAAACCCTCCATTCTTGCCCTCTCTCAAAAAAAGTTGCCCCAACTCGTAGGAACTTCTGTTGAAGGGATTGAAAATGGTGGCTACTTTATTTCAGACAACTCTTCAGGCAACAACCCTAATGTAATTCTAATTAGAACTGGTTTTGAGTTGGAGATTGCTGCTAAAAATGCTAATGAACTAAGGAAGAGAGGGAAGGTCATTAAGGCTGTCTCCTTTGTTTCATGGGAGCTCTTTGATGAGCAATCAGATGCTAACAAGTAAAGTGTTTTACCATCTATTGCATCAGCTAGGGTCAATATTGAGGCAGGATCAACATTTGGGTGGGGGAAGATTGTTGGATCCAAAAGGAAGGCAATCGGCATTGGCTGGCTTGGAGCAAGTGCACCAGCTAAGAGAATATAAAGGAATTTGGTTTACCTTCCCAAGGTTGTTGTAGCAACAGCAAAAGAAACTTTGCTAGGCTTGGTTAGAAGGCTCCGAAAAAACTTGTTGTTTCCAGCTGGAGATTACACCGACAAAACCATTCTGATTTTGACACACTCTCTTTTTGTTTCGATAAGAAATAGAATCAAAATTTCTTCTATTGCTTATGATTCATCAGTAGCAGTATGAAGCAAAAGGTAGGGTAGAGTTTTGCAATACTTGTTACTTTAATTTAGCTTGCCTTTCTTGTTATGTTAGAATGGAGCTGAATACATTTGTAGTCTTTGGTAAATTTGGCTTTTAAAAATAACCAATTTGCTTATTCTATCCTTCCGTATAACTAGAAGGGGATATGGGTTGTATAAGGATTGAACTAGGGCCTAGTGTCACGGGACTAAACTTTAGTCTCGCAATCTGTGCGACTTTAGGCAATTTCTTCTCTTCAAAAACGCCTAAGTCAGCCTAACTCTCAACAATTGATGATTCAAGTACGATTCTTCCAAGGCATCAATTTATATAGTGGAAGCAACTCAAGCCAAAAGAATGCTCAATAAAACATAATAACCACAGAAAAATAATGCACTGGAGGTATTTGAGTAAATGCTTTCAATTTAGTATTCAACTCAAAAAATACAAGATAGAATGAATGATTTACAACTGAAAGGGAGGCTCTCTATTTATAGTTGAGCTCCCCTCAAATCGACGATATAGATCGAATTACATCGACGGACGAGATCAAAGCATATCTACAATTAAGGGATTTACATAATCTCTTAGATTACAAAATCAAATCTTATCATATTACATGTCTTCTAATATTACTTTTCCTATTTACCAAGGTAGCCTAATTTTTCATATTTGCTTCATTGGGTTATCTAGGCTTCAAATAGGCAAGCTTCTTCATTAGTTCTTTGAATCCGGCCAGTTCTTGTGGGTCAAATGAGCCTCATCTAACTGATAGACCTCCATGGGACGCATTTTGTGCAATGGTCACGTGCTTTGGATCTTGTCCTGTGACATTCTTCCCCACCCATTCTCACAATGCCTTCATTACATCTTCAGAATGGAACTTACTTGATTTGTCTCGAAACTTTCTCGACGCTTTAACTCTTTGATACAGATTGAGGCAGAAGCGGATCAAATTCAAGTTGTTCAATTCAAGAAAGAAAGATTTGGCTATGATATGAAAAGAAGAAATAAACAAATTTAGTAATAAAGAAATAAAAAATAGTAAAAGAAGAAATTTGAGAATAAAAAAACAAATAAAAACAATAATATATAAATAAATAGACGAAATTTAAAAGTGGAAGATGGATTGAATAAATGGCTATGATGGATGGAAGGATAAATGTCCATTTGAACCCTTTGAAATATAAATCCCAACAAACCCAATTAATTGCTATAATCAACCCTTCAAGAAATAATCATTGGCAAATTGAAGGGTGAAGAATGAATTCTCATGAACACTTGAAGAAAATCGAGAAGAAAACTACTTCTAACAATCACAAGAAAGAAATCTTGCTCAAAGAAACAAACTCCTAGAGTTTAAAACTTTATTAATAAAAAATAATTGTCTGATTTGTATACAATGCAAAAGCTTATATATAAGCTAGCTAAATAAATATAAATAAAACTTTTAAGTATACTAGAACTCTAATTAATCTAAACAAGGAGTAGTTTTAAACTAAACTTTCTTGTTGACATAAAACTCTTAAATAACTTAAACTACTTAATAATTATTAAAATATCAGAATAATAAAATAATAAGAGCTGATAAATACAATATTGGACTCATATATAATAAAAATTAAGCCCAAAACCCAAACCCAATATGATTTAAACTCGAGTTAAAAGCTCGAAACTCGTAATTCTCGTCATAATCCTGTCTAGAAATTCTGCTAGCGTAGTCTTCACTAAAACGACCATAACTTGAGCTATCAGACTCGAAATCGAGTGATTCAAAGTGCGTTTCGAAGCTAAGAGATAGATATTCGAATACCATGAAGACATATCAACCTAGAAATGTCTAGATCCTATCCAAAAATTTGTCTCAAGTCTGTTGATTTCCCAAACTTGAAAATTAGCAGTTTTGGTGAATGGAATTTAATAAATTTCACCCCATCCGTGCATGTATCACTCTTTCTTGACTAGTTTCACTATCGAGTCATCCCATCCCTCAAAACTTTTTCCTCAGCTTCCGTCGCCTCTTAGCTCGATCCGTTCCACTCGTTGGCATATCTCACTTACAAGAGCCCATCACTCTTAGTTCGCCACATTGTAACTTGCCTTGATCGAGATCCCCTTGATCCGCACAACTAGGCTTCGACATGCCTACAGCCCCTCGACTTCCTCACTTCAAAACTTTGAAAGGGCTCTTACATTCTTGCCAAGCTAATGGTAAGTCAAAATGTAAAACACTACCATAGTGTTTGATATTTACCTCACTCGTTGCATTTACTCGACTCAGCTATCTAGTTTGCATCGCTACCTTTACCTCGAAGTCCGATGCACAACCCACCTCTCCCTTAAGTGATAGTATTGGGAATTGTACCCATATTGTAGTAAACATGTAACTGTTTTCTATTTATTTGAACGATGAATAAATAAATAAAGTTAATTTCACATTTCACTATTCTGTCTTTTGTATTTTTTGTCCTATATATTTTGCATGCATAGCGAAATTGTGAAAAACAAATATTAGCTCATTGATTGTCAAAGTTCAAACTGAAGATAAGTTGCATTGTAAAAACGTTTACATTGCGAGAAAGATAACTTACTTCAGTAGATAATGTAAATGAGTCCGTAATCCCATAAAAGAATCAAAGTGAGCATTTTATTCAAATACTGAAAAGGATTATTATGTCGTCTACGATCCCAATTGGGGAGATGGCTAGTCTTGGTTATCGGAGCAATTGACTCCATGAGTAAAGACATATATGTATTCATTGGTAGAATGATACATTGGACTGGACCCAAGATGAATTAATTCTGAATTCGTTTGTGAATTAATTCACTTGTGACGTTCATGGTGTGATTTACCTAAATCCTGAGTTAGTCACTGACCATGCGTATGCAACTCATGTGCTTTGATATAAGTGAAGGCTTATACTTTAAAGATGATATAAGTGTTGGGTACATGACTTGTGTATGACATGACTTTACTAGCAACAGTGGAATTCATAGCTCAATTAAAGAGTTAATGATATCCTCTCATTGGCATTGTGTGGATTGATAAATATGGAAAGTGGCCACGGGTTGCTTATTCTCGAACGAGCAATTTATCACGGTCATTTTTTGACAGTGATCATATTAATCATTAAGAAGACACAGTGGTGACAATGAGATAAAATAGGATTGTACTAAGTGAATGAATTTAACTCAAAGGAATCAAGGATACCATATGAGGGTAACACACACATGACAAGGACATTGGACAAAGCAGTTGGATGAATTGCTTTCGTAAAGAGTATACAATAAGAAGTTTTCAATCATAGTACTTCTTATAGACTGAATCCATAATTAAGTAATTGTGAATTATCGAAACGATGCTTCTAGACATAATTGTAATAACTAGAGCCTAATTGTATATGTCTGATTGATCCCTCCGCTAGCTCAACAAAAGCTCGATTGGGCTGCATTTGAATTAGAAAAAAGTTCTACGACTTTGGGAATAATTTAATTGAGTCAATTTATTCGATGTGGAATTAAATTAGGTGACTGTAAGAATTGTTCAAATAGAAAATTTGATTAAAGAATTTTCTTGAAAAATTAATTTGGAAAATTTAAATAATTTTTTGAAAAAATTAATTGTGATCAAGTAAAATTAAATTAATCAAATTAATTAAAACTAATATGATTTTTTTTAAGTTAATTTTCAAGTCAAGTAATTGGCCCAATGGATAATTGAACTTGAAAATTGGACCTGAGATCATAAATTAGGTCCGGGAGCCTAAAACCGAGACCAAAACCCAAAAACTAGTCAAACCAAGCCCGATATGTGAAATCGGACCAACAGTCCAACCACTGGCTAGACCAGACTGGTCAGGTTGTCATTGACCCAAACCAAACCGACAGTAGCCGAACCAGCTTAGGGTGTCGTAAGGGTGTTGCACCTGCACCACCGGACACGATAATGCTGGTGGTTACAACGGCGACATCCTGGTGGCCAACGACGGTTGGTTGTCGGTGGTTGAGCAGTGGAAGAGTTACATTCCTACTAGAACTCTACCAGAGAATTTGATTTTAGATTAACTATTCCAAAAATAATATTATTTTAATAGTTTTATTTTAAATTTAATTTAATATTTATCTTAGTATTATTTTAATAATTTAATATTAAAGTGATTATCTTAATATTAAATTAAATTTAATGTTTATTTTGTAGATAAACATTCTATTATTTTAATAAGATTTAATATTAAATTTAATATTAAAGTGATTAAGTTTAATGATAGTTAAACTCTCTAAACTCTCCCTATATAAAGAGAGCTTTGAGTCATTATTTACACACACTTGAATTCAAGAGAAAGTTGTAGAGAGAAAATTATCTGAAGATATTATTCTAGAAAATTTCTAGAGACATTTTTCTGATTTACAACTTGACCCAAAAGTTTAGATAAATTACAAAATTACCCCCATTGGTAATTTTTGTGAAAATTTGTTTGATTCAAAGCGAGCCCACATTCGGCAGACGTGAGCTTGAGGAGAATGGATAAGACAACTCAGTCGAAGCGCTCATCCAAGATCTTGTTTCGAAAAATTTTTAAAACTCTAATTTTTCCCTAAATTTATTTTCTGCTGCATTTTCCAAACCTATTTTTTCCAATAGATAGTTCCTCCGATGACTCAATAGAAATGAGCCTAATTGATCCTCGTTTCAATATTTGTGTCACTACTTTTTCCTCGAAGTCCGATGCACAACTCACCTATTCTTTGGGTGGAAGCCTCTCCGATGACTTAACAAGCTTCGTCGCTTTCCCATAATTGAGCCTCATTGATCCTAGTTTCAATGTTTGCATTGCTACTTTTTCCTCAAAGTCTGATGCACAACTCACCTCTTCCTTGGGTGAAAACCTCTCTGATGACTTAATAAGCTTCGTTGCTTTTCTCTTAACCAAGGATAACTTAGATCACTCTGGACAGTTTTGCAACTCATGCGGACCACAACACAAGAAGCATTTAACTCATTTCTTCTTGTTCCTCTTTGCTTTCTTAGCTTCGACTCTTCCCACGATCAAACCAAGTATCATGGGTGCTTTGTCTGACCCATCATCCCCTTCGACGATAGACTTCTTCGGACAGTTCCACAACATATGCGAACCACAACACATGAAGCACTCCACTGACTTCTTATCGCTCTCTTTGACCTTCTTGGCTTTGACACCCCTTGCGCTCGAACCAAGTCTCTCGACCTTACCTTTTGGCTTGTCATTCTTAGAAAGCATGGATCTCTTCGGATAATTTTTCAATATATGTGAATCGTCACAAATGAAGCATTTTATCTTGCTCATCTTCTCCTTCGAGTTGTTGGGTTTCCTTTTCCCCTTTTGTGGTTTCCCACTACCACCATTGTCGTTTCCATTATCATTATCTTCCTTGTGGTCTCTCCCATTATCAGCCTTTTCCTCTATAACAGGCCGATTTTGGGTCTAGTCGGAACAATGGTTTCGGGGCCACAAATTCGATGAGGAAAAATTTAATATTCTTATATTTTTATGATCCACAATTTTATGGAATGATTTGGTGAAAATTTTGTTCGAAAATTTTGACGTTTGGGCACTCAATTTAGTCAAAAGGACTAAATCGTAAAAAGTGTAAAACTTGAGTTCTAGAAGCTAGAGGCATCTAATTGCTATGAAATTTTAAATTAGAGGTCCTTAAAAGATAATTAGACCATTGGATAATTTGTTGGACAAAAATGGACATGAAATAGGTGAAATAGAATATTTTTAAGTTAGGAGCATTTTGGTCATTTAGTAATTAAATGATTTAATAAACAAAATAAAAACCCAAAAAATTGTCCATCTTCCTCCTTGGCCGAAATTTGCAAGAGGAAACCATGGCTAGGATTTTTCAAGCTTTCAAGCTCGATTATCAATAAAATCGAGGTTCAGACCTAAAACGGGGGAAAAACAAAGTATGTAACGATTAGGCCCATTTCTCCATTCTTGTGTCGAGGTAAGTTCATGTGTAAATAATGCAATGTTAAAATTTTATTTTAAATGTTTTATTAATATATAAATTGTATAAATGACAATGTGGATATAATCAACGATGATATGACAAATGAGAAAATCCCGTTTTAACCTTAGGAATAAATAGGATACAAATGTCATGACATTAAGGTCACTGAGATTACGTATAAGAACATATCTGGGATATGGCATCGTTATGAGATTTCGTATAAGACCATATCTGGGATATGGCGTTGATATGAGACTTCGTGTAAGACCATAGCTGGGCTATTGGCACGATATGAGATTTCCATGTAAGACCATATCTAGGATATAGCATTGGTATGGTACATTGTGTATGAGATTCTCGAGTATCCTTTAGTATTCCAAGTGGTTCAACGGGTAATCCAAAGATTATGCCAAAGATGAGAAAGAGTATGATATGTTACGAGTTGGTAAGGTATGTACGAAAAATTCATATGAATGAGCTCGGTATATGATGAACTTTTGGTAAGATTGAAAATGAGTAAGTTATGCCTATGAAACTATGATGACATATATGTAAATTATGTTATGTTAATTGTATGATATTCATGATTGTGTTTCTATTTATTTGCATGTGAACTTACTAAGCTATGTAGTTTACTCCCCTTCCTTTCCTATGCCTCATAGTGTCACCAAACTAGCTCGAGTTGGAGATCGCCAAAGATGCTATCACACTATCAAGCTATCATGTTGGGTAAATGAATGCAAACCTTTGAGTCTATGGCATGTATAGGGACTTATTCATTTTGTGTACGTGTCATTATGACATGGCCAAATGTATTGGCTTGTAATAATTAAGGATTTGAGTTGGTATGTAGCCATATAAATTGGCTATATTGGCTAATGGGTTGCAAGCATATTAATTACTCATATGCCTATGCCAATGTTTGTAATACCCCTATACCCGGTTCAATCATGCAGACCCGGTATAAGACTATTACATTTGGTGCCAAAACAATTATGGCCAGATACTGTTTAATTAAAACATTTGTATATAATATTTTAACTTACCAACCATTTTTACTAACATATTTATTGTTTATTAATTCATTCCATATATACCAAAATACTTCAAGTAACTGAAAATAGATAAAATTTCAAGAATCTACATTTTAGTCCCTACCACATGAGAATACCTTTGAACTACATATGTACATGCCATTTTAATACAAAATATAGTACCTACTTTTGAAGCCCTTGAGGATGTGATGAGATGAGAGATCTTCTAGTTGAACTTCTCTTCTAGTCTAATTGTACCTACGCGTTAAAATAAACGCGTTAAGCCGGTGAAGGCTTAGTAAGCACTACAAGAATAATTAAATAAGTAATCATAACAAAATATTTTAAACTCAATCAATTATTGCGTATCTACTCACATATAAGTCTCTTCAACTATGCATTGCTTTTAAATAAATTTAACTTATCTTTTGTAAGGTATAAAAATTACCATAACACATCAGTGATTCACTTTTATTCTCATTTCACTTTCTTAGCCCAAAGTAGACTTTATAGAACACACCGGATATACGGAACAGATACAGAGGTGCATTATGATGCACAAGTGAACAGAGAGCACCAATGTGCTAATAATCAGAGAGCACCAACGTGCTAATATCAAAGAGCAGCAATGTGCTAATATCAGAGAGCACCAACGTGCTAATATCAGAGAGCACCAACGTGCTAATATCAGAGAGCGCGCTAAAGTTCCTTAATGGCATGCCACTAATATCCCAGTAGTTCTAAATTTCGTCTACTTGGGCATTAAAGCTGAATCTCATATATTTAAATAATTCACATAAATATTTCAAAAAATATAAATAACAATAATTTAAAATTCTTGTAGTACTTACAGCAAAAAGGTTGAAATGATATATGTTATTCTTCCTTCACTCCTTAACCTTCTCTTTTCCTTTTTCTTCAATTCGGTCCTCTCCTTCCTTTTCTTTTCTTCAATTTCATATAAACATATAACATTTATATGTTAAAAATAATCAAATAATATTTCTATACTATTTAATAAAATAAACATGTATAATAAAATAATTTCATCCTTTCTTACTTTTGCTCACATTTCAATTTAATCCTTTACTCATAAACTTATTCAAAGCTGTCCTTTTGTGTCATAGTCACAAAATTATTTATTTCCAGAGCTACAGAACTCCAAATGAAGAACCGTAAATTTTTCCTGAAACTAGACTCACATATCTTCTTTCCATAAAATTTTCAGAATTTTTAGCCTAGCCAATTAGTACAGTTTATTCATCAAAGTCACCCCTGTTCTGCTGTCTGGAAGTTCTGACCCTTCTTCACTAAAAATTAATTATCTCTTCATACAGAATTCAGATGATGTTCTCGTTTATTCCTATTGAAAATAGACTCATTCAGGATCCTAAACATATAAATTTAAGCCCCTAATCATTTTTCTCTAATTTTTTATGATTTTCAAAAGTTAGAACAGGGGATCTCGAAATCACTTTGAACCAGTCTTACAAAAATATAAATATCTCAAATTACAGAATTCCTTTGCTTTCTCTGTTTCTTTCATATGAAACTAGACTCAATAAGCTTTAATTTCATATCTCATTAAACTTCTAATTCCACTTATACGATTTTTGGTGATTTTTCAAAGTTAGTCTAGTGCTGCTGTCCAAAACTGTTTTCTTATAGCTTATTTTGCAATTAAGTCCTTTATCCAATTCTAACTTCAAATTCTTTCAATTAAACCACTAATTCATCATTTTATTCATCATATGCTATATTCAAAAACTCTAAAACTTCAAAAACTTCAACTTAAATTCATCAAAACTTTGTTCTAAAACTTATAAAACATCAAAATTAAAAGAGAATGACTAAATTAACTTACCAATCAAAATTCCAAGCTTCAAACTTTCAATTTTCCCTTTTCTTCTTTCTTTTCTCTTTTTTCTTTCTTTCTTTCTTTCCCCTGCTCTCTGTTCCGTTTGCTTCTCTGTTTCTATATCTTTCTATTCTTTTTTCCTTTAGTCTATTTATATATATAATAATAAAATATAATAATATAATAATATACTTTATAATTAATATCTAATATATATATCTATATCTTTATCTATATACACGTTTTTAACTAAAAAATCTAGGATTTTTTTCATACTTAAACAGCCTCAACATTTAAAATGGCATAATTGCCTTTTTAGTCCTTTATACTTTCTTTTAATCTATAATTAAACTTTTGCACCTTTTTCAATCTAATCCTTTTTTCCAAATACTTCTAATTAAATCAAATTCACCTAAATAAAACCTTATTAAGCACACAACTAACTTCGCAAATATTTTTAATAAATATTTTATGAGTCCGTTTACTAAAAATGGAGACCCGATAACTCATTTTCCAATATCCATACTTTTGAGGTCGTTACAATTCTCCCCCCTTTTGAAATTTCGTCTTCGAAATTTACTTAAAAAGAGATGAAACACTGAATTCTTATAGTTTCCTTCAAATAAACACCTTGATAAATACCTTATCACCAACAGAATATTTAATATCCCGACGTTTTAAATCCACAATTGATTTCTGTTGTCGAATGCTGCTTTTAATCTATTCCGAATCACCTTTACTTTTTCTTCTGTTTCCCGGATCAAATCAACCCCATGTATCTTCTTTTCATTGAGCTCTGTCCAATATAACGGTGTTCTACATTTTCTACCATATAAAGCTTCATACGGAGCCATTTTAATACTGGACTGATAACTGTTATTGTAAGCAAATTCAATCAAAGGTAAATACTTCTCCCAATTACCTTCGAACTCTAGTATACAACATCGAAGCATATCTTCCAATACTGGAATAAAGTACGCTGATTTTGTCAATCGGTCAACAATCACCCAAATAACATCTCTTTTTTTTTTCCTCGGAGATAATGGTAACCCCGATACAAAATCCATAGTGATTCTTTCCCATTTCCATTCCGGTATAGTAATTGGCTGAAGTAAACCCGAAGGTACCTGATGTTCTGCTTTTACCTGTTGACATATCAGACATCTTGATACAAACTCAGAAATATCACATTTCATACCTGGCCACCAATACATCTTCTTCCTAAATCTAACCAACTCTCTCTCGAATTATCCATCAATTCGCAAATGAAAAGTTGTACTGAAATCGAGTTAAGTACTCAATAATTTCTTGTAATTGTTTTCAGAACCCTAAGGTGAACAACAATCTCGATCAGAAATTATCAATACTAGAATACCATGAAATCTTACAATTTCTGGAATGTACATCTCCGCAAGTTTCTGAAGCCATCAATCAGTCCTGACTTTATAAATTAATCAACTATCACTCATATAGCATTCTTATAAGTTATTCCGAAATCAGAAAGTGAACCGTAAACTGTAGATCTTTATCAAACATTTCAAAGACTGATACTCCATATAGTTTGTCAATTTTCATAGACTTATATATCATTTTCGTCCCAGTATCTTTACTAGCTGTAATAATTCCGTAAACACCAATACCGGATATACGACTAAAATTAATCCTTCATTAGACAATAACAATTGAATATTTATTACTCACAGAGCGAACAATTATTTTCCCATTCAAATCATCTACAACTATATTTATTTTTCCCCGATTCAGACTGAACCAGAACTGATGCTTCAATTATTAGAACTTCTATCTACTCAAAATTCTACTAGCATTGATTAGTCCATTCAAACCTTGTGTCTTCCTGTAGTATTCTTATCATTGATATAGCTATCATAGAAAACACTTCCACAAATATTAAAAAGAAATCCCAACACTTCAAATTATCCCAAGTCCACAGTCATCAAATATATAAAGCCATAGTACTGTAATAGATCTCACATTTCAATAATATAAATGGATCAATACTTCAACTTCAATGGTGCTTTAAAATAGAAGAAGAAATCCAAGAGTAGTCTCAATAATAACCAGTATAACAATACAACTTCTATAATCTAAGATCCATATCACCGAGCTCCCATAACTGAACCAAGATTTATAACAGTAATATATATATTTACCTTCTATCAATGAATACCCCTTCACAGATGAATCATATTTGATAGATAAGATCAGACTATAAAATAATAAGAAAACCAATATAATGAAATCCCAGATGTGGCATAATGAAATCCCAGATGTGGAGCTATATTGAATTTCCGAGAATAAAAACCACATTCAATGATAAAGAAATCGATAATATTCCAAAGAAAAACCAGAAGAAGAATACCATTTATCCTCACTAGAAACGATTGTGATAAAGATAATGCAAATTGCGTATATGTGCTAGAATATCAACCGGTAGAAATAGAAAATAACTTCATATGAATCTGATCATTAAGTCTTCTATCTAACAGAACAAATTAGAAAATCCAAAGAAAAATAGAGCAGTACCGATCAGGAATCAACCAGAACTTCCATTTTAACGTTATGATTCCAAATTTTCTACACAATAAAAATCACATCTGAACAGTTGCATATACCTCTGAAGATAAAAGAACATATAGAATACCCATATAGAATACCCAGAAGAGATCATTGTAAGATACCCAACTATAGCAGCTGTGTTCAAATATTTCTGCAATTCCATTACTAATCTGTTAACATATATAGTCATCAACAGTCCCATATCATTCACTTCACTCACAAAGCTTATTCAAAAAAAAAAATTTCAGTTAACTTATTCTGTAGTTACCATATCTGAATAAATCAATTTCTGATATATGACTTCTTCCTTTAATAGTAGCACTGTGTATTCCCCAAATAATTTTCAGAAAAGAAATCAGATAAATTCACGTTCATATTCAACAACAGACATGTGGTTCTGCTTCAAATCCAGAAATTCTCTTTTCTTCTTCTCAAGATAAGGTTGACTCAAATGTTTCTTTTTAAATTCAGATACAAAGGAATTCCAATTAATTTTCTCTGCAGAATGGATATTCATGACAGTGTTCCACCATTGATAAGCCTCACCCTTTAATAAAAATACTGCATACTTCAACTTTTCATCCCTTGTATACTGCAATTCTTCATATATTCTTCGACTGTTCTCTAACCATTCTTCAGCCTCAGCTGGGTCATCATCTTTCTTTCCTTTAAACACTTCAGTTCCACACTTTTGAACTAAATCATTATAATTCCTATCAATTTCACTATAAATATAACTGTACCAATAAGGGGGTAGAGATCGTAAGGCCTCATAATTTAGCTTCATGTATATACTCATATAACATAACATTTATCATTTCTTACTATAAGACATTTATCCACTTCTTTTCAAATTCTGTTTCATCATAAGTAACATTTTACTTAATTATTTGAACATCACTTTCAGAATTATCGAAATTATTTCAATTGGAAAACATTTCTTTCTTTAACATTTCCTCTTTCTATATTAAGAGGAAACCAACTCTATTTTATTAAATTCATAGATTCCAATATACAATCACAAAATCGGTATCTTTTATTCTTTCAGAAGACATCTTTAAGCTTCTACAATATTCATAAATTACACAATTAAATAACTAAACCTCATCTCATCACATTAATTTTTAAAATGGCATGTACAAATAGACTCATACTCGACCCAAGAATTCAGAAAACCTAGGCTCTGATACCAATAAATGTAATACCCCTATACCCGGTTCAATCATGCAGACCCGGTATAAGACTATTACATTTGGTGCCAAAACAATTATGGCCAGATACTGTTTAATTAAAACATTTGTATATAATATTTTAACTTACCAACCATTTTTACTAACATATTTATTGTTTATTAATTCATTCCATATATACCAAAATACTTCAAGTAACTGAAAATAGATAAAATTTCAAGAATCTACATTTTAGTCCCTACCACATGAGAATACCTTTGAACTACATATGTACATGCCATTTTAATACAAAATATAGTACCTACTTTTGAAGCCCTTGAGGATGTGATGAGATGAGAGATCTTCTAGTTGAACTTCTCTTCTAGTCTAATTGTACCTACGCGTTAAAATAAACGCGTTAAGCCGGTGAAGGCTTAGTAAGCACTACAAGAATAATTAAATAAGTAATCATAACAAAATATTTTAAACTCAATCAATTATTGCATATCTACTCACATATAAGTCTCTTCAACTATGCATTGCTTTTAAATAAATTTAACTTATCTTTTGTAAGGTATAAAAATTACCATAACACATCAGTGATTCACTTTTATTCTCATTTCACTTTCTTAGCCCAAAGTAGACTTTATAGAACACACCGGATATACGGAACAGATACAGAGGTGCATTATGATGCGCAAGTGAATAGAGAGCACCAATGTGCTAATAATCAGAGAGCACCAACGTGCTAATATCAAAGAGCAGCAACGTGCTAATATCAGAGAGCACCAACGTGCTAATATCAGAGAGCGCGCTAAAGTTCCTTAATGGCATGCCACTAATATCCCAGTAGTTCTAAATTTCGTCTACTTGGGCATTAAAGCTGAATCTCATATATTTAAATAATTCACATAAATATTTCAAAAAAGATAAATAACAATAATTTAAAATTCTTGTAGTACTTACAGCAAAAAGGTTGAAATGATATATGTTATTCTTCCTTCACTCCTTAACCTTCTCTTTTCCTTTTTCTTCAATTCGGTCCTCTCCTTCCTTTTCTTTTTCTTCAATTTCATATAAACATATAACATTTATATGTTAAAAATAATCAAATAATCTTTCTATACTATTTAATAAAATAAACATGTATAATAAAATAATTTCATCCTTTCTTACTTTTGCTCACATTTCAATTTAATCCTTTACTCATAAACTTATTCAAAGCTGTCCTTTTGTGTCATAGTCACAAAATTATTTATTTCCAGAGCTACAGCACTGCAAATGAAGAACCGTAAATTTTTCCTGAAACTAGACTCACATATATTTTTCCCATAAAATTTTCAGAATTTTTAGCCTAGCCAATTAGTACAGTTTATTCATCAAAGTCACCCCTATTCTGCTGTCTGGCAGTTCTGACCCTTCTTCACTAAAAATTAATTATCTCTTCATACAGAATTCAGATGATGTTCTTGTTTATTCCTATTGAAAATAGACTCATTCAGGATCCTAAACATATAAATTTAAACCCCTAATAATTTTTCTCTAATTTTTTATGATTTTCAAAAGTTAGAACAGGGGATCCCGAAATCACTTTGAACCAGTCTTACAAAAATATAAATATCTCAAATTACAGAATTCCTTTGCTTTCTCTGTTTCTTTCATATGAAACTAGACTCAATAAGCTTTAATTTCATATCTTATTAAACTTCTAATTCCACTTCTACGATTTTTGGTGATTTTTCAAAGTTAGTCTACTGCTGCTGTCCAAAACTGTTTTCTTATAGCTTATTTTGCAATTAAGTCCTTTATCCAATTCTAACTTCAAATTCTTTCAATTAAACCGCTAATTCATCATTTTATTCATCATATGCTATATTCAAAAACTCTAAAACTTCAGAAACTTCAACTTAAATTCATCAAAACTTTGTTCTAAAACTTATAAAACATCAAAATTAAAAGAGAAGGACTAAATTAACTTACCAATCAAAATTCCAAGCTTCAAACTTTCAATTTTCCCTTTTCTTCTTTCTTTTCTCTTTTTTCTTTCTTTCTTTCTTTCCCCTGCTCTCTGTTTCGTTTGCTTCTCTGTTTCTATATCTTTCTATTCTTTTTTCCTTTAGTCTATTTATATATAATAATAAAATAAATAATATAATAATATACTTTATAATTAATATCTAATATATATATATATCTATATCTTTATCTATATACACGTTTTTAACTAAAAAAAATCTAGGATTTTTTTCATACTTAAACAGCCTCAACATTTAAAAATGGCATAATTGCCTTTTTAGTCCTTTATACTTTCTTTTAATCTATAATTAAACTTTTGCACCTTTTTCAATCTAATCCTTTTTTCCAAATACTTCTAATTAAATCAAATTCACCTAAATAAAACCTTATTAAGCACACAACTAACTTCGTAAATATTTTTAATAAATATTTTATGAGTCCGTTTACTAAAAATGGAGACCCGATAACTCATTTTCCAATATCCATACTTTTGAGGTCGTTACAATGTTATTGTGTGATGTGGTTTATAATGGTATGTTAATGAAATTAGATTAGATGATACATGTGGGAAGTTGTTATGTTGAATGTGATTAGGTATGTGTAGACTTGATAAAGTATGATGTTATGAGCATGTATATGAAGGTAAGGAAATGATATGTTTAAGTCTTTATTGTTGATGTATAGGTTAAATTGGCCAATGAATGGCATGTAAATATTTGATAATGACTAGCTATTGGAATGGCTAGTTATGGATATGCTTTGGTGTTATGTATGTCTAAATGAAGTTAATACAAAGAAATCATGAAAGAGTAAAATTAGCATTAAAACAGTTTTGGACGGCAGCAGTAGTATAAATTTGAAAAATCACCAAAAATTGTGGAAATCGAATTAGAGGTTTAATAAAATATAAAATTAAAGCCTATTGAGTCTAGTTTTACATAGAAGAAACAGTGTAAGCAAAAGAATTTCATTTTATGATATATTTGAATTTTTGTGAGACAAGGTCAGAATGATTTTGGGTTCCCCTATTCTGACTTTGGAAAATCATTTAAAATTTTATAAAAATACTTGGGGGTTTAAATTTATATGTTTAATTTCTTAATGAGTCTAATTTCAAGAGAAACAAACAGAAACATTATTCGAATTTCGTACTAAGAGATAATTAATTTTTAGTGAAGAAAGGTCGAAACTATCAAACAGCAGAACAGGGATGAATTTGAAGAATTATCTGTACTTATTTGATAAACCATAAATTCGGAAAATTTTATGGTAGGAAGATATTTGAGTCTAGTTTCGGAAAAATCAAGCGGATCTTAATTTAGAATTATGTAGCTCAAGATATAAATAATTTAGTGACTATAACTCAAGTGGACAGTTTTGTTATGAATAGTAAATATCACAATTATCTGTGATTGTTCTGAAATCTTCGGTAATGCTCCGTAACCCTGTTCAGGTGACGGATATGGGTTAGGGGTGTTACATCCTCGAACTTGAAAGTCAAGCTTATATTTCCCTGGACTAAGCTTGACTACGGACTCTGCTTACGTAATGACTTTCGACAGCTCTTGGACTCCTCCACATTCCAATTCCTGTCTAATCCACGACTTCAACCCATTCTTGAGGGCAAGAAATGCCTCATTCTCTTTCACATCTGAAATTTGGAGCAAGAGTTCCCTGAACTCTCGTACATACTGTAACACCCCCATACCCGACCTGTAATAGCCCATATTTCAGTGATGTCGAAACTGTGGCTCAAGGCCACTAAATCCGGAAAATGAGCTCATAAATTGTATTGTTTAATATTTATGAGTTAAATGTTGTTTTTAAAAGATTTTTGAATTAGTAAATTTGTGTTTATAAAAATTTATTAGGTCAATTAATTGAGAAAAAGAGATATCGAGCTCGGTGTTATAAACCGAGCCATGAATATTTTTATAAATATTTACGGAGTGTCAATATGGTAGTATTAAAGTTTCGTCAAAAAAATTTAACGTTTCGACAGTCAATTAATTAAAAAGGACTAAATTGAAAAAGGTGCAAAACTTGCTAAAGTGATTAAATAGCCTAATAGTAAATAAAGGAGGACTAAAAGGGAAAATAGACCATCTTAAATGACTAAGGTGGCATAACGTGAAAAAATCAAAGATATTCATGTGATTAGAGACAAAATTGGAATTAAAATAAAGTTTATATGGCCAAATGTTATTTTAATAGTTTCTAGACATTTTCTTCATCAATTTTCAGTCAAAAAACATCCATTGAAGAGGGTTTGAGCTGTTATTTCATATTTTAGCTTCAAGTAAGTTCAATTCTTACTTTTTCTTTAAAATTTTTATGTTTTCAAACTTTTACAATTAGGTCCAACTTGTTATTTCATTAGCTTTTAATTTTGTTGGAAGTTTTGGAAGATACCATTGATAAGTTCATATGATTTTAGTTATTTGATGATGAAATTGAGATGTTAATGGATATGTAAAGGTACTTTATTAAAGAATTTTGAGTGAACATGATTTAGGGATAAAATTGTAAAGTTGTTGAATTTATGGAAAATTATGAAATTTTCATGGAATTCAAGGGCTTCTATTGTTATATATGAAAATATTTAGGCTTGGAACAATGAATAAATTGCATGAATTTCATTTTCCGAGCCTAGGGACGAAATCATCATTTATTAAAAGTTTAGGGGCAAAATGTTAATTTTTCTTAAAATGTAAATTGGATTAAATTGAGTATGAATTGCATTAAATTGATGTTAAATTTACTCGTATAGATCTGGGTAGTCCGAATATGGAGTTAGAGCGAGGAAAGGAGAAAATGTCGAATTAATAAACTTTATGTACACGAACAACTATCGAGGTAAGTTCGTGTAACTTAACTATATATGTTAATATGCTTAAATTGAATTGTATGAATGTGATAATATATATGTGTGATGATATATAAATCATATATATATATATATATATATATATATGAAATCAAGGATGTTCAATAAAGCTCAATAACTGATGATATCCAATAAATGGTAAGTCCCGGTTGAATAATAATTATCGATGGATAGTGGTGATTTCCTTATATGAAATGAGGTACTGCATGTGTTGTAGAAAGGATTTAACTCGGACGAGTAATCCATTGATCTCATTATGGAAAGGATTTAGCCCGGACGGGTAATCCAAAATGGATCTCTCGAGCATATGTTTCAATTAGGATTTAGCATAGACTGGCAATCCTAATTGACTAGATTTAGCCTAGACTGATAATCCAAATTGGACTCTATAGGGAATTCTTTGTCATATAAAGGATTTAGCCTGGACTGGTAATTCTGCTATATAATATGTGGCTCGAGAGTGTACCTAAAAGGTGCTACTGGATATGAATTGACGGATTATGATTTGTACACTATGAGTGTACTACATGAGAATCCATCAATAATTTAAATAAATTCAACGGGCAAAGTTCTAATATGAGCAAATATGAAATTGAGATAAATGGTTATAGATTGAGACATGATATGTGGAAATATGAAAATATGTTACATGAAATGAAATATGGAAGTGTGAGATGTTTATATATGAACATGGAATGGTTTGATGAATATATTCACATATGAGAATAGATTAGTACACCTTGAGTGTACTACCCGAGTGATTATCAATAGAGCAATTGATTGTTGAGTAAAGTCCTGACATGAAATATATCGGAACTCGAGATGAATTAAAATGAAATACATCTGAAATACATGGAAATAATTTGTATATATGTTATGTGAATACATGTTGTGGAAAAACATGTGTGTATGAGAACCCAAATATTGATGAAGTCATATGTGTTTCTTGAAGTTTATATGAAATATGTGACTAACAAGGGTGATGAGAATATGTGATAGGGCTTGTGAGATTAAATGGTTTGATTATGCCCCTTTATATTTATTTTGATGATGAATGGATGGTAAGTTTATTACTAAGTTATACTGACTTACTAAGCATTATATGCTTACTACATTTTATTTTTCCCTATCTTATAGTAAATCGGAATGCTCACTGGATTGAAAGCTTGGCGGAGATCATTCAAACTATCCAACAGTTCATTCAGTGTATAAGGTAAAACAATTATGGTTATAATGGAATGTATAGGCTAATTCGACTAAATCTTGTCTTGTAAATTGTGGTTTAAAACCTAGCCATTGGAATGGCTAATGATAATTTTTTTTTTTTGAAATAAACATGACTGGATTATATTAAAATATAAAACATTACCTAACATATTGGGCTTTGGTTCAACAAACAAATAAAAGCAAACATAACAGGAACGACGAGCCAGGCCCACGAATAAATAAAACAGAAACTAGTCCGGAAGAAACAGAACAAAACAAAACGATTTGAAATTCGAAAACACCCAGTCAAATCGGAGAAACAGCTGGACACCATTATCATTTCTTTCAGTCACGTCCCACTGTCCAGCATTAATTGTAGCGATTTTCAAGGTAAATTGATAAGCTTTCTGCTACCTAACCTCTGCCCTTTCTTTTCCATCCACCGTTTCATATCTACCTTTCAGATTCCCATGAAATCCTCTCAAAAATTCCAGAAAAATACACAGACAAAATGCTCCTATTCTCCTCCCCCACTCCCACTGCCCCTTCCTCCCCCACTGTCGATTAATCTGGCTCCCTTATACTGTCATTCCTTGCCTGTGATTCAGCATAGATCGGCACTCCCCCAACCAGGTAAATTTCTTCTCTGTTCTTCAAAGATTCCTTCGCTATCATATGTGCTAGGGTATTACTAGATCTGGAAATGAAATCAAACCGTAGTGATTTAAAAGCGGACTTCTTTTGGTGAATATAAAAAATGAAGGAACTGATCTGAGATCTATCAAACGAGTCATTTCTGCATTTTTTTAATAACTGTTAATGAATCCCCCTCAATGATGACGTTTTCTTTTTGCATGTCAATACCCAACTGAACCGCTTCGCGACAAGCCAAACCTTCGGCTGCGAAAGCGGAGGACACTCTCTCGTGTGTTCTGGACTTTGAAACAAGAACAGATCCGTCACTGTCTCTGGCCACAACCCCGGATGCTGAGATGAGTTCCTTTATAGCAAAAGCACCATCAAATTTATTTTCACAGTCTGAGAAGGTGGGTTTCCCCATCTGATTACAGTTTTTGGGGGATTGATTGTTTTGATTTTTACTCCATCAAGTTATTTGACATAATTTCTTACAAAACCTGCTAACTCCTTTCCTGATTTGCTCTTCCTTTCATGAACCCGAGTGTTCCTATCTCCCTAGATAGCCCAAAGAGCGACGCAGAAGAGACGGCATAAGTCATACGATAGAAGAGCTAAACACGAGGTGAGCCACTGTTTAAAATCTTCAGTATAGTCTTGTGACAGTTTTAATTCAGATAAATGTGACCACAAACCAACTGATGCTTGACAATCTCTGAACAGATGCATTAACGATTCAGATCTCAATCCACACCGAGGGCAAGAGCTATCAGAAGTTAACTTTTTTAGTGAAAGATTTACCCTTGTAGGGATGTAATTCCAGGAAATTTTCCAGATGTAAATTTTGATTTTTGTAGGTAGATCTATACACCATAGTTTCTTGTAGAAGTCCAAGTAGTTTAATTGTAACTCATAGGCATTAAGATCAAGGCTCTGTAATAGTTTATAGGTGTTTTTGACCGTGAAAACCCCTGTTGGTTCACCCCTCCATACCAGAAAGTCTTTGTGCGGATGCTGCGCTAGAGGGATTCGAAGGATCTTATCTGCCTCGTCAGCTCCAAAGGTATATTCAATCTCCTCCCTTTTCCATTCTCTTGTTTGGTGATTAATAAGCACATCAACTTTATTATCACTTGATCCTGCATAAGAAGATAATAATCTGGAATTAACAAGATCTGGAACCCACACATCATTAACGATAGAAATACTTGTACCCATTCCGACTTTCCAAATCAGCCCTTTTTCCAGTATACCTTTTGCAGCCCAAATACTGCGCCAAGCATAAGAACTCCTATTTCCCAATTGCGAATGGAGAAAATCGTTTTTTGGAAAATTTTTTGCCTTAAACACCATCGAAACTAAAGAGTTAGGATTATCCAAAAAACGCCATCCTTGTTTAGCCAACAAAGCTATATTAAACTGAGCCATGTTTCGAAAACCCAAGCCTCCCTCATTTTTTGGTCTGCATAATTGATTCCACTGACACCAATGAATGCCCTTCCTACCCTGACCTTTCTGCCACCAAAACTTTGCAAAAACACTCTCCATCTTTTTGCATAGAGAGTTCGGCAAGAGAAAACAGGACATAGCAAAGCTAGGAATAGCCTGAAGAACTGATTTGATGAAAACCTCTTTTCCCCTCTGCGACAACAATCTGGTACTCCACCCCTCAATACGAAAAGAAATTCTATCCAGGAGATTCTGAAATGACTCTTTTTTCCTTCTACCAATCATATTCGGAAGACCCAAATATTTTTCCGGATTAGTAGCTATTCTGACTCCTAGCAAACGAGACACTGTCGCCTTATCTTCGTTAGTACTGTTTGGACTAAAGAAAACTGTTGACTTCAAAAAATTCACACACTGACCTGAACAAACCTCGTACTCCCGTAAGATGTCCTTTAGAATATTTGCACCTTTCTGAGAAGCCTCCCCAAAAAGAATGCAATCATCTGCAAAAAGCAAATGAGAGATTGCTGGACCCTGCCTACTCGCTTTGACTCCTGTGATGTAACCTCTTTGACTAGCTGTTCTCATGAGAGATGAGAGACCTTCGCTACATATTAAAAAGAGAAAAGGGCTTAACGGATCCCCCTGTCTGAGTCCTCGAGACGCCATAAACAAATCCCCTCTCCTACCATTTATGTTCACTGCATACTTTACTGATGTAATACACCTGCCTATGAGTTCTGTCCATTCGCCTGCAAAGCCCATTTTTGTCATGACTGCCTCTAAAAACCCCCATTCCACCCTGTCAAATGCCTTACTCATATCCAACTTAACTGCCATAACACCTTTTTTCCCTGAACGTTTTTGCTTAATCGTATGAAGAATCTCATAAGCTAGAAGCACATTGTCTGTAATAAGTCGACCAGGTACAAAAGCACTCTGAACTTGATCAATACTTTTATCGATGATCTTCTGTAAGCGATTGGCGATAGTCTTGGCCACCAACTTGTAGATAACTGAACACAAACTTATGGGTCTGAAGTTCACTAATTGCATAGGCTTTGGGACTTTTGGAATGAGAACAATATCCGTATTATTAAAATCCCCCAGTCTTTGCTTATTGTTTAGAATACCCAAACAGAATTCAGTAACATCTCTACCTACCACATGCCAATACCTTTGATAAAATAGAGCTGGAAATCCGTCTGCTCCTGGAGCCTTAGTAGGACCCATTCCTGCTAATGCAATTTGTATTTCTTCTGCTCGATAGGAAGCTAAAAGAAAATCATTATCCTCCTGCATTATTGTTTTATCAATACCATCCAAAACCTTACAAGAACTTGTCGCCCCTTTCGACTTGAAGAGATTCTGAAAAAATAAGGAAGCCTCACTCAAGATTTCTGAGCCCTCTTCAATTTCCATACCTTCCTCAGTAACCAACTTGGAAATTGTGTTTATTTGCCTTCGATTTGACGCACATCTGTGAAAATAAGCCGTGTTTTTATCCCCAAGTTTTAGCCAATTCTGTCTTGCTCGTTGCTCCCAATACATCTCATCTTTGTCTACTTCCAAATTCAAGTGAATTTTAGTATTAATGAGCCTAGCCAAAGTGTCATCATCTCTTTCTTTTCCTGATAGTTCCTCTAACTCCGCCATTAATTTCTTCTTTATACCCACTTTGGCTTTCTTAATTTTACGTGACCAATCTTCTAAAGCCTGTTGCAGTTTCATTGACTTTTCCAGCAACGGTCCTTCATTTAGCTCCCAAAATTCTCGAATGACACTTTCAAAAGAGTCGTCCATAGTCCACCAGGCTTCAAAATGGAATTTCCTACTCCCAGAAAAGAGTTTAGATGATCCTGTATTCAGTAAGAGAGGACAATGATCTGAAACGGAAAAAGGTAAATTTTGAAGAGTATTCAACGGAAAAATTTTTAGCCACTTCTCATTTGCAACCCCCCGATCCAATCTCTCTCTAATATTTGTTTCTGGCAAATTTCCCCTTTCCCATGTGAAGCAGACTCCAGAAAAACCAATATCAAAAAGTTGGCAGTCCACTAAAGTCTCCCTAAAAGCCTCCATACGTTTAGCATCCCTAGGATTTCCTCCACATTTCTCAAAAGAGTAGAGAATTTCGTTGAAATCACCTTCAACAAGCCAAGGATAGTCGATCTCATGAGCAAGTCTTCTTAACAGATTCCAAACTAAGTTTTTATCTTTTAAATAGGGAGAACCATAAAACCCAGTATATCTCTATTCCTCCTCCACGTTATCTTCCTTAATTAGAACGTCAATATGCCATTTGGAAAAACTCCTCAGGCTGACAGTAATTCCCTCCTTCCATGCCATACAAAGACCACCCCTAGATCCCTCTGCTTCAACTTCAATTTCGTTTAAAAAACCACATCTCCTTCGAACTTTTGCCATTCTTTTTTTATCTAGTTTTGTCTCCATTAAGAAGACCAAATGGGGATTGTGCTGCTTGATTAGGAAGCACATTCTCCGAACTGCCCGTGGACTCCCCAATCCACGGACGTTCCAACATAGGCTTTTCATTGTGGTCGGTCAGCTTGCCTAAAGGCAGCCGCCGATATAAAAGAATCTGATCCTGCATACTCCACCTGAATCTCCATTATCTCCTTCCCTACTATATCTTGAGCATCTTCTACTTTGTTCTTCTTCGCACAGCTCAATTCGCATCCTCCCACTAAATTTGAATCACCCTCGGTATCAACAAATTTCCGCTTACCCTGCATCTGATCACTATGACGTATCCCTTCCCAATTTCTTACGTTCAGTCTTCTCCAACTCTTTCTCTTATTTTCTACTTTATCCGGTTCCATCGCCCTATCATCCTCTCTCAGCTCCACTGGTTCCTCTAAGTCATTATGTGTAAGACCATCCTCCCACTTTGTTAATGATTTGCCAGTAGTTAAACTTTTTAAAAATATCATGGAATCATCTCTGCCATCACCTTCTCCAGTCCCCAGTTTGGAGCACCCTGTGTAAGAGCTTTGACGCCTTTGCGACCTTAAGAAAGCTGCAAATTTCATACTTTCCTTGCCCATTACCTTTGATTCGGCTTTCAACGCAATAGAGAATGGGGGGTCATCTTTAATATTATTTTTTTCCTCAAGACCTATTGTCTCACAATCCTGGAGACCATGACCCATATGACCACAACCAAAACAATAAACTGGTAATTTTTCATATTTGAATGGAACCTATGCTTTAACACTACTGCCACTCGATGCAAAAATACCTCTCCGTAGGGGTTTCTGAACGTCTACCATAATTTTAAGTCGACAAAATTCATCAGAGATCTCAGATCTAATAACCCCACCAAAAGTACAACCGATTGCATGCAAAAGATCTTTTTTATCAAAATCTGGTAAACAAGGACCAATCCTAATCCAATATGGTGATGAAGTAAGACAGATTAAATCTCTATCCAATGGGCTAATTAGTCTATCAAACAGAACGAGAGACTTACGAAATAACCAAGGTCTTCCTTCCATAATTTGCTCTAAATCATCTTGTAAATCAAAAACTACAGAGAATAAATTCTGACCTTCAAGTTTGATCTCAAACTTTTTCTTTGTTTTCCAGATGCTCCTCATTTGCGCCTTAAAGCTTTCAAAATTGAACTGTTTTTTTTTTGTCCACACGGAACAGATCAGAGTCGGTTTGTCAGATGGAATAACCATGGACCTCTTAATGGACAATTGAATCAGTTCATCAGCAAGCAACGAGATCTCTTCTCCATCGCCCCTCTCTCCACCACCACTCTCCTCCATCCCAAGCCGCAATAGAAGACTGCTCTCTCTAGGACTCTGTGGACAGCACTCTTGGTTTCAGAGGAAATTGAAGGACAATTTTAATTGTCAGAGATTTTAATGGCTAATGATAATTGGTTTGGTATATTTATGAAATTATGATATGGTGATTATGTATGTGGTAGCATAGTCTGACTTTGAAAATTTACAAAAAATTGTGAAAATCGAATTAGAGGTTGAATAAAATATGAAATTTAAGTTTATTGAGTCTAGTTTTTCATAGAAGAAACGGTGTAAGCAATGGAGTTATAAATTATGAGATATAATAAATTTTGTGAGACAATGCCAAAATGATTTAGGGTTCCCTTGTTCTGACTTTGGAAATCATTGAAAATTGCAACAATAAAAAAATAATTAGGGGTTCAAATTTATATGCTTAAATTCTTGATGAGTCTATTTTCAATAGAAGCAAACGGAAGAATCGTCCAAACCCCGTACTAAGAGATAATTAATTTTTAGTAAAGAAAGGTCGAAGCTGTCAAACAGCAGAACAGTGGTAAATTTGAAGATTTTACTGTACTAATTGGCTAAACCATAAATTCTGAAAATTTTATGGTAGAAAGATATTTGAGTCTAGTTTCGGAAAAATCAAGCGGATCTTAATTTAAAATTTTGTAGCTCACGATATAAATAATTTAGTTACTATGACTCAAGTGGACAGGTTTGCTATGAACAGTAATTTACTCGAATTATCTAAAAATGTTCTGTAATTACTGGTAATGCTCTGTAACCCTATTTCGGCGACAGATACAGGTTGAGATGTTACACGACCCGATTGTCAAGTCAAGGTACTGGGATATCACATTCATTGCTGAAGAAACTACAGAAATTTTAGATCGATTTATCATATTGTTTGATTATTGAAGATCATTTTAGTAATAATTGAATTTATGACAGAACTATTTATGAGTTAAAGTAGCTCAGTAAAACATGATATTTAATCAAAAATAACAAAGTTTATAAAATTAACACAATTATTAAAGTTTTACAAATAAGTCCATTGGAAGACTTGCACTTTCTAAAGTAGTTTACCCACTTTATGTATATTTCATATTTATTTCTAAATTATGCCAATTAATTTAATTCTTCATAAACTTTTAGCCAAGATTCCAAAATCACATCAATTAACAATTATTCACTTATTATTTTATCAATTTGTTTAAACATTCTCACATGTAATCATTCTGTTACTTATAACCATTTTGTAATATTTCAAATTCATTTATTATTATTTTTTGCACCTCCTCCTCTCCATTCCACACCCTTTATGTATATATGTTAGAATATGACATGCTTATATGTAACATTAGCTATAATTCAACTATTTACTTATGTGTTCATATCAAATATGTCAACTTGTGTCATAGTCACTAAATTATTTATATCTTGAGCTAAAGAATTTGAAATTAGGATCTTGTTGTATTTGAAATTAGACTGGATGAAATTTTTGCCATAAAAATTTTAAAAATTCCACATAAGTCAATTAATACAACAAATTCTTTATTTTTTCCCCTGTTTTGCTGCTAGACAACTCTGACCCTTCTTCACTGAAAATTAATTATCTTTTAATACAAAACTTGTATTATGTTTCCATTTGTTTTCCTTGAAAATAAACTCGCTAATTTTTGTACAATTTATAGTTATTTTTCAAAGTTAAAACAGAGGAACAAAAAACCTTCTGACCTTATCTTACAAAAATTATTACATACCATAATATACAATTCCATTGCTTATACCGTTTATTCTATGAAAAACTAGACTCAATAGGCTTTAATTCAATATTTGATTCAACTTCTAATTTGATTTTTACAATTTTTGATGAATTTTCAAAGTTTAGTTACTTCTGCTGTCCAAGAACTGTTTTAGTAGAAACATTTTCTTTCTCATGGTTCTTTTGCACTAACTTTCATCTAATCACATATATTTATTGTACTTTTAGTTACTGTCCAAATTAATCACTTGTATTTATATGTTGATAACATATTCATTTCTTTACCTTAATAATTGTCATAATTATAAATCATATTCACTCACTCACTTAAAAACTTGGTGTCTCTTCATGTCATACTTCATCAATACTTTCTATCTCTAATGTATAAATTAAAATACAAGTATTTTATACTTTTCATTCACAATATATTTAAGTCAGCTCATTGAAATACAAGGTTAATTTGAAAACTTATCTCTTTTGACAATAATTTCTTCTCTTTCCTTCTCTTCCATTTATTTCTCAACTTCATCACTACCCTTCTCTTTTCATCTATTTTTCTTCACTTCCATCTACTAGTTTCTTACTTCTAAGTTGACGAGCATACTCTCTAAGATCTTTACTACCATTTTCCTTTTTGATGCTCATAGAAATTCTCATGATTTTGGGGTGAAATAGTGGAATTGAATAACCAATATTGTTCTAAAAGGAGTTTAGCTAACCAGTTATGACTTCAACTCTAGGTGTTTCGAGTGTCGGGAGCTTTCCCATTGTCGGAAATTCTTCAAATCATCTTCCTAAAAGATAATGCAATAATCATAAATTTTAGTCCTTTGTACAAGAATCAAGGTTTTTTTTTTTTCTTCTTTCTATCACTTAACAATTAAAGCAACCATCAAGGACAACATGAAGAAAGAATAAAGGAATTTACCAAATAAGTATAAATACTCGTGGATTCATTGAAAGAAGGGGACACTGTCGTAGCCAGCGAGGTGAAGCACAGCATACTGTAACATACAACCATCAACTTCGCAACCCTTTTTAGTAACGTATAATAATACAGTTAAAGAAGGTAATGGTGTGAGGATGAGACAAGGTGGTTTTTTGCCTACTACATTTAAATCATTTAATTTTATATCAAGTCGTATTTCTTTTTCATCCTTAAATAGAGCTGTATAAGAAATAAATTCGAAAAATAATTATTATTTGAAATACAAATAATTGCATCAAAATTATTTTTACTCCTAAAGTTGTACGTGTGCTGATAATCAGTAATCCCAATCCAAAATGAAAATTATCAAAATATGAATATCTTCAAATTTATGTATAATAGTAATGTGAAAATATATAACCACAATGTAAAGGACAAATGATTAACTCAGAAACCGTATAAAATTAAAAATAATTAACACATAAATTAGTTTTAATCTCTCTATTATTCTCAACTTTAGAATTAATTTTTATATTTTAAATTGACATATTTTGATCCTATTTTTATAATGGTTTTGATTAATACAAATAGATATATAATGTGATTAACTATTTATGTGAATTTTTCTTAAAAACACACTTCTTTAATAAATTATTCTCTTCCCACTAAATTCGTCACATTTTGACTTTTAATAATCAAAATTCTTAATTTTGATTTCTTATTTATTAAATTTTATTATAGATAAAAGTTCAAAAAAAAAATTAATGAAGTAATTATTATATATATATATATATATATATAGAAATTTAATTAATTAAAATATAAAATAATTGATGTGATTGTTTTAAAAAATTGAGTTAAAAATGTAAAGCGTGGCATTTTAATCGGAACATGGAAGGTAAGAAATTCACAGAAGCATTTTAAGCAGAGTAGTTAACAACATTGTAAAAGTAAAAATATTATAAGTTCATATTGTTAGAAGGAAAAAGAAATTGTTAAGTAAACCATGAAGGGCTAGTTTGGCAATATTTTTAAAAAGTGTCGTGGAGAAGTGTTTTTGAAAAGCTTGGCTTAAAATTTAAGTGTTTAGCATTGCTGTCAAAAAGTGCTTTTGAGAAATAAAATATCCATTTTAAACATGTTATTATCAAGTAACAAATATATTTAAATAAAATTTAAATTAGTTAATATTATTATATTTTAGTAGGAATATAAAAAAATTACTATAACTTGTTAATATTTTAATATATGAAATATAAATTTTAAATATTTTTAAGTAATAAATATTAATTACTTATAAAATTTAATTAGAATATATAAACTACATTTTAAATATTTAAATATAACCATTAAATATTTGTAATTAGTATTTTAAAAAATATTTTTTTATTTTTAATTAATGATTTTAACACATTTGTATTTAAGCACCAAGAAAAAAAGGGAAAGTACTATATTATTGAAGGGATAAAAAAGTAATTAAGCACTAAAAGTGCTTTTGGGAGAGGAAAAGCTAAAAATTTTAGCTTCTCCTTTTCAAAAGTGATTTGAAAAGCCAAAAATTCCAACCAAAAGCAGCTTATTGTGCACAGCTTTTCTTTCAAAAATGCTTTTGGAGCCAGAAGTACTTTTTTTAAGCACAGAAGAACAGGCCCGAAGCCACACGCAGTAGTTGCGTTTGGAAAGTAGGTAGCCCTCATGGCTGAAAATATGATTATTTTATAATATTTGGTATATATTGAAAGTTATTAATTAAAATACTAAGAAAGTTTTATTATCACATTTGATTTACTAATTACTTTCTTAAGAACATAAATTTATGAATTTATCCTTATTAAAAATAATATTTATGTATTTAATTTTTGTAATAAACTTTATTCTTAAAAAATATTTAGATTTAATATTTAATAGTAAAATTTAATTGATAGTTTTAAAATTATTTTTTAATTTATAATTTTAAGTGACAGTAAAATTATTTCAAATTTGTCTTGCATATATATTTCTAGATATAATAATGCATGTATAAAATTAAGTACATATAAACTTATTTTGGAATAAATTTAAAAAATACTTAAAATCACATTTAACTAAAGGCTAACCTGTAAGAATATATATATAAAGGCTGATTCAAATTGCTGTGAGCAAAATTATAAATATTTTAAAAGTATATCATGCAAAAAGATTATGATTAAATAAGTGAGCTAAACCTAAACCTTATTTTTCTTTTCCTTTTGCTTGTAAATATTAATAAAGACTATAATAAAATTAAATTTTCAATTAATATACCCAAAAATAAGAGAAAAACAATAGAAAATAAAGATAATATGTAAACAGATACTTAATAGATGATTAAATATGCATATAAAAAAATAAAATTTGCAAAAGATCCATGGAAGTAATAGAGAAAATCAAGGAGGAGAAATGAGACAATAGCTTTTATTTTTTATTTTATTATTATTATTATTTATGTTTATTAATAGACTAATACCCTAAACCAATATAAAATATGATTAATTTTGTCTTAATATATTTTTAACTTTCCAATTTATATGGAAAAGTAACTTTCCCACCTGTATCAAGGGAATCATATTGCCATGTTTATAAGAAAGTCTCTCAAGAGAAAATTAGATTCCAATGAAAGTAAATAAAACTTGAGATACCAAACGTTGAAATCAGTTTCCAACTAATTAAATTCCCAAGAAAGTGACCACTTTCCATTATACCAAACCTACCTTAATGTTAAAGCAGAAATCTTTTAATCGGACCAAAATAAATAAAAGACGGCAATATCAAAATGCAAATGTGGAAGAAGGGTTGTTGGGAAGTCTAACTTGCTTGAAATTCATGTTTTTAATGTTTTAAGATCTTGAGAAAATTTCATTGAACAGCTAAGATTTAGTAACACAAGCAAAAACAAGACCAAAGTTAGTAGAATACATATATATATGGCTAAAAGTTTGTAATATTTCACTATAAAGCAGATTTCTCATTTCTCAATTTTCAAGTCAAGGCAAGGCCCTCAGTTTGTAATCGATGGAAAAACCAGGTGCAGCATTCTCTGGTTTCATCTATATTTTACATCATTTTGATCCGTTTACAGCTCGAGGAGGAATTCCTGATCCCCCTAGCTGTAACAGAATACGCTGCTGATGCTGATCGAAGAGAAGGTGACTTGTCAATATATGCATACCGTTCATTACCGTTCCAGTACAAAACTATCCGATTTGTGCAAGTATGCGACCAGCTATCACCTACTCAGCATGGTTACACTACATAAGTCAAGCACTGTAACTATGGCAATGGTCAACCATACAACAATATGTGTGTGACTATGCATTTATATAACATCTAGGAAACTAGAAGTTTAAGCGAGAAGTATAGGTGATCGGGGTTGATATTACCTAGTGCAAGAGCTAATTGAAAGGAGGCTTCTGTATGCTTAGTGGTCACCTGATTCAATAAAACAACCTGCCAAAAGGAGGTACGATAGAAATCAGTAAGCACACAAGCAAAGGTGAAATCGTTATGTGCCGTCCAATGAATTACAAAAACTAAAACAGCATGCATGATAAAAAAAGAAAGAAAAAAGAAAAGATGCATCATTGCATTTGAAAACTATGAATTTTACGACAAGAACAAACTAATCTCACTGCCAAGCTGAATCTTTTGGCCAGGTTCATTAACTTTAAAGCCATTCCACTGAGGACCCGGGTCCTAAGGGCCATATCATCAAAATCTTGGCGGAAATGGAAGGTAACACTATCCACAACAATCACCTTCACCTGTGACCATAATGACATATCTATTTAATGACCTGAGCAGGTGATTAGCAGCAGTGTTTACCAAAAAAAAATCCCAGAACAAATATAGCCTCAATAAAAAAGGAAAGGACCCAGCATAAAACTACTATACCTACATCTTTATGTTCTGAAAGGAACTTGTCTAAATAATTTATCAGGGCAATTTGCTCCGTATAACTACAAATGCGGAAATAAAATATGTTTTCCAGGATATCCTGAGGCTGCATTTTGATTTTGCATTCTTGGAAATCCTTCCTCAAGAATCTGTTATATTCTGACATATCTTCTATGCAAGCTTCAGCAATTTGAAAAGCACGCTCCACCATAAAACTGCCTTCCGTGTCTAAGTATCATATGATCACATTGTTAGCAACATAAATCCAACGGTAAACAGTGGAAAAACTTGCAGTGGTTTTTTATGAAAGTTACCGATATATATAGCCTTCCCACCCAGACCACCAAAATCATTTGGAATTTGGACATTAACTGCTATTTGAATCCTGTCAATAGAGACGGAATTGCAGCAAATATAAATCTGAATGTAACATGCTAGCAAAACTTGATAAGAAGCAACAACTCCTACCCCAGCTGTGTTTTACCAATGCCTGGGACTCCACCTATCAACATAAAGATAATACTTTCACTACCAAAAGCAGTTGTCAATTTATACTTCAGAACAGAATTAACAATCACTGACAGTGATGACCAACCGATTTCAGTAACTTCTTTGCAATGTATTCCACCACCCAATATGTTATCTAGATCCGCAGAGGACGTAGTTATGTGCATCAATGATTCCTCATCATGGAGCATATCCCAGGCACTTTGTGCACCTGCCCACAATTGGAACGTGTCCAAAACTATAAGAAGTTAAACTGGCAATATAGGCATTGGAGAAAAGCAGGAATGCACGAGGGAAAGTACTAAATTTCAATCAACATCATTCTGAAAGGAACACGATAAGTTGAACTTCACCAAATAAAGTGAAGCTTGCCTGCACTAAAACTCTATAATAGAATAGAAACGATAAATACCCTCAACGATTGAACAACTTGCATTCGAGGTTTCCGACCCCCTACTATGTGATGCAACCTTCAGAATATTCATAGCTTCACTTTCGGAAACTTTTAATTCTGTATAAAAAAAGATAAATATCGTTAGAATTTCTGCAGAGGGAATACACTAATTCACACACAAAACAGACTTCTGTCAGGATTGAGGGTTGGGATGAAAGATAAATTGGGGAGTGGGGGCTTAAATGTAAGAGCCCTTGGTGTTTGGGAAGTAATTCGAGTTCGTTTGGTATTAAAAACAAACAGTTGGTAGGCTTGCATTAGCAAATACAAGGACCGCAGGATCGCGTGATGCAAAAGAAAAAGAAAAAAAGAGCTAATCACCTCGAGCAAGGTCAGAGGAAGAGATGGAAGAAAGAGAAGAGAGGGAAGTGTAGCCAGCTGAGATTAGCTTCCCTCTTTGCGATGCTGAGATTGGTAGCCTCCATATTTCCATCTCTAGCTTCCTTGGCGCCCAATAACACTTCGGCGTAGCTTTTCTCTGGGCTAAATGCTCAAAAAACACCTTGACTTTTTATGGGTTGCTTAAAGTCAAAATTTTCAATAGGCTCAAATAGGGCTAAAACGCTTTCTATTAGGGTCAAATATAAGGGTTGGTTTCGAGAGAAGGCTGATTCAGATCATGTTATTGGGATATATAATCATAAAACATACATAAAAATGAGTTAAATATTTTTATATATATTATAATTTATTTTTGTTTGAAATGCTTAAGATGATAAATTTCGCTCATCTATATCAATTATTAGTCAATTTTAATCATCATTTATAAGCAGGGTCGAAACCAGAATAATTTTTTAGGTGGGGCCGGATAAAATTTTAATTTTTTATAGTTATATCTTTATAATTTGTAATGTATTAAATTGAATTTTTATAATTTTAGGGGCCAAAGTGCAATTCTACCTTTACTAATTTAAAATTTTTAAAAAATTTTAAAGGCTTAAATAATAATTTTACATTTTAGAGAGGTCGGGGCCCATGCCAGCCCTCCTGGGTTCGCCCCTGTTTATAAGTATGATATTGACAATTTATGAATAGACCCTACATTATATTTTGAGTCAAGTGTCAGTTATATTTCATTAAGCAAAAGAAAAGGAAGTGTCTGACCAATAATTAAATGTAGAGGTACAATAAAGGCTATCTAAACCGGCAACTAAGTAAACACAAATAAACAAATAAATAAAGTAATATATATGGAGGTATCTAAACTTTTAGATACTCATTTCTTAAACTTTTTTTGACCTAGTCGGTAATTTTAAGTCAATTTGGTACTTATTTATTTATTTATTTGACTAACATCATTGAAAAAGCTAACAACCAAAAGTATGGTGAAATGTGAGATTACCACATATCTCCATACTATTGTCACGTCAACATATTTTAATAATATTAGCCCAGTATTTAAAAAAGAGTATCATGTTAAATTTAGTTATCGGATAGGTTCAAAAATAAAATCACGTAGCTATTAACCCATAAAAAACCTAAGCTTCCCCTCCTTCAAGCTAGGAGTTCAGGCGAAATACAACAAACCAAGGGAGGATCCAACAAATCTGCGACCATGATCAATGCTGTAGTGCTATCTACTAGAATTTGCAACACACGTGCCTTTGCTTGACAAGCACAAATGCGAAACAGAAGAAGATAAGACGAGATCTAACCTGACATTCAATCAAAGATACAATGATTTTTTTTAATAATGTGATTATTTATGATTTAGTGATTGTCTTAGTTGCACGATTATGATTTGCTTCAATTATTTTTTTATTACTAGTTCACGTAGCTTTTATTAAATATATGTTACTTGGAGACCATAATGCTCATCGTAAATTCTTTTTTTATATTATTTAAATGTGGTACATGTGTATGCCCTTTTCTTAACTCCACTTATATGTTCTGGACATATTAAAATATTCCATTGTACGTGCCATATTTTTCTATTTTATATATTAGAAATATTATGTTTTGTGAGTCCAACTTTAATGTGAAAATGCTACTCTTCAGTTAGGCTTTTTTTTGTTTGATTATGTTATTTGTAATCATTTCTCATTTTATTAGTGATCTAATTTGATCACGAAAAGTTAACTTAAAAATTCAATTGAATCTTATCTAAATTTAAATCCATCTCCACTTGATTTAATCATAAAATGTTAATAACCTAAATTCAATTTGATTTAAATCCAAAATGGTCCAAATTCAAAACGATTCATACCCAATAAAACCTAAGCAACTAACTCAATATGACTAAAACTTAAATCCAAAATGATATAAATATGAAATGATTTCGACTCAAAAATTTAAATTTCAAACTTGAGTGACCAAGCTCAAAACAATACCAACCTAAAGTTGACTTAATCCCGAAATAATCCAAATGTGGATGGGCTGCTTGGTTTTTGATTTGACTCTTTGAAAACTAGCATGCTTCTTCCCTAACTTGGAAATATATATCTTTTCCATCTTTCTTGTCTATCTGTTACATTCCTTTCTTCAATTTAGAATTGTGAAAAATAAAATAGAATGTCGGTAATGATAATATATCGCAAAGAAAAGAGAAATAAAATAAAGAACACACAGATTTTATGTGGAAACCCTTTCGGGGAAAAATCACGGGCAGAGGAGAAGAAAATTCACTATGTCAAATTCTAATTAATTACAAGAGGAATAGACTGTCTATTTATAGGCTTGTAAAGTCATATTCTAATAGGAGTGTAGTAAGATTGAAATACCTTATTCTAAACAATATATAAAATAGATGGAGTTTAATAAGGTTTAAAAAAAACATTATTCTAAAATAAAATAAAAGAAGTGTAGTTCTATATGAATTTTACTTTTATTTTATTTTACCATTGTATTTTATTTAAATAAGGATTCGTGTCACTTAATTCTAACAATTTCCACCTTGACACGAATTCTCAATGAACAAGTTCTTCATTGCGAACTCTCAACGAACAAGTTCTCCACCTCTTCCATAAAACCCCTTAAGGGTTTAACTTTAACAATGAATACCAACCAAGTCTAAGTAATGCTCAAACTTGGTTATAAGAAGTGACTTAGTCATCATATCTGCAGGATTTTCATGAGTATTAATTTTGCTCAAAAAAAATATCACCACGAGCAATAATATCACGAACAAAATGATACCGAACATCAATGTGTTTTGTTCTCTCATGAAACATTTGATCTTTTGTAAGGAAGATTACACTCTGACTGTCACAAAATATTGTACTGATTTGAAGGTCTTCATTGAGTTCACTAAAGAGTCCCTTCAACCAAATAGCTTCTTTACAAGCCTCAGTAATCGCTATGTACTCAGCTTCAATGGTAGACAAAACAACTGTAGTTTGCAAAGTGGTTTTCCAACTGATTGCACAACCTCCGATTGTAAAGACATAACCTGTGAGTGATCTTCTTCTATCAAGGTCTCCAGCAAAATCAGCATCAACATACCCAATGACTCCATCTCTAGTTTTTCCAAACTGTAAGCGAACATCAGTAGTACCTCGTAAGTATCTTAAAATCTACTGAACTGTTTTCCAATGTTCTTTACTGGGATTCGCCATGTATTTGCTAATCGCACTAACTGCATATGATAAATCTGGACGTGAACAAATCATAGCATACATGAAAGATCCCACTGCACTAGAGTATAGAACATGTGACATGTACTCAATCTCATCATCTGATTGTGGAGACAAAGCCGATGAAAGTTTGAAATGGGCTGCTAAAGGAGTACTAACAGACTTAGCACTCTGCATATTGAACCTGTAAAGAACTTTCTCAATATACCCCTTCTGACTTAGGTACAATTTACTTGCTTTTTTATCTCCGAGAATCTCCATACCAAGTATCTTCTTTACTGGTCTCAAGTCTTTCATCTCAAGTTCTTCACTTAGTTGGGCTTTGACCTTTCTTATCTCTCCTTTATCTTTTGCTGCTATCAACATGTCATCAATATAAAGAAGTAGATACACAAAAGAATCATCACTATTTTTCTTAAAGTAAACACAACTGTCAAAACTACTTCTTTTGAAATCATGAGAAATCATAAAGGAATCAAACCTCTTGTACCACAGTCTTGGTGACTGTTTCAAGCCGTAAAGGGACTTTTTCAACAAGCGAACATAGTCCTCTTTTTCTAAGACTGTAAAACCCTTTTGTTGTTGCACGTAAATATCTTCCTCAAGTTTTTCATGCAAAAATACAGTTTTTACATCTAATTTCCCAAGCTCCAAATCATGCATGGCCACAATACCAAGCAAAGCTCGAATCGAACTATGCTTCACAACTGGGGAGAACACATCTGTGAAGTCCACTCCTGAAATTTGACTGTAACCCTTTGCAACAAATCTTGCTTTATATCTGGGTTTTTCAACTCCTGAATTCCTTTCTTTCTTTTTAAACACCCATTTACAACGAATAACATTTTTACCTTTAGGAAGTTTCACAAGATCCCATATTTTGTTTTTGTGGAGTGATTTCATCACCTCTTACATAGCAAACATTCACTTTTCCGAGTCTTCACAGCTAACCGCCTCAGAATAATTAGATGGCTATTGGCTTGCATCTATATCTTCAGCCACATTTAAAGCATAAGCAACTAGATTAGCCTCGGCATACTTCTTTGGAGGTTTGATTTCTCTTCTAGTTCTGTTTTTGGCGATAAAGTATTGTGGTAAAAAAGCAACTCTATTATCAATTTTTGTACTGGCTTGAGGAGTCGACTTTATATTAATCTGATACTCCACATGCTTTTAATTTTCTTTATTGGAAGATTATTTAAGAGATAAGTTAGGTAGCATAGCAGTTTCATAAAAAACATCTCTGCTAATCATAACTTTTCTATTTTCAGGAGACCATAACTTATACCCTTTTACACTAACTTTATAACCTAGAAAAACACATTTAATGAATCTCGATTCTAATTTTTCATTATCAACATAAGTATACGCAGGACACTCAAAGATTTTTAAATCAAAATAATTAGCAGGATTACCAAATCATATCTCTTATGGAGTCTTTTTCTCAATGGCAACAGATGAAAATAGGTTGATCAAAGAACATGCAGTTGAGGCTGCTTCTGCCGAAAACGACTTTGGTAAGTTCGCATTTAACAACATACATCGAACTTTCTTCATGATTGTTCTGTTCATTCGTTCTGCAACGTCATTTTGTTGTGGAGTATGGCGAACTGTCAAGTGTATCACGATCCCTTCTGACTTGCACAGCCTATTAAACTCATCAGAACAAAACTATAAGCCATTGCTTGTGCTGAGGTATTTTATTTGTTTTCCCATCTATTTTTCAATCATAATTTTCCAAAGCTTAAATGTAGAAAACACATCGCTTTTTTACTTACCCAATTTTTTTTTGAAAAATTATCAATAAAAATTAGCATATAATTAGCTATACCTCTCAAAGGCACTCTGGATGGCCCCCACAGATCAGAATTAATATATTCCAACGTTCCCTTCGTGTTTGGATTCCTCTGGTGAATCGAACTCTCTTTTACTTCCCAAAAACACAATGCTCATAGAACTTCAGTTTGCAAATTCCTTGCCTATCAAAAAGTCCTCTTTTGCTTAATTCTGTCATACTATTCTCACTCATACGCCTTAGGCGTGTATGCCAAAATTTAGTAAATCATCATCTGGCAATGAAAAGGAAGCGACAGTTGCATCACCAGTAACATTAGAACCCTACAAACTATATAACTTGGTAATCTTTCTCTGCCATTTCATCACAACAAAGGAACCTTTAAAAATCTTTAAAACCCCACTTTCAGTTGTGTATCTGTACCCCTTTGAATCAAAAGTACTTAACGAAATTAAATTTCTCTTCAATTCTGGAACATGTCGTACATCACTAAGTGTTTTGACAACTCCATCAAAAATATTAACTTTAATTGTTCCAATACCTGCGATTTTACACGAAGTATTATTTTCCAAAACAACACATTCATACACTGTTTTGTAAGTTGTAAACCAATCCCGATTGGGACTCATGTGAAAGGTGCAGCCTGAATCAAGTATCCACTCTTTCCTCACTTTAGAATTGTTGACAGAAATAATTAGAAGTTCACCATCATTGTAGTCTTCTACAACATCAGCTTCACTGAAACTTTCTAGTTGTTTTCCCTTTTGATTTGTAGCCTCCATTTTAATCTTATTCTGTAGCTTATAGCACTCAGATTTAATATGCTCTTTTTTCTTGCAGAAGTTACAAGTTTTACCTCTGTTTGAAGACTTCGATCTACCCTTAGATTTACCGCGAGGATTTCATTCTTGTGTCCTTCCACGATCATCATCAGCATTCTGATCTTGTCTCCCACGAACAATGAGACCCTCTCTAAGAGTCGAGTTTAACCATAAAATGCTTCATCTTATCATACGAGGTCAAATAATCATAAACTTCATCAACTGTGAGAGACTCGCGGCTATATAAAATCGTGTCTCTAAAGGTTGAATAAGACGGGAGCAACGAACAAAGTAGAATCAACTCTAGATCTTCCTTATCATACTGAACCTCTATTGCCTCCAAATTTGATAGAATTTTTTTAAACACTATTAAGTGTTCGTGTACAGATGCACCTTCTTCCAAACGATGAGCATAAAGACGTTGCTTCATATGCAACTTGCTTGTTGGAGTTTTCGACATACATATTTGTTCCAACCTATAATACAGTGGCAGTCTTCTCCATCATTACATCTTGCAAAATTTCATTGGACAAATGCAGATGTAATTGTATTAACGCTTTTCGATCTTTACGCTTCTTCTTTTCATCTATTAATGTCAAAGGCATCTTATCTATCCCTAGCAGGGCATCCTCCAGATCCATCTACGCAAGAACTGCTTGTATCTTAATCTTCGACAACGCAAATCTAGTGTTGCGATCTAACAGCGAAATTTCATACTTCAAAGACGCTATTACTGTGATCAAGATGGACAACCCAAAAGTTCGAATACCAATTTGTGAAAAATAAAATAAAATGTCGGTAATGACAATATATCGCAAAGAAAAGAAAATTAAAATAAAGAACACACATATTTTACATGGAAACCCTTTTGAAAAAAAAATCACGGGCAGAGAAGAAAAAAATTCACTATGTCGAATTCTAATTAATTACAAGAGGAATATGCTATGTCTATTTATAGGATTGTAAAGCCATATTCTAATAGGAGTGTAGTAAGATTGAAACACATTATTCTAATCAATATAAAATAGATAGAGTTTAATAAGGTTTAAAAAAAACCTTATTCTAAATTAAAATAAAAGAAGTGTAGTTCTATATAAATTTTACTTTTATTTTATTTTACAACTGTATTTTATTTACATAAGGATTCGAGTCACTTAATTCTAACAAGAATTGCATGGTTAATTGATGAAACAAAAGGTTTTACAGAGAATATTGAAAGCATCATGTAGCTCTCCAATGGGTTTGAAAATATTCGTATTCTGAATCGTGCCATTGTAACGAGCTACCTCAATTAACCATTAGATAGTTAAAGCTAAAGGATCATCACGACGTTAAATTTAGACCAATCGAGGATCTACGAAAACAAAATAGAGATATAAGCCCTGGGTGCATTTTGGGTATATGCATACTCTTGTATCATTGTTGTTGCAGTGAGGCTTGTACAAGAGATGTAAGCGATGGATGAACCCGAGCCCTTCTTAATGAGCGAGCGTCACTCCTACCTTCGGCATATTCCTCCCCTAATGGCCACCTTGGCCGCAAATCATACTAGTGCAATGCAAACATGTGAAAATTCAAGTGAACTTTAGCTTATTTTTGCCTATAACCATGCACAACTTATAAAGCAAACAGAGTCATGTCATAAGATATTTCCCACGTACCATGAAATTGTCTGGATCATTGGCAGGTGGTGGAGGATCATATCTTCCAACACGAAAGTTCTCAATGCCAGTCCAAGCAATCATCACGCCTATTTCATACAAAAATTACAGCATTACTTGTCTACTTTTTTATTTATAACATCTAGTTAATTCCCCAAGGTTTAAACATTGGGTTTAGGTGTTTATCCTAATACTTTAGAGCATTTGAACATTCTATATTTTTATCTTTCTATACATACATGCATACAAGAATATAGACACATGCATAAACTTATAAGTTGACTAAAAATTACAGAAATGGAACTTACCATTGTCAGTGCAAAGGTTGGGGGGTGGACAGACAAGCTGCAGACTGTACTTATGAACAACCTGATCCAATTGAGCCCTAACATATTGATTTGATGCTACACCTCCAGATACTACCTGCAAGAAGCAACATGAGAACAAGGTCAGCATACACCAGTATGTGGCACATTAACTATAAGAAGCACTCAGTACTATCAGTAGTAAATAAGATTAATACACATGTATTACATATAATTTACATCACCAGATGCTTTATGGAAGGTTCAATCTTCAATGCCCATTCAACTGCTCGTTCACACCTTTCTTCTAGATGCAACACAGCAACTCGCTGGGGTACAGATTTTAAGGTCTCATATATCAATAAATATATTTTAAAATTAATGAATAGATATAGAATTAAGATTGTGGTACGAAGAAGAAGCAAAAATGAAGTAACCTGAAAAGAGGCAGCAATATCAGCTCGGGAACTTCTGTCTAGGCTACTTGCACAAGAAAGGGGAACCTTGGCATCACTACAACAAATGGGGATCTAGCAGAATTACCATGATAGATAAAAAGAGGAAGAGTTGATAATAAATTATAATAGATATCAGTAAGGTTTACATACATATTTCTGGATGCAATTGCTAGTTTCACTTGGGTCTTTAGACCGGCATATGAGAAATTGCAATCTTTATGCTGTTTCATTGGAATCTGAAAAGAAAATGAAGTGCAAATGTGAAACTCGGAAGAACTAAATGAAATGGTCAAAACCATATATAAAAAACAACAGAACCATCAAATATACATTCTAGAAAAGGTCAATCCAGCCCTAAAAGAAAAACCTACTGAGAATCTAACTGATTCTGCATCACCCTCCTGAGCAAGTTGCTCAACAGCTGGCCCACCACTCTTCCTCATATCAAGGCCAAGCCATTTTGCAGTCTTGTCAAAAGCCTCACCAATTGCATCATCTATAGTGGTCCCAAGTTGAGTGTAATGACCAAGATCATGAGCAAGAACTAATAGATTGTGCCCACCTACAGGAAAAACAAGCAAGCAAGCAATGACTGTAACTCACAAACAGGAATTTAGTAGGTAGCTTAACTAAATTTATTATTTCTTCCATGTCAATCACCAAATTGCTTAATCAGATGGGGAAGCACTTCCATTTTGAGTTATTAGCCAAGCAATTTCAGCATTCCGTAACTTATGCAAAGAGGAAAACTGCAGATGACAACTTTAATTACCCCATGTCACAAAGGGTTGCAGAATAATACTTTATTGCCCATGATGTTGTTACACATTACAGCCTTAATATGGATCACATTATATGGAAATACCACGCCACACGCATCTCTCCATCTTCCTCTCTGTCTCACTAACTAGCTAGCTAACAAGCAAAAATGTTTATGCAACGAGTGTAAGCGACATAATGCTACAATGCCGGAAGCACGTACCTGATATAAGCAGTGCCAGGAAAGGAAATTGCAGCTCCTTTTCTATCAGCCTAGATAAGGAAGTAACAATGTCAGGTACTCATAAACAACATATGACTTCTCTTCTCATGTCTTACCTGAAGGCTACTTATTTAGAAGTGCTGGGGTGCATGCCTCATTCTAATCTATATATAGTCATTGCTTCAATACCTGGCCACTAGAGCATGAGCCTCCATGTGATGAACACTGATGATTGGTAGATTGAAGCTGCCAGCAACTCTCCTAGCTTTCTGCACACCAACTGCACAGAAATTGCATAAAAAATAGGTCGAAAGGGAAGGGTAACTTTGACCACAGTTTGAAGCAATGATTAACAATAAAGTTCAGCTTTTAAATAAAAAAAACCATTATTAATAATTACCTCGAAGGCAAAGACTTAAACCAGGTCCAATGGTAACAGCAACAGCAGATAGTTCCCTTTCAGTCAAGCTAGCTTTATCAAGTGCATCTTGCACAACCTGCACTTTATAATCAGTTTAAATTTTATTTTTGCATCACATTAATGATATAATTTGTTTACAAATAAAATAAACTTATATGATACCTGATCAATGACTTGTGAATGTGCTTCTTCAGCCATTTTAGGAGCAACACCTCCATATCGAGCTAGCAAATCTGCCTTCATAGGGCCAATGTTAAAGTGAAAAGAAAAGGCATTCACTTCACTGCCATAAGAAAATAAAGATGGTAATTTTGCTGCTAATTGGAATAAGTACTTACCTGAGAAGACACAACTTGACTCAGAATTTCGCCATTGCCTCTCACCTAACATTCACCCAAATTTTCCATTTTTTACTCAAAGATAGTTTCCCATTGAAACATAGAGAACACCCATGAAGGAAAAAAATGAAAGAGGAAAGCGGGAAAAGAAAAGGGTGCTTACGATAGCGGCTGCTGTGTCATCGCAACTCGTTTCGATGCCAAGAACGACCAAATCGTCATCGAAGGATTTGGACGAAACGGGTCTTCTTGAAGTGGAAAAATGAGCTGCCGGCGAATTGAGTGAAGAAGGAAAACGAAGGAGAGGATAATTGAAGGGTCTTAATCGCGGTTGTTTATGGAATTTCAGTAAACTGAGGGCTTTAAATGTGAAGGGAATAAATATTGATGATTTTTGTACTAAATTTAGGCGGGAAAATGTTGAAGGAAGTGTTAACAATGAAGACACCATTTTCAGAGGGTATGAAGCTTAAAAGACAACTGTTAGCCAGTGGAGAAGAGATTATGAACGAACGAATGAATAATGAAGCGAGGAGGTCGCCGTCGTTATGTAACAACGCCACCGTTTTATCTACAAGCCCATCCGGATCCTGTGGCCAGTGAGTTCTTTACCCAAAATCCAGCCCAGTTGGCCCACCTAGGTTCATATTTCGTAAAACACATATTCTAGGGGGTTTTTTTAACATACTTTCCTGGAGTTAATTGTAGCTAGGGGTGATCAGTGGCCGGTCCTCTAAATGTTCGGGCTCGACTTGAAAAATAAGTTTAAAATTTTGTCTAAGTTTGATTTAGATAAAAATATTAAAACTCGAGTCTAGTTCGACTCGGACTTATTAAATCTTTAATTATTATTATTTTTGCATAAAATAAGTTTAAAAAATATAATACATCGAATAGATTAAAAACATTAAAATAAATGTTTCGTAATAGAAAGTATGTACCAAATTTTAGATGTCTATGTATCTATTACAAGACAATATCATTAAAATTTTGAAGAGATTTTTTAAACTATTTTAATGTATACTCCATGCTAAATCTAAGATACCATTTAATTCCAAATTAATAATTAACATAATACTACATTAACACTCCAATTAAATTGTTTTAAAATTTAAAGAGATATGATGCGATTAATATTATATTTAAATTTATTTATTTATAAAAGAATTTTGTATTATTAATTAACTTCAAAAGGTTAAGATAATTAAGCTCCTGATTGTTGTTTTTAATTTTACTAAACACATTATTAAGATATTTATCAAATTTATATTGAAAAGTTAACAAAATACATTTTTTTAGTTGATTGCACCCAACATTCTTAAACTATAATTTTCATTCTAAATTCAAATCGTTTTAATTAAATCTTTAATTATTGAGGTTATAGTAATTGAATTCTTTTATTACTAAAATCGTCGACATGTCAGATTTTATGTGGCATAATTTAAAATGAAAATTTTAAGAAAATTGAATATTGTAAAAGTAAATATTTTAAAAAATATTAGTTTTAAGATTTTCAAATATTTTAAAGAAGTTTTAGCATTCACTAATTTTTCTAGTTTTATTTTAGTTTTGAATTTTACTTTTAAATGTTAATCGATTTATTTAAAATTTAATTACATAAAATTTGATGTATGGTTAAATTAACGAAAAATAAATAAATTGATTTATAGTTGGATCAAGGATTATAGTTTAGGGACTTTTTGTTATTGCCACAAAATACATAGTTAGGTATAGCATTAGCATCCAATTCCATCTTGTTTATAAGGAAAGGAAAATAAGTCCAGTTGTCAGGTCTTGACTGCCAAGCGTCCTCATAGGACATATACCAGAAGTGAACAATGAATTAGTTACATCTTCTTGTCTTCTTCCATATTTTCATGCAATAAATGTCATCGCCAAATCCACAGTTAGTCAGAAAAGGAAACCTCATTTACTCACAATAACTCATAGTATATCAGTAACCCCACAGGCCACCATCATCTCATCTCCTCCCTCCTCTCGTTGAATTTCGGATATGGAGACAAGGCAACAACCCTGCGTTGCTTCTTCGGTTATCAATGGCATTAAGGTATGGAATGTAACATGTTTCCTACCATGTTTCAAAGATTGCAGTAGGAACATGTTACATGAGTGTTTAAGACTTCTTTTCTGGTTTCTTTCTTTCTTATGTCTGCAACATCTCTTGTGGTTGCATGCAAGGACGATAGGCCGATAGCAAGAGACCAGATGGGAATTTGTGTACCAAGGATGGATCGCTTGATCGCTATGGCAGGCCAGCCATAAAGGGTAGAACTGGAGGATGGAGATGTGCCATGTTTATATTAGGTAAGTTAACTGTCAGTAGGCTCAAGTTTTGTGACAATAACAAAAACAATGTTTTTTTTCTTATTTTCAAAATTTAAAATTTTAGTTTTAATTTAGATAATAATGAAATTGGTGATGTCAAATTTTGTTATTAATTTCTTTTATGCTGTTTTAGTTGTGTTTTTTTTAAATACTCATTTGATTAATTTTTAATTTTTATATTTTTTGAATTTTAATATTTCAATCCTAATAAACATTAGCACTTAATTTTATTAATTAAAATGATGTAACTTCCTTTTGAATATTATTTAAAATTACTAAGTTGTCATGACATTATGTGCTTCCGTATGAAATTTTTTAAAAAAATGACAAATTTTAACTTAATGAATTTAATGGTTATATTTTTGGGTCATTATTAAAAGCTTCGAAATTTGAAAAGTATTGTGATTAGAATTAGAGTACATAAATTAAATATGCAAGCTTTGCATATTACAAGGACTAATTACAAAATTTGACCATCCATTTAATTGAATTATCAGCTTCGTCTTTTAGTACCATGTTGTCAACATGTGGTCCAAACTTTAAGACAAAAGAAGATGCTCTTTATTTGTCTCAGCCAGTTTTAAGTTACAGTAATGCTTACACATACATAATTGGGGTTTCATTGTTGGCTAACAGTAAATCAAGGACTGGTTACGCTTGCATTCGCGGCGGTGGAGGTGAATTTGGTTCTTTTTACAAAATCTGTTCTAAGACAATCTAATGCAGAGGCAGCCAACAGATTCAGTAGGTGGATGAGAACTATGTACCTTTTCTCTTTAATGGGTGCTTTTCTAAGTGATTCCTACTTGGGAAGATACCTTACATGCGTCTCATTTCAGGTTCTCTACCTTATTGTAAGTAAGCCTCACACAATTATCATGTACTCAGTTCAGGCTTTAATGCACAAATTGAACTGATTTTGATTGGTTTTTGTTGTTGTTTTGGACAGGGGTTGATAGCACTATCGTTGGTCACACAATAGTCTCTACTAAAACCTCAAGGTTGTGGCAAACTAGGACAGTTATGTGAACCTCATTCATCAGCTGAAACTGCTGTATTTTATGTTGCTATATATCTGATTGCTTTAGGCAATGGAGCCTCTGAACCTGCACTTGCTGCATTTGGAGCCGACCAGTTTGACGAGGAGGACAGCACGGAAAAACAATCTAAGAATTCATTTTACAGCTATTTTTATGTGGCCTTAAACATGGGATCCTTGGTTGCTGAGACTGTGTTGGTATATATTCAGAACCTTGGGAACTGGATCTTGGGGTTCTGGATATGTGCTGCTTGTGCAGCGCTTGCATTTTGCTTGCTCTTGTGTGGGACGTTTCAGTACAGGCACTTCAAGGCGGTCGGAAACCCGATATCCAAATTCTCTCAAGTGATAGTAGCTTCCATGAGGAAAATGAACTTTCAAGTACCCTCCAATGGTGAAGGGCTTTATGAAGTTGAAAGGAAGCAAGGCAAAAACAATGAGGTCAGAAGAATACTTCACACCAATGGCTTCAAGTATGTTTTTCTTACAGCTTATGAATTTCTTAATTTGTTTGAATTGGATGTGGTTCTTAACGTCTTAAATGTTTGAATGGCAGATATCTTGATCGAGACGCCATTATCACCCCGGTCGACATGGTCGAACCAGCAAATCCATGGCATCTTTGCACCATCACACAAGTTGAAGAAGTGAAGTCCATTCTAATATTACTACCAATATGGTTCTGCACCGTTTTGTCCTCTGTAGTGTTCATACAAATGCTCTCTCTCTTTGTCGAACAAGGAACAGCCGTGAACAGAACAACAATCTCAAACTTCCATATCCCACCAGCCAGCATGTTTGCATTCGACAGAATAAGCACATCAACATTCATTCTATTGTATGACAAACTGATAGTTCCTTTATACATCAAGGTAACAAAAAGAGAACCCAAGCCACCATCCGAGCTACAAAGAATAGGAATCGGCATAGCCATGGCAATGGCAACCATGATAATCTCAGCCATCGTGGAGCAGCAAAGACTCAAACATGCCGATTCTAAAAACACGAGCGGTTTAAGCATTTTCTGGCAGATCCCACAGTATGTGCTTGTGGGAGTGTCTGAAGCATTTGTGTACGTTGCCCAGATGGAATTTTTTGCGACACAAACACCTGATGGATTGGAAAGCTTGGGGATTGGGTTGTCGATGTCTTCTTCAGCAATGGGTAGTTATATATGTAGCATAATTTTGACGACAGTGATGGCCATTACATCAAGGAATGGGGAAGCAGGTTGGGTTCCACCGGATTTGAATGATGGACATTTGGATCGGTACTTCTTTTTATTAGCTGCATTGACTGCTATTAACTTGGTTCTTTTTGTTATGTGCTAAGAGGTATAATCCCATATCGTTTGAGAACAGAGCTGAAGACATGGAAATGGGGACACAGGAGCAAGATAATGAAGCTTGAGCAAATAGGAGTTTTCTGTTTTTGTTTTTGGATCAAAGATCTATTTTCTATTAATATGAAAAAGAGAGGTTTTTCTAGGCTTAGTTTGGATGGCTAGGGCCACTAGTTTTGGTAAGATTGAAAATAGCACTAGCGGTGGGATTAATTATTATAATAGTCGGATTAAAATTAATAATGAGATATGCATTTAGATTCAAATACAATGATGACGATGAGATGGGAGTAAAAAATGACCATTAAAGACAGAATATTAAAATGATGGTACATAACTTGACTACATTACCAAAAAATGCCGGAAATTAAAAGAAGTTATTGTTTAGGTCATTTTCCCGAAAAATGACAAGAATATTTTAAGAAAATACTTCCAGCTAGTAGTGTTTTCAGGTGAAATGCAGAAAAGTGCATCCACGTGAAAGTGTTTTTAGCGTATTTGTAGGAAAAAGCTTCCAGTTGGAAGCGCTTTTGCCACATAAACTGAAAGCGCTTCCAGGTGGAAGCGTTTTCTCCCAGCAGTCAACACCACAATGGCTAATTAAATAGCCACTCCTCCATCACCCTTAATCGAACCATACTTAAGAGATGCTGCATTTTTGCACATGACCCTTATTGGTCAGGGGTGTAAATTGGACCCCACACTAGTAAGCACGTTGGTGGAAAGGTGGAGACCTAGGACGCACACATTTCACCTTCCATGCTAGAAGTGCACTATCACTCTAGAAGACATACAGTTACAGTTCGGGTTTCCAATGGATGGGCCGGTAGTGACTGGGTTAGTTCACGCAGCCTATTAGAGAGATGTATGCAAGCAACTTTTGAGGCGGATTCCGAATGTAACACCCCTAACCCGTATCCGACGCCAGAACAGGGTTATGGAGCATTACAGAACTTATAACTCAAACAATCATACAATTCGAATTCAATTCTCAAACCAATTAAAAGTCCTTCAAATTCATTCATATAGTCCCTAATACAAGCCCTTAAGGCCCTAAATAGACATTAAAAATGGTTCAGGACTAAACCGAGCACTCAAGGAATTTTTAAAAAAACATGGAAAATTTTCAAAGTGTAGGGGACACACGCCCGTGTGGCCAGGTCATGTGAGTGACACGTCCGTGTCTCAAGCCATGTGGGCATTCAAAATGGGATCACTTGGCCGTGTCCCAGCCCGTGTCCGACCCCGTGTAACTCTCTGACTTGGGTCACATGGCTAGACCACACACCCGTGTGCCAGGCCGTGTACCTTTCGAAATGGCTTCACACTCCCGTGTGCCAAGCCATGTGCTAGGCTGTGTGCAAACTGGAGACTATACTGACTCGTGCCACACGGCCAAGCCACACGCCCGTGTTCTAGGCCGTGCGAAGCTACTGACTTGAATTCTAAAGAAATATCAGGGGACACACGGCTGTGTCACCTGGCCGTGTGTCACGCACGGCTGAGACACACGCCCGTGTAGACAAAAATAAGCCATTTTCCAAGCCCTATTTCTCACCCGAATAGGTTCTAACCTATACACATCAATTTGTATATAACCATGGCATAATTGAGCATTCAAAACCAACCAATATCAAGTTTATATCATGTACTATCCACACATGCAACATGACATCCATAAGCACATTCATTTGACCATTTTTAAACATACCAAAAGCACTTCCAAAGTCTACCTAAATGGTCAATTACATATATGAGACACTGTGCCTAACTTAGCATGCATACACAGTGATAAACCATAAATGTAACATGTTTTAATCCCATGCTTGACATGTTTTTGGATGATTCATTATATAATTTAGTGAATTTGGTGCTCCTAATCATTTAATTTCATGTTTCTATACTTAGGTGAGCATAGGGGAACAAAAGGAGCAGAAAATGGGCCAAAAATGAACAAAACGGGCTGATTTAAGGATCTACACGGCTAAGACCATTCCAAATGGGCTGAGCACACGCCCATGTGAGGCACACGAGCTGGCCATACGCCCATGTGGCAGTCCTTGTCGATATCGCTCCCTGTTTCCCAAACATGTGGAAAAGCCAATTTTTAAGGTTTCTGAGCATTCTAAAGTCTATAAATACACACAAGAAGAGGACCTAAGGGGAGAAGCGGAGCTGAAGGAAGAAAAGACTCGAAGAACGCCAACGGATTCAACTCAGAAGTAGGATCTCCTTCAAGACTGAAGATCTCCATTCAATTTCTCTTGAAGTTTTTGGGTTTCTTTATGCTTTGTTGTTTTCCTAATTTTGAGATGTTTTCCTCCAAAAGTATGAACTAAATTCCCTAGATACCTAGGGAGGATGAAACCTAAGATGGATTTTATTATTTGATTTTTTTCTGAATTATATGATAAATATTTGTTCTTGATCTCAATTATGTATTCTTACTTCATGTTTTAATGTTTTCAGGATATTAATTCATGATTGATGTGCTTATTCAGTGGAGCAAAAGTCCTTGTTTAAGAGTAGGTCTGGCATAATTGAGTGGAGTTGCATGCAATCCTAGAAATAGGATGACATAAATCTACCGGATTAGAGTCAAATCTAATAGGGGAATCCATAGATCGAGTTAATGCGACAATATGGGTTTTAATTAGAAAGAAATTTCAATTAATCAACCTAGAGTCAGTTGTTTTTATTCTCGAAAGAGATATTAACATAAGTTAAGGATTTCTACGGATCAAGACAAGTGAATAAATTGTTTAATTCAGATTTAGAATAATAAGTGAAGTCTAGGTGGATTATTTCCTGGGTATTGTCTCTCTCATCGGTTTTCTTCAATATTTTCCTACTTTATTCTCTGTTTCGTCTTAGTAATTAGATAAGTTAAAATTAGGTTAAAATAAATCCCTTCAATTTATTCGGCTAACTAATAAAAAGATAGTAGCTACTAGTAATTTTAGTCCTCGTGGATACGATATTCCCGACTCACTATAGCTATACTACCATTCGATAGGTGCGCTTGCCTTTTTCGTATTTTAGTTAGTTCGTGACATCATCACAGAGTCTCAATCTCAACCATTTGGCACCTTAAATACCAATTCACAAAACAAATCATTCACATAGCAAATATACCCAACATATCATAAGGCCATTTTCACCTATTTACATATCAAAACATATACCATTTTCAAGCCAAATCAATTGGCTAAATACACAACAAAACATATAGGCCACATTAGTCAAAACACCTATACATGCCATTTAACCAAGATATACAAAATCCAAAGTACCAAAATCAGAGTTTGATAGTGCGACGCGATCTCCGATAACTTCCAAACTGAGCGACCTTTCGAATCACTATAAACACGGAAATTAAAACGGAGTAAGAAATTAAGCTTAGTAAGTTCGTATAACTATTAAATCCAACTTACCAAATCATCCACAATTTAGTTAAGCATAATTAAAACATAGGTAAATACCAATTCGGCCCAAAGCATAACACATAATCACAATTATGTTAGCCATGTATAAATACATCAACTATGAATTACTTCGCATAATTTCACATGAATACTTGAACTGGTTCGTATCAACTCGTATAACCTTGTATCATCATCTGTGCCTGTTGAACCATTTGGAATACTATCAGATACTCGGATATCTCGCACACTAAGTGACAATACGTGGTCAAAACCACCTCTATCTCATATCTCATATAGATGCTCACTCTCGAGCCATCACTAGGTCTGCTCACACAAGCTGTCGGTCAACACGTAGCTACACGGTGCTGCTCACATAAGCTGTAAAGTAACCGCAACACATGCTAAAAACTCAGCCACCGGTAGGACGTACAAGACCAGCACCCAAAACACGGTAACCCCTAATGGCATGTCATCTGTATCCTATCTATTCCTAAGGTTCAACCGGGATCCATACATTGCCTATACCTAGTAGAGAATTTCAGTAGTGTCGTATCATCACAATTATATCAATTAAGCATTTAAACACATATATGATTTAATGCTTGTTAACATACGAACTTACCTCGAATTAGTATGAAGAAAATCGACCAATCAATCCACTACTTTATCTTTGCCTCGATCTAATTCCGAACGTGGCTTTTCTTGATCTAAATCATCAAATTTAACTAATTCAATACTTATTCTATTCAATTCAATCCAATATCATGTTATGGAAAAATTACCATTTTACCCTTATACTTTTGACCTTTTTACAATTTAGTCCCTAGGCTCGTAAAATGAAATTCATGCAAATTGATCTACACCCAAGCTTAGCCAAATTTTATAGGTGCTTATAGAAACCCATACATTCCACAAGTTCACACATTTAACACATAATTTTCACATTTCTCAATTTAGTCCCTATTTGATAATTTCATTAAAAATTCTTTAACAAAAGTTGTTTATTTAACAAAAAGGATTCATTTTCTTCCATTAAACTTCAAAAACAACTAACATGCTCTCATGGGAAAACCCTAGGCTTTCAATCATTTTACAAATTGGTCCCCTAGTTAGCTAGGGTAAGCAACAACGATCCCGAAAACATAAAAATCATTAAAAACAGACTCGAAAATCACTTACATGCAAGGATTTCTTCTAGCCGATATTTCCAATCTCCAAAAGCCTATTTTTTTCTTGTATTTTCGGTTGGTGGGATGAACCAAAAAGATGATAATTTTGTTCCTTTTATTTAATTAAGTTTTAATCACCTAATTACATTTTTACCCTTACCTAACTTTAAAATTTTCATAAATACCATGCCATGCACATCCACTAACTCAATTAGTGGTCTAATTACCATATAAGGACCTCCACTTTAAAGTTCTATAGCTATTCAACACTTTTAGCTAATAGAACACAACTTTCACACTTTACGCGATTTTGTCCTTTTTCACAGATTGAGCATACAAACGATAAAATTTATTAACAAAATTTTTATACCATAATTCTAAAATATTGTAGATATTAAAATAATATTAAAATAAATTTTATGATGTCGGATTTGTGGTCCCGAAACCACTGTTCCGATTTCACTAAAAACGGGCCGTTACACCGGATACCATTTTTGGAGCCCGGATAGATATGAATTAGCTAAGAAGAAATTTCGGTGGGCTCGATGAGGATTAGAATGAAGTCCAAAGAGAAAAATGCGTTCGGGCGTACATCCTTATGATTATCGGGGGTCTCCTAATGCCCGATAAGTCACAAAATCTCGTCCATTTAAGGGGCTTCTAAAACACATCAATTTTAGAGAAGCAGAAAACTCAAATGGAGGTCAGCCGTGTTGGCAACATTGTACTGAGAGGTATGTCGGACGGTGGCACAATAAAAAATCAAAATCTATGATTGCATGCTACTACTATAATCATGGGCGCGATACTGACTACTATTTTTACATCCTCGAGTGGACTACCCTTATACATTCCCACTCGTAATAAGATAAAATTCATTAGTTAAAATATTTACCATAATAAAATTATTTAAATTTTAAATTGTTATGTTAACATATTATTTCAATAGGCGGAATCATGGGCCGAGTTACGTGGTTTACTTGACGAGCTTCGAGATATGCGGCTTCTGTTAGATCAACAATCGGAAGCGAAGGTATGTGTTTTTTTAATTTTTAATTATATAATATTAACGTAATTCATTTAAAAATTAGTAGTAAAATAACTAAAATTTTTATTATTTTAATATAGTTTGAATGGACGCCTTACTCCGATTTGGTAATTCTAAAATGCATCCCATCGGAATTCTTGGTCAATCCCAACATCTAGCATGCGAAGGTGCCATTGGTAGTGTACACTACCGTGAAGATGCATAAGTTGGATAAAGTGTTTGGCAATTCGGGTTCTGACAATCGATTCCAGTGGCACCCAAAAACCTCGATGATTTGCATTCTGTTGACATACGGGGGAAGACGGATGAGAATTGGACTACATTCCATGCCCAATATATCAACATGTGGAACAATAGGTATGAGTTTTTACCTATTTGCGAGCTTATTGTTGTTCCCAAGTTAGCCTGCTATCCGAAGTACATGCTATGGTTTAGGGCAGACCACCGCATACGAGGAGGCCACGAAAATGCCTAGGAATCCAAGGCAAAGAGGCCACAACGGAGTTGATGAGGTGGGTTCATTGTCTATAACGACGCAAGAACTGACACCGATGGTCGCACCACCTCCTGGTCAGTATGACTCGAGTTATTCTGGTGCTTATAATAACCTTTTTTTTTTCATAAACACCACACATTGCACCACATTTTCCTACTTCTACTTGGATGTCAAGTTTTGCTTATGGACCTTCGTCCTCGACATATTACACGCTGATGCTATCGACATTTCCGACGACTATGCTGCAGACGATGACGTATAGGCTATCTATGTTTGGCGCACCGATCGGAAGTCCAGTCGTTATGTGCAAACACCTCTGGGATTACCGTTCTACCAAGGTAGACCATCTTCGCAACCACTTATTCCTAGATCGGAGGATACACGATGGCAACCGAGGAGCAACCAATCGCAATCAACTACAGACGAAGGCGAAGAAGATTAGAGGCGAAAACCACAACCTGTATCGGAGGTTGAACCAAGAAGGAATTCGGCTCGCAACTATCGACCACCGCGATGTGGCACACATTTTGACCAAGGATTGGATTGATTTATTTTATTTTTGTACTTGTCATGTAAATTTTTAAAACAAATACGCAATGTTTTTTATTGTATTGAAAACGTCATACCTAACGGGGTCGACAGAAGCACAGAATCGATATTTAAGGGGCGATACTCTCATCTAGTTGGGTCCGATGATTTTCTACCTAATTCTTGCCCGAAGTTTTGACAATTGTATGTTCTAGTTAAAAGCCAATCGCCCTATGTTCTCTGATAAAAAAACGATCCAGCTCTCGGTGTCATGCACTTCACCGTTGTAATAAACAATAGCATTAATTCATCCACTCGTTTTCAACGAAATAACCTGTTCCACATGTTCGTAACAAAAAAAATCATGCAGAGAAATACTGTTGTAATTAAATATGAACAACAAAAAATGATCCTTACTTTATGCAAATTGCGTGGTAGCTGCAAATTACCCCTAATATGCAAACTTCTCTTATTCTGATTTTCTTTCAATTTTCTTTGCCCGTAAATTCCTTATGGCAATCAACCCTGAAATAGCTTGCTTTTATAGACCCGAGGATGAGTGCCAACTGATTCAGAAAATTTTCTCGAGCTAGTAGGAGTTGAAATTCTTAGAGAGAAAGCGCTCCACATAGAACGCTTTGTAACACCCCCTAACCCTAAATCGTTACCAAAATAGGGTTACGGAGCATTACCGGACCTTTCAGACATATTACTAAACTTACACAAATAAATAACATACATATTGTAAAACATTCATAATGTCTCTTTTATGGACCCTCGAGGCCCAATATACGTGTTAGAAGTGAATCGGGACTAGTTCGAGTGCTCGAGAAATTTTTCATGAAATTCTAAATTTTTTTTTAACAAATACAGGGCTCACACCGTGTAGACCGGATCGTGTTGGCTCAATATAACCCCTTTATAATTATCTAACCAACCCTGCAAACTTAAAACATACCCAATTCAAACCAATATCACAACCATTACAATTTTATATACAATTACATTTAAAACATATCAAGACAACAACCTGATAATCTATTCACTAAATATTCACAACATTAAGATTAGTTTAGAAATTTCATTCTATTTCAATTTCAAAGTTTAATATCATATGTGTCATTTTATCTTCTTATTCTATCATATGTCTATTCAAATAACATATGTCATCTATTACAACCAAAATCCACCATGACACATATACAAAACCTAGGTACGTGCCACCTTTACCAAAAAGAAATACATATATCACCAAGTTTCTAAGGTCGGGATCGGCTCTGGATGCTGGACCGGATCGTTTAACTTCTACTAACCTGCGCACGGAAAACAATCGTACGCTGTGTATATTATACTCAGTGGTATTACTATAATTCAAATTTGTAAATCATGCAAATAAGTATACTTATTCAATTTATACTTTTATCCTATTAATAACTGATACATATTAAATCAATTTATTTAATAATAATAGTAACTTTTCAAACTTGTATCCAATTGAATTCATACAATATTTCACTATCTCATAATTCATTCCATTCCAACATCTCATATCAATATTTCTTTCATTTCATATATAAAATTATTCAATAAAATTTATATTATCAAAATTTATTCATTTTCCCCTATTAACATGATTTGGACTTTGACGGATACACAGATCCAACCAAACACACCAATATGGCACCCAGTACCTCATAGGATAGTTCGAAGCAATAAGTTGACACCCAGTGTCTCATCGGCGATGCCGAAGTAAGTTGGTACCCAGTACCTCATCGAATCTATCTGAAGTGATATAATGAATAATTCAAATTAGCATATACATTAGTTAAAATTTAGCATTTAATAATAAATAATTCAAATTGTTGTAATACAAATCAGAATTTCTCCCGAGTTACTCTCCGACAATCTTTTCCTTTCCCTTCTGAGTCGATGTCTCCTGTTCGATGTTAGCTACGAAAATTAAAATTAAAATAATTTACAATTATTAATACAACAATTATTCACATCAAATACTTGAATTTCCTATTTAACTTTTACCTTAATTCCAATTTAATCCTTAACCAAAATCATCTATTTTTCCATCCCAATTCATACCTTATTTATATTCAATTTTCAACCAAACTTAAACTTAACTCTCTAATTTTCATCATAAATACCTAATTTTTAATTTCTTGCAATTTAGTCCCTATTACACAAAATTTATAGCCTATTCTACAATTTAATCATTCTCCCACTTCTAACTTGAAATTTTATTAATTCAATCCCTAATTCACACTTTTACTCAACAAAATTAGTATTTAAAAATCTAATAACTTCCAAAATTTCAACATATATCTAGTAGTATTTTGTTCTAGGATCATAAAAACTCAAAAATTACAAGAAAATGACTTAAATTGACTTACCAATTTGAATTTGAACCTTTGAAGACCCTAAATTCTTTTCTTTCCTTTTCTTTCTTCTTTCACTTTGTTTCGTCCCTCACCTATTCTATTTCTTTTGTTTTATTTCTTTTGTTATATATATATATAATGTAATATTAATATAATATATAATAATAATTATAATAAAAATCTTAACTAAAAATCTTTGATATTTCAATGTTAAGCCTCAATTAACTAAAATGGCATAATTTCCTATTTAGTCCTTTTTACTTTCTTTAATCTATAATTAAACTTTTACCTTTATTACAATTTAATCCTTTTTCTTAAGTACTCCTAATTAAATCAAATTCACCTAACAAGAACCTAATTAAACACACAACTAGCTTCGTAAATATTTATGAATTCGTTTTACTAAGACGGAGGCCCGACAACACATTTTTCCGATGTCCGTGAATTTTAGTCATTACATTTCTCCCCCTTAATAAATTTTGTCCTCGAAATTTACCTGAAAAGAGATAAGGGTACTGAGATCTCATTGTTTCTTCTGGTTCCCGTGTTGCTTCCTCCACATTATGACTTCTCTACAATACTTTCACTAAAGGAACCCGTTTATTTCTTAACTCTTTTACTTCCCGAGGTAATTCTGAACCGGCTCTTCTTCATAAGATAAATCAGGTTGAATTTTTATATCTTCAGTAGAAATGACATGGGAATGATCCGATCTTTATCTCTGTAGCATAGAAACATGAAAAACATCATGGATTTTCTATAGTTCTGGAGGTAAAGCTAGCCGATAAGCAACTGACCCAATTCTTTCCACAATCTCATATGGCCCAATAAAACGAGGGCTCAGTTTTCCTTTCCGACCAAACCTCAAGATTTTCTTCCAATGTGACACCTTAAGAAATACTTTAACACCGATAGAATACTCTATATGCCGACGCTTCAAATCTGCATATGATTTCTGTCTGTTAAAAGTTGCTTTTAATATCTCTCGAATCTTCTTAACCATTTCTTCTATTTCTTGAATTAACTCCGGCCCAATTATTTTTCTTTTACTCAATTTCATCCAGTATACAGGCGACTGACATTTTCGACGATATAGAGCCTCATACAGAGCCATTTGAATACTTGATTGGAAACTATTATTATAGACAAACTCTGCCAACGGCAAATAATGTTCTCAACCTGATTCAAAATTAATGATACAAGCTCGTAGCATGTCTTCTAGAATCTGAATCACCCGTTCAAATTGTCCGTTAGTTTGCGAATGAAAAGCTATATTGAAATTAAGTCGAGTACCCAAATACTCACGTAATTGTCTCCAAAACCTCGATGTAAATCGCGGATCCCGGTCAGAGATTATAGATAAAGGAATACCATATAATCTCACAATCTCCCGAATATAAACCTCAACAAGCTTATGAAGTGAACAATCAGTCCTGACTGCTTTGTAAGCCGATCAACAATCACCCAGATGGCATTTTTCTTACTTGCTGATAATGGTAACCCCGTCACAAAATCCATCGTAATACAGTCTCATTTCCACTCGGGAATATTAATAGGCTGTAATAATCCAGTAGGAACCTGATGCTCTGCCTTTACCCGTTGACAAGTCAAACACTTACTAACATATTCAACTATATCTCTTTTTATCCTTGGCCACCAGTACAACTTCCGCAAGTTCTGGTACATTTTTGTTCCTCTGGGGTGTAAAGCAAACGCACTATCATGTGCTTCTCAGAGAATCAACTCTTTTAACTCAGAAAGAGCTAGAACACAAATCCGATTTCGGAACCTTAAGCAATGTTTATCAATGCTGAAATTTTCTACCATACTATTCTGTACCATTTCTCTTTTCTTCATCAACTTGTCATCCTCTAGCTGTTGGTCTAATCTGATCAAACATCACTGGTTTAACTCTCAACTCAGCAAACAAACTTCCATCATCACTGATACTGAGTTGCGCAAACATTACTCGTAATTCAACTGCAGCTTTCTTACTCAATGCATCAGCTACTACATTTGCCTTTCCCGAATGATAATCTATAACATAATCATAGTCTTTTAGAAACTCAATCCACCGACGTTGTCTCAAGTTCAACTCCTTTTGAGTTAAAAGATATTTGAGACTTTTGTGATTAGTATAAATATAACATTTCTCACCGTACAAATAGTGTCTCCAGATCTTCAATGCAAAAATTACAGCAACTAACTCTAGATCATGTGTCGGGTAATTACGCTCGTGTGGTTTCAGTTGACGAGATGCATAAGTTATTACCTTTCCATCTTGTATTAACACACAACCCAAACCACTTAAAGAAGCGTCGCTATACACAACAAAATCTTTTCCCGACTCTGGCAAAGTCAAAATCGGTGCTTCAGTCAACATTTGCTTCAACATCTCAAAACTTTTCTGACACTGATCATCCCAAATAAAAGGAACATTCTTTTGTAACAGCTTCGTCATCAGCAATGTTGTTTTCAAGAATCCATTTGCAAATCTTCTATAGTATCCAACTAATCCCAAAAACTACGTACCTCAGACACATTCCTCGGTGCTTTCCACTGAACAATTGCTTCAACCTTTTTCGGATCAACTCTGATTCCATCTGCAGACACAACATGTCCTAAAAATATCACCTCTGATAACCAAAATTCACACTTGCTAAGTTTCCCATATAAATGTTTCTCCCGTAATATCTGTAAAACAATTCTAAGATGCTGATCATGTTCCGATCCTGACTTTGAATAAACCAATATATCATCAATGAAGTCCACCACAAACTGATCTAAATATGGTTGAAAAATACCGCTCATAATATCCATAAAAGTGGCTGGGGCATTAGTCAATCCGAAAGGCATTACTAAAAATTCATAGTGGCCATACTGTGTTCGAAATGTTGTCTTCAATACATCACTTTCTTTCACATTTAACTGATAGTAGCCTGATCTCAAATCAATCTTCGAAAACACAGAAGCTCCTTTCAATTGATCGAATAATCATCAATGCGAGTTAACGGATATTTATTCTTGATCGTTACCTTATTTAACTACAGGTAATCAATATTCGCATCAAACCATCTTTCTTTTTAACAAATAAGACCGGCACTCCCCACGATGAAATACTAGGTCGAATGAAGCCACGGTCTAACAAATCTTGTAACTGTACCTTCAACTCTTTTAATTCTGTGGGTGACATACGATATGAAGGTGTTGAAATCGGAGCTGTACCAGGATAAACTTCAATCACAAACTCAACCTCTCTGTCTGGTGGTAATCCCAATAGTTCTTTAGGAAAAACATCAAGGAACTCACAAACAGTTTGAATTTTGTTGCATTGGCTTTCAACAGAATCAGAATTGACAACATAAGCCAAATAAGCTGCACAACCCTAATGAAGTAGTTTATTAGCCTGAATCGCTGAAATGATACGTGTTGACCCACTAGTACGAATACCATTTACCTCAATCTTGCCTCCATCTTCAGCCTGAATACTAAACTTCTTTTTATAACAATCTAAAACCACCCAATGCTTGGACAACCAATCCATTTCCAGAATTATATCAAAATCACCAAATGACATTATTAGCAAGTCAACAGAGAAAATTCTATTATGTAACATTAACGGGCATCTTCGACATACTTGGTTTATGGACACTGTTTGTCCCAACGGACTAGACACCTCTATAGATACTCTAGACATTTTAGATTCTAACTTTCCCGACTCAACTAGTTTTGAATTAATGTACGAGTGTGAAGACCCGGGGTCAATTAAAGCATAAATAGGTTCTGAATACAGTAAAAATATACATGTTACCAAGTCATAAGCATCGCCTTATTCTCGAGTCCAGAATACATATGCTCTAGCTAGTACTCTAGCCTCTGACTGCTGAGTAACTATATCGCTCCCTCTCCTTGCACCCCCTCCTCTAGAAACTGAACCGCCTCTACCCGATCCTCTGCCTCTAGCAGTAGATACTGACCTTTGTGATGTCACGGGTGCAACACTTTCACCTTTCAGGCAATCTCTAATAAATGATCTGTAGAGCCACATCGGAAACAACCTCTAGTTAATTTCCAGCATTCACCTCTATGTTTCTTCCCGCAGTGCTCACAATCTGGAATCTCAATGTCCCGAGATGGACCTCTCACGCTGCCAGTGGAGACTGTCGTCTGTTTCCCTCCACTTCTATCACCTCTGTCTGATCTAAAACTGGGTCTCCAACCACCGCGAGATTCTCTTGATCTTTTCGGTTGAGGATTTGAACTAGTAGTTCTGGTACGTTTCCCTGCCGATCGAGTAATTTCGGGCTTTTTATCGAGACCTAAAACTTGCTCCACCATTTTTGCTCTTTCAACCAAATCTACAAATTCAGTAATCCAGTGAGATACCAACTATACCTTTAATTCATCTTACAAACCCCGTAGAAATCGTTTACAACTGTCAGCTTCTGTCGGTACAAATTCTGAGGCATATCTGCTAAGTCTGGAAAATTCCAGTTCATAATCCACCACTGACATCTCGCCTTGTTTCAGCATTAAAAATTCTTGCTTTTTATCTTCTATATACAGTTCTCCAACATATTTCTTCTGAAATTCTTTCTAAAATAAATCCCAAGTTACCTGCTCTGTCGGTAAATATCGGATCACTAATTCCCACCATAAGTAGGCTTCCCCTTGTAATAATGAGAGCACACAACAAACTCTCCCGGGGGGTACATTCTAACTGCTGTAAAACTCTCTTTGTTGACTCCATCCAATTTTCATCAGTGGATGGATCAACTCCTTTCAAACCCAAAAATTCAGTGGCACCGTATTTACGTAATTCTTTGGTTGGGGCCTGTCTAGTAGAAGAAGTAGATGTCGTAGCAGGTGCAGTCCCCGCTACTCGTTGCAAGGCATCAGCTATAACTCTCAGTAAATGGGATTTATCTCTGTCTCTAATATTTTCCCATTCTATATTAGGAGGTTGATTACCTAATAGATTTACACCTGGTGTAGCTGATTCTATTTCATCTAATTCTCTATCTCCGGTGTACATTTCTTGATCTACATCGTCCATAAGTTCATCCGACATTTTAACTATAAAACAAAATAAATAATTATATCAGCATCCAAATCTCGACTCAATTTCGACTCAACAGTGACATGTACCTCTAGACTCATTTACGAGCTCGATTTAGTCCGACAATCGGCTAAACCTGAATAGCTCTGATACCAACAATTGTTGAGTCTAAAGGTATTACAATTACATTTAAAACATATCAAGACACCAACCCGATAATCTATTCACTAAACATTCACAAGCATCATTAAGATTAGTTTAAAATTTTCATTCTATTTCCATTTTAAAGTTTAATATCATATGTGCCATTTTATCTTCTTATTTTTTCATATGTCTATTCAAATAACATATGTCATCTATTACAACCAAAATCCACCATGACACATATACATAACCTAGGTACATGCCATATTTACCAAAAAGAAATATATACATCACCAAGTTTCTGAGGTCGGGATCGGCTCTGGATGCTGGACTGGATCGTTTAACTTCTACTAACCTGCGCACGGAAAACAACCGTATGCTGAGTATATTATACTCAGTGGTATTACTATAATTCAAATTTGTAAATCATGCAAATAAGTATACTTATTCAATTTATACTTTTATCCTTTTAATAACTGATACATATTAAATCAATTTATTTAATAATAATAATAGTAACTTTTCAAACTTGTATCCAATTGAATTCATACAATATTTCACTATCTCAAAATTCATTCCATTCCCACATCTCATATAAATATTTCTTTCATTTCATATATAAAATTACTCAACAAAATTTATATTATCAAAATTTATTCATTTTCACCTATTAACGTGATTCGGACTTTGACAGATACACAGATCCAACCAAACACACCAATATGGCACCTTGTGCCTCATCGGATAGTTCGAAGCAATAAGTTGACACCCAGTGTCTCATCGGCCATACCGAAGTAAGTTGGTACCCAGTATCTCATTGAATCTATCCGAAGTAATATAATGACACCCAGTGTCTCATTGACTCGAAGTCGAAGTAACCCTGAACACTTCCAATCCTATGGCATGCCAACTATATCCGACTTAACCCGACTAGTTAATAGGGTATTAAAATCACTTTTCAACATCAAATCAATACATATTTCAAATAATCACATTTAATCATACTTTGATTCAATTCAAATCATTTTCCAACTTTCAATCAATTTACAATTTAATTACACATATATATTCACTATTCAATCCAATTCACATTCAACTCAAATATCAATACTTACCTTAAATTTCACTTATCATGCACATTAGTTAAAATTTAGCATTTAATCATAAATAATTCAAATTATAGTAATACAAACCAGAATTTCTCCCGAGTTACTCTCCAACAATCTTTTCCTTTCCCTTCTGAGCCGATGTCTCCGGTTCGATGTTAGCTACGAAAATTAAAATTAAAATAATTTACAATTATTAATACAACAATTATTCACATCAAATACTTGAATTTCCTATTTAACTTCTACCTTAATTCCAATTTAATCCTTAACCAAAATCATATATTTTTCCATCCCAATTCATACCTTATTTATATTCAATTTTCAACCAAACTTAAACTTAACTCTACAATTTTCATCATAAATACCTAATTTCAAATTTCTTGCAATTTAGTCCCTATTACACAAAATTTATAGCCTATTCTACAATTTAATCATTCTCCCACTTCTAACTTGAAATTCTATTAATTCAATTCCTAATTCACACTTTTACTCAACAAAATTAGTATATAAAAATCTAATAACTTCCAAAATTTCAACATATATCTAGCGGTATTTTGTTCTAGGATCATAAAAACTCAAAAATTATAAGAAAAGGACTTAAATTGACTTAACAATTTGAATTTCAACCTTTGAAAACCCTAAATTTTTCTTTCCTTTTCTTTCTTCTTTCTCTCTATTTCGTTCCTCACCTATTCTGGTTCTTTTGTTTTATATATAATATAATAATAATATAATATAATGTAATATTAATATTAATATAATAATAATAATATATTATAATAAAAATCTTAACTAAAAATTTTTGATATTTTAATGTTAAACCGCCTCAATTAATTAAAATGGCTTAATTTCCTATTTAGTCCTTTTTACTTTCTTTAATCTATAATTAAACTTTTACTTCTATTACAATTTAATCCTTTTTCTTAAGTACTCCTAATTAAATCAAATTCACCTAACTATAACCTAATTAAAAACACAAATAACTTTGTAAATATTTTTAATAAATATTTACTAATTCATTTTACTAAGACAGAGGCTGACAACACATTTTTCTAATGCCCGTGAATTTTAGGTCATTACACGCTTTTTCATTACATGTCAAAGAAAAGTATTGAAAGCGCCTCCAACATGACACGTTTTCTTGCCACATCAATTGAAAACGCGTCCAGCTGGAGACGCTTTCAGCGTTTTTCTCTGACATGCACTAAAAAAGTGTCCTACATGGAGCGCCTTCTCTTTAAGAATTTCAACCCAAACTTTTAACCACTCAACCATCACATATCCCGGGATTCCCAGGATATATTTTGTAAACCTATATCAATGTTCGAAAATAATGCACTGGAATTTTTAATCAAATCGAGTAGTTCAAGTTTCGATTATGATGTAAAATTGAATTTTACAATTTAAATAATTTAAATATCTGATTGGTGTAAATGCGATGCCTCTAAAAATCGAATTAAATAATTATTAACTTTACATCTCAAAAAATTATAAAAAAATTATATATATAAAAATTTTAAAAATTTATATATATTAAAAATTTTAAAAAATAATATATAAAAATTAAAAAAATATAAAAATAAACCTTAAACCCTAAAATTCAAAAACCCTAAACCATAACCCTAATTAAAAAACAAAACACTAGCCCTAAATAAAACGTTTTTAGGTAAAATGCAGGAAAACGCTTCCACATGGACGCGCTTTTCTACCTTTCACCTGGAAATGTTGTTAACTGGAAGTGTTTTCGTAAAATCGACTTGTTCCCATCATTTTTGGAGAAAATAGCCTAAACACGTAAATTTTTTTTATTTTCAGCATTTTTGGGATATTTAGTCATATAATCTCAAAAAATATTAAACTTCAAAAATTGTATATATAATAAAAAATAAAAAATATCAAAATTATGTACATATTAAATAATAAAATAAATTTAAATTAAATATAAATTATTAATAAAATTCAAAATTATACATATTTATTAATAAAATATATTAAAATGATTTGATATTAATATTATATTTATATAAAAATAAAATTAGAGGAAAAAAAAGAAGTGGAAGGAGTAAAATAGAAATTAGCTCATCCCAGTGAGATTTTAATGTGTTGTATATATGAAAAAAAAAATTATTGGTTTAAAAACAGTTTTAAGTTATTGTTTTAATTTAATTTCGTTATAATAAAAAGATAAAAAAATATTAATTAAGAAAACTTTGTTTAGTATTTAAATTTTCAAAACTAACAGAATGATTACTCAACTGTTAAGTGTCATTAATGAAGTAACGTCATTTCATATGGTATGTTAAATATATCAATTTTTTTTATAGTAATCTTATTTTTCTGCTAAGATTTTGTCTGTTATAGAGAGTGATTGTTATACACTTGTTATACATAGAGGTGTTCATGGGTCGGGCTGGGTTCGGGCAGGGCTCAACTAAAAATTTAGGCCCATTCATCGGGCTCGGGTCGGGTCGGGCCCAAAAAATGGGCCTGAATTTTTTCCTAAGCTCGACCCATATAAAAATGCTAAAACCCGGGCCCGGCCCAGCCCGCCCGTATTAAAATTTTATATTATTTTATATAATTTTTAAATATATATAATACATCAAAAATACTAAAAAAATCAAAATAAATATTTCTCAACAAATTGAAAATAAATTTTAAAAAAATATGTAGACTTAAAAAACACTAAGATAGATGTAACTTAACAAGCAAATACCTCTAAAATAATAATAAAATTAACAAATGCCTTTAAAATAATAACAAAATTAACAATAAAATAAGTTTTATACAATATTCAATCAATAACAACAAAATAGTAGCAATATAATAGTAATATGGTAGCAAAATAGGGAGAAAACAACAAGAAAATAACATTAAAAAAATAGTAGATTTTTGTTGTCATTTAGTGAATTCGGGCCGGGCCAGGGCCAAAAATACCTTACTCGAGGCTCGGCCCATTTTTTAAACGGGCCTTATTTTTTGTCCAATCCCATTTTTCGGGCTTATATTTTTGCTCAAACCCTCCCAAATTTAGGTCGGGCCGCCTGACCCATGAACACCTCTAGTTATACACTTATAACAACGTATTGTTATAAAATAATAATAGTTGTAAATCTACAATAGAATTAATATCGTGATAAAGAAAGTGAGAATTAAATCAAAAAAATTAAAAGATGTAAAATAGGTGCATATATTACTGCTTTTATACATATTTTATTTTGTATTTTTTTGACATGATTAATTATGAAGTTTATAATTCTAATAAGTTCAATTAATTTGTATGAGTTATCAAATTAAATTAATTAATTAATTTATCATGAGTTATTAAATTCAAGTAATCAATTTATAAGTTTATGGTGTTCTAAATTTTATTAAGGAACTTAATAGTTTATTGAATTAATATCTTTAATTCTACTCATTAAACATTATTTCCATTAATAGAATATGATTTATAGATTTCTTTTCATGCGAAATTTAAACATTTTATTGAAATAATATTCTAATTAAGATTATTTTTATTTAATAAATTACCATTAATAGGTTTAATTATATGAAATAGGTATAATTTTACTAAAATTTTCAACAATATATATTATAGAGAACTAATTTAATAGTTATAAAAAATTAAAATAATATATTTAAAAAAAACCCAAAATATGAGACCTTTAAAATAATAATAATAATAAAAGAAGAAAACTTACCCCATCGTAATCATAGGGTTTGGCTTACTTTGTGATTGTCCTGGCGTGCCGTGGACCGATGACCAGAACATAAACTTTACCAAAGTTTCCCAATGCTTTGCTTTGTCTGAAGATAATCCCCCCATTTTACCCGCCCAACATCTCCCGTCAGGTAAATTTCCTCATCCCGACAAAGCTAAACAAAATAATATTAGCAACCCAAAATTCTACACGCTTAACTGCCTTAACTTTTGGTCTTAATGTGTTTCAGTTTCTTGCATTTTTCTGTTTCTGCTTTAAAGTAAGGGCATTGAATAACACCCTTAAACATTTGTGTTGTTGCTGGAATCTTGTTTAAAGCTTTGATGGGGTTTGCTAATTGAAAAACATGTTTTTTGCCTTTTGTTTTTCTTTACTCAAATATGTGATCATGCGTTGGGAATCGTATTAGCCATCGAGGAATTCAGAGTGGGTGTCTCTGATTATTTAGGATTAATTGTTGAAAAGTTTATCATTTTAGTTCTTGGAATATTGCCTTTCTCTACCTGGGGTTTGTGCCTGTGAGATGGACTTGAAATGATGAATGAGGGTGTTGTATTATTCACTATAATTTTATTTTTAACCATTTATTAATATTGTTTTCGTATTGTTTTTTACGAAAATGTAATTTGTTAATTACTATTGCTTTCAGGTTTTCAAGGTTATTATGGTTGCTGGATGTAACCTGAAGAGGGCTCGCGGTCTTTTCAGGTATGCTCGTGAATTATGTCTTCTGTTATACATGACATGCTACTATGTGTTCTCCTGAGGCGTTTGGTAACCAGAATCCGTGCCTAATGATTCAAAGGCACCGTGCAATAACAATATTTCAAGCCTCTATATGTCTGAGTTATGTGTTAGATGTAGGAAACCCCTTTTTGTTGTATACAATTTTCAATTTCCAAGTTGCCATAGAGCAGAGCAAAATCAACCAAGTGATACTGTTAGAATTAAGACTGAGAACATGGCGAGTCTATTAAGTATTGAGATTGTTGAAGATTTGTATATAATCATGTCTCGATAGCAGTGCATTATGGAAGGCAGGTTTTCTTTTTATATATATATACACCTTTTTTTCAGTTGTTTTCGATCTTATATTTACTTGCGTCCCCTCTGATATGTTCTAGATTTTATTGATAACATTGTTAAAACTTGTAGGTGTTGTAGTAGCAGTATGTTCTTTGAAAGAGTCCGTTATAAGTCTCCCATTGGTTTGTAACAGATATGCTACTGACAGGGTCAAAAGATACTCAACTCCGTGAAAGCAACAGCCAAAAAGTTCACCCTCAACCAATGGAAGACAGAATGAAGCAGAATCCAGAAGCTATGGAAGCTTTTATATCCAAAATATTTACAAATATTTCCTCCCTTAAGTCGGCCTATATTCAACTCCAAACTGCTCATACTCCTTATGACCCTGAAAAAATTCAAGCTGCTGATAAACTTATAATTTCCGAGCTGAAGAATCTATCCGAACTAAAGCACTTCTTCAGAGAAAACAACCCGAAGCCAGTGTCTGTTTCTCCTCAGGATTCTCACTTAGCTGCTGAGATTCAAGAGCAACAGAGCCTGCTGAGAACCTATGAAGTTATGGTAAAGAAGTTCCAGTCTGAAATTCAGAATAAGGATTCGGAGATTCGTCAGTTGCAGCAGCAAATTGAAGTGGCAAATCAGAAGAAAGTGAAGCTAGAAAAGAACCTAAAGCTTAGGGGGTTGTCTATGAAGGAATCTGAAGGCTCGGGGGAAGCAAACGGATTCTTCCCTGTGGATTTGACCCCTGAGCTCTTTGTATCAGCCGTTGAATCTGCTTTCAAAGCTATTCATGATTTTTCTAAACCATTGATCAACATGATGAAAGCTGCTGGCTGGGACCTTGATGCTGCCGCTAACTCGATCGAACCCAATGTTGTATATGCCAAGAGAGCTCATAAAAAATACGCATTTGAGTCCCATATTTGCCAGAGAATGTTCAGTGGGTTTCAAGAGGAGAATTTCTCAATTACTTTAGATAATCTTACAGTCAATAAAGAGAGCTTCTTCCACCAATACCTGATTCTGAGGGAGATGGATCCGTTGGACGTGCTAGGCCAGAATCCTGATTCCGTATTCGGGAAATTCTGCAGGAGCAAGTACCCTGCGGTCGTCCATCCAAAGATGGAAGCTTCATTCTTCGGAAACTTGGACCAACGGAATTATGTAATCGGAGGTGGGCATCCTCGGACTCCATTTTACCAAGCCTTTCTAAAATTAGCCAAGTCTATATGGCTTTTGCATAGGCTAGCTTGTTCATTCGATCCTAACGTGAAGATCTTCCAAGTTAAAAGGGGAAGTGACTATTCAGAGGTTTATATGGAAAGTGTAGTGAACAACTTGATAATGGATGAAACTGATGAGAAACCTAAAGTTGGGCTAATGGTCATGCCTGGCTTTTGGATTGGCGGCATCGTCATTCGGAGCCGAATTTATCTTTCAGGAATGAAGGTTAATGAGTAATTACAAGCTCTATGCCAAATCTTTGTTCCAGTACGTAACATCTATTAAGCGTGTGCAGTTTTCCTTTATAATGTGTTGTTATTGCTCTCTACTTCTGCAATTGTATCACAAGTAGCTCTTTATTTCTCGATCAATCGAACCATGTAATGTCATGATCCATGAGTATTCAGTCAATTGAATCAACCCGCATTTAGTCAAAGGATCATGTTTGAGTGAGGGCAAATTATCTTAATCCAATAAACGCTAGAGATTTTATAATCTAGAAAATATATGATTCAGGATAGTTGATGAAAGATATGCCAAGGTTCACGTTTGATTGATTTTGCCGAGAACCCACTCATCCACATGATCTCTTTCTGGTCAAAAGTCTATCACATCCTATCCTTTTTGCTCAATCAAATGAATATATGTACATGCACCAAAAAGTCAAACAACATTCCCCACATGCTCTTATTCTATAATAAACTGCAAATAATATTGTAAAATCAAATGGGAATTTGTACAGATAAACCATGGATGATTACTATATATTTATACTGAGATTTGATTATATAAACTCATTGTTGTCTTGTAGCTCCAAAAACTGCGCACTCGGCGGCAATTTAACATAACCTGACACAGAATTATTCATAAACCATATTCTTATTTTATTCTCCTTCATTACCTCGTTACACAATTATTTGGCTCTTAATCCACGTAAACTGCAAGCTACCTATGGCTTCGCATGTGGCCAGCTCTCACTGTTCTTTCTATATATATATGTTTATCCAACTTCAATTCTTCAATTTATAGTCTATATTTTTGAGCTTCACGTCTTGATCAATGGCTAAACTCAGCCTCTCCCTTCTGCTCTTCTTTTTCTTCATCTTTTGCCTTAACATTGGCACGGTTGAGCCATTAAATAGAGCGGCACATTCTCAAGCTAGGACCTTCGTTGAGGCGTCATGTCGGACCACACGCTATCCGGCCCTATGTGTTAAATGGCTCACTCGTCATGCTAGTTCCAATACACCACCAACCGCGCAGCAACTGACCCGTACGGCGTTGACGGTGAGCCTATACCAAGCTCGTCACGTGAGGTCGTACTTGGTGAAAGTGGCTAAAGAGCTCAAGGCAACGAAAGCCAAGGAGTATCCGGTGGTGAGAGATTGCTTGGTGGAGATAGATGATAGTGTAAGCCAGCTTAGCCAATCGGTAGGAGAGCTTTGCCGATTGGACCCCAAAGCTGAGATGATGAGCGATGACATGTATTGGCACATAGATAACGTTGATACTTGGGTTAGTACGGCCCTAACTGATGCTAGCAGTTGCGTGGATGAGTTCCCAGGGCAGAGGATGAGTAAAATGAAGGCCACCATTAAGAGCAAGGTGTTGAATGTTGCACAATTAACAAGCAATGCACTGGCCTTATTTCACCGATATGCTGCTGCTGCCATTGAGAAACACCCATAAGGTTGGCAGCTGGTTTTCTTTTTAGAATTTGAGCTTACCGTTGTATGTTCAATTGAAGTCGAAATATTTAAGTTTTTGTCTAATAAGACTATATATTTAAACAATGGTTACCTAAATCTTAATTTGCAAGTCTGAAAGTAGACGAAGAGGTTTAGGAAATCCTTCTGGGTTTAATTCTACAAAAACATCCTTCAAGTTTCAAATTAGTCATAAACTTCATACCCATTTTAATTGAGTTTTTAAGATACCCATTTTAATTGAGTTTTTAAAGTATTAGTAATGTATTAATCATCATATTTAAATACCCTAGTGTCAGCTGAGGTGTTAAATACTAGCATAGATTTAAGTGAATCAAACTTTACACATGCTTATATCTATTACATGAATTGTTAAAGAAAAAAAAATGCGATTAAAATTTCAGAGGTTATTTCGTTTTTAAAACTATATATATATATATATATATATATATATATTTTCACATCAGAGGCTTCATTGATATAGTATTTATAGTTTAAGGATTTATTTGAAAGGTTTTCAAGATTAAAAATTAAATTGAAATATGAAATGAGGATTCAATTAAAATTGGCGGGCGTTCGGAATGAAAAATAAATGGGCTTCAACGATGATGCATGGAGGCCCATACAAGTCGTTTTGAACAGACCAAACAAGCCCAAGTATAAAAACTTGACCCAAACTTAAGTGGAATAAAAATTGTAGGCAAGAAAAATATGAGAAAAAAACCCCATATTTTTAGTTGTCTAATAACTATCACTTTTAAAACTTCAAGATAACGAGTTTATGGAAAAATTAAATCATATCTTTTTAGTCAAAGAATGATGAAATTAATGTTTTTTAAAAGTAGTCATCACTTGCGATAATCCTAATATCCAAAACTATTGAGCTCAATGAAAACATAAGAATTTCACCATTGTATATATTTTAAAACTGAAAATAAATAGGTGAAAAAGTAGGCACCCTAAAACATAGAATTAGAAAAACCAAACCATGAATATTCTTTTGCTTCATAATCTAAACTTGGTAGCAAGGAAGGGCTTTATATAGTCGTTAAACCTGTTGTTTCATTCTGGAAAAAAAGAAAAAAGGGTCACTGTTATTATGTGTAGAAGCAGTATGCTATATAGGATGAAGAAACAATTAATAACATAAAGTAGAAATTACATACCCATTGCTATGGCAAAATGAGAGAATAACAATTAGAACAGCTAGACCTGCTAATACACCCACGATGAGGGCTACTGTTTTTCCAATATGATCCTCATCTTGGTGGGAGGAATCTACACACAACAATAACAAATCAAGATGTTCCATGCACTATATAGGGTACAATTTATATTCTTCTTCTCTATTTCATAATTGCATCTACTTTAGTCCATATTATTGAGAGATGAGAAGAGAATTTTTGAAGAATAATTTTTCCATGCACTATATAGGGTAGAAATTATAATGGATTATTGAAATGTTCCCCTATGCCTTCCTTGTTTCTTTTTTTAATGAGGCAACACGAATCATATGGTTCTTATTCGAATTAAAGTAGGAGATGATGGCTGGAATTGACAATGTGATCATGCACAGATGTGTTCTTAGTACAGCATCGTACTGATCATAACAACAATAATCCCCACTAAATTATAACACAGTGCTTATGGCATGGATATAATAATATGAAGCCTTTTTTATTTTAATAATGGAGGCGGTTTTTTCTTTCGAAATGACGAGTATGTAGCATTTAGTGTTGATGATACCCCCTTAATGCCTTTTACTTTATAAAAGGATCACTTGTTGACTCTTGGCCCTTGTCTAATTATCTCTTAGTGAGTCAATATCATGTAACCCTGGTTCTTCTACCCTAACAAACAGTTTCTAACCAAAAATGATCTCACTATAGTTAAAAAGGATATGAAATGAACCTGCAGAAGAGAATTCTTGATAGTAGCCAGATGCCCAGTACCGAGCATAACACTGCCCCAAGAAAACATCAGCTGCCGCAGCTGATCCGCATAAGCTCTTCAGTTTCCCAACAGCATCCCCAAGGCAAGAGGAGCAATCACTCGAGCTCAAACCCCCCATACACTGGGAAAAACCCTCGACCATACCCGACGAACTGACTTTAAAACCAACACCCGCCTGCAAATCAGCTAACACTATATCTCTACGCCTAAAGAACTCCACGTCGTTATTAACACTACTTTTACTGCATTTCTTGAACTTCAGACTTGTATCGAGTGTCCCCAAGAAACTAGCACGGTCGTATCTTAAATAACAGCCTTCTAGTTGTAATGAAGCACCGTAGGAGTAAGGGCAAACCAAGCCTATCTGGTTAACGGCACTTTGCATGCATCTTGAGCAGTCGGGTCTCTGTAAATCACCCCTGCACTGGTATAAGCCATAGACGGTGGTTCCATCTGGCGGCGTTGAGCTTCCATTTCCGGTAGAATAGGTATTGTAGGAGACTTGAGAGGATGAGGTAACAACGGATGATAGAAAAGCGTTGAGGTTAGCTTCAAATGGAGTGTTGGGACCGTACTTTTCCTGAGAGCAACCACCATAGATGAAGATATGAGGTTTGACGAGGAGGCCATGACTGAGTCTGAGAGACAGGAAGAGAAAGAAGAATCCCAGGGCTGTGGAGTGTAAGTGAAGGCTCCCCATCATTTTTCTTTTGTGGCCCTGGATTCGTTTCTTCAATTTGGCATTGCTTTCTTTTGTTTTTGTTGGTGTAGGAGACAGTGAGTGAGAATGCTTTGCTTTTCCTTTTTGGTCATTCAATCATTCTTCAGTTCTGAGATTCCAATTAAGAAAGGGCCCATTTGGTCTTCATGGCTGCACCACAATATTTCTACTTCCATGTTCGGTAAGTAGTCATAAAGTCCAGCATATATATATATATATATATATAGGTTTACTTTTATTTCTGACCCAGATTTGTATTATCGGGACTCGTAATAAGGTTGTTGGTGCGATTGATATCGATATTTCCAAGCCATTTGCATTCATCCAACCCTTTCAAAAGTTAAAAAAAAGGGGTCTAGTATATGACTTGGTGCCAGTAGCAAGGGAGCCGATTGCTCTCGTATCAAGAAAATCAAATCACATATATCCCTACCCTACCCTTTTTAACTTTTAATAAAGGGAGGATAGGGTTTTTGAAATTAAATAAATTAAATTATTCATTTAAATAGAATATATTAAATTGAATTAATTTTGTAATTGGAAAAAGAATAATTTTATTTCCTTTAATTTTATATCGTATTACTTTTATTTTTAATTTTATTTCAAATTTATTATAAAAATATTAAAAATTAAATCAAAGAATTTTTAATTAACTCAAAATATTTATTTTCTCACATGGCCAACAATCCAACATACAATTTCCGTGTCTTTTACTAGTCTTAACCGGTATATATTAATTTGAGTTTATATATATATATATATATATATATATATTAAATGATAAAAATTGAAATGAATATCATAAACAATTTAATTTATTAACTTGGGTTTTAAATATTAATGCGTATTGAATTTTAAATTTGAGTAGGTTAGGGCTTTTAATGACACGTTTGGTTTACTAGAATGAAATAAGGCTGTAATGGAATTGAATAGGCATAAAAGTGATTTAGTTGGATGAAATGGAATGTGTATTGTAATAATATTCATTCATTTAGTTGGGAGGAATATATATATAATAGTAAAAAAAAAAAAAAAACTTCAAATAACAAATATGCTCTTTAATAAATTAAATTATGTTTTATTTTTGTTAAAATCATTAAAAAACCAAAACCTTTAAATGTTGAAATAACAAATATACCATTTAGTTTTTTTTTTTAACATCTAATTCAATTATATTTTAGTATACTTTATTGTATACTATTATTTTTGTATTTGCACATAACCTTATGTTTTATAAATTGAATATCCAATTATACCACTTAAATACGTTTCCAACATTATATTCCGCTATAGTAACATTATATTTTTTCTTAATAACATCGTTAGTATTGTTAAAGAGTGTTACTATCAAAACAAAAGTATAGTTAAATAAGTAGCACCAACGTAATCCAACAATCATCTCAGCATCTATCTTAACATAACAAACCGTGGTTGGCTTTCAAGAGTCAAATTATAGTACAAAATTCATTTACACATATACAAAAAGTGATAATATTAGTATTACATACTTCCATGTCATTATATCATCCTACAATTACATACAAAAAAGTTATATTACTTCGCTACCACACGAATCACACATACAAATATTGACAACCTACAATTACATACAAAGGCTGATATTAGTTGAAAAATTCTCTAACTAAAAAGATAAATAATAGCAAAGATGCCACCATAATCAAGCTAAAACAACCACAATGCTAAAAGCTTCCAAAGCAAACCAGTAATAAAGATGAAACATATTTAAATAGATTTTAGCAGATTTAAATAGATTGAAACAAATTTAAATCGATTGTAACTGATGAAAATTAATTGAAATAAATTTAAATCAATTGTAGCAAATTTGAATCGAGTGAAACAGTTGTTAATATTTTTCATGCGCTTTTTTCTGTTTTTTGTTCTTTGTTCTTTTTGGCTTAAAAACACTAACATTTTACCTTTAACTAGACAAATGAATCATGAATGTAGGTGTTATCATTTAAGATTTTAAAATTATATAAGTGATATCTATTGGAATCAAAGAGAGATGTGAAAAGGATAATAATGTTAAAAATAAGTGTTAAACTCAACCTGAAAGAAACAATTTTAAAGCTGGGGAAGGGAAATTCTAATCTTGCACAAGCTAAAAATCACATACTACACCAAAATAGACTTTTAGCGGTGTTTTTAGTGGTCAGATCTAAAATATCCTATACTTTTCAAATGCTAATCATTTAAACACACACAAAAAAAAATTGAAGATATTTCAGAGTGGATGAATAAACTAGTTCAAGTAAAGGAGAAAATTGGGAAAATTTAAAGAGAAATTTACAGAGGGAGAACAAAGAAGGAGAATTGGGATATTACTTTCTGAGCTTTACTTGTTAATTTGTAAATCGAATCAGGTTTTCTTGGTTGCCTTTTTAGACTTTTCTTGTAAATTCCCTTTTTCCCTATTTGGAAATCACAGGAACTACCATAATAAGCAAGTAAACTAAACAAAGAGAAAGAAATCAAGACATACACAAACATCAAAAGTTGGATGATAAAGAGATTTACAGCCTCCATACTAAGACTAGAATTGAATGAGGTCGGTGGGTTTGAGATTTTCTAGTTAGGGAAAAAGCTCGGGAATAGATGGAATAAATTATTTTTTCTCTATTCGTTAGAGCGTTGAATTGAGATTCAGAAGGGGGACTAAAGAATGACTATTCCCGGCCCAACTATAATAGAGTGTTAAACAACCCCACCTATAATCCATAATCCATAATCCATAATCCATAATCCATCCAAACCAAACATTTGTTTTGGAGCGCTTTACTGTAGAAATCGGAATCGGACCTGAATGGAATAGTCATTCAGCCCAACCAAACATACCATAAGAGTATTAACTTTTAAAAAGCACTTGGGTTGAAGATTGAAATTTTGGTTTGCATATGTAATTGGCTTATGGTTTAATTGGTTTAAAATGTCAAAACTGAAAACTGATCCAATAAACAAATTAAACTGAATATGAAAATAGATAAAGCGAATAAATAAAAAATTTTGATGTTTTTTATTTAGAATTTTCTTACATAAATGAAGCTATACTAAATTAGGCTTTAAAGTAAATCAAAACATCTAATAAGAGAGAATCCAACAGGGCTTGTTGAATATATATATATATATATTTATGTCCAACAAGTAGGACGAATTTCTAGTATTGTAAGCCCATTTGTTCACTATTGTTTATTAGTAGGGAAGAGAAGTTATCCTAAAAAAAAATTATGATTCTTAAGTTACTCATCGATGAAGATATCCATCAACTTTGGATGAAATGCAATACAAAACTTTGAATCCACTATCAATCTAATCCACAAGAATAAAATGTGCATTGGGGTCAATCAAATAACAAAAATAGGTGGGATAATTTCTAACACAAACATCAAATCTAGTAGAGTTTAACCCAATCTTCTCATTTGACTTGATCCTTTATATATCCATTCCTATTCATGTTGCCAAATAGTAATAAAATCTTATGCTTTATCTTATGCTTGCCATTACCCTATTACTTCATATAGTCGTTAGTTTTACACGTTCAAGTTATAAAATCTGTTCATGAAAATAATTTCAATTTTTTTAATGTTGTTAGGATAATTTTTATCACCGTCTCAAAACTCGAATGAGTTTGGGCCGGATTCTAATGAGCTCGCACTACCTGAGAGAGATAGAGAAGAACACACAACAAATATACATATACCACTACCTGAATATTTTAATTAAATCCTATATCATATAAATATACATATACCACTAAAGGTGATATGATCACTGATTTCCACTATAACGTTTGGTCACTACTACCTTCACAAGATGCGTGATAGGTACACCTATGGTGAGAATCACATTGTCAGCCTTTTGTGTTTTTGTATTTTTCTTTGAAATATCTAAAAAGAATGTTAAAGGTCGAATCAAATTAAAGATAAATTTTAGTAAAATTTTGCCTTTGAATTAAATTGATAAGATTTGTTTTGTACCGCCCCAAACCCGACCTAGATATTATGGCCGAATTTGGAAATGTTACGAAGAAAAATTAGAAGTTTGACTATTTTTGTAACACCCCTAACCCGTATCCATCGCTGGAATAGGGTTACGGAGCATTACCAAAATTTAAAGAATAATTACAGATATTTCACATCATTTACTATTCATGTTTGATACTAATCATATTGTCCCTTGAATGGGCCCTCGAGGCCCAATATAAACATTAGAATCAATTTTGTTCAACAAATATACATATTCAAGGGACAATATGATTAGTATCAAACATGAATAGTACATGATGTGAAATATCTGTAATTATTCTTTAAATTTTGGTAATGCTCCGTAACCCTGTTCCAGCGATGGATACGGGTTAGGGGTGTTACAAAAATAGTCAAACTTCTAATTTTTCTTCGTAACATTTCCAAATTCGGCCATAATATCTAGGTCGGGTTTGGGGCGGTACAAAACAAATCTTATCAATTTAATTCAAAGGCAAAATTTTACTAAAATTTATCTTTAATTTGATTCGACCTTTAACATTCTTTTTAGATATTTCAAAGAAAAATACAAAAACACAAAAGGCTGACAATGTGATTCTCACCATAGGTGTACCTATCACGCATCTTGTGAAGGTAGTAGTGACCAAACGTTATAGTGGAAATCAGTGATCATATCACCTTTAGTGGCAAAAATTCCACCACAACTTACTTAGATGATTCCTTCATGGCTAGTTAGCTTCTATGGTAGGTTTAGTTGTATTAGAACGTGTATTTAAATTAAATAATAAAAATATATTTTTATTAAAAAAATATTAATATCAAAATATATTTTAATAATTTAGAATATAAACATTTGTTGTGTGTTCTTCTCTATCTCTCTCAGGTAGTGTTCAAAAATTTTCCTAGATGCAGGGCTCACACGCCCGTGTGGCCAAGGGACACGCCCGTGTGACCCTATGACATGCCCGTACATCAAGCCGTGTCCTGCCCCATGTAACTCTCTGACTTGCATCACACGGCCAAGTCACATGCTCGTGTGCTAGGCCGTGTTACCCACACGACTGAGACACAAGCCCGTGTCTCTGCTCGTGTGCTCAATTCTGAGCATTCTGTTTCTAAAATTTAAGATGCAGGGGACACACGGCCAGACCACACACCATATGCTAAGTCGTGTGTCTCACACAGTCAAGACACAAGCCCGTGTGGACAAAATAAAGCAATTTCATAGCTTTATTTTTCACCCCTTTTAGCCTTGCATCTACACCAACACTTATACACAATTTATCACATTCACCAACCACATTTTCATACCAAAATTTTAAGTCTTATACATGTCAATTTATACTTATATTTATCTAGATACCAAGTTCACATTTGTGCATATTGTATCAAATATGCTAATTTAATTAATTCATACATATCTCATTGTGATTTCTATTAATCAATCATTTTCAAACATATATCATGATATAGTCTTTTATACATAAACACCAAAACATGTTCATAACTAGCCATTCCAATAGCTAGTCATTAACAAATATTTACATGCCATTCCTTGGCCAATTTAACCTATACATGCCATTATAACCACAATTGTTTTACCTTATATACCAAATTGAGTAGATGGATAGTGTGAGTGATCTCCGTCGAGCTTCCAATCCAACGAGCTTCCGATTTACTATAGAACAGGGAAAAATAAAACAGAGTAAGCATATAATGCTCAGTAAGTCCGTATAACTTGGTAATTAACTTACCAACTATTCATATTAAATATAAACATGTAAATCACAATCAACCATTCGTTCCCAAGCCCTAACACATATTCTCATCACCCTTGTTAGTAACTTATTTCATATAAACATCAAGAAACACATATATGAGCTCAACAATATTCAGATTCTCATACAAATATGTTTTCCACATCATATATTCATATAACATATATACAATTTATTTCCATATTTTTCGGGTACATTCTATAATAATTCATCTCGAGTTTTAGTATATTTCATGTCAGAACTTTGCTATTGTTCAACTGAAATATTGATAATCACACAGATAATACACTCGAGATGTAAAAATCTAATCTCATAGATGAATGTATTCATCAAACAAATTTCCATGTTCATATATCATAATTCATACTTCCATATTTTATATAACATCATTTTCATGTACTTCAGGCAGATACATGTAAAAACCCATTTCTTTTCATGTCAGGATTTTACCCGTTGAATTATTGAAAATATCGATGGATACTCAAGTAGTACACACAAAGTGTACAAATCAGTGAATTCGTCAATTCATATTCAGGAGTACCCATTAAGGCACTTAATAAGGAAACACACTCTCGAGCCACATATCATATAGCAGGATTACTAGTCCAGGCTAAATCCTTTCTGTAGCATATGCTCAGAAGAGCTCAATTAGGATTACCAGTCCAGGCTAAATCCTAATTGTAACATATGCTCGAGAGGGATTATATCAGGATTACCCGTCTGGGCTAAATCCTATCTGTAATGAGGTCAATAGGATTATTCGTCCAAGCTAAATCCCGTCTGCAACAAATGCAAGACCTCATTCATTTCGGGAAATCACATATCCATCGATTTTTCATTTATTCAAACGGAATTTGACATTTATCAGGCAATTGTCGGGTATGTGATCAATCTCATATATTTATGCATTTATGCAATTCAAACGCTCACATTCAACTCAAGCATAAAAATAACATTTTTATCATTTATCAGTTATCGGGTATTATCATATATTTCAGGCACTTTCATTTGTCGGGCTTTAAAGAATATGTGATCATTTCATATAATTATGACATTTATACAATTTACATACACAACATTCAATTCAAGCATATAAACATATACAATTTAGTTATACGAACTTACCTCAATAAGTGTTCGTGTACATAAAGTCTACTAATCTGACATTTTCTCCTTTCCTCGTTCTAACTCCATAATCGGTTTATCCAGATCTATACGAGTAAATTTAAAATCAATTTAATGTAATTCATACTCAACTTAGTCCAATTTACACTTTTGGCAAAATTACCATTTTACCCCTAAACTTTTAATAAATGACGATTTCGTCCCTAGACCCGAAAAAAAAAATTCATGCAATTTAATCCTTGTTCCAAGCCTAACTAAATTTTTCATGTAATATTTACAGCCCATATATTTCATAAAAATCAGAATTTTTCCATGAATTTCTCATTTTTATAATTTAGTCCCTAAATCAAATTTTCATCAAAATTCACTTTGTAAAAGTTGTTTATCTATCAACACCATTTCATTTTCTACCATAAATTTCATAATTTCAGCATATTCATCCATGGTAAAAATTCTGTACTATGATATCTTTTCAAATTGATCCTAAAATAAATAGATTATCCCGATCTCAAAAATATAAAAATTACTAAAAACGGGGGTTGAATACTTACCTAATTTGACCAAGAAAGCTTGCTTTCTCTTTCCTAGGGTTTCCATGCAAAATATTTGGGGAAGATGATGATAAATGATGATATTTTCATCTTTTATTATTTATCACATTTATTTTTTTATTCTTCTAATTTTGTCCTTTTCTTTAATTTTATTTTCCACGGATGAATCATCATCCTTAATGACTAAGCATTTTTAATGGTCTAATTACCATATAAGGACCTCCAATTTAAAGTTATATAGCTATTTAATCCCTTTAGCTATTAGAACTCAACTTTTGCACCTTGTGCAATTTGGTCCTTTATCGATTTAAGCATGTAATCGGATTATAATAATATAGACCATAAAATAATATTATAGTAAATTTTCTTTTTGGAATCGGATTTGTGGTCTCGAATCCACTGTTCTGATTTCTCTAAAAATGGGCTGTTACAATTTTTCTTTCTGAAAACATCGTCGTATATCTTTCTTACTAAAAGAGTCCACTTATTTAAGAAAAATGTGTTGTTATACTTGTTAGTTAAAAACTGTCAATTGTTTATGTTTTCAAAGTAAATCAAGTAATTTGTAGTAGAAGTTCTTAAGACATTACACTTTGGAAAAATCGAGTTTGTTTTCTCGAAAACGGTTGATTGCATAAAACAGTTATTTTCGTAAAGTCGTTTTATCAAACGTCATGTTAGAAAAACCCAAATTAAAAAGAAAACCAAAAAGTCCAGAGAGTCCAAAATTTACAAAACACTTAACCCAAAAATTTAATTAAGTTTAAAATAAATAAAAGTGGCTTACGGAAGAATGGACGTAATCGAGCTCCTGTCGCACCAACCCGCCTAAGTTTGAGGGTGACCTGAAATTACCAGACAATAGAAAGTGAGTTTTTATAACTTTGTAACTCATAAGAAACAAAATCTCATATTCAATTACATGGTAGAACAGATACAGACTTATTTCATAAACAAAATTAGAATCACATCAGAGTGGTACAAATACATATATATATCCTACCCCCATCCTCTACACACCAGCTTCGACCATCCCAACACACCACGTGGGGTATAAAACACCCACCCAGCCCTACACACTGCTTAGTGTCCATACGACACTTTTTAGAATAATCACAACTGTGCTGCCAGTATAATGGCGAGATATTGCCTCACACAAAACACTTCCTCCACATAATGCATATCCCGCCTTACAGCCAGATACAAACAGAATATCGGATATAACAGAATAACAGATACCAGAACGTATATAACATGCATGCTCGTATAACAGATCTTAAACATGTTTATACGTGTTAGGATCACCCCGATTAAGCAACAAGTAAAAAAAGAGCGGAATAAATTGAGAAATTGAATACACAAATTTAACGTGGAAAAACTCCTCCAAAGAAGATAAAAAACCACGAGCAAAGATAATTTTACTATAATGGCAAAAGAACGAAGAGTACAAAAGATTGAGATAGAAACTAAACCCCGAAAACCCGAAAATAAAGAACTCTCAAAACGTAAACACAAAATTCTTTAAATGTGTTATGAGTTCTAATATCTAATGGGTGTTTTTTTAAGGTTGTAAAAGAGCCAATTTATAGGCTAAATTCATAGGTCAAATAATAATAAAATAATCTAAACTAATCAGTGTTTGATTGAAACAAATAAACAAAGTTTAACAAGAAGACTACTTCTCAAATTTGACTGAAATAGGATTCATACTTAACAAATCTCCACCTTGACTCATATTTCCACAACGCCATCTTTGCCAAAGCCCACCACGAGCCTATCTTGAACAATGTAGGGAATTAACTGAGTCGAATCTGTGCTTAGCAACTGGAAGACTTCTAGCCTTCGACTTGTACACTGCCAAATTAAAATTAACTCGGGTTTGATTTTCACGAGCATAGTGCCCTAACTTTTCAAAACCTGCATCCAAAAGAGAACCTCTCTTCAACGAAACGGTCATACCTTTTTCCCTCCTATGACCAAGTTGCCTTCGCTCTGAATGAGTTGACTTCGACTCTGTAATGGACAAGGGACGTCCGATTTCACTAGTCACTGTAGAACCTTTCAGAATATAAAGATTTCCAGTTCTTTTACCTTTTAACAAAACGAGGGCTCCACGAGATACTTTAATGCCGCTCGACTCGATGTTGATTCTACATCCTTTTAAGTCTAAAATAATCAAGGAGATGAGATTCTTTCGTAAATCAAGTACATACCTGACATTTGAGAGTGTCCTAATCGTCCCATCGTGTATCTTAATTTTAACAGTACCAATACCAATTACCTTACTAGATGAATCATTTCTCATGCACACAAGTCCACCTTTAGCCAAACTGTATGTGGGGAACCATTCTCTATTGGGACACATGTATAAAGAACATCCCGAATCTAGGATCCACTCGGACGTGAGCTTAGAGTTATCGCTCGTTGACACTAACAAGAAATCATCACCGCTTTCATCAACCAAATTAGCACTAGCTACATCTTCCTTGTTACTCTCAGTAGCTTTTATTTCGCAATTTATAACAATCTGCTTTGACATGACCTAACTTTTTACAATAGTGACACCTTTTGTCTCGTTTCTTTGATGCTATCAAAACGGAAGCTTGCCAATCTACCTTGCTATCCAAATGAAGCTCATTTTCGAGTTTGTCTCTACTCAACAAATGACCCTTCACATCTTCGAACGAGAATTTGTCTCTGCCATAAATTAGGGTCTCCCTGAAAGACTTGTATGAAGGGAGTAAAGAGCACAATAATAGCATAGCCTGATCTTCATCGTCAATATGAACCTTAACATTCTTTAAATCATTTAAAAGAGTAATGAATTGACTGATGTGATCTCTAAGAAGCTCACCTTCGTTCATGCGAAATGTAAATAGACGTTGTTTCAACACTAAACGGTTAGCCAGAGACTTAGTCGCATAAAGAGTTTCTAACCTTTTCCACAAGGCAGATGAAGTCTTCTCCATCAATACCTTTTGCAATACCATATTTGCGAGGCACAATTGGATTGCAGACAAAGCCTTTTCATCAAGCTCTTCCCATTCTGTTTTATTTAGATTCTCAGGCTTTTTCCAGATAACAACCTTTTTTCAAACCGGATTAAATTAGAATTGCCATCATCCGAACTTGCCACAGATTGAAATTTGTCTCACCATCGAACTTCTCAATTTCAAACCTTGTTGCTGCCATATCTAAATGGGCTGATCTATGAAAATTGAACTAGCTCTGATACCACTTGTTAGGATCGTCCCGATTAAGTAACAAGTAAAAAAAATAGCGAAATAAATTAAGAAATTGAACACACAAATTTAACATGGAAAAACTCCTTCAAAGAGGATAAAAAACCACGGGCAAAGATAATTTTACTATAATGGCAAAAGAACGAAGAGTACAAAAGATCGAGATAAAAACTGAACCCCGAAAACCTGAAAATAAAGAACACTCAAAACGTAAACACAAAATTCTCTAAATGTGTTATGAGTTCTAATATCTAATGGGTGTTTTTTCTAAGGTTGTAAAAGAGCCTATTTATAGGCTAAATTCATATGTCAAATAATAATAAAATAATCTAAACTAATCAGTGTTTGATTGAAACAAATAAACAAAGTTTAACTAGAAGACTACTTCTCAAATTTGACTGAAATAGGAGTCATACTTAACAACACGCAACAAATCAAACATATTAAACACTATTTACATCAAGTTTCCTACTGTCAAATTCACAGATTTCATGCTGAATAGCTTATACAATCACATACCAACCCCTTAGATGGCCCATAGTCGATCGGGACGGCATGTACAACCTTAGGAAAAATTTCTAAAATTTGGGCCCATACGGCCCAAAATGGCCTAGACCGTGTGCCGCACACGACCGTGTGTTGTCGACAGGCCCTAATTTTGGCTTTCGCTGATCGTTGTTTTTCGAGTTTCTCGTTACACACCTGATTTGATTTTGTTACAACTACACCCTCGAAGTAAACAATACCTAAAAATCGGCAAATAAATGCCCAAAATCAATCTCAATCCCTCAATTTTCATCGAGTAACCACTTGACTACAATGCATTCATAAGCAATTTCAACAAAAAGGATTGCACTTGAACTATTTCAAACACTTACCCTTGATTGTGGACAGCACTCGCACAACTCCTAATTCATAGGAAGATTATTTGCTTCGTGAACTTCACCTAAAACCAACCAATTGATTAATATTGATACAAAACCCACCACATCTCAACACCATCGAAAATTAATGAAGAAAATTCTATAATACAGGAAAAGAAGAACGAGACTTACACCAACCAAATAACAATTAATACAATTGAACCCTCTACCGATTTGAATAGCAAGAACAAGGGAAATAAGGCACTTAAGACCAAAAAAGTCAAAAAGGAATTTTCTTTTCAAGATCTCACGCATTGCATAATGCAATAGATAAAAATATATATATAATTTGGATACTTATACCACTAATACTAATAATATAATTGTTGAATACTCATAAAAAGTAATAAATTTGTTATGGAGTCATGACCATTGGATTAATATTTAGGAATCTCACATTGAGGAGGGATTGGAACTTTTTATTATATTAGTACATGTAATAATATAAGAACAAAGTGGATGCACTTTGTACTCCACCACGCTTCTTCCATGAAACCTCTTCAGTTTTTGTGGTTACCCATAGAGAGAGAAAAAAAATTAAGTCTGGGGAGAGTTTAGTTTCGATGTGACGGAGAAACATTTAATTGTCCTGCAACCTATTGTCACCGATCAACGTGGCCTTGTGAAGAATAGCATTCTGCCTAAATACGGGAAATGCGAAAGTCATAATTTATACTCCTTTATAAGAGTAAATATTGTAATTGAAAATTTTAATAGAAAGAGGGTCTAAAATATATCTGAATATGTTGAATATATAATATCTTAAATACAATTTTAAATTATTTAATCTCACTATTTTCCCACGACAACAGTGAGGATTTCCTCTCAAACTCAAACTTTTATTTATGATAGACTTCCAACAATTAGATTTAAAAATTATTTAGGTAAAACAATGAAAGCGATTTATATCTTCTCAATATATATAATAATGAAAATGGATTATATCTTCTCAATATGTATTATTTAGAAAAACAAAGTCAAACTTTATGGTTGAAGGCATTTCTAAAATCATCACAACCACAACAAATATAATTAAATTGTGTTGAATGGTTTACTAGAGAAATCTGCGAATTATCATTTAAAAATGATGAATTTCTTAATAGGTTCAAAATTGTCCTTAGTAGAAGTGTTGTCTTTTAACTCTCCCATGTTTGAAAAAAAAAGTGAATCTAGAAAATGAGTTTCTTATTATATGCTTGAGGATGTACTCAAACTTGTTCTATAACTTATAAGGCACTTATAGGTGAGAATGCTATCAATTGTTATTCTTTTAAGTTTCAATTATTAAAAAGAAAAATTATATTTTAAGCATTACATAGCAAAAAAAAAAAAAGAATATTGTGACAACCCTAACCCGTATCCGTCGTCGGATTAAGATTACGGGCATCGCTAAACCGAATACCAAGTCAGAGCATTCATTTGTACTATCACTTGCTAAACACATACCATTTCTTATCATCGAAATTACACATGTATGTTTCATCTAATCTCATTTCTTCCATAAATATAATACACTTCGCACGATCAATCCCAAGCCTTGGCTGAATAGGTATGTATATTAATAGTATTCAAACATTTAATATTCATGAACACTTCTCATTTGATTTAAACCGCAAGTAAAAAGACCAAATCAACTAACACTTTAGCACTATTTTCATACCACATTCGGCATTATTCAATACACATAAATATTCGTACATATCATGAATACATCTTATTAATCTATTTAGCCATTAAGGGTACAAAGCCAAGCATACTTCATCTATTCAAGAGAAAAGAATATACACTCCTTACCAAATGAACCATGACCGAATATATATAAGTTACCTGATCAATTTACTCACTACTATATCAACAATGATATATGCATGTACTAAATACCATTCTTACCTATACCTAGTCATTTTGTTACACTTATTTAGTCATGTCGAAAATCAATCATCATCATTCAAATGTCACATAAATACTTAGACTATAATCAATCCATGACTAAAATTCAAATATAACATACACCTATTGAATATTAACTTTTAAAACTAGAAACTTAATATTATTAGCTATTTCATCATTTGCTCATATCATATAAACAAACATCAAGCATCATACATCATGACATATATTTTCATAGTAAACTTTTTCTATGACTGAATTCATGTAGGTTATATAAAACGAGATTTAGCCATTTTCACATGGCTTTTATATACATCTCAATCAAAAAGAACTTAATAGAGTATTCGAGCTTACACATGCCATAATTTCAAAAGTTCATCGCTAATAAAAATACCAAAAGTAGTTGATAGCGTGCTTGACTTTGACAAGGATCCCGAGTACGAGCTTAGACTTTAAAACCTATAAATGTTCAAATGAAATCAATGGTAAGCTAATTTAGCTTAGTAAGTTATAAGCAATGATTTTCTTAAACAACAATTCAATAATCAAATGTGTAATTTACAACAATCAATCATAAAAGTGCTCATAATTATATACACAAGAACTCAAATACCATGCAAGCTTACATAATTTCCTAAATCTCATATAACCCGCATAACTACTTACCATTTATTCTTTTGAACAAACTCATTGGTTATTTAATACATCTCAACCTTAAAAGTTCATAAAGTAAGAGAAACTTACCTCATTAACACTATGTTACCAACGTGCCGTACATCTATTACTTTAGAAATATATCTCACGATATCTCCTTTCATTATACGATATTTTGATAGATCCAAATTTTCGCACACTTAGTGCAATTCATGCAACATGTCGCACACTTAGTGCCGTTGCCATTTTATCTGCACACACAGTGCCATTCCCTAGTAATGTATCGCACACATAGTGCCATTACCATTTTATCCGCACACACAGCGCCATTCCCTAGTAATGTATCGCACACATAGTGCCATTACTATTTTATCCGCACACACAGTGCCATTCCCTAGTAATGTATCGCACACATAGTGCCATTACTATTTTATCCACACACACAGTGCCATTCCCTAGTAATGTATCGCACACATAGTGCCATTACTAGTTTTATTCCGCACACACAGTGCCCAATAATTCATTTCATCTTCGTGAATACATTATGCACATATAACATACTTATATATCAACATTCAAATCGAATTCTTCATTATATATCTATCCATCACAATCAGCTTTACCTTATTAAATACATAATCAAATATTCAATCATAACCATCATCTAATTCATGGTATACATTTAATTTTATTCGATCCTTAACTATACATCCAACTTAAATTTATTAAATTTTCATGCATGGATCAACCACTCCTTCAATAAGTGAATATATATATATATATATATATATATATATACACATTAAACTCATTCCACCTCACATTCGACAAAATGGGCTTTGTTATACTTATTTAACTACTCATTGGTTACTCATATGCACATGTACATTAACAAATGCATTCGGCTAACATACCTTAAATTTCCATGTCTCATTCGGCCATTTAAATAATCAAATTCATTAACTCATTTGAACATATATATATATATATATTAATAACCCTTCAAATAACTTCAATTGCTTATAAACTTACCTCGGTGGTCGATGAGTTAGGGTTATCCGGCTACTCGTTTAATTTCGCCTTCCCCCGATCCGATTCCGGTTCTTTCCGTTCTTGATCTAATAATTTAAAAATGAGCTCATTCAAATAAAATTTCATTCATTTAGCTCAAAACACATAATTGAACAATTTTCCAAATTATCACTCATAGTTTGCATTTTTACCATTTAATCCAATTTTCACTAATACCAAAATATGCCAAGTTTACAAATTTTGAGCTAAGGCCAAATGTTCCTTAAGCTCATTCAAGTCCCCATATTTCATTCAATTTAGTCATAAACACATAATTACATAGTTTACCATTTTACCCCTATAATTTACAACTTAGGAAATTTAGTCCCCAAAGCATAAAACACAAAATACATGAAATTTGGATTATCTTCTTAAGGGCCGAATTTTCTTCATCCTTATACAAGTCTATACAAACCATTTATTTTACATTTTAGACCCTCAACTATTTATTTTCATAATTTGAGCCATCATACTCCAATTCATCTAAATTTCCTACTCAAAACATGTTAATTTCAAACATATGCTTAACATTCTTCCATCAAACATAACAAAACAAAAGTATTCATCCATGGCCGAATCTAGAACATGCTTCAAACTCTAAAATTTCCACATGGTTTTGATAGTATTTAAGATAACTAACTCAAAAATGTAAAAATTCACAAAAATCAAGCTTAAACACTAACCTCAATGTGACATGCAATGGTCGAAAATTGAAAACTTAACTTTTCTCTTCTCCCTTATGAGTTTCGGCAATAGAGAACCAAAGGTGGAAGATGAACATCCACTAACTATTTTATGTTTCTTTATTTTAATCATATTACATATTATTAATATAATATCCTTTACTAAAATAACTAAAATAATTAAATTAAATATAAAAACCATCATCATGCCGTCCACTCAACTAATTTTTAGGGTAATTTACCATGCAAGTCCACTCATGCAAGAAAACTAGCCAATTAAATCACCCAATTAAAATATAGGCTACTTTACCATTTAAACAATTTAGTCCTTTTTCCTTAAATTGATCACACATACATAAATTTTACCCACAATATTTTAACACAGGTTCAAACACATACCACATATATCAAATATAGTATAAAAATATTTATTTATCCCGGATTCGTGGTCCGGAAACTACTATTCCGATTAGGGTCGTAATTGGGCTGTTACAAATATGATAAATATATATAGTATATTTATGGTTTTTATATGAAAAATAGTAGCTTTTTAATTATTTACTAAAATAATTATGAACAAGATTTATGATATGAGTGTGAGTTCAATTAAATCCACTAAGCCACCAAGTTTTCCTCACCCTGATGAAAACTAAGTAATTATTATGGAATGATTAAAAAACCTTAACATTCATAGATATTGAATTACGTATAATTTAACTGCATTTAAGTTTTACAGATGAGGAGTTAAACCATGTTAAATACATCAGGATCTAGACAACTATGGGTGTTGGGTTCCTCTTTAATTAATATTTTAATCGCTTGGAAAACATAACCTTAATAAATAGTTGAATTGCACTTTACACCTGCAAGTATCAAACTCTTCATTATTGTTTTTTTTCCTTTTTTGCTATGCCTACGGATACTGTCTCCCTAGTCCCATCATCTATTTTTTTTATACAAACTAAAATGGTTACATATAGCCAAAGCCCATCCAATTTTTTTTTTTTTTTACTTTCAATTTGATTTTTTTTTAAACTCTATTATGGCTGTTTGAGGAATGAGAGTCATCATACTCAAGTAGCTATTGATATTGTGATTTTCATTAAATTATTATTTAAGCCAATATTTATTTGTTGTTAATTTTTAATTTCAGAATTAAATTTTTATTATGTTGAACATAAGATCTATACTTATTTTTGTTTTCACTTACTTACTAAGATAAGGAATGAAACCTTTCAATTTAAGAAAACATCTGTTATCCGATAATGAAGGAAGGGCAATGTCTACTAAAAGTACATTTACAATAAGTGAGTTTTTTAAAGGTGGTTGTTGCTTACAGCCTTGGTGGAAAGGTGAAGACTACAGACTCCTCCTTCCACTTTCCTTGCGTTGAAACAACAATCACCTAGGAAGATGTAGTCTTAACCATAGGTCTTCTATTTGAAGGAGTTGTTATAACTAGTTTGGCTCAATTCAATTTTGAGTCATAAATGAGGATGTTAATTGGCCATTATCCATTCGACAAAGATGTTATTAATGGGGATCAAGTGAAGTTTGCTTAATCGAATACATCGGTTAAGCATCCCCCAACAAACAATATAACTGATGAAAAGTTCAAACATTATGTTATAGTGTACATACTATACATCATCGGTGGAATGCTTATAGGAGATAAGTCTAGTAGTCCCTACTACTTAATGTATTTGTTTTTGCAGGAGGAACTCACTTTTGTCCCCATATATAGCTGAGGGTTTGCCCTACTGGCATTCTTATACCAAGCACTTAACAGATTAGCTTATTGAAAAATGAAAAAAATTAAACAATTATTGCACCCTCTTACAAGTATCAGCATAGATACGAAGGTTGTTCCACTAGCCAAAAGATACAAATATTTATATTTAACATTCAAGCTATACTTTCGAAGGATGTAATTGATAATGCGTACAAATTGAGAATAACATGCCTGGCCTTTATATGCCTCTATACCATTGAATGATAGCACATTTATCAAGTGTGGTAGCAATGCAACATATGACAACCAATCCTGAGAGAATTGAAGGATATAACAAGAGTTCGAAATGGCAAGAGGAAAGAAGTTGGGCAATTGAACTTGGAGAATGGATATAAGGTTGGCAAAAGCATCATCAATGCTTCATCATTGGAGGTATGATCTAGTAATATCAGTTCCATATGGATATGTGATGTATGTTCACGTTACTAACTAAAAATACGACAAAAGCAAGTGCACCTATCGATAAATAGTATAGCTACGGTGAATAAAACTATCGTATCCACGAGGACTAAAAGTACTAGTAATTAACGTTTTCCTATTATTTAGACGAAAAATTGGAATGATTGGTTTAAACTAAGATTTACTAAATTAATTTAACTAAATAACTCAACAGAAAATAAATCAGGAAAATAATCGAATGATAACCAATAAGAGAGATAATACCCAGGAAATAATCCACCAAGATTTCATCTATTATTATGCATATGAATTAAACGATTTATTCACTTGGTATCTTGATCCGTAGAAATCCCTAAATTATGTTCATATCTCTTTCGAGAGTAAGAGCAACTGACTCTAGGTTGATTACTTGAAATTTCTTTCTAATTATAACCCATGTTATCACATTAACTCAATTTATGGATTCCCTTATTAGATTTGACTCTAATTCGATAGATTTATGTCGTCCTATTTCTAAGATTGCATGCAACTCTACTAAATTACACTAGATCTACTCTTATACAGAGACTTTTCCTCTTCTGACTTAATCACATTAAAAATGAATTATTATCCTGGAAATATTAAAAAAAGAAATAAGCACACATAATTGAGAACAAGAATTAAGTATTTATCGCGTAAAATAGAAGTTAAATAATAGAATTCATCATAGGGTTCATCTCCTTTAGGTGTTCTTCGAGTTATTTTCTTCAATATTCTCTGATGGAAGAAACTCATAAAAACTTCAAAAGAAATTAAAAGGAGGCATTCAATCTTGATGGAAGTATATTTCAGAGTTGGATCCAATGGTCTTCTTCGAGTTATTTTCTTCAATATTCTTTGATGACTCCCTATTCTCTTTTTCTTTTTGGTATTTATAGACTTTAGAATGCCCAAAAAGCCTAAAAATTGTATTTTTTCGTATGTTTGGGATGCAAATTGTGAAATTGATACAAACTGGCACACGGCCGTGTGTCTAGCCCTTGTGGGAAGGCCCATGTAACAACCTGTTTTTAGTGATATCGAAATAGTGGTTTAGGGACCACAAATTTGAGGTCAAAAAAATTTTATTTTAATATTATTTTAATATCTACAGCATGATAGAATTATAGTATAAAAATTTCGTTAATAAATTTTAAAGTTTACATGTTCAATTTGATGAAAAGGACTAAATCGCATAAAGTGCAAAACTTGTGTTATATTAGCTAAAGGTGTTAAATAGCTATAGAACTTTAAAGTGGAGGTCTTTATGTGGTAATTAGACCATTAAAAATGATAGTGGATGAGCATGGCTTGGAAATTTTGTTATTTTTAAAGTTAGGTAAGGTTAAAATGGTAATTAGGTAATAAATGAATAAAATTAAATAAAACACAAATGGTCATCTCTTTCATACTTGCATGCACCAAAATTTACAGCAAAGAATGGCCATTGAGAGCTTGAAATTGTTGCAAAAGTTGTAAACTGTAGACGAAAGCTTATTGTATTAAAATGTCAGAATGGTGAGACTTTTCGTATAGAATCCGATGATTCGAGTGGGTTGCCTATTGTGATATCGGTTGTGCTAAGTGATATCGGCTATGTTAGCACAGAAGTATGTGAGAAAAGGTTGCGATGCTTAACTTGCATTTGTACTGGACACAAAAGTGTCTGAATTGAAGATTGAATCAGTGCCAGTGGTTTGTGAATATCCATATGTGTTTCCAGAAGAGTGACCCGTGTTGCCACCGATCAGAGAGGTTGAGTTTGCTATTGAGTGAGTACCATGAACATCACCGATATTCATAGCTCCGTACAGAATGGCTCCTACAGTGTTGAAAGCTCAGTTGCAAGAATTAACAGATAGAGGTTTTGCCTGACCGAGTTTCTTGCCCTGTGATCCACCAGTTTTATTTGTAAAGAAGAAAGATGGATCAATGAGATTGTGTATCGATTGTCGATAGCTTAACAATGGTATGATTAAGAATAAGTATCCATTGCCAATAATTGATGATTTGTTTGATCAGCTACAAGGTGCAACGGTATTCTCAAAAATTGACTTACGTCCCGTTTATTATCAGTTGCGGGTTAAAGATTCAGATGTGTCGAAAACTACATTCAAAACTAGGTATGGGCATTATGAATTTCTTGTTATGCCATTCGGGTTAACTAATGCACCTACAGTATTCATAGATTTGATGAATCAAATTATTAAACCGTATTTGGACAGATTTGTTGTTGTGGTCATTGATGAGATCTTGATTTATTCCCGAAACGAGTCTGAACATGTTGAGCATTTGAGAATTGTGTTACAAACTTTGAGAGATAAACAACTATTTGTTAAATTCAGCAAATGCGAGTTTTGGCTACGAAAATTTGGATTTTTGGGACACATTGTTTCGGCAGAAGGCATCAGAGTTGATCCGAGCAAGATTTCAACAGTTGTTGATTGGAAACCACCAAGAAATATATCTGAGGTCAGAAGCTTTCTGGGATTAGCTAGCTATAATCGGAGATTTGTAAAAGGGTTCTGAATAATAGCTACACCGATGACTCGGTTATTGCAGAAAGGTGTAAAGTTTGAGTGGTCTGAGAAATGCCAACAAAGTTTTAACCAATTGAAAGCACTGTTAACTGAAGCACCAGTATTGGTTCAGCCTGAGTCGGGTAAAGAGTTTGTGATTTTCAGTGATGCATAATTGAACTGTTTGGGATGTGTTGTAATGCAAGAAGACAAAGTGATAGCGTATGCTTCCAGACAATTAAAGCCGCATGAAAAGAATTATCCAACACACGACTTAGAGTTGGTTGCTATTATGTTTGCATCGAAGATTAGGCGACACCATTTGTTCGGTGAAAATGTCACATATTTACCGACCACCAGAGTTTGATGTACTTGATGTCACAAAATGGTCTGAATCTGAGACAACGTAGATAGCTTAAAAGATTATGAGTTACCCATTGATTACCATCCGGGGAAAGCGAATGTAGTCACGGATGCTTTGAGTAGAAAATCTTTATTTGCTTTACGAGCGATGAATACGCGATTGACTTTGTCTGATGATGGTTCGATATTAGCCAAGTTAAAAGCTAAGCCGATGTTTCTTAAGCGAATCTGTGAAACTCAGAAATATGATAATGAATAGCAAGCTAAATGAGTACAATGTGAGTCAACTTCTGATTCTAAACTTCAGGTTGGATCTAATTGTTGTTTATTGTTTCGAGGTAGAGTTTGTGTACCGAAGACTCCAAAGCTTATAAAAAAATTTTGCACGAAGCTCACAGTGGTAACTTATCCGTTCATCCTGGGAGTAACAAAATGTACAGTGATTTGAGACAGATGTACTGGTGGTTGGGTATGAAACGCGACATTTCTTACTTTGTGTCTAGATGTTTGATTTGTCAACAGGTCAAAGTTGAACATCAAGTGCCTTCAAGACTGTTATAGCCAGTAATGATACCGAAGTGGAAATGGGATAGGGTTACGATGGATTTTGTATCGGGATTACCTCTATCTTCAAAAAATAAAGATGCTATCTGGGTCATTGTTGATCGTTTGACGAAGTCCGCAGATATTATTCCTGTGCGTACAGACTTCTCACTTGATAGGTTGGCTGAGTTGCATATTTCTGAAATCGTCAGATTACACGAAGTGCTAGTCTCTATTATTTCGGATAGAGATCTGCGGTTTACATCAAGATTTTGGAAGAAGTTACAAGAAGCTTTGGCTACACGTTCATATTTTAGTACTTCATTTTATCCTTAAACCGATGGTCAGTCTAAGAGAGTGATTCAGATTCTCAAAGATATGCTTCGTTTCTGTGTTTTAGAGATCGAAGGTAATTGGGAAAAATATTTACCGTTAGTTGATGTAACACCCTAAACCCGGCCTAGAAGTTAGGGCCGAATCTGGCATGTCACATTGAAGAGTTTTTCGAAAACCATGTTTTCATTAGAAACTCTTCTTAAAGAATTTAAAACTTTCTGCTATTCAAAACCTAAAATTTCGTTTGCTTATTTTCAAAATGTATTTTATTAAAAATCATTCCTTTGCAAAAACATTTTTACTACCATTTCCAAAAACTTTGTTTATAACAGTAATCAGATTCAATGAATTGCAGAAACATGATATTTTGAGAAGCAATTATTGTCTTTTTATAAAAATCCAGAGTTTAATCGTTTATAGTTTGAATATAACTGAAATGGTAATTCAAAGAAAAATAATTTCCAATGGCCTTATTATAAAAACCAAACCCAAATTAAAATAACCTTCAAAATAAAGCTAAACAGAATTTTACTAAATAGTTTGGAGAAGTATTCCAATGTATGGCCACCACCGAGTCCTCCGCAGTTCCAAATCCTCTAATGTTGGGGGTTACCTGCGAGGTTAAAGGAAAGGGGGGGTGAGTTACGAGAGCTCAGTGTGTAATCCCCTAATTGGTTGTTAACTGGGCTGAGACCCATACAAAAACAAACTGGGCCGAAGCCCATATAAACATGATAATGCAGATAATGTAATGCAGTTCCTAACCCAATCCTAATAATCCATCCGCTACACACCACCCGTACTAACCAATCACACCTGTGGGTGATCATCAGTCAACCCACCCCGCTAACACACCAAGAATTCAGCCGAGCTGCCAGATTATAAGTGGCTTAGAGCCTTTGGTAGGTCCACAGTCATCTTGGGCGACTTGTGCGACCCTGAAAATCAAATCGGTGAGTCCACAGTCATCTTGGGTGACTCGTGTGACCCTAAAAATCAAATTGATGTGTCCACAGTCTTCTTGGGTGACTCGTGCGACCCTAACAAATCAATCACTTCCTCCAATTACATATCCCAACCCATGCAGTATGTCATGTATGCAAAGCACATTTCATAATGATGTATGAAATAGATTACCGTCATAACCAGATAAACAGAATACGCACACAGTCGTGCTAATCAACCCATAGGGGTATAGCGATAATTTTACCCACTAAGGGTAGTTCGGTAATTTTGCAATCCAAGGGTATTTTGCTAATTTACCTTCCAAGAGTATTTCGGTAATTTCGCAACCCAGGGGTATTTTAGTAATTTACCCTCCAAGGGCATTTTGGTAATTTTCGCAACCCAAGGGTATTTCAGTAATTTACCCTCCAAGGGTATTTTGATAATTTCGCAACCCAAGGGTATTTCGGTAACTTACCCTCCAAGGGTATTTCGATAATTTTGCAACTCAGGGGTATTTCGGTAATTTACCCTCGAAGCGTATTTCAGTAATTTTGCAACCCAGGGGTATTTCGGTAATTTACCCTCTGAGGGTATTTCAGTAATTTACCTTCCAAGGGTAAATTCGGTAGTTTTACCCACCAAGGGTAATTCGGTAATTTACCTTCCAAGGGTAAATTCGATAGTTTTACCCACCAAGGGTAATTCGGTAATTTACCCTCTAAGGGTAATTCGGTAATCTCGTAACTAAAACTTAACTAGTAATTTGGGGCATACAAATTTAAACTGTCCATCTGCGGCATGCTGACTAAATTGACCATAACTTGAGTTAGAAAACTCGAAATCTAGATCCGTAAAATTTCATTGAAACTAGATTCATATATATTCTTACTGTAATTGTTCCAGAATTTTTGGCCTAGCCATTTAGTACAGTTTATTCCTTAAAATTTCCCTTGTTTCACTATCCAACGATTCTGACCTCTCTTACCTTAATTTCAAATATCTCACTGTACGGTTTTCATATACTGCTCCAACCATATATATAAATTATAACCCATAATTCTCTTTGTACAATTTTATATGATTTTTCCAAAACAGATCATTGAACCCCGAAGTTAATCAAAACCAGTCTCACTAAAATTAAGATATCTCAGAATATAAAATTCCTTTTCCTTCTCCGTTTCTTCCATATTAAAATAGACACAGTAAGATTTAATTTGATATCCCATTCACTTTCTAATTCCATTTCTCTTATTTTTCGTGATTTTTCAAAAACACATCACTGCTTCTAACTGAAACTATTTTATTACAAAATAAGATTACCACTACGATCATACGCACGCCCGAGTGATCACGGATGTCAGTTTTTTGTTTTCTTCGGTATTTCGACCGATTAACAGCATATTTCATACAAACTTTCAGAAAAGTGTGAGATTACACACCATTTCAGATATGTATATGGAAGGGTATGAGATTACACACCTTATTCGGAATCCATAACACGATGGTCTCCGCGGCACCAAAAATCCGAGTCACCTATTACGAGGGATGGGTCTTCGATTGACCCTTTGATAAAGTATTTCGAGACCTTGCAATCACCAAAAACCCGAGAAGGCAAAGAAGCTTTGGCAACCACAAGAACTAAGTTTCGGCTCGATGTCTAAAGGGCCGGAAGGGACTTTTTGCCCACATTTCTCTTTTCATCCGTTCTAGGTCCAAAACTCATTTTCTTTGATCTAGAGCAATGGAATTTACTGATTTAATCACTTATAAATCATAATATACCATAATCTACATTTTAGGAAAAAATGACTATTTTGCCCCTACACTTTGGCAAAATTACGATTTTACCCCTAGGCTCGTAAATAAATTTTTCATCACATCTTCTTATTAAACAAGCCTAGCTGAACATTTAATCCTCTTACAACTATCCAAAATTCCAACTATTTCATGCCTTAATGAACAAATTATAACTTTTGCATTTTAGTCTCAATTAGGTGTTTTCATGACAACACCTTTCACAAAAGTTGATTCTCATCATCTTATCATTCATTTTCTTCCATAAAAACTCAGCAACCAGCATAAACTCTCTAATGGCAAGTCCCTAGACTCTCAACCATATTGCAAAATAGTCCCCTCATTAGCAAGCTTAAGCTTTGGGGACTCTAAAAGTACAATTTTTATCAAGAAAAGTCATCAAAATCACTTACTAATAAGGGAGATAGCTTGGCTGAAAGTTCAAACCCCCAAAGCTCCATTTCTTCTTCAATTTTCAGTGGAGAGAAGATACATGAATAGTAAAAGATGATAGCATCTTTTACTCATCTTATTTTATTCATTTTATCACCTAATTCCCACCTATTTTGACCAAAATTAAAAAATTCTTGTCCCCTATGTCACATGGCCGGCCTACTCACTTAAAACAAGGCCAAATTGCACAATTGGGGCCTCCAATTAATAGCCCACAGCTATTTGGCACCTTTTGCAAATAAACTTGAACTTTTGTACTTTATGCGATTTAGTCCTTTTTCACAATTTAGCTAGAAATCGTTAAAATTAAGGCACCAAAATTTTCATACATCCTTATAAACATATTATAACACATAACATAACATGAAAATAATTTCTCTAACCTGAAATTAGTGATTCCGAGATCACTGTTCCAACTATCCCCTAAATCGGGCTATTACACCCTCCATGCATTTTTTTTCACCTACTCCATTACCTTTCAAATCCCATCATTATATTTTTATTTTATTTATTTTATTTCTTTTTCCTTGTTTTCCTCCTTACCTTATCTTTTTAGTCATCATTTCATTTTTCTTTTATTTCTTTCCTTTAATAATGTCATGGTTGACACTTGGAAGAGCACACAAAAATAAATCCAAAATTTTCAAAAGATGGGATTTGAACCTCTTCCCTTAAAGTACTTCACTTGATGCCATAACCTCCTTGCCATATGCTCATTTATGCTAGCAATATATTCTTTTATTTCCATAAGTCTTGATGCCACTTACTATCTCTCCTTAATAGGCTTAAACTCAAACTTTCACTAAGGCCCAACTTGAACCCAAAACTTCATAGAACTCCGTAACATTCCAAAATCACCTTCCTAATAAGTCCCACTTGAAATAATGCCATTCTCTTGTTCTCAAAAATTTTAAACACTCCTACGCCCAAGGCCCAATGGGCCCAATCCTATTAGGCCCAATTTCGGGATGTTACAGTTGAATTCGCGTATAATAATAGTTTTCAATCAAACATAAAGATGGCACCGTATGAAGCTTTATATGGTCGTAACTGCCGAACTCCGCTATACTGGATCGAGCTTAGTGAGAAAAGATACACGGGGTTGATTTAATCAGAGAAACCGAAGAGAAGTGAAAGTGATTCATGACAGTTTGAAAGCAGCTTCAGATCGACAGAAATCATATGCGAATTTGAAATGTAAGGATATGGAATTTCATATCGGCGACAGAGTGTTTTTGAAAGTATCGCCTTGGAAAAGAATTCTTCGTTTTGGTCACAAAGGAAAGTTGAGTCCGTGATTTATCGGACCGTGCGAGGTTATCGAGAGAATAGGGCCAGTGGCATATCGACTTGAATTACCATTAGAATTAGAAAAGATTCATAATGTGTTTCATGTATCTATGTTACGACGCTACCGATCAGACTCTTCACATTTAATTTCTCCGATAGAGATTGAGATTCAGCCCGACGTGTCGTATAACGAAAAACCGATCAAAATCTTGGCTCGAGAATTAAAGAGTTAAGAAATAAAAGTATAACCTTAGTGAAGGTTCCTTGGCAAAGTCACGAGATTGAAGAGGCTACTTGGGAACCCGAGGAAGCTATGAGAAAACAATACCCTAACCTATTCTCTGGTAAATGGGAGAGTTGTAACAACCCATTTTTAGTGAAATCGGAACAGTGGTTTCGGGATCACAAATTTGAGGTCAAAATTTTTTTATTTTAATATTATTTTAATATCTACAGCATGATAGAATTATAATATAAAATTTTCATTAATAAATTTTAATGTTTACATGTTCAATTTAATGAAAAGGACTAAATCGCATAAAGTGCGAAGTTGTGCTCTATTAGCTAAATGTGTTAAATAGCTATAGAACTTTAAAGTGGAGGTCCTTATGTGGTAATTAGACCATTAAATTTGATAGTGGATGAGCATGGCTTGGCAATTTTGTTATTTTCAAAGTTAGGTAAGGTTAAAATGGTAATTAGGTAATAAATGAATAAAATTAAATAAAACACAAATGGTCATCTCTTTCGTACTAGCATGCACCGAAATTTACAGTAAAGAATGGCCATTTAAGAGCTTGAAATTGTTGCAAAGAAAATCTCTTGCATGTAAGTAATCTTTTGTCCCGTTTTTTTTTTATGTTTTCGGGATCGTTGTAGCTTAATCTAGCTAAATAGAAGACTAATTTGCAATATGGTTGAAAGTCTAGGGCTTTTCCATGAGAACATTTTAGTTTTTCTTGATTTTTAATGGAAGAAAATGAATTGTTGTTGTTAATTAAACAACTTTTGTTAAGTGATTTTTAATGAAATTGTCAAATAGGGATTAAATTGAGAAATATGAAAATAATGTGTTAAATGTGAGAAATTGTGAAATTTATGGGCTGCTATAGGTTATAAGATATTCGACTAGGCTTGGGTGTGGTGAAATTGCATGAATTTCATTTTTACAAGCCTAGGGACTAAATTGTAAAAAAAAGTCAAAAGCATAGGGGCAAAATAGTTATTTTACCAAAACTTGAATTTTGGATTGAATTGAAAAGAATAAATATTAAAGTAGTTAAATTTGTTTATATAGATAAAGAAAAGCAACGTGCGGAATTAGATGGGGGGAAAGATAAAGTATTGGATTGAACGATCGTTTTTCCATCGTACGAGTTAGAGGTAGTTCGTGTAATTAAATTGTGTATTTATATGATTTAATTGAAATATATGTATGTGAATGGTTTAATTATTATGTATAATTATCGAGCGCATAACCGACGAATTACGAAAAAAATATCGAGCCCCGTTTGAATCTTAGGAATTCGTAGGATACAAATGACATGTCATAAGGGTTACCGATTCCAGCTCTTATGAGCTTATCGATACTCAGCTCGTATGATCTTACCATTATTCAGCTCGGAGAAGCTTACCGTTTATCGCTCGTATGAGCATACATGTACAAGATTTGACGGATTACAGTTTAGTACACCTCTTGTGTATTACCTACGTATCTGACGATATTCTAAGTGGTTCAACGGGCATAGTGTTATTACAAGATTATACAAGTTTGATACGAACTAGTACATGTATTTACATGGAAAGGGTTTATATATGATATACGGATACACGGTATAGATATTACATGTACATGGAATTTAATAATTTTTGAATTCATACATGATTTTCGGTTTTTATATGAATACATGACTAACTTGGTTATTGATTATGTGATAGGCTTTGGCCAAATTGAATTGTGTTATGCTTTGAGATACTTGCCTAAATTGTGGTTAAATGGTATGTGTTATACGAACTTACTAAGCTTAATTGCTTACTCTGTTTATTTTTTCGTGTTTTATAGTGATTTGAAAGCTCGTTCAAATTGGAAGTCGTCACGAATCTCATCACACTATCAAACGTTATTTTGGTACTTTTGACTTTATATTTTGGGTTAAATGGCATGTATAAGTCTTTTTGGCTAATGGAAGTCTATATGTTTTGTTGTGTATTTAGCCATTTGATTTGGCTTGAATTTGGTATATTTTGTTATCTAAATATGTAAATGGCTTTATTGTATATGATGTATGGTTGTCATGTGAATGCCTTGTTTGTGAATTGATATTTTGGGTACTAAATGATTGAGATTGATAAATGTTATGCATGATAAGTTTAGGCATAATGATGCATATATGTGTTTGACCATTTAGGTAGATTTTGGAGGCATAATTGACAAGTTTTTAAGTGGCTAATTGAGATGCCTACTAGTATCATACTTGTATGTGTTGATATTACATGTTATAAACTTGATATTGGTTGGTTTTGAATGCCCATTTATGCCATGGTTATATGCAAATTTATGTGAGTAGGTTGTTACCAATTTGGGCGAGAAATATGGCTTGGAAAATGGCCTATTTTTGTCCACACGAGCGTGTATCTCAACCGTGTGTGATACACGGCCAGGTGACACGACCGTGTGTCCCCTGTAACTTCTATAGAAAACAAGTCAGTAGCTTCACATGGCATAGCACACGGGCGTGTGGCTTAGTCGTGTGGCACAAGTCAATATACCCTTCAGTTTTTTCACGGCCTAGCACACAGCCTGACACACGGGCGTGTTGTTTGGCTGTGTGACCTAAGTTTGTATGCTCACTAGTTTGGACACGGGTTAGGACATGGGCGTGTGGCCCCATTTCGAATGGCCACATGGCCTGAGACACCGACGGGTGTCCCTTGTACTTTTGAAAATTTCACATGTTTTTCAAAAAATTTCTTGAATACTCGGTTTAGTCTTGAACTATTTTTAATGTCTATTTGGGGCCTCAAGGGCTCGTATTAGGGACTACATGAATGAATTGGAATGGTTTTTGATTTGATTGAGAAATGAACATGAAATGTATGATTGTTTGATTTATAAGTTCGGTAATGCTCCGTAACCCTGTTTCGGCGTCGAATACGGGTTATGGGTGTTACAACCCAGCCCGTGTGGCTTTTAAAATTTGCTCTTTTTGTTTGATTTTCACTCATTTTACGCTCCATTCGCTCCCAAATGCTCTTCTAAGTAAAGAAACGTGAAATCAAAGGATCAGGAGCATAAAATTCACCAATTTGCATAAATAATCATCCAAAATCGCATTAAGAACAAGATAAAAATATGTTACTTTTATCACTTATCAATATGAGATACATGGATTGATTTAAGACAATGATTTATCATTTTTATGTCTCGACAACCAATGTCAAGTTATCCAGAGGACAACTATATGGAGTAGCTGCAAATATCAAAATTAAAGATGTTAGGAGCAACTGTGAAAAAGAATTTATGACCAACCTGCCTTACAATCGACCCACCATTCCACTTATTAACTATAGTCATGTTAATTAAGAACATTAAGCTCAAGCAAGAATGTGTACGCTAGTTGTCGATGAGCCTACCAAACAGGCTTCTTAGCTCAACTCACCTATCCATAGTTTAATACCTTTTTAGGTTAGCCCTCATCTGCATTCAGAAAGTGTGTGCTACTTGAATTAGCAACAATCCTCATACTAGTTTATCAAGGGTACTTCACATCTAATTCTTTTAATTACATCACCAAGCTTTGATATGGTGTACACACCGAAGTTTACAAATTATTTTTCCAATAACTTGTACATTTTGAATCTTATCTTTATTGAGGAGCTAGTTGATGATCTGGTTAAGGTCTCAAGCAACCTCAATGGAACCTACCATGCAATCAAGATCTATCAAGGTGTGGGACATATTCTAAAAGGAGCAAATGACTCAAGGTTAGATATAGGTTGGGGTGTAGGTTTTATTTGTTAGATTTTTTTACATTTGATGTAAACTTTATTGATTAATTTATAAATGCATTACCAAATTTTTGTTTATTTTGAGTAAACACAATTTGAACTATAAACAATCAAATTTATTCACAATTAGCGAATTAAAAACCATAAAAATATTATCAATTTGGAAACAATCAATGTACAACATATAACTCACACATACATAAATTAATGGCAACATTTCTTAGTGACAAAGGATTCAACAAAATTAACACCAACTTACTACAAAGGTAATTATAAATAAAAAACAAAACTTCTTTATATCATATGTAAAACGTATTTAACAAATATTAGAGTAATAATAACATAAGAATTCTAGTGATTCAATAATTCTTAATAACAAAAAAATCTAACAACATTAATACTAACTTATTACAATGGAAACCATACACAAGAACACACCTTCCTTATACCATACATAGAACATGTTCAACAATTGTAATAATAATAACATAACATTAGCTATAGAAACTCTTACAAATTTATTGCCAACGTTTGGGATTTGTAGATGCTTGAGATAATATTTGAGAGTGTTTTTTTAGACTTTTAAAAAAATCTACAAAACTTAGAGGAGAAGGGGAATGAGATAGGCTAGCTCAAAATAACTTAAACTAGACACTTATGAAAGTTAAGTTCCTACTCCATTAAATTAAGATTCTTGGGAGAATCTTGAAAAGTTGTGTAACAACCCGATAGTTAGGGTGTTGAAAAATGAAGTTCGGGACCTCGTTTCCATAAAACGAACCTGTAATTATTTTTATTTAATATTTACGAGGTTAGTTTAGTAATGAATTAGATTTTGGTTATGTGAATTTTGTGAAATAAAGAGTTGTTAAAGTATTAAGACTAAATCGCGTAGAGGTTAAAAGTTTATTTATAGATTGAAACAAATTAAAAATTACTAAAATGGTAAATATACATTTACCTTGATGAGTGGACCGCATTGATGAAATATATATATACATTATATATGTAAACTTATATATATGTTATATGTTTTATTAATAACTAAATGAATTTAATTTATGTATCATGATAAAAATAATAATAGTTATTATAACAAAAACAAAAAGAAAAGATGTTAACATTCAAACTAAAAAGAAAGGAAAGAAAAGAAAAAAAAAGAGAGAAAGAAGGAAAAGAAGTTGTGGCAAACCTAGGGGCTTTAAGGTTAAAATTTAATTTGGTTAGTGCAATTTAGTCCTTTTCTTGTTATTTTTATATTTTTGGAATCCTGATACTTAGAGTTGCCCGACCCATACTGTAAGTTTTTGCATTGCTTAAGATTTTAGATGTTGCTATTGTTGAATAGTTTAAGTATTAGGGATTAAATTGATAGATTTTTTAAGTTAAAAGTGAAAAGGGACTAAATAGGGAAGTTAATTCTTGATTTTGAGTTATAAGGATTAAATTGTGAAAAAAATAAAATTTAAGGGTATAAATAAAAATGGGGAGTTAAATTTAGTTTAAAGTTAAATGAGAATGAAAATATAGAGTTAAATATGTTGATAAAAAATTAGTCTCAATTTAGGGACTAAATTGAAATTTTTACAAATATTGAGTAAAAATTGAAATATTCAATGTAGAATTGAATTGTGTAATATTAATGTATTTTAATTGTTTTAGTTTTGTAGCAAACGTTGTACCGGAATCCTCGACCAAAAAGGAGAAGGATAAAATTGACGTCGAATAGCTCGTAATCCTCGATTTGTGTTTCTATGATCCGAACCTAGTTGTAAATTATTGTATTTTGAATTATTGCATATGGTAAGTAGTTGAGGTGAGTACTTTAGTACTTAAGATTGAATTGAAATTATAGTTGATTGAAATGGAGTGATTTGGTATATATATTATGAATGTATTGAATATATGAGTTTGAAACGAATATGTGTTTAAATGTGATAATGTGCAAATATGAGAATTGGACATTGGTTGTATTGTAAGAAAAATGGAACCATATTAACTATTTCATGCTAAGTTGGATATAGATGGCATGCCATAGGATAAGAAGAGTTTAGGGATTTCTTCGACTTCGAGTCGATGAGGCACTGGGTGCCAATTTGCTTCGGTTTAATCGATGAGACACTAGGTGTCAATTTATATAGCGCTGGGCGCAATTATTACTTCGGATTTATCTGATGAGGCACGGGGTGCCAAACTGATGTGTTGGTTGAATCCGTGTATCCGTCTGAATTCGAGTTGTGTTAATAGGGATAATTAAATAATAAATTTTTGTGATTGATATTTAAATGGAAAAGTATGTGAATTGAAAAATGAAATGTGAAATGTGGTGTGTTCATAAATGAAATATATGAGTGATGCACTCATGGATTGAATATGAATTGATTTATGCCATAATGTAAATCAATTGTTGAATGATATATGAAATGCTATTTATATAGTAAGTGATGTGAATTGAGATATTTGCTAAAACCAAATCAAGTATGAAAACATGTTAAAATTTAGTACAATATGAAATGATGTAGTAAATTGCACGAAATTGAGATGATGATATTGTAACATCCTGGAATCTGGGGTTAGAAGTTTTGAGGTTTGTGGGTAGGGTCAGTGAGTGGGTTGAATGTTTGGGTTCTTTTTCGCGTTTTAATGTTAGAATGAGCTTGTGAGTGTTTTTTATATTTATGTTTTTTTATGTTATTTTATTTTATTTTAAAAAGGGAAGTTATTTTTAAAAAAACAAAGTTTCACGTTCTTCTTCATTTTTCCTTTTTCTTCCCCATTGTTCCTCTTTTTTCTATTCTTTCCAAATTTCAATTTCATTTGTTTCTTACTTCTTCTGTTTTACGCACTTGTTATCTATCGTTCCGTCAAAAGTGATTGCTCTTGTGTGTTTCGTGTAAACTAATGTGAATCAAAATAGTCTTGTGGAGGCGAAGCGGTTAATCCTTGTTATTTGCAATTTTGATTTAAGGTGTGTCTCCGAAACTATTGAATTTAAGTGTTGAGTTATTGTTGGATTGCATGATATTCTGCATATTTCGGTATATTTCAGGGTTACCAAAGGATAGGGATCGTTTCGATGTCAAAAACACGAATTTTAGTCTGTTTCACTGTGGTTTCATTGCCACACGGGCGCGTACTGCGCACAGGCTGTCCACACGGCAATGTGCAATAAAGAAATTAGGGTTTTCGATGGTTTTTGGTTCTACACGGCCTGGCCACATGAGCGTGTGAGATCTCCATAGAACCGTGTCTCTTCTGCTCTTTATTTTTGGCATTTTTTGTAACAGTCCAGTTTTGGGGCTAGTCGGAACAGTGGTTTCGAGACCACTAATCTGAGGTTGAGGAAAATTATTTTGATATTAATTTATGTGTCGTAACATGTTTATAAGGATGCATGAGAATTTTGGTACCTTAATTTTAACGATTGATTGCGTAATTGCGAAAAAGGTCTAAATAGCATAAAGTGCGAAAGTTTCAAATTTCAAGTTAGAGGTGTCTAATTGTTAAAGGAAATCAAAATAGAGGTCTTTAAAGTGAAATTAGGCCATTAGATGTGTGTTGGCAGGCCATAAAAGCTAGGGAGACAAGAGCATTAAATTTTGGTCAAATTTGGTGATATTAGGTGGCTATAATGAATAAAATAAGATAAAGAAAAGAGGAAACTATCATATTTTTCATTCTTTTCTTCCTCCACTGAAAATTTCAGCAAAGAATAGGGGTTTTAAAGCTTAAACTCTCAGCCAAGATATCCTCTAGCAAGTAAGTGATTTTTGTGTTTTTGGAGCCCCCAAAGCTTAAGCTAGCTAATAAAGGGACTAAATTGCATTATGGTGGGAAGTCTAAGGACTTGCCATGAGAGTATTTATGTTGTTAGCTGAGTTTTTAATAAAGAAAATGAATGTTAGGGAGATGAGAAACAACTTTTGTAAAATGTGTTTGCATGAAAACACCTAAATAGGACTTAAATGCAAAGAATGAATTTGTGTCATAAATGTATGAAATGGTGAGAATGGTGAGTAGTTATAAGAGAAATAAATGTTCAGCTAGACTTGTTTATTGAGAAAATGTGTTGAAAAATAAATTACGAGCCTAAGGGCAAAATCGTAATTTTGCCATAATACAAGGGCAAAATGGTCATTTTTGCCCAAGTATAGATTTTGATGTATTATGATCATAGAATGATCTAAACGAATGAATTTCATTGTTATAGATCAAGAAGAGCGTGGAATCAACCTTGACCGTGGAAAAGGCAAGGTGACGGATTAAATCGTTAGTTAATACGTTTTGCACCGAGGTAAGTTTATGTGTAAACACTGCATATTTTTGTAAACATTATGTTGCTAATTAGTGTATGGCATGATTGAGGACAAGTGTGGTTCAAGTGGATTAAATGTGGTAGTCATTGAATAATTGTTGTGTGACTGATGAAATAGTCATATAAATGTGTAATGACGACACTTGTTGGTGGGCTAAGTGCGATACCATCTTGTCGCTTAATTACGATGGGCTATGTGCGATACCATCGTCTATTTATCATTTGGTGGGCTATGTGCGATACCACCATAACAAATCTTTTTGGTGGGCTATGTGCGATACCACCCTAATAAAGGCTGATGGTGGGCTAAGTGCGAAACCACCGAGTAATTTGACTATAAGTAATGGAATTAAAGATAGTGATGTGTTGTATTATGTGATTGTGTGATGCTAAGTGCAGGGGAACCTATTAATGAATGTATGCATTGAGCTTGTGATATGGTTGGAATGTGGGAATGGAGAAAATGAGTAATCATGATCATGAATGTAGATTGTTTCTTGCTTAGTATGTAATGCTATGTAATTGTTTAATACATGTTATAATGTTATATTGTTTACATGTAAACTTACTAAGCTTAAAGCTTACTCCCCCTTCTCTATTTCCCTTGTTTTATAGAGTTTAAGAGTCAAGCTGAGATACGAAGATATCCAGAAGATCGCCCACACTATCAGCTCACCTCGGTATACCTAGACTTAATGATTTTGTACATGGCATGTATAGGGGCTAGACTAATTAGATTATTTTGTTATTTTGGCCAAAATGTATTGGCCCTTGTTAAGATAACTATTTTGTATATTGCCATGGTTGATGGCTCACCTTATCATTTATGAAATTACAAAGTTATCTATGGAAGTTCATATTGAAATTATGAGATATTTATTAGTATTTTGAATGGGTTCATGTAGTGTAAGCTATAAGGGTGCAAAGTGCTTGGCAAACAGCCTTGTTCTTGTCCACATGGGTAGGCACACAGGCGTGTGTCTAGGCCGTGTGTGACACAAGGTCAAGCCATGGGCGTGTGCCCAGGCCGTGTGAAGTCTGCACCTTGAATTTGGTATTTAAATTGTCACACGGTTGAAGCAAACGAGTGTGCCCAGGTCGTGGGGGATTAATCAGAGGCGACCATAGACCAACCATATGGGCGTGTGTCTAGGTCGTGTGACTCAAGTCAGTGTCGACCACGGGCGTGTGAGATGATACACGAGCGTGTCATCTAGTCCACGGGCGTGTGATCCCTATTTAAGTAACATTTATCTAAATGTGTCAAAATTTTCGATTTATGTCCGATATTTTTCGGTGGTTAGTATAGGGCCCCATAGGCCCATTATACGGAAGCTAGATATAAGATTGAAAATGTTTGAATTTGAAATAGAATTTGCTAACTCAAAGTTGTATGACCAAGTGAGTCGAGTCCGGTAATGCCTCGTGCTCGATTCCGGTACAAGATACGGGTAAGAGGTGTTATATTTAGTGGTATCAGAGTTATAGTTTAGTCGATTCTAGGACTACCGTAGCATGTGTAGGAGTCTAGCTATACATGTCATAAGCGTATGATGATAGTGTAGTGGCTTCTGATGATTTTAAATTTGTTTTATGTAGTATATGGATCCCGATAAATCAGCTGCTGATGACGCAGCTAGTAGTGCGTCGGCTCCTGCGCAAGGGACTTCGCCTGCGCAGAGTAGCCCCGAGACTAGAGGTCAAGGAAAAGAGGTTTGGGAAGTCTTTCTCCAAATAATGAGTAACTGGTACACTGAGTATGTACGAGCAAACCCCAATGCTCAACCTCCTCCACCCCCACCTATACCTCAACCAGTTCTTGTGGCTCCCCAAGGTATAGAAATGGCTGAGGATTTTCGAGCTAATATAGATGATGACCCTGAGCGGGCGACATTCTAGCTTGAGAACTTAATGAGGGTTTTTGATGAACTCTCCTATACACCTGAGGAGAGCTTAAAATGCGTTGTGTCTTTGCTGAGGGACTCAGCATACCATTGGTGGAAAACGTTGACATTAGTGGTTCCTAAAGAGAGGGTAACGTGAGACTTTTTTTTTAGAAGAGTTCCGAAAGAAGTATATAAGTCAACGGTTTGTAGACCGAAAACAAAAGGAATTTCTTGAGTTAAAGCAAGGAAAAATGACTGTGGCAGAATATGAGCGCGAATTTGTTAGGCTCAGCAAGTATGCGCAAGAGTGTGCGTCCACGGAAGCTATCTTATGCAAGAGATTTGAAGATGGGTTGAATGAAGATGTCAGACTCTTAGTCAGGATTTTAGAACTAAAAGAATTTGTGGTGTTGGTAGATAGGGCTAGTAAGGCCGAAGAATTGAATAAGGAAAAGAGGAAAGCCCTGAGCGAAGCTTGGGATGCAAGGAAGAGGCCGATGAGCAAATCATACCAAGCTCAATCGAAGAGGTCCAAGGAAGTGAACCCTCGGATGACTACATCAGTTGGGTATTCGCAAAGAGAGCGAGGTAACACGTATTCGAGTTCAAGAGTTCAGGCCACCTCAATGGCAAGTGTGGGCAATCCAAAGTCCAAACCAAAGTGCCCAAGTTGTGGCAAACATCACACTGGGGAGTGTTGGGGAAACAATCGAAATAGTTATAAGTGTGGATCCCCCGACCATCTCATCTGAAACTGCCCTGAAAGGGATGACAATGAGAGGAAGCAAGAGATAAGATCAAACAGTTCATCCTTTAGAGGTAGGCCACAAAAAAACCCGGGAGGTGGGGCTAGTGGTAGAGGTGTATCACGAGACACTACTGTGAGGCCAGAGGGTCGGGCTCTAGCAAGAACTTATGCTATTCGAGCTCGAGAAGAGGCGTCATTGCCGGATGTAATAACGGGTACATTCTCTCTCTATGACACCTCTGTTATTGCTTTGATTGACCCGGGGTCAACCCATTCTTATATTTGTATGAGATTGACATCTAGTTTGAGCATGACTGTTGAGTCTACTAAATTTGTGATAAAGGTGTCAAACCAATTAGGTGAACAGGTGTTAGTTGACAAGGGTGTAGAAACTGTCCTTTGACAATTAGGGATCATTGTTTCCCGGCAAACCTTATGTTGTTGCCGTTTGATGAATTTGATTTGATTCTTGGTATGGACTGGTTGACTACCCATAGTGTTTTAGTGAATTGTGGTAGTAAATTTATTGAATTAAAATGTGAAAATAGAGATGTTATTCGGGTTGAATTAGGTGAGTCAGATACTTTACCAGTGATTATTTCATCCATGATAGCTGAGAAATATCTAAGAAAAGGGTACGACCCTTATCTCGCTTTCGTGTTAAACACTCAAGAGTCTGAAGTAAAGATTGAAACAATGCCGGTTGTATGTGAGTATTTGGATGTATTCCCGGGAGAGTTACCCGGATTACCCCCAGTTAGAGAGGTCGAGTTTGGAATTGAGTTAATTCCGGGAACAGCACCCATTTCGGTTGCTCCATATAGGATAGCCCCACTAGAGTTGAAAGAACTGAAAGTTCAGTTGTAAGAGTTAACGGATAAAGGTTTTGCAAGACCGAGCTATTCACCGTGGGGTGCTCCAGTACTTTTTGTAAAGAAGAAAGATAGGTCGATGAGATTGTGCATAGACTACAAACAACTCAACAAAGTAACTGTGAAGAACAAGTATCCTTTACCGAGGATAGATGATCTATTTGATCAACTGAAGGGAGCTACGGTGTTCTCCAAGATCGACCTGAGGTTCGGTTATTACCAGTTAAGGGTTAAGGAGCAAGATGTACCGAAAACAGCATTTCGGACGAGTTATGGCCATTATGAGTTTCTGGTCATGCCATTCGGTTTAACGAATGCTCCTGCGGTTTTTATGGATTTAATGAATCGTGTCTTCCGACCGTATTTGGACAAGTTTGTGGTTGTCTTTATTGACGACATATTGATTTATTCTCGAGATGAGAGTGATCATGCAGAACATCTGAGAATGGTCTTACAGACCTTAAGAGACAAGCAGTTATATGCTAAATTTAGTAAGTGCGAGTTTTGGCTTCGAGAGGTAGGATTCCTAGGACATATTGTATCGGGCGAAGGTATTAGAGTTGATCCGGGAAAGATCATGGCTATTGTGGAGTGGAGACTGCTGAGGAACGTGTCGGAAGTCAGAAGCTTTTTGGGTTTAGCGGGTACTATAGGCGGTTTGTGAAGGGATTCTCTATGATTGCTACTCCGATAATGAAACTATTGCATATGGATGTTAAGTTTGAATAGACTAAAAAATGCCAGCAGAGTTTCGAGAGATTGAAAACGTTGTTGACGGAGGCACCGGTTTTGGTACAACCTGAGTCAGGAAAAGAGTTTGTGGTCTACAGTGACGCATCGTTAAATGGTCTCGGTTGTGTGTTGATGCAAGATGGTAAGGTAGTCGCTTACGCCTCGAGGCAGCTAAAACCACATGAGAAGAATTATTCGACTCATGACTTGGAGTTGGCCGCAACTGTTTTCGCGTTAAAGATTTGGCGACATTACTTATATGGTGAGAAGTACCGAATCTTCACGGATCATAAGAGTTTGAAATATTTGATGGATCGAAAGGAATTAAATTTACGGCAACGACGGTGGCTCGAATTATTGAAGGACTATGAGCTAGTGATTGATTACCATCCGAGGAAAGTGAATGTAGTTGCGGATGCTCTAAGTAGAAAATCCTTGTATGCTTTGGGAGCTATGAGCACGAGTTTGTCATTGTTTGATGATGGTGCTATACTGGCCGAGTTGAGAGCTAGACCACTATTTGTTCAACAACTATGTGAGGCTCAAAGGAATAATAGTGAGATACTAGCTAAAAGAGCTAAGTGTGAATCAGGAACTGATTCTGAATTCTGGGTGAGTTCGGATGGTTGCTTAATTTTCCATGATAAAATTTGTGTACCCAAAGATGACGAGTTGATCCGAGAAATTTTGCAAGAGGCACATAATGGTTATTTTTCGGTACACTCGGGCAGTACGAAAATGTACAATGATCTGAAGAAATTTTATTGGTGGCCGGGAATGAAAAGAGACATCTCGGAGTATGTAACAAGATGTCTGATTTGTCAACAAGTGAAAGCTGAGCATCAAGTGCCTTCGGGATTACTTCAGTCAGTGATGGTTGTCGAGTGGAAATGGGATCGGATTACCATGAATTTTGTTACGGGCTTGCCTATGACTCCGAAGAAGAAAGATGTTGTGTGGGTTATTGTTGATAGATTAACGAAGTCGGCTCACTTTAAACCTGTGCGTATTGATTCACTAGAAAAGTTAGCCGAGTTGTATATTGCAGAGGTAGTAAGATTACATGGAGTGCTTGTATCTATTATCTCGGACAGAGACCCGAGATTTACTTCGAGGTTTTGGAAGAAGTTACAGGAGGCCTTGGGTACAAGGTTGAATTTTAGTACTGCATTTCATCCTCAAACTGACAGTCAGTCTGAGAGAGTAATCTAAGTTCTTGAGGATATGCTCCGATGCTGTGTGTTAGAGTTTGAAGCTAGTTGGGAAAGATATCTACCCTTGGTCGAATTTGCTTACAATAACAGTTATCAGTCGAGCATACGGATGGCACCGTATGAAGCCTTATATGGTTGTAAATGTCGGACTCCCTTGTATTGGACCGAGCTGAGTGAGAAGCAAATTCATGGGGTTGATTTAGTTAAAGAGACTGAGGAGAAAGTGAAAGTGATCCGGGATAGTCTAAAGGCTGCTTCGGACCGACAAAAGTCGTACGCGAATTTGAAAAGAAAAGAAATTGAGTTTCAAGTGGGCGACAAGGTATTTCTGAAAGTGTCACCGTGGAAGAAAATATTGAGATTTGGTCGAAAGGGTAAATTGAGTCCGAGATTCATAAGGCCGTATGAGATTACTGTAAGGATTGGGCCAGTGGCATATCGGTTGGCTTTATCGATTGTTCCATGTATCAATGTTAAGGCGTTATCGCTCCGATCCTTCGCATGTGATTCCTCCAACAGAAATTGAGATACGACCGGATATGACATATGAGGAGGAGCCGATTAAAATCTTGGCTAGAGAAGTGAAACAATTGAGGAATAAGGACATAGCCTTAGTAAAAGTGTTGTGGCAAAAACACGGTGTAGAAGAGGCTACGTGGGAACCGGAGGAAGCCATGAGAGAGCAATATCCAAACCTCTTTATCGGTAAGATTTTCGAGGACGAAAATCTCTAAAGAGGGGGAGAGTTGTAACAACCCAGTTTTGGGGCTAGTAAGAACAGTGGTTTCGAGACCACTAACCTGAGGTTGAGGAAAATTATTTTGATATTATTTTATGTGTTGTAACATGTTTATAAGGATGCATGAGAATTTTGGTACCTTAATTTTAACGATTGATTGCGTAATTGCGAAAAAGGACTAAATCGCATAAAGTGCGAAAGTTTCAAATTTCAAGTTAGAGGTGTCTAATTGTTAAAGGAAATCAAAATAGAGGTCTTTAAAGTGAAATTAGGCCATTAGATGTGTGTTGGCTGGCCATATAAGCTAGGGAGACAAGAGCATTAAATTTTGGTCAAATTTGGTGATATTATGTGGCTATAATGAATAAAATAAGATAAAGAAAAGAGGAAACTATCATCTTTTTCATTCTCTTCTTCCTCCATCGAAAATTTCAGCAAGGAATAGGGGTTTTGAAGCTTAAACTCTCATCCAAGATATCCTCTAGCAAGTAAATGATTTTAGAGGTCTTTCTTGGTGATTTTTGTGTTTTTTGAACCCCCAAAGCTTAAGCTAGCTAATGAGGGGACTAAATTGCATTATGGTGGGAAGTATAAGGACTTACCATGAGATTATTTATGTTTTTAGCTGAGTTTTTATTAAATAAAATGAATGTTAGGGAGATGAGAAACAACTTTTGTGAAAGGTGTTAGCATGAAAACACCTAAATAGAACTTAAATGCAAAGAATGAATTTGTGTCATAAATGTATGAAATGGTGAGAATGGTGAGAAGTTGTAAAAGAAATAAATGTTCAGCTAGACTTGTTTATTGAGAAAATGTGTTGAAAAATAAATTACGAGTCTAGGGGCAAAATCGTAATTTTACCATAATACAAGGGCAAAATGGTCATTTTTGCCTAAGTATAGATTTTGATATATTATGATCATAGGATGATCTAAATGAACGAATTTTATTGTTATAGATCAAGAAGAGCGCGGAATCAACCTTGACCGTGGAAAAGGCAAGGTGACGGATTAAATCGTTAGTTAACACGTTTTGCACCAATGTAAGTTTATGTGTAAACAATGCATATTTTTGTAAACATTATGTTGCTAATTAGTGTATGGCATGATTGAGGACAAGTGTGGTTCAAGTGGATTAAATGTGGTAGTCATTGAATAATTATTGTGTGAATGATGAAATAGTCATATAAATGTGTAATGACGACACTTGTTGGTGGGCTAAGTGTGATACCACCTTGTCGCTTAATTATGATGGGCTATGTGCGATACCATCGTCTATTTATCATTTGGTGGGCTATGTGCGATACCACCGTAACAAATCTTTTTGGTGGGCTATGTGTGATACCACCCTAATAAAGGTTGATGGTGGACTAAGTGCGAAACCAACGAGTAATTTGACTATGAGTAATGGAATTAGAGATAGTGATGTGTTGTATTATGTGACTTTGTGATGCTAAGTGCAGGGGAACCTGTTAATGAATGTATGCATTAAGCTTGTGATATGGTTGGAATGTGGGAATGGAGAAAATGAGTAAGCATGATCATGAATGTAGATTGTTTCTTGCTTAGTATGTAATGCTATGTAATTGTTTAATACATGTTATAATGTTATATTGTTTACATGTAAACTTACTAAGCTTAAAGCTTACTCCCCCTTCTCTTTTTCCCTTGTTTTATAGAGTTTAAGAGCAAAGCTGAGATACGAAGATATCCAGAAGATCGCCCACACTATCAGCTCACCTCGGTATACCTAGACTTAATGATTTTGTACATGGCATGTATAGGGGCTAGACTAATTAGATTATTTTGTTATTTTGGCCAAAATGTATTGGCCCTTGTTAAGATAACTATTTTGTATATTGCTATGGTTGATGGCTCACCTTATCATTTATGAAATTACAAAGTTATCTATGGAAGTTCATATTGAAATTATGAGATGTTTATTAGTATGTTGAATGGGTTCATGTAGTGTAAGCTATAAGGGTGCAAAGAGTTTGGCAAACATCCTTGTTCTTGTCCACATGGGTAGGCACACGGGCGTGTGTCTAGGCCGTGTGTAACACAAGGTCAAGCCATGGGCGTGTGCCCTGGCATTGTGAAGTATGCACCTTGAATTTGGTATTTGAATTGTCACACGATTAAAGCACACGGGTGTGCCCAGGCCGTGAGGGATTAATTATAGGCGACCACGGACCAGCCATATGGGCGTGTGTCTAGGTCGTGCGACTCAAGTCAGTGTCGACCACGGGCGTCGAACATAGGCGTGTGAGATGATACATGGGCGTGTCATCTAGTCCACGGGCGTTTGACCACTGTTTAAGTAACATTTATCTAAATGTGTCAAAGTTTCCAATTTATGTCCGATATTTTCCGGTGGTTAATATAAGGCCCCATAAGCCCAGTATAAGGAAGTTAGATGTAAGATTGAAAATGTTTGAATTTGAAATAGAATTTGCTAACTCAAAGTTGTATGACCAAGTGAGTCGAGTCTGGTAATGCCTCGTGCCTGATTCCGGTACAAGATACGGGTAAGGGGTGTTACATTTTTGGACAGTGAGTTACACGGGCTACTCACACGATTGTGTAACTTGGTCACACAGGCGTGTGTCTCCTCCACATGGGTGTGTAGGCCTCCACACGGCCATGTGGCCCTATTTTGCAGAATTTTTGTTTCAAGTCATAAACTGTCTGTTTTATGTTTCGGTCAAGCCTCGGTAAGTATGTTTGGGGCTTGATTTAGTTTGGTTCGTGTATATATGTGCATTTGTGGGCTTTAATTTTATTGCCCGTTTATGTGATAAGTAAGTAGGATTTTATTATTGTTGTCGTAACTGAATATTAGAATACAAGTGTAATCAAATCTGAATCTGTTCAACTAGAAATGTTAATGTTCGTTTCTGTATGATGTCTACATAATGTGTGCATTGTTGCATAGCATGAAAATTTTAGGATCTGGCTATGAAGAGAAGGAAGACAGATTTAGCAGTTTTAATTGTGATACTTTTGTATAGCGATTTACCACACTATCTTATACGTATATCAGCTTAGCTGTATAAAATTACTCAAGTGGCATAGTTCCACGTTGCGATGTGTAGGGTGGATGAATCTATTATGGTTCTATGTGGTGTGCATGGTGGACGGGCCTACCATAGCCTTTATGTGGTATGTTGGATGGACGAAGTAGTGTTTGGCTGGTGGGGTGGGATTTTGACTTGTGCATCCGTTCGCATCTAAATATACGTCTGTTTGTCAGAATATAAGTCTATTTGTGTAAACTTTTGGTTATTGACAATATATTTAATGTCATGAATATGTTCTGATTATTGCGTATGATTGGAATATCATTTTTGTGGTTTGATATTGTATTTGACATACCGATTGAAACTTTCATAAGTGATATTTTTATACATATGCTTGTTTGAAGTATTTATTGTGTCACTCCATCTTTTGTCATCTGTTCATGTTTCGGGCTCACACTGAGCTCGCGTATCTCATCTCTGTAGTGTTTTTCCTTTAAGGTACATTCCATGTTTTGGAGCTGGACTCGGCATACTAGAGGTCTCAGAAAGATATGATTTAATTCTGTTTAAGTAAAATCTCATAAGTTTTATACGGTTAATTTTAAGTCGGCTTGTAAAACGATTATATAAACTGTGGTACAAGTTTTATGGTGGACTTTTGTAAGGTATTATTTGGAATGAACTTTAGAAACTGTGGATTTTATTTCCAAATGTTTGACACCGGTTTAATATTGTTTCAAACATAATGAACAAAAAGGTTTTCTTGCTTTGAATTAAAGTTTTTGTTTCCACCACATTTAGTGGCCAATGTAACCTCCGACATTCGTTCTAAACTTCTAAGCTGGGTTTTGGGGTGTTATGATATCTTGTAGTTGTATGCTTAGATAATGGTGTGATTGTATAATTCAATTTAAGCATTCATGTTTCATTATGCCTTTAAATGTTTAGGTTATAGAAATATCACTAAGTTTTCCTCAACGTGCGGTTTTGTTTCTCATGCATAGGTTAGGTACTTTTCTTTTGATCGTCGACTCAGCATCAAACAACGATCTCGATCTCAAGTGCAGTGATGTTTAATTTTGTAATGGCATGTACCTAGGATGTCTTTGTTGTTAGTCATTTTGAGAATGGGATGTAAATTGAGTTATAAGTATAATGTTGGTTTGAGTATATGTTTGTGTTTGAAGCCATAAGTTGGTATGTAGTTTTGATCAAGGGCTTGGTATGTGTGTGAACTTTAAACCTGATGTCTTAGGTAGCTATATGCTAGGCTAAATTGAGTTATTTTGGCTTGCTTAAAATCTTGATTTGAATGAGGCATTGTTGATATGTTTTGATGATATAAAGTGCGATACCAATGAGGGTAAATTGGTTAGGCACCTAAGATGATTGTTTTGGCATGTTTTGAGTATGTTTGATTGTATTTTAAATAGGTTAAATGATTGGTTTTTGAGTTGTTTAATGCCCAAGCAAGTAGGAAATGGTAAACTTGTTGTTTACGGTACACTTTGGGTCTACACGGCTAGGCACATGAGCGTGCGCCTTGGCTGTGTGAGACACACGGCTTGGCGACATGGCCGTGTGTCATCTGTTAAGTGCTTAGGGTGCGAGTCAGGTAGCACACGGCCTGGTACACGGGTGTGTGGGGTTATTTCGAGAGTTACACGGCTTAGCACACGGGCTGGGACACGGCCGTTTGTCCCTATTTCGATTGCTACACAGCCTAAGACACGGGCGTGTGTCTCTGTTGTGTGACCCATGAGTTCAAATTTTTTTGAATTTTTCTTGGACTTTTTAAATGATTTCAAATTAGTCCCGATTTGTTTCTAAAGAATTTTTAGTGCCTCGAGGGCTCTATTTAGGGACGATATGTATATGTATGTATGGTTTAAGTTCTGCTTATTATGTTGAATGAAATTAATTATAAATGTTTCGATTGTTCATTAATGCTCGTAACCTTAATCTGTGACAGAGAAGAGTTAGGGATGTTACAAGTTGTCAAAGATACCTCAATGCCCATGTGGGTCAAGGTTAGGAGTAATGTTTTCCATCAGCAACAAATTACTGGACAATAAATTTTGTACCTACCATTCAACACTTACAAGGGAACTTCATGTCAAGATATCTTTGTAAAAATGCATTTCAAGAAAAAAACTGAAAATAATAAAATATTTTATTATATTGAAGTAAACAAATGTATATTCACTTCATATGTTATTATTTTCCTTAGTTGGGGATATATGAAAGTTTATTAATATTATTCTATAAAACATATCAAGTTAATTGCATAAGAAATCTTTAAACTATGACTCACATTTTAAATTAGTCCTTAAAATTTAAAATATTTTAATTACATTCAAACTTATCAAGTCTTTTCTTTGTTAAAACCATTAATTTAACCGTTAAATGACAAGTTAAATCTTATGTAGCTAAATTTAAAATGAAAAAAATTATAGAAAAATAGAATGTTGTCGCATAATTGTTTTAAAAGTAAAACTGAAAGTAAAATAAAACTAGAAAGAAATAAAAGTAAACAATAAAGCTTCTGTAAATGGTTTGAAAACCTTAAAACTAATATATTTTCAAATAATCAGTTTTTTATAATATTCATTTTTTTCTTAAAGTTTCCATTTTAAATTATGTCATTTAATATCTAAAGTGTCATTTAACAGATTGATTAATAATTTTAATAACAGAATGACTTAATTGATATAACTTCAATAGTTCAGGGATGTAACTAAAATAATTAAAATATTAATTTAAAATGAGGATCATAATTTAGTGATATTTTTTTGGTGAATTACAATAAGAGGACAAAACTCGAACAATAAACACAACTAATGCAACTTGAACCTAGGCCATATCTGAGGTGGTGAGCACCCTTGACCATCAGGCCATCACATGGGGTTCATAATTTAGTGATATTAATGGAAACATATCAAATTATTTAATAATTTTCTTAATTTATGCAAAGGATAATTGAGTAGTAGTAGTAGTATAGGTGTCCATGGGCCGGGCCAGGTTCAAGCTGAGCCCAACAAAAAATTTATGCCCGTTTGCTAGGCTTGGCCCAAAAAATGGGCCTAAAATTTTGCCCAAATTCGGCCCAGATAAAAATACTAAAACCCAAGCCCGGCCCGGCAATATTAATTTTTATATTATTCTTTTTATATAATTTTTTAAAAATATATATAATGCATCAAAAATACTAAAAACATTAAAATAAATGTTTCCTAACAAATTAAAAAAATATGTATACTTAACTTAACAAGCAATTATTGAAAAGTAGTAACAAAATTAACAATAAAACAAGAGTTATACAATATCCAAATAATAATAATAAAATAACAGTAACATAATTGTGAAATGGTAGCAAAATAGTGAAAAATAAATAAGAAAAGAAAAAAAGAAAAAAATAGTAAAAAGGAAACAAATCAGACCGGGTTCAAGTCAAGAAAGCCTTACCTGAGGCCCGATCTATTTTCTAAATGAGCCTTTTTTTTGGAGGGCCTATATTATTATTGAAATTCTCTCACTTTTCGTGCACGCTCAGCCCGGTCCATAGTAAGAGTTGGGGGTAAATATTTCCAAATATTAGCCTTGAATCAAATTTAAAATATTATTATTTAAATGTAGTCATAGAAAAATATTATTTAGTATAAAGCCATTTTAAATAAGGTACACATGTCCATAAGAAGGCCAACGAAAAAAATTGGGCGGCAGGTTGAGGATGCCGTACAGAAAGTAGTACTTATCAACTACTGGTCAAATGCGGACAAGTTACGCGTACCTAAATCCAAATTCATCCATATTAAAAATAATAAATAATTGGCAATAATTAAGGCTACTAAGTTGAAAGCAATACATTTATTTCATTGATTAACAAAATTGAATTACGTCCCACACGATTCAAACAATTTGGCAGTGTTTTTAAAAATCATCCAATTTCTAGACATTTCTTTATTCTTCTTCTCCCATTTTTCCTGAACTCTCTTTGATTGGGCGGTTTGAAATTAAAATGTCAAAAATGATTAGGGTGAGGAAAACATCTGTGTCATGATTAGATAGCCTCTTATTTTTTTAAAAATATTTTCTATTAATTGACCAACACTAATTGTATATGTGATAGTTTCTTTTTACAAAGTTTGATGTGAATTTATAATATCTATGAGATGACACAATATTAGTTCCTATTAGTATTTCAAAATCATAATCTGACATAAATATCATATAGTTCCTTAAATTTAAATTTTAACATTTAATTCTGCTCAAAATAACATTATAAAATTTTGAAAGCACCCATAATAAAATTTATGTTATAAAATTTAATGCTTAACAAATGGAAAGGATTAGAATTGATATATCCCATCTCTTTGGATGGGCCGCGAGATTAAAAGTAGTAATGATAGTGAAATTAAAATCAATGACAAAATACATGTTTGGATTCAATCACGACGGCAACGATGAGATGAGAATTAAAAACAACCATTAAAGACATGAAACTAAAAATGCTATATAAGAAAATTTTGGAATTATCTAATATATATTAAATTATTAAATATATATACGAAATAGGAAATTGGGAATGGAGAGTAAGAAATATCGATTAAAATGAAATATGTTATATATATGAGCTGAGCCCGGCCTGATCATTAGACCTGAACTCTAGGATGATACCATAATTTACAAAGCAACCCACATACAAACATTAACAATTATTTCATTCCATCACGAGTCATGTAATAATTTCATGCATAAAATAATATATAATCAAAACCAAGTCTTAGTGAAGCTTACACAAGCTCTTAAGTTGACACGAGCATGAAGAATGACCAATTTAAAAAAAAAATCCAAAGTTTGAGAACTGGTATCAATACTCACCACAGGTACTGATACCATTTTCAATTTCGAAATTTCACGAATTTAGATAAAATACACAAGTATCGATACTTTGAATAAGGTACTAATACCCCTGTTAGGAAGTATCGATATTGGTTTGGCATTCTTTTGTTTTGCAAAACTTATCAAAAACCACTAGTATGGAAACTTGGTGCCGATACTTCTTTTACAATGATCAATATCTAATTTTAGTATCGATGTCGTTTTCAACAAAATTCAAAAAAGTTGATAAGTACCGATACCTTTACCTAGGGTATCGATACTTTTCCCTAGAATGTCAATAATATCTCTTTTAGGTTCATTTTACAAATACAGAAAAAGAGAGGTAGTTATAATAAAGTAAATGAAATTATTATAAAATTATTTTAATCAGTATGTAGGTAAAACACGTTGATGAAAAGAAAGGAAAAGAAAATGGCAAGAATGGAAATTTTATTTTATATGTTAACTATCAATATATGTAAATAATTATTAAAATAAATAATAATAATATTTAATTAATAAAATCATAATGATATACCTTTAATAATTTCATAAAAATCAAATAATTTAGAAATTTTATTAAATATACTATTTTTAATTTAATGAATTTAAAAAAAAACATTTTATTGTTATAAAAAAAAAGAATAGTAAATTTAGAACGGGTTTCAGTCATCTAAAACGCTGACATTGTTGGATGAGAAAATGAAGTAATGGTTGAAAAAGACTTACCCACCTTGAAAACAACAATTATTCTTTTTAAAATGATATGAAAATAGCAAGTTTTGTGTGAAAATTTTAAAACCACAGAATAAACCAAGAAATGAAAATTAATGTGTACTTTTCGTCCTATCCCATTTCACACGACACATTTCTTTATTTCCCTATTCTAAACCATGCATCGGGTGGGGGTTGTTTGCTCTTCTCTTGTCTCCATAAGTGTAAAAGATATTCATTTATTTCCTTTTACGTACGGAGGCCTGTACCTGCACCTTCTGCATCTACCTTTTGGCTGCTTCCATGGGACATTATATACCTATATACGCATTGTACGATATACAAAAACTTTGATTAGGTCAAAAGCCTTGACTTTCATATATCAACCTTTCTGTTTGTTGGGTTGTTTGATCATGTCTCCCTATTGCTTTTGATTGTATTCCAGTTGGATTTAAATTTTATCATATGTATAGGAGTAAAGTTTAAAAAATTTTCATATTAAGAGGGGTCTAGCTCCCCCTAGATTCACCACCTCGCATGTCAAATTAAATTATATATTTTTATAATAGTAAAAATAGAATCTCATCATTTTAATAGTATATATTTTTATAATTTTTAAAAGATTAAATTAAATTTTATCATTTTTGAGAGGGTTAAAATACAATTTTACTATTATTAATTTAAAATTTTATAATTTATAAAAAGTCTAAATAAAAAAAATTCATATTAAGAGGGGTCCAACTCCTAAATCCACCCCGTATGTGTAGACTCTATTCAAATTCGTTATTGTATAGATCAATCATGTATTATATGTGGTTTGTATTGTATTGTAATTGTAATTATATTTGTAAACTCTTTCAAAATTTTCATTATTATATTAAATTGCATGACCTAGCAAAGAAGTATTGAAAAGTAAAAATTAAATAACTATGATTAAAATGATATTGTGCCCCTTGAAATATATTTAAAAAATCTAAAATATATTTCAAATTAACTTTATGTACAATTTAAATTTCATTGTGGATTTTCTCATTTTATTAACATAACTCAAATCAAGTTTTGAGTAAATAAAAAAATCTAACTATTTGATAGATCTAAATTTTTTTTTCAAGTGTTAATATATATTAAACGCAATAATTCATATTGTTAATATATACTTTGCCCTTTGAGTTTGATCATTTGTACTTAGTTGTTATTGACCTTTTTTTTTTGAAATCTATCACACACTCTGATACATATGTTATAATATCGTTAAATTGTGACGTGATATTAATAACTAATTATTTAATGACACGTGGTAAACTTATAAAATGACGTATGATAAGCATTAATAAAAAGTTAAAAAAAAACTTTTATAATATATAAATATATAAAAAAGTATTTCACGTCACGAATGATTTGGTAATTTTATATAATTTACCAAAATTCTACTTAAACCAAAAATCCCTGCAAAACATCATTACCACAATCACTAAAAATAATAAATTATCGTCGTCGTCAACTTCTATTTCTTTTTTTAACCACCAGCACCAGCCAAGGCTCAGCCTTTTTCAATGGTGGTGGCGCTTCCATACCATTTTCCTTCCACCGGTTCCAGCTGCGATACGAGTCTGGACCCTCTCGAACTCCGAGAACCGACAGGGAATGGTGATACCTCCTTGATGGCTAAACCCATACTCCTCTTCGGCTTCCCTTAATAGCTCGCCGAACAAAGGGTGGTTAAAATAAATAACCGGCACCAAAACTCTATGGTAATCGCCGTCTTTTTGGCCTATGTAGACGGCCAAGTGTCCTTTCGGAACTTCCGTAAGCTTCTCGTTGATTGGGTCTTGACCAATAGGAACGTAACCCGACCCGGGCTTTGATGAGCATATAGATTTAGCCCCTTTTGTCAAGCGTTGACCCCAACTAATGAGCTTCGAGAAAGACTTGGACTTACAAAACGATTCTGATTCTGATTGTGTCAGGCGACAGTACCCACGTGGGTTCCGAGCCTTGCGAATGAACCACCTCGAGATCCGGACCAACCGTTTTCCGATCTTGAAACCTCTTATCTTTCTCATCAGTTGTATCAGGTAGTAATCGGGACAACGTCAATAAAGAGGCTTTTGGCTCTGTTTTTTTTTTTTTGGAGCGTAGAAGAAAAAGGACGGAAAAGGGATTTTGTTGTATTAGGAAAAGGGCCAAGGATCAGCTATGGACATAGCAAGGCGAAAGAGTGTAAGGCAGACTTCAGAGAGAGAAGTTGGTATGTTTGACATCGTTACGCCTCTCACCAACCAAGTATTTCATTCGGAACCTGACACAAAATTCCTAGCCTCGTATTGTTTTATCTTTTGTTTCTCTGTAGAACTAAACTCAAGACCAGAGATAATAGGGATAGAGTAAGGGGACATAATGAAAGACTTGACTATAAATAAATACACAAAGCAAAGAAAACTCAAAGAGGTTGAAAAAAATGAAAGTGGGAGAAATTGAAAGGATGAACAAGAGTGAGAAAGAGAGGTTTAATCATAAAATAATAATCCATGAAAATTCTTTATCTTTTAAAATGAATTTCTATATTTTTAATTTATATATTATTCATATAGTTGGTTATATAAAACTATTCTTTTGAAAATACTTACCGACCTTGAAAACAACAATTATTCTTTTTAAAATTAGAATAAAATATTAATTTTAAAACAATGAAGAGGATAAGCCGTGGGAATGCTTTGAAATGAAGTGATGAGGAAAATTGGTGTTTACTTTTCGTCCTAACCCATTTCACACAACACATTTGTTTAATACTATAATTGTGAGTGTCGCCTTTTGAATTTTAAACTAAATTGCAACTTCCACATAAAACCCAACCCAAACCTCTCATTCACCAGTTACTGCCGGGAGTTTTTTAATGCATGAAGTGGGGGATGTTTGCTCTCGTCTTGTCTGAAAAACAGAAAAGATTTTCTTATATTTCCTTTTACGTACAGAGGCCTGTACCTGCACCTTCTGCATCTACCTCTTGGCTGCTTCCAAGGGACATTATACGTATTGTACGATATACACAAACTTTGATTACGTCAAACTCTTGGCTGCTTTCATATATATCAACCTTTTTATTTGTTGGGTTGTTGATATGTCTCCCTGATAGTTTTAAGATTTTAAGCGTTTATATTCGAGTTTTTAAGTTATTTTAAATTTAAATTTTATCATGTATATAGAAGATTTGTTCATGGGATGAGTCATTTGATTCAGATCAAAAGTCCGTCCGAAATATGAGAGGGTTTAGACAAAAATATAAGTCCGAAAATTGGGTTTGGACAAAAAATAAGACTCGTTTAAAAAATGGGTCAGGCTTTGAGTAAGGCATTTTTTGGCCTCGGCTTGGCTCGGCCCGAAATCACTAAAGGATAAAATAATTTATTTTTTTGTTTTTTGTTTTTTAATTTTGTTTTCTCCCAATTTTACTACCATTTTACTATTATGTTGTTATTATTTGAATATTGTATAAAACTTATTTTTTTGTTAATTTTGTTATTATTTTAGAGGCATTTGCTTGTTAAGTTGCATCTTTCATTTTTTAAAATTTATTTTCAATTTGTTAAGAAATATTTATTTTGATGTTTTTAGTATTTTTGATGTATTATATTTTAAAATATATAAAAAATTAATATGGGTGGGCCGGGCCCGGGTTTTAGCATTTTTATCTAGGCCGAGCTTGGACAAAATTTTAGGCCCATTTTTTAGGCTGGGCTCGAGCCTACAAAAACTTGCCTAAATTTTTAGTTGGGCCCGGCCTTAACCTGGCCCGACTCATGAACACCTCTAGTGTATAGGGGCAAAGTCAGAAATTTTTTGGAGCAAACTTAAATTATATTTTTTTATGATAGTAAAAGTATAATTTCGTCATTTTAATAATCTATATCTTTATAATTTTTTAAAGAATTATGGCTGATCTGTGGCATCCCATAGGAGGGATATGTATCTCAAACTTAAGAGAAAAACGATATCTTTTTCAATTCTTCCATGATGTTGATATGCAAATGGTGTTTTCTGGTACCCCTTGGTTTTTCAATAACCATTTGCTTATTCTGCAAAAAGTCTAAAGAGGAGAAGATTCGTCAGCCATATTATTAAATTTTACTAAATTTTGGGTCCAAATACACGACTTGCCTCCAGGGTTGATGACTGAAGCAATGGCTATGCAATTTGGTGAATTTTTTGGGAAAATTCTTAGAATATGATACTTCTATTCCGACTCTGGGCCTTAAAAAATTCATGCGCATTCGTGTTCGATTGGACGTAACTAGTCCGTTGAAACGAAAGAAAAAGATCCAGATTGGAAAAACTACGACAGTTTATGCTCGTTTTCAATATGAAAATTGAGTTTATTTTGTTTCATCTATGGCAAGTTGGGGCATGGTGAAAGTTATTGCCTTTTTCACCTCCAAATTGAGCCATCCAAATTTGTTTTTGGCTGGGATATTTCATTGCGGGCAGTGGCGCGGCGATGTAACACGGTGGTGAGTAGGTAGCTCTGTGACGCCGATGGATCATAATGGAATAATGATATGGAAAGCATCAATCAGGGCAATAATTGGGAGAATAATATTGGGCGTAATTTAAAGGGGAATTCGTGGAAACATTTTTCAAATCCCAATTTAATTCCTTTAAAGTCCAATCAACAAAACTTATCTAAAGGGCCTGACAGTTGGCGTAATCTGGGCAGTTGGGTTTTGAAAGATAATGGCTTTACAAATAGGCCCACGGATCTGATGTTGGAGGAGGAGAATGATCCATTAGTTACCTTGGAAGGTAAAAAAGGGCAAAGGTAAGTGGATGGTTCATTAACTCTCATGCGAAATAATGCGGAAGTAAGTTCTTTTGATTTAACGGCTAGCTCTGGTGAACAGAGCAGCCAAATGCAATGAAAATCCTAACCTGGAACGTTCGTGGTTTGGGGAGATCACGAACTATTAAGAGGCTCAAGAACAAATTGAGAGCTATTAATCCCCGAATTTTGTTTCTTATGGAAACAAAATTAAGTCCTAAAAGGATGGAAGCGGTTAGAATGAAATGCGGGTTTGAAAATGGGATTTATATTGGGGCGTTGGGTTCAAAGGAAAGTTTATCTTTGGGTTGGAAAGGAAATTTTTTTATTCGACTTAAGAGTTTCTCTTCTTTTCGTATTGATGTTGAGGTTCACGAAAAATGAATGTGATGCAATTTGGAGACTAACGGGATTCTATGGGTATCCAGATGAAAGGAGCAGAAGCGAATCTTGGGAATTACTTAGACGTTTGGGGCATAACCAAACGATACCTTGGGTTGTGTTGGGGGATTTTAATGAAGTCACAAACTCTTTTAAAAAAAGGGTGGTCGCCTAAGAACTGAATGTCAAATGAATGATTTTCAAATAACGCTGGAAGTTTGTGGGCTTAATGATTTAAGTTATATTGGAAGGTGGTTTACGTGGGGGCGATGAAGGTTTTTGTCAACAAACATAAGGGAGAGATTGGATCGGGGAGTTGCATATTTGAATTGGGTGAATCTTTGTCCAAGATACCAAGTAGAACATTTGAGTCACTCTTTCTCAAATCATTAACCTATTCTATTGAATACCATGGGAAGGCGGAGGAGTGATTTGTGTAATAAAGATAAAATTTTTCGTTTTGAGGCCAAATGGTGCTCAGAGAATTCTTTTGAAAAGGAGATAAAGAGAATTTGGGCTGATTTTTCAGGAAGTGTTCCGGATAGGCTTGAGAGAATGGGCTAGCAGATCCAGAAGTGGAGTAGAATTAGAAGTAGAGAGCAAAAGAAGAATCGTGTGAATTTAAAAGAACGGCTAAACCGTCTTTATAATCGGGAACCAACTGATGAAATCCTAACCGAAATTGTTGATGTTCAATTGGGCCTTAACTTGGAGGCTGATCAGGAAGAAATTTTTCAGGAGCAACAAGCCCACGTCAATTGGCTGAAAAATAGAGACAGAAATACCAGTTATTTTCAAAAAATAGCTGTTCAACGCCAGCTTTGTGGTCGAATTAAGGGGTTAGAAGGGGAGAATGGCACAAGGACTACCATGACTGAGAAGATGTTAAAGCTTGCTTCTGATTTTTTTGATAATCTATTTTCGGCTTTGGAAATGGGTACAGATGAACGCTTATTTGAGTTAATAGAGAAAAGAATTACTGTAGATATGAATGATAATCTGCTACAACAATTTATTAGGGAGGAGATTACTTATGCTGTCAAGTCGATGGCATATTTGAAAGCCCCCGGCATTGATGGCTTTCCCGCATTCTTTTTCCAAAGGTACTAGCATATTATTGAACCTGAAATTTCTAGTTATTGTTTATCTGTTTTGAATGGTGAATCTGAAATAGGTGAGATTAATAAAAACCGTATTGTTTTGATTCCTAAAGTCGAAAACCCAAAAAACCTTTCACAATTTAGACCCATAAGTCTTTGTAACGTTGTTTATAAAATTATCGCAAAAGTCTTGGTGAATCGTATGTGTCGAAACCATTTTTTTGTTTGAAAAATGGGCCGACTTTAAAAGGAAGAACGGAGTCACCACAATCTTTTTTGAAGTGCGATTGGGTCACTTTAGAAAAATTTTGGTCTACGAATTTTAAGAAAATAGGTCCGGGAGTCGGTTACGGACGAGGAAGGATTAGCACCCTCGCAACGCCCAAAATTGGTACCTTATTGATTGATTAATGTCCAAATATCGAAAACTGGGAAAGATTTAAAAAGACGAATCCTTTAGAAAGTGTTTAGAAAATTTGAATTGGGTATCGAAATTCTCTTGTTCCGAAAAGATGAAATACCACATCCAGCATGATAGGACCCGATGTTTCAAACCCTCGATTTCAATATCATTTCGAGATTTCCAGAATTCATGCATTGCAATTTTAAAAGGGTATTCCATTATTTGGCTAAACAGAAACCGAAACCCAGCACGATTGGGCATGAAACACCCCAAACCCAGCCCACGAGCTTTGACCAGATTTGGTATGTTCCTCAAGTAAACCGGTTCAAAATTCTTTTGCTACTTAGGAAAAACTTGTGTGATTTTTAAAAAAAATATTGCTTGGGTTGGGCTTGAGTTGAAAACAAATTTATCTTATGTTAAAACCCATTTATTTAAGGTGACAAAACATTTAGAGTTAATTTTAAAAGGAATTTACTTAAACATTAATTGATAAAAATCCATAAACATAATAAATAAAAGAAAAAAATAAAGTAAACCACAATGGCCTTATTATATCAATGATCCCAAAGTAAAACTTAAAATACTTAAAATAAATTGAAAGTCCAAATCATAAATTTCTTGCTATGCATGGCCACCTTTAAGCTCCTGCCGACCCGGTCCATTACTGCTCATCACCTGAAAAATATTCCCCAACGGGGTGAGTCAACAGACTCAATGTGTACACAACACTAAGTCATAATAGAATCAGGCATACAAATGATACACATTCAAATCATAGAATACAATTAATGATGCATTTCCAAACCCAAACCTAATTGTCCATCCGCTACACACCCCCGTACCTGCCAAACACACCGTGGGGACTACTAAGTCGACCCTCCTTCCGCTACACACCAATTTGCGGGCTTAAGGCTCCGCATCTGTGGTTTTAGGAAACCACTTTTCAGATTACTGTGGTCGTAAGTCACCACTTTTCAGATTACTGTGGTCTTAAATCACCACTCTTCACTTCCCCTTTCAATATACAACCATATGCCCCATAAACATTAATATGCATAATATACCATAGTTCACATTCTTATCATATTCTCATGTTATGAATAACATATTTCATATTCCTAGTATAAGTAGGAAACGTACCTGAGTACTTAGTACCTTAACATGGTACCTTAGCCATGCTCATATTTTCATTAACATATATTTTAATACATGCAACCATAATTCATATTACAAAGTAGTGTGGAGTACACACATTCTTAATAATACATTTAATTTAAACATAGCCATGAACCTATCAAAACTTAGGGTAGGGTACACACCTGATTTGCTTAACGAATTCCTTGAAATCCCGAAATCTGATCTACTGCCTTAGATCTCAAATTCCTTGAAATTCTCAAATCCCGAAATCTTTGTATCCCTCTGTCGAAATCCCTATAACTTCATGTTAGATCAATTTCTAACATTTATTCACAACAAATAACCCTTAGCCGTATGTTAAATATGACTTACCTTAGATTCTTAAATCCCGAAATTCACCGAATAACTAGGGAACACGCGGCTTATGGTGTACCTTCGGGAAAAGAACTTCTCATTCCTTGTAGTCGACACTTAGTAAATCCCGAAAGATCTCCTTACTTTAAGAACCGACAACCCTTGCTTGAGCCTTTAACAATATTCGGCTATGGCCTTGATGTGGATTAAAATTTCGGCTTCTTGATGAACAGTAGAGGATTTTTGGTTTTTCAAAGAAAGAAGAGGAAGATATAAAACTTAGGAAAATTCGGCAAGACTAGGGGGATTCTGCTTTCGGCTTTGTGAAGAATTGAAAAGAGAAAGAAGAACAATGACAGAGAGAATTCGGCAGAGAGAAGAGAATTTGCTTAAGAAATTCGGCAAAGGAAAAGTGAATGAATGGATGGCCTCTCTTTTCCTTTTATAGCCAAATTTACTAGGCTAGAGTCCCTTACTTGGCCACCACTCTTCTTTATTTGATAGCTTTATCTCTTTAATTTAAAATAATTAAAGAAATATCCTTTATTATCTCTTATCTCTTAATAAAAATAATACTAATAATAATCCTCTTTTATCTCTTCCTTATCTATCAAAATAAAAGGGATAAATCCATATTTATCCATCTATTATCTCTTCAAAAAATAATCCAATAAAAATCCTTTATTATCACCTTATTAATCACATATTTATGAAAATAAAACACATCCTTTTCTAGAAGCATGTGCCGTCCACCTCAGCCTTCTGGAAGCCAAAATAAAACCTTATTTATTTGCTTCCCAAGTGACTCGAACCCAGGCCCATTCCTCTTGTACATGGCGCCATTTCCATAGGCCCTAAGTGGCATCTTCAGGCCACTTTTCCAAGCCTGTTTGTGTGTCAAATCTTACCAACTTTTTCTTTTAAGGCCTCCTTGCCCTAATTTCCTATTTTAAACTTTAAAATTCGACATTTCTAGGTCATTTCTAAGTTTCCTAAAATTTTCGATCGGCTCTGTATACTTGCCATTTTCTTACATTTCCAAGTTTCCAAAAATGTTCACTTTCCATTTTTGAATCATTTCCTTACATTTCCAGGTTTCCAAAAATGTTCATGTCCAATGCATTTCCAGGTTTCCAAAAATGTTCATTTCCAATTCATTTTCATACATTTCTGAGTTTCCAAAAATATCAAAAATTTATTCATAGTGCTTAAGACTTGTCATTTCGTACAGTTAGACTGAAAATGCATAGGCCCTTTCCAGGATGTTACAGGGCACGAGTCCTCGAATTCCCAAACATGAAATATTGCCTCTATTTTAGAAAACCCGGTCCAAATCTCTAAAGGATATTTGGTCATTTGGACGAATGGAGAATCGAAACCCAGCACGATTGGGCACGATCCCTCGAACTTCCAAACACGAAACATTGCCTTATTTTTAAAAACGCGATCAAAATCCCTAAAGGATATTTGGTCATTTGGACGAACGAAAAAATCGAAACCCAGCACGATTGGGCACGATCTCTCGAACTTCCAAACACGAAACATTGCCCTATTTTTAAAAACGCGATCAAAATCTTTAAGGATATTTAGTCATCTAGACAAACGAAAAATCGAAACCCAGCACGATTGGGCACGATTTCTCGAACTTCCAAGCACGAAATATTACCTTTGTGAAACCCTTTTTTATGACTTTTGGGGAAAAAAAGTAAAAACATTAAGATGTAATTCAAAATCATCGATCTTCATGAAATGATATGAACGAGAATACATGAATCTAAATAGTAAAATACCAAAAAAATAGTAGAAATAATAAAGGTAACAGAAATAACGAAAATAGAAATATTAATGTTGATAAAAAATATAAAATAATAACCATAGCAATAAAAATAAAAATAATAGATATATAATAAATATAATAATAAATAATAGTAACCATAGCAATAAAAATAAAAATAATAGATATATATATATAATAAATATAATAATAAAATAATAGTAACCATATTGAAAATAATAGTGAATATAATAGAAATGATAATAATGGATATAATAGTAGTATAACCATAAATATAATAATAATAAGTATAGTATAGTAATAATAATATATATGTAAAATAATAGTGAGGAGAAAAAATAATAGATATAAAACAGATATAACAGAATATAATGAAAACGATTTTAATAATACTAATAATATATGTAAAATAGAGGCACTGTTGATGAAATATAGATATAATAATATAAGTAAAAAGTAAACAAAATAATATATAATAATAGTAAAGATACTAGAAAGAATATAGTTATAATAATATACATATAAAAATAGTGCTAACCAAAATATTTAAAAATAATTGATTTAATGATAAAATAGCAAAAATAATCAAATGGGACTAAATTCGAACAAAAACAGAAGCTTTATGCCAAATTTAAAATAAAGGAAGATGAATGGGCTAACTTGCAACACGCGCACAACTTGGAGGGACCAAAAAAGCAATAAACCCTCTCTCTGAAACGGTGCGCTCGAAAGCGGGCTAAATTGAAACGGTAGAAAAATTATCGGGCCAAAATCGGGAAAAAAAAACTGCAATGGGACACAATTAAAACAGGGCGCAAGAAGGGAGGACCAAACGCACAATTTATCCATTGAGGGTAAAAACGCGCGCGCGGGTCTGCCCCCCACACCTCAAACGGTGTCGTCTTTAATGCATAGGAAAATAAAAAACCAATTCCCTTCCTTTCTCCTCTCTGCTTCAAAACAAAAATCTAGAATTCTCCCCTTCTTTTATGTATTTCATTAGGGTATGATTTTTTTATTTGCAGCGAGCTCCCCCCCACGCGCGCATCGATTGCGGCGGTCGGAGGAAGCCCGATGAGACCTTCTTTCTTTCTCATTTTCCTTTTTAAAAACTTTATATTTTTTTTAAAAAAGAAAACCCCTAAATCACAAGATGCAGATTCGAAAAAGAAAAAAAAGATAAACGGAAAACGAATCAACCTTTACTCTTTGATTCCCTCTATTTCTTTCTGAAGAAGCGTGTATATTGCCTATGTATTTTTTTATCTAAATCGTGTAAAACAAAAGTCCCGATTTACAAATTCTACTTTCCCTTTTATAGCCTAGAACCTATCTCTTTGCGGCCCCTTTTCTATTATTTTATTGCAGGTATAAACGACATGGAGGCGCCCAATGCGGAGAAGAGCCGTGCGGCGTGGGGGCATGGCCCTACTGGCGATAGACGTGCGGCGCGAGGACTCCAGCCTGACCTAGGGTTCGTTCTCTCTTTTGGTTTTGGGCCACTTTGTTTTGGGGCTTCTTTTATGTGGGTCTGTTGTTGTAAATTAATGGACTGCTTTGGAACTATCTATTGGGCTCCGAGTTTTAAAATTGGGCCTTACAGCTGCCCCTCTTTGCTCATTGTCGTGTAACGAGAATAGAGCAAAGACTTAAAAAGGGCCAATTTTGCCCAATCTTGTTGAATATCGACTTCTTGATGCTTCCTTTCTTCAGGTAGCTTCATTCCATCCACTGCATATTTAGGTGTATAGGAATTTTGTTTCGATCTGCTCTACTCCTGCTCAGTAGAGATAAGATCTGCTATCTTTAGCCTGCTCCACTCCATCTCAATTGAGATAAGGCTAGTGGCTTAAATCTGCTCCATTGCAGATACATAGAGATAAGATTTGCCATTTTTTATCTGCCCCACTCTTGCTTAGTGGGGATAAGATCTACACTCTTCAGTCTACTCCATTGCCGATACATGGAGATAAGACTTGCAATTTCCGATCTGCTCCACTCCTGCTCAGTGGAGATAAGATCCGTAATTTTCAGCCTGTTACCCTACTGCTTAGGGGATTAAGGCTTGCTGTCTTCGATCTGCTCTACTCCTGCTCAGTAGAGATAAGATCTGCTATCTTTAGCCTGCTCACTCCTGCTCAGTAAAAATAAGGCTATAATCTTCAGTCTGCTCCATTGCCGATACATGGAGATAAGGCTTGTTGTCTTCGATCTGCTTCACTCATGCTCAGTAGAGATAAGATCTGCTATCTTCAGTTTACTCCACTGCCGATACATGGAGATAAGACTTACTGTCTTCGATCTGCTCCACTCCTGCTCAGTGGAGATAAGATCTACTGGCTTAAATCTGCTCCATTGCCGATACATGGAGATAATATTCGCCATTTTTGATCTACCCCACTCCTACTCAGTGGGGATAAGATCTGCACTTTTCAGTCCGCTCCATTCCCGATACATGGAGATAAGACTTGTAATTTCTGTTCTGCTCCACTCCTGCTCAGTAGAGATAAGATTTGCTATTTTCAGCCTGTTACCCTACTGCTTAGGGGATTAAAGCTCACCGTTTTCGATCTGTTCCACTCTTGCTCAGTGGGATAAGATCTGTAATCTTCAGCCTGTTACCCTACTGCTTAAGGCTCATCGCTTTCGATCTGTTCCACTCCAGCTCAGTGAGATAAGATCTATAATCTTCAATCTGCTCCACCCCTGCTCAGTGGAGATAATATCTACAATCTTCTATAACTCCGATCAATTTTGCTACATTATCCTCTGGGGAACCTACCTGTAGAATTGATTTCATGGGGTCTATGCTTATGCCAAATGATTAGGATGTCATGATTTAAAAATGCTCCTAACCTATGTATTATGTATGAATGCAAAATGTCATGAGCATGATTCGATTTTTTTAGTATTTGGCCTATCGTTGCTAGTTGTTTGTTAGGGTGATATTCCCAATGTATGTTCTCTCATTCTACTGATATTTCCAACAGAGAATCCGAAGATGTAGTCATTGCTTAGACCCCTATCTTAAGTGTTCCGAGCCCTTTAAGCCTAGTGAGTTCCAAATAACTGTCCTGTTCCGGATTCTTGTATTATTTAGAGACTTTCAAAGTAATATGCAAAACTTCTTTTGTGAAAGCGTTACTAGTTCATTAATCATTATTTCAATATGAAATGCTTGGAAAAAGATTATAGAGATGCATAAAACTAAAATTTATTCGGGACAAAACCCGTGAAGAATGGATTGAGCAAATGAAACAAATTTTACTAAGGTACAAAAATGAGTAAGAGTGGAATTGGTGTGTAACACCCCAAACCCGGCCCAAACACTACAACCGGATCTGGTATGTCACTTAAGTGATTTTATAAAATATGTAGCCACTTGGAAAACAATTATCAGGTTTAAATGTTTATACCGAAAACTTAGTAATTTATTAACTTCGTATAAAATATAAAGTTATAAAATGCTTAAATGAATTTTAAATAAAAACTGAAATTTCATACATGTCTTAACTTAATTTAAACCATAAAACTTAAAAGCCCAGTAAATAAAGCCCAACATAAAACCCAAAACAAAAATAATAGTTTAGTGGCCCATGGCCTTATTACAACCATATTTAAAATTCGCTTAACTAAAAATATAAAATAATAAACTAAAGTCTTCTAGCTGAATCCAATTGCTCTTTTGCATGGTCACCTTGCTCTCCTCTCCAGCCCGGTCCGATGCGCTAAGTGTCACCTGAAATTGTTAAAATAAAAGGGTGAGTCGCGAGACTCAGTGTGCAACCCTTATGCACTATCAAATTGGGCCTTGGCCCACAGATCAGAATATAAAATATAATGTAGCAAATAACATACATAACCCAACCCAAACCTAGATTTCCATCCGCTACACGCCACCCGTACCAGCCATTCACACCATGGGGATTTCTACAATCAACCCACACCGCTACACGCCGTTGATGGCAGTCGTCAGAGTTATGACAGAGTCACCAGGCTGAAATGGCATAGGCCACCAGAAACAGAGTATGTGACAGAGTCACCAGGCTGAAATGGCATAAGCCACCAGAAACAGAGTACTTCCCCTTTTCATCAATTACCCATCCCCAAGCATTCATAGCAATCAACATATAAAACGTATCCTTTTTAACAGAAACATTCACTGAGGAATGGCAGAAATACTAACCTGATATTAACCTTTACCCTTCTTGGGTTTTCAAACATTATGCCAGGATTTCGGCATTTAACAGAGTATAGCAATTTATCCATATATTTATAATAGCAACCAATCTAATAGTGTGAAAGGTTGCACACCTGATTAATGTCGATACCCATGCTAAACCGATCTACTACTTGCTCAAAAAGCCGGAAAGATGTGAAAATAGGCCCTCTCCTATAATCAGCTATGGTTAGTAAATCTCGAATTTACATGCTAGAAATCAATAGATTTCCTTACCTTGAAATCTCAAGAGTAACACGATTCTATAATTTAGAGATCTATGCGATTGGCCTCCTTCTTCAAATCCCGGAATGTCGAAAAGAAGAGTGAAACAAGAGATTAGTTTCTAATAGCCATTCGGCTAAGGACTTTGAAAAGCCGAAAGAACAATGAAATCCCAAAATCAACACTTACCTATTGTTTCCTTCAGATTTCGGCACAAGTAGACTCCATTAAAGAAGATTCGGCAACTCCAGGAGGTGAGGTCCTAGGGATTTCGGCTTTTGGAAGAGCAAAGGATTTGAAGAGATGGCTAAGAAAGATTTGGCCAACGAATATTAAGGAGAAGGATAGATCAATAGAGATGTAGTTTCGGCTTTTAGAGATTAGAAGAGGAATAACAATAGGGGTTAAAGGATTCGGCCAACCAGAGAATTTTAGAGAGGAAGAAAGGGTTTCGGCTTTTGAGAGAAAGAATATGAGAAAAGAAAAATAAAAGAGAGGATTCAAAATTTTGGCACACCCCCTCTTTATATAGAAAACCGATTCCTCCCTTTAGCAGAGATTGATTTTAGGCCAACACTGCCAGACATGATAGCTCCTATCCCTTTTCCCTTATCTTAATCTGTTATCTCCTCAAAAATAGCCTTTATCTGCTTATTATCCTTAAAGACTAAATCCCTAAATAATAGCCTTTATCTGCTTATTATCCACATAAAATAAATATAATAAAATTCCCAAAAAAATAGCCTTGTGCCATCCCCCTTTACTCAATTAAGTGCCGAAATTTAGCCCTATAACTTGGGCTTCAAGCAACCAAAATTTGGGCCTTCCTCATGCACTAGTGACGCCACTTGTAGCTCACCTTACTGTGCCCCTAGTTGCTGGGCCATAAGCCCAATATGTCAATTAAACTACTACAACTTTAATTTAAGCCCTTAAAGTGTCTATACAAAATATTTAATCAAAGCCTCGGCTCAATCCTTGAGCCCAATTGTACCTCTAATTCTCAAATTAACTAATTAAACATGTCTACACATTAAACGCATAGGCCCAAAAATTCAGGATGTTACAGTTCTACCCCCTAAAGAAATTTCGTCCTCGAAATTTCCAACTAACTATTAATTGTACTACCCAAGTCTCACCACTATGCTTTCGCTGCGCACTCTAATTTAATAATATATAAACATTGCACGCATACAGTTTCTATACCCAAAATTATAGCGTCCACACAAAACATACCCGACTTAATAGTGCTTGAACAATCCCGAGCCTTATGCTCCTCAGACCCGCATCTTAAACACGTTCCTGACTTCCTCCAACATTCACCCGGATGACGCCTTCTGCAATATTCGCAAACCCGGAAGTTTGGACGTACCTTAACATGCTTCACAGAACGAGACTGCAACCCTAGAAAACTACGATCTCTTTTTTTCTTACAGTCTACGGACCCAACTGGAAGTGTTTCACCGATTTCTTTAACCTCCTTCAGTACCTCCCTAACTAGCTAAGTCAGCACATCAGTCCTAACACTTCCACGGCCTCGGTCGCGGCCTCTTCTTCCTCTTCTAGCGCTCACCGTTGATTCTCGTATTATCAGAATTAGAAATTTTATGAATTATTAATTCTTTCCACTGATTAACCACGAACAGTCTTATGAATAGTAATTTTAAGAGTAGTTCTTTCGAATCTACAATTCAGTCTCAAGTTCACATCTCCTAGTTCTAGAAACTACATACATTCAACAATCAACATACAGACAACATCCATACATCCACATTCAATACATAGGGGTATTTTCGTTATTCCACTACCCAGGGGTATTTTCGTAATTTTATCCTACAGGGGTATTTTTGTAATTTTAAAAAATAGAGTTCCTCGTTGATTTCATGAAATAAGGGTATTTTGGTAATTTTGAAATCTGGGGGTATTTCGGTAATTTTGGAGTCTGGGGGTATTTCGATAATTTTAAAATTCAGGGGTATTTCGGTAATTTTGGAGTCCGGGGGTATTTCGATCATTTTACAAATTAGGGGCAATTTGGTAATTTTTACAAAGCAGGGATATTTTCAAATTTTTTTTCAAACAGGGGTTGTAATACCCCTTACCCGTATTCAACGCCGGAATAGGGTACGAGGCATTACCGGAATTACAAATTTATTTATCAGACATTTTATTTCATCTAGCATTTATATTTGAAATCAATCAAAATCAAACATATTGTCCCTTAAATATATTTATTTTTATCGACATGTCTTACTTGAATCTATTACTCGTTTCATCATACTTAATTACCTTGTATTAACATATTAAAGATAATCACATATTTACATGTCATGATAAATATCATTCACTTGCCGTTTCTTCATAAACATAAAACAGTTAATTCATCATATCAATATTTCACGTACCATCAACTTATATTTCCTTATATCACATAATTAAGTTACACAAACTTACCTGGTTAAATTTGCAGAAATATCAAAATTCAGGGGCACTTTGGAAATTTTCTATTTTCATTGATTTTTCAATCGATCTTAATCTAAATTAATAATTTCATTAAATTCTGCAATTTTAAATAAAAAAATAATCTATTTCATGCAAATTGGTCATTTCTACATTTTTACAAAATTAATCATAAAGTTTTACTTTTATTCAATTTAGTCCCTGAGTCTAAAACATTACAAATTAGCAATGCTTGCTGAATATTCATACATATTTTCCTCCTTCTCCTCTCCATTCCACACCCTTAATGTATATAACATGCTATAAATAACATTATCAATAATTTCATTAATTACTCATAAGTATATTCAAAACTGTCCATTTGAGTTATAGTCACTAAATTATTTATTTCCAGAGCTACAGAACTCCAAATGAAGAACCGTTAATTTTTCCTGAAACTAGACTCACATATCTTCTTGCCATAAAATTTTCAGAATTTTTGATTTAGCCAGTTAGTACAGTTTATTCTTTAAATTCACCCCTGTTCTGCTGTCTGGCAGTTCCGACCCTTCTTCACTAAGAATTAATTATCTTTTCATATAGAATTCAGATGATGTTATAGTTTATTTCTTCTAAAACTAGACTCATTAAGGAATCTAACCATATAAATTATGTTCCAAAATTATTTTTATACAATTTTTAATGATTTTTCCAAGTCAGAACAGGGGATCTCGAAATCACTCTGAACCAGTCTTACCACAATCTAGATATCTCAAAATACAGAATTTATTTTCTTTCTCTGTTTCTTTCATATGAAAATAGACTCAATAAGCTTTAATTTCATATCTCACTCAACTTCTAATTCAATTTCTACCATTTTTTGTGATTTTTCAAAGTTACCTTACTGCTGCTGTACCAAAACTATTTTCTTATAACTCATTTTACAATTTAATCCTAATTAAGTTTACTTACTTTCCTAACTTAATTCATACTTCTTTTCTATTCAAATTCCATCCAAACTCAAATTTAACTACTAAATTTTTTTAGCATATTTTCCTCAATTTAATCCCTACAGCATAAAACTTACATCTTACTTCTCAATTAAATCCATTTTTCAATTCTAACTTGAAATTCATTCAATTAAGTCCCTAATTCATATTTTTGTTCAACATAAACTATACTTGATAACTCTTAAACTTTCAATATGACAACTTAGCTTCATCAAAACCTTGTTCCAAGGCTTCTAAAACATCAAAATTAAGTAAAAAGGGCTAAATTGACTTACCTATCAACTTCCAAGCTTCAAACTTTTAATTATCCCTTTCTTCTTTCTTTTCTTTCCTTCCTTCTTTCCTTCTCTGTTTCGTTTGCCTATCTCTCTGTTTCTTTTCTGTTTCTCTCCCCCCTTTCCTTTTGTTTTTTGTTTGTATATATATAATAATATAATGATATAATATAATATAATAATATAATAATAATAATATAATATACCTTAAAAATCTCAGATTTTTCTATGTTATACCGCCTCAACTGTACAAAATGGTATAATTACCATTTTGGTCCTTCATAATTTCTTTTAATCTATAATTTAACTTTTACTTTCATTTCAATTTAGTCCTTTTCATTTAATTTCCTACCCAAACGTTAAAATTTTCTAACGAAAGTTTAATAATAACTTAATGACATTCCATAAATATTTTTAGAAATATTTATGGCTCACTTTATGAATTCGAGGTCTCAATACCTCGTTTTTGGCCCAATTTTTTTTCTAATTAATTCTTTCAATTCACAAAATTCACTAATTTTAAAATATTTCTAAAATCACACTTAACTTATAATTATCGATTAACAAAATTTTCTAACTTTTCGTCAAATTTAGTGATCTCGAATCACTGTTCCGACACTATTAAAATTGGGCTGTTACAACTCTTCCCCCCTAAAAAAAAATTTCGTCCTCGAAATTTCCTTGTTATTTTGATCATGAACTTCATTATTTCTATAATTCTATAGCTCCTTTACGCACATATTTATCTAGTTTACCATTTATATCCATTCCATATCCTTTCAGTTTGTAATTCATTTTTAATTCAATATTGCGAGCATACCTTATAACGAAAATTACTTACCTTTTTATAAGAGACCCAATAGATTAAACAGAACACTTAAGATATATGAAACAAATATAGAAGTGTATATTTACTAAATGTAACATATTTCAAAATTTACTAGTCATTCTTAATTTACTAATAATTCTTATTATGTGCTTCACATATCATTTTCATTTTTTTTTCCATTTTTTTTTCAATTCCAATTTCACTTCAATTTATTCACAACTAAATTTAATTTCACTTTCTCATTAATATACAATTCAATACTAATATTTATCCATCACTTAATTCAATTTCCATTTAATTCAACAATAACACTTACCTCATACTTCACTTATTATACGCATAATTTAAATTTAACATTTAATATTAAATAATAGACATCAAACATGTAACAATATAAGTCGTATGTATTAATTTATATTTTAATTTCATACCTCAACAATAGCCTTTCATCAAATAGCATCATATATCATCTATATTATCTAATCAAATTATGAACCCTTGGTTCAAGTTTTCAATTTTATATATCAATTTTAATTCATAATTCCACTTTTTTTCGTACTGTCAATAATTCAGTCGATCAAATTTATTCAATTTTCTCATTTCATTTATTCAACTGATTTCAATATCAATAAATCGATATTTTAGCAAATTTATGAACCTTAAGTTCATACTTCAATTCTCACATTTCAATTCGATTCACAATTCAACTCATAATTTCTTACTCATATTTTCAATAGTTCATTCGATCAAATTTATTTAGTTTTTCTCATTTTAGTTATTCACCCTATTAACAATCCGGACTTTAATGGATACACGGATTCCAACCCAAACACACCAGTACGGCACATTGTGCCTAAAACGGTACATAGTACCTGATCAGTATACGACACATAAGTGCCTGAAACGACACACGAGGTGCCTGATACGACACATAAAGTGCCTGATTTACGACACATAAAGTGCCTGATCGGCAAAGCCGATAAATCCTGTACTCTTCCTAATCCTATGGCATGCCAATTATATCCGACTAGTCCGACAAGTTAATAGGGAAATCAATTCTCATTTTAATTTTACTTAATATTCATATTTACCCCTATTAACAAGACTCGGACTTTGGCAGATACACGGATTTCAACCAATCACACCAGATTGGCACCCAGTGCCTCATCGGATAGTTCGAAGCAATATAGTGACACCCAGTGTCTCATCGGCAGAGCCGAAGAAAATTGGTACCCAGTACCTCATCGAAACTATCCGAAGAAATATAGTGACACCCAGTGTCTCATCGGCCTAGCCGAAGTAAAGTGGTACCCAGTACCTTATTGAATCTATCCGAAGTAAATAATATGACACCCAGTGTCTCATCGACTCAAGGTCGAAGAATCCCTGAACACTTCCAATCCTATGGCATGCCATTTGTATCCAATCTAGCCCGATAAGTTAATAGGGTATTCAAATCATTTTTTTTTCCTATTTCAAATTCACTTTTCCATTTTCTAATCAGTATACAATTCAGTACCAATACATATTTCAAATATTCACATAATTCATAATTCAGTTACGTAATTTAAATAACTTTCTAATTTCCAGTTCATTCTATTTTCACTTCTTATTTCAACCAGTTTCACAGTATTGCAGTAATTCATTACATCAATAATTTCATAGTTTAATGCAATACACATAACAATATTCAGTAACTTCACAATTCAATTCAGTACTCAAAATAATATTCAATATTCCATAATTCAGTTCAGTATCAGTCTTACCTAATCTTAAATTTATCATTTTACTAAACACTTACCTTAAAATACTTACCACACATAATTAATAAATTACACATAATAATGATAAAGTTTGAATAATAGTGATACAAATATCATCAACGTCTGAAGATATCACATTATCTCAAGTTATATATTAATAATGGCATACATTTCTAGACTTCACACATATTACGTTTGGTCCGAGAACCGACTAAACCTAAGCTCTGATACCACTAAATGTAACACCCCTTACCCGTATTCAACGCCGGAATAGGGTACAAGGCATTACCGAAATTACAAATTTATTTATCAGACATTTTATTTCATCTAGCATTTATATTTGAAATCAATCAAAATCAAACATATTGTCCCTTAAATATATTTATTTTTATCGACATGTCTTACTTGAATATATTACTCGTTTTATCATACTTAATTACCTTGTATTAACATATTAAAGATAATCACATATTTACATGTCATGATAAATATCATTCACTTGCCGTTTCTTCATAAACATAAAACAGTTAATTCATCATATCAATATTTCACGTACCATCAACTTATATTTCCTTATATCACATAATTAAGTTACACAAACTTACCTGGTTAAATTTGCAGAAATATCAAGATTCAGGGGCACTTTGGAAATTTTCTATTTTCATTGATTTTTCAATCGATCTTAATCTAAATTAATAATTTCATTAAATTCTGCAATTTTAAATAAAAAAAATAATCTATTTCATGCAAATTGGTCATTTCTACATTTTTACAAAATTAATCATAAAGTTTTACTTTTATTCAATTTAGTCCCTGAGTCTAAAACATTACAAATTAGCAATGCTTGCTGAATATTCATACATATTTTCCTCCTCCTCCTCCTCTCCATTCCACATCCTTAATGTATATAACATGCTATAAATAACATTATCAATAATTTCATTAATTACTCATAAGTATATTCAAAACTGTCCATTTGAGTTATAGTCACTAAATTATTTATTTCTAGAGCTACAGAATTCCAAATGAAGAACCGTTAATTTTTCCTGAAACTAGACTCACATATCTTCTTGCCATAAAATTTTCAGAATTTTTGATTTAGCCAATTAGTACAGTTTATTCTTTAAAGTCACCCCTGTTCTGCTGTCTGCCAGTTCCGACCCTTCTTCACTAAAAATTAATTATCTTTTCATATAGAATTCAGATGATGTTATAGTTTATTTCTTCTAAAACTAGACTCATTAAGGAATCTAACCATATAAATTATGTTCCAAAATTATTTTTATACAATTTTTAATGATTTTTCTAAGTCAGAATAGGGGATCTCGAAATCACTCTGAACCAGTCTTACTAAAATCTAAATATCTCAAAATACAGAATTTATTTTCTTTCTCTGTTTCTTTCATATGAAAATAGACTCAATAAGCTTTAATTTCATATCTCACTCAACTTCTAATTCAATTTCTATAATTTTTGGTGATTTTTCAAAGTTACCTTACTTCTGCTGTCCCAAAACTGTTTTCTTATAACTCATTTTACAATTTAATCCTAATTAAGTTTACTTACTTTCCTAACTTAATTCATACTTCTTTTCTATTCAAATTCCATCCAAACTCAAATTTAACTACTAAATTTTTTTAGCATATTTTCCTCAATTTAATCCCTACAGCATAAAACTTACATCTTACTTCTCAATTAAATCCATTTTTCAATTCTAACTTGAAATTCATTCAATTAAGTCCCTAATTCATATTTTTGTTCAACATAAACTATACTTGATAACTCATAAACTTTCAATATGACAACTTAGCTTCATCAAAACCTTGTTCCAAGGCTTCTAAAACATCAAAATTAAGTAAAAAGGGCTAAATTGACTTACCTATCAACTTCCAAGCTTCAAACTTTTAATTATCCCTTTCTTCTTTCTTTTCTTTTCTTCCTTCTTTCCTTCTCTGTTTCGTTTGCCTATTCTCTCTGTTTCTTTTCTGTTTCTCTCCCCCCTTTCCTTTTGTTTTTTGTTTGTATATATATAATATAATAATATAATAATATAATATATATAATAATAATATAATATAATATAATATAATATATAATATAATAATATAATAATATACCTTAAAAATCTCAGATTTTTCTATGTTATACCGCCTCAACTAACAAAATGGTATAATTACCATTTTGGTCCTTCATAATTTCTTTTAATCTATAATTTAACTTTTACTTTCATTTCAATTTAGTCCTTTTCATTTAATTTCCTACCCAAACGTTAAAATTTTCTAACGAAAGTTTAATAATAACTTAATGACATTCCATAAATATTTTTAGAAATATTTATGCTCACTTTATGAATTCGAGGTCTCAATACCTCGTTTTTGGCCCAATTTTTTTCTAATTAATTCTTTCAATTCACAAAATTCACTAATTTTAAAATATTTCTAAAATCACACTTAACTTATAATTATCGATTAACAAAATTTTCTAACTTTTCGTCAAATTTAGCGATCTCGAATCACTGTTCCGACACTATTAAAATTGGGCTGTTACAGGGGTATCTTGAAGGATTTGCTTTCAAGAAAAAATAGTAGTGTTTAGGTTGTTGTCGTGTGTTGAGTGAGTTTTTTTTAAGGAAAAATTTCGTTGACTTTGTAAATCGGGGTATATTTGCAAATCTTGGTGTTTTTTCCAAAATAAGGGTATTTTAGCAATTTTGGAAAAAATAAGGTGGCTGGTCCCTTTCGGGTTTTAATTATAGCTTTTGGCCCGTCAATAAATCCTTGCGGCTAGAGTGAACAGTTACTATGCACCAGGTAGGATTCCAGCGAAGAGGAGGTGAGTCACTGGGACTGCTTAAATACCAGGCTCTTCCGAATTCAATCCTAGACATGCGTATGTCTGTTGCCACACCCAAGCCTTGCGACTCATTTACGGGTTCGTTTGGTGAAATTAAGTCTTATGAGCTTTTAGAAAGTTGTTCAGCTAGGCTTAGAGTCCATCAGATTCTAATCTAACTAATCTACGTCCCACAAAGCCCATCAAGCCCACATACATATATAACACACAGGGAGTTCAGAATACTTACCTGGCGGACTTGGGCCGGAGACGCAGGTGCCATGCCGAGCTAACAAACCTGTTATCATTTAACAATATGCATGTTTCAAAAGCCCATTTTTAGAAAACGTTTTGAGCCTAAAAACCCCCAGAGCCGAGTTTTAAACTGGGCTCTGATACCAATTTGTAACACCCCAAACCCGAACCCAAACACTACAACCGGATCTGGTATGTCACTTAAGTGATTTTATAAAATATGTAGCCACTTGGAAAACAATTATCAGGTTTAAGTGTTTATATCGAAAACTTAGTAATTTATTAACTTCGTATAAAATATAAAGTTATAAAATGCTTAAATGAATTTTAAATAAAAACTGAAATTTCATACATGTCTTAACTTAATTTAAATCATAAAACTTAAAAGCCCAGTAAATAAAGCCCAACATAAAACCCAAAACAAAAATAATAGTTTAGTGGCCCATGGCCTTATTACAACCATATTTAAAATCCGCTTAAATAAAAATATAAAATAATAAACTAAAGTCTTCTAGCTGAATCCAATTGCTCTTTTGCATGGTCACCTTGCTCTCCTCTCCAGCCCGGTCCGATGCGCTAAGTGTCACCTGAAATTGTTAAAATAAAAGGGTGAGTCGCGAGACTCAGTGTGCAACCCTTGTGCACTATCGAATTGGGCCTTGGCCCACAGATCAGAATATAAAATATAATGTAGCAAATAACATACATAACCCAACCCAAACCTAGATTTCCATCCGCTACACGCCACCCGTACCAGCCATTCACACCATGGGGATTTCTACAATCAACCCACACCGCTACACGCCGTTGATGGTAGTCGTACTGCTCATCGTCAGAGTTGTGACAAAGTCACCAGGCTGAAATGGCATAGGCCACCAGAAACAGAGTATGTGACAGAGTCACCAGGCTGAAATGGCATAAGCCACCAGAAACAGAGTACTTCCCCTTTTCATCAATTACCCATCCCCAAGCATTCATAGCAATCAACATATAAAACGTATCCTTTTTAACAGAAACATTCACTGAGGAATGGCAGAAATACTAACCTGATATTAGCCTTTACCCTTCTCGGGTTTTCAAACATTATGCCGGGATTTCGGCATTTAACAGAGTATAGCAGTTTATCCATATATTTATAATAGCAACCAATCTACTACCTGATTAATGTTACACACCTGATTAATGTCGATACCCTTGCTAAATCGATCTACTACTTGCTCAAAAAGCCGGAAAGATGTGAAAATAGGCCCTCTCCTATAATCAGCTATGGTTAGTAAATCCCGAATTTACATGCTAGAAATCAATAGATTTCCTTACCTTGAAATCTCGAAAGTAACACGATTCTATAATTTAGAGATCTATGCAATTGGCCTCCTTCTTCAAATCCCGGAATGCCGAAAAGAAGAGTGAAACAAGAGATTAGTTTCTAATAGCCATTCGGCTAAGGACTTTGAAAAGCCAAAAGAACAATGAAATCCCGAAATCAACACTTACCTATTGTTTCCTTCAGATTTCGGCATAAGTAGACTCCATTAAAGAAGATTCGGCAACTCCAGGAGATGAGGTCCTAGGGATTTCGGCTTTTGGAAGAGCAAAGGATTTGAAGAGATGGCTAAGAAAGATTTGGCCAACGAATATTAAGGAGAAGGATAGGTCAATAGAGATGTAGTTTCGGCTTTTAGAGATTAGAAGAGGAATAACAATAGGGGTTAAAGGATTCGGCCAACCAGAGAATTTTAGAGAGGAAGAAAGGGTTTCGGCTTTTGAGAGAAAGAATATGAGAAAAGAAAAATAAAAGAGAGGCTTCAAAATTTCGGCACACCCCCTCTTTATATAGAAAATCGATTCTTCCCTTTAGCAGAGATTGATTTTAGGCCAACACTGCCACACATGATAGCTCTTATCTCTTTTCCCTTATCTTAATCTGTTATCTCCTCAAAAATAGCCTTTCTCTGCTTATTATCCTTAAAGACTAAATCCCTAAATAATAGCCTTTATTTGCTTATTATCCACATAAAATAAATATAATAAAATTCCCAAAAAATAGCCTTGTGTCGTCCCCCCTTACTCAATTAAGTGCCGAAATTTAGCCCTATAACTTGGGCTTCAAGCAACCAAATTTTGGGCCTTCCTCATGCACTAGTGACGCCAGTTATAGCTCACCCTACTGTGCCCCTAGTTGCTGGGCCATAAGCCCAATATGTCAATTAAACTACAACTTTAATTTAAGCCCCTAAAGTGTCTATACAAAATATTTAATCAAAGCCTCGGCTCAATCCTTGAGCCCAGTTGCACCTCTAATTCTCAAATTAACTAATTAAACATGTCTACACATTAAACGCATAGGCCCAAAAATTCAGGATGTTACATGGTGCCCCAGATATCACAGCTTGAGCTTCTCTATACGAACTTTTTGAATACCATTCCGAGTTCGACATGTGTCTAGAAGATCTGTGGTGCTTTGTCAATGCCCCGAAGATGTAGCATATCTCCTCCTTGTTAATTCAGGTACAGGAAGATTGGCACATGCCCTATTTCCTCCAAACATTTGAACCGCCCTTTACAGGTTTTCAATTTAAAGCCCCTTTAGTCTCAAAGTGCCCTTTGCGGGTTTTCACCTTGGCCTCTCCGTTTTTTTTTTGAACTCAAGACGCCCTTTGTGGGTTTTCGCCTTGGCCCATTTTCCTTCTCAAGCGAAGTACTTCTTGACGGAGTTTGCATTAACTGGATTTGGCAGACTTTTGCCATCCATCTCAGCTAGTATCAATGCCCCTCTAGAGAAGGCCTTCTTTATAACATAAGGTCCCTCCTAATTAGGCATCCACTTTCCTCTAAAGTCTTTTTGCATAGGGAGGATCTGTTTCAATACCAAGTCTCCCTCATGGAATATTCTGGGGCAAACTTTTTTGCTATAAGCCTGCATCATTTGCTTCTGGTACATTTGACCATGACGGATGGCTCTTAACCTTTTTTCCTCGATCAGATTCAGTTGATCATACCGAGATTGAATCCACTCCACTTCGTCTAACTTTAATTCTGATAAAACCCGGAGAGAAGGAATTTTGACTTTAATAGGCAAAACTGCCTCCATCCCATAAACCAATGAGAAAGGTGTTGCCCCGGTGGAGGTTCTAACCGATGTTCGGTAGGCGTAGAGGGCAAGCGGTAACTTTTCATGGCAATCCTTGAAGATCACAGCCATTTTCCTTACAATTTTCTTGATATTCTTATTAGCTGCCTCAACTGCGCCATTCATTTTCCGGCGATATGACGATGAGTTATGGTGCTTATTGTTGAACTTACTACAGACTTCCGCTATCGCGCTGTTGTTCAAGTTCAGAGTATTGTCAGATACGATCCTTTCTGGCATACCGTAGCGACATATGATCTCTTTCTTCAAAAACTTGCTAACTGCAGTCTTCGTGACATTGGCATATGACACTGCCTCTACCCATTTGGTGAAGTAATCAATGACCACGAAAATGAATCGATATCCATTAGAAACCTTTGGTGAGATTGGCCCAATGACGTCCATGCCCCACATTGAGAAAGGCCACGGAGAAGTCATAACATGAAGAGGTGAAGGAGGCACATGGATCTTGTCTCCATAAATCTGGCACTTGTGGCACTTCTTGGCGTAACGGATGCAATCCCCTTCCATCGTGGACCAGTAATACCTGAATTTCATTATTTGTCTGGCCATTGTAAACTCATTGGCATGCGTTCCACAGACACCCTCATGGACTTCTTCCAGGATTTTTCTAGCCTCAATAGCATCAACACATCTTAGCAACACCTGATTTTTCCTCTTTTTATACAGGATCTCTCCGTCCAAGACAAAATCATTGGCTAGTCTTCTCAATGTTCTCCTGTCATTTTCTGTTGCTTGATTAGGGTATTCACGGCTCTTCACATATCGTAGAATGTCATGATACCAAAGATGATCATCTCTCTCCTCCTCTTCGTCGATATTGCAGCAGTGAGCCAGAGTCTCACAGATACTCATTTGGATGGGCTTCATACCCTCTTGCTAATTTACTCTAATCATAGATGCTACTGTGGCCAAGGCGTCAACCATCTGATTTTCATCACGCGGGAGGAAAAAGAATGTGATATCGTCAAACTCCTCAATTAGCTCCAAAACTAACTTTCGGTAACTGATCAATTTGGGATCTCTTGTTTCCCATTCTCCTTTGAGCTGATATATCACCAACGCGGAGTCTCCATATACCTCTAGCATCTTAACTTTGCGGTCTATGGCTGCTCGAATTCCCATGATACATGCTTCGTACTCTGCCATATTGTTCGTGCAGTCAAAATCCAACTTGCAAGTGAATGGAAAATGGTCTCCGTTTGGGGATATCAGGACTGCCCCAACTCCATTACCAACGGCATTTGACACTCCGTCGAAGTTCAATTTCCAAGGGCAACCTTCTAGGGTATCTTCCTCAGTAGTCGCTACAAACATCAGATCTTCATTGGGAAAATCAAAGTTCAAGGGCTCGTAGTCGTCTAGCGCTCTATTGGCTAGAAAATCAGCTATTGCACTCCCCTTCACAGCCTTCTGGTTCGCATAGACTATGTCGAACTCAGAGAGTAAAATTTGCCATCGGGTCATTCTTCCATTCAAGGCGGTTGACTCCATCATGTACTTAAGAGGGTCTAGTTTCGAGATTAACCAAGTCGTATGGTATAACATGTACTGCCTCAACCTCCAAGTTGTTCAGACCAAAGCACAACATAGCTTTTCAATTAGCGAATATCTCATTTCACACTCGATAAATTTCTTGCTGATGTAGTATATCGCCTTTTCCTTCTTCCCTGTCTCATCGTGTTGGCTGAGCATACATCCTATTGAATTATCGAATACCGTCAAATACAAAATCAATGGTCTATTAGGACTGGGTGGCATTAGCACTGAAGTATTAGACAAATATTGTTTAATCTTGTCAAAAGCCTTCTGGCATTCGTTGTCCCGAATGCTTGGGTTGTGTTTCTTGAGAAGACGAAATATGGGGTCACATTTCTCAGTCAATTACGAAATGAACCGGGCAATATAATTTAGTATTCCTAGAAACCCTCAGACTTCCTTCTGAGTGCGTGGCGAAGGCAATTCTAGTACAGCCCTGACTTTATCCGGGTCAACCTCAATTCCTCTTTCACTGACCACAAAACCAAGCAGTTTCCCTGACCTAGCCCTGAAAGTGCATTTGGTTGGATTGAGCTTCAGCTGAAATTTCCTCAACCTCAAGAACAGTTTCTTCAGAACCTGTATATGCTCCTTCTCTGTTCGGGATTTTGCGATCATGTCGTCAACGTAGACCTCGATCTCTTTGTGTATCATGTCGTGAAACAGGGTTACCATGGCTCTTTGGTATATTGCTCCCGCATTCTTTAACCCGAATGGCATCACTTTGTAACAAAAAGTTCCCCACATGGATATAAACGTGGTCTTTTCCATGTTTTCAAGATGCATCTTGATCTGATTGTATCCAGAGAAACCATCCATGAAGGAGAACAATGAGTAACCTGCCGTGTTATCCACCAAAGCGTCAATGTGAGGTAGTGGGAAATTGTCCTTTGGGCTGGCCTTGTTTAAGTCTATATAGTCTACACACATCTGTACTTTCCCATCTTTCTTAGGCACGGGGACGACATTAGCTACCTATTCAGATTAATTCACCACTTCTAAAAACCCAGCGTCAAATTGCTTCTTGACTTCTTCCCTTATTTTTACCGTCACATCAGGTCTCATCATTCGGAGCTTCTGTTGGATCGGCTTGCATTCTTCTTTGATGGGGATACGATGTACTGCAACGTCGGCACTCAACCCAGGCATGTCTTGGTACGACCATGCGAAGACATCCTTGAACTCTAGCAGAAGTCTAACGAGATCCTGCCTTGTTCCCTTGGTTATAAGGGTTCCAATTTTCACCTCTTTCCCCTTTTTCAGAATCACACTCTCAATTGTCTCTTTGTGAGGTATGATTAGCTTCTCTTCCCGTTCTACCATCCTTAACAAATCTGGGGATACACTACAATCTCCGTCATCTGTAAAGTCCTAAGGTCCCTCTAGGCACATGTCTTGTTCATCAGGGAATTCTGGGTCTGTAACAACGTTGCTCATTACATCGATATCTAGGGACCTATGGTAGGTATGAAAGAACATTCAATGAAATAAATTTAAGAATAACCTATTTATGCGTTATGATTATGAATGGAATGGAAAAGAAGCAAAAGAATAATTGCACGGTATGAAAGAAAAATGCACTTTTATTGAAAGTAAAGATGTTTGAACATGAGCCTATTTCACAAAAGATTCTTATTGTTCCTAGGCTTGAAACAACAAGTGTGTTTTGAACATTACTCTGTTTTAGTCCTAAAAACTACAGGAATTTCTTCCGCAGTCCAGTTGTCCAGAACACTTCCAGGCTCGTAGGGACGAATTCCCGCCAAGTTAATACCCGCCAAGTTTCCTTCCTTCGGACTCTCTTCAGACACAGCATTGATGCTCAAAGCTCTTATCATTTCTTCAACCGTTTCTCTATTCATATTTTCCGACCCTGAGTGGATAATACCTCCCGATACAAATGTATTAGATATATGGGGAAAAGTCATTAATCCCCATTTGACCTCAGCACCATTCAATCGTACCCTTCGTCTTTTACGCTTCCTTTCCAGTTCCTCCTTTCTCCACTGGGTGTCAGGCCTATGTCCCAAGCCAAAACGATCGCGTTTGTCAACCAAACCTTGTACTTCAACCCGTCCGTGAAGGTATTTTTCGAGGTCCCTCCCAGGCAATGCTCCTTTTCCTACTGTCAGCCGTAGGCCCATCCTTGTTGCTTCGGAGATTCTGGGCACCGGGATCCTGCTTCCTTCGATAATGAAAGTTGCATTTACAAACTCTAATGATCGAAAGGAACGCTCTATCTCCTCAGTATCATTCTCTATGTACGGCACATCACTACTAACAGACGCGATGATGTCCTCCTTCGCATTTATGGTTATCAGTCGACCTTCTGCCACCAACTTTAGCTTTTGGTGCAACGATGATGGTACAGCTCCTGCTGAGTGGATCCAAAGCCTCCCCAATAAACAATTATAAGAGGGCTTGATGTCCATCACAAGGAAATCTACCTCGTACGTATTTGGCCTGATTAGGAGGGGTATCTCAATCCTTCCCATCACTTTCCTTTCAGTGTCGTCGAATGCTCTTACTATATTTTGGCATGCTTTCATATGAGAGCTGTCTACAGGCAATCTGTTCAACGTAGATAATGGCAAGATGTTTAGTGCAGATCCGTTGTCAATTAATACCCCCGGTAGCGTATACCCTTTGCTTCGGGTAGTGATGTGCAAAGCCTTAGTAGATCCCATGCCCCCTAGTGGAATTTTTTCGTCACTGAAAGAGATGAAATTGTCTGCGCTTATGTTATTAACAAGGCGGTCTAGCTTGTTTACTGAAATGTCATCAAAGACATAAGTTTTGTTCAACACCTTTATTAGCGCGCTACGGTGCGATTCTGAGTTTAAGAGCAAAGCCAGTACCGATATATGTGCCGACTGCTTATGTAACTGTTCTACAACACTGCACTCACTGTGCTTTAAAAACTTCAAGAACTCCTTGGCTTCATTCTCTGTTACTTGTTCATTAACTAGTAGTTTTGACTTTTCTTCCCCTTTGTCCAATCATCAGGTATTTCCCTTTTTCCGATTCAACCTTCGTGTTTGGCATGCTGACTGGATTTTCTTTTCCCAAAATTGTCACGGTGCAATTGTAATCCCAAGGCACCCTCTTGCTATCTTTATAAAGAAAGGTCACAGGTTTTTAAATTATAACTCTCAGTACCGTTTTCGCTCCTGCTTCATTGATCCTCGGTCGTGTGATAATCACTACTGGGTGATTGACCTTGGGGACCTTCTGTACAGACCCTCCTTCTGTGGCGCATACGTCATCTCCTTCTACAGAGTCAAAGAACTCCAGCTCTTTGTTATCCATTAACCCTTATACTAGGGCCCTGAATTAGTTGCACTGCTGGATCTCATGGTCTTCCTTGTTATGGAACTCATAGTAGTTCCTTGCATCTCGGGATCTGCTCCCCAACTCTTACAAAACTAGGCATCTTTTTCACATTTCCTTCCAAACCTCCCTCAATGGGGTTCTTACCTTAGCAATATTCGGTTTGATTCTCCTCCCCATGCACTCGATTATCACATTTACCCCTTTCTCAGTATGACTGGGCAACGGATTTCCCACACCTGGTGCGTCGTCGAATTTCACAACACCAGCCTTAATAAGCCTTTCGACTAGCCTTTTGAATGAGGTGCAGTTTTCTATCGAGTGACTTACTATTCCCGCGTGGTATTTACACTAAGCATTTGTGTCATACCACTTAGGATATGGGGGCTGCAACGATTTTAAGTAGAATGAGGCTACAACGTGCGCATCGAACTGAATTTTATACAACTCCCTATACATCATAGGTATGGGAGTAAACTGGAATTTCTCGATATTTTGCCTCGTGTTGGGCTCTTGTCTTGGTAAGGCCTGCTGGCCCGCAGATACCGCTCTCGGTTGACTAACAGTAATGGGTTTTGGATAACCAAAGCTTACATTACCTACTTCATTTTCCCTTTCCTTCGGAGTCGATCTTCTCGTGCTCTCTCCAGCTTCTATTTTCCCACACCTTATCGCGTTCTCTATCATTTCGCTGGACATCACTATGTCTGCGAAACTCTTAGTCGCGCTCCCTAACATATGATTGATGAAATGTGCTTTCAAGGTATTAATGAAGAGCATGGTCATTTCTTTTTCCAGCAGCGGCGGTTGGACTTGTGTAGCGACTTCCCTCCACCTCTGGGCATATTTCCTGAAACTCTCGCCCGACTTTTTCTCCATGTTTTGTAATGTGATCCTGTCAGGTGCTATATCGGTCACATAACCATAATGTTTCATGAAGGCCTGTGCTAGATCCTTCCATAATTTGATTCGGGTACAGCTCAGCTGATTGTACCATTTTGCTGCGGCCCCGGTAAACTAACCTGGAAACAGTGGATCAACAACTGGTCGTTACTGACATATCCCATCATTCTCCGATAGAACATTGTAATGTTGGCCTCAGGGCAGCTGGTCCCGTTATATTTTTCTAACTCTGGCATCTTGAACTTTGGTGGGAGTACCAGATCAGGGACCAAACTCAACTTCTTAGCATCTACCTCGCATTGGTAATCAGCACTTTCCAATGCTCTGAACTTCTCCTCCAACCATTTGCATCGATCCTCAAACTGCTTTAGGAGCTCCGCCTTTGCTTTTTCTCCTTCTGCTACATCATCGAAGTCAGGGACCATTGGTTTTGCCAATTATCTCCGGGGTTGGAGCTCGAGCCTGTCGGGAAGTTTTCCGGTGCTAAGGTACTGGATTGATACTGGGATTTAATGTTGACGGACAGTTTTGGTGGTTGTATCTGGGAATTTACCGGGGCAAAGCCTAGAAGATAAGCAGAATCTTCATTATCATCTCCGGTATCGACCATAGGGCTCTTTCCTTTACCAGGCCCTCCAGTCAACAACTGTGTTAACTGGCTCATCATACTTCTCTGGGATTCCAGCATTTGATCTTTCATGTCCTCCCGAATCTTGGTCAGTTGCTCTTGCATCTGAGCTTGCAACCGATCCTGCATTTCCTTCTACATTTGTTCCAATTTTTCCAACCTTTGATCCATAACTTTAGTTTTCCTTCGCGTGTAGTAATGATGGTCTAGGGTAACTATAATACGATCTCTAGTTAATAGGATTCTTTTATGACATTTAATGCATATGATGTGATGTAATGCAAATGCATGAAATGCAATACAAAGGAATGAATGTAAAAAAAAAAAAAAAGAGGCGTTGATTCCTAACTCAAGTCCATTAGAAAAACTTTTCTAGAAAATAAATTTCTTTACACAAAACGGATTACATATGCGGCTTCGTCCTCATAGTCCAGGTGAAGACACTGATCTTTTGCTTTGTATCCGGATGTTATGGTCGTATCTTCATGAACTTTCTTAATAGATGCCTCTTCTAGCTCCTTGCTACTTGATCCAGGCCGTAAATTTTCACTCACTTGTCCTCTACGATGCTCATAAGCTTCTTTAAGAAAATTGAGATGTGATGGCTCTCGAATAATCCTTGTTGGCTTGAATCCCCGGGCAACGAGGCAAAGTCATATACTATCAATCTTTTCTCGTTGTGTTCACTTTGACTATATTTGTACGAATATATTATAACCCACTTTATAAAGAAATCCATTTTCTTATGACAAACTATTCTATTTAGCAACCGAATATGAATCAACACATCCTTTCTATGATGATGAAATACAATGTAGTCATAAACAAAAGAAAGCAAGCTAGTATCATATGCAGATGGTAAGAATCAAACACCTATCTAAGTAAATGCTAGGGTTCAACATAGTTCTACCTAAAGTGGGCTCCTAGGGTTCACTATATGTGGTTTGGTTCTAAAGAGAGGGTACCTAAACCAGCAGATTCCTCAATCCTCACCCATTATAGGCTCATATGGATTGAGTTCGGTTCAAGGGAATACATTTCCCTATGACCATGCGGAGGTGAAAACCTCACGAGGACATAGGTACGAATGTATCCCGGAAAAAGTCGACTAGCCCAATGGGAGGTGAAAACCTTACGAAGGCATAGTTTCTCACTTCCACTTAAAAGGTGTGACCACAACGGTCATGCAATATGATGCAATAGTACCCTAAACACTCAAATCACAACCAACATAAAACATAACACAAATTCATGCGGTGAAAGAATCAAAATCAAATTCATACGGAGTCGCCAAGCTGTCGAAACCATTTTTTTGTTTGAAAAACGGGCTGACTTTAAAAGGAAGAACGGAGTCGCCACCAATCTTTTTTTAAGCGCTGGTGAACAGAGCAGCCAAATGCAATGAAAATCCTAAGCTGGAACGTTCGTGGTTTAGGGAGATCATGAACTATTAAGAGGCTCAAGAACAAATTGAGAGCTATTAATCCCCGAATTTTGTTTCTTATGGAAACAAAATTAAGTCCTAAAAGGATAGAAGCGGTTAGAATGAAATGCGAGTTTGAAAATGGGATTTATATTGGGGCGTTGGGTTCAAAGGGAAGTTTATCTTTGGGTTGGAAAGGAAATTCTTTGATTCGACTTAAGAGTTTCTCTTCTTTTCGTATTGATGTTGAGGTTCACGATAATGAATGTGATGCAATTTGGAGACTAACGGGATTCTATGGGAATCCGGATGAAAGGAACAGAAGCGAATCTTGGGAATTACTTAGACATTTGGGGCATAACCAAACGATACCTTGGGTTGTGTTGGGGGATTTTAATGAAATCACAAACTCTTTTAAAAAAAAGGGTGGTCGCCTAAGAGCTGAATGTCAAATGAATGATTTTCAAATAACGCTGGAAGTTTGTGGGCTTGATGATTTAAGTTATATTGGAAGGTGGTTTACGTGGGAGCGATGAAGGTTTTTGTCAATAAACATAAGGGAGAGATTGGATCGGGGAGTTGCATATTTGAATTGGGTGAATCTTTGTCCAAGCTACCAATTAGAACATTTGAGTCACTCTTTCTCAAATCATTATCCTATTCTATTGAATACAATGGGAAGGCGGAGGAGTGATTTGTGTAATAAAGATAAAATTTTTCGTTTCGAGGCCAAATGGTGCTCAGAGAATTCTTTTGAAAAAGAGATAAAGAGAAGTTAGGCTGATTTTTCAGGAAGTGTTCCGGATAGGCTTGAGAGAATGGGCCAGCAGATCCAGAAGTGGAGTAGAATTAGAACTACAGAGCAAAAGAAGAATCGTGTGAATTTAAAAGAACGACTAAACTGTCTTTATAATCGGGAACCAACTGATGAAATCCTAACCGAAATTGTTGATGTTCAATTGGGCCTTAACTTGGAGGCTGATCAGGAAGAAATTTTTCGGGAGCAATAAGCCCGCGTCAATTGGCTGAAAAATAGAGACAGAAATACCAGTTATTTTCAAAAAATAGCTATTCAACGCCAGCTTTGTGGTCAAATTAAGGGGTTAGAAGGGGAGAATGGCACAAGGACTACCATGACTGAGAAGATGTTAAAGCTTGCTTCAGATTTTTTTGGTAATCTATTTTCGGCTTTAGCAATGGGTACAGATGAACGCTTATTTGAGTTAATAGAGAAAAGAATTACTGTAGATATGAACGATAATCAGCTACAGCAATTTATTGGGGAGGAGATTACTTATGCTGTCAAGTCGATGGCACATTTGAAAGCCCCCGGCATTGATGGCTTTCCCGCAATCTTTTTCCAAAGGTACTAGCATATTATTGAACCTGAAATTTCTAATTATTGTTTATCTGTTTTGAATGGTGAATCTGAAATAGGTGAGATTAATAAAAACCGTAATGTTTTGATTCCTAAAGTCGAAAACCCAAAAAACCTTTCACAATTTAGACCCATAAGTCTTTGTAACGTTGTTTATAAAATTATCGCAAAAGTCTTGGTGAATCGTATGTGTCGAAACCATTTTTTTGTTTGAAAAATGGGCCGACTTTAAAAGGAAGAACGGAGTCGCCACCAATCTTTTTTGAAGTGCGATTGGGTCACTTTAGAAAACATTTTGGTCTACGAATTTTAAAAAAACAGGTCCGGGAGTCGATTACGGACGAGGAAGGATTAGCACCCTCGCAACGCCCAAAATTGGTACCTTATTGATTAATTAATGTCCAAATGTCGAAAATTGGGAAAGATTTAAAAAGACGAATCCTTTAGAAAGTGTTTAGAAAATTTGAATTGGATATCAAAATTCTCTTGTTCCGAAAAGATGAAATACCACATCCAGCACGATAGGACCCGATGTTTCAAACCCTCGATTTCAATATCATTTCGAGATTTCCAGAATTCATGCATTGCAATTTTAAAAGGGTATTCCATTATTTGGCTAAACAGAAATCGAACCCAGCACGATTGGGCACGAGTCCTTGAATTCCCAAACATGAAATATTGCCTCTATTTTAGAAAACCCGGTCCAAATCTCTAAAGGATATTTGGTCATTTGGACGAATGGAGAATCGAAACCCAGCACGATTGGGCACGATCCCTCAAACTTCCAAACACGAAACATTGCCTTATTTTTAAAAATGCGATCAAAATCCCTAAAGGATATTTGGTCATTTGGACGAACGAAAAAATCGAAACCCAGCACGATTGGGCACGATCTCTTGAACTTCCAAACACGAAACATTGCCTTATTTTTAAAAATTCGATCAAAATATTTAAGGATATTTAGTCATCTGGACAAATGAAAAATCAAAACCCAGCACGATTAGGCACGATTTCTCGAACTTCCAAACACGAAATATTACCTTTGTGAAACCCTTTTTTATGACTTTTGGGGAAAAAAATAAAAACGTTAAGATGTAATTCAAAATCATCAGTCTTCATGAAATGATAAGAACGAGAATACATGAATCTAAATAGTAAAATACCACAAAAATAGTAGAAATAATAAAGGTAACAGAAATAACGAAAATAGAAATATTAATGTTGATAAAAAATATAAAATAATAATAACCATAGCAATAAAAATAAAAATAATAAATATATAATAAATATTATAATAAAATAATAGTAACCATAGCAATAAAAATAAAAATAATAGATATATATAATAAATATAATAATAAAATAATAGTAACCATATTGAAAATAATAGTGAATATAATAGAAATGATAATAATGGATATAATAGTAGTATGTAATAAAATATAAAAATAATAAAAGTAATAAATAAAAATATTAGTAATAAAATAGTATAACCATAAATATAATAATAATAAGTATAGTATAGTAATAATAATATATATGTAAAATAATAGTGAGGAGAAAAAATAATAGATGTAAAACAGATATAATAGAATATAATGAAAAAGATTTTAATAATACTAATAATAATATATGTAAAATAGAGGCACTGTTGATGAAATATAGATATAATAATATAAGTAAAAAAGTAAACAAAATAATATATAATAATAGTAAAGATACTAGAAAGAATATAGTTATAATAATATACATATAAAAATAGTGCTAACCAAAATATTTAAAAATAATTGATTTAATGATAAAATAGCAAAAATAATCAAAAGGGGACTAAATTCGAACAAAAACAGAAGCGCGCGGACCCAGTTTCGGATCTGGTCACCGCGCGCGGGTCTGCCCCCCACACCTCAAACGGTGCCGTTTTTAATGCATAGAAAAATAAAAAACCAATTCCCTTCCTTTCTCCTCTCTGCTTCAAAACAAAAATGCAGAACTCTCCCATTCTTCTATGTATTTCATTAGGGTTTGAGTTTTTTTATTTGCAGCCAGCCCCCTCACACGCGCGTCGATTGCGGCGACTGGAGGAAGCCCGTTGAGACCCTCTTTCTTTCTCCTTTTCCTTTTTAAAAACTTGATATTTTTTTTTAAAAAGAAAACCCCTAAATCACAAGATGCAGATTCGAAAAAGAAAAAAAAGATAAACGGAAAACGAATCAACCTTTACTCTTTGATTCCCTCTATTTCTTTCTGAAGAAGCGTGTATATTGCCAATGTATTTTTTTATCTAAATCGTGTAAAAAAGGTCCCGATTTACAAATTCTACTTTCCCTTTTATAACCTAGAACCTATATCTTTGCGGCCCCTTTTCTATTATTTTGTTGTAGGTATAAACGACGTGGAGGCGCCCATCGCGGAGAAGAGCCGTGGGGCGTGGGGGCATGGCCCTGCTGGCGAGAGACTTGCGACGCGAGGACTCCAGCCTGACCTAGGGTTCGTTCTCTCTTTTGGGTTTGGGCCACTTTGTTTTGGGCCTTTTTTTATGTGGGTCTGTTGTTGTAAATTAATGGACTGCTTTGGAACTGTCTATTGGGCTCTGAATTTTAAAATTGGGCCTTACAGTATGAGTACAATTTTTGGAAACTGTATTAATGAAGTTCAAGGGGCTTTCATCGCAGGAAGTCATGTTTTGGATAATGTGCTGATTACTTATGAGGCCATTCATTCACTGAAGATGAAGAAGAAAGGAAATAAAGTGAATTTTGCGATTAAACTCGATATGAGTAAAGGGTACGATCGAGTTGAATGGGATTTTTTGGCTGGAATGATGATGCATTTGGGTTTTCATGCTGATTGGATTGTTCTCATTATGAGATGTGTTTGTTCTGTCTCCTATTCTGTGAGTCTTAATGCATCGAACTGTGAGTGGTTCTCACCTTCAAGATGTTTAAGATAGGGCGATCCACTCAGTCCTTATCTCTTTTTAATTTGTGTTGAGGGATCTTCTACACTCCTTAATGAAGCAAAAAAAAAAAAAAAAGTCTGATGAGGGGCACTCCTATTGGAAAGGAAAGGTTTTTTATCACTCACTTGTTTTTCACAGATGATTGCATTCTTTTTGGAGACGCATCAAATAAGGGAGCTAGTATGGTAAGAGATGTTATTCGAGATTATGAAATGGCTTCGGGTCAGCGAGTGAATTTTGACAAATCACTTATCTATTTTGGGGCTAATGTGGATACAAATGTCAAAGAAACCATAATGAATTTACTGGGTGTTCGGGTGGCTTCAAATTCAGAAAAGTATTTAGGATTGCCTATGATGGTTGGACAGAAAAAGACTTGGGCTTTTGCTAACTTTATTGACCGGTTCAGAATACGAATTGAAGGTTGGAGCTTGCGATACTTATCTATGGAGGGAAAGAAGGTCTTTGTTAAGTCGGTTTTACAAGCTATACCGGTTTACGTTATGCAATGTTTTGCTCTACCAAAAATGTTATGTCGAAAACTTGAAGGCATAATGAATAAGTTTTGGTGGTCTAATAATAAATCTACTAAGGGCATCCATTAGAGTAATTGGGATGCTTTGTGCAAACCGAAAAGTGTTGGTGGGCTGAGTTTTAAAAATCCAGTTTTGTTTAATAAGGCCTTACTAGCAAAACAAAGCCAAAGTTTTAAAAGCCCATTATTATCATTTTTCTGATATATTATCAATAAAAATTGGCTCTTACCCATCATTTACCTGAAGAAGCATTTGCAGTGCTCGGGATTTGATTACAGATGGAATTCTGTGGCGAATTGGTAATGGTGCTAGCGTAAATATATGGAATGATCCTTGGCTACCTGGAGCAGGGAACAACAGATTGTCAGTTCAAACAATTAATCCGAATTGGACGACAGTGGATCAGCTGATTGAGGCTGAGACCAATACTTGGAACAAGGATCTGATCTATAATTTTGTTAATGATGATCATGCAACTTGCATTTTCTCCATTCCGATATCTGAGGTTAAATTAGAGGATATGCTAGTTTGGAAACATGAAGGCATTGGGGAATATTCAGTGAAAAGCGGGTATCGGGTCCTAGTTGCAGAATTATTACGGAATTCTAGCTACATCTCTTCTAATGTTGAGGATTACAAGGATTTTTACAAATCTTTTTGGCCTATGCACATCCCAGCAAAAATAAAAATACATATATAAAGACTGTTTAATAATTTTTTACCCTATTTCTGTAATTTGCTTCAAAGAACTCTGCGGGTTGAAGTCGACTGTTCCCTTTGCAAGGCTGCTCCAGAGGATTCTGACCATCTGCTGTGGTCTTGTAGTATACTACAGCAGGTCTGGGCTTCTCTTCAAATCAAGATTGCTCCAAACGATCGTATTTCGAACTGCAAAACTCGTTTTGTTAATACTTTCTCTGCAGCAGATGATCAAAACAAACAACTTATTGCAATTTCTCTTTAGGCCTTATGGTATAGAAGAAATAAGTTGATTCATGAAGGAGTTAAATTTTCTTTGCAGGAACTGCTTGGATTTATTCGAGGTTATGGTCAAGAAATATGATTGCTACAATCAAAGCCTTAAAAATTTATAAAAGAATGATCAAACCTGGAGACTAACTCTGACAACGATTAAAGGCAAGTGTACCTATCGAACAGTAGTATAGCTTAGGCAAGACCGGATTATCGAACCCAAAGAAACTAAAAGTATTAATACTAACTTTCTTTTTATTAGTTAACCTTAAAATTAGAGTGAAGATTGCTTTTAAACTAAATTGACAAGAACTAAACTAGGAACACAAAGACAAAAAGGATGAATGGGAAAATAACTTGAAGAAACTCAATTGATCACAACGACACCCTCAGAAAGAATCCACCTAAACTTCACTTGTTATCTAACCTTAATTATATGATCTAATTACTTAGCTTGATCCGTAAGACTCCCTAACCTATATTAAACCCTCTCTCGAGGCGAATAACGTCTAACCCTAGGTTAATTAGTGGAACTCTCGTTCGCTTATAATAACCCACCAGGATAGCAGTAAATCGATCAATGGACTCCCATATTAGATTTCACCCTAATTCGGCAAAATCTCGTAACCCTATCTCTAGGCGTTCGATCAATTCCGCTTAATTATGTTAGATCTTCTCTTAGGCAGGGTCTATTCCTCCTCCACCTAAGCACATTAGATTTGGATTAAGCAATAGAATTAAGAACAAACTAAGTAATTCATCATATAACTTAAAAATCAAATAACAAGATTCGTCTAGGTTTCATCCCCTTCAGGTATCTGAGGGGTTTAGTTCATAATGGATAAAGAAAACATCGCAAGAGAAAAGATAAAACAAAACATATTCCTAAAACCCCCTGAAGGAATTGAAGGAGAATTCCGCCGTCTTGAGTATAACTCCGGCTTCTTGGGATGGATCAACTGGCTATCCTCGTGTTATTCCCTAACTCTGACCTTCTTGGCTTGGCTCCTTGGCCTAGCTTTCGATGCCTTTCAAAGGTGGTACTTGAGGGATATATATAGGCTCCTGGAACGCGATTCTTTCTCCCTAAGTATCCTTTTCCGACTGAAGTTGCTCTTTCCAGCGACAGAGGCACGGCCATGTCACACGCCTGTGTGGATTGAGACCAGACCGTGTTCGGACTTCTAAAATGAGGCACGGCCGTGTGAGGCAGAGTTGAGGCCGTGCTCTGGGTGTTCGTCGAGGTACGACCGTGCGGGCTATGGGCCAGGCCGTGTCAATTTCATGCTAAGGTCCATTTACTCCGTTTTAGGCATGTTTTGTGTTCTTTTCATCCTCGGGTGCTTTCTGGGTCTAAGACATGAAAAGAAAGGATTACAAGCACCTTTTTATACAAATCAAAGAATAAATTATCAAAAGGTAAGCTAAATGTGGGATTAAAATATGTTACTTTTACGGTTTATCAAAATACGCTTAAGCCAAGAGAATATGGGAGTTTTTCATAGATCTCTGTCGAAAGAACTATGGAACCCCCCAGACATTGGTTTTATTAAACTCAACTTTGATGAAACTTTTCAAAACGACTCTAGAACTTTTACAACAGCAGTACTAGCTAAGAATCCTGAAGGAGAAGTTGTAGGGGCAAAAACTTATCTTTTTGAGGATGTTGTCGACACTTTTGTGGCTGAAGTGAGGGCGTGTGAAAGGGCTATTCTCTTTGCGGTTGAAATGGGCTTCCGGCGTCTGCTCGTGGAAGGGGATTCACTGTCAGTCATCAAAAAGCTCAAGACAAAGGGGGAAGACAGATCGATTCTTAGACCAATCATACAACATATTCGTATATTGGAAAATTCTTTTGAAAATGCATCTGACCTCTTTGTTCCCCGACTGGTTAATGGAGCGGCTCATACTTTGGCTTTGGAAAAAAGAAGAAGACAAATCTCTGGCATCTGGGTTGATGGGGTTCCAAAATCAGTCAAGATAATAGTGGAAAGGGATCAGATGGATTGGACCCAGAGTCACCAAGTTTCTTTCTAGATTTGCTTTAAAGATGGAGAAGGTTCTTCGAATCTCCATGGTTGGTTTCAAAGCTTTTGGCTTTTCTTCATTTGTGCTCATCTCAGAATCATTTCTTCTACAAAAGGGGAAGGAAGATTTTATATAGTTACGAAGAAGAAAACATATAATTAATGTGAAATTTTTTCTAAATATGATAAAAATATTTAAAAAATACAAAAATTCTATTTTAAAAAACCCTATAAATACCCAAGAGTTTTTATTAAATTTCTAATACAATATAAAAAAAATTATAAAAATACCTTAATTTGTTTCTAAAATTATCTTTTTTATATTATAATTTTAAAATTAAAAATATATAATTACTAAAAAAAAGCATAACATCTAGGTTTATTTGAATCCGAAAATCTATTTATTTAGATTCATTCTAGACGTGAAATATTTTTTTACAAGTTTATATATTTAAAAAATTTTATTAATGCTTACTATATTAGCCACATATTTTAATATAAGATCATCACATGTTGTCGTATTATTGGTTGCTAGTGTCACACTATCACATTCTAATAATGTTTTAGCATAGGTCACAGGTACCAAAGTGTGACAAATTCTAAGCTAGGTCTAAAAAAATTAAATACTAAAATATAAGTGTTTAAGTTTAAAGACGAATTATATACTAACCCCTAAGATATGATAAATTTATCAGATTAATCTAAATGATAGGTTTTGCAAAAGAAAGAAAATCTAAATGATGGGCAGAGTTAACCCCTTAGAGTTCTACTATTGGTGTACCTTGGGCTACTGTTTAGTTAGCTGAAATGACCATTTCATTTCCTGTGAGGTTTTTGGGCTACCTGAATATTCATATAAATCTTCTTCACGTTGACCCGAAAATAAAACATGCTTCTCTGTGGTAGGGGCCCAAAAAGACCCAGATCTGAACACAATGGGGATTGGGGGAGGGTAATTCAAAGGGATAAACTACTATTTTATCACTGAATTTGGCAAAATTTTCCAACTTAATCATTCAACTTTTTTTTTGTCCACAACAATCTTGAAACTTGACTAATCTTCTCAATTTTGATCCTGTAACACTTAAAACATTATAATTTTTTAAAAAAAAAATTTAAGCAATAACGTGACACACATTACAAGATAAAGATTAAAAAAAATTATCAAATTCAGAAATTAAATGTGGCGCATTCGCGTTGAATGCTTGACAATGGCAGCCAGGTTGCAGTCATTAAGCTTCAACCCTAGAGCATAACAAACATACACATCCAAACAAAAAGCACATAGGGCAGACAAGAAAGGACATTAAGAAATCCCAAAACTAGGTTATCCACCTTAATTAGTCAAAAATGGTACTACAGCATTGTTACAAATAAAAGAAACCAGTGTCAAATCTAAACATACAGATAGCTTTCTGATATATGATTAGAACTAAACCATCAATGAATTAAATTAAGAAAAAAAAACCAAGTCATTGCCACGACAAATGACAAATGAAAATAATTATCGTCATCTAAAGGGAGGTTGTAATAAAACCTGAGTACAACTAGTTTGGTGGAAGAAACTAAGATACCATAAGCCGGAAGAAATGAGTTGGGGGACCAAAGGAATCTAAGAAACTGATCAATTCATAAAGAAAAAAACTTTGCGGACAATATATTATATGTTTAAAAACAAAATTTATATCATATAACATTAATGAGAGAAGCAACAGAAACCCAAAAAATTATTCTTTATATATAATTAAACAAATATAAAAGATACTATAATCATAAAAAATGAAAATACGGTAAAGGGCCCTCAGTTTAGACTAGATCTAATCATGGGTCGAGTCTCTTGACCTGGCCCGAAAGTCCGTCCAAAATATGAGAGGTTTTAGGTAAAAATATTTGACTAGATCTAATCATGGGTCGAGTCTCTTGACCTCACCCGAAAGCCAGTCCAAAATACGAGAGGATTTGGATAAAAATATAAAGAGAAAATGAGTCGAGCCTCGGGAAAACTTTTTTTGCCCGGGCTTGACCCAGGCTAAATTTGCAAAAAAAAAAAAAATACTTGCTACTTTTTGTTGCTGTTTTGTCACTGTTTTGGTGTTGTTTCGCTATTATATTGCTACTATTTTATTATTATTATTTGGATGTTGTATAACTCTTATTTTATTGTTAATTTTGCTACTATTTTAGAAGTATTATTTAAATATAAATAATTTTTAAAATTTATTTTAATTTATTGATAAACATTTATTTTAATATTTTTAGTAGATTTGATGTATTATATTTTTTAAATTTATTGTTATATAAAAATAAAAATATAAAAAATTTAATACGGGTAGACTAGACTAAGTTTGAATTTTAACATTCTTATCTAAACCGGACTTAAATAAAATTTTAGATTACTTTTTTAGATCGAGTCAAATCCAAACCTAAAAAATGGGCCTAAAATTTCATTCGGAGTCAGTTGCCCCAATTGGCACACGGTGATCTCTACTTTAGAGAGATACTCATTACATGAACATGATATGGAAAAAGAAGCACCGATACTCTTCCAAGTTTTGAAGGCTTGACTAACTTTCACTAACGCATTTATTATCACATTAATTAATACAACAAGGCCCATTAACTTATACATTTATGAGAAAATCAATTTTGTGCTTACTAATACATATAATAAATAATTGGGCATCTATATATAAATAATATTGATGATATCATTTTACTAGTGAATTTTAATGGCTAAATTTATTTTTATTATAACAATTAAAATTATGTACAATTGACAAAATATTAATGTTGTAATTAAATGTTTTTAATTGTTCATTTTTAAAATGGGTAGATATTAAATTATTTAAATTTTTTACCATTATTTTCTTCCAAATTTCGTTGGTTAAAAAAATGCCATAATGATTGCTTCATAGTAGCTTTAAATGTGGCAGCAACCTGAAGGAGCGAGTGATTAAGAATTTTGTATTGGCATTTGAGATTTAAGGTTTGTTGACAATCAGATCCTCCCTCCCTAAACAAGAAAAAGTAACTTTACAGCTTCTTAAAACCTATGGGATATGCATCTTTTATAGTTCAAACCACACTTTAAATACATTGACCATAAAAAAAGAGACAAAGCAAGTGTACCATTGAAAATTTTCTTAAAAATTCACCTCTTTGAAAATTAAAAGAGTAATAAAATATAAAGCAATTTCCAGAACTCTTTCTTTCCATTAGTGAAAACATAGAGGAAGAGAGTTGGGACTTGGTGTTAACTCAAAGCAAAATCGTTTTTACATACAAAGGAACATCTGTTTGGTGAAATTTTCCAAGTAGGTTTAGGGTTTGTTACATTAATTAATGACGAGAGTAATATAACAATTTAAATGGTTAGAGAGCTTAATATTTTTTTCTTAAAAAAAGAGAGGGTTCTTCATTAAGATCAGCTGGTTTGTTCCCAGTAAACATGGGGATGTTTTTTAGATTTGAGACATGAGTATAGTGCTGTCTGATTCAGCTGTATCCACTAGACATGGTAAGTGTTACAGTTAAAAAGACAAAGGCTAAAGCCTGGCCATAACCATGTAAACGAGGGGACCATGGAACTAGATTTCATGATTGGATTGATGGTAATGACATAAGCACTGGCATGCACCTTTAGTCCCCCCCTTCATTTACCAACCAATGTTTTACTGGTCGTTGCTACACATACATACATACATACAAATGTATTGAAAGTGATCAAGTGGCAGCAGCTGTGATGTTGGGATAGTTTCCTTGCTTCCAAGTGTTGAAACAAGTTCATAGCTAATTTTAAGTTTGTAAGAGATAATGTAGTATACGACAATAAAATATTATGATTCATCATAATCCATCACCAGCTATATTTAATTATACTATATCTCAAATCCTAATTTATGTGATTTAATTAGGTTGTTTTTTTAAATATAATGTCTAGAGTTATCCATAACTCTTTTCAACTTGAAAATAGGACCGCTTGAATGCACGTTCTCTTACACTGACAACAATAAATTCAGTCGTGTTCTTTAATTTTATTATTTTTAGTTCATGTATTTTTAAATTTTTAAATTTTATTTTTAACCCAAATGATAACCTTTAGGTCTATTAACTAAAATAACTTAATTTTTTTTAGCATTATATGAAAATAACAAACTAATATGATATTACAAATATAATAATATATTTATTGCATAAGGTTTTGAAAATAGTAAAAATTAATTTAATAAATTCAACTGATGTTATTTAAATTAGTACTAAAATTTCATAATTCAAAAAGTAAATAAACTAAAAATAATTAAAATATAAAATTAAATCTATCACATAAAACAAAAACTAATAATAAAATTGTACTTATAATATATATTTATTTTCCCTACAGAGAGTCGGCGGCAAGTATAGATATATATTTTTTCGAACGGGAGCAAGTAGAGTTTATATTTAAAGAAAAAAAAAAGAGTGGGATAATATCATGAAATTTTGGAGCATAGTAGGTCAAAAAGATTGGATTTTCTATTGATATAATTAAGGATGAAAATGAAAATTTTAGAATCCATGTGATAGCCTAATTGTCAAGGGTGCTTATTACTCCAAATATGGTCTAAGTTTAAGTTGCTAGTTACGTTTGTTGTTCGGATTTTATCTAATTTTGTAATTAAAAAATTATAAAACTTAGAGTTGGACTTTAGATTATTTGTGGTCTCAACTGGTCATAGATTGTTGGGCCTTATTGAAACTAACCTTTTTAACTTTTTATTTGTAAACAATTTTCAGCCCAACTTAAACAACCTAATAAATTATAGCTTAGGGTTGGTTTGAATTCTGATATTATCTATAGAGTTAATGTCTAGAATTAATTGTTTGAAAAAATATTAAAATATTTTTTTCGTATTTAAAATAAATTATATTATTTAAGAATATTTTAATTTTTTAATAAAAATAATAAAATATATAAATATGATGAGATTTGAACCATATCCTTATTAATTTTATTTTGTACACTTTATTACCTCTATCAATTGTATATATTAATAATATTGTTGATTGAGTTGGTGTCACAAATTAACTCAACATCAACTTAGGATTGATTACAACATCATGACATAAACAATTGTATTAATTTAATATTCTTAATCTAATGTATTTGTGTGTTTAAATTTCGTTTTACTCACAATTTAATCTATTCTTAAATTTTAATATTGTACATATTTCATGTGTTATTATTAATTTGTTCCAAAACATACATTTCATTATTTATTATATGTTATTTTTAAACACACTCATGTATTCTAATTACGTGGTTTCTACATGCATACGTATGTGATAAAATTTCTAATTAAAAATAGTAGTAAAAGTGATATTAATTATTATAACAATGAGATTAGATATTATAATAGTGAAATTTATATCAATAATGAAATATGTGTTTGGATTTAAGTCCAACAAAAAAAAACAATTAATGAAATAGAAATAAATAATTTCTTATAATATTTTATAGGAGAGAGATGTACTTTATATCAATGTACGTCTAGTCTATTTATAAAGTAGTTTTGCAAATTTTTTATTCGTATTTTAACAATTCAACAACATAGAGAATAGAGAGAACCAAGTGTTAAAAGGGAGGAGCTAGGAAGAAGGGGAGGAGGCCAACCAAAGGATCCAAGGCTTCCCCCCAAGCTTGGCCATGTAAAGAGAGTAGAAGAAGAGACATTAAATGCTTTACTTTTTTTTTTTATATGAAAGAGGTAAAAGCCTAAGACAATAAGCATAATTCAATGACTAGTGCAAGGTACACAACCATCTTGCAGCAAGATACTCTCTAAGTCAGTTGATGCTACATCCAAAAAGGAAAATCGTAGCTCGACTCCTTCCTGAAATTGGCCAAGAAATTTGCTACTTTATTGGCCTCTCTGTTAACATAGCTAATGATGACAGTCCAATCGTTTTGACTCATTTCCTTAATAATTTTAACAACAGGAAGATAATGAATTTTTTCTACACTAGAGTTCAACAAGTTCATAGCAGTAATATTATTCGATTCTATCAGTAGCTTCCGATATTGTGTTAGATCCGGTGCCCTATGTAACACCCCTTGCTCGATTAGATCCCCGGATCTAAGTTACAGGATGCTACAATCGTTGTTGGAACAACTACCGTCAAATTCATAGTAAAACAATCATTTTAAAACATTAATCATGTAAACAGAAATATTACAAACATTAAATATCATAAACAACCATTTTTCGGGTCTTATACAAGCCTACGTATGCTCTAAAGTAAGCCCAAGATTGAACAAGGATCAAATTGCAACATTTTCAAAATTCAGGTCGACATCGCGACGTGAAGGAGTGCCTCGTTGCAATGTGGCATACTAATTTGGCTCGTTGTGACAACGAGATTCCTCATTGCGCTGTGGCTTGAAATCTAGATCTTGTTGTGACAACCATCGCATGATATTGCGATGTGGACTCCGTTTTTGGCACAAATTAGGCCTTTTGGTATCTATTTCAAATAAACTAAACCATTTAAAAATTTGGTGCATATTTGCACACTTGTATTTGCACAAAACCAACCAAAACACATACCAAAACATTCATTTAACCATTTCCAAAATCAATCAATCCAATATGCCTTAATTTGGCACCATTTCATACCAATTCAACTTATACAACTCAACCTATTTGAACATACACTTAACCATTCCATACCATCATTAAACCATACCATTTCACACTCAAACTTGCCATTTAAATACTACTTATATGGTCTCAACACAACCAAATCATGTATAAATACATATATGAACATTAACATTTCATAATTCAAACATTAGCCAAATTCAAACCAACTATCAAACTAAAGCTAACACATATATTAATGCCTAAATACATGACACAAAATCGAACTTAAAATGATTAAAAAGTTACCGAATCAATAGGAGGATAGTGTGAGCTTCTAGATAATTCGATCGACATGTTTCGCAAGTTGGAAATATAATAGCCCGTTTTCAGTGAAATCAGAACAGTGGTTTTGGACCACAAATCTGAGTCTGTAAGGAAAATTATTTTAAAACTATTTTATGGTCTACCGTATGATAGGAATATTGTATAAAAATTTCGTTAAGAAAATTTTACCAATTACATGTTTAATTTATAAAAGGACCAAATTGCATGAAATGTAAAAGTTGAGTTCTAGTAGCTATAATTATCAAATAGCTATGGAATTCAAAATTTAAGTTCCTTATATGGAAAACAGACCATTAAGAGGAGTTAGTAGATAAGTATGATGATTCATCCATGGAAAATTAAATAAATAAAATGACTAAATTAGAAAGATGAAATAATAAAATATGATATTTTAATTAAATAAGAAATATCATCATTTTATATCATCTTTCCCAAATTAAAGACATGGAAACCCTAGTTATGGGTGTTGAACTCAAGCAAGCTATTTTGCCTTAATTAGGTATGTTTTCTTGTCCCGTTTTTAATAATTTCCATATTTTTGAGATTGTAATAGCTTGATCTAGCTATCTCGGGGATTAATTTGTAAAATTATCAAAGTGTTAGAATTTTTTTATGGATGAATATAGTTGAATTATGATATTTTATGGTAGAAAATGAAAGGTTGTTGATAGATAAACAACTTTTGTAAAGGGAATTTTGATGAAATTATGATTTAGAGATTAAATTGAAAAGTTGTAAAATTCATGGAAAATTTTTGAATTTTGTGAAATACATGGGTTTCTAATGTTATATGTAAAAATTGGCTAGGCTTAGAATAAGGATTAAATTGCATGAATTTCATTTTCCGAGCCTAAGGACGAAATCGAAATTAATTAAAAGTATAAGGGCAAAATGGTAATTTTGCCTAAGATGTAAATTTATTAAATTGATGTTAAATTCATTCATATAGATCCGGATAGATCAAATATGGAGTTAGATCAGGGAAAAGAAAAAGTATCGAATTAGTAGATTTTGCATACACGAACAATAATCGAGGTAAGTTCGTGTAACAAAATTGTGTATATTTATATGTTTTAATTGAATTTTGTATATTTTAATGGTGTAATTGCTATTTATATGAAATTGATTACATACCTAACAAAGCCTGATAAGTATTAAGTCCCGTTTGAATAAATGAAATTCGACGGATACAGGGTTTCCGAATTGGTTGTGGTCCTGCATATGTTGCGGACACATCATAGCTCGAAAGAGTATCCTGTTATTAGCTCTCATGAGCATCCCGATATATGGCCTTCTCGAGCTTTCCGTTATATGGTTCTTGCGAGCTTCCCATTAATAGCTCTTCGAAGTTTCCCGATTGGTTGTGATTCTGCATGTGTTGTAGACACGCCACAACTCTTATGAGCGTCTCGTTATATGGCTTTCGTGAGCTTCCCAATTAAAGGCTCTTTGTGAGTTTCCTGATTAATGGCTCTTTGGAGCTTCCCGATATTGGCTCGCTTGAACTTCTCGATATATGGCTATCCGGAGCTTCCTGATTAATGGCTCTTCGAAGCTACCCATTATTGGCTCGTATGAGCTTCCTGAATATGGCTCTTATGAGCTTCCCGTTATACAGCCCAGATAAGCTTCCTGTTATACAGCTCAAATGAGCTTCCCGTTATATGCTCAAGAGAGGGCTTCCCGTTTATGTGCTCGTATGAGCATTCCAGAATATGAATTGACGTATTACAATTTTATACACTTCGAGTGTACTACTTGTGTATCCATCGATATTTCAAATAATTTCAACGGGTAAAATTCTGGCATGGAATAATCAGAACTTGAGATGAATTATTATGGAAATGTATATGTTATATGAATATATGATGTGGAAAACATATGTATATGAAAACTGTTACATGATGAGCTCATCCTTGTTTCTTGATTTTTATATGAAGTACACGACTAACGTGTTTCTTGGGGTTATATGTGTTTAGGCAAATTGCCAAATTTCTTTGGATAAATTTTGCATGTTTACTTTAAATGTAAATGAATGGTAAGTTAATTTCCCGTTATACGAACTTACTAAGCATAATATGCTTACTCTATTTATTTTCTCCTGTTTTATAGTACTCGGAAGCTCGTTAAGGTTGGAAGCTGGTCGGAGACACATCACACTATCCATCGGCTCATTTCGGTACAAATATAAAACTAATTTTGGTTATAATGGCATGTATAGGTTAAATAGCCAATGTTGGCATGTAAATGTTGTGGTTGTAACTAGCCATTGGAATGACTTGTGATGGACATGTTTTAATGTGAATATAAAAGGCTATATCATGTTTGATATGTGTTTGAAATGGTTGATTGATAGAATCATATTGATATATTAATGATTAAATTGAGTTAGTATATTTGATAAAATATGCATATATATGTGAATTTGGTAAGTTAGCTAAGTTTGTATACTTGGTTATAAGAGGTATTATATCATGTATAAGACTTGATTTTGAATGAATTTGAATGTCTTGTATTGGCTTGAGAATATGTTTAAGTGTTTATGTAGGCGACGACAAAATTGGGTGAGAAGTATGGCTTGGAAATAGCCTTATTTCGTCCACATGGGTAGAGACAAGGGCGTGTGTCTCAACCGTGTGTGACACACGGCCTAGCACATAGGCATGTGTTTTGGCTGTGTGTCCCCTGTATATTAAAAATTTCAAAACAGAATACTCAAAATTGATCACACGGCCTGGCACACGGGCTTGTGGTTTGGCCATGTGACCCCTGCACATATTTAATGCAAAATATGATGTTCACACGGCCTAACACACATGCGTGTGATTTGGCCGTGTGACCTAAGTCAGAGAGTTACACGGGCACAGACATGGGCTAGGACACGACCGTGTGCCCTACTTTGAATGTCCACACGGCCTGAGACATGGGCATGTCTCTTGGCTGTGTGAACCACACAACCTGACCACATGGGCGTGTGTCCCCTGCACCTAGGAAAATTTTTGAAGTTTCGCGAAAAATTTTCTAAGTTTCTGGTTTAGTCCCTACTTATTTCTAATATATGTTTTGGGCCTCGAGGGCTCATATAAGAGACAATATGATTGATTTCTGATATGAATGAGAAATGACATGAAATGTTTGTACTTGATCTATAAACCCCGATAATGCTCCGTAACCCTGTTCCGTTGATGGATATGGGTTAGGGGTGTTACAGGAAATCTACAGGGAAAGGGAAAAACAACAAGGTAAACTTATTGAATGCTTAGTAAATCCATAGGCATTAAACAACAACTTATCTCATTTTTATAATTTAATACAACTAGCTATTCAACTTGAAGATTTTGCCTAAACATGGCAACCACATATCAATAGAGTTCATCATATAACCAATCATATAGTAAATTAAACATTTAACATTTCAATTCGATTCAATACCATTCACATGGAACCAAAGTTCAATATCATTTGCATGGAACCAAAGTTCAATATTATTTGCATAATTCAATCCACATTTAACCATTTGTAAACCAAACTCATATAATTTCATTGTCATTTTTCATTAGCCATTTAGCCCAATAAACTCTAATGAACAGATTTGGATACACGAGTAACTACACCACACCATGTTGCTCGTCAGAGCAGTAACTCCACCACACCAGGGCATCAAAGTGTAGAACCCGTAGGCAAACATATATAATCATACAACAATACATCCATCCACTACTCTAGGGTCTCTGTAGAGACATATAAAACTCAGTAATTCGCAACAAATGCTGGATGCCGATATAATCAGTAATAAACTCCATACAATTATAATCAATAATAAAGTACATACACTCACATACTTCGTATCATCACATATATCTCGTATTAGCACGCAATTAAACCCCTCCACTACACCAGGGTCTTTGTAGAGATATAAAACCCGGTAATTCGCAACAAATGTTGAATTATGATATAATCAGTAATAAACTTTGTATAATCACATACTTCGTATCATCACATATGTCTCGTACCAGTGTGCAACTAAATCTATTGGCATGTCATTTGTATCCTATCATTTATTACGTTCACCCGGCCATATAAAGTTCATATAATTGTTTTTTACAATTTAGTCCACAGCTCACCTTTTGTACTATTACAAACAATTCAAATTACAATCAATCATTTAAAAATTCATATTCCAAATACATAAAAATTTAAATACAATCATACCATATGGACTTACCTAATTAAATCAGAAAATAAGTTGAATTGCAAGGATTAATTGATAATTTTGCCTTTTCCTCGTTTATACTCAGTTTTGTTCAATTCCTAATCGATACGATAATTCATTTCAATTTATCAATTCCAAATAGTTTTAGCATCCTACTAAATGCATGAATCAGTCCAATTTTCAATTTTTTGAATGCTCTTAAAGTTTTTTATTTTATTCAATTTAGTTCCTAAAATTGAAATTGCTATTACTTTCAAATTTGAGCTTCGATTTGAGTTTGTTCTCAATTTCATCCTTCTATAACCTTCTATTATAAAAATTACAAAAATATTATACCAATTTCAAAATGCACTTTAGTCCCTATGTTAAAAAAACTAGCAATTAAACTTTACAAAGTAGTCTTTTCACTTCTAAGCTTAAAATCTAACAATTTAGTACCAATTTCATTAAGCATTCATCAATGGAAACTTTTGAAAACTTTAACATTTTTGTAAATTGATACATGGGCTAGCTAAATCAAGCTCTCACGACCTTAAAAGTATAAAAAATTACAAGAAAAATGACTTAATTGAACATACCAATTTTAGGTCGAAAGATTGAAGTTTTTGAAACACTAATTTTCTTTTCAAATTCGGGGAAGAAGAAGATGGATAGAAACATGATTTGTTTTCATTTTATTTTATTATTTATAGCTAGATTAATAATTAATAAACCGTGATTAACTTACCTAACCTTTAATTAATGCTTTCGATATTCTTCTTCAACACAAAGATAATTTGCCAAAGCCGTAAGAGATATTTCCTCATTCTTATGTTTGAGACTTTTTTTAAAGTCTTTCCGAGATGGATAAGTTTGTCTATAATGGAGGATACAACAATCATTTCATGCATTTTCATATCATATTGCTTAAACTGATTCAACATTTTTTCAATATCACGAAATTGCTCCATAACAGAACGACCATCAATCATTTGATAATTATTGAAACAACTAACAAGAAATTTCTTACTTGTAGCATTTTTATCATGTATCTTGTCTCTAATTTGTCTCATAGTTTCTTAGCAATGACCTTGTTTTGGTAGATGTCGAACAAACCATTGGATAAACCATAGTTCTTTAGTGGTGACCTCGTTTTTGTCTTTCTTGGGTTGCATCAACAAATTTGTTTTCATTCTCTTCCGATCTTAGAGTATCCAAAACATAAGCAATTTTCAAAGTTGATAGTAAGAAGTGCATCTTTTTTTGCCATCGTCGGAAATTGCCACCATCAAACTAGTCAGGCTTGAAAAAGTTGGAAGCCAACTCCCTTAGTGTTCCACTTTCATATGTTGTAGTAGCTATCATGGAAATGAATAGAATCTTAAAATTGTTAGTGCGGAACTTCGATGAAGAAAATTTCGAGCACACGAATGAAACACGAACAACAACTCGAACAAAAAAAATAAAGCAATAGGATAAGGCTCTAATGTGTGTATCAAGCCACTATCTTTCACTACACCAAAATAGACTTTTAGCGGCGTTTTTTTGGCTTTTACCGGCATTTCTAAGCGCCACTAATAGTGTTTGCGGCGCTATTTAAAGCGCCGCAAAAAACGCCGCTAAAAAAAGCGCCACAAAAGCTAGCGGCGCTTATTGTGAAAAAACGCCGCTAAAGGTTGGGACTTTTAGCGGTGCTTTTATCAGAAACGCCACTAAAGGTGGGGACTTTTAGCGGCGCTTTTATCAAAAATGCCGCTAAAGGTGGGGACTTTTAGCAACGCTTCTAGAAAAAATGCCGCTAAATGCGGGGACTTTTAGCGGCGCTTCTAGAAAAAATGCCGCTAAAGGCGGGGACTTTTAACGGCGCTTCTAGAAACAACGCCGCTATAGGCGAGGACTTTTAGCGGCGCTTCTTTAGAAAACGCCGCTATAGGTTGTGTCTTTTAGCAGCGTTTTTAACACAAATGCCGCTAATTTGCATAGATTTCCAATGCTCTTTTTCTCCAATATCCTACCCTCCCTGCATTAAAACCAACCAAAAAACAGCAGCAATTGCATATAATTTCAACCCAAGGCAACAAATAAAACATTTAAATCTCACCAAAAGTATTAAATCTAAACGAAACTTCAAATTTAATAAAAGATATATGATATTCATTAACAAATAAAGTATAATTCAAACAATTCTTATAATAATGTTAACTATAATAATGTTAAAAAAATCTTACAAGAAAAAAACAAATGTCTAAGAGGGCGGCCTCTGCGATTGCTGCTGGAACAACTGCATCATAGTCTGCAACTGTAGCTGTAGTTCTTCATACTTTCTGTTCTGTTCTGCCTCCCTCGCTGTTGCCTCCGCTCTAAGTTGAGTAATATGCTCCGCCTCCCTCGCTGCGGCCTCCGCCTCCCTCGCTGCTGCCTCCGCTCTAAGTTGAGAAATTTGCTCATCTATGCTCGCTTCCATCTGAGATATCTGGTCCTTCAGTCTCTGAACTTCAGCACGAGATTGACTCCCGGAAGGCATGTATTGCCGGGAGCCGGATCCAAAATATTGGGTCGGGGTAACACCAGATCCTTGACATCGAACCCGACCATACCTTGTAAGACCCAAAACATTAGTGATAATTATGTTATAAATATACTCAAGATTAACAGAACTACCAATCGAAGCAGTCGTACCTTTCAGGACCCAAAACATCAGTAATAATTCTGTTATCAATCTCCTCGAGATTAATAGAACTATCAGACGAAGCAACCGCTTCATACTCCGACTTCTTCTCCTTTAGTTTATCAATGAAAGAGTTAGAAACGAAATATTTAATAAAAAGGAATGGAACATAACTTAAAATTATAAATTTAAAACTACAAACGATAAATTAAACTATTGTAATTAAACATTATAAATATTTATAATAAATCAAATTTTATTAAGTAAATATACCAAAATTTCTGCAGCATCGGATGTCATCGGAGATCCATCCTTCTTCCTATGCGTAATGTCAAAAAGCTGAAGGCGTCCAACTTTTTGACCTGAGGAAGCTTCCTACATTATAGCAGAAAAAATATAATTTAATAGTATAAAGTCATTAATATTTGAAAGAAGTAATAAATTATAATACCTCGACCTCAGCTACACGAGCAAAACTTCTGGAACCTGCCGTGTGCGTGAATTGTTGTTTCTGTCTGCTGCTTGTTCCAACTCGCTCACGGTCCTACGTAATGGAATTTGAATTATGTATATAGAAAATACGATAAACAGAAAATTTTATAAGACTTTAGAAGTACGTAATACCTCACCTTTCTTTGAATTCCAGAATCTAACTTGATCTTCCCATTGGTACCTCAACATTCCCGGCGGGACATTTCGCAATTTTTCGTCGAGGCTTATGTCTTTCTTAAAATATTGTTTTTTTAGGGTGCTTTTATTGTCTCTCCATTTTTTTCCCAACGTCTTCTTAATATAGTCATCAGAGACCTCTAAAGCAAATCTACCCTGAAAAAAAAGTTTAAAAAGTTAATATAAATGAAGGTTAAATTAAAGTATTATAAATTACATTAACCTTTTATTACCTTAATATTATCGAGAGCCTGATTTTTGTTGGCATCAGGCATGTGATGCCATGATTCGTAGTTAATGGGCAACATATTCGCATTTCGTGCTATAATGCCCAAATAGCCTGCCAACAGTCGAGCTTCAGATCCGATAGGCTGGCCATTATTGTTTCTCCTTACTTGAACACACTGGGTAGGCTCTAAGTCGTATAAATCTGTAAGTAATGTACATCCCCGACCTCTGCGCGTCCCACTACCCTCAGCTAAAAAATTATATATTATTATATTAAAATTAAAAAATGAATCAATACTAAAATTCAACATGCATGTAAAATAAACTTAACATTACTTTGGAATTCTCCATGCTCGTCATCTATGTCCGGCAGACTAGAAGATCCAACAATTGTATCCTGTCCACTATTTACTTCTTCTGGATTTGGAATATTCTGGACAATATTTAAACCTCGTAATCGTCTTCTAGGCATTTTTCCTGCAATACACATAAAATAGTTCAAAATTTTAGTAACAAATAACAACAATAAGAGGACATTTAAAATAGTTAAATTATATAACATGACCAACATGAAAATTATAATATTACATATAAATAATAAATCGTTAAATCTTACTACATCATTTTTCGTAAATATCTTCGTCCACATCCTGACGAACCCATTGAAATTGTTGACTAGTACTAGAAGATGTACCAAAGATCCTTCAGAATACCGTGGTGTGCCTAAGTATGATTCGGCTTGATTTCTACTTCACCAATAGATTATTGATCCCCCTTCTGCAAAACAGATTAGTTAGTGATGGCACAAACTAAAAAAGGAACACAAAAAATTATCAACACTTTCAAAATCATAGCGACACATTAACACCAAATATGATGTACTTCATCTCCTTACTGTCAAGAAACTAGTGCAGTTAGGCAAAGAAGGATTCACTAGCACTATATAAGGTCAATATGATGTACTTCATCTCTTGTTGCCACTTTTACGAACTCGAACAAGCCGAATCAACGTTAATTCATTGTGAAAAGGAGGCATATCCAGATAGGGAACATCAATTCAGAGCACAAGATCAAGAAAGCAAAGTAAGCATCGACAACTGTGGTTTAGATAATTTGAGAGTAGAAGCGAAGACATCAAAAAACCAATTTCTTAGCCTAATTTAAAGTTGAAATTAGCCTCTCTCTTTTGGAATAAATAAATAAATAAATAAATAAAAAGCTGTTAAATTTGGAATAAACACAAGAACAGATTCGGTACATGTATGCATGCATATGCAAGTGCATGTGTCTGTGTACACATGCATGATTAAGCAACTAAACTCTGTTCCTTTTTCTACTCAGTTTTTCAACTTCTAAATGGCATAAGAACCAGCAAAGCTTATTCCCATCAAATGAAATCAAAAGAGATCGATACCCTATAATTTTTCAAGTCATTCTTTGTGTTTGGTCATTTTTTCCCTTAACTGATATGCAAAGCTGATCACTTTTTAATTATTGCTACCCTGCATGCACGATAAGGACTTTGCAAACTTCATTGGCCAATACTAGCGTCTTGAACATCATCAACAAGCAATAAAAATTGAAAGGAGAAGGTAGATAAAATTAAGTACACAAGTAACAGAGAATAAAAGACTCTTTAACTCAAATAGCATATAAAAGCAAAAGCTATTTTGCATAACTTGTGATTAGAGTAGCAATATTCCCTTAGTGTAATGATTTAAGACTTATTGTTAAAGAGTTATAAATTTTCAATGAGATTAATCACCACTGCATTTATACAATAAGTGGAATATTATTGTAAAGAATGGGCAGTAAACAATTTTCCCTGGAAGAAGAGAAGAATTAAAGACACTCAATTGTAGACTATGATATTAAAGATACTTTTAGTGACACCAATGATGAAAACTGGAGAAAAATATCTCAAAAATGCAAAAATGAAAGCTAAAAATAACCAAATATCTTAAAAAGTTTTTGGAGAGCTATATAGTTCGGTGATTATTTTCATTCTACATAGGTCCTCTCCTTCCTCCTTGATCAATGGCATGTCAACAGTTAGAAAATTCTAAAAATTAAATAAACCCAGCTATGCTCAGCAAACAGAGTATGGGACGAGAGTTTAAACATTCTTTTAGTGAAAATACACAATAGCATCCCATTCAAAGAAATCCCACACCAAATAAAACATCCTGCAACAAATTCATAAACTCCAAGATAAATAAAAGACGGTTCACCAGAGTGAATATAATTGATCACACATAGTATGTACAATTGAATTAGATGCAGAGAGTAAGCACAATCGTGCTCGAGAGGAGAAAACCTTAGAAAGTTTTCCATCAAAACAGCCAGTCGAAGATGACACAACCCGTTAAGTCAGACTTCATTAAGAATGCAATTTCTACAAGGAAGAAACAGATGAAGTATATGCATTTACTTACCGATTTCAAGGCTGACGAATTGGGGGAAAAAATGGGGCTGCTGATTTCGGGTTTAATTGAGCGATTTCGAAGGGAAAATGTAGTAGGGAGAAAGGGCTGGGGGAAAACCTTAACGAAAAAAAGATGAAATTTTGAAAATTTCGGTCTCAATTTAGGGATTTCGGGGGAAGGGGTCAATGAATTTCAGAAGAAGGAAAATGAATTTCAGGGGAAGGGGGAAATGGTAGGGGGAAATTGATTCAGAAGAAGGGCCGACGTCATTTTAATTAATATACAACAATAAACTTTGTGGCGTTTTATAGCGGCGCCGCTATATCCCATATTTTGCGGCGTTTTTTATAAAACGCCACTAAAAATACATACAAAACGACATCGTTTTAATTTAAATACAGCAATAAACTTTGTGGCGTTTTTTACTAGCGCCGCTATATCCCATATTTTGCGGCATTTTCAGTAAAGCGCCACTAAAACTTGAATAAACATTTTGCGGCGTTTCTTTAAAAACGCCACTATAGCATTCTAATTTTAATTTTAATTTTAATTTTAATTTAATTTTAATTTTTTATTTTTATTTTATTTTTATATTTATTTTTATTTTTATTTTTAACCTATATTTTTCTATGTTTTAATTATTTCAAAATTTTTCTTCTGAGATTATCATTTTTTTTTAATTTTTAATTTTTTATATTTTGAGTATTGAACTTTTTAACTAAAATATTAAATTTTAAATTTTAAAGTTTTTAATTTTTAAAATTTTTAATTCTTTATTATTAAAATGTAAAAATTTAATTACCAACATTAGGATATAGATACATCTCAGAATTACACCTAAATTATTATTAATTTTTTAAGTTTTCAATTTTTAATTTTTTATACACCTAAATTTTGATATAGATACATCTCAGAATTACATATGAATTTTGGTTTAATGTGTAATTCTAGATGTGAAATTCTAATTGTGGTTTAAATGTATAGTTGAAACTTTATTTTTGATTTAATCATAGACATTATTTTAAAATATAAATATTACATATCAATATATTTTTATAATGAATAAATATAAATTTTTATGTATGTGCAATATATAAATTAATAAAAATTTATGTTAATTATATCAATAATTATGTTAATATTTTACAAGATCTGGATCAAATTAAAGTTCATGTATACAATTGCACACTAAACCATTGTTCATGTATGCATGCTTTTGGGATTTAACCCATTTTGATATATATATTTTTTAAATAATAATTTACATTTATCTTATTTTGATTTATATTCTAAAAATCCAATATTAAACCCTAAACCCTAACCCCTAACCCCTAAACTCTAGACCCTAAATATTATACCTTAAACCACAAACACCAAACCTAAACCTTAAACTAAAAACCCTAAATCATAAATATTAAACCGTAAAAATCAAATTAACCCTAAACCCTAAACTAGAAACCTTAAATCATAATCCGAGACCAACTTTTTGGGAATTCATGTGGCCAATGTTAGTGTAGTGCAAAACATGCATATATATATTTTAATAGCTAACACATTAACCATAAATCCCTCATGAGGGATTTCGGTTTTCGGGATTTTGGGTCATATAGCTAGCACCCTAACCCCTAAACCCTAAAAACCCTAAACTAAAACCAAAAACCCTAAACTCAAAAACCTAACACATTAACCATTTCCTTCAAACCCCTAACCATAAACCTATAAACCATAAACCTTAAACCAAAACCCTAACCCATTAACCATTTCTCCTTAAACTCCTAACCCTAAACCTTAACCCCTTATTACCACTAACACTTAAACCTTAATACCGGTAAACACTAAAATATTGAACACTATACAATAAACCCAAACAAAAAACTTTAAAACACTAAACCCATACACCAAAATAACAAACCCTAAACCATGAAATTTACATACTAAACATTAAACCCTAAATCAATTTTTATAGCTTCATTAATTTATAATTAACTTAAATGAAAACTTATAAATTGTTTAGTTAACAAATTGTAACTTTTCATAATTAAGTAACTAAAATGAAACTTTCTCATTGCTTAATAGTGAATGTATCAAAATAAAATATAATTCAAAGCAAGAGTAATAGGAAAATATGGAAAACTTTTAGCGGCGCTTCTAAAAAATGCCGCTAAAGAGAGAATTAGCGGCATTTTTTACTAAGCGCCGCTAAAGATCGGGTCTTTAGCGGCGTTTTTTTTTGAAGCGCCGCTAAAGATCAGGTTTTTAGCGGCGTTTTTTTAGAAGCGCCGCTAAAGATTGGTTTTTCGCGGCGTTTTTTACTAAGCGTCGCTAAAGATCGGGTTTTTAGCGGCGTTTTTTTTAAGCGCCGCTAAAGATCAGGTTTTTAGCTGCGTTTTATATAAAACACGCCGCTATATATCATTTTTTGTGGTGTTTGTAAAAAAAACGCCGCTATTGCTCAACCTTTGGCGGCGTTTTCTTTAAAACGCCGCTAAATGATAATATTTGCAGCGTTTTTGTTTAAAACGCCACTAAAAACGCCGCTAAAAGTCTGTTTTGGTGTAGTGTTTAAGTTTCTATTTGCCCCCACCTATACTTAGTGTGCAAATGAGTTTCAAGCAAATGAATATCGAGGATACAATGAAGCCCGATGACTATTTGGGTTTTGCACTAACGAAAATAGTCCACTAAGCACTATGCAGAGTATAATAAGAAAATCAATTTCTATAAATAATTTTTGCAGTAATTCTTTATAGAACAATTTAATAATTATAGAAGATGGAGAAAGAATATGAAGAACCTTTTGAGAAATTTTTGGTATATATTCCAAATGAAATTCGACTCCTATTTATAGGAACTCTCATGTCTCTTCATAGAGGCATAACTTCAAATAAGTGTCTTTTTTGAATAACCACATCTTTAAAATAGACATAATTATTCAACTAATATCTCATAACTATTCCAATAATACTTGAATAGTTATAATTCTTTGTCAAAAATCAAGTGATATAACTTTTAATCAATAATTAAAAGACATTATACCCTTTCATTTATAATTATTGGAACACTATAAATATTTGAAAATGTTCCAATTTGATAAATTATTAATTAATAACATTGTAAATCTATAAAATCATTGATTATAATTAAATAAATTAAAAATAACAAAAATCCAAGTTTTAAATTAAATATTCTAAGTAAATATTTGAAAAATATTTTTACTTTTTTTCATTACTTTTAAAATGTTATTTTATCCTCTCAATTATTTTAAAAATCAATAGATTTTTATTATAAATTAAATTACCTCTAATTTAATTAGTAAATGTGCTTTTTAATTATAAAAATATAAAAGCATGTAAAACCACGTGCAATGCACGCGATATTAGAACTAGTGCATATATCAAATTACGAGTTTGGAAAAAATTGAACTGACAAAAATGCTCTTTATTTTTCATTATATTATTAAATTCACATTTAAAAACATTTATAATATTTAATTTAAAATTATTAGTTAAAAAATTGAAATAAAATAGAAGTGATAACCTACATTTAAAAATTTAATAGTTGCGGTAATTGCACATTTAAAATAATTATGATTTAAATTACAATTATTAATTAAAAAAGTTGAGCTATGTTTAGAATAGAGTTATTACTTAATATAACTCTAAGCATAAAATATAGTGAAAAAAAAAAGTTGTGATAATTATAATTATAAGTTACGATTATTAGTTAAAAATTATGATCTAAACAAAATTTGTGCTAAGTTTATTATTTTTTTAAAAGCTGGTTAATTTTATTGATGCAAAATAGAGTTATTATTTGAATAGAATTATGAGCATAATAACTATCACTTAATTGATATTACAGTTAATTAATTATTATTGTGAATAATGTTACTTTGCATTAATTACATAAAATAAAACTAAATTGTATATTGGATACGTTTTAATTATTAATTGAAAATTTTTTGTTATAATATCTGAAGTAATAAATTAACTATATTAAATAATTTAAATACGAAATATTAATTTATTCTAACTGGTGCAATTAAAATTACAATATTTTAAAAAATAATGCTTAAAATCATTTGCAATAGTGACATAATTAATCAAAAAGTTTGTTATTAATTTTTTAAAAATCAGATGAAAAGATTGGCAAATCTTGAAATATGTGTGAAAGATGGGCAATGAAGATTTAGAATAGCACCCTTGGATTAGATTTGAAAGTTGGAGTACTGGTTTCTTATTTCGTGTGAAATGGCAAATGCCACACCACTCAATACTCATGGTGATGATTTCCAATAAAATGAGGATTTAGCATAGCACCCTTGGATTAGATTTGAAAGTTGGAGTACTGGTTTCTTATTTCATGTGAAATGGCAAATGCCACACCTAAAGCATTCAAGATTTTTAACCACTCAATACTTATGGTGATGATTTCCAATAAAATGAAGATTTAGCATAGCACCCTTGGATTAGATTTGAAAGTTGGAGTACTGGTTTCTTATTTCGTGTCAAATGGCAAATCCCACACCTAAAGCATTCAATATTTTTAACCATTCAATACTTATGGTGATTATTTCCAGTAAATTTTTTTTTATGTACGGTTGACTTTATTTCCATGTATTATAAACTTAATATTAGTGCACTCAATTTTCTTTTGATAATGTCTGTGATCCAGCAGCTTGTTAGCTGAAAATGCTTTTACAAGTACAACTAGAAAAAAGCAAAGCTTTAGAGCTCATAAATAGAAAGGCTTTAACATTTATTAGCTGAAGTATTCAATGATTTCAATAAAAAGCATCTCTCACATACCAAAATGTGAAGAGAAAGAAAGATTATTGCTTCCATATGTAATAAAAAGGATAATAAATTTACTTACACATATTAGCTAATGTATAAAGCCCCCAATAAGAAAGGGAAGATCATGTGTATCAGGTCTTTTGCAAAGGGAAGAAAAATGGTAAAGGTTTGGTGAGAATTTGATGAATCATTTTTTGTCTAGGTATATGAAGAAGAGATAGAGAAGATAAATATGAAAATGGTGTTGAAAAACATTAGCTGAAAAGGCTAGTACAAATAGTAAATAATAGAAACAAAAGGACCTGATGATGATGATAAGGGGGAGGGTTTAACGCTGCATTGCTCAGTGCTGGCCGATGCAGTTGGGGCTGGCTGCTATTTCGTACCATTTTTTTTCTTTTGATGCCATCTCTCTCCCCAAGTCCCGTAACCCTCTCTTTGTCTTTTTTTTTTTTTTTTTCTGAAGTGACCTAAAACGCCTTCCAATGATCTATAACAAATTAATAATAATACCTCAGCAACCTTGTTTATTGCAAGTAATGGGCTTGTTTATTATGTTTTTATTCAGATTGTGGTTTGGTCCATTTTGAGAATGAATTTCAGTGCTTAATGGCATAGTAGGCAGACAAAAATTCGTTTCTTTTTTATCATCAATGATAGCAAAATCACTATTTAGTTGAGCTAATCCCAGTGGTTGAAGGAAATGCATATTTAGATTTGTGAAAACACTGTTGAGAACAGTGAAATTTGCAGAGACCCCATCAAAGTCTTTTATTGTGTTGTAAAGGTGAATATATATATATATATATATGTATCAGCAGCCTATGACTGCATGAACAAGGGGTTCATGCATGTATCTAAATTCCATAAAATCAAATTATTTTTTGAGGGGGAGGGGGTCACTTTCTAAACCCCAATACCACTTGCAACTTTTCTTTCACCGTTTTCCACCGAAAACTGAGAAAAAGTTGGGTGTTTCTGGTCTTGTCATTTTGCACTTAGCACAGGAAAGAGAGAGAGAGTGTGTGTGTGTGGCAGGAAGGAACTCAACCATTCACAAAGAACCAAATGGTTAGGTTTTTAGGGTTTTGGGGACATGGGTTTTTAGTAATCAGCAATTAGAATAAGAAAGAAAAAGTGGTCAAACTCTAATATGGGTCCATGAATTATATGTAAGATGCAAATTTTAGTCCTTATATCTTTTCAGTTTTGAAACTTTAGTTAGGATCCAAATAGTAATTGTTAAATTTATTATGTTAAATTTTGTTATTAGTTTTGCATTGTACATAAGTTGTAGATTTAATAGTTGTTTTTTAATATATTTACTTTTCAAATTTTAAAATATCAAATACAAACTTAAATGATAGTCATTAAATCTATTAATTAATATATCATGTAGCTATCGTGTGAGTATTATATGGAACTAACAACTTCACATAATATTACGCATGTAATAATATATTTATCATATAAAATTTTGAAAAAAAAATCACTACTTAGATTAAGACTAAAGTTTAAATAATTAAATTAAAGTACGAAGGTTAAATTCGCAACTCGAGTAAAGTATAAGGACTAATAGCAATATTTGACAAAAAAAAAAAGAAGAAGAAGATTGATGTATGAGTTTTAAGTATTATCACTATTCTATTACTTATGGTTTCAATGTCCAGCCTTTCATTCATTCTAGTCCTGGCGTCCCATTTTCCAAGCCCCGCCTGTAATTAAAATATTCATTTCTTTTGTAATCTTTGTTTTACACTATAGTAGACTACATTGACGTACCAAATATATATATATAAAAAAGACAGTGCACCTCTTTAAATGAGGCCAACCCAGCCCCCAGTAGCAGCAGCAGTTTGCCAGACGCCGTTTCTCTTTTCTTGCACCCTCTCTCTCTCTCTCTCTCTCTCTCTCTCTTTCTGCAATAATGGTGAGTCTACCATTTTCTTCATAAGCCCCTCTCTTCTTCAAAATTCAAACCCAAGAAAACCATGGTAACTGTTTCCTTTCCTTTCCATTTTTAATTTTTCAATTCTTGGGTTCATCTCACTTAAGCTAATTCAATTAGGGTTTTTCTTTTTTTTTTTTTTGCTTTTGTTTTTGCAGCTGTTTTCTTCACATCTACCTCGTTGGCTTCAAGTTCTTCTTACTGAGAAATTCTTCAACGCTTGCATAATTCATGAAGATGCCAAGAAAAACGAGAAGAATATATATTGCTTGGACTGTTGTATCAGTATTTGCCCTAACTGCTTATCCCCTCACAGCTCTCACCGCCTCTTACAGGTTCCAACATCTTTCAATTTTCTTCTTCTTCTTCCTTCCAATTCTTCATGAAAGCATGATTTCATGTTTTTTTGCAGATAAGAAGGTATGTCTATCATGATGTTATAAGGCTGGATGATGCAACAAGATTAATGGACTGTGCTTTTGTCCAAGTAAGTCATAATTCAGACATTCAAAAAGCATGTTCTTTTGAAAACCCTTTTTCTTTCTTTTTTTTGGTTAATTGAATTACCCCTTCACTTTTTTTTTTCTATGCATGCTTAGATATTCATGAAACTGTTGATTTATTCCTAATGAAAAAACGAAGCCTTTGCTAGAAAATTCGAGTCATGTAATCATTTCATTTGAGCATGGATTATCAACCATCTTACTGTATACTTAACCAACTGATAAAATAACAGTGAAATTTCCAGAAGAAAAAAAAAAGTGTCTGAATTATGAAAGAATATTTCGTTATTGTTCAATGATACTCACTGCTTCTCCATTTTTATATTTAGTCATACATAACAAATAGCGCAAAAGTGATATTTATAAACCAAAGGCCACAAACAAGACAGTTCAGAGGCTCCGGCAACTTCTGCAATACCTGCGACAGAAGCCTGCAAGACCCTTATCTCTTTTGCTCTCTCTCCTGCAAGGTTCCATTTTTTTCTTCTTTTTTAATCGTATAATTCCATAAACACCATCTCTCAACACCGTAAAACAAACCCTCTTTTTTTCCAAGCAGGTTAATGATCTGTTAAGAACAGAAGATGGGGTTTCAAAGTTCCTGTTCGAGTGCAATTTCTTACCTTTACCAGAAGCGGGTTCGGAGGATTATGGTTTGGTGACACCGGACTCAGTCCTTGAACCATCTGGTTCGACCGGGTCTGGTGGGTACGGGGAAGTGTCACTCACATCCACTGCTACGACGGAAATTGTGAGAAAGAAGAGGAGTAGCTTAAAAGCATGTCGACCGACATGCCCTCCGACAGTATCCGAAGTTTCGGGAAGTTTGATGAACCGGAGAAAGAAAACTCCCCAACGAGCTCCACTCTATTGAATTTGATGGCCTAAGGAAATGAAAGCATAGAAAGATAGAGAGAGAGGTAAGGGAGATTGGGACATTATTGGTATTTTATAATTTCATTTAAAAAGTCAAGTTACATAAGAAAAATGATTGCCCCAAATCCCATTTTGTTCATGTAAAACTCTCCTCTCCTATTGCAATTTATTATTTTTTCTCCCTTTTACATAGTTATATTATATTATTGTGAGTAATACTTGTTTTATTCCGTTATTACCCTTTTTCTGCTCTACGTTTTATTTTAGGTGGAGATAATTAAGGAAGATTAATAAGTGATATGTGTAAATTGCAAATCCAGAACTGTCTCTTTCTGGTTCTTTTTCATGGCTTTATCTTTTTGGTTTCCTTGGACAGAATAGGGTCATTTTCTATTCTTTACTGTTTCCCATCCCCAATGTCTTGACTTGACTAGTCTAATATACTAATTTTGCTTGGAACTTGATATACATTAATTTAGTGATTAATAATATATACTTTATTTAGGGTATCTTCTTTTCATCTATATATATTTATAGAATTATTAGGCTTGCTACTTTGAGATATGTGTAGACCACTCCCTCTACAGTTTCTTCTGCTTAAAAAGAGAAGAGATATACTGTTTTTACTTGATTCTTTTCCTTTTTAATTATTGGGGTTACAGATAAAAGGATAGCTTTTCATCAAATTTTCCAGGAAAAACTTAAGCTTTTTACAGTGCAATAGTGTATTACCCAGCTTAGTCGCTTTTTAGTTCAATAGTCATTTCCATTGTGTCAAACTTTTCCTTTTTCCTATCCCTCTTTTCTAAAAAGGTAGCTAAAAAAACAGGTTTTTGTGTCTGGCTCTTCCATTCAAGATCTACGGCTAGATTGTTGACAAATTTCTCATCCACATAGCAGCAATGTTGAGCCATGCAAATAAGCTTAGCAAAAATATGAAATGCGACATCATTGGTTCAGACTTTAAATTTAATCGGGACTTTTGTAGACCAAAAAGAACATACAATGAGACAAGTACTTGGACAGGTAATAAGAATGGTGAGGTAGGTGTCAAGCATGTTCCTCCTGCAATGTTTTCTACAAATTCCAATGGACATTTCAATAATGTTGCAAGTTATCCATATTTGTCTAATTTTAGCTATTTTCAATATAGAAAAGAATGAACAGAAGAGACAGTAATGGCCATTATTTGGTTCTCTTTCCTCAAAATGTTACACCTTAATCCATTTCTTTACACAATAATGACTAGGACAAAAAAAGAAAAATTTTGAAGGTTCATGAGGATGTTGGGAAATATGTCGTTGAGAAATGAAGGGTGTATAGTGTAGATAGGAGGGCTTTATTTGGTCACCTGAAGCAAGGACAAGTGTTTGGCGTTTATTGATCCTCCCCAGCTGTGGGTTTCCGCCACGTATGAGGATGTGTATTGGCTCTTTGTCATTATCTGCACCCTGCAAATGAATACACAAGTTGTGTAGCTTTCATCAGAACAAGCTTTGAATTTTGAAGCATGCATTGCCGACCTTTGTATTTAAAGAAGCAAATAAAAATCATAGAGTGTTTCAATTCCTTGGCTTTTGTATACCATAAATAAAATGGTCCCCAAAATGGCTACCATTCTTGCTTGCTCTAGCTTTTGCTTGCACAAGTGACGCAGTTAATCACCATCAATCTCATGTTTGAAGCAAAATTTATGTGCTGCTTCTTCTCTGCCTTGTATTGTAAATGCCATTGCTTGGCGTTGTTGATTGTTCAAAATCTCTGACAGGAAAAGGAATGAAGAGAGGGAATCGATTTTCTTTTCCTTCACACAATCTAAAAATGGGTCCAGAAGTTACAGTAAGGTTGCCTTCGCATCGGCTGCCGTGTATTCACTATGGACCAAAGTAGGATAAAATGGATTATTATTTCACAATTTCTCTCAACACACCCTTTTCCTTTACCTTTTGTTTTGCAAAAATAAAAATCACTGTTATTGTATAACCTAATTGCATAAGGCCTGGTCAGCTTCCACCCACTGTGTCTCCCTCTGCTTGCCTCAAGTGGCTAACCTGCACACTCACAAACCAAATCTGTGTACATACTTGTTTATCAGTTGTTGATGGATCTTGAAACCTTGGGCTTGATCCCCATGGTTCACTCTTTACCCTTATTATGGGATGGCACTTCCTGCATGGCAACTGAACATCCCCTCAATATGCTGCAAAGTTATTAGTATTTAGTACCCCCATCAACGGTCAAATTTGGTGTTGCTTTAAAATCTCATCCATTGTTTGTTGGCCACTACAAGCGTTTAAAAATTTGAGTTAAAGGGCACAACATATTATATATGTACAATTTATGGACAAGTACCGAGTGGAAGAAACTGCTTGCCACATCCTGACAACTTGAAATGACCTGCTACCCATACAAAGAGTCAGACAACCATGACAATGATATACATAGAATAGAGAGCACCAGTGGGGAGAAATACCATATGTATCAGAAAAAAGTTATGGAGAATATTGGGAGCTAGGTTAGACTAAAACAATGCATGCAATTGCTGCGGTGCAAACTGATGTGTTTTAATGATCCCTATTATGGAACTGAAACCCATCTTTTGCCTTGAGCTTCCCATTGCATTTCTAGATGACACACACATCCCTCCATGCTGCTACCTCAATTTGTCAAGAAATTTATTAAGCCACTTAAAAACTAACACCCCCCCCCCCCCTTAAAAAAAAAAAAAAGGAATCCCAAGAAAAATGTTACCCTCTTTATCTGCTTTGCATATCAAATTGTGGGTCCCGGATGGCTTCAGGTAGATTTAGCTGATACAAAGAAGATGATATTGCATCCTAACCCTGAACAAAAGCAACATCCTCACGCTACATCACAGGTGAAAATATCTTAAAGTTAGACGTACAGAGTTCTTAATACGTTCAAATTTGAACCATATTCGTAGCTATATAGTCTTTATAAATTCTACTGCTATTAACAGTGGGTTCTAGATAGCTTCTATTCATCCAGTTTCATATGCTAGTCCGGGACACTAGAAATACAAGATGCAATTCAACATTCATTAACCAAAGGCAGTTCAGTGAGGTTTCAGAAGTATGATGAAACGGTAATGTGCATTTCAAGTCTCACTAATGCCACCGAGGTGTCTCGGAAAAATTAAATTTTAATTTTTAATATCCTATCAAATTTTTATTATTTTTAGGGAGGCAAAGTGCAATTTTACCTTTACTAATTTAAAATTTTAAAATTTCTAAAGAGTCTAAATGGATAATTTTCCATTTTAAGGGGGCGGGGTCCCTACCAGCCCCCTAGATACGCCACTGAGTATCAACACCTCCTTTATGGGTATTGATGAGTGAAAATTTGATATATGTATAGATGATTCTTTCATACTTACTTTAGTGTGTTTTCGACTAAAACTAAGTCCTTTTAGGTGTTTAATAGTTTGCGTGTCGAATTTAGGTCTTGTTGTGTATTTTTTTGTGTTTAATCTACTATTTTTAATTCTATTTTGATTTTAGGAAGAAAATAATGCTTAAAAGTGTTAAATGGTTATGTAGGGGAGGCATTGATATCCCAAGTTGCAAAAAGACTTTTAAGGCACAAATAAATTGCTCCGAATGAGTAGTTTTCCCTTTAACAACTCCTAAAGGCTAAAAATCAAAGAGAAACTATAAATAAGGTCTCCAAACGCTCAGAAAAAGGCAAGAGAATAATTATCAAAGATTTAGTCCTTAGATTTAAATATTCTTACTTTCATTCTTCTCATACTAATACTTTGTACATAAACACTTGTCGAGTTTAATTTCATTCTTTATTCAAGTGTTTATTTGTATTTGAAAGAGCTTAAATTTGTAAACACCCACCTTAGAATGGTTTTTATTGTTTATACCATAGTTGAGTCACAAAAACTAGAAAGATTTTTATCTTAGCCTTAGTAAAAGATAGGGAGTTGTAAATGTTATACTTTATCATTGAAAGGTAACAATTTTAAAAGAGAAAATTGGAAAAATCCTTAGCAAAAAAGGGTTAAGATATTGGAAGCAGACAATGGAGAGTGGAACACTATAAATCTTTGTACTGTTGATTTTATTTTAAGAGTTTTTTAAAAACCAGTTCACCACTTGTTTTGAACTAACATTAAAAATTTGTTGGAGAAAGCGTCTTACATTTTTAGGTTTTATTCTATCCTTGAGAAAAGTTATTGTTAACTTTTCAAGCTTTGTTGTAAAGAAAAAGAGTTATACTTGAAGGGGGGGTGAACAGAAGCAAAAGACATTTAAAAATATGGAGGAAATTTTAACTTTTCCAACAACTATGAAAGTGCTTGTGAAGAATAACCCAATAATGTTGTATTTGACATCTATTCTACATTCAGTAAGTGCTGCCAGAGCGACCAATGTATTACTTGAGTAGATGTTTACATGAAAGTGAGTTGAATTATTCACCAATAGAAACTCTGATACGTCCTAGCTAGTAAATTCATTATAGTAACCAAGTCCGATCCTATAAACTTCTTGCTCTCTAGACTATCTCTATAAAGAAGAATAGCAAAATGGCTCCTTTTGCTTTGTTGGATGAGTTGGACATTTCTGTTGCTCAATCAAAACCTATTTAGTCTTAAACACTTTCAAACTTACTTGTTCACTTATCATCTCAAAATGGAGAAATGTTGAATTATTCCATGCCCAACGCATTCCATGAAGAAGTATGTTCAATATGAATGTAAAGGAAGGGGAATGGAAGCTATATTTTGATGGTTCTTCAACAACTTCAAGAGGAGGTGCAAAAATAGTTTTAATCCCACTAAGTAGAGAAGTCAATTCATGTATTGAGAGTTTTGAGTTAATCTCCTTTCATTTGAGTAGAAAAGACATCTCCTTAGAAGGACAAGCAAAAGAAGTAGAGTGCTCCTTTCATATTCAAGTAGAGAACCTATTTTCCTTGCACAAATAACCAATCCAAATATGAAGCATTGATCTTGGGTTTGCATACCACAAATGTTATTGGGATTAACAAAACTCTTGCTCAAGCTTTATGGAAGAAGTGTCAGAATGTAAGAATATTCGAGCATAACCCAAGATCTACAAATATGTATCCTGCTACTTTAGCTTCAAAAATTAACATTGAACCAGTGATAAAAAAGAAGTAGTCTTAGAAATATCAGGAGAGAATTCATAATTAAAGTTTTGTTATATATATTAAGAAAGAAAAGAAAATAAATAGTTTTATGTTTATAGTCAAATTTGTTAGTTAAAATTCTATCTTCTTTGTTTAATCAAAATCTTATTCTAAACTTTGTTTTCCTTTATTTTGATAAATAATATAAAATTCCATCATTTTCAAGTTCAATATTTCCAGTCCAATATCTATAAAAGCCATATATAACAGTGGAGAAATAAAAATAGGTTAATTTGTAAATTTATTTAAACGTGACGTGATGCTTATGTGATTTGTGAACACCTTGGTTTAACAAAAAACTTATATTAAATTTTATTACATTCGTCTACGTGTATATTTAAGAATAACAAAATAAATAATAAATTGCTAATAACAACAAATATGCAATATGTACAAAATTAAGATAAAATTAGTCTAAATTGTGAGTAAATTTTTTTTAAATAGGTAAATACATTATATTAAGAATTTTAAATACACTTTAATTGTTGATAATAGTCTTGAGTTAGTATCAAGTTGACTTGTGGCATCAATTCAATCAACAACATTAGATTTTGTCACACCCATGATGCGGGTGAAAGAAAATATTTTTTGTTAAAATTATTATCTTTTAAAATTTATTCAAAATATGAATACAAGTGGAACGATAATAAACTTGTAATTTAACATGGATTTATAGTTTTTAACTATTTTATTTAAAGATGATATAAAAATAAGAAAAAGTAAAAAAAGTGTCATAATAATAATATTAATTATAATTAAAAAAAATATTTTTATAATTTCATAACTGAGTTGGTGACTCAATTAAGAGTGGCACCAACACAATAAAGTGTTTAAATGTAAGTAAGTATGTTAGATATACAAACAATGTGGGTGAAATAATAAATAATGTTTTGGTTGAAGTGGTAACAAAATAGACTTTACGATGCTGGTGCTATGAGTCCAAATCTCAATATTTGTAACCATTTCAGGGATAATTCTTAAAACTATATATAAATTTTGGTCTAATGTGTAATTTTAGACATGAATTTTGATTTTGTATAATTTTATATATGAAATTTTGATTTGATCCAATTCACACAAGTTATTAATACAATTATTGATATAGCATCATTTTATATTTATATATTATTGCATACACAAAAAATCATATTTATCTAGTATAAAAATAAATTGATATATTTATTTATTTATTTAAATGTGTATAATTGAATCAAAATTAAAGTTTGATGTATACATTTAAACCACAAATAAAATTTTATGTATATAATTACACCAAAACAGAGTTTATGAATGAAATTGTACATCAAACCAAATTAAAGTTTTCTTTCTATGGATATTTCAAGTAAGTAAGTAATTTTTTTACATTATATTAAATATATTATTTATCATTATATATATATATATATATATATATATATTTGTTGTGTCATATAAATGGATGAAGATGTTGAAAGAGGAATTATTAATCATAGATTATTTACACTTTCATTGCTATATACTTAGAAAGTTATTAGACCTTTTAAGGGATTGATCATGGTACAATTTGCGCCCTACACTTACCAAGAGAGGACTAACCTAACCTATAAATACTCTTCTCAAACTTTAGAGAGGGATCTCTCTCCTTTTATCCTTTTTACTCAATTTAAAATGTTATAATCTTCCTTTTATGCGTATGAACAATGGTCCAAAACCTTTTATTTTTCTTTCTCTCAATAAAAATGAATTTTTTTTCTTAAATTGTTAGGCCTATTTGAGTATCAACAAATTAAATTGGATAACCTCCGATAAGATATAAAAAGTAATATATATATATATATATATCACACGAATTGGCATTTCTTGAAAACGAAATCATGAACAATTCGAGACCTACACTTTCAATTCTCGGAACTTATTTCCGTTGTTCTCACTTTACCTAAACGCCATTTTTGGTTAGCTCAAAGTTTGATCATCAACGCTGTTTTTCCTTCACAGAAATTGCCAATTATTCAAGCGTAACTTGGCCAAAACTAATTTAACGACTGCCGTAGTATTTTGACTTGCATCTACCCACTACTATTCCCAACTGTTATATTTGCTTCATCTTTCACACCTAAACGAAATATAAAGAGAAAAGAATGGAGCAAGATACACACACACATATTATCAATAGTAGAAGTTACACGTAGTTTGAAAAGATTAACGAAACATAAATGTTTCTCTCCGAGGAACATATATATATGATCCATGATGAATATACACTAAATTTATAGAGGGGAAAAAAGGGCTTGTAAATCATCTATGTTATATATATAGTCATATATATAACTTGTTATGCCTATGCTGGAAAGATCAACATTTGACTTGAGCCCTAATATTTTAAAAGGCTCTTTTAACTCTATGTTTTGCAGTTCTTGCGGGAGCTGATAGCTTAGCTTTCTTTCCTCGACTCTCTTGACTAGCAAAGAAAATAAAACTTTTTTTTTTTTTATATATCAGTTGTGATGAGGAGGATGTATCTTTGGTGGTGAGTAATCCAAGTTAAAACCTGGATTTTTTTCGCCATGTTTCTTGTGAGGCACACGCCAAGAAACTGCAACACTTGGATTTTTTTTCTTCTCATTTTCTACTATTGTCTTATGGTACTTCACCTCAGCATCTTCCAGCTTTTGACTGACATTATATCCATGAGATTCCTCGATGCTTTCTTCTTTCATGGATCGGAGTTCCTTGGCAGAAGACGACTTCGCCTGTGATACTGCAACTGAGTTATTCTTTCGATCGTTCTTCATATCATTCTGCAGAACAAAAGGCCCCCAGACCCAAACGAAGTTAAATAATGCATGCGCACTATGTACAACAAAATAGCAAAACATTAGATGATGATTGTCATTGTATATTGGACCAACCTTGATGGAGAAGTGAAGTATATTATCGATCTTATGATGCTTACTGTCAACTGCAACAAGACGACGAGCACTGCACGCTTGCAGAGAAAGGCATAGAAGGAGAAGAAGAAAACAAGATGGGGTTGACATGTTAAGGCAAAGCAAGATGTGGTACTGGTAAGATCATCAAACGCAGCTATATCCTTCACTTAGAACATGCAGATGTATGAAGAGAAGCGACATATACCCCTCACCAGGGAAATTAGAGAAGCAACATAAGAGCTTGCTTTGGTGATTATATATCGAAAGGAAAAAGTATAAAAGGTAAGAAAATGAGAAGTAAGATAAATAAATTAAAGAAAGCTAATGCGTGCTTAGCTAGCTGATTGTGTGTTCCGAGGGACACTAGTTAAATCTCATGTCGTTTTTACTTCTAGTTAATTGCCTTTACCCACCATTTCATTCTTGGAAAACTTAAAACCGATGAATATTCTAATGCTAAAACTAAAAAAGTGGGAACCCTTTTTAGATCTTAGTCGATAGATCTTGGAGAATGCTGCAATTAATGACTGAAATGTCCCTATATAACCCCTAAAGAAAACGAAAATAATAAGAAATATATGTTGTTAGCTTCTTTTTAGAACAGTTTTAAGAAGATCGATGTTGGAACTCATTGTGAAGTAGCGAAATCCATAAGCATGAAACAATATTATGTGTAGTTTGCCAACGCCACATGCACTCACAGCCATTTGCAAGGCTCCAAAAAGATTGAACAGTGAATGTGAAAATACACGTACGTCGGTCCTACAAAGCGGAAATGTGCGGGAGCGAGGTAGGACCATGCAACCAAGGAGACAAGGTTTCATGGACCACCACCACCACCTCTTCCTTCATATGTTGCGCGAAACACAAGGGTTCCCCCCCTTAACCGTCAACACCGGCCATACAATCTGAGTTGTTCAATTGCCACGTGGATTCAACCCCCCACCATGGCCGCCGAAATCCATTCCTTCCACTAGTGGTCCGACTCCTGGCAACGCCATTCTTAACCTTTTAAACCAACAACATATCAAAGCCAAAAAGCAGGTCATCCCGAAATATGCACGCTGAGAGAAACCCAACCCTGGGTGGGGATGATACACAGATTAAATCTTCACATATTTCATTAATTCTCGTTAAAAATTCCAACTTCTTTTAATATTCAAATTTGATATATGAAGTTAAACCATCTTTATCTCTCGTTAACATAAAATGCTTTGGCATGACCTGCAGATAAACATTCTCGTGGTGAAAGCATGCATTGTGCCTTCATGTTTTGTTTGTATCATGCATTTGGAGTTTGAATGTTGGTGGTCTCGTGGGGGATGTTTATTTTTGTTGGGTTTAGAAGGGAGCGCCGGCGAGACAGGCTCGAGTTCCCAGAGGGATGGGGATTCGGGCAGGGGCCGTTGACAAATCGGATCCAATCGATATGTTTGGTAAAAGTCAAGCATTTTCGGTTGTCTCAGCCTCCCTTGTCTCCACGGCACCAATTTTATATTTATACTATGTACCGCTGTTCTCCATGTTAACTATAGTATGATTCAAATACTCTGAAGCAGGGGAATTTGTCAAACATCAGCCATCAGTGAAACTAATAAATGGGTTGAATTGTCAACTTTTACGGACAAAGTTAAATAAAGGGTTATAACATTCTTCAATGAATTTGAGCAATAGTTCCGACATTTTAGATTGACATGGAATTATGTACGGAGAAACTATACACGTATAGGCATTCCGAGGAATCATATCATATATTAGGCAGAATGCCACAATTATTAATTTATTCAATTAAATGTAAACTATAGCATGGAAATAAGGTCCCTGCATGATCTGCTAGCCAAAGGTATTTTCTCCACTGTATGTAACATACAGAAATCCGTCTTCATCCTTTTTTTCATCATAGATAGTTGACATAATTGCTCCTGCATAACGATGATGGCTACTTAGCATATAGAAATTGAAAAGGTGAATATACTAACGTATAACATTATTCAAAGAGAAGAAATTAGCAAATTTTAATACCGGTCGGTGGGAGGACACCGTCCACAAATATGAAGATGGCCTTTTCAGCGCTCAGTTTAATTCTCTTCCGGATTACATAGATGAACTGACCAACTGTGAGGTCGGCAGGGACCAAGTATCTGTAAATTATTTAAATCAAATCATCGAAAAGATATCCATTACCTATATTTCAGTTGTGCCAAAGGAAATTGATCAATGGACTTAAAATGCAACCATACACATGGTTGCTAGCAGTTGCTAATAAATAATAATGAATGATAACAAGGAATAAGGTAAACTTGGCATGAAAATGTTGCTTACTTCTTCTTATCAATGTTAGGAATATCACTTCTTTCTGCCTTCTCCACAATCACCTAAAAAGCACATGCGCAAACATCAATAGAAGCAAGATTGGGGTATTACAATGTTATAAATTTCACTTTTGCCTTAAGTAGGGATGAAAAGCCAAACGTGAATAAACTGTTTTAAGCAGGCTCCATTTAAACAATTGCACAGCTAAATTATGAAGTCCTTTTCTATTGATAACTCAGTCTGGGATAAAGACATCGTCTATTCTACACTTTCAAGTTCTTGAGTTACAACCCTTCCTCCTCCTTAAGAAGTTTTTTTCTTTTCTAGACTTGACAGGTAGGGGCAGGGGATTTCAGGCTCAGGTTTATCTTCCTTAAGCTTTAAAATTGAAAATGTATTGATCACACATACCATTCCAGACCATTAGCTGTTCTACTAGTAGATATTGCTCTTATTCATCAAGTCACATCCACCAATAGATGAACATTGGTATTGGCAGGACTGAAATTGCTTTCTAGATATCATGACAGAAATAGAACTCATCTGAATTGCTCATAATCATCAAGTCAAACTCAACAAAGTGTATAATCGATGTTAACACAATAGACATCAAAATGCCGCAAAGACACCACGACAAGTCTTAAGAAAAAAGTCATCCATTAACATATATACTTAAAGCAAAAGTTAGACAAGCATTACAGGTGACGGCAGTCAAAGCCCTGATTTAGGCTCAAAACTCTAAAGCTCATAGACGAGAAAAGAACTTACAACACAACAAAAACAAGACTTTTCAGTAAATTAGCCAATTGAATCATTTGATCCTTCGTTTGTACAAAAATCAATTATATATATTAAAATGGATACCTAGAAAAAAATTAAGAAGCAACAGAATGCACAAAGAATAGACAAGTGGTGGAACAATCATAATTATTCTTTAACATCAGCAAAGAAGAGAGGGAAAAAGAAAAAAGTCAAAAGGGTGGAAAAAGACAAGGGTAAGGATGAATTCTTACTGGAATTCTATCAGGGTATTTTCCCCTGATTCTGGCAGCCTCAGCACACCTTTTCTCTGGATATTAAGAATCCATAAATTAATGAAAAGCAACCAAAGAATAGCTAATACATGATCAGCAGTAACATACCAAAATGATGCTCAATCTTGAAGCTGCTTTTAGTCATATCTACTGATATATCACTGCAGAACCATCAGGATGTAAAGTCAACTAATACCCTATTTTTAGACCTTACCGTAGACAAAAACCACAAACTTTAAAGTAGGACAACAATTCAAATTCAAGTTAAGATATCCTTTAATTCCAAATTAAATAAAAAAGAAAGAAGAAATAAGAATCCGATCATCATAAATTCAAGACAGTAAAGAAGAAGAAGAAGAAGAAGAAGAAGAAGAAACCCAAACCATATTTGATATTGAGAAACCAAAAGAACAAGAATTCAAGATTTCTTTTTTTACCTCAGCAGATATAGAAAAGGCTGTAAGGATTGAATTGAATCAAAGAGATGAGATGATGAAGAAATCAACTAACCGATGGATGAGGTGGTGTTGTCTTGAAGATTAATATGAATGAGAAGATGATAAAAATAGGCGTTTATTTAAGATATGTTTTAGTTTGGGGGCATTTCTCCTCCAACTGGGCTAGGTTGCCAACCAAGTAACCGCCACGTCAGTCTCCTGCGGTATTTGGATTTTCTTCAATATTTATCCAATCTTTGGAATTGTTCACTTCATTTTAGAATCATCCTTGGTGAGCAAAATTTACAGAATACTACACTGTTTCCAACACACCTCATGTGTTATTAAAATATAATTTTAATATATAATTTATATATTTGGATTAATATGCTTATATTAGGCTTAAATATTAAAATATCTGTAAATTACAAATTCAATACTCAATTGACTTACTCTTGGAATTTAGATTTTAATCCAAATTTAGGGTGGGTTTGGATGGGCGGTGCGTTTATCTGCGGTTAGTGTAAAAACAGCTGTGGCGGTGAGATTAGATACTGTAGCGATACTGTAGCGTGAGACAAAAAGTAAACTAAACGCACCGCACTGCACTCAATCGGCCATCCAAACCCATCCTTAGTAATCAATTGAGTTCCTCCACTATAGTTTTCTTTTGAAGTCTTTAACCAACTCTTAAGTATTGACGTGATAAGTGATGTAATATTTGACATGAAAAATTTTATATGTAAAGAAAAGTTTACGTGAAGGATTTAATTAATTTTTTAAAATTATTTTATAAGGTAATTGCTCATTTATTTATTTTAGGAGGACTTAAGTAGTTTCTAGAGATTATATAAAAATTCTTAAAAATATAAAAATAATAAAATTTTATTAGAGGAGTAGTAATTTTAATTTTTTATATTTAATAAATTTTAATAACTTGTATATGTTTTTATATTTGCCTAGTAATTTTTAAATAATTTTTAAAACTTTTTAATAAAAATTACTACTCTTTTGTTTTTTTTCACACATGTTGCCCTTCATCATATCATCACCCTTTTAAAGCCACCAAACACGAATCATTATGGACTAGTTTACCATTTAGGTTTAAAAGTGTTGTGAAAAAGAAGTTTCAAAAAATGGTTTTGAAAAGTTTGAGTGTTTATTATTATTGTCAAAAATGTTTTTAAAAATGTAAAATATTAATTTTTAAACATGGTGTTGTAAAGTGGAAGATTTAATGAGTAGATAAAAAAAGGTAGCTTTATTGAAAAGCACTTTCCAAAGACCAAAAGCTAATTTTTTTGGCTTTCTAGTTTGGGATAAAAATTAAAATCCCAATTTAAAATCAAGTATTGATTTAAAAGGGAAAATATCCAAAATATACCAAAAAATCTGATTATTTACAGAAATGGGCCAATTTGTAGAAAATTTACGGGAAAGGGTCATTTCTCCGAAAAACGCGTCCACGTCAGCGCGTTTTTGGGGGAAACTGACTAAAAGCGCGCCCCTGGGGAGGCGTTTTTGTCCACCTCAGCAAAAACGCGTCCACGATTTTGCTGAGGTGGACAAAAACGCCTCCCCATGGGCGCGCTTTTAGTCAGTTTCCCCCAAAAACGCGCTGACGTGGACGCGTTTTTGCTATGAAAAATTTATTGAATTTTTGGCCCAATAGTCTCCGGCAAAATTAAACCATTTCTATTTTATCAAAGGTATTAAAATTAAATAAACTAAAAAAAATTAAATTACAAGGAAAAAAATTAAACTCAAATTTTATTAAATGTATTAATACATAATTAAAAAAATTAAACTATTTCTATTTTATCAACGGCATTAAAATTCAATAAACTAAAAAAAATTAAATTACAAAAAAAAAATTAAACTCATATTTTATAACATATATTAATACTTAATATCAAAAAAAAATTAAACCTTAATTACAAAAAAAAAAATTAAACTCAAATTAAAAATTAAATTACAATAAAAAAATTAGGGGGTTTAGGGTTTAGGGCTGATGCTGGTGGGAACCAGTGCCACACGGGGGCGGTCGACGGTTACGCGCTGGATTCCTCCTTCTTCTGGCTTCCGGCCGGGATCATGAAACCTCGGGCGGGGAATCGGGTTCCTCCGGCAGTGGGTCTGGTTCTGGATGTTGCGATGATGACCCACCCTGATAAAATAATGACCCCGGAGGTGTTTGCATAAACCACGGCGGGGGTGACTACATCCCGAACGGAGAAGGAGCCTAGTAGAAAGAAGTGCTCCCCGACGGCGCCTCCTCTGAACCCACATGCGACGTCGGCCTCACCATCGGCTGGCTAACGGGAGTAGTCGGGAACGGATTCGAACCCGGCCATGCACTCCAACCTGGGCTAGGACTGGGAAACTGAAACATATATGGGTTAGGAGGATACATATAAGGGGAAGGGTACGCACCTGGCATAAACGGTAGACACTGTGATGTCAGTGTTGTCGGCTGAACTGATGGGCCCGGTGACTGTGTCGGTGCTAATGATGGCCCCGCCTCATCACCCATTCTCCTTGGATTTAAAGAGGCCCGACGTTCCCTTCGCTCACGAAGTTGCCGTCGCCTCTCTTCTTCCGACAACAGATACGGCTTGCCATGGATCCTAAACCATGGCATGTACTCCCGCACGCACGCTAACTCAGGAATGATGATCGATTCCCGGATAGGTAAAAAGTCATACTGGTTCTCCCACGTCTCGATATGACCTGACCAAAATCTTGGCCAATCCGTGTGCGGCTGCTGTAAGTCCACTTTGTGCTCATCATCGAGCACCTCAGGTGGCACGGGAATCGGTTGCGGGAATCCAAATTGCCCTGGTGCATCTCCACAGTTGCGTAGGTGATCAATGGGACCTTAACGTGCCAATTGTTCGGATTTTGGAAGAACTCCTCCGGAATTATTGCCCGAATTTTCGGATCCTCGTACGGTGTCCATTGAAACTATATTAACATTACGAAAATATTAGTTATATACATAATACTAGACACTACATACGAAATTCTAAATTATAATAACAAAATTCGAAACTTACTTGTGATTCCGACCTTTGGTCCAATAGGAGCCGTATATCCTCAAGCGAGTTAGGTATTCCAACATGACTCGCCGAATGGTTCCACCTAATTAAATAAACTTTTAGCATGCAATTATACTATAAATCTACGAAATAATTGTAAAATATAATATTAAATTTACCTTGTTATCAGTGGGAATGAATATGGGTGGTCGAGTCGAGGGCGTAAAAATGAAAATCGAAACCATGCCCATGACTGCAGTAGTGATAGGCAACCTCCGATTTTTGCTTTACTCGGCAGCGCCGCCCCGCACATCTCCCGGTACAACCTCGATAGCACGGCAGACCCCCAACTCAATTCACCGGCTGCTCTGAAATCAACAAGTTTCAGGAGCCATCTCAGGTGGACGAGGTTTCTAGAGAGGTCCGGCATCAGATAGCCTCCAATTATCTAAAGAATGTATGCCCGAGCATACCGTATTCTTTCTACTTCGGTCGAACCCTCATTCGGCTCCGGGAATGTGTCTCGTAGCCACGCCATATCGATCCGAGCTCCTTGAATTCTATCCGGAATGGCACCCAGAAGCTCGTAGCATACGACCATCCAATCGGTAGATGTTACGGACCCGGTGACTACCGACCCGTCCACCGGTAATCCCAACTGCAATTGCACATCTTCTAGAGTGATGGTACACTCTCCGCATGGCAGATGGAAAGTGTGGGTCTCGGGTCTCCACCTCTCTATCAACGCGCTGATCAAAGGCAGCTCCAACTTGAACCCCCGGCCTATCGTGGCCACGTGCCAAAAACCCGCTTCCCGCAGGTAATTCTCGATCAAGGGCGATGGGGGACCATGCATGTTGCGAATATAACATTCCAACACCCGATCTACAGACTGTTTAAAAAATTATAAAATTAACAATTAATTAAAATTGCATAATTGAAAAAAAAATAATATTGAAAAATTAAAATTAAAACTTACCATTTTCATTTGCTCGACGGAGATGTGTTTGTTGTTTAGACGACGTAATTCCCCGACCATTGCAATCCGATTTAAAAATTTTCAAAAAAAAATATATTAAAAAAATTATAAAGTGCTTTTTCATAAATAGTAAAGGACTATTTTGAAATTTGAGCGTAAATTTCAAGGACCTTAAGAGAAAATTGAGAGAAAATTGAGAGAATATTGAGAAAGTATTGAAATGTGAAAAAATAAAGGGTGGGGGGGTTTTATACTTTTTTTTCCTGACCGTTGGCCCCCCAACGGTCAAAAAATTTGACCGTTGGGGCTAAAGCGCGCCCTGTAGGCGCGCTTTTGCCACCTCAGCAAAAGCGCGCCTACGTGGACGCGTTTTTGCTTAGGTGGCAAAAGCGCGTCCTACAGGGCGCGCTTTAGCCCCTTATCCCCCAAAAACGCGCTGACATGGATGCGTTTTTGGGGGAAATGGCCTTTTCCCGTAAATTTTCTACAAACTGGCCTATTTCCGTAATTTTTCAAAATTTTGGGTATTTTTAGGTAAATTACCCGATTTAAAAGCTATTTGTTTACTTTTTTTTTTGTTGAAAGGTGGTTTTCAACGTCAATGGTTAACTAAGCTTATCTCAAATCCTTTACTTGACCCTCCATACCAATTTGATTACCATCAAACTTCAAGCTCCCTATAAAAATTTAATCCATACCTTTAAAATAACAAAAAACAATCTTTAAATTTATATATATATATATATATTAAAATTTAAAACTTTTTTTATACTTTTAATAAAATTTTATAACTTTTTTATTAGTTTTTTTTTATAGATTTTTTTATCATTTTAATTATTTTTATATAATTTCTAAAATTTTATAATATTTATATGGTATTTTCATATATTTCATAACATATGTATAATATTTTATAAATTTAATATATATTTTTTAATTTATAAAATTTATGATATTTAACAAAATTTTATAGATTTTCTATATTTTTTTTAATTTTCAAAAAGTTTATAATATTTTAATAATTTTTAAGCTTAAATAATAAAAAATAATTAAGCTCTCCATGTAACACGTCATCAACATTTTCATATCATATGCTACGTCAACCGTCATATCACCTATCACGTCAGCATTTAACAATCTATTAGGAGCTTCAATAAAAAGACATATTCAATAGCTCAATTAATTGCTAACTTTCAATTAAATGCTCATGATAATGCGCTTAATTAACATATTTTTATTATTTATTTTAATTAATTTTAGATATGAGTTTTACTTAATTTGACATTTAATTAATCATTTTCTATGTAGGTATGATAATTATCCAATTTAGTGGAAAATGAGTCAATATGCAAATAGTATGGAAAATTTCACACAAGAGCTCAAATTCACGCATAATACGAAAATTTTAATATTATTTCAATTAAAACCTTTTGTATTTTAAACTTAACTTTTTTTATTTTATTTTAGAGCTTTAGTACGTAATTTAAATTATTAATATATATGTGCGCGCATTCGAATAACAAGGAGAAAAGCAAAGTGGCGCACAGTCAACACCATTCCATATAGTTTTAGGTTTTGTTTCTTTTTTGGTAGAAATAACAACATTACACTATTACAATATTAAACATAGACTAAAGTATTTATGAATTATTTCTATCCCTCAACAATAAATCACACATTAAACTTGGAGGCTCTTCAAAGTAGAGCAATCCTGAGACACCATTAGGAGCATATTTTGCCATTTGGTCGACAACTTCATTTAGAGATCTTGGAATATGAAGAAATTGGACTTTTCAATTCTGAGTTAACAATTGATGAATTAGGCGCAATTCTATCAAATTACTAATAGCGGCGCCACCAAATAAAATAAATTCCACTAAAAGTGCATTATCACACTCCACATCTATTTGTCTAAAATTCCTCTCCCAAACTATACGCAACCCTTCTAAAATTACTCTTGCTTCAACTTTAAAATGAAATCCTTACCAATCCTTATCAAAAAGCCACATAACTAGTTTGCATCCGAGTCCTTAAACACTCCTCTAATAGAAGTATTAGAAACATTCAACGAACTTGCCCCATTTGTATTAAGCTTAACCCAACCTCTATCAGGTGGAGACTAACACCTGCCCGTTACCATTGGAATAGAAAGCAATATATTGGTGTTTGATCCCATGTAACTCCTCGCCCACACAACACCTGTATTATTCTGACTTTTCTAGAGCAACCAATATAGTATGAGAAAAAAGAGTTTTCCATTCAACATCTTTGCTTCCATAATGCCCTTTTGTGATAGCCCGAAATAGGGCCTAATCGGAACAGTGGTTGCGAAACCACGAATCCGAGATATAAAATTTTATTACGATTAATTATTATGATTTACTGAGTGATTAAATACATGTGTTAGAGTATCGATAAGAAATTTTATTGATTGCATGCTTAAATTGCCTATTAGGATTTGTTTACAAAAGTTGCTAAATAGGGGTTCTAATTCATAGAGTACTTGATTGTAATGGGAGTTTGAAGTAGGAGTCCTTAAATGGTAATTAGACCATTATATTTCCATGGACGAAAATGGACATACATAGATAAAAATAACTAAAGTTCTAATGAAGGGCATTTTAGTCATTTGGTATTAGAAAGAAATTAAAAGGGAAAAAGATGGCAAAATATGTCCATCTTCTTCATTAGGACAAAATTTCAAGGGTTCTCCATAACTAGGGTTTATTTCAAGCTTCCAAGCTTCATAGTAAGTGATTCCAAGCCCCGTTTTTAATGTTCTTTACATTTTTGGAGTCCCGGTAACTTGATTTAGCTTATACTAGCAATAATTTAACCTAGGGTTCATATTTGGAAAAATACCCATAGGTGAAATGTGTTTATTTTGATGTTTTATGATAGAATATGAGATTTGAAATTATGTTAAACAACTTTTGCTAAGCGATTTTAAGTGAAACGAGTAAAACGGCTTAATCGGTAAAAATACCTAATGCTCATAAGTACATGTTAGAGTGAGAATTTGATGTTGTCATAGAAGGGAAAAATGATCAGCATGTCATAAAACATAAGAACAAGGGATAAAGTTTAATTTTTGAGCTTTGGGGAAAAAGTGTAAATATATAAAACTTTAGGGGCAAAAACGTAATTTTACCAAAATATTGTGTATGAATTGTATTTGAATGGAATGTTGATAAATGTATTAAATTGTGCTAATATAGATCAAGAAAGAAGGAATAGTAAAGGTTATCGGGGAAAAGAGAAGGTTATCGACTAATTTACGAAAATAGTCGTTTTGCATCCGAGGTAAGTTATGTGTAAATAATAGCAGTATATTTTTATAAATTGTGAATTATATTTGATATGTGAATTAATATTGAATGTGGAAGGAAAATTGTTCATGAATTATTCAAGTGATAAAGTGTTTAAAATAAGTGTTAAGAGTAAATTCCCGGTTGAACTTAGGAATAGAAGTGGATACAAGTGATATATCACTAGAGACCAGTGTTACAGTGTTACAGTGAGTCCCGAGTGCTGGGTGATCTAGCATGTGTTGCAGACACCTGGCAGCTTGTGTGAGCAGGCCCGTGGACATTTCCAGTATTATTGATTAGTGGTAGCTTCGGCTACATTACAGTGGTAGCTTCGGCTACATATCAGTGTGGCACTTATGTGTTAATTCTCTACGTATCCGTGTATATTCCGAGTGTTCAATGGGATTAATAATAAATTAAAGTGAATATGAGATGAAGTGTGTATGCAGGTATAATTGAAAGAATGAGCTTACGTGATAATGATTAAGTACTTAAATGTATGTGCAAGTGAACTGGTAAGATTGTACATATGTAAGTGATTAAATTTGCTAAGAAGGATATTAATTAATTGTATGTGAAAATGTTAATTATTGAATGAGTGCTTATTGTTTACATGTAACTTACTAAGCTATTAGTAGCTTACTCGTTCTTTTCCTTTCCTTTGTTTTATAGTGTGTTGAACTTACTTGGATTGGAGATTGTCGGAGCCTCGTATCACACTATCAAGCCTTTACTTTGGTATATAAATGCTTTTGAAATTTTTTAAGTTATGGCATGTATAGAGATCGAATTATTTTGTATGGATACCTAAGTGATGTTTACTACAAAGAAAGTATGGAAAAGTAAAAATTTGCAATGAAACAGTTTTTTTGACAACAGCAGTAATGTGAATTTGAAAAATCACCAAAAATAGGAGAAATGGAATTAAAAAGTGAATAAGATATTGAATTAAAGCTTATTGTGCCTACTTTCATATGAAAGAAACAGTGTAATCAAAGGAATTCTATATTCTGTGATATTTGAACTTTAGTGAGACAGGGTCAGAATGGTATTTGAAGTCCCCTGTTTAGACTTTAGAAAAACATTTAAAATTGTAAAAAACATAATTATGAGTTATAGTTTATATTTATAGATTCCTTAGTGAGTTTACTTTTAGTATAAATAAGTAGGAACAACATATAAAAATTGTACAATGAGAAAATTGATTTTTAGTGAAGAGTGGTCAGAACCGTTGGACTGTGAAACATGGGAGAATTTAATGAATAAACTGTACTAATTGGCCAAACCAAAAATTCTGAAAATTTTATGGTGAGAAGATATATAAGTCTACTTTCAGGGAAAATTTATGGATCTAAATTTCAAGTTTCGTACTTGAGTTATAAATAAATTAATGACTGTTGCGCAGATGGACAGATTTATTGTGAATGATGAAATAAACTATTTTTTTTATACCCGAAGTAGTAAGATAAGTTAAATAACGCCTTGTGCTAGACTCCGGCAACGGTCTCGAGTGTGTGGTGTTACACCTTTATTCTGCATATTTCATAGAAACCATTCACTAGTCTGCATAGTAAAGAAAACATTATGAGTTAACCTCGGCACCATAAAGACCCACACCGACTTTGAGAAAGGACAATTCTTAATTTCATGAATCCCAAATTCCACAGCATGATCTCACCTTGGACAATGACTCTTATTAGGCATATGTCACCTAGCCCATTCTCTATTTTTCAAGAATCTATCATTCCATAACAACCAAAGGAACAATTAAACTCTCTAGGAAGCCTTAACCTTGTAACGACCCAAAATTTTAGGAATTTAATTCTGAGAATCTGTAGTAATTAAATTTCTGTATCTCTGGTTCTGTGCTTTGCTTTTGTGTTTAAGTTCTGAAGTTCGAGTTGCATCGTTAAAATTTTTTTGACTGTTTTTAAAACAACCTTCATCCATGTGTTTCGTAGTTAAGTCCAATTCTGGGTAAATCAATGTTAAGAATGAGCTTGCTGGTTCACTGGTTAAGCATCTGTTTGTATTCTGTCTAGTTCTGAGTTCAATTCCCATTGTATTCATTAGGAAATATTTTTTTGCAAATACCGGAAGAAGGTGCTTAACTTAAAATAGTCTGAAAAATTTCTATCGTACCTTCTTCTTCTTCTTTTCTTTAAGTTTATTTTCTTTTCCGGTTCTCCTTCTTTTCTTTTATTTTTCCTTTTACGATATTCAATTCTGCGTTAATTGGGAGTTCTTCGTTGCCTGTAAAGTCGACTGTGCGATTATTGAGTAAGTTTTGTCGTTACTTTCCTCTCGTTTTGCGAGTTCCGTTAAGTTAACAATATTTTGTCGAAACGAGATTTTGCCCGGTTGTGTGAACGTTTTATTTAATAATTTGATTGGTTACCTTTTTAGGCAAGGGTATTACAAGAGATGTTATTCTGTCGTGTTAGTCTGATTTCTCATGTTTTGTGCAAGGTGAGTATGTGAATTGAGTTGGGATTGCGTCGAAACTTTCGACATGATCTTGGCGGTAGGTTGATTTTGCTAAAATATTGAAATTGATGGTGCAATTGATTACTGAATGATTAATTAGGTTCCGGGTAGTCTCCGTGTTGTTTCTCCGTCAAAGCGAAATCAACTTTGTACTGGAAACATTAATTTTGCAAGTTTCGATCGCCAAAAATGGTGGCTGTCGACGCCACACGGTCGAGCACATGGGCATGTGTCCAGGCCATGTGGGTGACCGTGTAACTCACTATTCATTGACTTGAGGCCACACAGGCAAGGCACACAGACATGTGTCTAGGCCATGTGTGGCCATATTGGTACAGGGTTCACACAGGCAATGTAACACCCCTAACCCCAAACCGTCACCGGAATAGGGCTAAGAGGCATTACCAAACAATCAGAACATTTCACATCTATTTCACAACACAAAGTCTTTCCTCAATCAAACATATTCAATTATAATCATATAGTCCCTTAATGAGGTCTATGAGACCTTAAACACGTGTTAGAAAGAGGTCGGGACTAAATCGAACACTTACAAAAAATTTCAGGAATTTAAACATTCTTCAACACTGCAAAAGTCACACGCCCGTGCGGTCAGGCCGTGTGCCTCACACGACTACCAGACACGCCCATGTGTCTAGGCCATGCCAAAACAGGGTATACATACTGACTTGTCCACACGACCACCAGACACGCTCGTGTGCCATGGCCGTGTGAAATTAAGCTAACTACTGACTTGGTCACACGGCCACCAACCACACCCGTGTAACCTGCCCAGGCACACCTCGAAGTGGCCCTTGAGCCACACGGCAAAGCCACACGCTCGTGTCCTTTGGCCGTGTATGCAAAATAGGCCATTTACAAGGCCAAAATGCCACCCACACTTGGGTCATACCTACAAGCTTCAAAGCAATACCAATTCATGCCTCAAAATGCATCCAAACATACCTTTTCATGTATCAATTATTCACCAACTATACCATCTAAACTAATAATCAATTTCATCTCACATTGGTTCAACCAAATTACCAAAATTCACATCTCAAACATATAAACCAAACATCATATAAACCTTCACATTTAAACCACAATATTCATCAACCATTTAAGCATGAAACATACCATATTCACCATTTACAAAGCTCACACTTAAAACCTACATCATACCACTTCCATGCCAAATCACATGGCAAGGATTAAACATTTCAAAACATGCCATATCAACTAGTCTATACATGCCATATTCAAATATACACATCTTCAAAAGTACCAATATAGATTGCCAATAGTGTGATAGAGATACTCATGATCCCCAGATCCGAGCTAGCTTTACTGACACTGTAAAACAAAGAAATAAATCACACGGTAAGCTTTCAAAGCTTAGTAAGTTCGAAATACAAAACAATTAACTCATTGAATCAAATCAATGGACAAATTGAACCATCACATAGATAATTTACCAATGATACACAAATTCAACTATATCTAATACTCACATAGCATTCCATTCATCTACTTTCAATTTCATCAACTACATAGGTATCATACATACCTTTGCCAACACATAGTTACTCACCAACCATGCTACTCAACCGCTCGACTTTACATTTCGATCAACCTTTGCTATTCTTTTGATTTATTCTCACACTTAGTGCCAATACGTTAAACCGAGCTTATGTCGGTATCGCACATACAGTGCCAAATAAATAAGCCAAAGCTTCTATCGTTTCGCACACACAGTGCTAATCACCTCTGTTTCGTTTCTAATTTTGCACACTTAGTGCCCTTTAACTCAATTCTGCACATAGCATTTCTAATCTCATAGTTATATATATATATTCATTCAATTCACATCACATAGATATAATTTACAATTAGTATTATATCCGAACTTACCTCGGATGTCGAAATACCGATACGGTCTATTAATCGAGCACTTTGTCTTTGCCTCGATCTCGATCCGAACTTCTCCTTTCTTAGTCTATACACATTCAAATTCAACTCATTCAATCACCAATTCATTCAATTTAGTCCTCACACACATATTTAGGGCATTTTACAGAATAGCCCTCACATTTTTACATTTCGACACTTTAGTCCCTAATTTACAAGATCACAAAATACACCAAATTTCTACTCACACGAGCTTAGTCGAATTCTTCCCATGCTAATACAAGCCCACACATTTCATTTATTTTACATTTTAGTCCTCCAATTTACACTTTTCTCAATTTAGCCCAATTTACTCAATCTCACCAAAAATCCGAATACAAACTATGTTAACCCAACACCAAGCTTTCATATTTCACCAACTAACATCACAAAGCTCACATGTTCATCAATGGCACATCTCAAAATCTCTATAAATTTTTAAAATTTAAGCATGGGTTTGAAAGAACACAGAGCAACAATCACAAAAACGTAGAAATTATAAAAAATCGAGTTGAATTCACATACCAATTTGAGCCTAAGCTCGCCGAAACCTTCAAAGCTCACTAGCCCTCCTTTCTTTTCTAATTTCGATGGGTAGAAGATGAACACTCATCTAATTTCATGTTTTTTTTATTATTACCTTATTAAACATTTTACCAATTTACCCTTAATGAACATTAATAATAACAACCAATGTTATGCCATTATCATCCATTAACTATTTAATGGTGTAATATCACCATAAGAACCTCTCCTTTAATAAGCCATGTCAAATTAACACTTTAACAATCAGCATACAGCTTTTACATTTTACGCGATTAAGTTTTTTTTCGCAAATTAAACATACAATCAATAAAATCTTCACACAGAAATTTCATACAGGCTAATTCACATACTGTAAACACAGAAAATAATATTAAAATATTTTTTTGACCTCAGATTTGTGGTCTCGAAACCATTATTCCGACTAGGGTCTAAACCGGGCTGTTACAGGCAAGGGACACGGGCGTGTGTCCAGGTCGTGTAACTCACTGTCTATGGTACAAAAACCACACGGCCAGGGACACGGGTGAGTACCCAAGCCACACAGCCTATACATTTCAGTAGTGGAAAATCGATTTGTGGACATACATATCCAAGCTAGGCGATCCAGTCCTGCATCTACGGATGGTGGCAACATAGTTATTATTTGTGTAAATTGTTATCCGAAACTGAAGTCCTTAATCTTGTCAAGTCCCAAGCGCCATTATCATATGCTACATCACATACACGTAAAGTATCATCATGTTGTACCATACCCTTATAAAAGGCTCTAAGAGGGCTGACTTGACGAAGCCATACATCATTCCAAAAATTTGCCAATTATCCATCACCTAACTCACAAAAGACATTATTAATTACCTCCTGCCAAACCTACATCAAGGACCTCCAAATAAAAAAAAATAGTTACCTCTTTTAATGGAGATTGGCATCACTCCCTGAATATTATACTTATTCCTCAAAACTTGAACCCACAACACCACCGTATTAGTTACCTACATTAAGGGACACAGACGTGTATCCAGGCTGTGTAACTCACTTTCTGTGGTATAAAAACCACACGGCTAGGGACACGGGTGTGTACCCAAGCCACACAGCCTATACATTTTAGAAGTGGAAAATCGATTTGTGACATCCATCTCCAAGCTAGGCGATCCAGTCCTGCATCTGCGGATGGTGGCAACATAGTTATTATTTGTGTAACAATGTTATCCGACACTAAAGTCCTTAATCTTGTCAAGTCCCAAGCGCCATTATCATATGCTACATCATATACACGTAAAGTATCATCATGTTGTACCATACCCTTATAAAAGGCTCTAAGAGGGCCGACTTGACGAAGCCATACATCATTCCAAAAGTTTGCCAATTATCCATCACCTAACTCACAAAAGACATTATTAATTACCTCCTGCCAAACCTACATCAAGGACCTCCAAATAAAAAAATAGTTACCTCTTTTAATGGAGATTGGCATCACTCCCTGAATATTATACTTATTCCTCAAAACTTGAACCTACAACGCCACCGTATTAGTAAGAAACTAGAATCCCAGTTTTAGCAAGAAGATTTTATTTTGGTCAGCTAGGTTCCTCAGCCTAAGTTATCCATTATCAGTTTGGTCCACAACAAATCTCCCAAGACAATAAAGTTAATTTTCTCGACTTCGAAGTAGAACCCCAAATAAAATTGTGAACTATTTTTTTAACTTCCTTACACACATATAGGTATATGATCTGCCACAAATCGATGTGACAAATTAGGCTCTTTCAACACACTTAAAGAGCTTTTTCTCGAGCAAAATAGAGTTTTTACTTTCAGTTTTTTTTCGTATCTTTATATTTTTCGGGTAATAAATGAAAATCTCTCATTTTTGTCTATTTTTTTTACCTAAATTGGCCAATAGTACCATTGGGAGGTCTAACGCATGTTTGAGTGATGTAGAGACTATCAAAGGTAGAAAATGAGCAAGAACGACATCTAAGGCAAGGGTATCTCGATATCTAGCCCCTAAAATTGTGATACCTTCGATAGTATAGAAGACTAATGCGAGACCTTTTAATGGTATCGATACATCTCATTGGGTATTGCAATATCCATCTCTTAAGGAAGACCCCCAAGTTCAATACTGTCCAAGTTATCGCAATAACCTCTTTTGTATCACGATATTGCCTTTGTCAAGGGGACAAACTTGGACAAAAAGTGCAACCTTTGTCTACCTGACACACCAATCACATAAGGCCCATGTAGGGGAAATTTTGGCAGCGAAAAGTCATTAGAACACCATTTAAAACAACCGAAAATTGCTGAGAAGGAGAGATACACATTAGCTTAGTTTTAGGTTTAGTTTTCTCTAGGCTTTCTTTAGTTTTTCTTTGCACTTTTCTAGAGTTTCTATTTTTCTCTTCTTCTACCTTAGATTAGAGTTTATTTATTTATTTATTTTTACATTTACTTCTTATTCTTGTTGTTATTTATGTTAGTTAACATTGTAGCTATTTACATTTCCAGTCCCTGTACCTTGCTTTCAAGACTCTTTAAGCTTTAGTTTAATGTATTTCAGTTTATTTTACTTTAAATCTGCTAAAGCTTGTTCCTTTTATGTTCCTTGCTTTAGATTTTGCTGTTAGATGCTTTTGGTTTCATGCTATTTAAGTTTTCTTGCATAAAAATCTCAACTGTTACATTTTTCTCAAGCTTTTCTTTCATGACTGCTTTGTTTTCCATTGTTATGTTTATTTTCTTGACTTTGAATATGTGTAGCTAAACCCTTAAAGAGGTTGGTTGATGAAAATATGGATAAACTAAAATCTTTGGATAAAATACTAAATCGTAAAAAATTAGACTATTTTGAATAGAATTAAGAACTTAGGTAGTGACGCTCCTAAGGGAATATTAAGATAAAGTGAGACCAGAAAGTAATCTTGTCGCCCACCCGTTCGTTAGTCTCGGATTAACCGACAGGATCGAAAGATACCAGACTTAATTCATCTAAGTCGGGTAAATTGAAATCGGAAGATAAAATGGAGTCACTTGGTAATTTACGCGATTTATGTCCCTAATCCATGATTTGGTGAACCACATCGAAGTCAACCAACCCTATTACTCATTTGCTGAAGGGCCTCTCTAGTTTACACTTCTTGCAATTTAGTCTTTAAAGTAGAATATTTAATTTTCTTACAAACTCATTTTTTATGAATTATCATAATATAAAATCATATTAGTAGCTATTTAGCCTCTATTGTGTATGCTAGTTATTGCTCAATCACCTCTTTCTTTGGGTTCGATCTTTGGAATACTTCGGTGTTTCATTGTAACACTATAAATAGTACAACTAACCTGTACGCTTGCAGTAAAACCGGACTTTAAAAATTATTTTATAAATTCATTATTTTAATGCGCACACGCACAATCAGTCAGTATATGCACCGTGCACATGAAATAGTTAGGAATAGCTAAGAGTACAGATTTTAACAACATTATTCTCCAACCATTGATAACTTCTTGGTATCCCATCCATTAAGTTTGCTTCATACTTTAGCAACCACAAAATTGAACGTGTTCAGTGTCACCTTTTTATGGAAAATAGGCATGCCAAGATACAAATCAAGAACCTCCACACGTACGAAACCCACATTACTAAAAATTTCTCTAACTAAATCATCCGAAGTATTAGGCGAAAGAACACTTGTGAATTATTCTGATTCACCTTTTGTCTTGAGAAGTGACAAAATGAACTTAAAATACTATTTACCATCATTGCTTGCTCTTTGTCCGCCTTACAAAAGAGAAATAGGTCATCAATGAAGAAAAGATGAGATATGGCTGGCCCCCTTTTTGACAAAAACAATGGTTTCCAACTTTTTTGTTTGATAGCTTCCTCGATAAGTTGTTCCAAATGCTCCATGTAGAGCACAAAAAGATAAGGTGAAAGCAGATCCCCTTATCTTATGCCACAGGATGGCCAAAAAGGTTTTGTAACCGTACAATTCCAGAGAATCTGAAGGGATGATGTTGACACACAATTTAAAACCATCGTGATCAACAAACATGGTAGCCCAACTTCAACTAATGTATCTTCCAAAAATTCCCATCTAATTCTATCATAAGCTTCTTCTAGATCAATCTTCAAAACCATTCCCATCTTTCTACCTTTGAAACTCTGCATAGAATGAACAACCTCTTGTGCTATTACAATGTTATCTGATATACTTCTACCGAGAACAAAACTTGTTTGATTCTACTTAATAAGCTTTCCAATCATTGGCCTTAATCTGTTTAACAATTACCTTTGTAATAACCTTATATAACACCGTACACAAGCTTATTGATCAAAATTGCGTAATTCTTTCCGGACTTGAAACTTTTGGTAGAAGTACCAATAAAGTTTTGTTAATCTACGAGTTCAACTAATGCCCCTCTAAAATTTTCCTCACCATACAACAAGCGAAACACCAAGTATATCCCATTGTGACTGATAAAATCTTGCATGAAAATCATCGACTCCTGGTGCTTTTCATGGGGTCATTGCAAAAACTGCATTGTAGATTTCCTCATCCCTAATTCCCACTAAAAGACTATCTTTCTCGGTTGACGAAATCGAAGGAAACCTTCCTCGAAAAGAACATAATCCATTGATTGAGTAATCTGTAGCATAAAGATACTTAAAAAAATACACCATAATTTGTTGAAGGACTTCCGTATTAAAGCACCATTAATCATCATTCACTTTAAAACCTTCAACCTTCTTTTTTGCTTAGCCATAGTACGACTATGAAATTACATTGTATTTCTATCATCACTCATAAGCTATTCCTCTCTTGATTTTTGAAACCATAACAACTCTTCATGCCTTAAAACATCATCTATTTATTGTCGTAATTCCAACTCATGGTCACGAAGTCTTTTTCAGTCTTTAAATTCCAGAATTCCTTGTATACGCTCAAGTTTCGAAAACACACTTATTCCATTCTTGGACCTCTTTCTAGAAATGCTCCAAGTTCGTAAACACTTCCAAACCATTCTTCCAACTACTACTAACAAGTTTCTTAAACCCTACATGAAAAAACCAATTAGCCAAACAACGAAAAGGTCTAGTACCTCTACTTTGCAATGAATTGAAGGAAACCAAAATCGATCGATGTTCTGATTTTAGATGATACAAATTCCTTACTGAGAAATTTGGCGCAAAAGTATCCCAACCCAAATTACATATAGCCCTATTTAAGTGCTGTGAAAGATTACCTCTACTCCAGGTGAATCGAGGCCCTTAGAAACCTAAGTCACAAAGACCATTATCAAACATGAAATTCTAAAAACCATTACATCCACTTCCCACACTTGTTGCCCACCTGCCCGTTTCGAGGGCTCCAGAATAGAATTAAAATCTCCTGCTAGTACCTATGGATCCCCAATAGTTTTAGTAAGAGAATCCAAATACTCTCATAACTTTATTGCGCTGCTGGTTGTGAGCCACCATACACTGCTGAACACAAAACTTAGAAGGTCCTTGTCTGTTTCTCACCTTTATAAAAATCACATGCGGATGCAAATCCAGAATATCAACAAAGACAGTACCACTCCAGAGAATCCAAATCCCCCCAGAAAACCCCTTTGTTTTAATTCTGAATGAATTTGCGAACCCAAGTTTTGTAATGATTCCATCTGCCTGAATACCACTAACAAGTGTATCAAAAAAGCACATTACATCTGGGCAAATTTCTCTCATACTCAACCACGAAATTATGGAAACGGGGATGCCTTGTTCCTTAACAATTCCATAAAAAAAATTTAAATCCATCAACCAACTAACAATAAAAATCACCAACAAGCCAACACATTTGCTAATCTCATTATTGCCAGTATCATTATCATCATCCAAAACTTCTACAACTGAAAGCAATACATCTGTCCGAAGATGAACATCGTGCCTTCATTCAATGCCATGTGCAATATCCTCCATTGCCGCCGATAACTCCACCATAAGATTCGCGGAACCTCCTAGTTTGTAATCAGGCGATTCGCTTCGTTGCACGTTACTGTCCTCATAATTTTGCACATTTGGGTTTGAGCACCTAGTACTTGACTCACCAAATTTAAACACACTATTTTCTTTCCCTTTTGAGGCATTATATTCTCCACTTTCAACCACCCGAATTGCCCCATGTTTGTTTCTGTCCAATTTCGACTGGAAATTTACAAGTAAAAAAAAATGAAACCTTTATCCTTAATATTTGGGACAAGAAGGCCCATTCCAGAATCATCATCAAATCCATTTCCCCCATTATTAACAGTTGACCCAATATTGGTAATAGTGGGTTGTAATACATTTGGACCTGCTCAAGGCTTACCTCCAACACAATCCATTTCCCATGAACTTTAGTTGTCCCTTTCTTTCTCACAAATGACTCTTTTTGCTCAGATTTCCTAGATTGCCCTTATAGTTTTAGGTTTTGTTAATTATATATAGTGTTTAGAAGAATAAAAGGCGTCGCCCAACCACCAAACATTGTTCCTTCTTTTCTTTTATTTATTTAATAAATTTTATTTTAATCATTTTGATTTTCTTGTTCTTCAATTTATTAGTTGTTAGCTTTAATTTAGTTTTAGGTCAATAATTGGTTCGATATTTGAATCATAGGACTTCGAATTCACACTTAATATTTTTCACATCGGTATTAGTTAATTGATCGCTGAAATCAGAGCTTTAAAAATTTATAAAAGAATGATCAAACCTGGAAACTAACTCTGACAACGATTAAAGGCAAGTGTACCTATCGAACAGTAGTATAGCTTAGGCAAGATCGGATTATCGAACCCAAAGGAACTAAAAGTATTAATACTAACTTTCTTTTTATTATTTAGCCTTAAAATTAGAGTGAAGATTGCCTTTAAACTAAATTGACAAGAACTAAACTAAGGACACAAAGACAAAAAGGATACATTGAAAAATAACTTGAAGAAAACTCAATTGATCACAACGAGACCTCAGGAAGAATCCACCTAGACTTCACTCGTTATCTAACCCTTAATTATACGATCTCTTTACTTAGCTTGATCCGTAAGACTCCCCAACCTATATTAAACCCTCTCTCGAGGCGAATAACGTCTAACCATAGGTTAATTAGTGGAACTCCCATTTGCTTATAATAACCTCCTCGGATAGCAGTAAATCAATCAATGGACTCCCATATTAGGTTTCACCCTAATATGACAAAATCTCGTAACCTTATCTCTAGGCGTTCGATTAACTCCGCTTAATTATGTTAGATCTTCTCTTAGGCACGGTCTATTCCTCCACCACCTAAGCACATTAGATTTGGATTAAGCAACATAATTAAGAAAAAACTAAGTAATTCATCATATAACTTAAAAATCAAATAACAAGATTCGTATAGTTTCATCCTTTTTAGGTATCTGAAGGGTTTAGTTCATTATGACTAAAGAAAATATCGCAAGAGAAAAGATAAAACAAAACATAAGAAATTCCTAAAACCCCCTGAAGGAATTGAAGGAGAATTCCGCCGTCTTGAGTTTAACTCCGGCTTCTTGGGATGGATCAACTGGCTATCCTCTTGTTATTTCCTAACTCTGACCTTCTCGGCTTAGCTCCTTGGCCTAGCTTTCGATGACTTCAGCTTCTGCCGAACTCCCCTTTCAAGTTGCCCCCTCGGGTATTTATATAGACTTTGTAATGCCTTACTTGGCCCCTAAGTATCCTAATTCAAGTAGAATTCCTAATAGGGTGTTTGAATAGGCTTTGGAATGTGTTTCTTTGCCTTAAAGTATCCTTTCCCGAATGAAATTGCTCTTTCCAGCGACAAGGACACGGCCATGGCACACGCCCGTATGAATCGTGGCCAGGCCATGTTCGGACTTTTAATGAGGCACGACCGTGTGCTATTTGGGCCAGGCCGTGTCGATTTCTCTCTTGGCCCAATTTGGTCCGTTTTAAGCCCGTTTCTCGTTCTTTTTATCCTTAGGTGCTTTCCTGAGTATAAAATATGAAAAGAAAGGATTAAAAGCACCTTTTTACATAAATCAAAGGATAAATCATCCAAAAGTATGCTAAATGTGGGATTAAAATATGTTACTTTTACGGTTTATCAAATACCCCCACACTTAAGCTTTTGCTTGTCCTCAAGCAAAATTCTCAACTTACAATTAAAACGGACTTCCTTGATTCATAACATTCATCAATAGTGTTTCATCATAATTCAAAGATAATTTATACATGGATAATTCAATTCAAAGAGTCCTAAAGATTCAAACAATCAAAGTCATACATTTATAGCATGAAAACATAGGCGTTTCCTTTTACCTGAATAGTTACCTCTAATTCAAAATCGACAAGAGTTGACATCCTCACTTAAGATTCACTCAAATCACTCAAAGTGTTTAAGGTTCAAAATTAAGCACTCAATAAGTCGAACATGAAAAGTTAATCCCATAGGCTTGCATGAAAATAAAATCTCCACTACTATAAAATGAGATGATACATAAATCAAAAGGTCTTTAGCAGGGTTGTAACGGGGCTTAGGTTAAGAGTATGGATAAAGGCTAAATTAGAAGTTTAGAATCGAGATTGACCTGACAAATTACCTAACTAGAAACACAAACTGATGATAAGTAATTGCATCAAATGAAAATTTGTAATACTAATACTCTAATACGAGCTTTTTCTTCAAGACTTGAAATTTACATGCATAAGCTCACCTAACATAGAACTAATAATGAATATACTTCGTCGTTTTTTTAGAGAATAAATCAAGTAACAAAGGATAAATTCAACTTATGAAATAATATAATTAGGTAACTAATCAAGTCAAATTTCGATATAAGGGTAGTCAAGGAATGGTGATTGTAGACACCAAATTTTGCCCGGCCCAATACAGATCAGGGGCCCAAGCACAGTCCAACAAAATAAGCCAAAAAAACCAAATAACAGAATGAAATGGCCCTATTAAAATGTCCATTAACAGTCCATTTAAACTAAAAAACCCGAAGCCCAATAAGAAACCCAATACCAGACCCAAACCAAACCTAACCATAGCCCAATGAGCCCAAAACCTAAAAAAAAAAAACTAAGGCAGTAGCCAAAACCCTAAGTCTCTAGGCGCCGTTGACCCCTCGTCTGCCACTGGCCACCGACCCTTGGCCTCCTTCCGTGCATCCTACGCGCAAGCCCCTTCTGCCACGGTCCAGCCCCCACGTGCCCACGCACACTGTTGTCGGCCACCATTAGCGCCTTTCTTGCGAACTCCGCACGCCCATCATGCCTCGATTGGCGTCCGCGTGCCCTTACCCACACCTGCGACAGACAGAAAACGAGGAACGACGAGCAAGGAGACAACCAAAAAACAGAGAGATATGGGGAAAGTTATTGAATAATAGAAAAGGACAGTGTATTTGGGGCTATAAAACGATAGAAAAATCGATGTACTAGGGGATTTTTTTTTTCTTACGGAATCACAGAGATCACATGCGAAAGTCAGAAATCAATAGAAAGAATCGAACAGAACTCTTGCACTTTTTTTCACAGATCAAAAATCGCAAGCAATAGAAAGAAGGTGGATTTCTTTTATCCATCGTTTTTATTATTCCATCTCGTTTTACTTCAATTTTTACCCAAAAAAACAAAAAGGGAAAAGAAAGAGGCTTACCTGAGGTTCCAAAAGCGCGTCATCGGGGTTCCTTCCCCACCGACGAGGTCGGCTCGACGGTAAGAAAGGGGCGAGTTCTCTTTCCCCCCCATCTTCGCTTTGCTCCGTCGTTCGGCCTTCCGAGCACTAGGAGGGCCTCGAACGGAGCCGAAGGCTCGCCCCCTCGTCGTGGACACCGTGCGATGGCGTGAGCGCCGGCCCGGGAAGCTCGATCTCCGGACGGAGTAAAGGGGAAGAGAGGAAACTCTCTGTTTCTCTTCTCTTTGAAACGAAAAGGCAAAAAGGGAGGTGGTGTTTCTGACCTGATTGCCTAGGGATTAATTGGACAAAATTTGGGGTTAGGGGAAATTAAAACGGCGTCGTTCGGGGGTATCAAAAGACCGTCCACCTCTCTAAAATGGATTATTTGCATAATGAACCCCTTACCCTTGCGGCGCCGTTTAATTGAACCCTTTTTACCATGCCCGTTTCCTTTTTAATTTTGCCCCACTACTCTGCTTCGTTTTTCGATTTGGTCCTTACCTGGTCATTCGAAAAGCCATATAATCAAGGGTTGGTTTATCTTCTCAGTAGTCCCTAGAAGTCCGTTCGTGTTACAACTTGGTCATTATCTTCTTTTTTAAATTTAACCCCAGAATTCTATTTCAATTTCAATTCAATCCATTTATAGTTAATGAACGTTTTACGCCATTATTGTTACTGTACACTATATCATTATGTTATTATTATACTGTACGTGCTAGTATATTATATACGCATATGTTTCATATTATTATTATTATATTATTATTAATTATTACTGTTAGTATCCTTGGCTGCGCATACATATATATACTACTTATTATTATTAGTACTCTTACCTCATGCATTATTACCATTACTATTATTAATATCAGGTTATATATATTTTATTACTTGTATATGTTAACTTTATTATATTAATATATATATTAGTATACTGTAAATATTTCGTATTATTGTTCATTATCGTTACTATTATGCTACTATTATTATATCTATATTCATATTAGTATATTGTATATACATGCATATATTTCCTATCATCATTATAGTCATTATCACTATATTATTATTGTCGTTGTTACTGCCATTATTGTTATTATTATTATGTTTGTTACTTTGTTACATTATATATAAATGTATGTATTATTACTTATTTAACTCTCGTTCATATCTTCATGCTTACATCACTTCATATGTACTCTTATTTCCATTCTATTGTGCCTCATGCGTTTTGTTACAAACCCGTGCTCCATTCTATTCATTACAAAATTGGTTTCTTTCAAAACAAGGCTATATTTCGTATTTAGAAGTTCGGGAAAATCGTGCCTTAACTTACTAGGTTTCGGTTTTTCTCGCTTAACCTAAACAGCGAAGTTTTTTTTTAAAATAAAGTTTTTTTTTGAGTAAAAATAAAAGCTTATTTTCGAGAGTACGATATGTTGTGTCCTAACTTACTGGATGGGATATTTCGTCATTCCGAAATAAGGTTTATAATTTTTAAAATCCTTTTGATATTTCCAACTTCCGACATAAGGACATTAATTGATCAATTTGGTACCAATTTTGGGCGTGACGAGGGTGCTAACCCTTCCTCGTACGTAACTGACTCTCGAGCCCATTTTCTCGAAACTCGTAGACCAAAATATTTTATAGGTGGCCCGATCGCACCTAATAAAAGATCGGTGGCGACTCCCGTTTTTTTATTTTTAAAACCCAAGCTCGATTCATGTCTTTTCAAAAATGGGTGGTTTCGACAGCCTGGCGACTCCACTGGGGACCAAATAAGAGAGTCTGGCCATAAAATTGATCACTTTTTGTCCTTTTGTCAAAAATTTGGGAAAATCGTTTTCAAAAAAAAATCATCCTTCCCTTAACGAAAAAACTTATCCTCGAGAGTATAAAGTGTTGCGCCCTAACTTACTGGGTGTGGCATCTCATTACTTTGAGATAAGAATTTTCAAAATAACAATGATACGAATCGCATCCTATCTTACCCTCAAGAATTGGACGTGCCGTGTCCTAACTTACTGGATATGGCATATCGATACTTCGAGGCGGGAAGGATTGTTGTTTCAATTCATTTGAGTTTTTTAAAATCAAGATCGTTTTTTCTCCATTTTCAATTCCGTGGGTACGAAGGTTGCAATAATGTCAATGTTTCTGCATTCATATTTGCATGACCATTGTGGTCTCACCTTTAAGTGGGAGCGAGAAGCTATGCTTTCGTGAGGTTTTCGCCTCCGCATGGGCTAGTGGACTGCTTTCGGAATACATCCGTACCTATGTCTTCGTGAAGTTTTCACTTCCGCACGGCCATAGGGAAATGTATTCCCCTGAATCGAACTCGGTCCATATGAGCCTATAATGGGTGAGGATCGAGGAATCTGCTGATTCGGGTACCTCGAACTTTAGAACTCAACCACATGTAAAGAGTCTAAGAACCCACCCCAAGTTAAACTATGTCAAACCTTAGTAGTTATCCACATAGATGTTTGATTATTTCACTCGTTTTGTATTCCATGGTACTAACTTTTTATTATTTTTTTTTGTGCATATCATTTCATATTTTAAGAGGTATCGATTCGCGGTCAGTTTCTGAGTTAGAAAGCTGGTTATGGAAAGCGAATTCCTTGATAAAGTGGAAGACAATGCGGCCGTCCGCACGTGGTCAGAACAATGCCAAATCAAAAAGGGGGATAGCTTAGTCCAAAGGCATGTGTCGGAGCTACGGGATTTCACCAACATCAGTGTCACACAGAACGAGCTCCAAGAGTTGAAAGAAATTTGGACTCAGTGGAATAACGAGACGAAGCAGCAGTTCTATGGTACTTACGGTGACCTACCCTACCTGCTTGACGTCAAAATAGATAAACACCTATTCCGAGCAATGGCCCAGTTTTGGAATGCTGCTTATAGTTGTTTCTCCTTTGGAAAGGTGGATCTAGTCCCCACAGTGGAGGAATACACGGCCCTGTTACGTTGCCCAAAAATTCAAGTTGACAAAGCCTATTCCAAAGCAGTTAACGGCCCAACCTTCGTGAAGAAATTGACAAATATCACCGGAATGAGCGAACAATGGGTCTTAGCTAGAATGCAAAAGAAAGGCGAAAGTAAATGCATACCTTGGACATGTTTGAGAGACTTGATCTTAGCGCATCCCGACGCAAAGAAAAAGAGTGATGTTTTTGCCCTGTGTGTTTACGGTATGATAATCTTCCCAAAAGCTTTGAGACACATCGACGAAGCAGTTATTGATCTATTCAGCCGATTAGACAAAGGGGTCACACCTGTTCCTGCCATCTTAGCTGAAACGTTCAGGTCTTTGAATGCGTGTAGAAGAATGGGTGAAGGCAGGTTTATTGGATGCGCGCAGCTATTATTAGCTTGGTTCCATAGTCACTTCTGGAAAGTAGAGAAAGTGTCCTACCGGTTCATAACTGAGAATTACTCCCCGCTAGAAGAAATAGCCTCTACACCTAGAAGAGAGGATGTTTCCGAAGGAAGTTGGATCGCACTCTTCCAAAACCTCCAAGAAGGTGACATCGGGTGGAAGGCTCCGTGGTTGATTACCGACCAAATCCTTTATCGTTGCAGAAGCTTCGACTGGGTTCCTCTACTAGGAATTTGGGGCGCCGCTGCATATGCTCCTCTGCTGGTCCTGAGACAATATAATTCAAGACAGTTCGTGCCAACGACATATGGGTTGGCTCAATGTGAGTTTTCATACGAAGGGGGGAACTATAAGAAAAAGGTTAAAGAGATCTCTAGTGCCTGGAATCAGATTCATAGAATGAAGAGACTTTCCATAGGCCCGATGACGACCTCGGAGTATAGAGAATGGAGGACTAGGAGGATCAATGACAACATCCCCGAACCAAATCCCGAGGGTGCCCAGCCAAGAGAGGAATATTTGCGAGTAGCCCCATTAGAACTGGAGATTGTGAAACAAGATTTTGAAAGGATGAGCGCGGAACTTGAAAGGAAAATAGAGAGGCTGGAAGAAGAGAAGATGCTCCTCAAGTTAGATGTAGATGGACAAAAGTCAGAGACTGAGAAGTTGAGAAAAGAAAAAGAGAAAGTAGAGGAAGACCGAGATGACCTGAAGAAGGAATACAAGAAGATGCGTTTGACCATAAGAAACGCGGGGTTAGGAAAAACTTCGGAGCAATGGCGACACGAGATCCAGGAGGAGAAAGCCAAAGCTAGCAGTTGGGAGAAAAAGTTCCAGGAAATGCAAACGCAAAATGAGATTCTGAGGAAAGATATGGCAGAAAGCCACAAAGAGAACAAAGGGTTAAAAGCTAAGGTGGCTGAACTTGGGCAATCCCTACACCACTACCAAAGGCGCGGTTCAGAAGACGAACTAAAGTTGAGTCTAAACAAAATCAAAGAAATGAAGGGAAAGATTGAAGGATTAGAGACAACATTACATGGCTGCGAGCTCCGAATTGAACTTTTAGAAGCAAGGGAAGGGCAATGGAAAGAGGAACTCCATCATTCCCACCAGCAAGTTAGAGATCGAGACTACCTCATGGGCGAAGCGATAGTTCAGATACGGGAAGTGGCTGATCACCTGCAGGCCCTGGCATCTCAAGCTGAGGTCGTAAGCATGAAGTACGAGCTACAGGCGGATCGTAACCAAGAGCTGACTTCTTTACTTAGAAAAATCAAAACTTTGAGTTTAAGAGCCAAAGCATATTTGTAGTCCGCTTTATGTAAAGGATCTTGCCTTCTAATAAAGTCTTCTAAAATGAAGTTGACCAGAGTCGATGCCTTCTTCTTGCATTCATGCATTTGCATCACATCATATTACATGCATTTAAGTTTATAAAAAGAACCTAATTGGTTAAACTTAACAGACGGTAAAGAGAAAAGCGAAACCTGGAAACTGAACACCCATACGGCACGCGAGCTAAGTCTAAGAAAATGGATCAAAGATATGAGCAACTCCAAAAAGAGATGGAGCAAACACAAGAACAGTTGGCACAGATTAAGCAAGACGTGACGAACTCCGAAAAAAACCTGATGGCTCAAATGGCCCAAATGACCGAACTACTGAACGGGCTGGTGGACAAGGGAAAAGGCCCTATGGTTATTACTGGGGAAGAAAACGAAGGCACTCCTTTGGGTTTTACCCCACCACACGCACCTGTATTGCCTGAAGGATATCTTCCGAGGCCGCCTGTCACGATTAGGCCCCAACAAGGTCAAAATAATATCAGACCACCCGCGAATCTCCAAGCAGGTTCCGGATCCAACCTAGGGGATAACGCTGTTAACTTGGTTGTCCCTGATTTCGACATGATAGAGAAGGAAGAGACAAGAGCCGAGTCCTCAAGACAGTTAGAGGATCGTTGTAAATGGTTGGAGGAGGAGGTCAGGGCTTTGAAAAACGCCAGTCATCGCCCTGGTGTTAAGGTAAAAGAATTGAGTTTAGTCCCGGGCCTAATACTCCCGCCAAAATTCAAGACACCGGAGTTCGAAAAATATAACGGGACCAGTTGCCCAGAAGCCCACATTACTATGTTCTGTCGAAAGATGGCGGGATACGCCGAGAATGATCAACTGTTGATTCACTGCTTTCAAGACAGTCTAGTCGGATCGGTGGCCAAATGGTATAACCAGCTAACCCGTGCTCAAGTTAATTCATGGGAAGATTTGGCACAAGCTTTTACGAAACAATATGGTCACGTGACGGATATAGTGCCGGATAGAATAACGTTGCAAAATATAGAAAAGAAGCCGAATGAGGACTTTAGGCAGTACGCCCAGAGGTGGAGAGAAGTAGCTACACAAGTCCAACCACCCCTCTCAGAGAAAGAAACTGTTAAGCTATTTATTAGTACTTTGAGGGCCCCGTTTATCACCCACATGGTGGGGAGCACAACTCAAAGCTTCACAGATATAGTCCTGGTGGGGGAGATGATTGAAAATGCCATAAGAGGTGGAAGGATCGAAGTAGGTGAGGCTACAAGGAGATCCGTCCCTAGAAAAAAGGATAATGAAGTGAACAACATGAGTACGTACAGTAAAGGATACCCGAAGGCAGTCACTGTCAATTCACCAAAAGTTGTAGCTGTTAAACAGCAAGGGACGACGGGGCAAGAGCCGGGCCCAAGACCGAATTTTGAGAGGCCCCAGTTTACACCAATCCCGATAACATACGGAGAGATGTATCAACGCCTATTCGACGCACACATCGTAGCCCCGTATTATCTAAAACCATTACAACCCCCGTTCCCCAAATGGTACAACCCGAATGCCGAATGCGAGTACCATGCAGGAATAACAGGCCACTCGATCGAAAATTGCACTGCCTTCAAAAAGGTAGTCGAAAAATTTATCAAGATGGGGATCATAGAGCTCGACGATCTGCCTGGGAACCCATTACCCAATCATGGGGATGGAGCGGTAAACATGATCGGGAAGGATAGAGCAAGAAAGACCAAGGAAGACATCTCGGATGTGAGGACCCCACTAATAGTCGTATGGGGGGAAATGGCCAAAAGAGGGCTGATAAAGTCAAGTCTCGAAGGGAGAAGCGAAAAGCCTGGAAATTACTGCGCCTTCCACGGTGCAGAAGGGCATAAGATCCAAGATTGCACAGAATTTAAACTATTGGTGCAAGGCTTCATGGACAATAAAGAATTAGAATTTTATGAAGAAAATTCGGAGGAGGGGGACATACATGCGACAGAAGGAGAACTGACCCGCCAAAAGGCCAAGCTTCCGAAGATCATCATTTCCCGCCCGAGCAACTCAGGAAGCAAAGCTCAAGTGATGCCTAAGATTATAATCAAGAAACCCGCATCCTTCCCTTATGAGGAGGACAAGAAGGTACCATGGAGCTATAACTGTAACGTGGCAATGCCCGGGGTAGGAGGTTCAACCAGCACGGAAAATGAAAACCAAAAGGAAGGGTTCCATACACGAAGCGGAAGACGTTATGACCCAACAGGCGTCAGAATAAACCTGGCAAAATCTAAAGCTATGACAGTCGAGCCGGAGGAAGAACCTAGTACCCTCATCAACGTACCTGTAAGAGAGGAAGAAGCGAAAGAATTCCTGAAGTTCTTAAAGCACAGTGAGTACAGCGTGGTGGAGCAATTGCATAAGCAACCGGCCCGCATCTCGGTGCTAGCTTTACTATTAAGCTCGGAAGTACATCGCAAAGCATTGATGAAAGTACTGAACGAGACTTACGTTACCAAAGATATATCCGTCAGCAAGCTTGACCGATTAATTGGTAACATAAGTGCTGATAACTTTATCTTCTTCAGCGACGATGAGATTCCATCTGGAGGCATGGGATCAACCAAGGCCCTGCATATAACTACTCACTGTAAGGGATCCATCCTACCAAGCGTATTAGTTGACAACGGGTCGGCCTTGAATGTCTTACCATTGTCGACCTTGAAAAGGTTGCCAATAGACAGTTCTCACATGAAGACATGCCAAAACATAGTGAGAGCGTTTGATGGCACCGAAAGAAGAGTGATGGGAAGGATAGACATACCATTATGAATCGGGCCGAATACATATGAAGTCGACTTTCTAGTGATGGATATCAATCCCTCATACACTTGCCTATTGGGAAGACCCTGGATTCATTCAGCAGGGGCAGTACCTTCATCCCTCCATCAAAAGCTAAAGCTGGTGGCAGATGGTCGATTGGTCACTATTAACGCGGAAGAAGACATAATAGCAACAGTTACCAATGACGCGCCATATGTGGAGGCAAACGAGGAGGCCATTGAATGCTCGTTTCGGTCTTTGGGAGTTTGTCAACGCGACATTCGTCCGTGAGGGGGCTAAAATTCCGGTACCCAAGATATCCAAAACTACGAGGATGGGCCTACAAATGATGATCAGTAAGGGGGCCTTACCAGGAAAAGGGCTAGGCAGATGCCTCCAGGGAGAAGTTCAAGTACCGTCACCAAAAGAAAAGAGAGACCGTTTCGGCCTGGGTTTTAAGCCAAACGCCAACGAAATGAGAAGGGAAATGGAGAAGAAACAGGAGAGAAGAAGAGCACGAATAAAGGGGGAAGAAATCATGTGGGAACCAATGACGTTCCCCCATATAGCCCAAACCTTCGTATCAGGAGGGATAATTCACTTCGAGAGAGGGTTGCCGAATGAAGGTCCTCATATATCAACGCTATAGATGAAGGAGAAGCTGGACCAAGGAACCTATCGGGCATTCGTCCTTGTGAACTCGGGAGCATTTTGAACAATTGGACTGCGGAGGAATTGCCTGTAGTTTTTAGAAATTCCACAGAGTAATATTCGAGAACGCGTTTGTTGTTTTAAGCCTAAGAACAATGAAATCTCTTTTGAGAAACGGGCTAATGTTCAGAAATCTTTATTTAAATGAAATGCATCTTGGTTTGTTGTCACAAATATTCCGTGTTTTCCTCTAAGCAAATTTCTGTTTGTTTTTCTTTTTTTTTTTTTTTGCTCATCCATGGCATGAATAATTGTCCACAAATTCATTCTTCATACATTTTGGCACCCATCACAGGTCCCTAGATGTCAACGATGTAAGCGACGACACTACAAGCTTAGAGGCCCATTTTGAGCAAGACATGTGTTTGGAAGGACCTCAAGAGTTTGAAGGTAACATGGATGGTAACTTATCCCCGGATCTGTTGAGAATGGTACAACAGGAAGAAAAACAAATCCTACCCCGCGACGAGGAAGTGGAGAACGTATCCCTAGAAGAAGGAAAGATGGTGAGAATCGGAGCACGCATAACCGAAGAAACGAAACAAAATCTAGTGGAACTACTTCGGGAATTCAAAGATGTCTTTGCATGGTCATATCAAGACATGCCGGGTCTGAGTACTGATGTTGTAGTGCATCGCCTCCCCATAAAGGAAGAATGTAAGCCAGTGCAGCAAAAACTACGGAGGATGAGGCCTGACGTAGTATTGAAGATAAAAGAGGAAGTAAAGAAACAGTATGATGCTGGTTTTCTACAGGTGGTCAAATACTCAAAGTGGGTGGCCAACATCGTTCCTGTCCCAAAAAAGGATGGAAAGGTTCGGATGTGTGTAGATTATAGAGACCTAAATAAAGCCAGCCCAAAAGACAATTTCCCCTTGCCCCATATTGACACGCTGGTAGATAACACGGCGGGGTACTCATGGTTTTCTTTTATGGATGGATTCTCCGGATATAATCAGATCAAGATGCATCCTGAGGACATGGCAAAGACCACCTTCGTAACGTTATGGGGCACCTTCTGTTATAAAGTAATGCCGTTCGGGTTGAAGAATGCAGGGGCAACATACCAAAGGGCCATGGTGGCCTTGTTCCACGACATGATGCACAAAGAGATAGAAGTGTACGTTGACGATATGATCGCCAAGTCTCGAACGGAAAAGGAACACGTTGAAGTTTTGAAGAAATTGTTCCTGAGATTAAGGAGGTTCCAATTAAAACTCAACCCAACCAAGTGTACTTTCGGAGCTAGGTCAGGGAAACTACTGGGTTTCGTGGTCAGCGAGAAAGGGATTGAAGTTGACGCGGACAAGGTCAAAGCCATACAAGATTTGCCTCCACCACGTACTCAAAAGGAAGTTCGGGGCTTTCTTGGAAGACTAAATTACATTGCTCGGTTCATTTCACAGTTAACCGAGAAGTGCGATCCTATATTCCGTCTCCTCAAGAAACACAACCAAGGGATATGGAACGAAGAATGCCAGAGAGCTTTTGACAAGGTCAAACAATATCTATCGACTGCCCCAGTACTATCCCCACCAAATCCAGATAGACCATTGATATTGTACCTATCAGTGTTCGATAATTCCATGGGATGCGTGCTTGGACAACACGATGAGTCAGGGAGGAAAGAAAAGGCGATATACTACTCAGCAAAAGTTCACCGAATGTGAAATGAGATATTCGTCGATCGAAAAACTATGTTGCGCCTTGATCTGGACAACCCGAAGACTAAGGCAATATATGTTATATCATACAACCTGGTTAATTTCAAAGCTTGACCCGTTGAAATATATGATGGAGTCGACTGCCCTGAATGGGAGAATGGCGAGGTGGCAGATTTTGCTATCTGAATTTGACATAGTTTACGTAAGTCAAAAAGCCATAAAAGGGAGTGCAATAGCAGAATTTCTGGCTAGCAGAGCCTTGGAAGATTACGAGCCTTTGAGCTTTGAATTCCCTAATGAAGAATTGATGTATGTGGCAAGCGTCGAAGAAATGCCGTGGAAGTTGAACTTTGATGGAGCGTCTAATGCTGTGGGAAATGGAATTGGGGCAATCTTGGTGTCTCCTAGCGGTGATCATCATCCGTTCACGTGTAGATTGGATTTCGATTGCACGAATAACATGGCAGAATATGAAGCTTGTATCATGGGAATCCGGGCGGCCATGGAACGGAAGATCAGAGTGTTAGAAGTGTACGGAGACTCTGCACTAGTGGTCTATCAACTCAAAGGGGAATGGGAGACCCGAGACCCTAAACTAATTGAATATCGAAAGATAGTTTTGGGATTGATTGAGGAGTTTGATAACATTACTTTCAACTACCTCCCCCGCGATGAAAACCAGATGGCGGATGCCTTGGCAACTCTGGCTTCTATGACCAAGATAAACCGGCCAGAAGATATGAGACCCATTCAGATGAGTATTCTCGAAGCCCCAGCTTATTGTTGTAATCTGGAAGAGGAGGAAAAAGATGATCACCCTTGGTATCAGAATGTGTTGCAATACATAAAAAACGGCGAATACCCAAAGCATGCGACGGAGAATGAGAAAAGGACGCTCAGAAGATTGGCCTCTGACTACGTCCTAGATGGCGACATCCTGTACAAAAAAAGAAAGGACCAAGTACTACTTAGGTGTGTGGACGCTGTTGAGGCTAAGCAGATCTTGGAGGAGGTCCATGAGGGCATTTGTGGAACGCATGCTAATGGTTTTACAATGGCCAGACAGATTATGAGATTCGGGTATTATTGGTCCACCATGGAAGGGGATTGCATCAAATATGCCAAGAAATGCCATAAATGTCAGATCTACGGAGATAAAATTCATGTGCCCCCGTCACCTTTACACGTGATGACTTCCCCGTGGCCCTTTTCTATGTGGGGCATGGATGTTATCGGGCCAATCTCACCAAAGGCTTCTAACGGGCATCGATTCATCTTCGTAGTCATTGATTACTTCACCAAGTGGGTAGAAGCTGCCTCGTATGCCAATGTCACAAAATCGGCGGTCAGTAAATTCTTGAAAAAGGAGATCATATGTCGTTATGGAATGCCTGAGAGAATTATATCTGACAACGCATTGAACCTGAATAACAGCACCATAGCAGATATTTGTAGCCAATTCGGTATCAAACACCACAACTCGTCCCCCTATCGCCCGAAAATGAATGGTGCGGTGGAAGCGGCCAACAAAAATATCAAGAAGATAGTGGGGAAGATGACCGAGACTTACAAAGATTGGCATGAGAAATTACCATTCGCACTCTACGCTTATCGAACGTCGGTCAGAACCTCTACTGGGGCAACACCTTTCTCGTTAGTTTACGGGATGGAGGCGGTCCTACCTATTGAAGTAGAAATACCTTCCCTTCGGGTTTTGTCTGAAATAAAACTGGATGAAGCTGAATGGATCCAGGCTCGATACGATCAGCTGAACTTAATCGAAGAGAAGAGGCTGAGGGCTATCCGTCATGGTCAAATGTACCAAAAACGAATGATGCGAGCCTATGATAAAAAGATTCGCCCAAGAGAGTTTAAAGAAGGAGACCTTGTGCTAAAAAAGATCCTTCCCATACAAAAGGATTTCAGGGGAAAATGGATGCCAAACTGGGAAGGACCATACGTGGTAAAAGAAGCTTTCTCTGGAGGTGCATTGATCCTGACTGAAATGGACGGAAAAAGCCTGCCCAATCCCATAAACTCGGATTCGGTCAAGAAATACTATGCTTGAAGAGGCCAAGGTGAAAACCCACAAAGGGCGCTTTGGGTCTCAAAAAAAAAAAAAAAAAAAAAAGGGCACCGCCGATGAAAACTCATAAAAGGCACCGCGGATTCAAACCCATAAAAAAGGCACCGCAGATTCAGACGATCTCGCTACACCTGAATAGACAAGAAATGAAGTTGGGGGCATCAGCAAACACTTTGAGTCATCTAAACACATGCTAAAGCCCAAAATAGTCTTCATGAAGTTTGTATGTAGAAGCCCGATCAACGATATCCAGGGCACCTGACCTTTGTTATCTTTGACATTTTTTCTTCGAGACATGTTCTCCGACAGTTTTGTATTTCGGACAATTAATTCAACTTTCTTCTGAATTCCTTGCCACATGCTGCATTAAAATAATGAGTGCTGAACTAATAACTTCACAAAAGAAGTTCCATATATTACTTTAAAAATTTCTAAATAAAACAGGAAAACCAAATAGGTCAGTTGTTCAAAATTCCCCCAAGCAGGTGACAGGACTGAATGCTTTGAGCGGTTCAGCAATTGGATTAAAATATACCTTTTTGGATCGTTTAGAGGGTGACTTGATCACGACTTACAGCTCGCGAGCCCCAAAATTATCATAAAAGCCAAGTGTTCAAGAGAATGATATTTCAAGATAAATAAGTGATAACGCCTTTAAAAGAAACCAAACTCATAACATGTTTGCATCGTAGCACGCCTAAGTAGGAGCATCTGACTCACCATTGATCATGACATCCTAATCATTAAGCGTAAGCATGCATCCATTCTACAGGTCGTTTCCTCGAGAAGGGCAGTGTAGTAAGGAGATGGAAGACAGAAGATCTGGCATTCCTGAGCTTTGCAGGAAGCAGATTGAAGATTTGGCGTTCCTGAGCTTTGCAGGAAGCAAGTCGAAAACAGCAAATCTGGCATTCCTGAGCTTTGCAGGAAGCAGATTGAAAATTTGACCTTCTTGAGCTTTGCAGGAAGCAGATTAAAGATAACAGATCTGGCATTCCTGGCACGCAGGAGCAGATCGAAGATAACAAGTCTGGCATTCCTGGCACGCAGGAGCAGATTGAAGATAACAAGCCTGGCATCCCTGGCACGCAGGGGCGGATAGGAAATAGTAGGTCTGGCATTCCTGGCACGCAGGAGCAGATCAAAGATAATAAGTCTGGCATTCCTGGTACGCAGGAGCAGACTGAAGATCGAAGGAAACAAGTGGAAAAGTTCAGATTTTGTTCCCTAGTGATGATAGTGGAACAAACTGAAGATTAAAGTCTTCCTGAAGATAGTAGGGAAGCAATTTTGAAAAGTTCAGATTTTACCCCCTAGAGATAATAGTAGAGCAGACTAAAGATCGGAGTCATTCCCGAAGTTACGGGAAAGCAAATCGAAGTCAGTCCAAGTTACAGCAAAGTGGGCCAAAGCAACAAAAGGCAAAGGGCAAAAATAAGGCCATATGAAGAATCAGGGCCTGGCCAAGACCGGGCAAAATTGGTTCTTCTTTAGTCTTTGCTCTATTCCCGTTACACGACAATGAGCAAAGAGGGGCAGCTGTAGACACCAAATTTTGCCCGGCCCAATACAGATCAGGGGCCCAAGCACAGTCCAACAAAATAAGCCAAAAAAACCAAATAACAGAATGAAATGGCCCTATTAAAATGTCCATTAACAGTCCATTTAAACTAAAAAACCCGAAGCCCAATAAGAAACCCAATACCAGACCCAAACCAAACCTAACCATAGCCCAATGAGCCCAAAACCTAAAAAAAAAAAAACTAAGGCAGTAGCCAAAACCCTAAGTCTCTAGGCGCCGTTGACCCCTCGTCTGCCACTGGCCACCGACCCTTGGCCTCCTTCCGTGCATCCTACGCGCAAGCCCCTTCTGCCACGGTCCAGCCCCCACGTGCCCACGCACACTGTTGTCGGCCACCATTAGCGCCTTTCTCGCGAACTCCGCACGCCCATCATGCCTCGATTGGCGTCCGCGTGCCCTTACCCACACCTGCGACAGACAGAAAACGAGGAACGACGAGCAAGGAGACAACCAAAAAACAGAGAGATATGGGGAAAGTTATTGAATAATAGAAAAGGACAGTGTATTTGGGGCTATAAAACGATAGAAAAATCGATGTACTAGGGGATTTTTTTTTTCTTACGGAATCACAGAGATCACATGCGAAAGTCAGAAATCAATAGAAAGAATCGAACAGAACTCTTGCACTTTTTTTCACAGATCAAAAATCGCAAGCAATAGAAAGAAGGTGGATTTCTTTTATCCATCGTTTTTATTATTCCATCTCGTTTTACTTCAATTTTTACCCAAAAAAACAAAAAGGGAAAAGAAAGAGGCTTACCCGAGGTTCCAAAAGCGCGTCATCGGGGTTCCTTCCCCACCGACGAGGTCGGCTCGACGGTAAGAAAGGGGCGAGTTCTCTTTCCCCCCCATCTTCGCTTTGCTCCGTCGTTCGGCCTTCCAAGCACTAGGAGGGCCTCGAACGGAGCCGAAGGCTCGCCCCCTCGTCGTGGACACCGTGCGATGGCGTGAGCGCCGGCCCGGGAAGCTCGATCTCCGGACGGAGTAAAGGGGAAGAGAGGAAACTCTCTGTTTCTCTTCTCTTTGAAACGAAAAGGCAAAAAGGGAGGTGGTGTTTCTGACCTGATTGCCTAGGGATTAATTGGACAAAATTTGGGGTTAGGGGAAATTAAAACGGCGTCGTTCGGGGGTATCAAAAGACCGTCCACCTCTCTAAAATGGATTATTTGCATAATGAACCCCTTACCCTTGCGGCGCCGTTTAATTGAACCCTTTTTACCATGCCCGTTTCCTTTTTAATTTTGCCCCACTACTCTGCTTCGTTTTTCGATTTGGTCCTTACCTGGTCATTCGAAAAGCCATATAATCAAGGGCTGGTTTATCTTCTCAGTAGTCCCTAGAAGTCCGTTCGTGTTACAACTTGGTCATTATCTTCTTTTTTAAATTTAACCCCAGAATTCTATTTCAATTTCAATTCAATCCATTTATAGTTAATGAACGTTTTACGCCATTATTGTTACTGTACACTATATCATTATGTTATTATTATACTGTACGTGCTAGTATATTATATACGCATATGTTTCATATTATTATTATATTATTATTATTAATTACTGTTAGTATCCTTGGCTGCGCATACATATATACTACTTATTATTATTAGTACTCTTACCTCATGCATTATTACCATTACTATTATTAATATCAGGTTATATATATTTTATTACTTGTATATGTTAACTTTATTATATTAATATATATATAGTATACTGTAAATATTTCGTATTATTGTTCATTATCGTTACTATTATGCTACTATTATTATATCTATATTCATATTAGTATATTGTATATACATGCATATATTCCTATCATCATTATAGTCATTATCACTATATTATTATTGTCGTTGTTACTGCCATTATTGTTATTATTATTATGTTTGTTACTTTGTTACATTATATATAAATGTATGAATTATTACTTATTTAACTCTCGTTCATATCTTCATGCTTACATCACTTCATATGTACTCTTATTTCCATTCTATTGTGCCTCATGCGTTTTGTTACAAACCCGTGCTCCATTCTATTCATTACAAAATTGGTTTCTTTCAAAACAAGGCTATATTTCGTATTTAGAAGTTCGGGAAAATCGTGCCTTAACTTACTAGGTTTCGGTTTTTCTCGCTTAACCTAAACAGCGAAGTTTTTTTTTAAAATAAAGTTTTTTTTGAGTAAAAATAAAAGCTTATTTTCGAGAGTACGATATGTTGTGTCCTAACTTACTGGATGGGATATTTCGTCATTCCGAAATAAGGTTTATAATTTTTAAAATCCTTTTGATATTTCCAACTCCCGACATAAGGACATTAATTGATCAATTTGGTACCAATTTTGGGCGTGACGAGGGTGCTAACCCTTCCTCGTACGTAACCGACTCCCGAGCCCATTTTCTCGAAACTCGTAGACCAAAATATTTTATAGGTGGCCCGATCGCACCTAATAAAAGATCGGTGGCGACTCCCGTTTTTTTATTTTTAAAACCCAAGCTCGATTCATGCCTTTTCAAAAATGGGTGGTTTCGACAGTGATAACAAATACAAAGGGGTTTTGGGTTAATATTGGTGGGTGAGTCAATAAAAAGGGTTGTTAGGATCAACGGGGTTCACTAGGGGTTAATTATGGAGGTAGGCTATTTAGTGGAGTAAGTGGGTTAAAACCTAAGTGCCTTTATCATTTATGTATATCAAATCAAAAGTGTGGTCTCGACATGTATAATCAATTCAAGTTCTAAAATAACAAATCCATGTTGACACACTCATAATTAATAAAGTGAGCAAGAAAAAGAATATATGCTCTATAAGGCTCAAAATCTCACAAAAAATTATGGGTTTTTGATGTCAACCTTGTAAATTTCAAACTTCAAAGTAATATTCAAATTCAGGTAGGCAACCTAGAATTTTTTTTTTTTAATTTCTAAAAAATAGACTTATCATGCTTGATTTTCTAGTATCCTTCAAATTTAATTATCACTGCACAATTATCAATGACTTACTCCAAAACATATCAACAAAGGTCATAAATCATAGGAAATTTCATTCTAATCATAATATGAGAGACTTTACTTTTGAACAAGGCATAATTCAGGGATTTTCAAATAATACTATAGTTAACCCCCCACACTTAAGATGTACATTTCCCTCAATGTACAAAGATAGATAATAGCAAAATAATCATAAAAATCATAAGATGGGGGGGAGAAGTAAAACTTCCTGAATTTTGGATGAAGTCAATGGAAAGAAACTAGATAGGATTGGAGATGAATGTGGGGAAGCGTCTTGAACCATTTGAAATTGAGTCCTCGAAGCACCTGGTCTGATTTTATTGTATCCTAAGTTAAATCTAAATGAAGAATAAGAAGAAAATAATCAAGGAAATAAAAATAAAAATAAAAGTAAATAATGGAAAACGAAAGAAGAAAGTCAATTGGAGAAGAAAAAAAAATAGAAGGACAGGGTTTAAATAGAGATGCATCCCACGCCCGTGTACCGAGGGTGTGTCGATTCACACGGCCGCCTCGCATGGCCGTGTGTTTGAGCGTGTTGTTACTCCATGCCCGTTTTTCAGCCAGCCACGCCCGTGTCTAAGAAGTCAGTATGTTGGCATGGTTTGAAGGCACGGGCGTGTTATCCCCGTGGTTGGCAAGTCAGTAGCTTCGCACGGGGCGTTGGCACGAGCGTGGACTATTATCGCCACCCGTGTTGGGAAAAGAATTTTTTCTATGTCGTGCACGGCTACTAGCACGCCCATGGTTCATCCCCTGGCTTCCACACGGCCACGGGCACGCCCGTGTGTAGGGTCGTGTGGACTAGAAATCTGCTCTTTTGTTAGTTTATGGTTAGGTGCTAAAAGAAAAAATAAAAATAAAAAATGTAAAAATGGGGTTAGTGCTCGGGTTGCCTCCCGATAAGCGCTCGTTTATAGTCTTAAGCTGGACTTTACCTCTCATTCGTATGGTCATGGTGGTTTGAGGAGGTGAAAATCCTTTCTCATGCGATTACTTCGGTTATGGATATATAGTTTAAGTCAAGTAATGTTTACCTCAAAAGTGTCGAATTTAGGATTGCTTACCTCGACTGTGCCGTATAGGAAGACATTAAGTACCTCAAAAGTGATTTCTTCGTTTGCCTTGAGGTCTGAATTGGTGATTCGAGGGTCTTCCTTATTCAACAATACCTGATCCTCTATTTTGATGTGATTTGTTGTTCCTATTAGCTTGTATGGGGTCTCATTCGGTTTCACTTCGTGCGGCTCCTGTTCCTCTCTGATTTGTGTTTCCTGCTCTTTTAGTTTGTCAATCCTAAGGCTTTATTCCTTATGTGTTTCTTCCTTGTTGGCACGCGGTCTAAGATCTAGCTCAGCTAAGTGATTTCGTGATGCTTCCTGTAAAGAAGGTTGAACCAAATGATTATCAATAGAATTAACGTTCGTACCTTTATTACTCGATATCCTAGCTGATTCAAGAGCTTGAAGAGTGATTGTTTCGTTGTCTACACGAAGTGTGAGTTCACCGAATTCTTCCTCTGTGTGGTTTTTCTTTATTGCATTGGGATATGGCACACGAGCTTGGTACTCTGTATTTACCAGGTTTGGTAAATCATGGCTTACCTCAACCTTACCTTCACTTACCACAGGTTCTTGCCTTGGGTCAGATTCTACTAACAATTCACTGTTGTGAGCTTGTACGACTTGGGGCCCATGATTCGGCTCAAGTTTGTTGCCTTGTGGTGTTTCCTATGGTGAAAGTTGAACAATTTGATTATCAACTGAATTTACTTTCTCACCTTCATCACTTGATGTCCTGGTCGAGTCAAAAGCTTGTAGACTGATTGATTCGTCACCTACACGAAGAATGAGTTCTCCTGTACCAACATCAATTTTAGACCTGGCAGTTGCTAGAAAGGGTTTTCCTAAAATTAAAGGAATCGAATTGTCCTCATTCATGTTTAAGACAACAAAATCTACTGGGAATATGAATTTATCAATTTTAATTAGAACATTTTCTATTATACCCCTAGGAATTCTGATAGTTTTATCAGTTAACTGAATGCTCATACTAGTTTGTCTAGGTTTCCCTAGACCTAGTTGTTTAAACATTTTATAAGGCATAACATTGATGCTTGCCCCTAAATCAGCTAAAGCATTATCAATAGATAAACTACCAATTAAACATGGAATTGTAAAACTCCCTGTGTCTTTTTGCTTCTGCGGTAGTCTGTTCTGTAACATTGCTGAGCATGCTGCGTTTAATTCCACGCGGTGCTCCTCGTCTAATTTGCATTTGTTTGTCAAGAGCTGTCTTAAAAATTTCCTCGAGTCTGGCGTCTGAAAAAGAGTTTCAAGAAGAGGTACGTTAATATGTAATTTCTTTAAAAGTTTAAGAAACTTACTGAACTGTTCTTCTGAATCGTCTCTTTTCATCGCTTCGGGATAAGGTATGCGAGGTTGGTACTCTTTGATTACCAGTTTTGGCTTTTCTTGTGTTACCTCTATTTTACCTTCGTCTACCTCTTTGTTTGGTTCGTCTAACCCTTTGCTATCCTAATCGGTGATGGCTTAATTTTGCTCCTTAGGGTTAATTTTCGTGTTACTAGGTAGACGCCCTTGCGGTCATTCTGACATCAGCTTTACAAGTTGTTCGACTGCGTTAGTGACTTCCTTGACTGACTTATTAATTCCCACGATCGGCTCTCGTTGCTTTTGATTGTTCTCTGAGTTTCTTGGTCTGCCGAAAATTTTGTCAGCATCTCTTCAAGGTGCGACTCCTCTTCCTGTTGGTGAGGTGGTTGTTGAAAGTTTGGAGGAAGTTCCGGTCTTTGGCTATTTTGATCATCTCACGAGAAATTGGGATGGTAACTCCAACCTGCATTATAAGTGTTACCATAAAAATTATTTTGAAGTCTAGGACAGTTACCCATATAGTGGACTTGTTCGTTCTCCATGCCATATCCGTAGGGTGGGCACTCAGGATTCGCCACTCCTCCTAGATTCGAGTCATATTGCATTACTGAGTGTACCTGCGAGAAACTATACAAACCACCAATCTTTTTATTCATCATCTCTAGCTGGTTAGACAACCTGGTGACCACGTCGAGGTTGGAGACACTGGCGGCTTTTGTTGGCGTTGTCCTCGTCACTTGCCACTGATAGTTATTTAGTGCCATCTCCTCTAAACTAAAATTACCTGTTAAAGTAGAGAAAAATTAGCAAAGTAAAAATAAAACAAATAAAAAAAATTGCAATAATAAAATAAAAAAATGGCTAAAGTAATAAAAATTAAGCTTTCTTAATATTTTAGTTCCCCGGCAACGGCGCCAAAAACTTGATCGCTGAAATTAGAGCTTTAAAAATTTAAAAAAGAATGATCAAACCTGGAAACTGACTCTGACAACGATTAAAGGCAAGTGTACCTATCGAACAGTAGTATAGCTTAGGCAAGATCGGATTATCGAACCTAAAGAAACTAAAAGTATTAATACTAACTTTCTTTTTATTGTTTAGCCTTAAAATTAGAGTAAAGATTGTCTTTAAACTAAATTGACAAGAACTAAACTAAGGACACAAAGACAAAAAGGATAAATTGGAAAATAACTTGAAGAAAACTCAATTGATCACAACGAGACCCTCAGGAAGAATCCACCTAGACTTCACTCATTATCTAACCCTTAATTATATGATCTCTTTACTTAGCTTGATCCGTAAGACTCCCTAACCTATATTAAACCCTCTCTCGAGGTGAATAACGTCTAACCTTAGGTTAACTAGTGGAACTCTCGTTCGCTTATAATAACCCCCTAGGATAGCAGTAAATCGATCAATGGATCCCATATTAGGTTTCACCCTAATCCGGCAAAATCTCGTAACCCTATCTCTAGGCATTCGATCAATTCCGCTTAATTATGTTAGATCTTCTCTTAGGCAGGGTCTATTCCTCCTCTACCTAAGCACATTAGATTTGGATTAAGCAACATAATTAAGAACAAACTAAGTAATTCATCATATAACTTAAAAATCAAATAACAAGATTCGTCTAGGTTTCATCCCCTTCAGGTATTTGAAGGGTTTAGTTCATTATGAATAAATAAAACATCGCAAGAGAAAAGATAAAACAAAACATAAGAAATTCCTAAAACCCCCTGAAGGAATTGAAGGAGAATTCCGCCGTCTTGAGTATAACTCTGGCTTCTTGGGATGGATCAACTGGCTATCCTCATGTTATTTCCTAACTCTGACTTTCTCGGCTTGGCTCCTTGGCCTAGCTTTTGATGCCTTCGGCTTCTGCCGAACTCCTCTTTCAAGTTGCCCCCTCGGGTGTTTATATAGACTTTGTGATGCCTTACTTGGCCCCTAAGTATCCTAATTCAAGTAGAATTCCTAATAGGGTGTTTGAATAGGCTTTGGGATGTGTTTTTTTGCCTCCAAGTATCCTTTCCCGAATGAAATTGTTCTTTCCAGCGACAGGGACACGGCCATGGCACACGCCCGTGTGAATCGTGGCTAGGCCGTGTTCGGACTTTTAATGAGGCACGGTCGTGTGCTATTTGGGCCAGGCCGTGTCGATTTCTCTCTTGTCCCAATTTGGTCCGTTTTAAGCCCGTTTCTCGTTCTTTTTATCCTTGGGTGCTTTCCTAAGTATAAAATATGAAAAGAAAGGATTAAGAGCACCTTTTTACATAAATCAAAGGATAAATCATCCAAAAGTATGCTAAATGTGAGATTAAAATATGTTACTTTTACGGTTTATCATTAATTCTCCGATTTAGGAGATAGACTTAGTAGTCTCACTACGTCGTTTTAGCATCAAATCGAGAAAGGGCACCCCTCGGTTAGTGTTGGATGACATACCATTGGTGAATTGGTACGATCCATAATTGTTGAGGCCGTTGATTTGAGCTGGGTTCTAATTCGTAAGGCTTTCAAGGAATTAAATCGTGGAAAATGCTTTCAAGTTATTCGCTTTATAAGAGTTAGTTGTCGGACTATTCCAGCAATTAATTAACTACTACGAAAGAATTAGGAGGTTTAAGGTTGTTCCTCGATCTCTATAACCGTCTTATCAATTGGAGGAGAAAATTCATTGTTTAGGATCAGTTTGGAGCTGGTGTTAGAATTACGCCTGAGCCAAGAGTTTTCATTTATTTGTTTTATTTAGATTTAATTTTGTTTTACTTATGTCTATTTCATTTTCATTTTCATTTAATTTCTATTATTTATTTTAGATTTAGATTTAATTTCCTCTTCTTTAATTTTGCAGATTTCTCTAATATTGGTCATAAGAAATCGTAAAATTAATTATTCAAGTCTTTGTGGGATCGACCCTACTTTCTATACTACAAATTTAATTTATTTCTGATTTAGTCATAGGCATTTATTTTTGGTTGGTTCAACATCCATGAACTCAAATGATTGCACTTTTCAACAAAAGATTCAAATTATTTTTAAATTAATTTTCAAAAGCCTTTTTAGTACTTAAGTTTTTATATAATTATTATGAAAACCAATTATTTACATATAAATTTTTAAATATTTTTTTTCAAATGTAAGTGTCTTACGTTTTTTTTTCTCAATTTATCATTTTAGTGACTTTTATAAATATATATTTTCAATCTCAAAGTAAATTATTTTAATATTTTAATCAAATAGTTTGATTTGACTTATTTTTTAAAACATGTGATATGGCATATATAATTGACATTGTTTAATACAGTTGGACAACTATTATACATTTTTCTCCATTTTTATCTTTTCTTTAAAATAATTTTATGTACACTCACTCCATAATTAAAAGAAATTATTATAAAAATCTATATTTAATATGAAAACAGTGAAATAACATAATATAATCGAATAGGTGGTCAAATTGATCAAGTTATCGGTTTGTCGGTCCAATCAATTTAATTAAAAATTTCTTAAAAAATCAAAAATCGAGGTTCAACTGTTTTTTAATCGGTTCAACCAGTTTAACTGTCAATTCAATTGATTTTTTATTCGATTCAATCGATTCGTACTGGTTCCCAATTTAACTGGTTCAAAACCACTTTTCAAACCAATCCCCTAATCCGGTTCAAATAACATTAGAATATACAAGAGTAAAAATAGGAGGTGTATAAATAATGAAAATAATTTTATTTAAATGAAAAAAATTGTATTTGATACGATCTCAGTTGTTGCTGTTCGAGTCGTAATAGTTGCCCGATCGAGAAATTGAGTAAGTCTCGTCTCGTTTTAAAGAAGGCTAGAAGAAGATAGAAAATAGGTTCAACAAAAGGGTTCAAAGATAGTTTAATGGAAAAGACGAATTGGTTTCGGCTAAGGGCTAAGATAGAACCAACAATAAGAGAATTGTTGACCCGTGTCTTATATAGCTCTTAGGTGATTTGATTTTGGGAAATTGATAAGGGAACCTTGACCCGCTATCTAGCAAGATAGGAACCAAAGGTATATTCGAACGCTACACTCGAAAGTGATAAGTTCGGAAACAAGGAATTGATGCCACAAGGCTAAGCTTCATAAGTCAGTCCAGTCCTAAAAAGAACAAAGAGAATTGAATTCTCACAAGAACAAAATAGTTCATCAAATGATCAGAAAGTCCTTACAAAATGTAATGAGCTAAATATTTATAGCCATTATATGAGCTAGCCGAATAGGCATTTTAGTGAGCTGAATGGACAGCAAATAACAGCTTAAGGAAACTGAAATTTCCTTGAAGTTTCCTAGGATGTCCTTTGAAGCTCCCAAGCTGGTGGAATTAAATGTTGAGCTGATCATTCACTTTAGGTTCGGCCAATAGGGAAGAACAAGCTTAATTATGCTGCTTTGATTAGTTGAACAGCCTTGAGTAGCTTAATAGCTTCTTGAGTACTTCAATGACCAATAGGTGTGAAAGGCCGAATATGAGCAGACCCTTAGGTGTGAATGCACATAACCGAATGGCCATTCCATGTGAAAAGAATTTCCAGCAATATGAAAGCTTTCAAGCTGCTTTGGAGAGCTGAACGGTCAGCTTGGAAGAAAGCAAGCATCAGCTCTTTTGGCCATTGGTGTCCACGAAGAGGTGTTGGCCATATCAATCATCAGTTGTCCATGTTCATGCTGTCCCATACATGTACCTAAAAAAATTTTTAATTAAGCAAATTAAATCAGCTTAAGACACCATAAAGTCGGCTGCAGCTAGGACAAATTTAATTAATTAAATTTGGCTAGACATATTAAATAGCAACATGAAATAAATTTGTCCTAGACTTAACACATTAGAAATAACTAATAATTATGTATTAATTAAGACACATTTAAACTGAACTAAAATGTCCAGAATTTTGACACATTAAAACGCAACTAATTATTTGAGCTGAACTTAACTATATTAACTAACTTAATTAAATAGGTAAGTTTATTCCAGCAGCTTAAAATGCATAAAATAAGATGAAATAAAATCAAGCTCAATGAGCTAGAATCAAGCCGAATTGAGCTCCATTGAGCTGGGTCGAGCTAGGTCAGCTTGCAAGAGGTTGCAAACTACACTTGGTGAGCTGGTCCAAGAGTGATCAATGAGTCCGGCCACTTCCTCTCCCCATGCCCGATCAATATAACTTGCAAGGGCTTCTTGGAACTTCTTAGAACGTGACCGAGTAATAGGACCTTGGGGCAGCTCTATGGGATCGACAACAGCTTCCCTAGATAGGATCGCATCAGTATTACTGATGTAGCTTTAATGGGAGAGATTCACAACAATGATGTAAAACTAAATTAATTTTTAAAGATCCAATTATTGAATTTATAGATATAATTGTAATTGACATTCGTGTAAGTTTTTGAATTTGGCTAATATCTCTAATATATCGATCTAAAATACTATATATATAAATATTTATTAAACGGTTGAAAGCTTTTACTTAAACAAATAGTTATAAAATTTTAGTTTACTTCAAATTCGAGAATAAAATATAAAATATGACGATTGAATTATTAAAATATTAATCATTCTAAAAGATATATCGGTATAAGTAGATCACTTCTCAACTCTAGTAATATTTATTTTGTAGTTCAATTTTTACGTACTTTCACTATTGAGTTAATGTAACCGAGTCAAAATCATAACAAACTTAGGTAGAGATTTTTTTTTATCAAACTTAGAAAGTATAGAGATGTGGAATATATTAAGAAAAAGAACAAAAAATGCATATTTCAGAAAGTAGAAGTCTAGAAATTATTAAATTACAACAGAAAGAAAAACGCAAAAGGGATCATCAGTAGAATTTGAGCTTTATTCTTATTATTAATTGCTTTTCCTTGTAGCAGCAATGGCAACTGTTCATTTCAGATCTTTCACCATCAATCTATTCTGGGATGAACAACAAATCCCAAATGGTTGGTAGGTCAGGTGCAAAGGAAAACAGGAAATTTTCTGGCACCAACACCTTTCAAAACTTTTAATTTTTTCTTCATATCATAACTTGCCTTTCTCATACAATGATGTTTTGAAATTGCTTCCTCAATTTCGCTTAACCTTTGGTTTTAACCGCAATTGATCCCTATCCCACAATAATGGGAGTGGTGTAAGATAAAGTATAACAAGTTTCTTTGGGCACTCAAAGTTTGGCAACCATAATAACAGGCTGCCTGTAACTAGGCCCACCTAAATTTCTGAGTATTTTAGATACTATTCTGTATTTCTTTTTTTAAAATTTTGCTCATTAGAGGAATAAATGTTACACACAGGCACAATCGAAACATAAAGGGCTGCAAAAGAAAAAGATACCATTAGCACAAACACCAAAGAACATGATCAAAGACTTTATCACCAACAACAAAAAGTCAAAGACATGTCAAACCACAAACTTACTTGATTCAGATATGTAGCGACTTATTATCACATCATCTATATTCCTATTAATTAAAAATAATTATATTATCTTTTTCCCATATCATATATATAATTAGTAAATAGAAATCATGAATGGTGCGTTAATTTTTAATTGATAGAGACCATAAATAATATTATAAAGATGGTTTATAAAATTAAATTTTCGAATATAACTAGCATACAATTCATTGCTAATTTTATGTATTATTTTTCAATTTTAAGCTATGTTATTGAGATTTTTTTTATGGTATACTCTCATGTTGGTCCAAAATTAAACTGTGGAAGGCTCATTAATGAAGTAATAAAACCAAATCGTTCCCTAAAGAGCATTTTTAACCAGTTAAGTATAAACTATTTACCTTTGTTTAATTCATATCAGTAAAATAGATTATAAATAGTATTAAAATTAAATTAAGTAATAAATATTTATTAAGCTAAAAGCAAAAAGAATTGGTGAAAAAAAAAAAGGCAATTATCGATCTAATTTACATAGAATTATAGTAAAAGGAAAAACACATTTTCCTTTATCTGTTTCAAGAAATGCTAGAATCGTCCTTGGAGGGAAATCAAACGCCTGCAGATTTTGTGTTTTGGCCAATCCTAGTTTGGCTAAACAATTCGCAATTCCGTAGGAATGTATCGCAAGTGAGACAAAATGCTTTGGATTCGTCTAATCAAAGCTGAGTTCGATGCATCGGAAACGCTTCCTTGAATGGCTTTAATAACCTCCAAGCTGCTTGATTGAATTATCACATTGTCATGATCTTTACGTTGGATAAGCTTGTGACCTTCTAAAATGCCCCAAAGTTCTGCATAAAAAATCGAACACTTTCTTATATATTAGTTATACCTAAAGACTCGATCCCCATTCTCATCGCACACTACTCCCCCAGAAGTTGCATTTCCTGAATCCAATTAAACTGCACCATCGGTATTGATAAGAACCCAATTCCCAATTGTCTGTTCTCCAAAAGAAAGTTTGTAGTATCCATTCAGTTCATCACTAAAGGCCAAAAAATATTGTTTGGCTCAGCTATACGATACTTTGACTATCTCACTCGAGCTCCAAGTTCTTTGAAAAATAAAGAAATTACAGTTCTTCCAAATGCGCCAAGTAACCCAAAAAGGTACGCCAATTAGCTCCCTTCATGAATCTTTGTATTGTCTTGCACATTAGAAAGAATTCATTCGTGTAAACTATTAGAGAAAAAATTCGTTAAATAGTGGTTCCTAGTCTTTTAACGCAGCACTCCACTGAGTAGTAAGTTTAGTGGACTAAACAGCTTGTTGTCAATTTTTCTTCATTGCCTCACTCCTCCAATCTTCATTTCAGACCTACAATGAACTCAGAAAAGCACAAATCAATTTAAACTAGAAACAAAAACAAATAAAATAGAATTAATATAAAAAATTATAAAATCTAATAAAAACAAAATTTAGTTTAAAAACTATACTAGAATAGTTATAAACATGTTTTGAAAGAAGAAAGTTTTTGTTATCATTTTCTTTTTCAAGAAACGCTCGTCTTTTGCTAGCTTTGCGTTAGTAGCTTCATCTGGTTTTATTTTCTTTAATGTTTGGGTTGCATGAGATTTGGGATGTCTTGAGCAAAGAGAAAAGAACTTGACATCAGCAGCCCCCTTTAGTGATGAAAGATAAAAAATAGAAGGATGATAAATTTATTGAAAGTTAAATGGAATAGAAAATCTAGAGGCAACTTTCAAAGGCGATAGGGTTACTAAATCAATTAGAATTATTTAATGGGTCACTTACCTTTACACTTTATGAGAGAGTGTAAAGGGAGCTGTGATTACCAATGAGAGAGGAGTGCAAAATCTGGGCTTTTCAATTAATTCATGGCTAGCAAACCTCATCTTCACATTTTATTTTATTCATCACAACTTTTATATCATATACATTTTTTAACTGAAATTTGATGATCAATCACAGGGTAGTAGGGAAAACATATTTCTTTTCTTTTCTTTTTCATTTTCCATGAATAATGTTCATAGGGGAGTACATATGTATATGTTGGAACGAATATCATATTGTTAACTCTGAATCACTGTAAAATTAGGGCCCATTAAAGATTTATTTTTCGATTGGTAACTTTTCTCTTCAATACTGTTTTTCTTAAAATTTAATTTGAAGGTATCAACAAAATTTTTATAAACAAATGAGATACTGATTCTTACAAGTTATACAAGTTTAACTTTGAAAAAATTTAAATTTAATTCAGTAATTATTGAGTTGAGTTTTCAAATTTTTTCGAGTTTTTTATATTTTATATTATTAAATGATGTTATTATCCTTACTATATCTTATTAATTCTAATGTTAATCATTGAGTTACAACTTGAATATAAAAATTAACAAATCTTTTGCCTATTTCACTCCCTTTGTTGTCTTTGCACAACAACAGCAGTTTCAGTCCCTTGAAGCTTTGGATGAAAAGCCTCAAAATTTTCATTTTAATCCTCAGGTGATGATGAACCAAAATCAAGCTATGTTCATGCCACTTTCACCGCCGCCACCGAAGAGACTTAACTCTGGCTCAACTACACCAATTGGAATGGCAAACCAGCAGCTTCAGCAGGCAATAATCGACCAATTAATCCAGGCGGCAGAGCTGATCGAAACCCAGAATCCGGTTCTCGTGCAGGGGATTTTGGCGCGGCTCAATCACCAGCTCTTTCCTGTTAGGAACCCCTTTTTAAGGGCTGCTTTCTACTTCAAGGAGGTGTTACAGTTACTCCTTCAGTTGAACACTACGAAACACAACGGCTCTGAGACCTCTCCAATCGTTCAATTTGCCAATTTTACTTGTAACCAAGCACTTGTTGAGGTTTTTGAAGGGTGTAGTAGCATTCACATTATTGATTTCGACATTGGGTATGGAGGGCAATGGGCCTCTTTGATGCAGGAACTTGTTTGGAGAAATGGTGGTGCTCCTTTGAAAATCACTGTCTTTGCTTCTCTATCCAGTCATGACGATGAGCTAGAACTTAGTTTCACTCAGGATAATCTTTAGCACTTTGCTAGTGAAATCAACATCGATTTTGGTCTCAAAATAATGAGACTCGAGTCCCTGCATTCGAGTTCATGGTTGTTGCCTCGTCACTTACATGAAAATGAAGCCATTGCAGTTAATCTCTCAATTGGTTCATTTTCTAATTACCCTTCAACACTCCATCTAGTCCTTGGTTTTTTAAAGCAACTGTCACCCAAAATTGTGTTTTGTTTAGACAGAATGGATGCCTCATTTCCTTATCATATAATTCATGCCCTCCAATCTTATACCGGCATCCTTGAATCCCTTGTTGCTGTGAATATGAATCTTGATGCCTTGCAAAAGATTGAAAGGTTGTTGCTTCAACCTGATATTAAAAGGATTGTCTTGGGCCGACATCGGTCCCTGGAAAGAACACCCCCTTGGAGGACAATGTTTCTACACTATGGATTCTCTCCATTTAGTTTCAGTAACTTAACGGAGTCTCAAGCCGAGTGTTTTATACAGCAGACTCCGGTTAAGGGTTTCCATGTGCAGAAAAGGCAGCCTTCACTTGTTCTTTGGTGGCAGAGGAGAGTGCTAATTGCTGCTTCAGCTTGGAGTTGCCGAGTGAGTAGTGCAGTTTCTTTGATATTGGTTCAATCAGTTCAACTTTGCTACCAACGTGCTTCATAACTTGCAACATTTAGTTCAGCCTCTGGTCCATGTATTAACAAAAGCTTAATCTATGCTTTGTTGTATTTTTCATCATGTACATTGGGGTGGATGCAAATAAATGGCATAATGTATTATGATATTATATGCATGCCAATATCAATATTAGTAATGATATGAATTTGCTGCTGTTTGCTTAAATAAGTTGTTTTAATACCTCCCTTAATAAGATCACATGACATGGGTGTTTTACAATTCAACCTCACGACGAGACTTAAATTTAAGCGTTCAACATTAGGGTCTCAAACTTCCTAGTACAATTAATGTTTTCCTTTATTTAATTTTATGGGACACCCCATAAATTCTTTACTAGAGTTTAATGTTGAAGTTGTAGTGCAGCCAAGGAAGGTGACTCATTTGTCTCAACTCAAATGCTGCAATGTTGGGGACATTGAAACTGAAAATGTGACAAATCGTGGACCAGGGACAATGAATGATCCTGATCGTATGTTAATGCATTGCAAGACTGGCATTGATGATGTCAGTCCAACGATCTATGGACAAAAATGAGGTCCCCTGGTTTGCCTATGAAGACAGTATGAGGGTTTTTTACTGAAAAAATATATATAAAAAATCAAAATGTTATGTTGCTAAAATTAAGTACCAAGATGGTACATTTAGATGGGTGGAGGGTGGTGCATAGGCGGCACCACCCTCATTTGCTGACGGAAAACAGTAAAAAATAAAATAAAATAAAATAATAGTGACATGATGGGACAGGACACAGGTCGCTCCTATGGAAGAGGCAGCACTGGTGGAGGAGCTAGCAGAGGCGACACCACTTTGGCAGTGGATGGGATGGCTGCATGCTGAGTTCGTTTGTTTTTTGTGTGTTTGGGGACCTTATAATGGTCCCCAATTTCATTTGCTGCTGGTGAGTGAAGGAGAGGAAAGGGAAGGGGAAGAAAAGAAGAGAAGAAGAAGAAGGAGAAGGGGAGGGAGGGAAAGGAAGGGAAAAAGAGAAGGAAAAAAAATAGAAAAGAAAATGTATTTTTTTTTGTTATAAATTAATGGATTAATGTTAATTTAATTTGTTTTTGTTGTTATTATTGTTGATTTAATTCGGATTTAATTTTTTAAATTATTTTTGTAAGGTATTATTTGGTTAAAAAGAGTTATTAAGGTATGTTTGTATTTATTTTATATTTTTATTCATTCATAATTTATTTTTAATTTAATGTTTATTGAAGTAAAAAAGCATATTTATGTTATATACAAAGAATGTTTTATTATTTTATGTAATTTATTTGTTATGTGTGTTTTAGGTTGATTAGATATATTTTTTATGAAATTTATTTGGCATGTTATTATTTTGATTATTTTAATATTTTTTTATGTAGGTAAAATATGAGACCATTGATATAGAATTTGAAATTTATGAGATAAATTAGGAATTAGTTTATATGTTCTAATTTTTTAAGATTTTATAATTGAGAATAAGAGTTTATGTTTTTAAATTTTATTTTATATTTTTTATAAATATTAAAAATGAAATTTCTTTTGAACTTCTATGAAAAAAATTATATTTTTTGACAATAATTAAGTTGGCGTGTTATTATATATATATATATATATATATATATTATATTTTAAATAAAAATGTTTACTTATTATCATTTTAAAATAATAATAATAATATTCGAATTTATTATGTATCGTTTATGTTATGTTTATGTTATATTTTTTTATTGGCATGTTATTTTTAGTATTTTAATAAAAAATTATTTATTATCATTTTAAAATAATAATAAAAATATTCGTATTTATTATATATTGTTTATGTTAAGTTTTTTTTATTGGCATATTATTTTTAGTATTTTAATATAAAATTTTTGTTTTTTATGTAGGTAAAAGATTAAACTATTGAGATAGAACTTCTGAATGGGACGATTGAGTTGGAGTTTGAGTTGAAATTTATATATATATTTATTTGTTAATGTAGTATAGCAAAAAATATGATGTGGAAAAAACTGTTTGGGGTTTTTTTTTTGTAATTAAAAGCAATATATAAAATTTAGGTATTTTAATAAATATTTAAAATTCATTAAACTTTGAAATTAATAACCGAAATTTTTATGAAATTGCAGGTATCGCAATGGCTCCATTGATTAAGAACGATGGTTACATATCAAACACAGTTAATAATATGGTAATATATTGTTATTTGTTAATCACGGGTTCACTTTAAAAAAGATCTACGTAATTTATGGAAATAAATTATGTTATTATAACTATTTTCTATAATTTACCACTGTCAGGGCCTGTACCACGCATTAAGGGGTCGGGTGAATGGTTTAGGATATTCCCCGGATGAACGAATGATGCCATACTTGGAGTTAGCTAGATTCGGGTCAGCAGCATTGATCCGGACGTTTGATTTGCGGTACGATTTAATATCTGCATTGGTCAAGCGTTGGCGCCCGGAGACCCACACTTTTCATTTGTCGTGTGGGGAGTGCACTGTCACTCCGAAGGATGTTGCATTGCAACTTGGGCTCCCAATCGATGGGAGTGCGGTAATGGGCGTAAGTGCGATAGCTGAGCTGGCTACCTTTTATTATAGCCTACTAGGAGTCTCGCCCATCGATGCTAAGTCCAATTTTAAGGGTTTGAAATTTTCATGGCTGAAAGCCGATTTTGAACATTTATCAATTAATGTCACTGAGCATGAGGTGATGTGCGCAGCTCGAGCATACATTATGCATATTATAGGGGGTGTACTGATGCTCGATGCGAACAAAAATAGGTTCATTTGATATATTTACCCCCTATTAGCTGATTTACAGAATGTTTGCTCGTATAGTTGGGGTTTTGCGGTTCTGGCTATGTTGTATCGTGAGTTTTGTTGGACAACAAAACCTGATGCCGTAGACATAGATGGATGCCTTGTATTGCTGCAGTCATGGGCTCTTTATCGGATGTCATTCTTAGCATCGGTTAGACACCAACCATACGTATTTCCACTAGTGAACAGGTGATAAAATTTAGCTTATTATTAATTGATAATTTTTTTATAATGATACTATTCTAACGATACTATATTTACTTGAAATTTGTTTTCATAAATGGAGTTTTTATCTGGGTATCGGGAGGTCTACACTGTCCTGATATATCGTCTGATGATTGAACAACATGCTGGGGAAGGGGTAAGCTTATTTGGATGCCGTATCGGAGACCAGAAATTGTGGCTGTTATACCCTTGTCTGCCCACATTCATTCTCACCTGTGGTGCATTAAGACACCAATTATCAATTTCTACACAGTCGACTAGTATAACAGGGATTGAGTACTCCGACAGTTTGGTTGCATCTAGTATATCCCAGATCCGCCAATGCAGGTGGGGAAGATTCACTTGATCAACAAGAGAGGAAAACATGGAAATAATTGGGCAGTTGTGCACTGGATTTGCCGAGTCAGGGCCCAAGCCTGAGCCCGAGCCCGAGCCATAGCTAGAGGCCGAGCCTGAGCGATCATATACACATTCGACTGATAGTTCTTATCATCTGGATTTGCCTGTCAATGACTATTTCCCAGGCTCGCCAGGATACGGATACCATTCCTAGTTTGATATCTTTGGGTCATATCCATCGTAGTATAGCACTCTTCCCGGCCCGTATCCAGCGCAGTACAACACTCCTCCCAGCCCATATCTACCGCAGTATGGCACTCCTCATGGGTCGTATCCACCGCAGTATGACACTCTTCCTAGGTCGTATCCACCGCAGTATGACACTCCTCCCGACTCAAGTTCATCGATGGCGTTCGTGGCATATGATTTTTCTTCCATGTTTAGCACACCCTCACCTGTGACTGAAGAGGATGTTGATCGCCGCAATCACCCACAACGTGAATGTCGACCCTCGTAGAAATATACCCATTGGACTACATCATCAAACCATCAATTTTAGGGGTTTCTTGCGATTTTGATATTACAATGTTTGTACTTTTTTATTCTAAAAAAATATAAATCAAGAAAAAGACAATCTTTGTATATATTTAATTAGATTAATTGAAACTTTAAAAATTGGAACAAAATTTGTGGTCACAAATTAGATTAATTGCAACATTACAACATTAAAACACTAAAACTTGTAACAAACTTAGTTTTGTAATATAAATTAAATACATTACAACAATAATCTAATTGGAACAAACTTTTTAATATAAATTTTGTTATATAAATTAAATACATTAAAACATTAATTTAATTGGAACAAACTTTGTAATATGATTTTTTTATATAAATTAAATACATTACAACATTAAAAATTGGAACAAACTTTGTAATATAAAATTACATAAGCTTTCCTATCCAATCGTGACGATTGTCCAACATGATAGTTTCGCTGCAGGCATTTACTCCGATTATGACCAGCTAATCTACATAATCCACAACGCTTACTGTCGGATTTCTCCCTAACGTCCATTTCATTACGGATTCTTGATGATTGTGGACAACCTTTTGGATTCCTACGCAAACCAATGTCTGGACAAGCTTGAAAGTCGTCGGAGGCACCTCCCACATAGACAAATCAGGCAGGATGGGGAACTCATTCTCCCAGACACGCAACGTGCACTCGAGTGTGTACAGATCATCGAAAAATTGTTCAACATTGAGTGATACATTAGCACACGTTGCAACGACATGCGCACATGGATAATGAAGTGTTTGGAACCTCCTACAATCGCACCTTCTGTTCCAAAGATCAACTCCATAAGACCTAGATGGTATACCGGGTCGACGACCGATGGTCTCCATAACTCAAAACGTTTCAAGATGTTGTGAATATACTTCTACATTCATCGACCTCGCCATCCAACGGTTTGCAACCATTGCATCCCTGACATCTTCGACAAACACGTGTCCTACCTCTATCTGGTTGACTTGTTGCTAACCCATTCTTGGCATCAAGGTAGCCAACCTGTAGAATGTAGCCGAGAAGACAGATGAAATCAGAAGATGTTGTGTTTTTAATAACACAGCGTTGATCCCCTCCACTAAGTTTGTGGTCATTTGACCATAACGAAAGCCCTCGTCAAAACTTTGAGCCCATTGCCACGACTCCATGGTATCAAACCACTGTCAGAAAGATGTGTTCGTTTGACATCCATGTCACTCTCAAGTCAAGTCATTCTTTGGCGAAAAATATATGGCTCTAGCTCATGCGCTGTATATGTATTAAGAAAAGATAAGTTACAGTATTTCACTAAAACATGGATGCTTATATTGAAAAGATAAGGTTATCCTTTACCCATTTTCACAACTTGTCTCCGCCAGTCTACATTCTTATAATCTCGATGGAAGTTAGCCGCGATGTGCTGGATGTAGTAAACGGATCTTCATGATACACCGGAACGCCTAATGGCGGCAATTAATCCTTTCCCTCTATCAAAGATGATGCAAATATTATTGTTGCTAATAACATACCTCCGCAGGTTGGTAAAGAAGATTTCTCATGATTCTATGTTCTCCGTATCTACGATGGAAAATGCAATCAGGAGCACGTTCTTGTTGCCGTCTTGAGCAACCGCAAGAAGTAGGATCTGTGTATATTTTCCATATAGCCAGGTCCCATCTACTTGCACAAACGGCTTGCAGTGGGGAAATGCGCGCACACATGGATCAAACGTCCAGACATCCGATGGAAAATTCTTTTTCCCGATTATAGTTGGTCATCCGAGCTGTAATAAGGTTGTGTCTATAAGTCAATGACAGTCCTCGGTACGTGCTCTCGCATAACGGCTATCCATCCCTGTAGCTCGTTATACGACGCATCGAAATCCCCATACAATTGCTCCATTGACATCTGTTTAGCTATCCATGCCTTTCTATTTGATACTCGATACTGGAATCGTGCCTACATTTCGACAATTAGTACCGAAACTGTAATGATCGACATGTCCTTCACCATTGGCATGATACACGTACAGATAGTTTTGGAATCAAGTTTTCGATAATCTTCTTTCATACGTGTTGATGTGTATGTGTGAGGCCCAACAAATTTTCGTATCTCCCACATCTGCGAATTTTGAATAAATGCAGCTCGTACTCGCCAATTGCAGCCTTCCGCCGACTTCCAACACTCCCCAATATATAATGTCGGTTTAGACACTGTGACTTTGTAGTCCACTGATATATTCATGCTATACCACTTAATAGCAAATACACACTCTTCCTTACTTTCGAATCTCTGGCCAACAAACAACTCTTCAGGATCGGAATTTATGGCCAGCCAGTGAGCAGGAAGTATTTCAGGGTACTCCGGGAGCTCGGCTACGTGCACCGCGTCGGGGTCTATGAGTGACATGTGTGGCCCAGGATTATTGTGTATCGCAATACGTCGAATCTGGTTCCCGACTAAAGACGCGTTAATGTTTCCATCATCATTCACGTCTTCGTCGTCAATATCATCGAGGACCTCGTACACATCGGGATCACTATCACTATCGACCTCTTGATCACAAGGTTCATTACTATCGTATCCATAATCACCAACCACATCAACATCGAGTGTAACATTAAGATCGATATCAATCCCGTATATAGTCGATTCATTATCAGCGTACGATATTGGAGCCACCATGCACGGTTCTTAAGCTTTATGTTCTTCACCATATGCAGTTAGATCTTCATTTTACTCAATACCGGCTAACTCAACAAATAAGTGAATCGGTGCATTTTTGTCAGTCTGATTCCCACAGTAAAAAGCGACTATTTCGGTGAATTTAATGGGATCTGTCGAAACTGGAAACTTGTAGAAAAGTTTCGAGACCCTTCTCCCACAACGTCTAACAGTTTTTGCGTTAATTCTTCCCTTCATATCATCCAACGAGACATTTCTATTAAATCTCATTGCTATTTGTTGCCGACATTCAAATATACATCCAATAGTTGTTGTCAAGATGATTCTATCGAAATAAACGCATACAAAAAACTGATTATCATCTTCAATACTCAATCTGTTAAATAATTAACAAAAAAAATCTCAAAACAATTTCGAACAGCATAAAAATACTTACTTAAAAATTTAATGAATAATAATAGTTCATTTCTAACAATATCAAATTTATTGTCATTTCTAACAATATTTATGCCAAAAATATTTTCAAATTTTATCTATTTTTCTTGTTTTTATCACTAACTAACAATTATTTTATAATAGTTACTAACATAAAAACTTTCAAATATATTAAAATTTTTTACAAGATAACATTCTCAATAATCTAAACACAAAACTTACTAACAAATCACAATAAACAAAATAACTTTAAAACAAAACATAAAAATAACACAAAACAAACTATATAATACTAACAATTTTTTTCTTATCATAATCTATTATATTTGAAAATAACAATAAAGAAATTACATTTTCTTTCTTCTCTTTTCTTTCTTCTCTTCTCCCTCTCTTGTAAATTTTTCTTTCTGCTATTTTTTTTCCAAACTGATACGAGCCGGATGGGGGAGTGGGGGGAAAAATATACTAGGTGTGTCGCCTATCTGATACCCTCCACTACTAAAATAATTTTTTTTACTGTATAGTGTCACCATTATTTTATTTTATTTTATTTTATTGTTGTTTTCCATCAGAAAATGAGGGTGGTGCCACCTATGCAACACCCTCCACCCATCTAAATGTAACATTTTGGTACTTAATTTTAGCAACATACCATTTTAGTTTTTTTAATTATATTTTTCAATAAAAAACCCACAGTATGAAGAACATGGAAAAATGTCCAGTTTCAAATCACCTACAGACTACGCTACTGAAGTGTCTTTATCAACTAATGCATCGATTGAATCCCTGAAAATGATTTTTGGAAAATATTTTCTATATTTGTTTTATTTTTGTTTCATAAAAAATAGTATGATCAATAGAGAAATGAGTTAGAGGTAAAGGAAAATAAGCCTTTTTTCTTCTAATTATTCTCCAAAAAAGAGCTCCTTTATAAGCGATTTTATTTTTATATAAAAATTAACTTTCAATTTTAATATTATTATATGAATAATAAAATTTTTATTTTTTAAAATAGTTAAAATTAATAAAATATTATCATTTTCAATATTAAACATACATAGTTAATTATCTATATCTAAACATATAATGAATTATTAATATAATTTATTATTTTAATAAATTATTTAATATTTCAATTTTATTTTAATAATAAATTTTAAAAATAATAATTTCAAATAATATTCTTCATAAAAATATTTCAATATTAATATTTTAATAATAAATATTATTACAACTATAAATATATTAAGAATAAGTGTTTTGTAGTATAAAAGTTAAAATATGTCGTAGATCTATGTACTCTTCACATATTTGGAATTTTGTGTCTGTATTTTTATTTTCAAGAATTTAGTCCCTCTACTTTTCAGATTTGAAAGTCAAGTCCAGTTGTTAACATTGTAAATTTTGTTGATGTCACATTTTAAATAAAAAATATTCAGTATTCATGTAACTAAAAAATGACATTATAATTAGCATGAATTTAACAAACTATTTTTAATAATATTAACAACTGAACCTAAATTTTGATATCTTAAAAATAGGACTAACCCAAAAATAAAAGTACATAGACTAAAATTCAAATTTACGAAGAGTACAATGACTTATGACATATTTACACTACAGCAAAACAGACTTTTAGCGGCGTTTTTAGTGGCGTTTTAGAGAAAAACGCCGCAAATATTATACATTAGAGGCGTTTGAAGGAAAACACCGCCAAAAAATGAGCAATAGCGGCGTTTATTTACAAAACGCCACTAAAAAGGATATCTAGCGGTGTTTTTTCGTAAAACGCCGCTAAAAGTCTGAGAATTAGCGGCGCTTTTAGAAAAACGCCGCTAAAAGTCTGAGCATTAGCGGCGCTTTTGGAAAAACGCCGCTAAAAGTCTGAGCATTCGCGGCGCTTTTGTAAAAAGGCCGCTAAAAGTCTGAACATTAGCGGCGCTTATGGAAAAACGCCGCTAAAAGCCTGAACATTAGCGGCGCTTATGGAAAAACGCCGCTAAAAGTCTGAACATTAGCGTCGCTTATGGAAAAACACCACTAAAAGTCTGAGCATACGCGGCGCTTTTGGAAAAACGCCCCTAAAAGTCTGAGAATTAGCGGCGCTTTTAGAAAAACGCCGCAAATAATTTTAAAGATTTTTTGGATATATATGACTGATTATTTTTAAATTTATATATTAAATAATTTCTTATATAATTGTAAAAGAGATAACATTAATTTATACATTAAAATTATGATTCTAGTTTAAATTGTTTAAGAGAAAAATATTTGTTAAAAATTAAAAAAATTAAATTATTTCTTATATAATCGTAAAAGAGATAGTATTAATTTTAAAATATTGAATTAATTCTCATGATTGTTCAGGGTTTATGGTTTGGCATATATAGTTTAGGGTGTAAGGTTTAGGAGTTACTATTTTAATGTTTAGGTATTATGGTTTATGATTTACGGTTTAAGGTTTAAGGGGGATGTGTTAGGGTTTGATGGGTTAAAAGTTTGGGTTAATGGGTTTAAAAGTAAATGGTTAAGGGTTTGGGGTTAATATGTTAAGGGTTAGGGGTTAGGGGTTAGGGTTTTATTGTTTATAATTTAGGGTTTACGGGATAGATGACAGGGGTTATGGGTTTAGATTAAATTGGTGTCTTTTAATTTATATATTAAATAATTTCTTATATAATTGTAAGAGAGATAACATTAATTTTAATACATTAAAATTATGATCCTAGTTTAAATTATTTAAGAGAAAAAAATTTGTTAAAAAAGAAAACAAAATATTAAATAATTTCTTATATAATCGTAAAAGAGATAGTATTAATTTTAAAATATTGAATTAATTCTCATGATAATTTGGGGTTTATGGTTTAATTTAGGGTATATAGTTTATGGATTAATGTTTATAGTTTAGGGTTTAAGGTTTAGGATTTAAGATTAAGGGTTAGGTTAGGGTTTAGGCTGGGTTATTATAGTTTAGTTTTTATTATTTTAGAGTTATAGGGTTTTGGGTTTAGTGCTTAAATTAGGATTTAGGGTTTAGGGTTTAGGATTTAAGAGTAAGGCCGGTTAGTTTAGGGTTTAGGTCGGGTTTATAGTTTAATTTTTAGTATTTTAGATTTATGTGATTTAGGGCTTACTGCTTAAACCATATCGAATAATAAATAGAGTCTTAGTGTTTAGGGATTTAAGTATTAGGGATCTTGATAAAATAGATAAAAATCATATTATTTTAGGGTTTAGGGTTTATAAAATAGATAAAAATTATATTATTTTAGGGTTTAGGGATTAGATTATTATTTCTTTAATTACTTCTGCAACTTGTAATATATATATATATATATATATATATGAGTTGCGGTTAATTTAGGGTTTAAGGTGTATAATTTAGGGTTTTCTGGTATGTGTTCATATATAATTCTGAGATGTATCGCTATCCAAATTTATGTGTAAAAATTTAAACAACAACTAATACGGACTATACTTTAAAAGAATAATGTTGATGAAAAAAGAAAGAAAAAAGAAACCCTTTCAAAAATATACTAGACCATGCCATACCCATATATTAATTTAATTCGTAAAAGAATTGATCATGGTAATTAAATTATGACTTTCAATATTTATACTTTTTTTATCAATTTGAATATTCTTATTTTAAAAACCAAAACCTTCCACTTTTTAAAAAATTTTAAATCACATTTTTAATAGGAATGTAATTATAAAATTAATTTTTTTAATGATATTGACGTGAAAATGTTACAAGGTAATTCACATGACATGATACTATTTTTTTAAATATTTAATTTAAAAATATAAAGATCTTCAAAATAATTTAAATATTAAAATTAAAAAACTTAAAAATTTAAATAATAATATTTTAATACATATTTGAGTTAAAAAGTTTAATATTCAAAAAATAAAAAATTTCAAAAAATTAACGGATATGAGCACAAAAATTTTGAAAGAAAAAATAGAAAAAATATGTAAAAATGGAAAAACTAAAATTGATCAATAGTGGCGTTTTTACCTAAAAGCGCCGCAAATATATATCGGTTTAGTGGCGTTTTTGCCCTTAAACGCCGCAAATATGTTACAAAACACGGTCGTTTTATCTTATCGCAGTTTTAGTGGCATTTTTTTAAAAACGCCGCAAATAATTTTATATCGGTTTAGTGGCGTTTTTGCCCAAAAACGCCGCAAATATGTTACAAAACACGGTCGTTTTATCTTATCGCAGTTTTAGTGGCGTTTTTTTAAAAACGCCGCAAATAATTTTATATCGATTTAGTGGCGTTTGTACCAAAAAACGCCGCAAATATGTTACAAAACACTGTCATTTTATCTTATCGCAGTTTTAGTGGCGTTTTTAAAAAAACACCGCAAATAATTTTATATCGGTTTAGTGGCGTTTTTACCAAAAAACGCCGCAAATATGTTACAAAACACTGCTGTTTTATCTTATCGCAGTTTTAGTGGCATTTTTAAAAAAACGCCGCAAATAATTTTATATCGGTTTAGTGGCGTTTTTACCAAAAAACGCCGCAAATATGTTGCAAAACACTACCGTTTTATCTTATCGCAGTTTTAGTGGCGTTTGTTTCAAAAACGCTGCAAATATGTTACATGAGTTTGTAAAACTCTGCCATTTTTATTAGTGGCGCTTTAATAAATGCCACAAAATTTAAATAGCCTAAACCTCACCGTTTTAATTAGCCATTGCCTTTCTTTTCTTTCCCTCTTCGGTCGATTCCCCCAAATTCTAATCCCTAACAGCCAATTCTTTCTCCCCTTCTCCACTCCAACACCCACCGGCCAGCACCGTATCTTTTACCCGTCTGCACCAATCCACTGGCATTAGTTGCCGGATTTGTGAAAACCGACAAGGAATTTCTCAATAGAGGCATGGAATTTGTTTTCCAATTGTTTTATTCTCTAATTGTTTTTATTTTGATCACCCAAATACTTACAGCTTCCACATTCTTCTTCTTCCTTTGCTCCCTAGTTCCAGCTGCAGTCTCTTTCCCATAATAATGGGTTTCGCCTGGTTTCTGAAGACAGTCAATCTGTTTATCAGGTACTGTACCAAGTACTATCAAATATTTCATTTTCTAAATTCTTGCTTTCTTTTTTCTTTCATTTTTCTGATGTTCATGTAATGTTTGCTTTGTTTTCTCTACTTGTCTGAGAATATCGAGAAGGATTACATGAGAAGCCTCATTAACTCTATGATTTTGTTTACAAAACTAAATGCACTGTTTTTGAATGATTAGAAGTTAAAATTTCATCTTTTGTGGAAAACAAGTAGTTTGGTTTTAGGATTTTATATTATGTTGAATTGTTTTAGATTTGAACTGTTTTAGAATTTTATATTTTGTGAATTTTTTTTTGCTTTTGCTTCTGGTTGTGCTATGTTTGGATGCCTAGAAAATGAGGGAAAGGAGGTAGATTAGGAGATGTTGAAATGCGGAAACCCTTCTATGGTTCATATATTTCGTGAGGTAGAAAATTTCTGGAAATTTCTCATGCCTCGTTCAAAGTTTTGTTTTTTTAAGTGAGATTGTTCAAAGGGAGCAGAGAACAGAAGGCTCTGCTGAACTGTAGTCCAGTAGTAATATCTGGTTTATCTCTCCGCTTTAATGTAATGATTGAGGAAGTTTTAGTAATAGGCAAAGGAACCACTTCATTTTCATGTATTTCCAAGCTCCAATTGTATTAATGTTTGCTTCTGAAGGTTAATTCAAATAATGCTTTGTTATAGTGCTGTTGAATTAAATTATAGTATGAAAAATCAAGAATTTTTAACTTAAAATGTCTATTAATGTTTTAGATGAGAGAAATTTAGCTAAATGGAGGCCATGTCTTTGTCAAGTTCTGTTAATTCCTTTAACTCTAAACTGATTGGATGAGAAATGACTTAATATTGTTTTCCACTAAATAATCAGTCATTAATGGGGATTCATTTTCTTCAACTTCAGCAGAAAATTGGTTTTTAGAGATCTATTATGGAGGGTAAGAAATGGCTTATGGTCCTTTGTCTAAGAAAAAAAAAACCCAGAACACTGACATTTGTAGTAATAAGAATTTGTTTTCATGCACTTTCTTTGCTAACTAGTAGGGTCCATTGCTTGTTTCATTTATTATTATTGTTATTACTCTGTTTACAGAATGGCTTTGTAATGCATTGATGATAATGACTTATTTTAGACATTATTGTTGAATTAGCTAGTTATTCTGCCTTTTTCTGGCATATTCATTAGCAACGTTTAGTTACTTTGGACATTTAATGAACTTTTCTTAGAGAGTTTCTATCATTTTCTAATGTTACGTGTGAAAGGAGAGAACTTGATTAGGAAGCTTGTTGTTATTGATGTAAGGCCTAATAATCCCACTAAGTTGTTTGTGGGAGCTCTTTCCAAGCAATTACCGCATTTTTATTGTGATTTTTAAATCACAACTTACAGACGATCCGGCCAAAGGCCTGAAGTAGCTTCTATTAGTTCTAATTCTTATTTTTTATTTAATGTTTTTGTATCTTTTTCCAAGTTATTTTGGAAATATCTATTTTGCTCCAAGCTCCAAAATAGAAGAAGGTCCTTTGCCAATTCCTCCTGCACTGTTCTATTTCTTGCTTCTCCTTTCCAGTACCAGTGTGACATTACACTTTCATTGTTATAAGGTAGAAGTTATGTAAATCAAAACCACTTAGATTTTGTGCCATAAAAGATTATGGAAAGAGTTTCATTAATGGCACTAATTAAGGACATTCTAGATATTTATAATTGATCCATTGGTTTACTTTTCTCTGGATTTTGTTGTAAGATGACTAATGAAATATAAATTCTGACAACTATTTCCTTCTATTTTAGTTAACTTCCATATTTTGGTGATTGAGTACGTCACAGTTGGTAGAGAACTCGAGTTCTTTATTTATTGCTTTTAAAGTAATATTCTCTCTTATAAGCTTATGAGCTAACAGATACGTGTATAAATGGGCTAACCCGCAGGGTTGTTGTCTACTTGTCTGTAGTGGGACTGATTAGGAGCGGACCCAATCAAATTACGATAACAATTGTTGAAGGAAACGAAACTGCACGGAAACTTCTTCGCCTGTGGATTTATACGGCTGGGTAGCGGCTTTATCTTTTCATCTGAGGTCAGTTGATTGAGTTGGAATTATTTCAACTGATTTTAGTTTCCAAACTGATTTTTCTACATGCTGGACCCTTGTTATAGATACGTACTTCTGGTATGTCAATTTTTGTGGCATTGGTTTGAACTTAAGTTGTATGTTTTTGGGGTAGGAATGGTGCATTTTTTTGCCTAAAATTTTGGATATCTGGAATGAGGTATTATATTGGATCTCATAGTAAGTATCAGTACTCCTACTCCTAAGTACTGCTAGTTGTGAAGTTGGTAGCCAAAATTTTGAAGTAGGAGTGACTCGTATTGATACATGGCTTACAAAATATCAATATATATATATATTTATAAGTATATGTACATCGTTGATTTATCTCAAAACAAGAAAATATTGAAGAAAACATTTAATATACATTTTTAAAAGAATTATATTTTAAATCAATAATCCAATAATTAATTAATTAAAAATATATTATAATTTATTTCAAAATTAAAATTATTTCAAAGTAATTGTATTTATTTTTAATAAATGTTTTATAACATAAAAAAACAATTTTTAAAGAATATTTACATTTATATGGCTTTTTGGTTTATTACTCATTACTAATTTTTTATATTAGTAATGTTTGATTTTAATATTTAATAATTTCAATGTTTTCCAAAATGGTTTTATTATAAAAAATAAATTATTTTTTCAATATTTTCAATATTTTCAGCCAACCTCAAACGAAAAATTAAAACCAATTAATATTTAAAAAAAAACCTCAACTGATTCTTGATTTGAAATTTTAATTTAACTTACATAATTCATAATACATAACTTACATAAAATTATTTAACTTACATAATACATAACTTACATAACTTACATAGCTTTCATCAAATTATTTACCTTACATAACTTACTTAATTTTAAGATCAAATTTCATAACTTACATAATTTTAAGGTCAAACTTCATAACTTACATAATTTTAAGATCAAACTTCATAACTTACATAATTTTAAGATCAAACTTCATAACTTACATAATTTACATAACTTATAAATTAACAATTTAGCCCTGTAATTTATTGTCAACTTTAGACTTCAACAACTACGAAATGGATAGGAGTTGGTACGTTGTACTTCGAAACACCCCTAGAGACTTCTTCGACATTGGCAGTGGAAGTAGAGATGACATAGTCGAAAGATCAGAAACATTGTCTTTTCCAGAACAAAACTTAAATGAAAATATCCCTAGTACTAGTCAATAATTTCAATGGGTTCGTCAGGATGTGGACGAAGATATTTACGAAATATGATTTAGTAAGATTTTACGATTTATTATTTATATGAAATATTATAATTTTAATGTTGGGCATGTTATATAATTTAACTATTTTAAATGTCCTATTATTGTTGTTATTTGTTACTAAAATTTTGAACTATTTTATGTGTATTGCAGGAAAAATGCCTAGAAGACGATTACGAGATTTAAATATTGTCCACGATACTCCAAATCCAGAAGAAGCAAATAGTGAACAACAAACAGTTGTTGGATCTTCTAGTCTGTCGGACATAGATGACGAGCCTGGAGAATTTGAAAGTAATGTTAAGTTTATTTTACATGCATGTTGAATTTTATTATTGATTCATTTTTCAATTTTAATATAATAATATATCATTTTTCAACTGAAGGTGGTGGGACGCGCAAAGGTCGGGGACGTACATTACTTAAAGATTTATACGACTTAGAGCCTACCGATCGTGTTAAAGTAAGGAGAAACAATCATGGCCAGCCTATTGGATCTGAAGCTCGACTGTTAGCAGGCTATTTGGGCATTATAGCACGAAATGCCAATATGTTGCCCATTAACTACGAATCATGGCATCACATGCCTGATGCCAACAAAAATCAGGCTCTCGATAATATTAAGGTAACAAAACATGAATGTAATTTATAATACTTTAATTTAATTTTCATTTATATTAACTTTTTAAACTTTTTTTCTTCAGAGTAAATTTACTTTAGAGGTCTCTGATGACTATGTTAAGAAGACATTGGGTAAAAAATAGAGAGACAATAAAAGCATGCTCAAAAAACAATATTTTAAGAAAGACATAAGCCTCGACGAAAAATTAAGAAATGTTCCGCCGGGAATGTTGAGGTACCAATAGGAAGATCAAGTTAGGTTCTGGAATTCAAAAAAAGGAGAGGTATTACGTACTTCTAAAGTCTTATAAATTATTTGGTTTATAGTATTTACTATATATATAATTCAAATTCCATTATGTAGGACCGTGAGCGAGTTGGAACAAGCAGCAGACAGAAACAGAAATTCACGCACACGGCAGGTTCCAGAAGTTTTGCTTGTGTAGCTGAGGCCGAGGTATTATAATTTATTAATTCTGTCAAATATTAATTACTTTATACTATTAAATTATATTTTTTTTGCTAAAATGTAGGAAGTTTCGACTGGTCAAAAAGTTGGACGCGTTCAGCTTTTTGACATTACGCATAGAAAGAAGGATGGATCTCTGATGACATCCGAAGCTGCAGAAATTTTGGTATATTTACTTAATAAAATTTTATTTATTATAAATATTTCTAATGTTTAATTATAATAGTTTAATTCATCGTTTATAGTTTTAAATTTATAATGTTAAGTTATGTTGCATTCTTTCTTATTTATATATTTTGTTTCTAACTCTTTCATTGATTTATTAGGATAAACTAAAGGAGAAAAAGGCGGAGTATGAAGCGGCTGGTTCGGCTGATAGTTCTGTAAATCTTGAGGAGATTGATAACAGAATTATTATCGATGTTTTGGGTCCTGAAATGTACGACTGCTTTGACTGATAGTTCTGTTAATCTTTAGTATATTTTTAATAGAATTATCACTGATATTTTTGGTCTTGAAAGGTATGGTCGGGTTCGATTTAAAGGATCTGGTGCTACCCCGACCCAATATTTTGGATCCGGCTCCCAGCAATACATGCCTTCCGGGGGTCAATCTCGTGCTGAAGTTCAGATGCTACAAGACCAGATAGCTCAGATGCAAGAGAGCACGGTTGAGCAGAGGCAGCAAATTGCTGATGTTCAAAGAAAATATGAAGAACTCCAGCAACAGCTTAAAGCGGATGCGAAAGTGGCAGCAGCGAGGGAGGCAGTAGCAGCAGCGAGAGAGGCAGCGGTAGCTGCGAGGGAGGCAGAGGCAGCATCGATGCTAGCAGAGCAGAACAGAAAGTACGAAGAGCTCCAGCAACAGCTTCAGCATATGATGCAGATGTTTCAGCAGTCGCAGAAACCGCCATCTTAGACATTTAGTTTCTTGTTGTAAGAATGTTTTGACATTATTACATTTAACAATATTGTTACAATATTTTCAGTTATCATTCATTTAATTTATTAAATTTCAAGTATCATTTAGAATTAATGTATTTGGTGTGATTTTTATGCTAAATTTGTTGTTTTGGGTTGGAATTATATGCTATATTTACTGTTATTGGTTGGTTTTAGTGCAGGAGGGGTATAATATTGAAAAAATTGTACATCGGAAATCTGTACAAATTAGCGGCGTTTGTAAAAAAGCGCCGCTAAAGGCCATGACTTTTAGCGGTGTTTTTTGGAAAAGCGTCGCTAAAGGCCATGACCTTTAGCGGCGTTTTTGGAAAAGCGCCGTTAAAGGCCATGACTTTTAGTGGCTTTTTTGTAAAAGCGCCGCTAAAGGCCATGACTTTTAGCGACGTTTTTGGAGAAGCGCCGCTAAAGGCCATGACTTTTAGCTGCGTTTTTGGAAAAGCGCCACTAAAGGTCATGACTTTTAGCGGCGTTTTTTTCTCATAAACGCCGCAAAAATTTGCGGCGGTTGTTTTAGCGGTGTTTTTTGCGGCGCTTCGAAAAGCGCCGCAAACACTTTTAGTGGCGCTTATAAACGCCGCTAAAGGCCAAAAAAAAACACCGCTAAAAGTCTGTTTTGCTGTAGTGTTAAATCTAGAATAAAAATATGAATATTTTAATTATATAAATATGAGTATTTGTTTAAATAATGCTTAGCTTCATTTATCCCTTGCAACTCTAATGTATTAATATGTATTCTCTTATATGTAATTTAAATTAAGTATTATTTATTATGAAGTTTATATAAGACATTGATTGTTATAAAATATTTTCTTATTATAAAATAAATTTTGATTTTCTTTTATAAAAAAATTGCACTATAATATTTTATAACAAATATTTTCATGTCGTGTTTGTTTTATAAAAAACAATGTAAACTATAAATTTATTGACATAAAATAAACTCAATTAAATAATAAAAAAGATAAGAAAATTTAAAATGTATGCTTGTTAATTTGTTAAACAATAAAAAATATTTTACACAGATTAATCTAACTACCAAAAAATATTAATTTTTCCAAAAAAGTAAATCATTCATAGAAATTATTTTGAATGAAAAAAAATCCCAAACTTTGAAAACATTATTGCCCCAAATTACCTCAAAGTGGTGAGAGACTGACGCTACACCGTTGATCATCATCTGACACACCATGGCAAAAATATTTCATCTCTTGATTCGATTAGTTAACCGTAACTGTACGGTTATACCTATAATAATTTCCCAAGAAACCAGTCATAAATTTGTTCTATAATATTTTTCATTGATGTAAGGTGAAAAGGAGTTATTGAATGCACTCTCTAAAAGCATCTTTTTAACCTAATTTAGTATTGTTGATGAAGTTAAAAGAGGTTTGAAAATTGAAATAATAAAAAAAATCGACTTTTTAATTGTATCAGAAAGTATTTAGAAGGACCTGGGTCATCTTTATGAAGTGGAGGAGAAATATTGGGCTCAAAGGGCGCGTATTCAATGGCTTCGTGATGGTGACAGAAATACTCGTTATTTTCATGTTCGAGCTACTAGTCGCAAGAAGAAAAACAGTATTGAGAATCTTAAAGATATGAATGGTAGATGGCATGCTGATAAATTTGAGATATGCGGCACTGTTTGGGACTATTTTAATGATCTTTTTAAGTCTACCAGTGATCATAACGAGGCGATGGATTTACATTTATTCCGAAATGCATTACTGAAAGTATGAACAAGTCCTTGAGGAGAGAGTTCTCTGATAATGAAATCATGACTACTTTCAATCAAATCGATCCGAGGAAAGCCCCGGGTATTGATGGTCTTCCTGGTAGTTTTTTCAAGGAACATTGGCAGACTTTGGGTGAGGATGTTCTTAAGATGTGTCACGAGATTCTTAATAACACCAATAATGTCTTTAGTTTAAATGAAACTTTACTTGTTATGATCCCCAAGGTTGAGAATCCCTGTGATATGACTAACTATCGCCCTATAAGTTTGTGCAGATTTGTTTATAAGATGGTTTCCAAAGTCCTTGCGAATAGATTAAAAGAGGTTATTCCTTTGTGCATTAGTCTCAACCAAAGCGCGTTTGTGCCGGGCAGGATGATCCATGGCAATGTGCTTGTTGCACATGAGTTGATGCACCATCTCCTTAATTCCAGAAATGGCTCTAGTAAAGGATGTGTCGTAAAGCTCGATATGAGCAAAGCCTACGACCGGGTGGAGTGGGGCTTCCTTGAAAATGTTCTTTTAAAATTTGGTTTTTTTAATGAGTGGGTTAATAAAATTATGTGCTGCGTGCGTACTGTTAGATATAGGGTCAAATGCAACACGCAGCTTACTAACACTATCATTCTGGAAAGGGGTCTTCGCCAAGGGGACCCTTTATCCCCTTACCTTTTTCTTTTTTGCATGGAAGTCTTTTCTCGTATGCTGACTGATGCCCAAAAGAACCTTAGGATTAGGGGCATCCATGTGAGTAGGGACGCCCTAATATTAACCACCTGTTTTTTGGTGACGATGCCCTCTTGTTTATTAGGAATCAAATAGAGGAAGTGGAAGCCCTTACTTAGATATTGAACAACTTTCAAAGACTTTTTGGTCAGAGACTAAATCTTGATAAGTCGATGGTTTGTTTTGGCCAAAAAACGGCTATATCAAAACGGACGATGATGAATAGGTGGCTCAATATGAAGGTGGTTGATAGTCTTGACGGATATCTTGGTCTTCCTATTCCGATTGGAAATAAAAGATTAAATGCTTTTAAGAACATGGTGAATTGCATTACTAAGAGAATCAACAGCTGGTCTAAACGTTTTTTGTCTTATGGTGGCAAGGAGATCTTTATCAAATCGGTGCTCCAGGCGATCCCCGCGTATGCTTTTTCTGTTTTCTTGGCCCCTAAAACTGTTATTAAGGAGATTCAAACTTTGATGAGGCGGGCTTGGTGGGGGGTGATGATAATAAAAGGAATTGGAACATGCTAGCTTGGGACAAGATGTGTCACCCTAAAGGTATGGGGGTCTTGGTTTTAGGGATCTTCGTTTATTCAACGTCGCTCTTTTAGGCCGACAAGTTTGGCGCCTTTTAACCTACAAAGATACTCTATGCTACAAGGTTCTAAGTTCCAAATATTTTCCAAATGGTGATGTTTTCCATCCTATTAAGGTTAATAGACCTTCTTTCACATGGCAAAGCATCTCGAAGGCGGCTAGTACGTTGTATGAGGGATTCGGTTGGTGTGTGGGTAATGGGCGGAACATCGACTTATGGAAAGACCATTGGGGCTTCGAAGGTCTTTCAGGTTCGGCTATTCGCTTGGATAGGAATATGGTGCATGAGAAAAGAGTTTCGGACCTATTAAATGCGAATCAGGATGATTGGAAAGAACACAGGATTTTGGAGCTTTTTGGTGATTCGTTGAAGGACCAGATATGTAAAATTCCCATTATTCATGATGGACAAGTTGACCATCGTATCTGGTTCCACAATTCTTGTGGATTCTTTTCCTCAAAATCTGCCTACTCTTGGCTGATTCTTAAACAAATTGGGTTCGGTCCCCATAGGTTCTTCTGGAGGATCATTTGGAAATTAAAAATTCTTCCAAAAATTCGTATCTTCGGTTGGAGGTTGGGTCATGATATCCTCCCCACCTATGATAAAATTGCCAACTTTCGTAGCGAGCTCAACAGTTTTTGCCCGAGGTGTGGGAATGATAAGGAAACTCTTATTCATGCCTTAAAGGACTGCCCGAAGGCGAGAGCGGTTCTGGAATATGGAGGCTTTAATAACAGACTTCTCGAAGGTGTTTTTGTTAATTGCATCGACTGGGTGGAGAAGGTGGCTCGTGTGCTGGATAAAATAGCTATCTCTAACTTTTTGACTGTTCTCTGGAATATATGGAATAGCAAGAACTATCGTATCTTTCAGGGAGCGGAAATGGAAGCTAAAGTTATCTGGGAAAAAGCATCGGCTTTAAGCCATGAGTTCCGGATCTACAATTTGATGGAGGTGCCAATGATCCCAAAATCTAGGATGGTGGCGAATTGGAAGAAGCCTGTTTTTGGTGTTTATAAGATTAACATTGATGCTTCTATCAAGGATAAGGATGTTTCTTTTGGCCTGGTTGCAAGGGATTGCGATGGCTTTGTTCTTGGTGGGCGTATGGGACTATGGCACAAAAATATGGATGTGCTTTGGGAGGAGATGACTGCTTTGAAGGAAAGTATTAACTTTGCATGCACTAATAACTGGGATAAAGTGCAGATTGAAACTGATTGCGCCAGCCTTGTCAATCGCTTTAAGAAGAGGAAAGAAGATGTTACCAATTTGGGTTATTGTCTTCGGGCTCTGTTTGAACAAACCAATCAGTTCGTTTCTTTTGATTTGATTTGGGCCCTTAGAAGCTATAATAGTGTTGCAGATCAATTGTGTAAGTTAGCTAGGGATAATTGTTGTAATAAGGAGTTTAATATGGATTATCCTTTGGAAATCCATAACTCTATTCTGAAAGATGCTATAAAATGATTGTGACCGTTTTTTGGTTGCTTTTATCCAAAAAAAAGAAAGTATTTAGAAGGAAAAAGAAACCCTTTTATTGAACATAGTGTTTAATTTTTTGCTAAGAAAGTGTAATGATGAACAACTTTTTCATTAAGAAATCGAAGTAAGCAGTTTTGTGTTGAAGAAGGCAGGTCCTAGGAGTACAGATCTGGGGATTCAGTTGTGATTGTTTGAAGAAGAAAGATAGTGGGTCTTCTTCCAAATTCAAAAACATGACTGGGTCTGGGTGGGTCACTAACTAGACCCTAATTCTGTAATTCAATAACCATTGCATTTTCTGGTTCATCTGATCCCCTTCTTTTCGGAAAACAAATGGGTCCCGTATTCAAAGAATTAAGTATTGATATTTTATTTATGAGATAAATTTGCGATGATGCAATCTTTGATCTCACTCAACTTCAACAGATGCTTGCCCTTGCCCACCATATCTTCTCTCTTTCGTCCTCACTTTTTGGTTTTGCCTTCTTTGTTATTCTGCTTAGAAACAACGCCTTCATTGCGTTCCACACAACACCACATTTAAATATTTCATTGCATGAGTTTCTGCCTTTTTTTATACCAAAACTTAAAAGTAGGCACTCATGCTTGGAGTCCCTCCTTTAACTAACACCTTAGAGGTAAGATGTGGGCTTCAATTTCATCATACATGCATCTCACAACCTCTAAATTTAAAATAAAAAATATTATACTTTCTTTATAATCTTTAAATTTCTTTTCTAGGACCTTGTAATAGTATCATATAATCACACCTTAATAACCATATTAAAAAAAAGTTATTAAATTCTGAGACTAATATGAGTAAAAAAGTTCAAAGACCAAATTGGAAAAATACTACCAAGTCCATGGACTAACTACTGCTTTATCCCTCATCTTATTATCATTACCTTGTTTACACATTAATTTCTAGGTTAAAATATGTCTAGGTGTTTATAGTCTTCACAAATTTGAAATTTAGCCTTTGTACTTTTATGTCTAAGGATTTAGTCGCTCTTCTTTTTAGATTTTAAAATTCAACTCCAATTGTTAACATTGTTAAATTTTTTGTTAAATTTATTGGTGTGACATTTTCAAATAAAAAAAAATACTCACTTGGTGACAATGTAATTAAAAAAATGACATAATGAACTTGAATTTTGAAATCTAATAAGTAGATGAACTAAATTCCTAAAAATAAAAAAAATACAAAAACTAAATTCTAACTTTGTAAAGAGTATAGGGACCTATGGCAGATTTTAACCTAATTTCTATTAGTTTTTAGGTAAAAACACCTCTCTATTACCTCTCAACTTTGACATTAAGCAAATTGATACCTTAAAAAGAAATTGGAATAGTTTAATCATTGTCAAATTAAAAAATGAGCAACCACTGTTAATATTTTCCATCAATTGTACATGACTTTAATTGGTACAGTAACAATTTTAGCCCTTGATGTTTATATATTTTGTATAAATATTGTAGGGTAAATGTATTATTATACCAATAAAAATATGTATAATTAATAAATAAATAAATAAAAACATTTACCTCACTTTAGAAATTACTAGGAATTAAATTGCTCGACAAATTGAGAACCAGACAGATCTTTTACCAATTTTTTACGTAAAAAAAGACAAATTCAGGTCGACTCAGCCTGAATCGGTCCAGTACAATTGAAGGGTAAAATGGCAGTTGAAGAATTGTTCTTAAACAAGTTATTGGCCACAATTGTGAATTCCAGTTAATTCCTTTCCAATTGAAGGATCAACGCAGGTTAATACAATGAACAACAGTTGCTTCTACCTGTCATATTGGACATGGTTTTCTAGCATACAAGCAGACCAGTAGTGAAGTGATACATTCAATAAGAGCTACAACTTAATCAATCGGTCAAATATTTGTTTCTTCAAAGTCTCCTACATTTCATTTTTCCGGCCGAAAAGAAAATGGTAATTTTCACCTTCATGTTCTTTTCAAGAGGTATCCCAAAATGACGCCAATTAAGCCAACAAGTATTACATACATGAGTGGAATACCATTGTGACCTTTTCTGGCTTTGCGTCTTAAGAGTTCCTGCAAATTAAAATTTCAATTTGAGGCTGCAATTAAGCTACTAACATAAACACTGTCGGTCTTGAATCGATAGAATTGTCGGCAGCAGTTTCTCTCTACTATTGTTCTAATTTTTTAAATCCCATTTTCGGGACTGATTTTCATGCTCCATTTCAACGTGAAGACAGTTTTAAGTTATTGATAGCTGGACAGTGGCCATGGATAATTGATGATGCACTATTATATCAGACATATTAGCAATTGGTCCTCAATGCCTTAACCTTGCGGGTACCAGTTATTTAGTTCAGGACAACAGATATTTAATAAATATTCCACAGTGCCCAGCAAGAAACTCTTAGGAAATTAGGAGTAAGTTACCAGTTCTTGCTGAAGGCTTTTATTTTGCTGAATGGCAGCGTTTTTTTCCTTGGCTAGCTTGGAAATGCGAGACCTTGCCTGTAATTAAGACTACTTTTCAGAATAAAAATGCCATGACAAAGCATCAGTCTACTTAAAATGAATAGCTTCAGTGACAAAGGAACATTGCCAGAATTAGCTACCGAGGTGATAGAGCCGCATCAAGTGCATTTGAGAAGTTAACACCAAAGGTAGAATTTTTTGAAAGGCAAACCCAGTAATCTTACTCAAAATGAACAAAATTCTTCTACAAGTTTTTACTGAACTTATTGGCATACATGGGTATGTACAAGCTAGCGTACCCCCAACATCAGAGTCCAGTACCCCAACACAGGGGTATGCTGAGAAACATTCTTTAACTCTATGACAAGTGATGTTAAATGAACCATGTTTGATGACAAGTGATTTAGGGGGAAAATAGAAAGAAAAAACGAGTCAAGAAAATTTCCACCTCAAGATGCATCGTGCAAGTATGATTACCCGTATCATCAAATGTATTCTTCAACTTTATAATTTGAAAATTAATATACCATTTCCTAGATTATGCTAATTACGAAGCGAAACCGCAATCATATGCATTCACTTTACTTCATTGGTTTATATAGAAATTGTTAAATATTCCTTTCAACAGCCGATAAGATTCCAATGGCAAAGCCAACAGTACCAACAAGAGTGAAAGAGAAAGAGAAGTTACATCCGATGAGTTGTGTTTAGGTTCATGCTGCTTGACATGAGCTCTTAGCACCTGCAGGCACAATAATATATAACCACAACAAAACTCATTAACATTGGTTAAGGAGCAGACTGAAAAACACTAAAACCCGATGAATACTCACAGATGTAAATTCTGAAGCGTTCAAGCTACCGTTGTCCGAGACTGAAGCCATAGATGAAGAGCCTTCCTCGGATCCTTCTTGAACAGGGGAAGGAGGCTGAGGAGGTGCAAGATAAACAACCCTCAACTTGCACTCCTCAACACGGTTCCCAGATTTCTTATTAAACTAACACATTCGAAAAACAAACAATTAGAAAACACAAAACCCAATTCTCAAATCTGATACAAAAGAGTATAGCATAGCAAATACCATCTCAGGAGTTATATCCTTTGCTGCGGTTCCGGGACTAGCAACCACACTCTGAAGTAAAAATTTATCCTTGCATTGCATATCGGGAGGTGCTTCCTTTTGTGCTTGCATTGTAACTGCTTCCGTAAATGAAACATTAGACATGATTAACTAAAATAATGATAGTTAAACGCAAACTCTGTGGCAGAGAGAGAGAGACCAATAACGTTGCCCGTAGAGGCAGGCGGAACAACTCCAGTGTTGGGCCTTACACAGTACTTCTTTGGATTTGTCGTTTTGACCTGCGAAAAACACAACACATACACACAAAAATATTATGTAGAAGACCAAGAATCTAAGTATTCTTAGGTTACAACAAAATCCCAGATAAAGAAGAAGGTTTTTATTTATTTATTATTATATACTTTGTGTCTTTATTTTACCATAATTACCTTAAAAGCTACATAATTGTTGGTCTTGTTGGACAAGTTTAGAGAACATGAGATCTGCTTTCTCAGTTCAACTAATTCAGGAACAAGCAACAAATGTTAGAATTGGAAACAATTGACAACGCAGAAATGGAAACCTTTGGAAAGGGAAAGTCATTGGAAGATGTTTACAGGGAAATTGGATCTCTTGAGGGTCGATGCCGAGAAGTTCGCCGGTGCTCATCGTGAGTGGATCGCGGACATGTTAATTGGAGATATTAAATATAGGCCGCTTCCGGCGGCCCTTGAGGGTGGCGGTGGGCTTTCTAGTCCTCCGGCGACGGAGGAAAGAGACGAATGGGAACTAGTGTTTGAGAAAGAGCTTAAAAGCAAGAACGTGGGAGGACAGTGATGTTTGTCAGTCTTAAACTTTCGACTTTGACTTCCGTGTTCCATATTTTACAATATCATGCGGTTCCATTTAGGGTTATAATTGTCTTTTCGTTATATTGATTATAATGTGGACTTTTTTTTTTTTGGCGAAAGAAGGAAAGATACAAAGTAAATAAATTAGACTTTCAAACGAGAATTCTCAAACAGTTTTAAGCTAGTACGAACTATTTTAGCTAGACTATCAACAATTAAGTTATACTTTTTGGGAATATATTAAATTTCTCACGGTTTCATCCTTTTTAGAGTCTGATAAATTTTTCTAACTATAGTACAATTAGATCCATGATCGCATTAAGAGCTTCAATACTATTTGTTTTGATTAGGATCTTTTCGAAACATCTATTCAAAATTAGGTTCAACCCATCCTAAAATCCCTCAAAGCTTTACCTCCATCACTGTACAGTTACCCAATTATAATATGGACTTTCTGCGTAAATAGGTGGCAAAAATCAACTCAAACTTGAAAAGATGTAAAAGTAAAATGGACCAATTTTGGAAAAGCTGGATGATAAACCATAAATGTAACATGTTTTAATCTCATGCTTGGCATGTTATTGGATTATTGATTACATAATTTAGTGAATTTGATGCTTCTAATCCTTTAATTTCATGTTTGTATACTTAGGTGAGTATAGGGGAGCAAAAGGAGCGAAAAACGGGCCAAAATCGAAAAAAACGGACTGTCTTAAGGATCCACAAGGCCAAGCCAATCCCACACGGGCTGAGCACACGCCCGTGTGAGCCACACGGGCTAGCCACACGCCCATGTGCTAGCCCGTGTCGATATCGCTCCCTATTTCTCTTTTACGCGGAATAAAACCAATTTTTAGGGTTTCTGAGCATTCTAAAGTTTATAAATACACCCTAGAAGAAGATCTAGGGGGCACGCAGAGTAGAACACAGAAAAGACTCGAAGAATGCCAACAGATTCAACTCAAAAGCAGGATCTCCTTCAAGACTGAAGATCTCCATTCAATTTCTCTCGAAGTTTTTGGGTTTCTTTATGTTTTGTTGTTTTCCTAATTTTGAGATGTTTTCCTTCCAAAGTATGAACTAAACTCCCTAGATACCTAGGGAGGATGAAACCTAAGACGGATCTTATCATTTGATTTTTCTGAATTACATGATAAATATTTGTTTTTGATCTCAATTATGTGTTCTTATTTCATGTTTTAATGTTTTTAGGATATTAATTCATGATTGATGTGCTTATTCAGTGGAGCAAAAGTCCCTGTTTAAGAGTAGATCTGGCATAATTGAGTGGAGTTGCATGCAATCCTAGAAATAAGACGACATAAATCTACTGGATTAGAGTCAAATTTAATAGGGGAATCCATAGATCGAGTTAATGCGACAATAGGGGTTTTAATTAGAAAGAGATTTCAATTAATTAACCTAGAGTCAGTTTTTTTACTCTCGAAAGAGATATTAATATAATTTAGGGATTTTTACGGATCAAGGCAAGTGAATAAATCATTTAACTCAGATTCAAAATAATAAATGAAGTCTAGGTGGATTCTTTCCTGGGTATCGTCTTCATCATTGGTTTTCTTCGAATATTTTCTCAATTCATTCTTTGTCGAGTCTTTAGTAATTAATTTAATTTTAGATTAAAAATAACCCTTCAATTTATAGGCTAGATAATAGAAAGATAGTAAGTATTAGTACTTTTAGTCCTCGTGGATACGATATTCCCGACTCACCAGCTATACTATTATTCGATAGGTGCGCTTGCCTTTGTCGTATTTTAGTTAGTTCGTGACATCATCACTGGAGTACAAAAAAGTGGAATCCAAATTTAAATTTGATATGGTAAATAAAATAAAAATAATGTATTTAAGTATTTAAAAAAAAGAAACTTTTAGCAAATAATTAGTATAGTTGTCACGCTTTGAGTTGCGTTGATTATTTTTACTGTTAAATTATGGAGTGAAAATTTAAAAGTTAAAATATATTTTAAATCTCTATACATTCTATGCATTTGGAATATAGTCCCCTTATTTTATTTTTAGAAATTTAATCATTTTACTTTTTTGGATTAAAAATTTTAGATCTAATTGTTATCATTGTTAAATTTCTTCTATAAAATTCTAGTGTGATATTTTGAAATTATAAAAATTCATTTAGTAGTAATGTATTAATGAAAATAACATTTAAAGTGTTAACATGAATTTGTTCTTAAAAATACCCATTTGAATTCATCATAATAAAATAGTTTTGTTGTTGCGATAATATTCCTGAAAAAATTTGACACCAACATTTTTATTGAAATAGTTAACAATATTAAGTATTTAAACTAATTAATGATATTATAAAAGTAGAACCAAATTATGTCAAAAATTAGATTATATGAATTAAATTTCAAATTTCAACATATCATTTGGGCTAAAATTAAAATTTGACTATTATCTTATAATATAAAAAAATGCAAAGTAAACTTAAAAAGGTGAGAAGCCACACAACAATTTCTAAGATTCTTAATTATAATTACGTAACATTTTAATTGAAAAATTAATTATCTATATTAATTATTTGGCATACCTATTGGGCAAAAGTACACACCTTGTACCCTATAAGTGTGTCATGTCAGCAGCTGATAGGTAGTGTTAGGATTTTTAAATTTAGGTTTATTTAGGTTCATTTGATAAAAAAAATTTATGGTCGTCCAATCGAAATATAAAACAATGAAAAAATTCAATGTTTTTTATTTTGAGAATTCCGTGATAACTTTTTAATTTGATTTTTTTTTTATCTCGTCTTTTCTATATCAAATGGCAGTGTCTTCATGTAAAATGAATGTCATTAGAAGCGTTATTTATTTATTTATATAGTCATGTTTGATTTTTTTCCTAACAGTTCGAAAAATATTTCATATTCGGTAGTAGAGTTTTCTTATAAAATAAAAATGATATGGAGAGGGCTTTTTAGACTTAAATTTCAAGGAGAAAAATTGCTTGTTGAGGAGAAGATTTTTTATGTTAAAAATATGAAATTGTTTTATTTATTTGCTCGAACAAAGTTCGTAGTTGTTGTACAAAACGAGCTATTTTAGCAAATTGATCTAAAAATATTAGATATTTATAAAAATGACTCAAGTTTAAAAATAATCACCAAAATAAACTAAAATGAACAGTAGATGAGATTTTGGCCTTTTAATGGTCGGCACTACCTGATACTTTGGCCCCATGATTGCCTGATAATTATGTCAGATTTTAAAAAATTGAATTTTTTGGTTCTGACCTTCCAATGACCGGCACCATGTATTTTTTTTTTAAAATCGTATCATACTGGTATAAAAAAACGAGTATTTAAAAAAAAATTTGATGCTGGCCTATCAATGGCTGGCACAAGACACAGTATAAAAAAAAAATTGTTCTAGCCTTCTAATGGTCGACACCAGGTACAAAAAATAAATTCAAAACCAAAAAAAATAAAAATTGGTTAGCTTGAAGTTAGGTGTGGATTATAAAATAACGAAGTCCAGAACCAATTTTTTTTTAAATACTGAGTCTGGTGCAGGCCAGCACAAAAAATTATTATTTTTTTAAATACTGGTAGTCTGGTGCCGTCCATTAGAAGGCCAGAACTATTTTTTTTAAATACTGAGTCTGGTGCCGGCCATTGACAGGCCAGCACCATTTTTTTTTTAAAATACTGGTAGTTTGGTGCCGGCCATTAGAAGGCCAGCACCTAAAAAAATTGATTTTTTTCGTACCTGGTGCCGGCCATTAGAAGGCCAGAACCAATGTTTTTTTAAAATACTGGTTTTTTGTATACCAATATGATACGATTTTAAAAAAAATACCCTGGTGCCGGCCATTGGAAGGCCAAAACCAAAAAATTTAATTTTTTAAAGTCAGACACAATCATCAAGCAATCGTGGGCCAAAATATTAGGTGGTGCCGGCCATTAGAAGGCCAAAACTCCATTCTACTGTTCATTTCAAGTCATTTTGGTGATTGTTTTTAAACCTGGGTCATTTTTGTAAATATTAAATTTTTTGGGGTCAGTTTGATAAAATAGCCTAGAAAATGTTGAAAAATTAACCTAACAAATTAAATTAGTTTAAGCAAATAATTACTTATTGTTCTAAACTTATTTAAATTTAATTAAGAAATATGATATTTACATATTTATGTGTTAGTAATTTATGTTGTAACAATATATATTAAATTATACATTGAGTAATAATAATGTGTGATTTTCACACACATACGAGTGTGACAGAATTTCTAGTATGAATAATGTTGTTAATTGAGTTAGTATTACAAATGAGCGTGACACCAACTCATGATTGATAAAGAAAACAATTGTTTAACAATGATAAACAATTGTATTAATTTAATATTATTCATCTGATGCGTTTTTTGCTTAAATTTTATTTTACTCACAATTTAATTTAATTTTTTATTTTAATATCATGTATTTTCATATATTATTATTATTTTTAGTTCTAAATCATATTTTTATTATTTATTATATATTATTTTAAAAATAAATTTTTTAATAAAAAATAAAGCATACTTTTCATTATTTCTAAATCACACGTTGTGATAAGATTTTAATGAAAAAGAAATCATGAGTATTATTTTTAAATTATATTAGTGTGATAAAATTTCTAGTTATTATTTAAATTTTTGATTGAGTTGGTGTCACAAGTTAACTGGACAACAACTTAATTAGAGAAATTAGGAAAATATATATTTAAAAAATAATCACTGATTAAACATAATAAGTTTCAATTTTTCAACTCCATCTGATGTGTGATATACAAATTGCTGGCAAGCTTATATCAAACCCTTTTTTTTTTTTTGAGGGACTGCTTATATCAAACCCTTTTTTTTTTTTTTTTTAACTATGCTTATATCAAACCCTATTCACACATCTACGGGATGTTTATGTTGAATCAGACTTATGAAACAAATACTAACATTTCCTATAATAATCTATTCAATGTAAATAACATTTCTTACAAGTATGTTCACTAGTTTTAGTAAGGAATGTATGATAAACATGTACATACGTCTTATTTGATTCGTATACTATCAAAGCCCAAAATTTTGTTTTTAACATTTTACTGGTGGGTGTTTAGTGTTGAGCATCAGAAGCAAAAGAAGAAACCTGTTGTTGACTAGCTCGAGCAGTAAAACCAACAAACCAAGCAACCCTCATGAGTTGCATACCAAGAACCAGTATCCACCAACAGACCAGGCCTCTGATTGAGTGCATCACCCATGCTGGTGCATCGATTTCAGCCCCGAGTTTCAGTCCCCTCATCAGTTGCAACACACGGTAGCCCTCGTACACAATCGGAGTCACCAACCAAACCGGTGACTTCCAATGCCAGGTCAACATCTCAGTTAGCACCTGAACCGACAAAAGCAGCATGTAGGGACCCAATAGAACTGCAAATGGGAGGAAAGGCAGGTGAGGTTGCATGAAACCCCTTTGGGAAGCAAGAAGTAACATCAGAGGGGTAAAAAATCCGGCCAAAGTTGCACCTAGGTTACATAACTGGTAATTGGAAGGAGACTTGGACTTGGAGACTTGTCTCAGGTTCATTGTCTTGGCACAGTAATCAGCCATGAGGAGAAAAAGGGTTGCACCCAGATGGAAGATGCAATCGAGTCCAATCAAGGAAAAAAGGCTGACCACATTTGGGCCAATGAATATAGTGGATATTGGCAACCATAGGGTGGGAACCATGCCTGTAATGAGAAGAAGACAAGGGCCAAACACCCACATTGGCAACTTAAGGTATCGAGCCTGTGCTGCTGTCAATGCCTGATCGGTCGTAGCTGTGAGATGATCAGCTTTAGTTGTTGGATCCTCAGCTCTATTCCCAGAACGAAGGGTTTCAAACAATTCAGATGGGTTTTCCAAGAAGTTATTACCAGATTTGTCAGTGTGAGCCGATGTGAGTGGTGAATGTTCCCATGGAGGTAACTTTGTGCAGCAAATAGAAGGGTATCGTCTGATGTGGATGCGATGGATGGCGAGCAAATGTGGCACCTTTGAGGATTTTAACAATTGTAAGCTGTTGGAACGAACCTGTGGAATTCGAGCAATGGACATTGTAGGAGGAGCTTGAGCTAAAGAAGCCATTCCTTGCTTCATATATGCGATGCTATGGTTCATCTTCAACAGCCTTCTTAAGATTATATGGTTTGCATTTCTCTGAAACATATACAAAAAACTTGAAATACTTGGGAAATAAATTCTTTCATTTTTCATTAATTTAGATCAGATGTTGAGAATTTCACGAAATACCAACGTAGAGTTTTTTTATTTTTTAAATATTAAAAAATTAAACCCAAAAAGTATCCATATCTCCAAATGAAACAACCACAATTGCATCAGACACTAACCAAGAAAAGGAAGAGAATTTTACAAATTATTGACACAATTCAATAAAATAAATTACATTAAAATACCTTTTGAGCAGCAGAAGAAAAGAAAGTAAATAATTTGTAGAAATGTAAGATCTACCTGGTTGAATAGAATCGAGAATTCTTGTGATATTCTTCCACATTTGTCATGGACGATTGAGATGGGGTTAATCCTATAAATCCCACAAAAATAATTCTTGTAAACTTGTCTCTAATGGAAGCTTCACTCCCCTTTCCTATTTACAATTTTAAGAAACAAGAGTAAGGAAAGGTTCATTTTTTTCCCTAGCCAAGAAAGAAAGATAGCAACTTCAGAGTTTCTTTTTTTTCTAATTGACTGATCCCCTGGGAATGGAATTTGTGTCTTTCCAAATTATTCGGATTCAGTTAAAAACAATATATATTTGTTTTAATTATCGTGTGAACTTAAATGATTGAGTATAGTTATAATTTTTATGGTAATTAGATATTTTTTATGCTTGAAGGTAGTTACTAATTCCTCAAATTACTTTCCATTTTGATTTAAGATACTTTCAAGGATGTCTGCATAATCCAAGCCTAATGATGTTTCCAAGGGCAACTGATGCTAAGCAGCAACATAAACAACAATGAAGCTTTAACATTGAAATTAGCAGCAGCTACGAGCCGCAGAGGCCGAGACCAAGACCAAGACTGTAGTCTGTAGAGCCTCTTCTAGCTGGACGTACAGCAACATAGTTTCTATGTAGTTGTCACAGGCTTCCAACACCCGGTAAGTGCATTTGCTTGATGCAGGGCTAATGGATTTCGTGGGTAAGTGAATTCAAATGACTAAATAGAAGGGACTGCCAGGGTCAAATTCAGCATCTTCTCCAATGGTTAAAAAAGGATGGAGATCACATGTGAGACTCAACCACTACTGCGGTAGTTTAAGGCCATTGGGTGTGTATGACTTGAAGCGGAATGAAATGATGGAGTTTGTAATGAACAAAATAAAGAAATAAAGAAATGATGGTGTTTGTAGTGTGAACCGAAGGAAATTGTCCATAAATGAAGAATTCTTCTGCTAAACTAACAACATAAGTAGTTTGTGAAAAGTTTAATTTAAGATTTAAACGATTATGGTGCTATAAGTAATTGTGGCTCTAAAAATAAGCGATGAAGAATAAATCCATAAGTGTAGATGATAAAAATAGAGCTTACTCCTGTTTAAGGGCATGATCCAACACAACAACTTATCCTTAAGCTAAGCTTTAAGTTCTTTAGTGGGTTTTTGATGATGATGTAGCGTTTGTTACAACTTTGAAGAAAAAAAAGGAGCAGTGATAAAAGATCAGCATTGTTGACCTTCAACTCATAAGCCGGCAATGGGCAAAGAGAATTAAGGGATGGATACCGGCAAAATAATACTTCCGTACTTTAAATTTTTATTTTGTTCGTTTTACCTTACTTTGTTTTCGTTTTCTATTCTGGTACTTGATTATAATTGAGTTAGTTTCTTTCCTCACATGGCATGTCAATCAATCAAAAGCTGCCACATGATTGGTTGCTGAAATTTGACCAATTAGATGAGGCCTTTATGAGAAATTTTCAAATTTTATTTTTTATTTTACAAAAAATCAAAATGTCCAAATACTTATTTTTTAGTGAATTTTTGAAAAATGTGGTTAATCCCTCCCGGCTAAAACAACACGAGATTATTTACTCTTTTAACTAATAACATAATATGAAAGGCAACACTTAATTTTTAAATAGGCATAATTGTAAAAAGAAAAAAAAACCCCAATGTTTGGGGCTTTTGGTTTTGTGCTCTTAACTTTTTTATTTTTTGATTGACACCCTCAACATTATGATTTTTTAAGAAATCAACCCAGTTTTAATAGTCAACGTGAGTTTACTGTTAATCAAACTGTAAGTCAATATAATAGCCCATGTGGCATGCCACATAAGCGCACGACGTCATAGATGACTTCATCTATTTAACACAAATTTTTCTCTCATTTTCTCTCTTGCCAAACACTATTTTTTTTTCTTCAAAACATATGGTTGGTTCATTTCATCTACAAGAATTTCCATTACCATGATTATAATCATGCTTTTGTATAATTTTTGTAAACCCATATCACACTTTCAGCTTAAAATCATTGTTTTTCCCCCTTCGATGTCGACTACCATTTTTCTCTCTTATTTTCTCTCTTGCCAAACACCAATTTTCTTCTTCAAAACATATGGTTGGCTCATTTCATCTACAAGAATTTTCATTACCATGATTATAATCATGCTTTTGTGTAATTTTTGTAAACCCACTGTAACAGTCCGGTTTAGACCCTAATCAGAATAGTGGTTTCGGGACCACAAATCTGAGCCCGAAAAATATTTTAATATTATTTTCTGTGCCTATTGTATGTGATTAAACATGTTTTAAAGTTCTGTGGATTAATTTGTCTGTTTATGTGCTTAATTTGAGAAAAGGACTAAATCGCGTAAAATGAAAAAGTGGCTAATTAATGTGTAAGTGTTAATTTGTTAATGTCTTTATAATGAGAAGTCCTTAATAGGCAATTAGCCCATTAATAAAGTTAGTGGATTGCAAAGGACAAGTATGCCCTTAATGTTTATATGTTTATATGTTTAGTAAAAGGTTAATTTAGTAAATGAAAATGATAATATATGTTATTATTAAACAAAACAAAAAGAAAAGTCACGTCCATCTTTTTGGCTTATGCCGAATTTGAAGAAAAGAAAAGAAAGAAAACTAAGCTAAGGTATTCAGCCATTTGTGAGCTTGATTCAATGTATGTTCTACTTCAGTTTTTGATAATTTTTACGTTTTTGAAATCGTTGCTTCGTGTTCTTCAAAACCCATGCTTCAATTTTGTGAATTGATGAATATTTTGAAATGTTCCATTGATGAACACTGAGCTTTGTGATGTTTGATGGTGAAATATAAAAGATATGTGTTTGATTAACATAGTTTGTCTTTGGAGTTTTGATGAATTTGAGTAATTTGGTTGTAATTGAGAAAATGATTATTTGAGGGACTAAATTGTGTAATAAATGAAATATATGGACTAGTATGAAGCGTGTGAAAATTTGGCTAGGCATGGGTAACTTGAAATTATGTGTATTTTGTGATTTTGTGAAATAAGGACTAAAATGTTGAAATGTGAAAATGTGAGGGCTAATTTGTAAATTTCCCTAAATATGTGTTTTTGGATTGAATTGAATGAGTTGATGAATAAATGGATTAAATTTGAACATGTACAGATCAAGAACCGAAGAAAACAGACTTAAATCGCGGGAAATAGAAAGTAATTGAGTAGCCGAGTCCATTTCCGTTAAACTGAATCCGAGGTAAGTCGATATACAAATAAATGTATTTGAATTGAATTATTTGTGCATATATGAAATTTGGATTTGCTATGAATATCAATTGAGATGGAATGTATGTGAAATCTGAGGATGCATTTATATCGACAAGTTGATAATGTCCGAGAAGTCCCGTTTGAACCTAGGGGTAGATAGGATTATATATGTCATGACATAGGTGTCCGATATGTGATATCATGTAAGACCACGTCTGGGACGTTGGCATTGATTTGATATTTCGTGCAAGACCACGTCTGAGACGTTGGCATCGATATGAGACTTACGTATAAGACCATGTTTGGGACATTGGCATCGTATTGATTCATGTAAGACCCTGTTTGGGACAGTGGCATCGATATTTGGTTACATTTGGGACGTTGGCATTGTACGACTATTCCGAGCATTCCGAGTAACCTATTAGATTTCGAATGATTCAACGGACAAGTCTGAGAAATGAATGTCTATGTGAAATGTATAAATGATTCAGGTTCGTTGGAGAGGTAAGTGTTCAGACAAGCTTACTAATGTGACTGGGTGTATAGATTTGATGAGATAATATGTGATTCAAGCTTGAATGAGCTATGAGTAAAGTGATTTTTTGAGCTATGGAATGTGGGTAAGTAATGGCTAAACAAATGAGCCAAAGGATATGTGATAAATTGCATATGAGAAGCATTAATGTTGTTGTATCAATGTGGCTATGTGCATTTTATGCTAAGTTTATTTGTATATGGTTTACTAAGCTTTTGAAAGCTTACTTTGTGTGTGTTTGCTCTATTTTATAGATCATCAAAGCTACTGAAGGCTCGGGGATCGTCGAGGATCGTCATCACACTACTCAAATCACATTTTGGTACCTTTTGAAAATGTATAGATATTAAAGTATGGCATGTATAGGCTAGTTATTTTGGAACATGTTGATATATGTACATGGCCATGTGATATGGCTAGACAAATGGTTGTGTTGTGAATGTGTAGCCATGTCTTATAATGCTTAGTTTGGGTAAGGTTTGATGGCCAATGAAATGGTCATAAAAATGGTAAGTTTATGGGTGCATAGTAAGCATATATTTGATGAATGGTTGCCATAAGAAAATGGTATGTTTGTGATGAAGTATGCTTTGAGATGATTGTTATTTAGTTGAGCTAAATGATGCATAAGTTGTTGTGTTTGATATGCTTTATAATGCTTGAAAAAGTTGGTTATTTTGTCATGAATTGAATTGGTATGATGCTTGTAGGGATTGCCCAAAGTGTGGTTGGCATTTTGACCTTGAAAATGGCCAACAATTGCCCACACGGTTGAGCACACGAGCGTGTGGCTCGACCGTGTCCCTCGTGGTTGAAATTCAAAACAAGTCAGACCCGACCACGTGCAAGACACACAGGCGTGTGACTGGCCGTGTGGATCAAGTCAGTATCGACCACGAGTGAGGCACATGGGCGTGTCCACGGCTGTGTAGACAAGTTAGTATGAATGCCCTGTTTTGACACGGCTTAGACACACGGGCGTGTGACCTCTGTAACTTTGAAAAATTTTTAAATTTTCGAGAATTTCTGAATGTGTTCGGTTTAGTCCCAGCCCCTTTCTTAGCATGTTTAAGGTCTAGAAGACCTATTTAAGGGACACTTTGATGTGATTTGATGAATTGTATTATGAAATCTCCATAAAAGTTTTCGATTGTCCAGTAATGCCTCTTAACCCTAAATCGGCGATGGTTACGGGTTAGGGGTGTTACACCCATACCACACTTTCAGCTTAAAATCATTGTTTTTTTTCCTCCATGTCGGTTGCCATTTTTTCTTTTATTTTCTCTCTTGCCAAACACCATTTTTCTTCTTCAAAACATATGGTTGGCTCATTTCATCTACAAGAATTTCCATTATCATGATTATAATCATGCTTTTGTGCAATTTTTGTAAACCCACACCACACTTTTAACTTAAAATCATTGTTTTTTTCCCCACTGCCGATTGCCATTTTTTCTCTCATTTTCTCTCTTGCCAAACACCATTTGTCTTCTTCAAAACACAACATCTGGTTACTTCTTTAATTTTGGGTTTAAGCAAAGCTAAACCCTATTCAACATTCACGTGTAAGCTTCTTCTTTTTTTTTTTTCTCTCTAATTCATTTACTGTTATCAAAATCTATTTAGTTTCTATTATTGGGTTTTCAAAAACCAATTATTTAGTGATCAAATTTTGTTTGTTTTGTTGGTTTATTTTGAGTTCTGATTCGTTTTTGAAATTGGGTTTTTAAAAATGAGGAAACCCACAAAAGAATCAGAGATGATCACGGAGTCAATCGGTCAAAACTTGATAAAAGAAAATCCATGGCTGGAATCAACAGTTAGAGGGGAAAAGAGAAAGAGGAAAGAAGAAAGAAAATGAAAATAAAATGAAAAGAAAAGTTAAATAGATGACATCATATATGACGTCGTGCACTTATGTGGCATGCCACATGGGCTACTATATTGACCTACAGTTTGATTAAAGGTAAACGTGAGTTGATCGTTAAAAGTGGGCTGATTTCTGAAAAAATCGTAATGTTGAGAGTGTCAATCAAAAAATAAAAAGGTCAAGGCACAAAACCAAAAGCCCCCCAAACGTTGAAGTTTTTTTACAATTATACCTTTTAAACATTAAAGACAACTTTATACAACATTAAACTCTAACAAAATAAAACATTATAAACTTTTATACAAATATTATCATTGTAAAAAAAAAACCAAAAAAAAAAAAGAAAGTCAAGCTTACACATATAGTAATGCATAATATTTTATATATAGATATTAAAGTGTAAAAATTAATAGAGATAATACAGTGACACATATTTTAGTTTTTGTTTTTGAATATGTTAAATATAATCATTATTTTGTCAATAATTATAGATATTATTGTATTAACTCGATATGTTTATTTTTACATTTCTCTATATTTCTAAAAGTAAAAAGTACATTAGTCAATAAATAATTCGCTGTCAAAGAATTTGTATTATTATTTAGTTTTCTATTAACACATAATTTTAGGTTCAAACATTAAAACAACTCTACCTCTCTTCCTATAAAAATTAAAATAAAAGAATAATGTAAATTTAGTATCGAGTTGAGACTAAATCAATCAAGAAAATTACTTAAATAATTTTACATATTTACAAAAAAATAGTTTATTAGAATATTTTTATTTTTTTATTTGTAAAAAAAAATAAAAAATTTGCAAGTGTAAATAATATTTTTAAATATAAATTAATACATGATTATAAAATGAAAAATAACACAAATACGGTACGAATATATAAAATTTTCATGATAAAAAAATGAAAGAAATAAAATAAATATAAAATAAATAACTTGAATTATTTACCTGAATTACCCAAAAAATACTTTAAAGATAATAATTAGTTGTCTAATGACCAACCTCAAATTATAATCTGAGTAATCCCAAACAAAAGAATAGCATTTAAAGATAACAAAATATATTTTGTTAGAGTTTAATGTTGTACAAAGTTTTGTCTTTAATTTTTAAAAATTAAGTGTAGCCTTTAAAAATTGAGTGTAGTCTTTAATGTTATTTAATAAGTTAAAAGAGTAAGCAATATCCCACCTCGCTTAAGAAAATAAAGTAAATGAGACTTGAGGTCTATTTTATAAGTTTTATTTTCACAAGAAATGGCATAAAAAAATAAAAAGATATTGGGGGCAAAAAGCGTTTCCAGCTGGAAGCATTTTCTTGCAAATATGCTAAAAACGTTTGATAATATTTTTAAAAAAATTCAGTCTTTTTTTTTGCAGGTTAAAATGTCTTAAACAATTTTAAACGATCATAAAATTTATAAAAAATTAAATATATAATTTTTTTATAAATTCATTCAAAATTATATTTTTTATAAATTCATAAAAAATATATACTTTTCAAAAAAAAACCAAGTAAATTTATTTTATTTAAAAAAAATTTAAAATTTCTTTCCACATTTGAAATTATCCTTTCTTTATAAATAATATATTTTAAACATTTTCTTCAATTTTTCCTTATTTTCTACTAATTTGTTTCTATTTTCTTTTCTTCCTCTAGAACTAAACAAAATACTTTCTTTTTAAATTTTTATGTTCTTTAGTTTTAAAATTCTAAACCAAGTGGGAGGAGGAGAGAATGTTCTGAGAATTTATGAGATTTTGTAAATAAATTTGAAGAAAATTAAAGAACATTCATCAATAACCCAGTAATACCTTGATTCAATATGACAGACAAACATGCAACCAAATAAAATAATTAAATGAATACCTTACAATATCAACAAACCAAAAAAAAACCCTCAAATTTGGAATTGTGAAAAAAAATCCCCCAAATATGCAACAATTTTATTTGCTTATGAGAAACTACAAGAAAGGGATCTAAGGTACTTGAACCACCAACTCCTAACCCCCATCAACCAATCCTTCAATCATTTATAACATCAAGACCCTCAAACCCTATGGCTGCAAAAAATTATTTGACAAATGGTCAAATACCAACCACATGTTGCAGAATCGTACTCGAAGGAGGTTTGTTTAAACTAAATTAACAATATGGAAGAACACGTTAAACTAGGTCTAAATATATACTAATTTGTTTATCATATTACATATAAAATTAAAATAAAGAATTTGCAGAAAAGAACTAAAATGCATAAAAGACAAAAACACCAAATTAGCAGTCAGATTAAGCAGACAAAATGGTGATTAACTTTTGTGTTCATGATTAACTTATTTAGGGTGTTTTACTAATTAGCTAACAATTAACCTAATTGATACCTTTTGGCCTATAACTTAGTCAATTGATCAATTTAACTCACTTATCTTTCAACCTGATAAATTAAACCGGGCTAGGTTGAACTGATGTTAAGTACAATACCCTTTCCGTCTCATCAACCTAAATTACTTCTTAGAGTCGTTAATTCCAGGGTTTGATCACATTCAACCTAAACCAACTAACCAATTTAGAAACCCTAAATCTGAGCTAACTGCTCCCACTTCGACCAATCAACCTTCCTAGGGTTTTCACTCTAGATGCAAACATTCCTACCTAGTTATAGAACATTCAAAAAAAATGAAAAATAAAATAGAAGGGAAAGTGTTGCTTAGAAATCCGAGAATAATTGGATGTGTAACAGCCCATTTTCAGTGAAATCAGAACAATGGTTTCGGGACCACAAATTCGAGTCCGAAAAGAAAAAATATTTTAATATTATTTTATGGTTTGAATTATAATAGAAATGTCGTATGAAAATTTTGTTAAGAAAATTTTACCTATTACATGTTTAATTGGTAAAAGGACTAAATTGCATGAAATGCAAAAGTTGAATTCTAGTAGCTATAAGTATCAAATAGCTATGGAATTCAAAACATGAAGTCCTTATATGGAAAATAGACCATTAAGAGGGGTTAGTAGATAATTATGATGGTTCATCAATGGAAAAATTAAATAAAGAAAAGGACTAAATTGGAAAGATGAAATAATAAAAGATGATATTTTAAATTAAATACTAAAATATCATCATTTTCATCAACTTTCCCAACTAAAAATGATGGAAACCCTAGCCATGGAAATTGGGTTTTGAGCAAACTTATTTGGCTCAATTAGGTATGTTTTCTTGTCCCGTTTTTAATAATTTTTATATTTTCAAGATTGTAATAGCTTAATCTAGCTATCTGGGGATTAATTTGTAAAGTTATCAAAGTAATAGGGTTTTTTCATGGATGAGTATGCATGAATTATGAATTTTTATGGTAGAAAATGAAAGGTTGTTGATAGATAAACAACTTTTGTAAAGGGGATTTTAATGAAATTATGATTTATGAACTAAATTGAAAAGTTGTAAAATTTATGAAAAAATTCTGAATTTTATGAAATACATGGGCTACTATTGTGACATATAAAAATTGGCTAAGCTTGGAATAAGGACTAAATTGCATGAATTTCATTTTTAGAGCTTAGGGACGAAATTAGAATTAATTAAAAGTATAAGTGCAAAATTGTAAGTTTGCCTAAGGTGTGGATTGAATTGAATTGAATATGAATTGATGTTAAATTCATTCATCTAGATCCGGATAGACCAAATACGGAGTTAGAATGAGGAAAAGAAAAGGTATCAAATTAGTAGATTACAAATACACGAACACTTGTTGAGGTAAGTTCGTGTAACTAAATTGTGTATATTTATATGTTTGAATTGGATGTTGTATATGTGAATTGTATAAATTTTGTATGTATGAAATTGATCACATATCCGATAATACCTGATAAATAATAAGTCCGTTTGGATAAATGAGATTCGATGGATACAGGGTTCCCGAATTGGCCGTGGTCCTGCATATGTTGCAGACACACCATAGCTCGAAAGAGCGTTCCGTTATTAGCTCTCATGAGCATCCCGATATTTGTCCCTATCGAGCTTCCCGTTATATGGTTCCTGCGAGCTTCCCGTTAATAGCTCTTCGGAGCTTCCCGATTAAAGGCTCTTTGTGAGCTTCCTGATTAATGGATCTCCGGAGCTTCCCGATATAGCTTGTTTGAACTTCCCGATATATGGCTCTTTGGAGCTTCCTGATTAATGACTCTTCGGAGCTACCCGTTATCGGCTCTTATGAGCTTCCTGAATATGGCTCTTATAAGCTTCCCATTATACAGCCTGGATAAGCTTTCTGTTACATGGCTCACATGAGCTTCCTGTTATATGACTCGAGAGAGGACTTCCTGTTTATGTGCTTGTATGAGTATTCCTGAATATGAATTGACAGATTACAGATTTGTACACTTCAAGTGTACTACTCAGGTATCCATCGATATTTTAAATGATTCAACGGACAAAATCCTTATATGAGAAAATAAATGGATTCAAAGTGAATCATTACTTGTATATACATGAAGTATGTGGAATTGATATATGAATACAAGAAGTGGAAATTTATGAACATGGAAACTTGATATTGTTGAGCTCATATATGTTCCTTGACATTTGTATGAAATATGTGTCTAACATTGTTGATGAGGATATGTGCTAGGGCTTTTGGCCATATTGCTTGAGTATGCTTTATATGCTTACCTTAATTTTGAATAAATGGTAAGTTAAATTTCATGTTATACGAACTTACTAAGCATTAAATAGTAGTAATAACCACTTTCTTGTTCTAGCAAGAGTGTTGGTATTGCTCCTTTATTTTCAAAAACTCCTATACACTAAAACCAAAGTCTTATCCATTTGTAGATAGAGCTTCAATAGCAGCTAGGTCTAAAGGGAAGTTATGAGCATTACATTCATGCATAACTTCCATACCAAGGTTAGCACGGCTAATAATATCAGCCCAGGTATTAATTACACGACCTTGACTATCAACTACGGATTGGTTAAAATTGAAATCGTTTAGGTTGAAAACTCTGTTTTATTTCCTCTGTTTTATAGTAATTTAGAAGCTCAATTTGGTTGGAAGCTGGTCAGAGCAACATCACACTATCCCTCGACTCATTTCGGTATAATTAGTAAATTACTTTTGGTTATAATGGCATGTATAGGTTAAATTAGGCCATTAATGGCATGTATGTGATTTTGGTTGCAATTAGCCATTGGAATGGCTTGTGATGAATGTGTTTTGATGTATATATATGGTATAATGTTATGTTTGATATGGGTGTTTAGTATGGTTAATTGATAGTAAACTTCATAAGTATGTCTATATGCATTTTTGGTCACATAGGTAAGTTTGGATATATAGATTTATGAAGTGATATGTCATGCATAAGACTTGATTTTGGCTTGGTTTAAATGTATTGGATTGGGTTGTGAAAGTGTTAAAGTGTTGATGTAGGTGGAATACAAATTGGGTGATAAATAAGGCTTGGAAATGGCCTTATTTTGTCCACACGGGCAGAGACACGGGCATATGTCTCAGCCGTATGTGACACACGACCTAACACATGGGCATGTGGTTTGGCCATGTGTCCTTTGCATCTTTAAAATTTCAAAAAAGAATGCTAAGAATTGATCATATGGCCTGGCACAAGGGCGTGTGGCTTGGTCGTGTGACCCCTGCACCTACATACGGCCTAGCACACGGGCGTGTGACTTGGCCATGTGACCCAAGTCAAAGAGTTACATGGGTATAGAAACGAGCTGGGACATGGCCGTGTGCCCCATTTTGAATGCCCACACGGCCTGAGACACGAGCGTGTCACTTGGCCGTGTGAGCCACACGGCCTGACCACACGAGCGTGTGTACCCTGCACCTAGGAAAAATTTTAAAATTTCGTGAAAAATTCTCTAAGTACCCGGTTTAGTCCCGACTTGTTTCTAATGTATGTTCTGGGCCTTTAGGGCTCATATAAGGGACTTTATGAATAATATCTGACATGAATGTTAAATAATATGAAATGTATGTTTTTGATCTATTTATTTCGGTAATGCTCCGTAACCCTGTTCTGGCGACAGATACAGGTTAGGGGTGTTACAGGATGATTGATTGCTTGAACCCACAAACAATTAATTCATTGTTGCTTTGGCGAAAATTGTAATGAAAAATAAAGTAAACAGATAAACTAAAAAGAAGCTTTAATTGAAAAGAGCCAAGTTTTGTAACAACTTAAAGAAATCTCTAAATTAATTCTAAAACCATAACAATCTATGAAAAGAACTAAGAATAAACTAAAAACAACCCCATTAATCTGTTTTTTTGAGCTAATATTTATAGTGTTAATGTATTATGACCAATTTAGGTTGGCTAATTCTCACATTACATATAACACCCTATACCTGATCTGCTTTATCGGATCCGAATATAAGATGTCACAATACCTACATACTTAACAAAATTTTACAATTCACGAAAGTGATACTGAATGTACCTCTTATCTTTATAAAATCCTTTCTAAGACAATAGATTTGAATAATACATTTATTATTTGTCACAAACTTTCAAAGGTAAAATAAAACTTTACAACAAAGTGTTTGATAAAATAGACATATTCATAGCGTATATTACTACTTGTCATTTGAAAAAAATATTTATATAAATGTCTCTCTGTATGCATAATATTGCCCTCAGCCTACCAAAAGACTTTTATACCAAAAGACGCATATAAGTTCAAAGGAACTTAGTGTGTCTCACTCATTATTACCTTTTTATGGGGTCGTAGAATCTTTGACTCAAAGGCTTGGGTCCTTTCTTAAACCTTGGTGAATACTTTTCTGATTCCTGGTTGGCAAATAATCATGTGTCAATCTTTACACTTAACCATATTTTACACATTTCGCCCAATTGGCGGATCACTAACTTCACCCCATAATTCGAATCCTATTACACACTTTCTTTGTAGAAGGTAGTTGAAGGCACTCCTCAGAATGATACTCAACGGATGTTATTTTTTATGGATACTTTTACAGGACCCAGCGATTATCAGTAGACCAGTTACATTGTGTATTAAGATCAGTCTAGACAGTCAAACTTGCTTAGAAGAATATAACATTTTAATCCAAGTATTAGAATCCCATATAATGCCTTAGATATGCGTAGGTTTCCCATAATGATAGATTACAACTCACTACAACGGCTTTCCAAATGATACGCCACATAGACTTTCCAAATGATACGTCTCAAAGGCTTTCCAAATAATACACCACAAAGTACCATCCGTGTTTACAGTCCCAGTAGACCATCTTTGTGGATGCCATGGGGATTCTCCCACATGGTCTTATACGTTCACGCCCTCTTGGCGTATTAACATATGATGCCATGACTATGGACTTTCCATAGATTTATTCAATGACTTGCCAGTCTAATTAGCACAATAGCTATCTTACCGGAGGCTATACAATAAATCTCTATTTCACAGTGATTTATCTGTCCAGTTAGCAATATATCTGCCTTACCAGAGGCTACACAATATATCTCCTCTTCGTATTTATATCACAAATTCGTCTGTATTGGACTTGTACCACCTCAAAGATCTTTTTACTTAAACTTTGACCACACACACACAAGTAACACTGATTATTATCACCCACACATTTCAAAGTCGACATGCTAACTCTCTAACAAGAAAGACACTTATCATGCTACCTCATATTCAAACAACTTTTATTACTTATCTTTTACTTCTATACAGACATTTTCCTCAAAGAGATATACCTATCTACAGAGGCATCAACCATTTATTAAAATTAGAATGATATACAAAATTCATTTCTAGAGACTCACCAGAGGCTTACCTTTACCTTGATCCGAAGCTTCTATTTCGACAATTCTTCCTAATCTAAAAACAACAACAAAAAGGCAGAATCGTCTACTTATTAAACAAGATCCTAGTTCGATCTTAAAGAAGAAGAAGAAAAATAAGAAGAATAAGAGAATGTTGAGGTTAGAAAGAAGAACCTGGACATTAAGCAGATAGAAAAACCATATGAAATGTCTCCTTCCCATAAATATACTCTCGATCCCCTTGACTTCCCCACCAAATCCAGGGTAGGTACAAAAATTCGGTGAAGGTTTACTTTACTGTTGACCAGTCATAAGAACGATTAAATCAATTTAATTGAATCCTGTTGAGAAATGACCAGCCATGTTGCTTGTGATGATTTGTTTAGTTGGGTTGTTTTAGTGTCCAAGCAATCTTTCACACATGTTGTCACTTTACTATTTACTCTGATTTCTGTTCCTGTTGATGTAGGATCCCAACAACTCCTAACCAAACCCGACACAAAATCCAATTTGATAGTACTCATGCAAATTGGGCACACCATATCTTGGCGGTGACTCACGTTCGACGTGATATTAAAGACAATTAAGTCTCCTACAACTTCCTTATACACTTGACAAGCTCTTAGTGTTCAAACAAAACTTTGGGGCATACTGTTTAGATATGTATATCTCTTTGAGGAAAATATCTGTATAGAAGTAAAACATGAGTAATTAAAGACAATTAAGTGTCCTACAAATTCCTTACACGCTTGACAGACTCACACTTACTCTCTTGGGCGTAATCTTTCTTCTCTTGGAAACATCTTGCGATTAATTTCTTGGATACCGCCAACGGGTGACTGCTTTAACGCTAATATGTGCCAATACTCTAACTCTCCATCAAGCTAATAGGGTGGTAGATTATGTTACCATAACGCGCCCAACAGCCTACAAACCTACTCTACTCACCTTTTCGGATTCGTCGATTTTCAAGGTGTGACATTACAATTTAATGTTGGTTGTACAGACAAACACACCCTTTGTAGAAATTTTGGTTTGTTGGGCCCAATGTTGCACCATTCCGTACCAATGTTGTGACTTTATGAGCAATTTGCTCGAATTTTTCATGTGGGTGAATGATGTGACATTGCTCGTTGATGTCACAACTTTGCCTTTTTTATGTCGCAAAATTTTCTCAAGTAGCTTGCTTCGTGGATTTGAGTTGGAAAATCAGCTAAGTGTTGAGGCTTTTTTCATTGTCGTGACTTTCTCCTTAAATGTTGCGACATCCATGGCAGTCCATTAACTCATATGCTTAAGTTGTTGTCTTGCACACTCAATCAATTTGTTAGTTTTTCCTTAGGCCCGGATCGGCCTAAAAGGTCATAAAAAAACACAAAAGCTCAATTTATTCAATCTAAGCTTAAAACTAAATAAATTTGAAAATGAACATAAAATTACTTGAAAACAAGCTCCTTGAGTAACGAAAAAAGCTTAATATCCCAAAATAAATTGTGGCAGATTAGTGATATGATGCATATTACTTGGATGTGATAACACACAATAATAACAACTTGGAAATGGTTTTGTATTTGCCTTCTCTGATTGGTTTATTAATAACTATCTTCAGAAATGCATTAGGAATTCAAGGAAAATTTCAGTAAAACTTTCAGTGTTTTCTCCTCTTTCTCTCTCATTTTCTTCTTTTATCTATCAAATCTTTTGTAACAGCCCGTTTTTTAGTGGTGTCGAAAATGGTAATTTTGAATCCCCAATTCCGACATTTGAGTCAGTAAATATTATTAATTAATTAATATTTATGAGTCTATTTTAGTATTATATTGAGTTTTGGTTTAGTAATTGTGTTGAATTGATTGTTAATTGTGGTACAAGAACTAAATCATAAAATTAGTAAAACTGCAATTTGTCATAGATTTTAATTGGCTAGGGACCAAAAGAGCCATTGGTCCAATTATCCTTAGTTGATAGTGGAATTTCATGTTGGCATCCACTTTAGTTTATTAATAGGATTAGCAGTAAATTAAATTTAAGTATATATAGTTAAGTAATAGAAAGAAATAGAAAAGGCTTCATCTTTTTCACTTCTCCATGACCGTTTCTTCAAATTAGTAAGCCGTTTTTAGTCTATTTCTTGTAAATTTTATGTTTTTGAGATCCCAAGAGTTTGATTTAACTAGCCCAGTGATTACTTTGTAAAACTATTAAAGTTTTTAAAAGTTATCATTGTTGATTTCTTGAAGCTTTTAGTGTCAAATGGTTAAATTTTAAGCTTAGGTTGTAACACCCCTAAGTCTGGTAGGAAGATATGGTGTGTATCAATCAGCCAGACAAAATCCCCTGAACGGATTGGGGCGTTACAGACGAATTCAAATCTTTCGACTTAACTTAAATCTTTGAGAAATCCCTTTTTAGTTAAAAACTATTATTCTTCTCTTTTTTTTATAACACATCTTTTAAGAAAGTAATAGGAATTATACAAAAAAAGTTCTATTATCCAACCACTGCCCAGCTTTGGCGTACGCATATAAAAGATAAGTTCACAAAATGCAAATCAAGGGAGTTTGGCGTACCCTTCCATAGTGAAGGGCAATTTTCTTTTTAAGATAGAACAATACAAACGACGAAGATAATTTCAAAAGTCAGATGCAAAATGTATAAATATGTTATAACACCCCTCACTCGTCTCTGTCACCGAATTAGGGTTACGGGATGCTATGATAATTAGTAATTCAAAATCACACAATTCCAATTCAAAATTTAATTAAAACAGTCATTAATAAACAAACATTAGTCAAACATGGTATTCATACAAAACGGAGTTTAAAACGAGCCTTAGAAAACAAAGAGTTGGACTCGAGCATGAAAAAGGACCAAATTACAAATTTTACAAAACTTGAACAAAGTATCAATGTCATTGAAATATGTATCGATATTTAAAAAAAAATTATCAGTACTAGATAAGAAGTATAGATACTAAATTTACATTCTATTAAATTTTAAAACTGTTCAATTGGTCTGGTATCAATACCTTGATCTATTTTATCGATACTTTTCTCAAGAATGGTCAAAATCATAAATTTAAAAGTTTAAACATGCTCAAATCATACACCTCTCATAATGATACATATATACACATATCTTACCTTTAAATATAAGCTTATAAACTTTATAATCTCTTATGCAACTAAATTATCATTAATCATTCAATATGCCATAAAGTATCAAAACGTATCAAAACATACCATTTGCCTAGATCTAACCAATATGCCATAAAGTACCATCACAAATAACATTTCAACCTAAAGTTCAACTTAATTTCTATCAATTCCACACTTAGCCAAAATAATGTCATGTGAAATACCAAATTACCATAACCTTTGTCATAAACTAACCAAATTGCAATTCAAGGCATATTCATAAATTATCTTGACATTCAATGAAAATTCCAAGCAAGACATCAACTAACCATTGTTCCAACACAAGTTAACCTCATATCACATTCAAACCTCTATATCAAGCCACGATCAACCATACTTTTAACCAACAAGCATACAACTTTTATACAATCCACATATCCCAAATTAAATGTTTCAAAGTCTACCGAAAGATAATTGGATAGTGTGATCTTCAACTTTATCCGATTGCTCGGTTCCACAAAATGAAATCTACAAGAAAACAGGAAAACAATAGAGTAAGCTTTTATGAGCTTAATAAGTTAAGCTTTTATGAGCTTAATAAGTTCACAAGTTGACATGTTATAACTTATCGTATAATCATAGTTTTATAATTAACAAAATCAATAGCTCACATTAACTATGTCAATCACAACCATTCAACAGGTGAATTTCATAAATATGAGTCATTTAATCATCTCATTTATACAATATCAATCATTATCAGGTCACGATATAATATCGGAAACCATGAACACATGTACAAGTCTTTCACAAGAAATCATAACTAAATATAAGTTACATATCATCATTAAGTCATTTAACCATTAAAAATTTAGCCCGATAAATAGTATAAACAGATACGGATACGCGGTTAGCCATCCAAGACACGCCAGAATGCTCAACTGAGCCAGTCCAACCAAGAACACGCCTAGGCACCAAGTGCCTAGCTCGTAGGCTAGCATCCCTCTAGTAACACGCCTAGGCACCAAGTGTCAGGTCCCTAGGCTTTACATCCGCCCCCAGAAACATGCCAAAATCACTGTACATATAACTTGAAAATTCACAACAAAAGCTGGATTTTAGTATACTCAATGTATAAAATCAAGTCATGCATCATCATCTCATCATATATCAATCCCGTACAGCGCACGAAATAACATATTGGCATGCTAGTTGCATCCTATCCTATGTTCATCTAGGCTCAATACAAGTAATCGTATAACACTTTTCAATTCAATCCATTTTCTCATCTTCTACCAATTTGTAACAATTCAAATATACATGCATATATATTAAATATACCACAATTCAAAAATCAACATAATATTAGAAATTGTACCAAATTAAACCGTATTAACTTACCAGGGCTAAACATCAAAAATTGTAATGTTAGGGACTCATGAACAATTTTTTCCTTTTCCACAATTGTCTATCGGCTCTTGATCTAAACAGTAATTTATTCAATTATTAGCCCAAATACTTATAAATAATCCATTTAATGCATATGACTTCTTTATTGACATTTTTCACAATTGCCCTAATTTCTTTTTGTATTTTATTCAATTTAGTCCCTAAAATCGAAACAAGCTTAATTTCACAACTAATCCCTAACCCATATTATCAAATTTATTTCCATCCTTAATCAACCCTCCAATTCTAAAATTTCACAAGAAAACTAAGCAAATTTCAACATTTTATCTATTTAGTCCCTAAACTCAAAATTATTCAAAATTACTTTACAAAATAGTTCAAATCCATCATCAAACTTCAAGCTCAAACATAAATATCAATAAAGCTTCAAGAACATCAATGGAAAGTTTTCAAAACTTTGATATTTTTACAAAATAGTCCCTAATCTAGATAGATTAAGTTACAACAATATCAAAAACATAAAATTTACGAAAAACGAATGAAAAATGGACTTACAAGCAATTGAATAAACAAGGTCGAAGCTTCTTTAAGTTTTTAACAATGGTTTTTGGTTGAAAAAAAATAAAAAGAAAAGAAGAAGATGACAGTATAACATTGGCTTCCTTTTTGTTTTGTTAATTTATTATTTTAACTTAATTTAATAAATATTTTAACCAATATAAAAATCAATTCTCAAAGTATATGACTGGCCATTAACATTAGAAATGTAACACCCCATACCCGGCCCATGCGTTTTGACCGGATCTGGCATGTCACTGCTTGTACTTTGAAAACTTTAGCTTTGTTGGTTTTTGAAATTGTGAGTTAATTAGACAATATTTAAGTAAATAAGCGGCATTTTAAAAAAAATAACCTTGCATTAATTATTATTAAGTATGAATAAACCTTATCATAAAATTCATAAGTTGCTTAACATTGTAAACTCCTAAGTTAAATAAAAACTAGGGCCTTATTACAAAAATATTCCCATAATGAAATAAAAAAAATAAACTTAAAGAAACTCCAAATTAACTTGTCAAAAGAAACTTGATGGCCCCTCGAGTCTGTCTCGGCTCCCATGTCCACGATCTACTATTCATCTGGAAGAGTAGAGAAAAGGAAAGCGTGAGTCACAAAGACTCAGTGTATAAATCTCAAAACACACATCGACCTGAGCCCACAAACACATTATGGGCCCTGGCCCATACAGGAAGACATCAATCATAATCACATAATAACAATAAAGAATGAATAACCCAACCCTTCCTAGGTTTCCATCATCTACACACCATCCTGTACCAACCATCACACCGTGGGGATTTCTACAATCAACCCTCCATCCGCTACACACCAAAACGACAGCCGTACTGCCTATTCCTATTAAATAGGGATCATTAAACGTGGCATAGCCACCGATCACTACGTGACCTTACAATTAATTTATGTGGGATTTCTACCACCAATCACCAAGTGACTTATCATGCTCTTCCCATTCAATTATCATCGTTCCCACCCCATGCATACATACATAAAGAAACATCAAGCAGACATATATATTCTTCGGTACACATAGGGAGTTCTATGTTTACGTACCTGGCATCCTTGCCTAACCCTTTTTAGGGTTCCATTCAATTGTCTATACAGCCTTATTCCGGCTTTTTAGCCCATAACCTACAAAATAAATATACACACAGGTTTATCAGTAGCGTGTTAGAGATCTACACACCTGATTAATGTTGATACCCTTGTTAAACCGATCTACAACTTTGCTTCAAAAAGCCGGAAGGATGTGAAACTAGTGCCTCTCCTATATTCGACCATGGTTAGTGTTCTACCCAATTTTCATGTATTTGAATAAACAACTCTTCTTACCTTAAAATCCCGAAATTGAAGACTAATATTTTTCGGCTTTTAGATCTAGTCGGCCAAGCTTCCTTCAAATCCTGAAAACCATTAAACTATTAGCTTTCGGCTTTTGCTTTTCAAAAACCGGCAATAGATTATGAGAACTAAACAAAAATTGACTCTTACCTTAGCTTAGGAGATTCGGCTAGCACTAGAGAGAGAATTCGGCAATGCCAATGGAAGATTTAAATGCCGGAAGTATAGAATAATTTCTCAAATAGTATGAATAAAAGAAAAAGCGATGGATGCTTCGGCTTTTTAGAGAAATTAGCACAAGGGAAAAGAAAGTGGGGAAAAGTTTCGGCTTTTGAAGAAATTGAAGAAATAAATTTGGAGAGGGAGAGGCTAGGGAATTTTGGCACCAAGGGAGAGGATTTTAGGGTTTTTCAATGTTAGAAACAAGGAGCTAGCCCCCCTATTTATAGATTTTTGACACCTACTGCTAAATACCTAAAACGCCCTTAAAATTTAAGCTAGAAGAGAGGAGAATTTCGGCACCCTCTATGCCATGCAGTAGCTGAATTTTACACTCCTCTAGGTGGTGGATTTTCGGCCAACACTTCCTTTAAAGATAAGCTCCTAACTTTTCTCTTTTTTATATATGATATTATCACTTAAAAATCCGTATATATCTTCCTATTTTTAAGCCTTGTAGTCGTCCACCTCATTAATTCTAAATGCCAAAATTTAACTCATTTAAATTAAAAGATTTGGGCTTCATTAAACTTAAATTTAAATCCCTTAAATCCCTTGTTGTGGCGTCACCCTTGCTCTCATTTAATTGCCGAAAATGGTCCAAAAACATGGGCTCCTTACGACCCAAAACTTGTTCCTTTTTAATTGTTAATGATGCCACCTTAAAATAATTTAATCTGGGCCTTTGCCTAATTCTAAGCCCAAATTTAGACCCCTATCACTTAAATTAACAAATTAATTCTATCCCTACACTAAATGCATAGGCCCATAATTTTAGGATGTTACAGTTCTACCCCCTTTAAAGAAATTTCGTCCTCGAAATTTCCAACTAACTAGTAGTCATACTACCTAAGTCTCACTGCTATGCTTTCGCTGCGCACTCTAATTCTAAAGCCAAAATAAGCGCTAAGTATACTATGGTAGGGTACACACCGGTATTCGCATCTAGAGCGTCCTCTTCCCCTTGGCGACGTGCTGCATAGACCAAGGCGGGCTGCCTCGCCTCAACATAACCTGCACCTCCACGACCATGTCCTGTGCCATTGCCACCATTGACTTGACCACGGCCCCTTGGTGGTTGTTGACCTTCTCTTCCCGGCGGTGCATTCTCTTGACCTGTGGGTCCTTCACTGCCCTGTTACTGCGGACAGTTTCTAACTTGGTGGTCCGTAGATCCACACCTAAAACACTTTCCAGTGCCTGCCCAACACTCACCGGTATGGAACTTACCACATCGAGCACGCATTTGTTTCTAGTTAGCCGCAACAGGTCTCTCATCCTGTTTCGGCCTGTCTGACCTAGGTCTTTTCTGAGTTTGCCTAACTGCCCCTGACGATTCAAAATTCCTCTTATTTCCTCCCCTATCTCTATCCCGATTCAACTTTTCAGTCCGCTTAACCTCCTCGGCTATCTTAGCCTTTTCCACTAGGACAGCAAATTCCCTTTCCCGCTGTGGGGCTATCAAAAACGCAAATCATCCCTTAGGCCATCCTCAAACCTAACACAACGTTCATGCTCCGTGGCTACCATCCCACGAGCATAACGGCTAAGACGTAAGAATTCAGCTTCATACGCAGCCACTGACCTACTCCCTTGAACCAGATTTAGAAATACTCTGCGCTGCGCATCCACATAACTTGATCCAATGTACTTATTCTGATACGCCGTTTTAAAGAGTTCCCAGGTGATATGGTCAGACACTGTACCATCCTTAACAGTAAGCCACCATTGATATGTTTCATCCCGCAGGAGGGATACCACTCCTTTCAACTTCTCCTCCTCCGTAAAATCCAAATCATCCATTATGCGTTCTACTGCCTCCAACCAATACTCAGCTGAACTTGGGGCTACACCAGAAATTCCTCTAAACACTTCTGCCCCATTGGCCCTAAGCCACTCCGGCACAGATTTTCGGGCTCCTATGCCCATACCAGCCCCAGCAACCCTCTCTAAAACCCTTAACATTGCCTGAGATACCGCATCATATCCGGCAGTCTGATCCTGAAATTCCTCCTCCACAGCTGGCATCTCGTTTCCAGAACCATGACCAGACCCTATTGGTTCCGACACCGTCCTCTTACCCCTACCACGACCACGTGGCAGACGTCCTCAACCCCTTGTACTCATTCTATCGATTTGCGTTTATCTGATTAAAAATTTTATGAACTATTAGTTTTCTTCCCCTGTTTTAACCACGAACAGTCTTATGAATAGTAGCTTTAAGAGTAATTCTTTCGAATTCGCATTCACCATACAATCTCAAGTTTATATCCTCTAGGAAACACATACACGAACTTACATTCATTACAGAAAAGTGTTGTTGTTGGTGGTGTTGTTGTTGTTTTCACTACCCAGGGGTATTTTCGTAATTTTTATCCTATAGGGGTATTTTCGTAATTTTTTTGAAATAATGATTTTGTCAAATAAGGGTATTTTGGTAATTTTGCATTCCCGGGGGTATTTTGGTAATTTTGAAAACCAGGGGTATTTCAGAAATTTTGAAATCTGGGGTATTTTGGTAATTTTGGAATTCAGGGGCATTTCGGTAATTTTGAAATTCGGGGGTATTTCGGTAATTTTGAAATTCGAGGGTATTTCGGTAATTTTGGAATTTGGGGGCATTTTGGTAATTTTGCCAAACAAGGGTAATTTGGTAACTCTACAAACCAGAGTTATTTTGGTCATTTTGCAAAACAAGGGTAATTTGGTAATTTCTTTCATAGCTGTGAACATTTTCAAATCAAGTGTTTTTTTTTTGAAGTGTACAAAACTTAGGGGTTTTTGTTTGCAAAATAGGGTGGTTGGTCCCTTTCGGGTTTTACTTATGGGTTCAGCCCATGAACAAGTCATTATTGCTAGAGTGAACAGTCACTACGCACCAGGTAAGATTCCAGCGAAGAGGAGGTAAGTCACTAGGACTGCTTAAATACCAAGCTCTCCCTGAATCCACTCCTAGGCATGCGTATGCCTATTGCCACACCCTGTTATGGCTAAAGTGAACAGTCACTATGCACTAGGTAAGATTCCAGCGAAGAGGAGGTGAGTCACTTGGACTGCTTAAATACCAAGCTCTTCCAGATCTACTCCTAGACATGCATATGCCTGTTACCACACCTTAGTCTTGCGACTTGTTTGCAGGTTTTGTTTAGCAAAAATTAAGTCTTATGTAATTGAAGAGTTGTTTGTCTAAGTCTAGAGTCCATCAAGTTCTAATATAGATAGTCTACGTCCCATAAAGCCCATTAAGCCCACATTTATAACACAATCAGGAGTTCAGAATACTTACATGGGTGGATCGGGTGCCGGTAGACTCGAAGGCCATGTCTTCAAACCAAAAATTTTTCTTAAATTCAAATTTTTCTAAAACACTTCTAGACCCATTTCACAGCCCGAGTTTTGAACTGGGCTCTGATACCAAATTGTAACACCCCATACCCGGCCCATGCGTTTCGACCGGATCTGGCATGTCACTGCTTGTACTTTGAAAACTTTAGCTTTGTTGGTTTTTGAAATTGTGAGTTAATTAGACAATATTTAAGTAAATAAGTGGCATTTTAAAAAAAATAACCTTGCATTAATTATTATTAAGTATGAATAAACCTTATCATAAAATTCATAAGTTGCTTAACATTGTAAACTCCTAAGTTGAATAAAAACTAGGGGCCTTATTACAAAAATATTCCCATAATGAAATAAAAAAAATAAACTTAAAGAAACTCCAAATTAACTTGTCAAAAGAAACTTGATGGCCCCTCGAGTCTGTCTCGGCTCCCATGTCCACGATCTACTGTTCATCTGGAAGAGTAGAGAAAAGGAAAGCGTGAGTCACAAAGACTCAGTGTATAAATCTCAAAACACACATCGACCTGAGCCCACAAACACATTATGGGCCCTGGCCCATACAGGAAGACATCAATCATAATCACATAATAACAATAAAGAATGAATAACCCAACCCTTCCTAGGTTTCCATCATCTACACACCATCCTGTACCAACCATCACACCGTGGGGATTTCTACAATCAACCCTCCATCTGCTACACACCAAAATGACAGCCGTACTGCCTATTCCTATTAAATAAGAATCATTAAACGTGGCATAGCCACCGATCACTACGTGACCTTACATTTAAATTATGTGGGATTTCTACCACCGATCACCAAGTGACTTATCATGCTCTTCCCATTCAATTATCATCGTTCCCACCCCATGCATACATACATAAAGAAACATCAAGCAGACATATATATTCTTCGATACACATAGGGAGTTCTATGTTTACGTACCTGGCATCCTTGCCTAACCCTTTTTAGGGTTCCATTCAACTGTCTATACAGCCTTATTCCGGCTTTTTAGCCCATAACATACAAAATAAATATACACACAGGTTTATCAGTAGCGTGTTAGAGATTACACACCTGATTAATGTTGATACCCTTGTTAAACAAATCTACAACTTTGCTTCAAAAAGCCGGAAGGATGTGAAACTAGGGCCTCTCCTATATTCAGCCATGGTTAGTGTTCTACCCAATTTTCATGTATTTGAATAAACAACTCTTCTTACCTTAAAATCCCGAAATTGAAGACTAATGTTTTTCGGCTTTTAGATCTAGTCGGCCAAGCTTCCTTCAAATCCCGAAAACCATTAAACTATTAGCTTTCAGCTTTTGCTTTTCAAAATCCGGCAATAGATTATGAGAACTAAACAAAAATCGACTCTTACCTTAGCTTAGAAGATTCGGCTAGCACTAGAGAGAGAATTCGGCAATGCCAATGGAAGATTTAAATGTCGGAAGTATAGAATAATTTCTCAAATAGGATGAATAAAAGAAAAAGCGATGGATGCTTCGGCTTTTTAGAGAAATCAGCACAAGGGAAAAGAAAGTGGGGAAAAGTTTCGGCTTTTGAAGAAATTGAAGAAATAAATTTGGAGAGGGAGAGGCTAGGGAATTTTGGCACCAAGGGAGAGGATTTTAGGGTTTTTCAATGTCAGAAACAAGGAGCTAGCCCCCCCTATTTATAGATTTTTGACACCTACTGCTAAATACCTAAAACGCCCTTAAAATTTAAGCTAGAAGAGAGGAGAATTTCGGCACCCTCTATGCCATGCAGTAGCTGAATTTTACACTCCTCTAGGTGGTGGATTTTCGGCCAACACTTCCTTTAAAGATAAGCTCCTAACTTTTCTCCTTTTTATATATGATATTATCACTTAAAAATCCGTATATATTTTCCTATTTTTAAGCCTTGTAGTCGTCCACCTCATTAATTCTAAATGCCAAAATTTAACTCATTTAAATTAAAATATTTGGGCTTCATTAAACTTAAATTTAAATCCCTTAAATCCCTTGTTGTGCCGTCACCCTTGCTCCCATTTAATTGCCGAAAATGGCCCAAAAACATGGGCTCCTTGCGACCCAAAACTTGTTCCTTTTTAATTGTTAATGATGCCACCTTAAAATAATTTAATCTGGGCCTTTGCCTAATTCTAAGCCCAAATTTAGACCCCTATCACTTAAATTAACAAATTAATTCTATCCCTACACTAAATGCATAGGCCCATAATTTTAGGATGTTACAAGAAATGGCTTAATTGCCATTTAAATCCACCCCATTTTACTTTAATACTCAATTAGCACTTAAACACTAATAGTGATTAAGTTTTACTGATTTTATGATTTAGTCTTTTTTCTTTAATTAACTATCAAATCACTAAACTTTTCGGACGAAACTTCAATATACCTATATAGTAACTCTGAAAATATTTAATAAAAATATTTACGAGCTCAGTTTATAGAAACAAGGTCTCGATACTTTATTTTCCAAAACCACTTGACTTTAGGGACAACTTATTTATACTTAACTATTCGTTCAAATAGCAAAAATGATCAAATCAAAATTCTATATAATATTATATTTGACGTGTAAATATTAAATATAATATTTATGGATTCACATCGAATTTGTGGTCCCGAAACCATTATTTCCAACACCATTGGAAAACAACCTGTTACATACGCCATTCGCCAAATAGTCAAGCATGATACAAAAATAAACAAGTGGCTCACTCGCAACCACAGCTCTGGCGTAGTCCCCTTCAACCGATTCCTCTTCTACTAGAAATACGCCTGAAGAAGGATAAGTAACTGAGTAAGTTCAATTGAACTTAGTGAGTTCCAAAAATGACCGCAAAATAATTTACAAAAATACCGCTAATCAATAGGCATCGATACCTATAAGAAAAACAAACTTATTCGTAAGACTCTATCGTACATGCACAATACCTCAATAATGCTATCTATAGTTCACTGGTAGAATCACTTTACCAATTTAAATATCACACAGTACACGAGCAGTTACTGACTGCCAACTCATGCGTAACTTTCACAATTATACATTTTTACAAACGACCCTTTCTTGTGTCAGCCTCGAACCCATAATTTAGAATTCAAAATCACAATTCAGTCATATTCATATTTACATCATCCTTGTTAAGTTGAACACGCGTTCTCCTACAAGGCTGGGCCGTAACCTGTCAATCTGGTTTGCAATATAACTGCCTTAATAGAGGCATCCCAAAAAAATTTCCTTTTCATATTTTCACATATCAAAATTTTTTGGTACTGGGCTCATGCAACAAGGAGGGTGTTCTTACCTCAACAATGGCCATATTCACACATACAACATTAGTTTATTACACACGCATCCAAACACAACACATTGACTCATGTATAGTAGAGACAACTTAATATACACAACCCACATATTATGGAAATATCATAACTCAAATGAAGTAAGAATGAACTCACCAACAAGGTTCAGAACATAATCTACTCTACTAGTCTTTTGCCTCGATTACTTGGACCTTCATTAGCTTTTTCAGCTAAATAAGAAAAAAGTATAACCATTAAACCATTTATCTAATTTAATCATGCATACACTAATGCAAAAACGTAAATCCCATTGACAATAACCTAAGAGCTTTCCAAAAATTACCAGTAAGCTCGTACTTAGCAAAAGCATTTTGACTAGCTACTAGAGCCTCTTTCATCTTCTCTAACGAAGATGCCTTAAAAATTTCCAGAGACTCAAAAAAGAATGCAGAGAAAAGAATATGAAACATGTTGGTTATCGGCATCCTTATATAGCACAAACATCGAAAACAAAGCTTAGTGGGGGGAGGGGTCAGAAAATCCCACTATAGCCTTTGAAATCCGAGAATAGACTTGTCTAAAATTTTTGAAACCTAATCATCTACGAAACATAAATACTACCACTAATTAGCTTATTGAGTAGTAAAAAATTACTTTCACACTAAAACAAGTCAACTAAAAAATCATTCAGCTACCTAAACACATCAAGCTATCATCTACAGTGCTCTAGTTCAATCCCAACTAGGTCTCAACTAAACTCTAACAATACTCATCGAGCAATCATTTTCACGAAAAAAATCTATAGATCCGTGAACTAACAAGTTCACCATAAAATATTTAGTCTTGGCAAATTCTTTCCCAATAGAGTCCGCCAAATGGCGAATTTCAGCAAGACGTTCCGCAAATGGGCACATTGTCGAAACCACGCAATACGCCACCCCAACATTTAACGGATAATTCCCCAATCTCATCCTTTTTCTACCCTGACTTACTTAACTATACGAAAACGACATATCGATACGGTCTACGTTTGGTGAGCTGTTACATAGATGTTAAAAAGGACTAGTTTGTAAAGTAATTTTGTTTGTTTTGTAAAAAGGACTAAAATGTAAAAATTGTAAATAGAGGGATGAGATTTCTATAATATTTGATGTTATTGAGTTATATAAGATGGATTTTAGATCTGTTTCGAAATCGAGACTCAAATTTGAAAGATATTGCAATTTTAATTTTAGGGACTAAATTGAATAAAATACAAAACTTTAGAGAATGTTTGAAAAGTGAAATTGATAGGATGTTATAAGGTAATTATAATTAATAAATTGAAATGAATTATCGTATAGATCGGGATTTGAATCAATTAGAGAATAATCGAGGAAAAAATAAAATTATGGATTAGTCCTCGATGTTTCGTTTGTTACTTTTTTTGCCAGGTAAGTTCATATGGAACTTACTATGATAATTATGTGATGTTAAAATTATATTATAATGTCTATTAGTTTTGATTAAATGTAATTTGACGATTTTGGCATCTAAAAGACTAAATCGTAAAGTATGAGAAATAAAGTATTACAAATGATTTGAAGTGAAATATTTATATAATTGAATGGTACGTATATGATGATGTTACAAGGATTGAAACAATGTGGAACAGTAACAGTGATTGTGTGAACTTAGTAAACGATTAGGATACGAATTGCATGCCATTAGGGTTCAAACGAAAATAGAAATGGTTCAATTGAAAAGGAAAAATGGGTGTTTGATCAAGTATTAATATGATGGCTTGAGATCCAACATTTGTTGCGCATTCTCTGAAGCTAGTGTTAGCAGCATCAAACTAGCTTGAATGAGCAACCTTGATTTGAAGCTAGTGTTAGCAGCCCGAATATGTCAGCTCATGAGAGAAAATTAGTCATGTGTATTCGAGTTCAATTTGCTATAGTTCTATAGGTGAAAATAGAAGTTAAAAAGGAAGATAAATTGAATGAGTGAATTATGTTTGAATGAAATGTGTATAGAAATGGTTCATGATAGGTTGATACATGACATATGATGAATGCTAAACAAGTATTGAATCAAGTTATAAGTTTTTATCATGGAAATGATCTAACCTTAAAATATAATTGTTGATGTGTATATATGATCCCAAAGGATTGCTATGCTTATTTCAATAGGTTTTAATAACTTAAAATTGTTTAATTATCAAGGTAAGTTAAGTAATTTAATATGAACTTACGAAACATTCAAAATACTTACATAGTTGTTTTTCATTTTTTGTAGACTGTCGGTTCGCAGAATATGTCGATTGCATCACATTGAAACCCATATTATCCAGCTCTAACTCGGTAGTCTTTTGATAATTTTAAGTCAGTTATGTGGCATGTATATGGTTGCTTATATATTTGTTAACTTTGAATTGATACTTGAGTTTAAACCTAAGTTGAATGTTGAATTGGATATGATAATGTTCATATATGTAGTTATGCTTAAATTGATAATGTGTTGAGACTTATGAAAGGTATTCAAATTGACAAAATTGACTTTAAAATAACATGGTTGAATGTTGGTGTGAATGATTAAAAGCATGATTGTATAAGTGAGGTTTGAATAGGTTAAATTCATAGTTTGGTGCCAAATTGTGGCATATTGGATTGATTGATTATAGAAATGGTTAAATGAATGTTTTGATATGAGTTTTGTTTTCTTTTATGCAGGTTTTGCTATTCATTGAAGAACCATTTGAATTGGTTGTTAAGTTGACATGTAATAGGTACCAAAATGCAAGTATTTGCCAATTTGGCTTAGAGGTACTGATACCTTAGAGAGGGGTACCGGTACATTAGTGATTTTCTAGAATTTTTAAAACATGAAACCTAAAAATGGTATCAATACCTTGACAAGGGTACCTACATTTTTATTTCGATTTTTCTAAAACATCGAGAGCCAAAATGGTATCAATGCCTTTATGGGGTATCGATACCTAATTTGTAAACTTTGAAAACTTTACAATTTAATCCTTTTTCATGTTTGGCTCAACAATAGAGCTTTAGTAAGCTCGATTGAGTCCCAGAAAAGTTTATTTAACTTGTAATGACTGCATTTATGGAATGTTTGAATGTTTAAGTGATTTATTTATAGTTTTTTTAATGAAAGTTGTCTAGGAAACGATTGTAGCATCCCGTAACTCGAACCCGACGATCGAGTCGAGTGAGGGATGTTACATCTTCCTTCTGTATCACCACCATGGTTGTAATAGCCAACCCATCAAACATAGGAAACCCAATGTTTCATATTTGTAAGGTTAATTTTTTTGAAACCCTTTTGAGAGATCTGAGTGGTGAAGAAGTTCATCATACTAAGGAGAAACTGTGGTCGAATTTACAAGATGATTCAATGGTCGGATCTTTAGATTGGATTTAGAAAAGTTCAAAAGTTGAAGGCATTTTTGTGGCTTTTAGGCAATTTTTTGAGAATTCTAATTTGAGCATTCAAAAGAGGGAATGAAGAGAAACAAATTGGTGCCATTTTCAGGCCAGGAAAGAGGCCAAACATGGTGGCACGACTAGCTGTTGGCTAGGGTTGAGGGAGGAAGAAGAAGAAAAGAATATAAGGAGAAATGGGAGGAAAAGAAATCAAAAGAATCAACATTGAAAAAAGAAAAGGAAAAGGGGAAATGTATTATTTTTATTTATGTTTTTTAGTTTAGAAAAAGAAAAGGGAAATTTTCATGCAAGCCCTTCTTTCTTGACCCTTGACCATTCACCACTTTAATTGGGCTCACTCTGCCACGTGTCACTCATCCGGTGGTCTACATGGCAATTTTTGATAATTTTCTAACATCGTCAAACATGAGTACCAAAGTAACAGACAGAAAAAAAAATTATAGGTACCAAAACAAACAATTTGAAAGTATAAGTACCACATTAATAATTTTGTTAAAGTACAAGGATAAATCTTTCCATTATCTCTTTTTATGATTTATATATCTTTCATGTCTGTTTTATAGTTTATAAAAATTAATTCTTTTGAAGTTCATGATTACATTTTTTAACAATATTATCTTCAAATTTTGAATCAGAATTTCTTTTAGGATTATAATACGCTTTACCATTATATCTAACACATCTAAGTCCTCTTTTAATTCAAACTTTCAACCCCCACCAATTGGGGTGTTAATTAATTAGACTACAAAATGGCAATGAATCTCACCAACCTAATTACCCTTTAGCTTGTCGTTGACCATGCTTAGTGATGTCCACGAAACCAACTAAAAATATGACAAAGGTAAGTGCACTTATTGATAAATAGTATAGCTACGATGAGTAAAGATATCGTTCCCACGAGAACTAAAAGTATTAGCAATTACTATCTTTCTATTATTTAATCGATAAATTGAAGTGATTGAATTAAACTAAAATTAACTAAATTAATTAACTAAGAACTCGGCAAAGAACAAATTAGGAAAATAATCGAATAATAACCAAGAAACAAAACAATACCCAGGAAAGAACCCACCTAGACTGCATCTATCATTATCAATCTGAATTAAACAATTTATTTACTTAATATCTTAATTCGTAGAAATCCCTAAATTATACTAATATCTCTCTTCAAGACTAAAAGCAACTGACTCTAGGTTGATTAATTGAAATTTATTTCTAATTAAAACCCCTATTATTGCATTAACTCGTTCTATGAATTCCCCTATTAGATTTGACTCTAATCCGGTAGATTTATGTTGTCATATTTCTAGGATTGCATGTAACTCCACTCAATTATACTAGATCTACTCTTAAATCGGGTCTATTCCTCCTTTAAATTAAGCACATCAAACATGAATTAATAATCTGGAAATATTAAATCAAGAATTAAGCACACATAACTGAGAACAATATTCAAGTATTTATTGCCTAAAACATAAATCAAAAGACAGAATTCATCATAGGGTTCATCTCCCCTAGGTATTTAGAAAATTAGTTCATAATCGTGAATAAAAACATCTCAAAGTTAGTACAACACAAGAAATAAAGAAACCCATAATAAACTTCAAAGAAATTAAAAGGAGATATCCAATCTTGATGAAAATCTGCTTCAGAGTTGACTTTAATGGTGTTTTCCGAGTTGTTTTCTTCAATCTCCTCTAACGGCTCTCTTTTCTCTTCTTATATTTGGTATATATAAGTCTTAAAATGCCCAAAAAAAGCCTAAAAATAGCGTTTTTTTCTGCTTATTTGGAGTGCGAATCACGAAATCCACACGATCTGGCACATAGCCGTTTGGCATCCCGTATGGGAAGGCCCAGCCCGTGTGGCTCCTGAAATCTGCTCCAATTGTCTGATTTTCGCTCGTTTTGCTCCCAAATGCTCTCCTAAGTATAGAAACATGAATTTAAAGGATTAGGAGCATAAAATTTACCGTTTTGCATTGATTAATCACCCAAAATTGCATTAAGAACGGGACTAACATATGTTACTTTTAACACTTATCACTTAGCTCTTTTTCTCTCTACCTTTCATCATTATCGTTAATGTCTTTAGCATGGATAGTTGTCAAAACCTTAGGAAAAAGTAGGGACCAATCGCCCCCAAGAAAAAAAAAAGGTTCACTATAGTAAGGCAGTCTTTAAGTGGAAGTTCCAAAATTAAAACCTTATTTGCTTCAAAGACACCACATTGTCATGAATGTCCTAACTCTCTAAAATCTCATTAATAGTGGAGTAATTTCAAAAGAGTTACCTTTATTTGTTTATGTTATCACTTAATAATGGTCGATAAAGCAGTCCTAATTGTCGTGGCTTAGATGGAGGCATGGGTAGCCCCTTTGCCTAGCCTACATGGAATAAGCAACTATTAAACTTTCTTCTTTTAGAAAAAAATTACCTAAACACCTTTTTTTTTATATATATGTAAGGGAAAGGGTATGTGTAAAGGTATCTTGAGATCGAATATACCATGTGATGATAACTAAGATTTCATTTCAATGAAAGTTTTTAAATATTACACTTGACAAAAGTATCTCTAAACTTAATAAAAATAAGTTGAATTCTACTATTACTCAATTTATGTAAGTTGTGAATTTGGACCCTTATTTTAATTTGGTAAATTTCAATTAGTGTGTTTTCAAATTTAAATTTTTTTGTCATGATTCAAATGGTAACAATTAAATTCTTTAAGTCAAATGTTACTATTTGTCTCGTGCTGTAGATAAATTGTGAATTTAATTCTTATTCTTTAATTTGATCTTTTTTAATCCCTATATTTTTCAAAATTTAAAATTTTAATCTTTACTTAAACGATAGATATTAAATCAATTAACTAAAATGGTGTGACATTTTTTGTGGAAATTAAATGAAGAATAAGAAGCTGATATAATATTACACAAATATCAATGTACTTATCGTATAAGATTTTCAAAAATATATAATTTAATTTAATGAATCCAATGGCTACATTTAAATAAAAAATTAAAATACAAAAATACAAAAATACAACAACTAAAAAAATACCAAATTAAAATAGACAAACTATATACAACAACTTATCCTACATTAACCCAAATAATAGACATTGTTAAATTAGAAAAGTATAAAGTTATTTACATTTAGTACATATTTATTGAAGGTGACTGAAAATTTAGGATACTTGCTTTAGCCAAGTTAAACCGGACACGTTCTTCTCTAAGTAAAAACAGGGGCTTTTGCTTCTTCAATTTTAACTTTTCCTGTCACTGGTTTTTCCACATAGAGAAAAAAAAAACACTAGTACTGTTAGAAGTTAGAACAGAGTAGAACAATCGATGAAAAACATACAAGACAACCCCTTACATCCTAAATTTTACTGTAAAAAACAGGCAAAAAAAATCTAAGATCCCAGAAACAGGTAAAATCAAACAAAATTATTTACCTTAGGATCAAACATTGTTGTAAACCACGAAAAGAAAATTTGTCCGTCACTTTATATGTTGTTGACTATTTAAGCATTAGGAACCCATCATCATCATCATCATCCACTGGAGCAGGAAGATTAAGATCTATAAAATTAACTACCAACTTCTTGGAACTTTTAACATAGGTTTGTGTTGCTGCTGCTGCTACATGAGACCTTTTATGCCCGCCAAGTGCTTGTCCAGACGAGAAGACTTTAAAACAAACAGGACATTCATGTGTTTTCTTTTCTGTCATTGAACAAGTACTACCCACATTTTCTGGTGCTAACTCTGTTTCGTAAGCTTTGATCTTTTTGTGACTCGCTCTGTGTCCACCCAGTGCTTGGTACGAGTTGAAAACTTTGTTGCACGTTTCACATCTGTATTTCCCTCGTGTTGTTCTATTAAAGTCTGCAGATTCATCTGTTTCTTCTTCTTCATCATCAATATCATCATGTTGAGCTACTTTGCTTTTCCGTTGGTCCCTTGAAAGCATCATAAGACAGAAAGCGACATCTTCTTCAGTTGTAGTGTCAGAGAGGGAAGTCGCCGGTTCAGGTTCAGCCCAAGTCCGTTTTGATCGTTTCTGAGTTGGGTATTTGGACGACTCGGTCTCACTTTCTTTGCTTTGAACAACAACTGAGTCTGCATCAACGAATTCAGGATCTACAAAGCGAATGCTTCTCTTTGGGTTCTCTCTAAGACCATAAAACTGCCCTTTTTCTTCCGATGAAGATGAATATGAAGGTGAAGCAGATTCTTGTTCAACGTTGGGAGGAATTGGAAGATTCAACATGTTAGACCTCAATTGAGTTTCTCCATTTGCAAAGCTTTTCAAGCAGAGCTGCTTACACTTGACTTTCTCCATTGCCAAAAACACACAGAAGCAGAGTTCAATAAACAGATCAGAAGTAGATATTTATGTTTATGTTTGTAAGGCTGTGGATTTTAAAGAAGCATAGAAACGGAGTGGGAAGAAGAAATAAATTAGGTGAGAAGCCACTCCAGGATATATATATATATATATATATATATATATGCAAAGATACAACCAAATTTTCAAAAAATAATAAATTAGAAAATGGGACTTCTTGTTTTGATTAAAAGTGCAATTTACTCTCTTAACAAGAAAAAAATATGAATAAATAAAGATTTATTTATTTTTAATGAAGGTAGCGAGCAGAGAGTGTCAATTGAAAATTTCAACACAAATATTTTCGCATTCTGTTTGATTTAATCGGCCAATAAATAAAGATTCAATAAAAGCGTATGCAGGAAGGGAGAAAGAGGGACATGTAACATGCGAAGCACGGGCGAAACCAGTTTGCTGGCATGGGCCCGGCCCTTAAAATATAAAATTGTTATTTACGCCCTTAAAATTTTTTAAAAATTTTAAATTAATAAAGTTAAAATTACATTTTGGTCTCTTTAATATTATAAAAATTCGATTTAATCCTTTACAAATTATAAAGATATAAATTATAAAAAATTAAATTTCATCCGCCCCAATTGTTCTGGCTTCGCCTCTGATGCGAAAAGTTGCCGTTTCTTAATCGGCACTTCCTGACCTTGCCTTTTCTTACCAATGTAAAAAGAAAAAGGTATTTTAAGAATTAAAAATGAGATTACCAGGATAGACCGGTGGCTACATAATGCAATTTGCAATTAGTTGTACGAAGCCAAATAGAACTGCTCTGCTGGGTTTGATGGATCAATAAAGCAGAATATTAAACCCACAAGGCAAGGTTTCCGGCTCTACTAACACTGCACTGTCAGCGTTGGTAGCTTTGGCATCCCTGCTACTGCTGAAGCCGCATATTGCACTTTTGGGTTATTTCCACCATATATAAAGATCGTAAAACACAAGTCAAATAAATATTAACAACTTAAACTTTGTTTGGGGTTTAACTTTTTCTTTAATTTATCAATTTGGGAAAAGATAATATTGAAAGAGTTTATGTTTTTTTGACTCAACTTGACATTAAATTTAATTGAGATTTACCGTGACTGTTAAATATAAAAAATCTTTAAAACCAAAAAATACTTTCCTTCAATTTTGGACTTTTTTGTGGGAATGGAAGAATGGGGAAATGGGTAAGAAACTAACTAACCAACCTCCCATTGAGGAAGGAGTTTTCTGTGGGGGAAGTAAATGCCGGGTTTGGAAAGACTCAGTCCCTATCCTACTGCTACTCCTATTGGCTGTTTTCCCCATTCATTCATGTCGACAAAATACACATTATTTTATAATTACAGGGCTGAATGACACTACTTGCAGTGTTGTGAGCTTTTAAGTTACTCTTCTTTCACTAGCGGTCGCTTCATCCTTTGTACAATTAGCTCTATTATATAGCTTGGGTACATCTGTTCTACTTCTAGACATCGCATTCATCGACCATCACTCTAACTTCAACTCATTTTTGCTATCTCATACTTACTAGGATCATGTTGGAGTCCGATAAATCACTGAAATTGACTGAATAGATGCATATTTAGGCTTAAAATATAACTATAATTTTATAGTTTGGACTCCACAACTGCAATTAAACCTTTGTAATTTAGGCTACAAACTTTAAATAGGTTTAATTAAATTCCATTTAAATTATACTATTCAAATGACAATCCCGAGCTAACTTTAGATAGTTCCGTTAAAATGAGATATAGGTTGTTCAAAGTAGTTGAATTTATTTTTAAAAATGTCATAATTTAATGACATAAAATGAACCTAAATCTATTTTAAGGCTCAATGATGGGCAACGATAGTAAATTTATCATTTTTCGCAACTCAGCAAAATGCACGAAAAATATGCTGATAACGTCCCTAACAGTGGAAGAAACACCACATCCGCCATTCGCCAATCATTCAAATTTTTGTTGGTTGGGTTTAGATGGAAAAAAAAAAGACGCCTGTTATAATTAATTTGGCCCTTCATTCTTTTTCTAACTTAGGGCAGTTCAACTGTTCTTTTTTTACTTACAGATACAAGCCATATGAGTAACTTCCATGCATTTTCGTACAAATCGTAAAGGGATGGAGCGTATTATTGGATTTCATTAGTGATGAATAAAACTTGTGGGTGGCTACTTGAGGGAAGCATTTAAATAAGAAGAATTGGACGCATTCCCTGATATGGGGAAGTTTCCTTCCTACTTCCTAAATGATGGCTGGGAAAGTAAAGTAAACTAAAAGGTATTATTTTATGGTCACATGAAATAAAATTAAGAATTTCAGAATACTGATTACCAAAATGATGATATGATGGTGTTACTCGTGAGTTATGTTTTTACTTGGCGCTGGGTATTTATTGTGCTCACAGATTGGACATGGATTTTATAACTAGTTTAAGAAATAGGGTTCGCTAGTTCTCAAGAATGGGCGCATTTGTCGACGGTTTATATCTCAATCCAGGGGCCAAGGGCTCCAAGCTCCATTTACACACCCAAAAGGTGTGACTCAATTTCAATGGAATTTTTATAACTTCTTTTCAGCTTCATATTAGCCTCTCTCATGCTTCTTTACAATAATTTATTGCAATATTTACGATCATCAAAACACACACAAAAAGTGAACTTTACCCCAAATTTCAGATTGGTCTTTAAAGTTTTTTTCCTTACTAAAAAACTGGTATATAATTTTGCATTGAGTCCAATAAGAACATATCATATATCACATTCTTATTATTTGGTTATATTGTTTTCTAGAGAAAATATTAGGTACATTCTTCTCACCACATTAGCTATGGTTCCATAACATGTAAAATATTTTCGTACATCATTAGATTTTTTTTTTGCCCACTCATCTATACCTACTCGCCTTCCACTTACTCTTCAACGCCTTCATTCTCTTCTAATTACCCATACCTGAAAAAAAAATCAATTTTTAATTATTGCCTAACAAATTAAATCCAAAGTGGAAAGACATCCTACCAGATTTATTGATTTAAAAAACAGAATCCTACCAGATTCAAGCAAAATATTTTATTGGGGGTTAAGTGTTGACAGGGATCAAATACTGACCTTCAGAAAATCAATACCTTTTGTATTATTTTTCTTATTTCTCCTTAGCATTTGTGTAGTAATACTTAAATCATTTTTGTCACATTACTTTTTTGAATTTGCACAGTAAAAGGTTCATTCTTAAAATGATATCTGAATAGTACTTACCTGGTTTTGTAAGACCCAATAACTAGATGTTGTAATAACGATATCTGAATAGTACTTACCTGGTTTTGTAAGAACCAATAACTAGATGTTGTAATAAATTTGTACGTAACAAAATAATTTTAATAGTATTAGCAGTTGGAATTGAATTTTGAAATATGAAAAAATATAATGACTGAATTCTCAAAAATAAAATAAAGACTGAAATTCAAATTTATAGAGTACAAGAACTATATATTTTAACTTTTATAATATTAGGTTAAATATTTTAATATACTAATACACAATAGAGCCAGACTTATGATGTAACTGATTGAGTTAGGAAATGATTCTAATAATATAAAATGAATTGAAAAACTAAAAAGCTAGTTAGAATGATTAACATAAAATAAAAATAAAATAGATAAAATCATATTTTTATTATTTTAAATTTTTTTAAAAATATTTTTTTATTTCTTGCTTTGATTGATTTTCATCCTTAATTCTTTCTTAAATATAATTCTTTTCTATTTTACTTTGTTTTTATTCTTTTATGAGTTTTAATGCTGTAAGTGTTCTCCGTATTAATGCATATCTTGTACCAAATCTTCAAGGATACATTATCATAATTTGTTCCTCTTGATTGTATGTATTAGAAAATAAGTACTCCAATTTCTTTCATAACAAGTTGAAGCCTAAAAGTAATGTCTTGGAGTAAGGGTGTGGTTGCACAAAAATTAGCTCACCAACTCATGGTGTCTTCATACCCTCTTACTTCAATCACATAAGGTTGACTAAAGTAACCTAACCTACAAGAAACGACACCTTATCAAAGTACACCCTTCAAATATCATTATTCATCAATGAAGAACTTTCGAAAACATTATCTCTATGCAATGTGGCTTTTTCGTTATCATTTAGGGAATTTCACCATTTTCACCTTGAAGTCATTCTACACTATAATATTTATGAATTAGTGAGTGAGCCATACAGTGAATAGGTGTGTTACTTTTATTCCACCTATTCTTAAGAAATTTTTGGATTGCATAAAAAAATCTTGAATGTCTAGTAATCAAGTCTTTGTTCTTACGATCAAAATTATTTCCTTAATTTTTTTCTAGCATTAAGTCTCACTTGTCATATACTAGATGCAATATAGCTTTATCTTTATCAGCCTTGTAACACCCTTTACCCAACTTAATCGCCAAGACTGGGTATCAGATGCCACAACAATTTGCATATCGTAACACATTATAAATTATTATTCGAATACATGCTTATGAAAATCAAGCCTTACAATTACTCTCTAACATCTATACACCCATCGTATTAGTTCCAATTTCATACCACCTGACACCATTATTGATATAAAATTATTTAAAAGTTTACATTATTCCTTAATACAATTTTAAACAACTCTAACCCTGAGGCGTGGCCTCTACAGGTGCCCCTCTTTGTACATAAACAGCTACACCATATCACTTAGCTTCCAGCAGAGTCTGGCTTGGTCTCTCTTGATCTCCAAGTCTTTATATCCCTTGCATTCAAGCAGCAATTATATAAGTTTGAAAGATCTTAGTGATATTTGTACATGGAATTTATGTAAATTCACATGAATCTTAATAGTTTTAACTCTCTATATTTCATAGGAGAATTCACGAACTTAGTTGACGAGGCCAATGCCTAATTCATTCTAAGTCGTCTATTGGCAGACATGGACCCTGATCATGTCACAACCATGTTCTTTCATGGATCCCTCCCCATCTATCGTTGTTCCTCATTCTTGATACTCATGTTCATTACTTCTGGCTGACAACATTTGGCGTCTACTCAAGTAATTATCATAACTGCGGTCTTACCATAATACAATGCCTTATCTTCTTTAGGGAGCTAAAGCCCTCATTGCAGCACTATAGTACTCGCTATGTCATTCCTTACTCAAATATTTCATGAAGATTTCTACCCTTGGTAGATCAACAAGACCTTTACCATGTTTCACAATCCTGTCGGCCTTTACTTATCACTATTCTCTGGTGGATTTTATTGAGCAATCAAATTTGAGTTGGCATTCCCTCTCGTAAAGAATCTCATCTGTCTACAGACCTTTTGGCTGCCTTTTTGTCGACTTACATTTTAGGATTGTTCCTAATTTAGCCTATTCCATAATTGTTTAAACGAAGTCGGGTCCGCGACTTCGCTGGCAGACTCCTTTTGTTGTATATTAAGTTTACCTTCCTACCTAGAAAGTCACTTCCCCCATGCATCTTAGTTGGGTTGAGTCATTTCTTTGGTTCCACTCATCATTGCCTTTGGCAAAGTCCTCATTATCCGATAGCCTATATTCCTTAGATGCACTCAACTCATTCGTTCTTGTGACTTATCACACTAGTCACACCACAAACTCTACTTTAAACCTTGGCGTCTCTCCTGCGGACTTATCATGTATAATCATGTGTTTAGTGCCCCGACAAACTACTCCGTGTTTAGTGTCTCGAGAGACTCTCTATTGGTTGTCATAACTGAGCTATGGTCTTAAACCTTTTTACCTCTCTTGAGGTGTCACCTCGAAAGACCTTATCGTTGTCGCAGTGTTATACGTCATGTCTCTTAACGGGCTAAGGGATGTTACAATTATTACTAGATTTAGCTTTTTTTTATCATCTCCATTTGCTTCCAAAAAGGTGTTAGTTCGTTGTTGACATCTCTTTGTTTTTTTTTTTTTTATCAACTGTCTCACTATGTTTTTTTCTATATTATGAATCATAAGCAAGTAAAAGGAGAAAATATATAGCAAATTTTAAAGAAATAATTTCAGTCGTATTCACTTTAATAAAAGTGAATTTCTAATGTAAAATTATTTGTATTTTTAACTTTATATAAAGTGCATTGATATTTTTTAAAAAAACTATTGTAAGAGGAGTGGGTTCGGGACCACAAATCCGAGTTAGAAAAATATTTTAATATTACTTTCCGTGTCTATGATACGTGATTAAGCATGTGTGAAATTTCTGTGAATTAATTTGTCTGTTTGTGTGCTTAATTTGAGAAAAGGATTAAATCGCATAAATGGTAAAAGTGGCCTTCTATTTGATTGAGTGGTCTAATTAATGTTTCTTCTTATATATGAGGCCTTATGTTGTAAATTGGCCTTTTAGCAATGTAGTGGACGGCATATTGAATAACATATTTTTTTTATATTTATTAATTATGAAAGTTTAAATAACATAAAACATATTATATGATATAATAATAAAAACAAAATAAATAAGGTAGTGGAATGTTCATCCATTGTCTACCAAATATTGAATAAAAAGAAAGAAGAAAAGCTTTGAATATTCGGCTAGGTTTGATCCAAATTCAAGGTATGTTTTGCTTCGGTTTTTGATAATTTCTACGTTTTTGTAATCGTTGCTTTATATACTTCAAAACCCATTCTTCAATTTTTTGAATTGATGATGATTTTGAAATATGCCATTGATGAACACATGAGTTTTGTGATTTTTGAAGATGAAATATGAAATATATGTGTTAGATTAACATGTTTTATCTTTGAAGTTTTGATTATTTTGAGTAATTTGGACTTAATTTAGAAAATAATATTTTGAGGGACTAAATTGTAAAATAAATGAAATGTGAGGACTTGTATGAGCATGGGTAATATTCTGCCCAGCATAGGATGTATTGAATTATGTGTATTTTGTGATTTTGTGAAATAATGACTAAAATGTCAAAATTTGAAAATGTGAGGGCTAATTTGTAAATTACCCTAAATATGTGTTTTTGGATTAAATTGAATGAATTATTGAATAAATAAGTTAAATTTGAATATGTATAGATCAAGAACCGAAGAAAATAGATTTAGATCGCGGAAAGTCGAAAGTGATTGAATAGTCAAATCCGTCCGTTTACTCAAATCCGAGGTAAGTTGATATACAATTAAACGTATTTGAATTGAGTTATTTATGTATCTATGATATATATATATTGTATGGTAAATGCTCAAAATGGAGTATATATGAAATCTGAGAATATGTTGACAATTTATCAAGGTTTGAGAAGTTCCGTATGAACCTAGGAATAGATAGGATAACGTATACCATGACATAGGTTCCGAAATGAGAAATCATGTAAGACCACGTCTGGACGTTGGCATCGATATGACATTTACGTGTAAGAGCATGTCTGGGACATTGGCATCGTATTGATTCGTGTAAGACCCTGTCTGGTACAGTGGCATCGATATATGGATACATGTAAGACCACGTCTGGGACGTTGGCATTGTACGACTATTCTGAGCACTCTGAGTATCCCATTAGATTCCGAACGGTTCAACGGGCAAGTCCGAGAAATGACTGATTATATGTAATGTCCATCCGTTTCCAGTACGTCTAAAGTATATGCTTTGAATAAGCATGAGAGGTAAGTTAACATGTACATAGATGTTTTGAGCAAAGTGTGATATAAGTATGTTTGACATTTGAGCAAAAGAGATGTCTGTGATATGATATGTTAGTAAGCAATGGCAATCCAATTGAGCCAAAGAGAAACTTATGTGTATGGAATGAAAATATATTTATGAACTTGATTTGTCATGCTTATAATTTGATTATATGTTAAGTTTATTTGTATATGGCTTACTAAGCTTTTGGAAAGCTTACTTTGTGTGTGTTTGCTCTGTTTTATAGATCGTCAAAGCTATTGAAGGCTCGGGGACCGTCGAGGATCGTCATCACACTACTCAATCTTATTTTGGTACCTTTTGAAAGTGTATATACTAAGTATGGCATGTATAGGCTAGTCACCTTGAGTTATGTTTGAGATATGTGTACATAGTCATGTGATATGGCTAAATAAGTATTTGTGCTATGAACGAGCTGCTATACCATATGATGTTGGTTTTGGTATGATTTCATGCTTATGAAATGGTCAAGAATATGGTAAGTATACCGAAGCAATATGAGTATATATGTTTGATCAAGGAAATGGTTATATGATTAGTAAGATGTAGATGTATCATACTTGGTTTAATTGTGAATTGGTTGAACTATTTAGCATATAAGTTGGCATGCTTGAAAATGAGATTGAATGGGAAGATATGTTGATCATTTGACATGATTTTGGTTGCCAATTGTGTATAGGATAATGCTTGTATAAGCTTGTAGGGATGACCCAAGTGTGGGTGGCATTTTTGCCTTGAAAATGGCCTATACTTGCCTATATAGTTGTATTTCAAAACAAGTCAGACTCGACCACGAGTTGGACACACAGGCGTGTGACTGGTCGTGTGGGGCAAGTCAATAGTGACCACGGGTGAGGCACACGGGCGTGTTCACGGCCGTGTGGACAAGTCAGTATGTATGCCCTGTTTTGACACGGCTTAGACACACGGGCGTGTCTAAGGCCGTGGGAGGTACACGGCTTGCCCACACGGGCGTGTGACCTCTGTAACTTAGAAAAAATTTTAAATTTCCGAGAATTTTTGTATGTGATCGGTTTAGTCCTGGTCCTATTCTATAGCATGTTTAAGGTCTCGTTGACCTATTAAAGGAACACTTTGATTGGGTTCGATGAATTATATTATGAAATGTCCGTAAAAGTTTTCGATTGTCCGGTAATGCCTTTTAACCCTAAACCGGTGATGGTTATGAGTTAGGGGTGTTACATTTTATTGGTATCGGAGCTACGGTTTAGTTGATTCTTGGACTAATGTAGCGTGTAAAAGTCTAGCTATACATGTCATATATTTAAACTATGATAGTGTGATGAATCTTGACATGTAAAATGTGTCTATCGTATAGTAATGGATCCCGAAAGAGCCGTAGCTGACGATGTTTAAAGTAATGCGCCTGCTCCCGCTCAAGGGACAGCGCCATCTGATTCGAGACTGGGTACGAGCGGTTAAGAGGGAGAGCTAAACATGTAATACCCCTTACCCGTATTCTATACCGGAACCGGGTACGAGGCCTTGCCATACTTAACTCACACGATTAAACAACTTCAAACTATCGAACTTATTCCAGATTGAAACTTTTCTATTCGTATGCTTATCGACCTTATAATGGACCTACGAAGCCTTAAACACGTTTCCAAAATATTTCTGAGATAATTTGCAATCTCTTACACACTTAAGAAATTTTTTCCTGAACAGGGGCCACACTCCCGGGGGGGAGATGACACGTCCGTGTATCATCTCACACACCCGTGTTCGACGCTCGTGGTCGACACTGACTTGAACCACACGACCTGGACACACGCCCATATGGCTGGCCCGTAGTCATCTCTGATTAATCCACACGGCTTGGGCACGCCCGTGTGCTTCAACCGTGTGGCGATTCAAATTCCAATTTCAAGGTGCAGACTTCACAGGCATGGACACACGCCCATGGACTAGCCGTATGTCACACACGGCCTAGACACACGCCCGTGTGCCTACTCGTGTGAACAAGAACAAGGCTATTTACCAAACTCTTTGCATCCCTCTAGATCACACCACATGAATCCATTCAACATATCAAATAACAACTCATAATTTGCGATATGAACTTCCATGAATAACTTTATATTCTCATATATGTAGCAAAGAGCCAACAACTATGGCTATATATATACACAAGAATTTTCTCATAAAAGGGGCCAACACACTCTTGGCCAAAATAAAAAAACAATACACCTAGTCTAGCCCCTATACATGCCATATTCAAAATCTCTAAGTCTAAATATAACGAGATGAACAAATAGCGTGGGCGATCTTTTGGTTATTCACGTATCCCGGCTCGGCTCTTAAACAATATAACAATATAACAATATAACATGTAAACAATATAACATTTTAGTATATGCTAAACAATTATATAGCAATACATACTACACAAGAAACAATCCACATTCATAATCATGCTTACTCATTCCTCTCATTTCCACATTCCAACCATGTCACAAGATCAATGTATACATTCATTGGCATAACTCCCTGCACTTAGCACCACAATTTCACATAATACAACACATCACAATTTATTGATAAACTATTCAAGATCAATTTCTTGGTGGTTTCGCACTTAGCCCACCATCAGATTTATTTGGGGTGGTATCGCACATAGCCCACCAAGAGATTAGTTACGGTGGTATCGCACATAGCCCACCAAATGATAAATAGACGATGGTATTGCACATAGCCCATCGTAATTAAGTATTAAGGTGGTATCCCACATAGCCCACCATCAAGTATTAATATAAGACACTTACATATCCATTCCATCATTCATACTAGAGTTATTCAATAATTACCACATTAAATCCACTTGAATCATACATGTTCTCGATTGTGCTATACACTAGTTAGCAACAACAATGTATATATATAAAATGCATTGTTTACACTTAAACTTACCTCGGTGCAAAACTCATCAACTAACGGTTTAATCCGTGACCTTGCCTTTTCCCCGGTCAAGGTTGATTCCGCGCTCTTCTTGATCTATAACAATACGATTCACTCATTTAGATCATTCTATGATCATAATGCATCAATTTCTACACTTAGGTAAAAATGACCATTTTGCCCTTACACTATGGCAAAATTACAATTTTGCCCCTAGGCTCATAAATCATTTTTCAACACATTTTATCAATAAATAAGCCTAGTTGAACATTTATTTCTCTTACAACTACTCACCATTCCAACTATTTCATGCATTTATGATACAAATTCATTCTTTACATTTAAGTCCTATTTAGGTGTTTTCATGCTAACACCTTTCACAAAAGTTGTTTCTTACCTCCCTAACATTCATTTTCTTCCATAAAAACTCAGCTAACAACATAACCACTCTCATGGCAAGTCCTTATACTTTCAACCATATCTCAAATTAGTCCCTTCATTAGCTAGCTTAAGCTTTGGGGATTTCAAAAGTACAAAAACCATTAAGAAAAACCTCAAAATCACTTACTTGCTAGGGAATATGTTGGCTGAAAGTTTTGAGCTTCAAAACCCCTATTTCTCTTAAATTTTCGGTGGATGAAGGTGGAGGAATAGTGAAAAGATGATAACATCTTTATTCATCTTATTTTATTCATTTTTATCACCTAATATCCACCAAATTTGACCAACATTAAAATCTTCTCTCCCTAGCCCCTATATGGCCGACCATCACTAGATAAATGGCCTAATTGCACTTTAAAAACCTCTAAATTACACTCTATAGCTATTAGGTACCCCTACCTCATAAGATAGAACTTTCGCACCTTATGCGATTTAGTCTTTTTTCACAATTAAGCATGAAATCATTAAAATTAACACACCAAAATTTTCATATAGCCTTATAATAATACCATAACACATAAAATAACATCAAAATAATTTTCCTTAAATTCGGTTTAGCTGTCCTGAAACCACTGTTCTGACAAGCCCCTAAATCAGGCTGTTATAAAATAAGCTTTCTTCCAAATGGTGAGTGAGTGGTTCACTCAGTTCGTAAGAAATAATCCAACTGTTTCACAACCTTCGTCCCCGCTGGATCCTCCTCAGACTTCTGCTATACCTCCGGCTATGAATCTGAATTTGTTGAATAAGCCTCCGATCGACAAAATCCATAAGTGTGGGGCTGAAGAGTTCAGGGCTACTAGTAATGACGATGCCGAGAAAGCCGAGTTTTGGTTAGAAAACATAATCTGAGTATTTGATGAGATGTCACTGAGTCCCGAGGAATGCATAAAGTGTGTTGTTTCTTTGTTACGAGACGCGGCCTATCAGTGGTGAAAGACTTTGGTTTCAGTGGTTCCAAAGGAACGGGTTACTCGAGATTTCTTTCAATCTGAGTTTCGAAAGAAATATATCAGTCAGAGATTCATTGATCAGAAACGAAAGAAATTTATGGAATTGAAACAGGGTCGCATGTTAGTCACTGAATACGAACGAGAGTTCGTGAGACTAAGTTAATATGCTCAAAAATGTGTACGACCGAAGCAATAATGTGCAAAAGATTTAAAGACGGCCTTAACAAAGATATCCGTTTACTAGTTGGGATTACGGAGATAAAAGAGTTTGTTGTGCTTGTTGACTGAGCATGTAAAGCCGAGGCACTCGTGAAAGACAAAAGAAAAGTTGAGTCTGAAGTCAGAGATGCGAGAAAGAGATTTCTGAGTAAAACATTTCAATCTGCTTCAAAGAAATTCAGAGATGAACACAGCCGATCAAAGGCTAATATGGGACAACCGAACAGAGATCGAGCTAGATCAAAGTTGAGCTCCAAAGTGTCAGCAACTTCAATGGCAAGTGTTGGAAATGTCTGATCCGATCGACCTGAATGTAAGTATTGTAGTAAAAGACATCCGAAAAATTTTAGATTGAATGATCGAGCTTGCTTCAGATGTGGATCATTAGACCATCTTATTCGAGACTGCCCTGAGTTTATTGAGCAAGAGATTGTCCAAAATTCGAGGTCTGATAATGTCCCAACGAGAGGTAGACCTTCCCAAAATGCAAGAAGTGTCAATGGTAGTCAGAGACCTACGAGGGACATTGTTGCAAGATCTGGAGCTAGAACGCCTACCAGAGCGTATGCCATTCTAGCTCGTGAGGAAGCTTCATCTCCAAATGTTATTACGGGTACATTTACTCTTTATGATACTTCTGTGATTGCATTGATAGACCCTGGTTCTACTCATTTGTATATATGTATGAACTTAGTATTCAGTAAGACTTTGCCTGTAGAGTCTACTGAATTTTTTATTAGAGTATCGAACCACTTAGGTAAAAGTTTCCTGGTTGACAAAGTATGCAAGAACTGTCCATTGATGTTTCGAGATAATTGTTTTCCGGCTAATCTGATGCTATTACCATTTGATGAGTTTGATATAATTTTGGGTATGGACTGGTTGACATTTCATGATGCTGTTGTGAATTGCAAAAGAAAGATTATTGATTTGAGATGTCAGAATGGTGAAATAGTTCGTATTGATTTTAATGATTTGAATGGATTACTGGCTGTGATATCAGTGATGAAAGCTCAGAATTATGTGAAAAATGGTTATGAAGTTTATTTTGCTTATGTAATTGTCTCGAAAGTATTTGGAAAGAAAGTTGAATCAATGCCTATTGTCTGTGAATTCCCTGATGTATTCCCTAAAGAACTACCGGGATTGCCTCCGATACGCGAAGTTGAATTTGGTATTGATTTGTTGCTTGGTACAACTTCTATTTCGATAGCTCCGTATAGAATGGAACTAACAGAGCTGAAAGAATTAAAGTCACAGTTGCAAGAGTTGACTGACAGAGGATTTGCAAGACCGAGTTTCTAACCTTAGGGTGCTCTTGTTCTGTTTGTGAAAAGGAAAGATGGCACGATGAGAATTTGTATTGATTACCGTCAGTTGAACAAAGTGACTATAAAGAACAAATATCCTCTGCCCAGAATTGATGATTTGTTTGATCAGCTAAAAGGAGCCACTGTGAGATAGATCTGAGATCGGGATACTACCAGTTGAGAGTAAAAGATTCAGACATTCTGAAAACTGCTTTCAGAACGAGGTACAGGCATTACGAGTTTTTAGTTATGCCTTTCGGACTAACAAATGCTCCTACTTTTTTATAGATTTGATGAACAAAATTTTTAGACCGTACCTAGATCGATTTGTTATTGTTTTCATTGACGACATTTTGATTTATTCTCGAGATGAAACTAAACATATTGAACATCTAAGAATCGTGTTGCAAACTCTGCGAGAAAAGCAATTATATGTGAAATTCAGCAAATGTGAATTCTGGTTGCATGAAGCTAGTTTTTTGGGACATATTGTATCGGCCTCCAGAATACGAGTTGATCCGAGTAAGATTTCTTCTATTCTAGAATGGAAGCCTCCGAAGAATATGTTTGAAGTTCGTAGTTTTCTGGGACTTGTTGGTTATTATCGAAGGTTCATAAAAGGCTTTTCGATGATAGCTACTCCGTTAACTAGATTGCTTCAGAAAGATGTGAGGTATGAATGGTCCGATAAATGTCAGAAAAGCTTTGATCAGTTGAAAGCCCTTTTGACTGAAGCTCCAGTGTTAGTAAAGCCAGAATCGGGCAAAGAGTTCGTGATTTATAATAATGCTTCATTGAGTGGTCTGGGTTGTGTACTGATGCAGGAAGGCAAAGTAATAGCTTATGCCTCGAGACAACTAAAGCCTCATGAAAAGAATTACCCAACACATGATCTTGAGCTAGCTGCGATTGTGTTCGCATTGAAGATTTGGCGTCACTATCTTTTCGGTGAGAAATGCCATGTGTTTTCAGATCATAAAAGTTTGAAGTATCTGATGACCCAGAAAGATCTAAATTTGAGACAACTTCAATGGTTAGAGTTGTTAAAAGACTACGAGCTTATGATAGATTATCATCCGGGGAAGGCAAATGTTGTAGCTAATGCTTTGAGTCGGAAATCATTGTTTGCATTACATGCAATGAATGCTCATTTAGATTTGTCTAATGATGGTTCAGTGTTAGTTGAATTGGAAGCGAAACCGTTGTTCTTACAGCAGGTTTGTGATGCTCATAAAGTTGATAATAAAATGCTAGCGAAACGAGCTCAGTGTGATTCGAACTCTGATTCTGAATTTCGAGTTGATGTTGATGATTGCTTGAAGTTTTGAGATCGAATTTGTGTTCTGAGAAACTCAGAGCTAATTCAGTTGATTTTAAATGAAGCTCATAATAGTCGTTTATCTGTTCATCTGGGAAGTACAAAGATGTACCATGATCTGAAACAACACTATTGGTGGTCTAGTATGAAACGAGACATTTCTGACTTTGTTTCGAAATGTTTAGTCTGTCAACAAGTTAAAGCTGAACATCAGGTTCCATCTGGTTTGTTACAACCAATTCTGATTTCCAAGTGGAAATGGGATAGAGTGACGATGGATTTTTTTTCTAGATTGCCATTAACTCCAAGAAAGAAAGATGCAATTTGGGTCGTAGTTGATCGATTGACGAAATCCGCCCATTTTATTCCGGTGAGATCTAATTACTTACTTGATAAGTTAGTTGAGCTTTATATTTCTGATATTGTAAGATTGCACGGAGTGCCATTATTTATTGTGTCAGATAGAGATCCGAGATTTACTTCACGGTTCTGGAAGAAACTGCAAGAAGCTTTGGGTACTAAATTGCATTTCAGTACAGCTTTTCACCCACAGATGGATGTCATTTCGAACGGATTATTCAGATTCTCAAGGATATGTTGAGATGTTGCATTCTTGAGTTTGACGATACATGGGAGCAGTACCTGCCATTAATTGAAATTGCGTATAATAATAGCTTTCAGTCAAGTATCAAAATGGCACCTAATGAAGCTTTGTACGGATGCAAATGTCGAACACCTCTGTATTGGACTGAGCTCAGTGAAAATAAGATACATGGAGTTGATTTGATAAATGATCGTTATGTCAGAGTCTTAAAAATTTATATAAAGAATGATCGAGCCTAGAAACTAACTGTGACAACGATTGAGGCAAGTGCACCTATCGAACAGTAGTATAGCTTAGTGGCAAGACCGGATTGTCGAACCCAAAGGAACCAAAAGTACTAATACTAACTTTCTTTTTATTATTTAGCCTAAGAATTAAGGGAATTATTAATTAATCTAAAATTAACTATCTATCAAGCTAAAGATAGTAAGACAAAGAGAATGAATTTGGGGAAAATACTTGTGGGAAAAACCAATGATTAAGACAATACCCGAGGAAGAATCCACCTAGACTTCACTTGTTATCTAACTCTGAACCAGACGATTTATTCACTTGACTTGATCCGTAGGATTCCCTCATTTATATTAATACCTCTTTCGAGGCTACTAACGTCTAACCCTAGGTTGATTAATTGAAATCTCTTTTTAATTAAAACCCTTAGAATTGCATTAACTCGATCTATGGACTCCCATATTAGGTTTGACCCTAATCCAGCAGATTTTCGTCATCCTATTTCTAGGGTTGCGATCAACTTCACTTAATTATGTTAAAGCTACTCTTAAATAGGGACTTTTGCTCCACTACCTAAGCATATCAATACTTGAATCAATATCCTAAAATATCAAAACAAGAATTAAGAACACATAATTAAGAACAAATCAAGTATTTATCATATAGTTTAGAAAACAATAACAAGATCCGTCTTAGGTTTCATCCCCCTCAGGTATTTGAGGGGTTTAGTTCATAATGATAAAAGAATACATCTCAAAATAAAATATAAAATAAAACATAAGAAAAAACCTTAAAACCCCCTGAAGGAATTGAAGAGAAGATCCTCTGTCTTGAGTATAACTCCGTCTTCTTGAGATGAATCAACTGGATTTCTTCGAGTAAATCCCATAATTCTAGCCTCAATGGCTCGGATCTTTGGCCTAACTAGACGCATAACTGGACTCTACCTTGAAGGTTGGTCTCTAGGGTGTTTATATAGGCTTTTGGAATGTCTTTCTTTACCTCTAAGTACCCTAATCCGAATGAAACTCTTCTTTGTCACGACAGGGACATGCCCATGGCACACGCCTGTGTGAATCGTGGACAGGCCGTTTTCGGGTCTGTTAAGGTGGCACGGCCGTGTGGCTTGGGCTCAGACCGTGTTGATTTCGTGATATGACCCATTTACTCCGTTTTAGGCCCATTTCTCGTTCTTTTCATCCTCCGGTGCTCTCCTGAATATAAAACATGAAAAAAAGGATTAAGAGCACCAAATTCCACAATTCAAGGCTTAAATCATCCAAAAGTATGATTAAAATATGTTTATATTACGGTTTATCAAGTACCCCCACACTTAAGCATTTGCTTATCCTCAAGCAAAATTCTCAACTCACAATTAAAATGAACTTCCTTGATTCATAATATTCATCAGTAATGTTTCGTCATAATTCATAGATAATTCATACATTGATAATTTAAATAGAAAGATCCTAAAGATTCAAACAATCAAAGTCATAGTTTTTGTAGCATGAAAATATAGGTGTTTTCCCCTTACCTAAATAATCACCTTTAATTCAAAATTGACAAGAGTTGACATCCTCACTAAAGATTCACTCAAATCACTCAAAGTGTTTAAGGTTCAAAATTAAGCACTCAAAAGTCAAACATGAAAAGTTAATCCTATAAGCTTGCCTGAAATTCAAATCTCCACCACTGCAAAATGAGATGATACACAAATCAAAAGGTCTTTAAAAAGGGTTGTAATGGGGCTTGGGTTAAAGGTGTGGATAAAGGCTGAATCAGAAGGTTAGAATCGAGATTGAATTGAAAATTCACCTAACTAGAAAAATTAACTAATCCTAAAAGATTACATCAATTGAAAACATGAAATACTAATAACATGAGCTTCTTCTCGAGATGTGGAATTTAAACGTATAAGCTCAATTACTTAAAGCTGATATTGAATATACTTCATTTTTTTAAGAATAAATCAAGTCATAATAAAAGATGAATTTAACTATTGAATTAAAGATTATAGTTAGGCAACTGATGAAATCAAATGTCGATATAAGGGTAGTCAAGAGGAATGGTGATAACAAATACAGACTGGGTTTTTGGGTTAATATTAGTGGGTGAGTCAATAAAAAGGGTTGTTAGGATCAAAGGGGTTCACTAGGGGTTAATTGTGAGGGTAAGCTTTTAGTGGAGTGAGTGGGTTAAATCCTAAGTGCCTTTATCATCTCTGTATATCAAATCAATGATGTGGTCTTGACATGTATAATCGAAGCAAGTTCTAGAATAACAAATCAATATTGACACACTCATAATAAAAAGTGAGCACGAAAGAATGTATGCTCTAAAAGGCTCAAAATCTCACAAAAATTTTGGGTTTTTATTGTCAACCTTGTAAATTTCAAACTTCAAGGTAATAATTAGATTCAGGTAGACAACCTAACAAAATTTTAATTTTTGAAAATAGACTTATCATGCTTGATTCTCTAGTCTCTTAAAGTTTAAATCATCACTGCACAATTATCAATGACTTAATTCAAAACATATTAATAAAAATCATAAATCACAGGAAATTTATTCTAATTAGTAATATGAGAAAATTACTTCAAGACAAGATATCATTCAGGGATTTTGAGAATAATGCAGAAAGTTAGACACTTTCTTGAAATATTCACCCCCCACACTTAAGATGTACATTGTCCTCAATGTACAAAGATAGATATGAAGTTTAAGACAAAGGGAGAGGTGAAACTTCCTGAATTTGGATGGCTTCCTTGTAACAGTCCGATTTTGGGCTGGTCGGAACAGTGGTTTTAAGACCACTAATCCGAGGTTGAGGAAAATTATTATTGATATTATTTTATGTGTCGTAACATGTTTATAAGGATGCATGAGAATTTTGGTACCTTAATTTTAACGATTGATTGCATAATTGCGAAAAAGGACTAAATCGCATAAAGTGTGAAAGTTTCAAATTTCAAGTTAGAGGTGTCTAATTGTTAAAGGATATCAAAATAGAGGTTTTTAAAGTGAAATTAGGCCATTAGATGTGTGTTGGCCGGCCATATAAGCTAGGGAGACAATAGCATTAAATTTTGGTCAAATTTGGTGATATTAGGTGGCTATAATGAATAAAATAAGATAAAGAAAAGAGGAAACTATCATCTTTTTCATTCTCTTCTTCCTCCACCAAAAATTTCAGCAAGGAATAGGGGTTTTTAAGCTTCAACTTTCAGCCAAGATATCCTCTAGCAAGTAAGTGATTTTAGAGGTCTTTCTTGGTGATTTTTGTGTTTTTGGAACCCCCAAAGCTTAAGCTAGCTAATGAGGGGACTAAATTGCATTCTGGTGGGAAGTATAAGGACTTGCCATGAGAGTATTTATGTTGTTAGCTGAGTTTTTATCAAAGAAAATTAATGTTGGAGGGATGAGAAACAACTTTTGTGAAAGGTGTTTGCATGAAAACACCTAAATAGGACTTAAATGCAAAGAATGAATTTGTGTCATAAATGCATGAAATGGTGAGAGTGGTGAGTAGTTGTAAGAGAAATAAATGTTCAGCTAGGCAGAGAAATAAATGTTCAGGTAGGCTTGTTTATTGAGAAAATATGTTGAAAAATAAATTACGAGCCTAGGGGCAAAATCGTAATTTTGCCATAATACAAGGGCAAAATGGTCATTTTTGCCCAAGTATAGATTTTGATGTATTATGATCATAGGATGATCTAAATGAATGAATTTCATTGTTAAAGATTAAGAAGAGCGTGGAATCAACCTTGATCGTGGAAAAAGCAAGGTGACGGATTAAATCGTTAGTTAACACGTCTTGCACCGAGGTAAGTTTATGTGTAAACTATGCATATTTGTGCAAACATTATGTTGCTAATTAGTGTATGGCATGATTGAGGACATGTGTGGTTCAAGTGGATTGAATGTGGTAGTCATTGAATAATTATTGTGTGAAGTCTGTACCTCGAATTTGGTATTTGAATTGTCACACGGTTGAAGCACACGGGCGTGCCCAGGCCGTGGGGAAATAACCAGAGGCAACCACGGACCAGCCATATGAGCGTGTGTCTAGGTCGTGCGACTCAAGTCAGTGTCGACCACGGGCATTGAACACGGGCGTGTGAGATGATACACGGGCGTGTCATTTAGTCCACAGGCGTGTGACCCCTGTTTAGGACACATTTATCTAAATGTGTCAAAGTTTTCGATTTATGTCCGATAATTTTTGGTGGTTAGTATAGGGCCCTATAGGCCCATTAAAAGGAAGTTAGATGTAAAATTGAAAATGTTTGAATTTGGAATAGAATTTGCTAACTCAAAGTTATATGACCAAGTGAGTCGAGTCCAGTAATGCCTCGTGCCCGATTTCGGTACAAGATACGGGTAAGGGGTGTTACATTCCTTGAGTTGGGAGTGTCATGGTGTGGTGACCGCCGACAATCTCTGCTCTAGATGAAGAAATTGGGAAGCTCTTAGAGAATTAGCCAGGAAATAATAATAATAATTCTAAATATACGAAATATAAATTTAAAGAAAAGAAAAATAAAAGGAAAGAAAATAGAAAGTAAAATAAAATTAAAGGAAGAGATTAATGGACCGAAGAGTCATTATCGTTAGATGGTTAGCGAGGTGGGTGTTATTTCTAGGGCTATGGTCTCATGGCTATGGTCGTGGTCGTAGTCGTGGTGATTCCCTAGCAGCCTTTAGAACCTAAATCAAAGAAAACGAAATAAAATAGATTAAACTAAGTAAAAGAAAAATAAAGAAAATAAAAATAAAGGAGAAGAGAAACTAAAAAGAAAATTTAAATGGACTCAAAAGTCCTTTTCCTGTTGAGTTAATGAAGCGGACGGCATGAACTTATATAGTTCGGTCTCACAAAGGGAGACTGTGCTAGAATTTTTCCGTTTCTTCAGCATGGCTATGATTAGATCTAGAGTTAGAGGGAATGAAAAAAAACTAAGAATGAAGAATTAGGGGTTTGTTTGAAGAAAAAGGGAAGTGGGGAGTAGGTAAGAATGAGAGATGTGTGTGTGTGTTAAATAGAATGATCAAGCCTAGAAACTAACTGTGACAACGGTTGAGGCAAGTGCACCTATCGAACAGTAGTATAGCTTAGTGGCAAGACCGGATTGTCGAACCCAAAGGAACCAAAAGTACTAATACTAACTTTCTTTTTATTATTTAGCCTAAGAATTAAGGGAATTATTAATTAATCTAAAATTAACTATCTATCAAGCTAAAGATAGTAAGACAAATAGAATGAATTTGGGGAAAATACTTGTGGGAAAAACCAATTGATTAAGACAATAGCCGAGGAAGAATCCACCTAGACTTCACTTGTTATCTAACTCTGAACCAGACGATTTATCCACTTGACTTGATCCGTAGGATTCCCTAATTTATATTAATACCTCTTTTGAGGCTACTAACGTCTAACCCTAAGTTGATTAATTGAAATCTCTTTCTAATTAAAACCCCTAGAATTGCATTAACTCGATCTATGGACTCCCATATTAGGTTTGACCCTAATCCGACAGATTTTCGTCATCCTATTTCTAGGGTTGCGATTAACTCTGCTTAATTATGTTAGATCTACTCTTAACAGGGATTTTTGCTCCACTGCCTAAGCACATCAATACTTGAATCAATATCCTGAAATATCAAAACAAAAATTAAGAACACATAATTAAGAACAAATCAAGTATTTATCATATAGTTCAGAAAACAATAACAAGATCCGTCTTAGGTTTCGTCCCCCTCAGGTATTTGATGGGTTTAGTTCATAATGATAAAAGAATACATCTCAAAATAAAATATAAAACAAAACGCAAGAAAAACCCTAAAACCCCCTGAAGGAATTGAAGAGAAGCTCCTCTGTCTTGAGTATAACTCCGGCTTCTTGAGATGAATCAACTGGCTTTCTTCGAGTAAATCCCACAATTCTGGCCTCTCTAGCTCGACTCTTCGGCCTAACTGGACGCCTAACTGGACTCTCCCTTGAAGGTTGGCCTCTAGGGTGTTTATATAGGCTTTTGGAATGGCTTTCTTTGCCTCTAAGTACCCTAATCCGAATGAAACTTTTCTTTGTCACGACAGGGACACGCCCATGGCACACGCCCGTGTGAATTGTGGCCATGCCCTGTTCGGGTCTGTTAAGGTGGCACGGCCATGTGGCTTGGGCCTAGGCCGTGTTGATTTCGTGATATGGCTCATTTACTCCGTTTTAGGCCCGTTTCTCATTTTTTTTATCCTCCGGTGCTCTCCTGAATATAAAACATGAAAAAAAAGGATTAAGAGCACCAAATTCCACAATTCAATGCTTAAATCATCCAAAAGTATGCTAAATATGGGATTAAAATATGTTTATATTACGGTTTATCAATAAAAGATACCGAACAGAAAGTAAAAGTGATTCACGACAGTCTGAAAGCAGTGTCTGATCGTCAGAAGTCCTATGCGGACTTGAAACGAAAAGATTTGAGTTTGAAATCGGCGACAAAGTGTTCTTGAAAGTGTCTTCGTGGAAGAAAATACTTAGATTTAGACGTAAAGGCAAGTTGAGTCCAAGGTTCATCGGGCCGTATGAAATCATTGAGCGTGTTGGACCAGTCGCGTATAGATTGTGGTTGCCACCTGAGCTAGAAAAGATTCATAATGTATTTCACGTATCGATGCTTAGACGATACCGATCCAATCCGTCACATGTGATTCCTCCGTCTGAGATTGAAATTCGATCCAATATGACTTACAAGGAAGAACCAATCTGTATCTTAGCTCGTGAAGTGAAAGAGTTGAGAAACAAGAGAATTTCGTTAGTTAAAGTATTGTGGCATCGACACGGAGTGGAAGAGGCTACGTGGGAGCCTGAAGATTCAATGAGACAGTAATATCTGAATCTGTTGAACGGTAAGATTTTCGGGGACAAAAATCCCTAAGGGGGGAGAATTGTAACAGTCTGGTTTAGACCCTAGTCGGAATAGTGGTTTTGGGACCACAAATCCTAGTTAGAAAAATATTTTAATATTATTTTTTGTGTCTATGATACGTGATTAAGCATGTGTGAAATTTCTATGAATTAATTTGTCTGTTTGTGTGCTTAATTTGAGAAAAGGATTAAATCGCATAAATGGTAAAAGTGGCTTCTATTTGATTGAGTGGTCTAATTAATGTGTCTTCTTATATATGAGGCCTTATTTTGTAAATTGGTCTTTTAGCAATGTAGTGGACGGCATATTGAATAACATATTGTTTTTATATATATTAATTATGAAATTTTAAATAACATAAAACATATTATATGATATAATATTAAAAACAAAAGAAATAAGGTAGTGGAATGTTCATCCATTGTCCACCGAATATTGAATAAAAAGAAAGAAGAAAAGCTTTGAATATTCGGCTAGGTTTGATCCAAATTCAAGGTATGTTTTGCTTCAATTTTTGATAATTTCTACGTTTTTGCAATCGTTGCTTTGTATACTTCAAAACCCATGCTTCAATTTTGTGAACTGATGATGATTTTGAAATGTGCCATTAATGAACACATGAGTTTTGTGATGTTTGAAGATGAAATATGAAATGTATGTGTTAGATTAACATGTTTTGTTTTTGAAGTTATGATGATTTTGAGTAATTTGGACTTAATTGAGAAAATAATATTTTGAGGGACTAAATTGTGAAATAAATGAAATGTGAGGACTTGTATGAGCATGGGTAATATTCTGCCAAGCATAGGATGTATTGAATTATGTGTATTTTGTGATTTTGTGAAATAAAGACTAAAATGTCAAAATATGAAAATGTGAGGGCTAATTTGTAAATTACCCTAAATATGTGTTTTTGGATTAAATTGAATGAGTTAGTGAATAAAGGAGTTAAATTTGAATATGTATGGATCAAGAACCGAAGAAAATAGATTTAGATCGCGGAAAGTCGAAAGTGATTGAATAACCGAATCCGTCCATTTACTCAAATCCGAGGTAAGTCAATATACAAATAAACGTATTTGAATTGAGTTATTTATGTATCTATGATATATATTGTATGGTAAATGCTCAAAATGGAGTATATATGAAATCCGAGAATATGTCGACAAGTTATCTAGGTTTGAGAAGTCCCGCATGAACCTAGGAATAGATAGGATAACGTATGTTATGACATAGGTTCCGAAATGAGATATCATGTAAGACCACCTCTGGGACGTTGGCATTAATTCAAGATTTCGTGTAAGACCACGTCTGGGATGTTGGCATCGATATGAGATTTACGTGTAAGAGCATGTCTGGGACATTGGCATCGTATTGATTCGTGTAAAACCCTGTCTGGTACAGTGGCATCGATATCTGGATACATGTAAGACCACGTCTGGGATGTTGGCATTGTACGACTATTCCGAGCACTCTGAGTATCCTATTAGATTCTGAACGATTCAACGGGCGAGTCCGAGAAATGAATGATTATATGTGATGTCCATCGGTTTCCGGTACGTCCAAAGTATATGCTTTGAATAAGCATGAGAGGTAAGTTAACATGTACATAGATGTTTTGAGCAAAGTGTGATATGAGTATGTTTGACATTTGAGTAAAAGAGATGTTTGTGATATGATATGTTAGTAAACAATAGCAATCCAATTTAGCCAAAGAGAAACTTATGTGTATGGAATGAAAATATATTTATGAATTTGATTTGTCATGCTTATAATTTGATTATAAGTTAAGTTTATTTGTATATGGCTTACTAAGCTTTTGGAAAGCTTACTTTGTGTGTGTTTGCTCTGTTTTATAGATCGTCAAAGCTACTGAAGGCTCGGGGACCATCGAGGATCGTCATCACACTACTCAATCTTATTTTGGTACCTTTTGAAAGTGTATATACTAAGTATGGCATGTATAGGCTAGTCACCTTGAGTTATGTTTGAGATATGTGTACATAGCCATGTGATATGCCTAAATAAGTAGTTGTGCTATGAATGTGATGCTATACTATATGATGTTGGTTTTGGTATAATTTCCTGCTTATGAAATGGTCAAGAATATGGTAAGTATACCGAAGCAATATGAGTATATATGTTTGATCAATGAAATGGTTATATGATTGGTAAGATGTAGATTTATCGTACTTGGTTTAATTGTGAATTGGTTGAACTATTTAGCATATAACTTGGCATGCTTAGAAATGAGATTGAATGGGAAGATATGTTGATCATTTGACATGATTTTGGTTGCCAATTGTGTATGGGATAATGCTTTTATGAGCTTGTAGGGATGGCCCAAGTGTGGTTGGCATTTTGGCCTTGAAAATGGCCTATACTTTCCCACACGATTGAGCACACGGGCGCGTGGCTTGACCGTGTCCCTCGTGGTTGTATTTCAAAACAAGTCAGACTTGACCACGGGCTGGACACACGGGCGTGTGACTAGCCGTGTGGTGCAAGTCAGAAGCGACCACGGGTGAGGCACACGGGCGTGTTCACGGCCGTGTAGACAAGTCAGTATGTATGCCTAGTTTTGACACGGCTTAGACACACGAGTGTGTCTATGGCTGTGGGAGGCACACGGCCTGCCCACACAGGCGTGTGACCCCTGTAACTTAGAAAAATTTTTAAATTTCTGAGAATTTACGTATGTGTTCGGTTTAGTCCCGGCCCTATTTTATAGCATGTTTAAGGTCTCGTTGACCTATTAAAGGGACACTTTGAGTGGATTCGATGAATTATATTGTCCGTAAAAGTTTCCGATTGTCCGGTAATGCCTCTTAACCCTAAGCCGGCGATGGTTACAAGTTAGGGGTGTTACAATCTGAGGTAATATAAATTTTATATAATTTATAAGGTAACCAACAATTGTATAGTTTATTAGTATTTTTAACTTTATATGGAGTGTATTCATATTTCTAGTATAATTTCACATCATTACTATATTAAGAATTTCAGTTTATTAAATGCTCACTAATTTTCTAATAATTATAAATAAATTCACAGAACATAAAATCATGGATTCATGCTTCATTCAAATAATTAATTACATAAATAACATACTTTACATGCGATCAATATGCATTTTTTTTCTCAAAATTAAACCAACTTTAGCCTTTTGAAAATATTTAGATCTCACCCATTTTTTTTATTCATGTTATTGATGCATGAGAATCTCAAACAACAGAAATATCAATAGCATTATCCAAGTACCAAGACAATAGTAATAGTGACTGCCTCACCAACCCTCGGTGCGCCAGCACCATCATTGAGCGAGAATCAACACTAAAACAACAATCAAACCCAAAGAAAATGACAAATGACATGTTGGCTTTAAGGGTTTAATAAACTTGGAGTGTCTAGGGGTGTTGGAGAAGTTCTGGGTTCGAACTTTGAGGAGAAGGAATTTTTAATTAATTATTAAAGGAACCAGGGCAGTGAGTAGTTGGGCTTTTAAATAAAATTAGGGAAAAATGGCATCAAAGAGCCTTGTGGTGGAGTGGGTAAGGGACGCCATTTAGGGTATAGGAAGGTGGCGTTGTGGGCTAGCAAGGAGATCCTAGGTTCGAATCCTAGCTTAGTATTTTTAGGAGTTTAATTTTGGCCTTCTAGAAGGTTGGAAGTGGTGTGATGATGGACTCTAAGGAGAGTGATCAGAAGAGAAAATTTAGGAAAAGGATTGGGGAGTTATCGTGGAGAAAAATTAGGAGATGAGATATGTGGAAGAGGTTGAGTCAAATTGGGAATTTGGGGATAGGAAATTTGGCTATAGGCTATAAATAGGTGTCGGTTTTGGGGTTCTAGGCTAATGCCAAAATTGTTTTTCCCTTTAGCCGAATTCCTTATTTTTGAGTTGCCAAAACATTTTTTCTATCTAAGTACTCAAAAGCCAAATTCCTTCTTTGCTTGCTGATCTTCCATACTTTTTCTTCTCAAATTCTCTTTTGATACACCTTTAGTTTTAGCCAACTCCTTCTTCTCTCCTTCTTCCTATTTGTGCCGAACCCTTTCACTATACTAATCTCAAAAGCCGAATACCTCTTGGGCTAATTGCTTCTTGGGTAAGTATTCTCAATTTTGGTTTAGGTGTTGGCCGAATGGTCATAGATAGGGAAAGAGGGACTTGTGTTGGATACAAGTCACCTATTATTCTGTTTTTAATGATTAAGAATGATGCAGATTTAGGAGATACGCGTGACTAGTGATCAAAGAAGGGCTAATAAGGCTTGGTGTTTCAGGTAAGGTTAAGGTGAGACTTCGGCTTTTGGTAAAGTATTCGATAAGTATTTGTGATTAATCTTTGAGTGATATCGTTTGTAGGATCGTGTCTAAGGAGATCGCAGCGCGTTTTGTTATCAGGTGTGTACATACACTACACACACATTAGATCGGCAAAAGCTGAAATGCCGAAAAGCAGAAAGTTTTGGCTACGGTAGTCTTCTGAGTGCGTAAACACTCGTAAGGAAAAATCAATACGTCATCAGAGGCCCCATAAGGGATCTCATGGGCTTGGGCCGTGTTTTGGCCAATCGGGCCAGATGGGCAAAATGGGCCTGATGGGTTGTAGGCTCAAAATAGGTGAATTTGATGGTTTGGTAATAAGTGATGAACTAGTCATACTGGTTACATGGTTTGGAGTTGATTTGGGCCAGATGGACCATATAAATGTGATTGAGCCAGATGGGCCATATGATTGTGATTTGGGCCTAGTGGGCCATACGAATGAGATTGGGCCTAGTGGGCTATATGAACGTATGTGAATTTGTTTGGGCTTTGTAAGGGGTCTTGGGCTCAGTATTTGGTAAATTGCTTAACCTTACATAAAACTTTAATAATTTATTAAGTGCGACTGTGAACAAGTCATAAGGTTTAGGTGTGGCAACGGGCATATGCATGTCTAGGATTGGATCTAGGGAGAGCTTGGTACTTAAGCGGTCTTAATGACCCACCTCCTCTTCTCTGGAATCCTACCTGGTGCGTAGTATCTATTCGCTTTAGCCACGAGGACTTGTTGACAGGCCAAGGTTCGTAATTAAGACCCATACTATTAAGAATTACTGAAATACCCCTGTAAGGTAGAATTACCGAAATACCCTTGATGTGTGAAATGACTAGAATACCCATATGTGTTGAAGGTAAGATTTATGGATGTTACATGTACATTTGCTGCATTCATATGATATTCTGTTTAGGTTGCATATGGGTGGGAATTATGGAATGGAGGAAGTATATGAGGATCGCATGGTTGCTTGACAACTATGGATCCACCGATGGCTTTTTAAGCCCATTATATGATTAGCAGCTTTGCTGTAACGTTTGATAGTACCGCAACCGGGCTACTGTTGATGTGTATCGAATGGGTGGGTCAATTTAGAAATCCCCACAGATGTGTTTTGGCAGGACGGAGATGATACGTACCAGATGGATTATTTGGGGAGGGTTTGCACAACATTGCATGTATGATATTGTTATGTTAATAATATGATATGTATGCTACTAGTTTGACGAGGGTCGTACACACTGAGTTTTTGAAAACTCACTCCCTCTTTTATTTTTCTCAGGTAATCCTCAGTAGGCGGTTTGACGGATGGAGGGACTCAGAGGTGGCCAACTAGCAAGACGATTAGACCGGTTTCTTTAAATGTCTAAATTCTAGATTTTAAGTTATTCACTTTAAGTTATTTATTTTTCGGATTGTAATAAGGTTTTCCCTCTAGTTATTATTTCATTACTTCCACTATGCATTGTAATTTTGAAACGGAACCTGGATTTATTTCTTTTAAGCGAATTTAAAGTTTTTGAAAATAGTTGTGTTTTAAGATCGAGCTTCCGCTGTCAAAGGAAATTTTTACATAGTAACAAGGAAATAGTTCTTGGCTACACCTCGTTTTGAAAGCAAACTAGGTTTTACTTAACTTTTCCCTAGAAAGGTTTTCAATGAAAACAAGGTTTTCGCTAAAACACTTCAATGTGACACGCCGGATTCGGGCCTAACTTCTAGGCCGGGTTTGGGGTGTTACATATATACTATAGTATGGAAGGTTATTCAAGAGTGTGATAATACTAATTAATTATCAAAAAATTGCAAAGGACTAAATTGTAAAAAAAAAACTACACAACTACCAAATGAGAACAAATACGATAACAGAGAGTGGTTGGTTGATTTCCATGTGGTTGGTTGACTTTCAAATTAGGATCTAAATTGCTATTACTCCTAAATTGGCTCCATTTTACCTCTTGGCCTCAATTTTACCAATTTCAACAAATTAGTCCAATTTATCTCTCGACCTCACCATCTAACCCAAGACTTATCAAATTGGTATCCAATAAGATCTCCTCTTAGTCTCACTTATCTTGATTTTCCTTTAGGGGCGTCAATCCTTAGTTTTTAAGTCTATTTGATTTAGTCCAGTTTTGCAATTTAGTCCCTAAACCAAAAGTCAATTACCCAACATTTCCATCAACCAACCCTTAAATATTTAGCTACTCATACTCATATTGAAACACAAAATCAATAAGAAATTAAATGAGAATAACATTAACTTAAACCTTAAGCAAATAAATAAAAACCCAAGCTTTCTTGTAAAAGCTTAGATATAAGAACAATGGAAGCAAGAAATGTAAAAAATAACACTAAAGAAGTGATTTTTAACAGAGAAAATGTAATAAAGCTAAATGGAATTCAATTAATTGATTAAATTGTAACTATAAGAGATTTTGAGAACTAGATAAGCAAATAGATCCTAGCTACAGTAGTAACTAACTAAAAGAAACTAAGAAACACCAAAAAAAAAGTAAGAAATGAAACCCTAAACTATGAAAAAGAAAACTAAACCCTAAAAGATGAGAATAATTCTAAAAATCTAAAAATGTGAAGTGTGTCCTCTGTTTCGGCCAATTTGGCCTATTTCAACAGAGTTCACGTACAAAAATATTGACCAAATTGCCCCTAAATGTCTAATTTTGGTTGGGGGACATGTTGGACAAGGACTGCCCCTATGGTCATTTTTTTTCTCCCTCGACAGTGATATTGTGATACCTAGAACCAAGTATTGCAATATCAACTTTAGTCTTGAAATGGAGATCATTGGGTATCGTGATACCTTATGGCTTGTATCGCAATACCACTATAGTGGCTTGAACTTTCTTATTTCAACACTTTCAGGGGTATCACGACTTCCATGCTTTGATATCGTAATACCCCATTCTCGATGATGTTTTCGTTCCATTTAAGCCATTGTGGGCTCCTTACATCATCCACCAACCTCGTTAGATGCCCCGAATGCCAATTGGTCATCTCAGGTATCAGAATAGCATAAAACACACACTAATCACTTATTTGAGCGAAGAACTAAAAATAAGTAAAAGCGCAACAAATTCATAAAAACTGCTCAAAAACAAGCTCTTTAAGCGTATTACAGAGCCTAATTTGACACATCAAATTACAATAGATCAAATAGCAGGCACATGGTATGTTCATGGGAAACATGGAACATGCAGCACCATGACAATAATTGCAACAATGACCATGGGTATCGACAATGCGGACAATATCCATGTACGAAACTATCCTTAAGATTGTTGGAAAATATTACACCATGTTGATGAATCGAAAATATGAGTTGAATAACTTGAGGCGTTTAAACATTGTCCTTAAAGATATTTCGCCTATAGCCTATCCTCCCAGAATTCAACAAGCTTTTCCATTACAAAACGGGATCAGGAATCAACAATAGTTCACATTAGAAAAATACTCAGCAATCTCAAAAGGATGGAAATACTAGCAAAAAGAGAAGGATATAGTTTTTAAGGTGGATGTATTATGAAAGTGAACTAGAATATTTACAGGACTTCAATTGGCTCATAATAGCAAAGTAACTTGAGTAAAAAGTAGAATTTTTTTGTCGCCAACAAGTAAAAAGTATATTTGACTTAGCTAAAAATAGTTTAAAAATGGTTCAACGAATCTGGACTTGGCTAAATATAGTTGTTGCTAGTTAAGTAATTTAATTTTTTTGTACTCTTAAAAACTTAGCAAAAAAGAGATCCAAAATCAAAAAGACTTGGACACCACGACATATCATGCATAGGAGAAATCCACTAATTTACATTACACTAGCCTTTCAGGCCCAGTTCTTGTATGCATGAATCCATTCTCTCAACTTGGTTCTTACTAGCCCAATAAAATATAATGGCTTATAAACAAGGGCCTAAAGGTTTTTCTTGAGGAATGTGAGATTTGATTCTTTTGAAATATCTCAACTTTTCCAACATATTCAAGTCAGATCATATACATAACATGAATTGCATATCTAACTTATACTTAATCGTGCTACTTGTCACAAGTATTAGAATAATGAAACAATTACAAATCTAAAAATTCTAAATGGCATGATAAATATTCCTAACTATCAAATATGATACCTATATTCAACAAACTTAAATGTTTGTAAATAAAACAAAAGATGTGTAAATGCTAAAGAATAAAAATAAACTAGACCTCACAAACTTGAAAAATTAAAACTTCTATTAGGTGTATTTCTAATCCTATATTTTCTATTTAAAGGTTAAAATTTTGCATAAAAGCAAGGGAAAAAAAACAAAAGTAACTTTAATGAATTAAAGTAATTTTTTTAGGTTTTTGGGCAAGTCATAAACTTCAAGGGCATTTTTGGGCATATTCCCAACTTTTGTAATCTTCAAGTGCTAAAATAATTCAAATAGATCTTTGATTCTCACTAAAACAGTATACTATTTGCCCAAATCAAAGTTCTAAAGGTTGAGGTATGATTAAAACATTGAAATAGGATTAAGTTGAGATTTTTAAATAAATCCAAATCATAAAAACTTGTCAAAAATTAATCTTGTTGAGTGTTTCTGTGTATCCTTCTCATGGAAGCCAATTTCTCATTTGTAATAGGCCAATTTTGGCCTGGCCCAATATCAACCAAACAAAATGAAAAAAAAAAACAAAATAAACAGTCCATTTTATAGTTTTGTACAAGCCCAAATTTAGGCCCAAAATTTCGAGGCCCAAATGGCCCAAACACCTTAATGTTTCCAACGCCGCAGTAGCCTTCTCCACACGCACGCCACGGCTTGCTCCTCCACGTCGTCCCACCTCCGTACAGCGCCACGCACGCCTGTACCTACACAAGAAAACAAATAACAATAACAAAGAAAGAAAAAAAGAAAATGATGTATTATTATTTTATTTTTTTCAATATCGGCTTTAAAAAGACCGAAACAAACCATTGTATGGGGCTTTTTTTTTTGAATGAGTACAAAAAATTAAAAAGAACAAAAAGAATACGAGATCTTTTAAAGGTATTCACTACTTTGAGCATATATTCGAGTATTAAATATATAGTATTAGATAAACACTGTTAGGGTAGAAAATTTTACCTCTGTTTCGGGCAATCGAAAACCGAATCTGAGGAGTCGCTTGCTCTTCTTTGAATTTTCAGGGTGATTTGGTCATCCGGTTGTTAGATCTACACCTAGGGCGTTTAAAAGGGATAAAAATGGTCGTTTTCGAGTCTCCGACCACCGCGTGCGACGACGGATGGTGGCGGAGTACGGCGACTCAATGACGGAGCTTGGGTTGAACTCTGAGAGCATCTAAAAGGGTTTTTTCTTCTTTTTTTTAGAAAGAGTTTTAAAAAATGATTTCAGCATCTGCTTTTTTACTATTTAAAACTGACCCACACGACGTCGTTTTGGAGTAGGTCACTTAGACCCAAAACGACGTCGTTTTCTAGCCAAGACTCGCGCGTTGACCTGACTCGGGGAGGATCCACGCGTTTTTTATAAAAGGGAAATTTATCTCCAGGGTCCCTTCGCATTATTTTTTTATACAATCTTATCCTATTCGTATTTTGCTTTATTTTTTTTAATTTGACCCAACATTGTTTTGTGATCTCAATTTGGTCCTCAGGCCTTTTAAATACGGATATTAGAACGGCGTCGTTTTGATGATCGGGTATAATTGCCCAATTTATCTCTCGTTTATGGCGTGCGTTCAAGTAGAGTCATTTTCTTCTTTTTATTTTCGATTTTCCCCAGATTTCTGTTTTTAATTTAATTTAGTCCTTTTTATTTTTATTTTGTTATTTTGTCATTGTTTTAATATTGTTATTATTATTATTATTGATTATTTTTAATATTAATGTGAATAATACTATTATATTATCATTATTACTATCAATTTTGATATTATTATTCTTGATATTATTATTACTATTATTTGTTTATTTTGCTACCACTACTACTATTATTATTATTTAAACTACTATTATTGTTATTCTTATGATTATTATTACTTTTATGTATTTATTGTTACTATTATTATTTGTTTATTAACATATTTTCATTATAGTTTATTATTATTATTGTATTTTCGTTATTATTATTATTTTATTATCTTTAAATTATTGTATATAGTATTGACCTATTTATTAATTTACTATTAGCTTTTATTTTTGTTATTATTTTATTTTATTTTATTTTGTTTACTTATTTATTTTTTATTTTTTTATATAGATTGTTCACTTTAGCTTTTATTTTATTGCATTTCGTTTTACTTTTATTATTGTTATTTATATTTTATTGTCATCATTATTATTTTATACAAATTAACATTGTAATTTATTTTACACTTTATTATAAAATCTTATCACATTTTATTCGATTTTTGGAAATAAGCAATCTAAGATTCGAAAGAAATTGTGCCCTAACTTACTGGGTTTCGATTTTTCTCATCGAGTCTAAAGAACTAATTATTTTTAAAATTAAAACTTTTAAGTTAAATAAAATACTTATTATCGGGAATTCGAAAGTGTTGTGTCCTAACTCACTAGATATAACATTTCGTTATCTCAAGGTGAGGATTTCTAAAAACAAAGGCAATATTCTGTATTTGGAATCTTGAGAAATTGTGCCCTAACTTACTAGGCTTCGATTTTTCATCTGACCCAAATAACCGAATATCCTTCTTAAATTTAAATGTATGAGTTTTGAAAGTCAAAAGACAAGCGTAGTTTCGGGGATTCAAAATGTCGTATCCTAATTCACTGGGTATGATATTTTTTTCCTTCGAAATAAGTGGGTCTCAGCATCCGGTTTAATTTACTCAAGTTTTCTTTAACAAAAAGGATTGTATTTGCGAATTTTTTCAAATTTTCGACATTAAGACATTAATCAATTAATTCGGTACCAATTTTGGGCGTTACGAGGGTGCTAATCCTTCCTCGTACGTAACCGACTCCCGAACCTATTTTCTCAAATTTCGTAGGCCAAAACTATCGTTTTAATAAATCAAAATGTTTCAACGATCAATCTTAAGGTGACCCGATCACATCTCAAAAAAGATTGGTGGCGACTCCATTTTCGTTTTTAAAGTCGACCCATTTTCACCAAACAAAAAAAACGGTTTCGACATCATTTATATGGCACGGTTCCATGATTTGACTTACTAGGATTAAGTAGGCCCCAATGCAAGTCAATACGTATCCAACTATAAAGTCAACACGTGTTTCTTGGACAGGGGTTCGCCTGCATGGTGATGTGAACCCATGCAGGCGAACTGTATGGTGGCAAACTACATATTAACAAGCTATGCTTTGTTGACTGGATTGTGGGCTGCTATGGGAACCGAGTCGGTCAGTCAGAGAACCGGGTCAAAGTGAATACATAATAAATCTCTAAGCTTCTTTTTCTACGAGTCTTTTACTTATTCTACGAATAATCAAAAAATAAATCAAAATAAAATAGTTAAACACTTAAACCGCAAAATTTTAGAAAATTTATAAACTAATTTGAATATATATCTATACAGGTGTTATATCAAATGTTGCCAAAGTCATATAAAATTACCAAATTTGTGTCAAGATTATGAAAATCATGTTATCATGATATAGTGGTAGCCTAAGAAAAAAAAATATTGAGATAAATACATATATGTTTATTTTACTTTATTAACTCAAGTTCTTAGACGTCTGAAATTGAGTCGAAATGATTGTCAGTAATATGCAATTCTATCGAAACATTTAAGCATTTTATCCATAATTATAGTTCAAGGTAGTAAAAGTATTTAGGCTTAAATTGGCCTCTAGTAAGAAAAGCAGTAATTAACAACGCTTTGCATTCTCTCTACATATTCTGTTGTATTTCACGAGCTGTTAGTAATATAGACCTAAGTTAAACTGTTAGTTAGTTAGTAGCAGTTAGTCTGTTAATTCTGTTATTTTCTCTTTTCTTTGTACGTTGTATAAAACCACGTCTTTGCATGGTAAATAATACAATAAATGCAATTCCCTTACAGTCTTTTCTACATGGTATCAAATGTAATTTTTTTTCTCTGCATTTTCCTGCTTCCCAAACACTTCGTTTCTTTGATTTTCACCAGCTTCTTTCTTTCCAATGGCCTTCCATGATCCTACCCTACCTTCTAGTCCTTATTACCTTCATCCAAATGAAAATCCAGCCTTAATTTTGGTTTCTCCTGCCTTATCAAGCTCGAATTATCATTCTTGGTCTCGAGCAATGAAACTGGCACTCTTATCCAAGAACAAGCTTCAATTTATTGATGGTACAATCATTGTTCCGATCAAAACGGATCCTCTTTATCCAGCTTGAGAAAGATGCAACACTATGGTGATTTCTTGGCTGCATCATTCTATCTCGCCTTCGATCATGAATAGCATCCTTTGGCTCAATTTTGCTTATGAAATTTGGCGTGATCTCCGTGAACGTTTTTCTCGGGGAGATATTTTTCGCATTTCTGATCTCCAAGAAGAGATTTCTTCTTTCAAGCAAGATGATCGCTCGGTCACTAATTATTTTATTGAGTTAAAGATTCTCTGGGATGAGTTGTTGAATTTTTGACCCATTCCCACTTGTTCTTGTCGCACACCTTGTTCCTGTGGTGTTTTTACTACTCTTCAGAAATATCATGATAATGATTATGTCATTCGATTTCTTAAAGGCCTTCATGATCGGTTTGCTGGTGTTCACTCTCAAATTATGCTCATTGATCCATTGCTTACGATTAATAAAGCTTTTTCTATGGTCCTTCAACAGGAACGTCATCTCACTACTGGATCTTCTCAAGTGTTTGTTAGTAACACAATGCGCCAACATTCTTCTTCCAAGAAATCTCAGGCAAAATCCTCTACTGATTCACGAAAATGTACTTTTTGTTACAAATCCAGGCACACCGTTGATACATGCTATGAGAAGCATGGTTATCCACTTGATTATAAGTCTCGTGGGTGGACTTCTCGTGTGCACAACGTGATTGATGATGGTGTTGCACAATCCTTGCAACCTTCATAGTCTGTTGCTACCTTGTCAACTGATCCTTGTGTTAATTTGACACAAGAACAATTACAACAGCTGCTTGCATTGCTTCCATCTTCAAACTCTACCTCCCCACCTCATGTTACCAACACTGCCTTTTCCCTCCACCAACCAACTTCTACATCTGCAGGTAACTCCTTTTCCTTTCAATCTCACCATTGGATTATAGATACTGGTGCAATCGATCATATTACACATTCTTTAGCCCTGTTTGCCTCTTTTACTCCAATTCAACCTGTGCATATCACTCTTCCTAATGGCGCCAAAGTTTGTGCTCGATTTTCTAGCACAATTATTTTTAATGATAGCCTTTATATTACAAATGTTCTTTATGTTCCTCACTTTGCTTTCAATCTCTTATCTGTCACTAAACTTACTGTCACCTTACCTTGTTCATTCACCTTTTATAAAACTCATTGTTCTCTGCAGGCCCTTCCCACTATGAAGATGATTGGTACAACTAATGTTTTTCATGGTCTTTAATTTTTGGACTCCGCAGCTCAAACCTTCTCCATTGCTGTTCCAATTATCTTATCAGCCACCATCACCTCTTCTCGTCTTTGGCACCATCGTCTAGGTCACCTTTCTAATTCAATATTAAAGTTACTTTCCTCTTATATTCCCTCTTTGTCCATAACAAATACTTCAGATTGTAAAGCTTGTCATTTGGCTAAACAAAAGAAACTTTCTTTTCCTGTAAGTAATTATTCAAATAAAAGCTTTGACCTTGTTCATATTGATATTTGGGGTCCGACTGATGTTGTTTCTATCACTAGTCACCGTTATTTTCTAACCATTGTTGATGATTTCAGTCGTTTCACTTGGATTATTCTATTAAAAGCCAAATCTGAAGTTCGTACTCATATTCAAAACTTTTATACACTTATTGAAACGCAATTTTCCTCAAAAATTAAGGTTTTTCGAACTGACAATGGTCGTGAATTTGATATTCCAGCTTTCTATGCTTCTAAAGGAATCATTCATCAAACTTCTTGTGTTGAAACCCCACAACAAAATGGTCTTGTTAAACGTAAGCATCAACATATTCTTAATGTTTCACGGGCTCTTTTGTTTCATTCTAATTTACCTAAGCACTTTTGGGGACATGATGTTCTTCATGCTGTGTTTCTTATTAACCGTACCCCAACTCCTCCTTTGGATAATCTCACTCCTTTTGACAAGCTTTACCAAGCCAAGCCTGACTTTCAGCATTTACGAGTCTTTGGTTGCCTTAGTTTTGCTACAACTCTTACTGCCCATCGTCATAAGTTTGATCCTCGAGCCCGAGCGTGTACTTTTCTTGGGTTTCAGCCTCACGTTAAAGGCTATATCCTTTTTGATCTGTTGTCCCATGTCATTTTTGTTTCAAGGAATGTCATCTTTCATGAGTACCGTCTCATTCCTCCACCCCAAGACTGAGTTTTGACCCTTCCACCACTTATTATTTACCTTTTCAACACCAAGTTCCACCACCTTCTTAGCCCACTGTTATACCTACTCCTCCCTTACATTCTTTCAGGCCATCTCGAACTCGAAAACCACCTTCTTATTTAGACCCATATCATTGTTCTTTCAGCAAAGCTGCTACCAATCATCTTCGATGTCCAACACCTTTCTCCAACCTTTCTTCAACCCATTTACATTTTACTCTTGCCATTAGTGCTTCTTCTGTCCCTAAAACATATTTACAGGCTAGTAAACATTCCCATTGGCGAGAAGCAATACAGGCTGAAATTTCTGCTCTTGAACAAAATAACACCTGGATCATTATGGATTTACCTCCAGACAAGAACGCAATAGGGTGTAAATGGGTTTATCGCATAAAGCATAGAGCTGATGGTTCTATTGAATGTTACAAGGCTTGTTTGGTTGCTAAGGGGTTTACACAAACCGAGGGTGTTGACTATTTTGATACTTTTTCACCAGTAGCCAAGATCACCACTGTTCACCTGTTACTTGCTATTGCTGCTTCTAAGAATTGGTATTTGTATCAGTTTGAAGTTAACAAAGCCTTTTTGCATAGTGATTTGAGTGAAGAGGTTTATATGTTTTTACTACATGGTTTTATTTCATCAACGCCCAATGAGGTTTGCAAGTTACAAAAGTCCTTATATAATCTAAAGCAAGCAAGTCAACAGTGGTTCTCTAAGCTCACATCTGCTCTTACTTCTCTTGCTTATGTTTAATCTAGTTCTGATTTCTCCTTGTTCGTTAAAAAGGATGTTGTTTCCTTTACTGGTTTATGTTGATGATGTCATCCTGGCTGGTGATAACTTGGATGAAATAGCCCGAGTTAAAGCTTTTCTGGATTCTACATTTAAAACAAAAGACTTGGGTGTTCTAAAATATTTTCTTGGACTTGAGGTTGCTTGAAGCTCTACTAGTATTCTTCTTTGCCAACGAAAATATGCTCTAAACATATTGTCTGATTTTGGTTTCTTAGATTGCAAGCCTGTTAAAACTCCAATGACTACAAAAATTTCTCGAGATACTTCTGTGGAATTACTCCCTGATAACAACCTTTTTCGAAAACTCATTGGCCGACTTTTGTATCTGGTTTCTACTAAACCTGATATTGCTTTTGCAATTCAACAATTGAGTCAATTTTTGGACCAGCCTACAGTCACTCATCTGCAAGCTGCTCATCGTGTTCTTCGTTACTTGAATGGCTGCCCTTCTTCTGGCCTCTTCTTTTCTGCATCTTCATCACTTGTTCTGAAGGCTTTTAGTGATTCTGACTGGGCTGGCTGCCCTTTGACACGCCGATCTGTGACTGGCTATTATTTGTTTTATGGTGACTCCCTTATTAGTTAGAAGGCCAAGAAGCAAACCACTGTGTCCCATTCTTCCTCAGAGGCAGAATATCGAGCACTTGCCTCTACTGCTTGTGAAGTTCAGTGGCTTCGGTTTCTTTTGCGTGATTTGCACATACCTATTTCTGGTCCTACTGCCTTGTTTTGTGATAACAACTCCACTCTTCAGCTTGCTGCCAAAACCACATTTCATGAACGTACTAAACACATCGAAATTGACTGTCATCTTGTTCATGAAAAGGTGCAATCCGGTGTCATTAAACTGCTCTCTTGCTCCTCCAAGGATCAACTAGCTGATATTTTTACCAAATCTCTTGCTGATGTTCCTTTTCAAATCTTATTGTCCAAGCTGGGATTGCTTTCCATACACTCTCCAGCTTGAGGGGGGTTGCTAGTAATATAGACCTAAGTTAAACTGTTAGTTAGTTAGTAGCAAATAGTTTGTTAATTCTGTTATTTTTTTTCTTTGTACGTTGTATAAAACCACGTCTTTGCATGGTAAATAATACAATAAATGCAATTCCCTCACAGTCTTTTCTACACCAGCTGAATTGCAATTATTTTTGCTTGATTACAAACTTTGTACCTCAATTTTTGTTCAGCTGAAACATTTTATGGGTAATGGTAAGCAATAAATTGCTCCTAATATTATTCACTTCATTTCATAGAACCTGTAAATTATGGAAGAAAACAATTCTAAACCGAAATACTTATTGTCCAAACCACTATTAGACTTGCAGCCTGAACCCAATATAAGTCTACAAAATGCTCCAAAAAGTGGGCTCAAATGTATGCGAGAAAGGCTCGAAATTGTAAAATTAGAAAGAAAATAAAATGTCTCAATCATTCCATTATTTATATGACCCACCACACACATAGGTGAAAAAATATATTAATTAAAATTTATATAAGAATTTTTTCAAATGTGAGGTATTCATGGGTTGAGTCAAACATATACTAATATTAACACATTTTACATTTGTTTAATTCCTACCCGAATTGATTATAGGATTCAAAATTGGGCCAAGCTCTCCAATATTTATATGGTAACCTAATTTTTTTTAAGCCTACCCATATTTATACTATTATTTAAATTATTGGCTAAGTTAATGTCATGGATCAATCAGATACCAACTTAATTTAGGAAATTTTTTAAAACATTCTTTCATATATAAAGTAAGTTATATTGTTCAACGATACTTTAGTCTTTTTATTTGAAAAAAATGAAAAATATGCAGATGGTGGGATTTAAACCCATGCCAATTGCATTAGAAAACCCTTAAATTTTCTACTAACCACGACTTTAATTCTACATTTTTTATACATTTTAATTTGATTATGCACACCTTATTACCTCCATCAAATTGCATATATAGATAATGTTGTTGATTGAGTTGGTGTCATAAATTAACTCGACACCAACTCAATTAGATTGATGAAACACCATGATAAATGATTGTATTCATTTTGTTCATCACCATGATAAATGATTGTATTCATTTAGTATTTTTAATCTGATGTATTTATGTGTTTAAATTTCATTTTACTCACAATTTAATTTATTTTTTCATTTTAATATTGTATATATTTCATGTGTTATTATTAATTAGATTCAAACCATACATTTTATTATTTATTGTATGTCATTTTTAAACATATTTGTATGTTCTAAATATATGATTTCTACACACATACACGTGCGATAGAATTTCTAGTTATTTTTATTTATTTTAAAAATTTATGCTAATTTTAATTTTAATTTTAATTTTAATTTTAATTTTAATTTTAATTTTAATTTTAATTTTAATTTTAATTTCAATTTTAATATTTAATATTTTTATTTATTAAAACTTTATAGATGAATTAATATATTTTTTAATGTTTATATTATAGTAGTTACAGATATAATATAATATAAACTTAGAAAGGAAAGGAGGCTCAAACCTTATATTTTTAAGTTTTAGTTCGAGCAATATTTTAAATAGACCTATTTCTTTTTCAAGTTTATTTTTGTCTAATATTTTTGCCCAAACCTTTTAATTTTTAGATGATACTTTGGGCTTGGATGTTAGCTCAGCCCTTGAATTGGGTCTACTACTATATGTGAGTTTTTATTGATTTTATAAAAAATTATAACAGGGCATCATCATAATGATATAATTTACTAAATAAAAAGAATGATTTTTAGTAATTTTTCAACTAAATTAATGCTTGAATGGTTTGTCACACCATTTCCGTAAGAGATCTTAAGTATAGTATAGATCAAACACCTTACTAAATTGATGTTATACTCTCAGGAAAAGCTCGAACAACCTTCAACAAAAACTATACCTCAAACGGGTACAAGTGGATAGGTAAGAATACCTAGAGGCATAAGACATCTCTCTTTTAAGTAACTCCACAAGATAGCCCTATAACTTCAAGAGAAGGGATGCTTCCTGGCAAAGGGGTTGCAATCACCAAGCCTGGGCCATTGTTTACCAAAAACACAAGTTAAACAAATTAATTAAATCAAATATGTAAAAAGAAAATACAACTAAGGATATGTATGTAATTTGATTAAACATAAACTCTCTAAGGTAAAAATAAAATATTTACCGTGTAAGTTACAATAATTTACTTTTTTACTGACTTATATTAAATAACTCTAAATTTAGACATCAATAAAATAGTGACACGTTATTAATTTTTAAAGACATACAAAGATATTATAGGCTCAACCATATATGATATTATCTCTAATTTAATTTAACATGTTTGCAGTTTTTCTCAAAATTGTAATTTAAAAACTAATTATGTGCGACTATTTTATTTGTGCCTAAAATCTTTATTTTTTTACAACTTTCTTAAAAAAAATAATTTCCTTAAAAAATTATAAATAGATTATTCTCTTGAAATATTTTTCAGTAATTTTTCATTAATGAAGTAAGGCAGCCAGAAAAAGAAGGGCAACAAATTATTGAACAAAATCAACACAAAAAAAGCTGATTATGTTTCCACATTTAAACCCTAAAATATTAATGAAAACCAGTTGGTGAAGGCTTCAACCTTGGGTGATAATTAGCATGCCAGCCTTCATTCCACCCTCTCTGGCTGGATGAAATAGGGTGTGACATCATCTTATATATATATTAATTATTTAATGATATTTTAACAATTTTTTCATGTCATTGATAAATAATTTTGGTAATTTTTTTAACCTGAACTCAAACTCTAAATTCTAAACTTGGTCTTTTGATTTAGAGTTTGGGGTTCGGATTTCAAGGTTCGAGATTTAGGATCTAAGTTCAAAGTTCGGGGTTCAAGTTAAAAAAATTATCAAAATTACTTATCAATGACAAGGAAAAAATTGTTGAAATATCATTAAGTAATTGAAAAGAGTTACAAGATGACGTGGCACCTAGAGGTGGACATGGGCTGGGCTACCCGGCCCGGCCCGACGGCCCACCCGAAAAATGAGAGGGTTCGGGTAAAAATATAGGCCCGAAATATGGGTTTGGGCAAAAAAATTAGGCCCGTTTAGAAAATGGGTCGGGCTCGGGCAAAACTTTTTTGGCTCGAGCCCGGCCCGAATTATATATTAAATATATTTTTATTTTTAATAAAATATAATTTTTAAATTTACATATTTTTTATTTTTTTTTGTTTTAATATTTGTTTTAAAATTTTTTGTTTAATGAAAAAAGCTAAAAAAAAAATTACATATTTTTTATTTGTTTTTATTTTGTTTTAATATTTGTTTTAAAAATTTTTTTAAATGAAAAAAAACTTAAAAAAATTAATATGGGCCGGGCCGGGCTCGGGTTTATCAATTTTCTTTAGGGCCGGGCTTGGAAAAAATTTTAGGCCCATATTTCGGGCCGGGCCGGGCCCAGGCCTAAAAAACAGGACTAAAATTTTGTCTGGGCCCGGCCCGGCCCATGTCCACCTCTAGTGGCACCCCTCTTTCATACAATTCTTTGATGCAATTTTTTCCACATCATCAATACATAATTTTGGTAATTTTTTGAACTTGAACCCAAAACCCTTAATTCTAAATCCGAACACCAAAATTAGAATTTCAAATCTTAAACCTTAAATTAGAATCCAGACTTAGAACTTCGAACCTTAAACTCTGATATTAGCCTTTTGATTCAAAGTTTGAGTTTCTGAGTTTGAAATTCAGGTACGAGATTTAGAATTTAAGTTAAGAAAATTATCAAAATTATATATCATAACATAAAAAAATTATTAAAATATTATTATATAATTTGAAAGGGATAGAAACTCTTTCTTCTGCTCCATATATCATTCTCTTCATGTCATACAAACTTTAAATTTCGGAAGAAATAAAAAATAATTTAAAATACTTAATGTCCAATGCCCAAACCGTGATTAAACTTGCAGCCTTAAGTGCCCCAAAAGTGCACTAAATTAAATGCGAGAAAGTATCGAAACCCTAACAGTGAAACAGGGACCAATAAAGAAACAAATTAATAAACAAAACAGACCATCATAAATGATAAATGCTGATTCTTTTTCCATATCTAAACCCTAACCCTAAAAAATAACAAAACCATTTGCTCAAGGCTTCAACCATGGATGAGAATCAGCATGCATGGTCAATTCTCATCGATCAATATGTTTCTGAAAGCAAAGCAACCAACTGCATACATAATGATGAGCAACATCTGGCATATGACGTAAAACCACTGAACCTTCTTCCACGAATGCCTGATGTTGTCTAAAACCCCTGCCTTGCACGATTCGCAATTGTAGCATAGTATATTTTGATCATTATCCCATGCCTTGCAATCAGGATTTTCACAGTACACTTGCCAATTCTCCTCCACCCAACGTGTTGGATTCACGTACGTAAACCCACATCCGTTTGGCGGCTTACAACAACCAGTCTGCGTTTAATATAAAAGTTATAATAATAATAATAATAATAATAATAGAACTCATAGCACGGTGGAGAGGTTTCATGAAATATGAAGGAATCGTACCTGAATAGGATTCAAGGGCTTTTGATGGAATTTGTTGAAACTAACATCCCAATACTTGGAATATAAATCACTGCAAACCTTGGATTCAACCAAACAGGTCTTGATCTTATTCCAATTCCTGTTGTTGTTAACTCGATTTTGAAGCCAGTTAGAGTAATCTCCCAGCCTGTACACTTTATATCCAGCACCGGGTAACAACCGCCCACCTCCTTTATTAGTCACCGCAAAAGCGAAAATAGTGAAAATGATGCCGGCTACAATGAGGAGAAACATGAGGACGTGGTAGACCCAGAGCATGCGTGGCAAGTGGTCGTAGAAGCAGGCCCCGATAAAGCCTGTCAAAGAGACAAGCAGAAGAAAGACTCCGAACCAGATAAGCGGCTTGTAGAAGAAAGGGTCGCAGTCCGTTAAGGCAGCGTTTTCGCTTAGCAAGATTCCAACCAAGAGGATAGTGATTGAGAACAAGAATTTTATGATGTTGAGGATCCCCAGAAGTGAGTCGTTGGTAAGACTGAAAGATGACATGGGTGTGATGAGTCTTTTTTCTGTTTGGATGATGGGAAAATCATAGAAAAATGAAGGGAAACAAGCTACTTCAAGGAAGTGGTTCTGGGTGGATATAAATATGTAGGGTAAGAGTTAAAAATTGTCCGAGTATCAAACTCAAGATTGGTATTAATTGGATATTTAAATACAAATTATGAGTTTGTGTAAACTTTTTAGACTCACCCTTAATTACAACCCTGCGTTATTTACAAAAAGAATTAATTGCACTAGCCATCCTTAAATTATGTCTTTTATTTTAATTTGGTCTTTAAACTTTAAAATGTTTTAGTTACATTTTAAACTATTGATGTCATATCAATCAGAATATTGAAATCATTAAACGACATGTAAAATCTTATATAACATAATTTAAAATTAAAAGTTTAAAGAAAAATAGTATGTTGTGGCATAACTTTTAAAATTAAAAACTAAAAATGAAGTAAAACCGAAAAAAGGAGTGCAATAATTTTTATAAAAGTTTCGAAAACCTCAAAATCAAGATTTTTACAATATTTATTTTCTTTAATTTTTTCGTTTTAAATTATATCACATAGAATTTAAGACATTATTTAACGGCTAAATTAATGGTTTTAGTAACGAAAGGATGTTATTGATATAACATCAATAGTTTGAAGATAGAATTAAAATATTTTAAAATTTAAGGAATCATAATTTTTAATGCAATTAATTCTTATGAAAATGGCTTATAGGAAATAACATTTAGATGTATATAATATTATTGTGTTTTAGAAAATGAATCATATGTTTATGGAAAGTCAAAATTTGGATTTTAATTGCATATATAAAGGTATAAAACAACCTTTAATTTAAAGATGAATTTTGTCCATTTTTCTCAAAAAGAAATCTTAAGTAGCACCATGATTTAGGCTGAAAAGAATGTTTCCTCACTTGTGTTTCTTTTTTTCTTTTTTCTCAATGGGGAATAAAAGGAAATTACATTGGAACCAATATATTTAATTTAATTTAATCACATTCAAGGAAGGATGGTACTTTATTTTCATATTATTAATGTATTATAATATTTAATGTAAACAATACAATTAATTCATTAAAGTATATTTTAACATTCACTCTGTGAGTTTACACAATTTAGGTAGTAAATTGAAATCAATATTATTTTATTTACAAGGTATAATGATTTATTTGATCCTCTAACTTAATATATATATATATATATATATATATATATATTAGTCATTTATTTATATATTTTTTTCCTTTTTAACCCTTAAACTTATGTGTTTTTTTATTATCAAATTACCCCCAAATTAATAGAAAAGTTAACATTTTTACTTTACTGAAGCATTAAAATTATAAATAAAGTATAAAAATTATAAAAAATATCTTTTAAATTTTAAAAAATTAATTAATTTATGACATGACATCCACGTGGCAATCTACGTGTATGTCATGTCATCAAAGTTAACAAAGGCTAAATTTTTCATCTATTTTTGAATTATTTGATAAAACATGTAAGTTCAAGAGTTAAAAAAATTAAATGGGAGACTAAAATAACTTTTTTTTTGTAAAGTTGGAAGACCAAATAAGTCATTATGCCAATTTAAAAAATAATAAGTAAAATAAATATGGTTATTTATGTACTTATGTTAGCACAAGTTTCTTGTCCTTAGTTTTTATTAATAAATTGCTTAAGAACTTTTATTCAGTAATTTAGTAAAAATTACCTTTATTAATGTTTTAATTAATAGTCATAACCATTTATCTGTATATTATGGGATATTTATACTACAGTTAAAATTTATGATTTAATTGGTGATTGAATACCAACTGAATTGGAATAATTAAAAAATTATTATTTTTATAAAGTTATATTATTATGTTTATTTTTTACATTTTTATCTAAAACCAGTACATACTTATACTAAATGGGACTCAAAGTTAGATATGAGTTTTTAAACTTTCAATATAATAAACTAATAGTTCCTTTTATTTTTAGTAAGAGAAAGTAGCTTAGGCTAAAGTACTATCTAGCTTAATTAACAACTTTCGTAGACAACGCATGATGCATGTCTGCTTTCAAAATCTATCGCACAACGATAACTGGGTCATTAAAGATAATCAATTGATTCAAACTACCTGTAGCCTCTTTCGCCATACACTCAACAACTCTATTACAATCTGTAGAGATGAATCTAATTCTCACTTGCCAATTTTTTGAAACCCAAGTATGAACCAATACTTCATTTAGATGTTATATGAACATTTATGTCAAATATATATACACCTTTTAATTTAATTATTACTTAAATGCGCAGCATAATATTGTCTCACTTTATCTCCCTTAACAGTTGGAGTTGATTCAAACCGAACTAAATTTTACTACTACGGGTATCTGGAAAAAAGAAAAGAGAAACGGAATTACTCATACGATTAAAGCTATAATTCTTCCAAAAACATATGCAATCAAGCAATTAACACTTGAGTCTTGGAAGAATATGACACATGTTGACTTAAAACTCGCCAACACTACATTAATACACACGTGCTCTTAATTTATACGGATTATATCACCAAATTAGACTTTAAAATTAACAACTGATCTATAGGTTTTCCCAGGCTCCCATCCCGCCGGAATCACACCGGTGGCCACAATGGTGTTGCGAGAGTCGAGTGAGGTTAGCTTGATAGAGAAGGGAGCCCGCAACCGGGAACCGGCGTCGAGTTTCCAGACAGCACCCCAGGATTGTTGCATGGGTTGCCAGGTGTCAGAGTCAAGCGCCTGTTTCAGGTCAACCGAGGCAAGGTCACCATCTCCATCTTCGTATTCAATTAGGGTGGCGAAATAGTTAGGGTTGGAACCCGCATCGACGTGGAATGCAATGGTCGTTCCAGGATAGTTACATTCAACTCTGCAAACCCATTTCGTCAACAAACAGAATAATTAGGAAAAAAAATGAATTCTTCAACTCTGCAAACCCATTTCGTCAAGGCTATAAAGACTTTCTATCCATTAAAGGTAGGTGAGGACTAAAACTAAATTCTTACTTTCTATATTGAATTTGCAAGACCCCAGCATCACGGAGCTTCTCAGCCTGACCAGACTTAGCCATGGCACCAAAAGAAGTACCACTTAAATCGAAATGAACCGACTCTGAAACACAGCCGGGGCATTCATCTGTGATTACTACGGTCGCAGGGTTTCCCGAACAGGCTGAATTACTCGTGCATTTTACCTGAAATACACGTACATATGTATAAGTACACTACCATTAATGATAATATTGAAACCCTTTGCATGAGAGAGTAGTCTTAGTGCACCTCATAACAGGCACCGCATCCTTTGCCAGATTTGTACAGAGAAGGGCCTCCAGCCGATACCAATGAAGAAAATGGAGCTTGCGACACACTTCCTCCATAGCCACAAGATCCACCTACATTCATACACACAAAATGGTTAAACTTGAAGAAATAATCAAACAAAAAACATTAGTGTAAATGGTGACAATCATTGCCCATGCTGGTCATTACCATCACTTCCAGCCCCTGTGGGGCTGCCATACCATGTAGCGCCGGCTGGGGACCAATCATACTCAGATGCTGCCAACGAGACATTAAGGAGCTTAGGGTAGAATCCAAAGCAACCGTTAAATAAAACTGAAAATGTGACTCCAAAAGCTAAGAGGGAGCACATGTTTCCAAGAGTAGTGAAAGCCATGAACACAAACTTCGATCCAAGAAATTAGCTAGTAGGTAGCAGAGAAGTTTAAAGTTTGGTGATGGCTCTAGCAGAAGAACTACAAGGTATTTATAGAGCCAAGCGTAGTGCATGGTTTCTAATGCAACCACTTAGAAAATGACACGTGTAATAACAATGGAGGATTTAAGCATTATTTTCTTCAGGGACAAGTCAAAAGGAAGATCCTTGAGATACGAAATAAGTAATAAACTATACTGCTTGATTAGACTTTTTGTAAGAAGGGATTTTTATAAAAAAAATTAGTAAGAAATAAAAATTTTGGTTAAATAATATAAAAGATTTTTAAGACATCAGCTAGAATAGGCGGCACCATTGCTTTTACTAAGATTAAAAGTGACATAAATACTAAACATAAAAGATAAGAATTTTGTGTTATGTTCACAAGTTATTAATTAATCCAAAGGATCTATTGTGAAAATGAAGTAGGTCGGGAAGTTTGCATGTATTTGTATTTTTATGTATATTTCATATACAGTGTAAAACAGAAGCAATAATGTTGTTTTATTTTGAGAATTTTTTCTAGATATACCCTAATAAGGATATACTTTGTTTATTAGTATACTTTACATGAGAAGGGTAAATAATTATTATTTTTTGGTGAATTACGAGAGAAGAGCAAAGCACTAATAATAATGCGACTTAAATCCAAACAACACTTGAGATGATGAACATTCTGACCATCGAGTCAAAAAATGCATTAGCTTTGATTGAAGTTCATAAAGCATATTAACAGAGTCCAACATGGATAGATGAGGCAGATTGTTTCCATCTGATTTTTAAAAGTATTCTTTGTGTTTTTAGACCCTTTGATATTCAATATTTACATTATATTGTATGTAGTAGAAAGAATAGCTATATTGTATTTAAATAAATTGATAAAACTTGTTACGACTTATGCAAATAAATTTTGACAAAACCTTTTTTTTTTTTTTTTTTTTTTTTTTGTGATTGTGTGTGTCCTATGCAGGGTTTGTGTAATAAAGTTAGGACCCAATCGCCCACAAGCGGTTATGTTTCAATATATGGTGACCCACTAGGACGGTTATCACGTGCCCCACGTTAGCAATAGATATATAGGTCCGTTTAAGAAGTTTAATTGCTTCTTCCGGTAAAAATACCACAGCAGCCCCAATGCTATATCTCATATTGTACTATAGTCCTTTTATTGAAAACTTGAAGTCAAATGGTCCTTTATACGTAGGATGAACTGAGCGAATGCCTATTTGGTGTTTTATATATAAATTTAACCATTCATTTTTACTATTTACTATTTGCCCACTACTAGTTTATTTACAGAAAATTGGCCCTCAACTTTTTATTAATGAAATATTCATAAAAATTAAAAAAAATTAAAGAGCATAAATAAATATTGAAATTAGCCAACTGAATTGTTATTTTTTTTTATATTCTAATATAATGCAGTATATAACTTTGTAAGCTTAACTAGCTCTCCTTCCACCAAATATTAATAATTTTAAAGGCAGCATATAAATATATGCACTCACAATTTATGAGGTGTCACCATTTTCAGTTTAAATCTCTACAAGATATAAAATTAAATGTAAAATCTCAAAGCAGCTTCAACCTCAGTTCAAGCCAACTATGAGCTTATTTCTTATATAATTTTATAATAAAGAAATTTTCAAGTGTTTTTCTTTTTTAAAAATTACACACAAACATTGACATATTATAGTCTACAATTTAATCAAACAATGATTCATGTTTTTGAAATTTTATTTTTTCTAAAAAATAAACTCTTTTTTATTTTTTTAAATAGATTTTTAATGTGAATAGTTTTTATTTATGACTTTGTAACATTTTATATTTTTTAATTTATTTACTGACGTGTCATATATATATATATATATATATATAAGATAAAAATATTATCACAATTAGCAATGAAAGGTTGAGAGTCAATTTGCTTCAAATAAAAAAAGTTAGAGGCAAATTGGATAAAAGTGTAAAGATCAAAAGCTAAATTTGTTGCTATGTCATATTTAAAAGGTCAGAGTAAGTATTTAAGAGCACAATTTTAATGGAAAAAGAAAATCCGCAATCTAAAATATAATACAGGGACTTATATGGTGATTTTACAGTTTTCTCTCGTCTTATCGTACATCAATTCAGTCTGAGTCCCCCCCTAATTCAAGGAACTACACTTAAATTAACTTCCAATTAAAAATCCCAAGCCACACAAGATTTGCGGCTTTAAAAGGCGAGGCAACGGAAAAACATGTTCGTTAATTTTGCCGTTGATGATGGTTAGGAGCCGTTGAACCATCCAAATCCAACGGTTCAGGAAATTATATTATTCAAATACGACGGCACGTAATATTTGGCGGGGATTTTGGGGCTTGTTAAATTTAAAAAAGAAAAAAAGAAGCGGTGACAATGAGTGATTGTGATCCAATGCTTTGTTTTACATGGAAATTAAGCTTTATATCTCTATGAAATTTGCTTATACTTTTCTTCAATAAAACAATGAATCATTTCACTTAATGAAGGGAGTTTATTTTAATGGCTCACATGGTGAATCCTTAATTCCCAATAAGGATACACATGGCAATCACTTTCATGCTGAAGATATATACTTGGAACAAGAAGAAACCATTCTAATTTGAATTAAAATTCATGTCTTGTCCGAATAAATCTTTAAAATTTTTAAAATTTTAAATTGTTAATATTATTAATTAATGTGTTGGAATAGTTTTTTTTATAAAATTTATATTTTATTAAATATCATTTTCATTTAATAAAATATGATTAATATATTTTTATAAAATTATTTTAAACTAAAATTTATTATTTTTATTTCAATTTAGAATAGAACTAAAATTTGAAATAATCGGTGGTTATAGAAAACTAATTCATTGTAATGAGTGCGATTATGGAAAAATGCATGATTGTAAAAAGTAAAAATAAAATATAAATATAATAACGTTGAAAGTTAGGACAAAATGTTGGTATAGAGAAAAACTAATAGCGTATAAGACAATGAAGCTAATTATGAAAGGAAAATATTCAGGTAGTTTAACACTCTCTCTATCACACAAATGTGGGTCACAATACTCAATATTTTCATATCAATTCATAGTCTTTTCCAAGTGGATTTTGAAAATAATGATAAATTATTCAAGAATTGCACATGCTTAGTTGAAATCAATTTTGATTATTTGCTACATTAATCACAAAAACAGGATACGATTACGTTATTTGACATTGAAATAATGGATTGGAGTAGACATCCATGATTTATAAATATGGTTCCTTTTCCCCCAAATCATTCAAATATTTAAGGCTAAATTATACTCTTAATCACTAAATTATAGGTAAATTTTACTATAGTTACATAATTAAAAAAAGTTACAATATGATCATTAAACTTTCCGAATTATTTTTTCTTTTTGCCACTCAGCTCTGAAGTGGTACTTTTTTAGTTGGCATAATAATAATTGTAGTCCTCGACTTTTATATTTCTTGTCAATTTGACATTGGTTTAATATAGAAATTATAAAAATAATAAAAAAACTCTTAAAATAATATAAAAAGAATATTATATATAGAAATTCTAGAAAAATAAAATCTAGAAAGTGTTGTTGTTGAAGAACTAACATGTATGGGAAATAAAGAAAACTATCATTTAATGAAATCTAATAACAAATAAAAAGCAAAACAAAAAGTTAATAATATCTTCAAGTCAAGTTCCATGTCCTTGAAGAGCATCAAACAAAAGAGATAAAAACAGAGAATTAATAATTTTGCTTAATGTTTTTCTTTTCTATGTTTTATCAAAGAATGGGTATTGGACATTTCTATACAAATAATACAGAGAGAAAATCTAGAGGGTTTAAAAGCAATTTCTCTCATTTTCTCACTTTATCTATTTTTGAAATTTTTATTTATTTTTGAGTTTTCTAAATTTTTTTAAAAAGAATTCCAATTTTTATCATTTTATATATAATCAAGGTCAAATTGACAAAAAAATATAAAAATTAAGGACTAAAATTGTTATTATACCAACTAAAAAAGAGTCACTTAACAATTAGGTGACAAAAAAATAATTTTGAAAAATACAGTGACCAAATTGTAATTCTTTTAGTTAAGTGACCGAAACGAAATTTTACTTGAAATTTAGTGTCTAATAGTGTAGTTTACCCAAAAAAGTAGAAAGAAATTCTTTAAAAAAAAAAAAACCCTTACCTCATATAACTAATATTTTTAATATAGTGAAAATGTAGATATGAGTTTTTTTTTTTTTTTTGGATGAAATCAGATTGGGCTTTAATTAAAATAAAAAGTAAAAGATTACATAAAAAATAAACACTGGCCCAAAACAAATTGGCCCGGAAAAGAAAAATCTAGAATGTCGAAAAATAGGAAAGAAAAACACCGACCTAAAGACCCAATCAGATCATTTCGCCAATCTTATCATTTCACATCTACCATTTCTTCCATTAATGGCGTTGCTGTTTATCGAGGGGAGTTAAATGTTCTTCAGTCTGTTGATTTCTCCTTTGGTAAAACTCACCTCTTCCTTGTTCTTGCCTCTTCCTAATCTAGTTCTCGCACACTGTCATTCTTCACCTGTGATTCGGCATAGCATGGAACACCATCAATCAGGTAAATCCCTTCCTTCCTCTTCAAAGCTTCTATTGCTAAGATATGGGCTAAAGTATTCGCAGATCTTGGAACAAACTCAAACCTTAATCTTGTAACTCTGGATTTTAGTCTATGAATATCGTGGATATAAGATCTTATTTGTGATTTGTCTAAAACTCCATTGTTGCATTTCTTTATTATGGTCAATGAATCGCCTTCTATGATCATTTCTTCTCTGTTTATTTCTATGGCTATTTGAGTTGCATTTCGGCAAGCTATTGCTTCGGCAGCAAAGGCGGAGGCCACTCCTTTGTGAAGATTTGTGCTTGAAATGAGGACATGCCCACTGCTATCTCTAGCCACTACTCCAGATGCCGATTGTTTGGTTTGCTCGTCAAAAGCCCCATCGAAGTTTATTTTAACTATCTGACCAGATGGGTTTCTCCATTTTGTTTTCACTTTAGAGGTGATCTGAATTTCTTCTTTAACTCCGTCAAGTTCCTTTATGTAACTGCGTACAAAACTAACCATCTCCTTACTTGATCTGTTTGTTTTGTCATGGATCCGAGAGTTCCTGTCTCCCCAGATGGCCCAGAGCGCGATACAAAAAATCCTGCATTGATCCATAGAAAGAAAAGCCATAACCTTGGTAAGCCACTCCAAAAACTTTGAAATTGGAAGCAATATAAAAATAAAATCTGCTAAGCCTCTCCAAACTGCCATTGAAACAGGACATTCTCTGAAGAGATGATTCATCGTCTCCTCCCCATTAACACACCGAGGACAAACACTATCAGATGCTAATTTTCTGAAAGTCAGATTTACTCGGGTAGATAGGTAGTTCCATGAGGTTTTCCAAACAAAAATTTTAATTTTTGATGGAATGTCAATGTGCCAAAGTTTCCTGTAAAATTCCTTATAGATGTCTTGTAAAGCGCAAGCTGTAGGATCAAAGCTTTGTAATAGTTTATAGGAACTTCGCACTGAGAACTCTCCTGATGGTTCGCCATTGCAAACAAGAATATCCTCGTGAGATTCCATCGCCAAGGGAATTTGGAGAATCAAGTCTGCTTCTGCATCTGGGAAGGTAGTGCCTATCAATTCTCTATTCCATTTTCACTCATTATTGCTAATTAACTCCGCTACTTTATCAAAATGCGCATTATCAGCTCCGGACATTAATCTCCCATTAACATAATTTGGAATCCATGCATCTGCAAAAACTGAAATATTTGTGCCCGTACCAACTCTCCAGATCAATCCTTTCTCCAATGTATTCTTTGTTGCCCAAATATTGCGCCACACATACGAGCTGGAATTTCCTACCCGTGATTTGCGAAAATCGCTATCTGAAAAATACTTTACTTTAAAAACTCGTGCGAATAGGGAATCCGGATAGTGTAACAATCTCCACCCTTGCTTTGATAGAAGGGCAATGTTAAATTATGCCATATTTTTAAACCTCAAACCATCTTCCTCTTTTGAACGACATAAGTATCTCTATTGGCTCCAATGAATTCCTCTTTTACCTGCTCCTTTTTGCCACCAGAATCTAGCGAATTTACTTTCAATCATCTCGCATAAGGTTTTTGGAAAAAGAAAACACGACATAGCGTAAGTAAGAATTGCCTGTAAAACTGATTTTCTAAAAATTTCTTTCCCTCCTTGAGATAACAACCTGGTGCTCCAACCATCGATTCGCATAGTAATCCTGTCTAGTAAATTCTGGAAAGCCTCTTTTTTCCGTTTACCCACCACATTAGGAAGGCCCAAGTATTTCTCCGGGTTTGAAGAACTCCTGACTCCTAACATTGATGACACCACTTCTTTTACCTCTTCCTTCGTATTCGAGCTGTAGAAAATAGTCGATTTGCTGAAATTAACACACTGGCCCGAACAACATTCATACTCCTGTAAAATGTTCTTCATACTCTTAGCCCCCTGCTCTGTTGCTTCACCAAACATTATACAGTCATCTACAAACAGAAGGTGAGAAATCTCTGGCCCTCTTCTACTTGCCCTTGCACCTTTAACCTTACCTTTATCCTTCGCTGTTCTCATTAATGAAGAGAGACCTTCACTACAAAAGAGAAAAAGGAATGGACTTAATGGATCCCCCTGCCTCAGTCCCCTTGTCGGCTGAAAAGATCTGCCCCTATAACCATTAATGTTAACCGCATAAGAGACTGAAGTAATGCATTTCATAATCAATCCCACCCAATCCTCTGCAAACCCCATCCGGATCATCACTTGCTTAACAAAATCCCACTCCACTCTATCATAAGCTTTGCTTATATCCAATTTCAAGGCCATATAACCCTTTTTCCTTGTTCTCTTCTTTCGAAATGTATATAAGATTTCATATGCTAAGAGTACATTATCTGTTATAAGTCGGCCTAGAACAAATGCACTCTGAACCTCGTCAATACATATCCCCATGACATCTTACAATCTATTAGCAATTGTTTTTGCTACGATTTTATAAAGAACTGTACACAGACTAATAGGCCTGAAATTCACTAAAGACGTAGGATTTGGAATTTTTGGGATAAGCACAATCTCCGTAACATTTACTTATTCAGCCCCTTTATTACCATTCAATATACTTAAACAGAACTCCATTACCTCCTTACCTACGATATGCCAGAATTTCTGAAAGAATAGTGTAGGAAAGCCGTCCGATCCAAGTGCTTTTGTAGGCCCCATTCCCTTCAATGCTGTCCACACTTCTTCTTCCCTGAAAGGAGATAATAATCCTTCATTGATCTCATGAGAAATATTTGTTCCAATGCCCTCCAACACCTTGTGAGGATTTCCAATTCCCTTCGATACAAAAAGATCTTCAAAATATTCTGCAACAACCTCAGTTATTTCAGTACCATTAGTAATCTCCTTACCGTCATCCAAAACCAGTTTGTTGATTGTATTAGCCCGTCTTCAAACTGTTGCACATTTGTGAAAATAGGCTGTGTTTCTATCCCCCAGCTTTAGCCAATTAGATCTAGCTCTTTGCTCATAATACATTTTGTCTTTATCGATCTCCATATTTAATTGAATTGTTGTATCAATAATCCTTGCCATCGTTTCATCATCTCTTTCATCCCTCAGCAAGATTTCAAGCTCTTCTGTTAGCTTCTTCTTAAGTCCCCCCTTCTTACTCTTTGTAACACATGCCCATTTCTTCAAACGAGTTTGCAAATTCTCCAATTTCTCCACTAACAGTACTGAAGATGAATCCCAAAACTCTTTGATGACACCTTCAAATGATTCCTCTAAGATCCACCATGATTCGAAATGAAATCTTCGACTTCCTGATAGATTAACTTCGCTATCTGTGTTTATAAGAATGGGGCAATGATCTGATGTAGAGTAAGCAAGATGTTGAACATTTCCCCTTGGGAATAAAGTCAACCATTTATCATTTGCAACTCCTCGATCCAATCGCTCTCTTATGTTTGTCTCTGGAAGATTTCCCCTCTCCTACGTAAACCATGCTCCCGAATACCCAATATCCATCAATTGACACTCTTCTAATGTATCTCTAAATGCTTCCATTCTTCTTTGATCTCGTGGCACTTCACCTCTTTTCTCGAAAGAGTACATAATCTCGTTGAAATCTCCTGCTACAAGCCATGGGTAATTACACTCTTGGCCTAGTCTTTTGAGCAAATTTCATGCAAAGTTTTTATCTTTCAAGTATGGTGAGCTGTAAAATCCGTGAACCTCCATTCCTCTTGCACACTGTCATCCTTCACTATTGCATCAATATGCCATTTAGAAAAGCTCCTCAAAGTAGCCTCAATTCCACCTTTCCATGCTAAACACAGCCCTCCTCGAGATCCCTCTACTGCAATATCTATTCCACTAATATAACCACAACTCCTTTTAACCCTCTCCAGCGCTTCTGATCTAATTTAGTCTCCATCAAAAGGACCATGTGGGGATTGTGCTACTTACATAAATTTCGCGGCCTCCTCACCGCCCGTGGGCTCCTCAACCCACGGACATTCCAGCAAATGTTTTTCATTGTGACCGGTTGACTTGCCTATTGACAGTCGTCGATCCTGATTTGTTTGAAACAGTAATATGTTCCGAATCATCCAACATAACCTCCATACAATCAACTACTTTACCATCATCATATTTTAACCTCTTCAGTTTATCTCCGTTTATCAGGCCCAAACAGTCCTTGTCATCCCCTTCTTCTGAAAATTTCCTCTTAGCCCCAACACTTGCATTCTTCTTATACTCTGATTGGATATTTACAGGTAGTCTTCTCCAACTTGACTTTTTGGGACCTTTTAAGAAGTTATCCCCTTTTGTTATTTCCTACATTCAGCAACTCATTGTCCCTCAAGCTTGAATTAACCTCCTGATCCTGCAAGCCTTCCTCCCATTTTGCTAAAACTTTCCCTCCTAAAATATTTCCACTCATGATATTAATTCTATCGTCCGTATCTTGTCCCTCCACCACCTTAGGTTTTCCTGTGTAATTGCTTTGCGATCCCAGCTTTTTAACAAAGGCATTGAATTTCATACTTTCTTTTCCCAATACTTTTGATTCTACTTTTAACGCAATTGAATAAGGGAGTCTTCTCTAATTTTAATCTTTTCTGCAGGATCTGACAACTTGCAATCATTGAGACCATAATCTAATCTACCACATCCAAATCAAAAGACGGGCAAATTTTCAAATTTAAATGGAATTCAGGATTTTACGCTGTTTTCACTTGAAACAAAAATTCCTCTTCGCAGAGGTTTCTGAACATCCAAGTTAATCCTGAGCTTGCAAAAATTGCCGCTGATCTCAAATCTAAGAACTCCTCCAAAAGTACTTCCAATCGCATGTAGCAAATCATTCTTATCAAATTCTGGTGAACAAGGACCGATCTTGATCCAATATGGCGACGTAGTGAGACAAATTTGATCCCGTTCCATTGGATTAATCAATCTATCAAACAAGATAAAGAACTTTTGAAATAACCACGGTCACCCTTCCATAATTGACTCCAAATCTTCTTCTAGGTCAAAAACGATTGAAAAGAGATTCTGCCCCACCATCTAAATTTCAAATTTCCTTTTTGTCTTCCATATACTCTTCAATTGTGCCCTAAAACTCTCTGTATTGAAATATTTTTTCGTCCAAACTGAACATATCAAAGTAGGTTTGTCAGTCGGCACCACCAGCGATTTCTTGATTGATAATTGAATTAGTTCATTTGCTAGTAATGAAATCTCCTCACTACTCTCCCTCTCCACGCCACCACCCTCATCCATCCTAAGCTACAGTAGTAATTGTTCTCTCTAGGACTCTATTGAGAGCACTCTTGGTTTTCAAGGAAGACTTATAATAAAACATGTAGATATGAGTTTTAATATTCTTTTCAAATAATATAAAAAGGCTTAAATTTCTTCAAACCGACATGATATATTCATCTATCTTTCTTCAAACCCTTACCCTATCTTGCTTGCTCTTTTTCTCAACTAAAGTTTTGCGTCTCATTTCGACTATCATAAAATTTGGAAATTCATTAAAAGTTTTGATTAAATATATCAACTGTTTTCATTTACATGTTTCATTGATAAACACAAATGACTCTTCTTCACCCATTTCCAACTCTCCATTACCTTCTAATTTGTTTCATATGCCTTTTAGAATAAGAAAACCCCCTCAAAAAACCACTATAAACATCATTTGATACCTACATTTCCATGTATTTTTCCCTATTAGGTCATTTTACCTACAACAATTAAGATTGAAATTGATGAATAAGCTAGAATTTGAACCCAACAACTTCAACCAGCAAAAGTTATCTCTAATTAATCTTGGTCTAATATGAACTCTATCTTCTACTTAATGAAAATTGATAAGTTAATCTTTTTATTTTTATTTTTATTTGGTCACCATATTTTATGAAAACTACAAAGTTTGTCCTTTTGATGGAAAACATATGAGCTTCAACCGTTAATTTTTTTCCTAATTTGATGCATATAAATTGATGAGCTATTGATTTTATTAAATTATATGAATATAAATTGCTAAATTGTTAATTCTCAAGTTAACAATTTAATGGCATTGTGTAATTTGTGATATTCAATTGGACTAATTTTTTCAATTTTTGTAAACTATAAAAACCAAATCCTAACAAAATTAAAATAAAAGAACTAACTTCGTAGTTTTCATAGTATGGAATTCAAAATTATACCAATTAAATTTAGGCACGTGGTATATTATTTCATCTAGGATGTATGTCGCCCTAGACATTTCATGGGGGCAATTGTAATGTTCAAAATTTAAAGATCTAATCTAACCTTTTGAGGACAACATTTATAATTTTTTTTATATGACATCTATCGAGGGAGGTTGACTTTTTTTGATTTTTTTTTTGAAAAAGAATGGCTAGATTATAAATAAAAATAAACAAGGCTCAATTCTTTAAAGCCCAAACACAAACAAAGCAAAAAACTAACTCAGATAACCTAATAAAAAATGTAAAAAAAGAAAAAGAAAAGTAACCCAACCACCCAAGCAGGGGTTTCCTTTTCCCTAACTATCTGAAAAAATAAAGTCCCTTCAGATTACTTTTTTGTTTCTTGGAAAACCATCACGTATCTACTCTTGTGCATATCGATTCATCTGAAAGAAGAAAAATAATCTTCAAATTGGCCCAATATTTGCTATCTTGCCTTCGCTCTGGTCACAACGCTGATGCCAAAATCGTGAAACAACATGTGAGACTCTTCTATTTTCTGTTTTGCTTGCCCAAAGTGAGTATTGCCATCCATCTCCATTTCTAATCAGTTAAATTTCGATCTGCAGGAAAAACCTAACCTAGCTGTCAATAATCCTCGTCAACTACCTCTTTTGCAAAAAAATAAAGGAACATCACTGATCAAATAAGATTCTGCATTTCTCTTTAACCCTTCTACAACCAGTAAATGTGCTACACCATTCACTTGTCTCTGCGCAAGTTTAAAAACGCACGCTTGGTATCTTTCACAAATAGCCCTGGCGTTTAAGATGTGAGAACCTATTACTCACATTTAGATTCACTTTGTTTGTAGCTTCTGAATCATCGATAAGGCGTCTCCTTCTATCTTCACCATAGTAAGTCCCCACATGCAGCCCCATCTCAACTGCTATAAACATGTTAATGCCTCAGCCGCAAATGGTGAAGGTTTGTTATCATGCAGTAAGCTTTTTGAAAATAACACTCTGCCAGTTGCATCTTTGATGATAATTTTAGGGCATGATTTATTATTTTGCTTATAAAATACTGTATCAAAATTTATTTTAACAAACTGGTCCTTTGGTGCATCCAATCATGCTTGTACACCTTGCTTTACTGTTATTTTTCATTGATTCCATTAATTTCTCCCAAATAATTACTGATAAAATTTGCCGCCTCAAAGGTTGTTCTATGTTTGGCTTCATGCAGTAGTTGGTTTCTCTCAGCCCATATAGCCCACAAAGTACAACAAAAGATTCCACAAAGGTATTTTGAATTATTTTTGAAAAACTGATTCACCTAATCCTTAATGTGCATATTTGATAACATTGTTGGCTACCTAATGCCCAGCTGCTAGTAGATCTCCTTTGATTTAAGACAATCCCAAAACACATGTTCCACTATTTCGATTCCGTTCACATATCTAGGGCATTCTTGTATTCACATTAATCTTTTGTAATTTAGATTAGCAAAAGTAGGCAAATAATTCTTTGTAATTCTTCATACTGTAATCTTTAACTTGGTGGGTAGATCCGATAGCCATAACTTGGCCCCATTTGTAGTTACCACATTATTTTTTTGTAACAACAATTTGTACGCACTACACACTGAAAACTCCATCGACAACTCACCACCCCAAGCCAGGAAATTCTCATGTAGAAACTGTGTCAAAGGAATACTCAAAATTTGTTGGGCCTCCGAATCGTCAAATGTAGATCGCATAATTCCTTCTCTCCATTTCCTGGTAGTTGGATCAATCAAATCAGCCACAGTTTGTATACTTTTATTGGTAATAGGTTGTTGAATTTTGTAATTTGAATTCCTAGGAATCCAAGCATCATCTCTAACCAAAACTGTTGCCCGTTGATGGTCACTAAACTAACTATCAATATGACTAAGGCAAGCGCACCTATCAAACAATAGTATAGTTATGGTAAGTAGGGAATATCGTATCCACAATGACTAAAAGTACTAGTAATTACCGTTTTTCTATTATTTAGCCGACAAATTGGAGTGATAGTTTTTAATCTAAATTTACTAATCTAATTTATCTAATAACGCAACAGAGAATGAAATAGGAAAACAATCAAAGATAACCAATGAGATAGACAATACCCAGAAAAGAATCCACCTAGACTTCACCTATTACTATAAATCTGAATTAAACGATTTATTCACTTGTGTCTTGATCCGGAGAAATTTGATGGGCGTCGAAACTACCAAAAATAATTCCCACTAAAATAACTCTAAATAGTAGTAAAGAGTGGTAGTAGGGTCGAGTTCACAAGGATTGGATGTCGTAATTGTTGAAACTATTTTTTTCGTGTTTGGAAAACGGGGATCGACTTTAAAATGACAAATGAAGTCGCCATCGATCTTTTATTCAACGTGTGATCGGATAACCTTAAGATGGATTATTTTAACAAAACATTTGGATTTATTAAAACAATAATTTTTGGTCTACGAAATATAAGAAAACGGGTTCGGGAGTTGATTACGTGCGAGGAAGGATTAGCACCCTCGCAACGCCCGAAATTGGTACCAAATTGAATAGCTAGTGTCCTTGTGTTGAAAACTTGAAAATGTTTAAGGTGTGATACTTTTTAAAGAATGTTAATTAATTTTGAATTGAATCTCAAGACTCACTCGTTCCAAAGGAATAAAAAAACATCACATCCAATACGTTAGGATATAACATATTTATACTTCGACACCGAGATCTTCTTTGATTTTCAAAACACGCAATTAAAAGGATATTTGATTATTTGGTCAAACGGAAAATTGACACCCAGTACGTTAGGGCATAAATTTTCAAATTTCCAAACACACAAATATTGCCTTATCTTGAAAATTTTTCAAATACGCAATTTTAGAATTGGCTCAAAATGCATTTTATTGAATCATTTTTTATAATGAGAGACAAAAATATAATATGGAATAATAATGCATGAATACGAATTTGCACAAATGAATAACAAAGATAACAATACGCACATACAATCTGAAATATACAATAGCGATAATTTCACAACACATCATGTTTAAAACGATAATACTTAAAATCTTATGAATAATAAAAACAATTCTAAAAGAAAATCAAAGCCAATTACAGACCCACATAATACTTCATATACGAGTTCAATATACATACAATTCGAAATTTAAATACGTGATATACAAAAATGATTTAAAAACGATAATATAAATAACATATGTACATAAAAATAATAATGTAGGGAGGTGTTGGGAATAAATAAAACATAATTTAAAATAAGATCTTTAAAATAACAATTATATATTTAGATAGGTTTAAAATGAAATATATACGTATACGGATTTAAAAGAAAATATATACACAAAATAATATGAAATTAATAAGATATATACATAAAATAAGATATTTTTAAATTATCTATGTATAAAAAGAATATATATAAAAATTTATGAAAATGAACAACATATAAAGAGAAATAATTCATATCTAGCACAATTTAAAATATATAATATTTAATATTAATGCAAAAGGAAAATAAGTTACACAAATTAATGAGCAAATAATAAAATAAATTAATTTGAGGACTATATTGAAATCAGCATAAAAATAAGGAGGCTAAAATTGCAAATAAATTAAAAATGAAATCGGCAAAGGGCTAAAATACAATGGGCGCAAACTAAAGAGGGTTAAAAGCGCAATTTACCCAAGTTATTGAATGCAACGTTTAAATGGGAGACTAAATTAAAACGGTGCAAAATTACTGGGCAGAATTTAAAAGAAAGAAAAGAAATATAAAAGGCCTAATCAAATAGCGGCGCAAAAATGAGGGACCTATCGCGCAAATTATCCATTCACAATGAAAATGCACGGGTCTTGAGGGCTCTGAATCGGGTCAGATCGGGCACTCACATGACGTCGTTTCGAGGCCACTTCTTCGGGCTTCGAACGACGTCGTTTTACACAATTTAAAAAGAAATAAAACTAAAAAACAATCAGGGTTTCGGCCCCTTTTTTCTTTTGAAACCAAAATACCCTAGCCCCCTTTTGCTTTCTCCCTCAGCCGCAATCCAAAACCTTTTCACTACCAAACCACCACCTTGATCGGTGGCCAGTATTGAACAAAGGCCTTCCGTTTTAACCTTGTTAGAAAACGGGCCAAAGCTACGACGGGGCATTCACCATTGCAGTCGGAGAAGGCTCCGATTTCCTTTGGGCGCGCTTTCAGCGAAGGAGACGAAGCTCCGACATCGCTGCCCGAAATCAAGTATTTCCCTCTCCTTTCCTATTTTTATTCCCGCAAGCAAAAATATAAAGAAAAGAATCGAAAGCTCACAGAAAATGAATTCGAAAATTGAAGGAAATCCAAAAAAACCTTTGAAATTCTGTTTCTGATTTGTATTTCTCTGTATTCGTGTGTTCGTGAGCGTAAAAAATACAAGGATTTTTTTTCGTCTCTTAAAGCCGAAAAATCGAAATCAAAAACCAAAAAGAAATGTCAATATTACAACTGTTTTTCTTCACTCCTCCTCTCTGTTGTTGTGGTTTGTCTTTTTTTTGCAGGTATAGTTATCGTACGGAGGCGGACGTGGCGGTACGGAGCTGTTGCGGTGCTGGGGTATGCGTGGTGGCGCGCGTAGAGGCACGCGCGCGGCCCTGATAGGGTTAGGGGCTAGGGTTTTCTGGGGTCATATCCGACTTGGGCTGTTTGGGCTGATTTCATAATTGGGTTTAGGGCCTATTTCGGGGTTTGGGTTTGTGTAGGCTAAAGTTTGGGTCAATTGGGCCATTAGTATTTGGGTTTAGTAGTGGGTTTAAGATTTTGCAATGGGCTGGTATGGGTTTGTAAATGGACTGTTAAAAGACTGTTAATGGACTATTATTATTATTTTATTTATTTAGTTTTGGATTTTTATTTGGTTAATAGGCCGGGCAAATTTTGGGCCCTACAGTAATCAACTTCTGTGTTCACTTATGAACAAAATATTCGTCATGACAAGGGTCATGGCAAGAGTCGTGCCCACGACTCCAAACGTACATGCAACAAAAATAAATAAGTAAATCGAGGGGTTTGAGAATGTTTAAGAAAGTAAATAAATTAGCTTAAATAAACAATTGATGAATATTGAAAATAAATGTAAATTAGAAATAAATTCAGAATTTTGCAAATAAAAATAATAACCCTTATCCTTAGACTCGGTAAATTCTATATCAAGAATCGATCTTCGAAAATTAATATTCTCCTCCAAACGATAAGCTGGTTATAGCAGTTAAGAACGTCCTAACCATCAATTCTTCCTCTTGTAGCTGGGTCCGGTACGACCTGCAAACCAACCCTTACCATATCTAACCGAGATATACGCGTTCCCGATTCAAGATTCTGGCAGCCTTGCGTTTTGAAGAACCCAACTCGAATCAACGGCCTCAACCGTGTGGGTCATTTAAACCCGATCACTTCTTCCTTGATTTGTTCTCGGATATCCGAATACAGCACAGCTGACTCGTTTCTCCAACTGTCAACAAACACGATTCCAACCCAACGTGCACTTTGACTTGAAATCGAGTTTAACCTTAAGGGATGATTGGTCTATCCCGATACTTAGGAAAAAAATGAATACCGATTGGACAGATTTTTAGCATTAATTCGTATCTCACGATTCTCGACCAGAAAGAACACCGGCCTAAGGCTAAGATGAAATTTAGTGAAGCATGGATTTTATCATGCTTTGTATGTTTTGAAAGGTAGGTTGATGATAATGGAGGAAATTGGGGAATGAAGGGTCTTGGAAGGCAATTAGCCCAATTTTATAAAAGCTAGCAAATGCAAATGAAAATGGCAGTAGTTTTCCACACTTGTAATTCGGCCTCATTTTACTGATTTTGTTTCAATTTGGTCATTTTCTTCTTGTTTTTGTCTCTTAGCGTTCCAATTACATTCCTGACAAGATTAAAACATAAAAGTACTAATTTAGTACGGATCAATTCACAAATAAACCGAATTTAACACAAAATAACATGCAAATTAATATGTTATCAAATCCCCCTACTTAGCTCATGCTTGTCCTCAAGCATATTGTTCCTCCAATCATTAGAAATTATTTTACGATTTATTTCAAATCGAGCATCTTTTCTACATTTATAATCAACACAAACAATATAGGCAAAAATAAACAAATGCTCAATATATATAGTTTAATCAACAAGTGTCATAAAATTGAAATATGTGAACTAAATAATTTCACTAAATTGAGTTTAAATCCAAAATTTGCAAGGCATTATTAATTAAAAAGAAATTTTTTAAGACACGGTCAAACCTTTTTACACGAACTAGGATGACAACCCAAGCACCCTATCCCAGTTACTCAGTTCAAACAGTCTATTTTCTTTTTTGGAAGGCTCGGTTAGCGGAATGTTTACAAGTTATCGACTTGTCACTCTAACCTTTTTACACGAGATAAAATGACAACCCAAGCACCCTATCCTAGTTACTCAATTTGGTCACGTTTTCGAAACTTTCACTCATAACTTGAGCCTTTATTTATTTATTCATTTTATTTATTTATTTATGTACAAGTAAATGTTTTTCAATCAATCAATTTATATGAAAAATCTAATTACATATACCAACCTTAAAACACAAATGTCAACTAATCTAGTTATTTTGAACACTTTAATTCAAAATTTGCCCAATTGTCCAAATTGACTAAGTAATGAAATTAGATGCTCAATGTTGGAATAAACTATCGAATAATTCTAGCATAAGATTGAACACATGCAAAAGAGAGACATGCAGCAAAAATCATGCATATTTACCATTTACTTACTATTTCAATCCCCCTTACTTATTCTATGTTTGTCCTCAAGCATGTTTTATATACAATAAAGTTCAGTAACTCAAACAACAAGCAAAGAGAAAGGTTAAGAATACTCTCCAAGTGTTTCAATCAATGTTGTCGACGTTGGAAAATAATTGTTAGCATTTAGCACGTTGTGCCCACGCCACCATCATTATCCGACTTTTGGAAAATTTCATAACCTCCATTACGTTCCTGAAAACAGCAAATTCACTGGATTAAATAAAAATTTATTTATTTACAACCTAAATCTTACTAAAACCCAAAATTAAATAAATGAAAATAAATTTGGGTTGCCTACCAAAAAGTGCTTTTGTAAAGACCATAAATGTTATCCGTTTGGCTCATTGAGAATTAATTTTTCCATTCCGTGCACTTGGATGTTCTTGCAGAAAAGTTTCAACCTTTGCCCACTATCCTTGAAACCCTTCTCAGATTCCCCTATCATTAGTGAATTGAGGTGTCTTTGAGATTTTCTGTTCAAGTTTGCATTTTTCTCTGTCGAAATCCTTGTACGTTCTGGAAACAGTTTCAGATCTAATTTCGAGGCTTTCATGACAGCTTCATGTATTGGTTTTTGGATCATCAATAATTCCTCTTGCTTCCTATTGCTTAACATCGAGATCTATATTCCTGCAAGGTACGATTTGTAACTTATCATTGGGATGTCCCATATCATCATAAACATTAAACCTAACCACTTCACCGTCAAATTCCATGGTGAGTGTTCCACTCCAAACATCAATTTTTGTTCGCGCGGTACTCAAGAATGGTCTCCCAAAAAGCATCTCAGATGAATTGGACGAGTTGTCATCCTCCATGTCGATAATGTAGAAGTCTGCAGGAAATATTAGCTCGTTTACCTTAATAAGAAAGTCCTCCAGCACTCCTTCCGAATGCACTACAGATCTATCTGCAAGCTGAATAATTACATTTGTTTCCTTCAAAGGTTCAGCATTAAGTAGTTTATAAATTGACAAAGGCATAACATTAATTGATGTGCCTAAGTCACACATGGCTTTTTTAATACTGACACTACCTATTTTGCAAAATATGGAAAACATATATTGGTCCTTATATTTAGGTGGTATTTTCCTTTGTAAAACAACGGTGACATTTTCTCCGACACTCACCTTTTCATTACGCAGGAGCTTCCTCTCACTTGTGCATAAATTCTTTTAAGAATTTTGCATACCGTGGAATTTGTTTAATCACATCAGGAAGAGTATGTTATCGAGGATCTCCTTCTCTTCTCGCTCCTTCTTGCATTGGACTAGTCTTCCAGGAAACATAGGTGGTACTGCAAATGATTTTTGTGGTATTGACTCTACTGGAGCCTTTGTGTCAAGTTTCTTCTTATCTCGACCAACGTCGTGGGCACGACTCGTGCCAAGTATGGGCTCCAAAACCTTCCTACTCCTCACCGTCATAGCACTTACATTGTGTCGAGGATTAGGCTCAGTTTGGGATGGCAGCTTACCTTGGGACTCCAAATGGCTAACCGTGAACGCGAGCTTGCTCAATTGCTTATCCAACTCCTGCAAATGCATGTCAATTTTTTGTTGAAATTTCTCAGTACTATTGGCTAGCCTTTTCACTATGGCTTCCAAAGACGACTTTGGGGTTGGTAATTGTTGATTTTGGGGCGGCCTTTGTTGGTACAGTTGATTGAACCGAGGGTTCGACCCATAACTTAGATTCGGGTGATCTTTCTACCCTAGATTATATGAGTTTGAGTAAAGGTCATATCGCCTTTGGGGCGGTCCTAGAAAGTTCCCGACAACATTTGCTTGTTCTGTCAAATCCTCATGTAAAATCGGACATGAGTTTGTCGGATGGTCTGGCTTAGCACAAATTCAGCACAACCGTGCTGAACCGATTTTATCTGCAAGTAAAGTTTGAACAACATTAGTCAGCTTATCAATTTTATCTTCTAGAGATAGATAACTTAACCCATGAACCAGTCTCGTGGGCTCTGTGGCCAGTCGAAATTGTTGAGAGTTAGCATCCATTGTCGAAATCAACTCTCGTGCTATCTGAGGAGTCATATTAACTAGTGCCCCTCCACTTGCAGCATCTATCATTTTCATTTTTATCGGGAGTAATCCTTCATAGAAATACTGCAAGAGTGACTGTTCAGTCAGTCCATGTTGTGGGCAACTTGCACACAACTTTTTGTATCGCTCCCAGTAATCGTAGAGTGATTTAGTCTCCTTCTGATGGATTTCTATGATGTCCCTCCTTAGTTCAGTCACTCGAGCTGCAGGGAAGAACCTGTCAAAAAATAAACGAGACATGTCATACCATGCGTTAACAGATCTCGGGGGTAAATAAAATAGCCACTCTCTAGCAGAGTCGGCCAATGAGAAAGGAAAAGCACGAAGTTTGATTTGGTCTTCGGTTACTCCCTGAGGCTTTATGCTTATGCACACCATATGGAACTCTTTAAGGTGGGTGTGCGGATTTTCGTTCTGTAACTCACGGAAAGTGGGTAGTAAATAGATCAAACCCGACTTTAACTCAAATGGCGCCCCTCCTGCGGGATAGGTTATACATAATGGTTGTTGTTCATCCAGTGCCGCAGCAAGTTGGCATATCGTCTGTTCAGCCATATCGTTTGGTTCGTCGAATGAGAAAATTTCCTCGGTGTATGATATGGTTTCGAATCCTGGATTTGGTCGTTTACCATGTCGTATGACTTCTCTTCGCAGTTGTTGGGCCAATTTCTCAATTTCTGGTTCAAACTCTAAAGTTCTTGGTTCTGATCAGGTTATAAGGTAAACAAACAAAAATTAGAAAAATATCTCTAATCCCCGACAAAGGCGCCAAAATTTGATGGGCGTCGAAACCACCAAAAATAGTTCCTACTAAAATAACTCTAAATAGTAGTAAAGAGTAGTAGTATGGTCGAATCCACAGGGATTGGATGTCGTAATCAACTTCTATGTTCACTTATGAACAGAATATTCGTCGTGAAGGGTCGTGGCAAGAGTCGTGCCCACGACTCCAAACGTACATGCAACAAAAATAAATAAGTAAATCGGGGGGTTTGAGAATGTTTAAGAAAGTAAATAATCTAATCAGCTTAAATAAACTATTAATGAATATTGAAAATAAAGGTAAATTGGAAATAAATTTAGAATTTTGTAAATAAAAATAATAAGCCTTAGCCCTAGACTCGGTAAATTTTGTATCAAGAATCGATCCTCAAAAATTAATATTCTCCTCCAAACGATAAGTTGGTTATAGCAGTTAAGAACGTCCTAACCACCATTCTTCCTCTCGTAGCTGGTTCCGTTACGACCTGCAAACCAACCCTTACCGATTATCTAACCGAGATACACGTGTTTTTGATTCAAGATTCCGGCAGCCTTGCGTTCTGGAGAACCCAACTCAAATCAATGACCTCAATCGCGTGGGTCGTTTAAACCCAATCACTTCTTCCTTGATTTGTTCTAGGAGATCCGAATACAGCACGGCCGACTCGTTTCTCCAACTGTCAGCAAATACGACTCCAACCCAATGTACACTTTGACTTGAAATCGAGTTTAACCTTAAGGGATGATTGGTCTATCCCGATACTTAGGAAAAAATAAGTACCGATTGGACAGATTTTTAGCACGAATTCGTATCTCACGATTCCCAACCGAAAAGAACACCGGCCTAAGGCTAAGATGAAATTTAGTGAAGCATGTATTTAATCATGCTTTGTATGTTTTGAAAGGTAGGTTGATGATAATGGAGGAAATTGGGGAATGAAGGGGCTTGGAAAGCAATTAGCCCAATTTTATAAAAGCTAACAAATGTAAATGAAAATGGCAGTAGCCTACGCCAATTGGAAAGAAAAGAGAAACTAATTCTATTCCAAATTGAAGTAGGGATACAAAATTAAGAGATGATTTCCAAAGAACACTAAAGCCCTATTTATATACATAAAATTTACTATTTTTGGCCTTAACTAATTTAACATAAAATCAAAAATAAAATAAATAAAATAAGAATTTTTCTATTTTTGGCTTTTTACAAAGTCAAAAAATTTGATGAGTCCTTGGCTTTCTCCACACTTTTAATTCGGCCTCATTTTACTGATTTTGTTTCAATTTGGTCCTTTTCTACTTGTTTTTGTCTCTAAGCGTTCCAATTGCATCCCTGACAAGATTAAAATGTAAAAGTACTAATTTAGTAGAGATCAATTCGGAAATAAACTGAATTAAACACAAAATAACATGCAAATTAATATGTTATCAAAATCCCTAAATTATGTTAATATCTTTTTCGAGAGTAAGAATATTTGACTCTAGGTTGATTAATTGAAATCTCTTTCTAATTAAAACCCCTATTGTCGCATTAACTTGATCTATGGATTTAGATTTGACTCTAATCCGATAGACTTATGTCATCCTATTTCTAGGATTGCATGCAACTCCACTCAATTATGCTAGATCTACTCTTAAACAGGGACTTTTGCTCCACTGAAATAAGCACATTAAACATGAATTAATATCCAAAAAATATTAAAACACGAAATAAACATACATGATTGAGAACAAGAATCAAGTATTTATCGTGTAAAAATAGAAATTAAATAATAAGATTCATCATAGGTTTCATCCTCCCTAGGTATTTAAAGAATTTAGTTCATAATCCTGAATGAAATCATTTCAAAGTCAGAATAGCCACAAGACATAAAGAAACTCAATAAAACTTCGAAAGAAATTAAATGGAGATCTTCGATCTTGAGGGAGATCCGCTTCCGAGTTAATTCCAATGGCATTCTTTGAGTCTTTTCTTCGATCTTCTCTGAGTGCCTCCTTAGATATTCTTCTAATTGGTATTTATAGACTTTAGAATGCTCAGAAAACCTAAAAATTTGGTTTTTCCGCATATTTGGGAAGCAGGGTGCGATATCAACATGGGCTGGCACATGGGCATGTGGCCAGCCCATGTGGAAATGCCTAGGCCGTGTGGATCCTGGAAACAGCTCTATTTGTCTGATTTTGGCTCGTTTTTTGCCCCTTTCACTTCCAAAGGCTCTCTTAAGTACAGAAACATGAATTTAAAGAATTAAGAGCATCAAATTCACTAATTTACATAATTAATCATCCAAAAATGCATTAAGAATGGGATTAAAATATGTTACTTTTACAACTTATCAAATATCCCCACACTTAAGCGTTTGCTTGTCCTCAAGCAAAATCCTCAACTCACATTAAAAATAAAAATTCTCAACTTGTAATTCCCATAAATAATATCTCAAAATAATCCATAAATAATCATGCACTGGCAATTCAACTAAAAGAGCACTAAAGTCTCAAACAATCCTAGCTAAAATTTTTAAACACAAAAACATAGGTGTTTCTCCTTATCTAAGTAATTACCTTTAACTCAAAATCGACAAAAATTGACATTCTCACTAAAAATTCACTCAAACCACTTAAAATGTTTAAGGTCAAGCATAAGCACTCAATAGTCAAACATGAAAAGTCATTACCATAGGCTTGCATGAAAAATCAAATTTCCACCACTATAAAATGATATGATACACAAATCAAAAGGTCTTTAAGAGGTTGTAATGGGGATTAGGTTAAGGGTATGGAGAAAGGCCGAAAAAGATGGTTAAAATCGAGATCGAACTGATACATTACCAAACTAGAAAAATAACAAATGTTGAATTAAAAACAAGTGCATAAATCAAGAACTATTCAAGAATAAGAAAATGAGCTTCTTCTCAAAATATGAATTTAACTGTTCAAACTCAATCATAGAACTAAAATAATAATATATATGTGTGTATTTGTTTTTGATTTCTTTTTCTTTTTCTTTTTTTACAATAAAAATAATTTAGGAAATTAAACAAAAGAGCATAGTTAGAAAACTAACCAAATCAAATCTCGATAAAAAGGGAGTCAATAAAACGGGAAAAGTTCTCAACGAACAAAAGATGATTTATGGGTTAACATTAATGGGTAATTTAAAAAACGGTGTGTTAGGCTCAACGGGGTTCACTAAGGGTTAATTATGTAGGTAGGCTTTTTATGGGATAAGTGAGTTAAAACCTAAGTGACTTTCTTAGTATATCAAATCAAAGGTATGGTCTCGATAAGCATAATCGAAGCAAGTTCTAGAATAACAAATCAAATTTACACACCCAAAACCAATAAAAAATAAGCAAAAAATGTATGCTCTAAAGGCTCAAAATCTCACAAAAAATCATGGTTTTTTATGTCAATCTTGCAAATCTCAAACTTCAAGGTAGTACGTCAATTTAGAGAAACAACCTAAAAATTTTAATTACTGAAAAATAACTTATCATGCTTGATTCTCTCATGTCTTAAGTTTAAATCAACCAATACACAATTATCGGCAAATTAATCTAAAACACATCAATCAAAATTCCAAATCGACAAGAATTCATTCTATTGAAAGTATGAGAAAATTACTTAAATACAAGACATAATTCAGGGATTTTTTTAATAATTGTATAAATAACCTCCCCACACTTCAGATGTACACTGTCTTCAATGTACAAACAAATATAATCACAATATAAATAGAATATCATAAGAAAGGGAGAAAACTGAAACTGCCCTAAATATTAGATGAAATTGCCAGAATGGTGAAAAGCGAAATTACAGACAAATGTAGATGTAGTGCATGATTCCGAGTAAACTAATAAGAAAATAAACACAAATAGTCAAGAGGATTAAGGGGTTATAACTCGAGTAGAAACAACCATAAAAATATAGTTCAAAAGATAATAATTAAAAGAAGTACAAAAAAATAAAAATAAAACAAAAAAAACTAAAAAGAGAAATAAACATAAAATTAAATAAAATTAAAAAGAAAACAAATAAAATCAATGATTCTCATCGTCAGAGGCATCAGTAGGGTAAGTTACTAGTGCCGAAGAAGAGATGTAGAGGTGCTGATAGATCTACTGCAATGTCGCGTTAATACTATTGAACCTCTGAAAGCGTTGTTGCTCAAAGCGAGTGAACCGCTCGGAGAGGTCCTCTAATGTAACAGCAGAAGAAACAAGACGGTGACTCGAAAGTGGAGGATGAGATGGGTTCTCGTGATGGAAAGGAACATCATCAGTTAAATCCTCGGGTTCATTCTGAGAGTCAGAATGAAATAATAGATTCTGAGGAGGATCGACTCCACGAAGCCGCTTAATTATCCTTATATGGGTCATGCTCGATATTCTCTGTAGAGACATCTGGCCGGCGAGTGTAACCGTAAAGGACTGCTCCGGTGTGTCAAGGAGACCAAAGTGTCGAGTGAGTCGACTCACATAAGGGCCTAAATAGATAAGACCCTTTCTATTGCGGTATGTCTGATGGCAGAAAGCGAGGGCGATGAAGTAGGCTAAATAAAAAATATGTTCGGTGGCCATGCTCCATAAAAAATATGCATCGATGGTACTGATGACTCCAGTGCTCTTTCTCCTACCAGTCAAAGTATGAGCTAAAAAGGCATGAATATACTGTAAAGCCGGAGGGAGAGAAGTCGCCTTCGAGTGACTCGCGTCATAAGGTGTCGTACTCGCCGTAAGATTTACCCAACAACTAGATGGCGAGTAGTGGATGTGTCGATGTAGGTGGAAGAAGTTCTCGGCACTCATAAACTCCTCAGTGTATTGTCCCAAAGCAACGTCGAACTCAGGGACACTCATATGGCATACCAAGCCACCGAGTCGGAAAGTGATGGTGCCCGACTCGACATGAGTGATCATCACATGCTGGAGAGTAAATGTAGAGCAGAACTCCAAAGTCAACTCCGTGTATTTGGGTGCGATGATAGAGAAGAATCGGTCCCATGGGGTTGTGGCAATAAAGGCACGCACATGATCAACTAATTAAACCGTCTCCAAAGTGGCCCAATCAATACATCGGCCTAAGCCGAGTGGTCGCAGTCAAGGTAGCTGAAATAAGTCCTCCTAGGGACATGCTGAAAATTGAATATAGGGGTGGCGGGCCTCAGCAGAGGCGCTTGAGGAGAAGGTCGCGCCAGGGATCTTTCACTTTTTTAAACCGGGGACGGCGACCTTTGGACTTGCTACGTGTGTTCGTCATGGTGTCTCGTAATACAAGATGACCAGAAACGACTTCAATATTCAATGTAAAGGGATGGATCGATGTAATGGAATAATTCAAATAGGGATAAGGCAAAAGTCGAATCCAATCAAAAAGTATAAGATTAAACGTGTAGCTAAACACTAGAATCCAATCGATGAGTAAAATAAGCAGGAATGAGATAAGAGTAAGGGAAAAAAAAGAACAACAATAATAATATAATTATAGAAGAGACTACGAAGATGAAGAAAATAAACTCATAGTAATAAAATAAGTAATAAAAAGATTAATAATATAAGCAGTAATCAAATCTAGTAGAAATAAAAATTAGAAGCTAATATTAAAACAACTAAGAATAAAATTACTAAAGAGAATAAATAAAGATAATAATAAATAAATAAAAATAATAACATTGAGTAAGTAAATAATATAAATAATTAATTAATTAAAATTAAAGAAAAGAGAAATAACAAAATAACAAAATAATAATAATAATAGGGCAAAAAAGTGCAACCGACGGTGGGAATGGTGGTGGTTCCGACTGGACAGTCGAAGGTGTGCGACGGTAGAGTTTGAAAGAGGGCTGCTGCAAGGGAATGGGGGCTCGAGGGTTGGTCAAGGGAAGAGGAGAAGGAAAAAAAAAGGAGAAGGGCTCGGAGTGGTTTCAATGAGGTAAAGGGAAAAATCGGGACGGTGGTGGAGGTATGGGGTCGAGCTTAGGAAGGGTGGATGGCGACAAAGGGAAGAAAGGGAGAAGGAAAGGGGTGACGGGGTGCGGGGGTTGTTGACGGGAGGAAGACGACGGTTGGAATAGGGGAAGAAAGTGGGACTGGCGGCTAGAAGGGTAGTTGAGGGAGAAAAGGCCAAGAAGAACGTTGGCTGGAGTTGGAAGGAGGTTAGACGGTGGGGGTTAAGGTTAATGGATGAAAGTTTGGGGAAGATGAAAGTGAAACAAAAAATTTAAGATTTGAAGGTTAAATGGGTGACACGATCGTGTGAGGCCTGTGTTAGGCCACACGGCTGTGTCACACGCCTGTGTGGTTCCTTTTCAGTCCATGTGCATTTTAAAAATATAGGCCCAGTCTTCACACAGCCTTGGACACGCCTGTGTGTCTAGGCCGTGGGCAACTTCTTTCACTTTTTCCTACGCCTAACTCTCTAATTTCGAAAAAAATTGAAAAAAATAGCGTAAAAACAGAAATTAAATAAGAAAATTTATCATGGGTTTCATCCTCCCTAGGTATCTAGGGAATTTAGTTCATAATCTAGAATGAAAACATCTCAAAGTCAGAATAACCACAAGACATTAAGAAACTCAATAAAACTTCGAAAGAAATTAAATGAAGGTCTTTGATCTTGAGGGAGATCTGCTTCCGAGTTGATTCCGATGGCGTTCTTCAAGTCTTTTCTTCAATCTTCTTTGAGTGCCTCCTTAGATATTCTTCAAATTGGTATTTATAGACTTCAGAATGCTCAGAAAGCCTAAAAATTGAGTTTTTCCGCATATTTGGAAAGCAGGGTGCGATATCAACACGGCTGGCACATGGGTGTGTGGTGAGCCCATGTAGAAATGTCCAGGCCATATGGATCCTAGGAACAACTCTAGTTGCCTGATTTTGGCTCGTTTTTCACTCCTTTCGCTCCCAAAGGCTCTTTTAAGTATAGAAACATGAATTTAAAGAATTAGGAGCATCAAATTCACTAACTTACATAATTAATCATTCAAAAACGCATTAAGAATGGGATTAACATATGTTACTTTTACAGCTTATCACCCTTGTACCGATTCTCCAACACATCCCAAACGCAAGAATGTCCTTTATGGCTTACACACTTTTCTAGGTATAAGAAGGTAAACTCCCTAAACTTGGCTCTAGAAAGTTCATATTTGGAAAATATTTTGCCTTTAGCGATCTTGCTAACAAAGAATTCGGATAATTAATCAAACACCAACCTTGTTTCGCAAGCAAAGCCAAATTAAACTTCGTTAGGCAACGGAATCCCATACCTCCATACTTTTTTAATTCATATAACTATTTCCAATTGCACCAATGAATTCTACATTTATTATTACTTTTGTACCACCAGAAATTACCAATAATATTTTCTAACTCCACACATAAAGAATTTGGGAATAGAAAGCATAAAATGGAATACATAGGAATGACTTGAATGGAATACGTAGGAATGACTTGAACAGATTTAATGAAAATATCCTTACCTCCTTGTGAGAGATGCCGAATACTCTACCTATATCTTCCTTCCCATTCTATCTTTCAATGCTTGAAAAGCTTGTTGTTTTCCACCACTCACTATGTTTGGCAACCTCAAATATTTTTCCGGTTCCATAGAAATCCTAACATTAAGGATTTGTAAAACCAGTTGTTTATCCTAATACTAAACATCAGTGTTGAAGAAAGCCATAGATTTGTCAAAATTAATACACTGCCCCTAGTTTTCTTCATACTCCTTTAGGATGCCTTTTATAATACTAGCTCCTATGCTAGTCACTTCCCCAAATAAAATGTAATCATCTGCAAACATTAAGTGGGTTATTTGTGGCCCCTTTTAACTAATTCTTGCCCATTGCACCAATCCCTCCTATTTAGCAAGTCTCATTAGTGCTGAAAGACCTTTACTGCAAAATAAAAATAAGTTCGGACTCAAGGGCTCTCCTTGTCTCAGCCCCTTTTCAGACTTAAAATTTTCACACAATTCACCATTAATAATGATAGAGTACGATATTAAATTAACACATTACATTATAAACTCCACCCAAGGTCTTGTGAAACCCATTTTCAGCATCATTTTCTCAATAAAAGGTCATTCCAGCCGATCGTAAGTCTTGCTCATGTCCAATTTCAATGCCAAGCAACCATTTCTCCCAATCCACTTTTTTTAAAAGCATGTAACATTTCATAAGCTAGGAGCACATTATCTGTAACGAGTCTACCATGTAATAAAATACTTTATGCTTCATCGATGCAAGACTCAAGAATCTTTTGTAACATATTCATTGCTATCTTTGCAATAATCTTATACAGCACTGTACATAGACTAATTGGTCTGAATTTTTCAAACTGATGGGATTGTCCACTTTTGGAGTTAAGGCAATATTCTTTTTATTTAGCGTTTCTAACATTTTACCCCCATTCAGAATGTCTAAACATAAAGCACAAATATTTTCCCCAACTATATACCAATACCTTTGAAAAATATAAAGCAGGAAAGTCGTCCTCACCCAAAGCTTTTGTACGACCCATTGTTTTCAAAGCTTCACATATTTCCTCACCTTTGTATTAGGCCATCAATTCCCTTTACATACTATCGATAACATATACTTTGACTCCTGACAATAAATGATCTATATTACCAGTACCTTTAGTTAAGAAGAGATCAGGAAGTGATTTCGCACCATACTCTCCATTTCAAAATGTTTTGTAACCAGTCGACCCTCTTCATTTTGCAGCCCATTTATCCTATTTTTGCAATGCCTATATGAAGCAAAATCATGGAAAAATGAGGTGTTTCGATCTCCCATTTTCAACCAATTTTCCCTCACTCTTTATTTCCAATATCTCTCATCTTTCTCTGCCTCTAGATTAAAATGCAGTTTCATATCGATAAATTCAGCTAACATCTCATCAATTCTCTCTTGATTATCCAACTCCTACAACCTTTTACCAAGTTTCTTAGTCAATTCACCTCTTTTCAATTTCACCCTTTCAGCCTTATTCTTTAATCTCGTACTTACCGTCCTTAATTTTTCAGTTAAATCTCCTGAACTATTCTCCCTCAATTTCTTTATTTTGAGTTCGCAGGAATCTTCCATGCTCCACCAGAGCTCAAACCTAAACTATTTTTTCCTCCCCTAAACTCCTTTTGATTAGTTTGAATAAGCAGCAGACAATAATCAATGAAAGAATTAGGCAAGTGTTTTAGAGAAAACTGGGAAACAATTGCACCCATTCTACCATCGCAATACCTCGATCAAGTCATTCTCTAATATTAGCCTCTAGTAGATTTCCTTTCCATGTGAATTAAGAACGTGAAAAACCAATATCCTCTAAACAACATTCTTCCAAAACTTTCTAAATTCTTCCATTCGGCCTTCCTCCCTCGGAATACCCCCACTCTTCTCATATGCAAATAAAATTTCATTAAAATCCCCACTTACAAGCCAAGGTAAATTCTAGGATCTTTTGAGATTTTTTAATAAATTTCAAGACTCTGCTCTATTTTTGCTGTCAGAGGCTCAAATCCATTCTATCTCTAAACTGGACCCCCTGACTCTCTTAAGTCTCGACATCAATATGGTTTTTTGAGAAACTATGAAGAGTAACTGAACAAACAACTCTCCATCCCAAACTTGAACCCCCATGTTCCTTCTTCTGACACATCAATTCTACACTAATAACCGCATGCCATCCTTACATTTTCTATCCTGTCGGTACTAAGCATTGTCTCTATAAAAAAGACAAGTTGGGGATGATAAGTCTTCAGCATGTGTTGTAGTCGATGAACTATCCGCGGGTTCCCCAAACCGTGAACTTTCCAATTGATCATTTTTATGGCGTCTAGCAGGCTTGCCTACAACAATATTTTCCACACGATTCAATTAACTCGAAACTTTGGAATTCATGTTTTCAGACCTAGGCCTCTTCTTTCCTTCCACTATCTCTAATGGATTTTCTCCAGTCATGTTCCATTGATGCTAAACCCAGCCCATTAGCCACTCATCCCCTGCCAAACTCTTGTTGACAAAATTGACCCTTCAAATTAAATCCTAAAATAAGATTTATCTTCTGCCAATTATCTTTATTCTTATCCACCCTAAGATGGCTCCTCAAATTTTGCCTTCCCATATTTGCCCCACCAAATCCATCAACTCCTTTTCGGAGTCAAATACTACAGCCGACAGATGCCCTTTTTGACGGTGCTCACAAAGAGAGATCCCACCCCAGTTGCATCTCTTTTCCCTCGTGGTTGAGCCAAACAGGACAAAAGCTATCACCATGGCCTAACACACCACAAATGAAACAAAACAACGTTAATTTATCATATTTAAAAGTAGCATACATATGCCTTGACGGTGATAAAATTAATTTCTTCTTCCTCTTTAGCAGATTTTGGACATCCAATTACATCTGAATCCTAAAAAAATTCTCTATTTCCCCACTCCCCTGCAACGTATCATATTCAATAAATTTCCCAATAAAGTTCCCAAATTGCCTTGCCACCACTTCCAAAAATGAACTCGATGGCAAATCATGCACTTGGACCCACAAATTCGCAAACACTAAAGGGATTTGCATCGGATCCTCATCTTCTTTCAACCAATGAATGATTAACAAATGATTATTAAAAGTCCACATGGCTCCATTTTCCACTCACGCAATATCCACATCGTGGAAAAAACTTGAAAAAATAGCATTTTTCCTTCAGATCTGAAATTTGTACCCCTCTAAGAGGATGCTAAAGGTTGGCCATAGTATTCCTCATCGTTGGGAAATGTACCACACTGACAGTCAAACAACAACCCACAAGACACAGATCATAGGTCGATTTTTTAGTTCTTCATCACCAGCAACACTCCATCCATCTTCTTCTCCATCAACAATACTCAAGTTCTTCATACCCCCTATCCATTCGATTTGATTGCTATCCAACCAGTATACTCGACTCAAAGAAAACTAGAGAAACCCTCACAGCGAAACGCTAAAAACATAAAAATCAACGTAAATAACCAAAAAGCCAAGGACGTGCCAATAGGAAGTCGAGAGCGTGCCAAGAGGTAAACTTTTCAAAATAATTTTTAAAATGTCATTTATTCACAATTGGTCGACCCCTGTCAATATTTTCCTTGAGTTGAGCTGAGATTTTATTTTCCAACTTTACGAGATCTTAACTGCTTGAAAGGGCCACTTGGAGCGTAAGGCCACAAAGCGAGAGAACCTTGTTGGATTAGACCAACCAAAAGAAATGGTGGTCATTTGCCTATGGTATAGGGTTTGAATCCCCCAACCAATATAGGATTTAGGTCATTAGAGGGGAGGCAAAGTACCACTTGGTCTAGTGATTAATTAAGGGGTTTGTCAGCTCTGAACAAACGACATGTTAAAAACTTCTTTAAAAGAAGTTAAGTCTTCCCTCAACAATATCTTTCAATATTTGATAATCACATATAATCTTGACAATTTTAGAGTGGAATTAGAATAGGCTCAAATAAAAAAAACCTCTAACTATTTTCTCTTTTATAAAACTTAAAATCTTGGAACACCATATAACCATGAGAATCAATAAACAAAACTAAAATGAAAAAGTAAACACTAAGAATGAAAACAATGACGAAGGAGAGACAGAATTTAATAGCACAAGGGCTTGTTCCATTAAACTCAAAAATCGCACATTTATACCGTAGATTGGAGCCCAATAATCTGGTGAGGATCCTTGGTATGCTGCAACATTCAACTCCAAACAGGAACCTTTTAGGGCCTCAAAGGTTCATAAATAATTAGCCTTTCACTTTGGTATTTAAAGCAAAGGGCCAATGGACCAACAAATGCGCAAAATATTATATTAGGATTACTGTTCAACGTCACACACTTAGCCCATCTTGCCCAATAAACTTGTCCCTTTCCTTTTATCTAGGGGTGAGCATTCGATCGAATCGAATCGAATCGAATCGAAAATTTTCGAGTTAATCGAATTTTTGGATCGTATTTTATCATCCTAACTTAATTTGAAATTTTTTCGAATTGAATCGAGTGAGACAAAATTCGAATCGAATCGAATCGAATATATTTGTTCGAATTAAATATTAAAAAAATGACTTTAGTGTTGTTTATTTTTATGTAATTTTTCAAAAAAATAATTTTCTTTAAAGTTTTTTAAACATGATCCTACAACAAAAAATTGAAGTAAATAAGTGAATAAATAAAAGCAACATAACATCGACCTAAATAAACAATATGGGTCCAAATAAATGACAAAAACAATACATCAAGATTATAATAAAAAACATAAGTAAAAATCCAAGAAAACAACATGAGTCCAAGTAAACAACATGAGTCGATGTAAACAACAACATTTTTTTTTGTTATTAATGTTAAAAATAAATCTATTTTCATATTTTTTTTACTAAAGTAAGTGTGGCTATAAATTATTATCTGATTACTTAAAAAATACTTGACTGAGTTGATAATTTAATTTACACCAGAAAACCTCACAAACAAAATGTTATGATTAAACATTTACATTCTTGTTTAAAAAGAAAAGAAAAAAACCAAATTATTACGGTGTTATCAGTTCAAACACAATTATGACATTAAAATATATCACGTACAATATAAATACGCATATCTTTATTAGTAATCCATCCGCAGAAAGGCTTTTAGACCATCCAAGGCAAATTAGGTTGGCACATTGTCTTCTTTAAAAAGTGCATGCAATGACCAACATAAAAAGAGAATCAGAGACTAGATTTAACATCATCATTAAGAAATATCTTTGGAAATTGGAACCAAACTTAATAATAGTCTTTATTCCAATCTCATATGAATGGTCAACTAAAACAAAATAAAATATGAACTCAAAAAAGAACAGTAACAAGTCCTTTTCATGATATTGGATGAATAAATATCTCTACATAATAATGAAAAATATATACTTATAAAATTACACCACCAACATCAAACTTCATCAGCAATACCACGTAGAAGAATAGAAGTGAACAAAAAGATAATAGGGTGGCTGGTCTTAAGTCCCCATAAACTTATATTAAAACCAGTAAAGCAGGAAGAAGAATTGAGAGTAGAACAGAGAAGAAGAAAATTAGACAACTTAGCAGTGCACGATGAAATTTTTGGGGTTTGGAGAAGAAGAATCTGCAGCAGTGCACGATGAAAATTTTTACCTACTGCTAGGCTTGGCCGCTTGGGGGTTTGCTTTGGGGGAGAAGAAGAAAATAAGAATCGGGGTGGATTCTTGAGGGCAAAGGCTGTTAGGTTTGGGGGTTTGCTTTGGGGGAGGAAGAGGAATTGGGTTGGGAACTTGGGTTTTGGACTTTTGGGAAAAAAAAATTTGGGCTGAGTGCTGATGGGCTTGGGGGGGGAAATGGGTAAAAGCTTAAAATTTTAAAAAAAATAAAAAAATATATAGTTTATATTCGGTTTATTCGAATTATTCGAATTCGAAAATTTAACTCGATTCGAACTCGAAATTCGAAACTCAAAATTCGAGTTGATTCGATTAATTCGATTAACTCGATTCAAAAAATTCGAGATTCGAATTTTTTTTCGAATTTTTCGAATCGAATCGAGTTTTGTTCACCCCTACTTTTATCCAATTGATTAAGTTGACATTTTCATATAGCTTATTTAATTGACTAACAATTCATCATATTAAGTTGGTCAATCGATTTTTTTTCCCTATTAAGGTTTGTGTGTTTGATATAAATTTGAGTTAAGTTCAGGGGTTAGATTGGATTTGTAAATTAAGTACAATTATTCATATTATAAATAAGTTATGAAATTCAAACTAATAATTGATTGAACCGATTATTTTAAACCTAACTTTAATTGATGAACCTTTCTCCCTCCTCCTCCCTCCTCTCTGCTTTTTCCTTTCATCCTTTCACAAGCCTATAAAATATAAATTAATAAATAAACCTATTTCGAGTTAAAAAAGTAGTCTGAAAAAAACTAAATCATTCATCCCATACTCCATTATTTTACTCTCTCTGTGAGATGTAAAAAAGAACTTACACATTGATAAGTGTTAATAATTTATAATTAAGGACAAGGGACAACCTTTGTTGTAAGAAATAAAGTAATAAAAACAAAATAGGTTAAAACGTGCTATTAGTCTCTATTTCTATAAATTATTTTCTTACTCTTTCAATTTAAATGAAATTTTATTAATTTAATCAATTATATATCAAGGATAATCTAACTAGAATTTTAAATTCTGATGGAAAATTTTTATAATTTAATTAATTCAACTTATATTTTTAAACAAAACTAATTTTTTTAAAACTTTTTAACGATGAAATCTTAAATTTTGTGAAATAAAAAAATTAACAACGAAAAAAGAAAATTAAAGAAATACATTTATGTTGTGCCCATTAATAGAAAGTAGTGGAAAAGACTCATAAGCTACCCTCGACTAGTGTAGAGAGTGCAGACATTGCCGCCTTTCTTTTAAACTCATGTCATTGTCGTCTTCCACCAAGCCAAGCTTCCAGCTACCTTCCCTCTATCTCTGGGTGATAAGATAATTATATCATTAGTTAGGAAATAAGATGAGTTTCTTTCCTAATGGAAATGACACCCTTTTTGTTTTAGCCTACCCTACCATCCAACAATAAGGAAATAAAATGTTTAATTTTTATATTTTGAATTTTAAAAATTTTAATTTTTATTTTAAATGATATTAATTAAATTTTAATATTTTTAAAATTTTATACGAAAAATATATTATTATATGTGTAATTTTATGTTAGTTTTTTATTTTTACATAATACTTATAAGAAATTAAGTCATTTAGTTATGATTTAATGGCTTAAATTTTAAAAAATATATTAAATTAAAGATTAATATCGATTAAATTCACAACTTATATTCATAATGTGAGGATAATAACAAATTTTGATAAATGAATTTAATTGTTATTTTTTAGGTTAAAATTAAAATTTAAGAATGCAAAAAGGATAAAAACTAAAATTAAAAATAAATCATTTCTTTTGGGGAATCAAGTTGGTAGATGATCATGGTTAGACTTAGAGGACTAACCCTTTTCACCTACTGCAGCATCTTAATGATAGCATTATTTAGCTCCCCAGTGCCCCACTTGACGGGCAGCTTGAATTAATAACGCCCACTTCTTTATATGTAAACTGACCCACAATTGATAATGTCGAAGCATAGAAAATAATGGGTGAAAACTTTAGATTATGCATAATTTCTAAGACTGATGTAGGCCTTCACTTTTGCTTTAAATAAAGAATAACTTTGTTACATAAAATCAATGTTCTGAACCCAAGTTTCAACTAACTCGGATGATGATGAGAGCTCAACTGGCCTTAACTTTAAATCTATATTCATGTTTTTGTATTAAAAGCTTTTCAAAATTAATTGAGATTTTGATATTAGTACCAAAGCTTCTTTTTTTTTTTTTATATATGTAAATTATTTGAGCAAAAATGGAAAACATGGGAATAGTATTAACAAATAATATATTACTTGTATTCCATTTCTTAAGCAGAAGACATACATTATGGTTTATACATCACTCCTCTGTACTGGCCCCCAACTTCAAAGTTGAAACAAAACAATCACATATTTATACATCAAATATGTACACATAATAAAGTAAAAGGAAAAAAAAAAGCAACCCTATTAATTACAACAAAATGCGAGAAATGGAGTTGTATCTTTCTTGTTCAACTTGTTTGGATTTGATATCTTCAGCACACCTTAGAGTCCTCTCAATGTGGTATCCTCCTCCAATGCTCACTTCCCTCTCCAAGTGACTGCAGTAGCTCTCGAACACTCTCACATTTACATGCAGTTTGAAACCCATCATGAACAAAAATTCAACCTCCAACTTGTTCAGTTCCTTGGTCGTCAACCCTCCTACTCGTGCAAAGTACGAATTTCTGTAATTCCTACCAAACAGTACCAATACTATTAGATTAATACTCTACGCATACTTTGAAGATAATGGGAAGGGGGAAACTAGACTATAACTATACTCACATGTCTTCAACATACTTGGAAGCCACCATGATGATGGTAATGAGGAGCCTATGTACGTTCCTAGCATTAATCCGGAACCCTGGATTTGCTTGGCGAAACCGATCCATATATACATATGCCACCACATAAACGGATGGTCCGGCTTTGGTGTATCGGAAGATTCTTTCTAGGAAGGATTGAATCGTCATGTCTGGTGTCTCCTGGCACTCGAAAACTCTGCTGTTGTAATCTTTTGCCAATGCCCATTTACAGTTCTTGGCTATCCTTTCGTTTCTTGCCATTGTTCTCTCAATAAGAGAAGCCAGGACTGATATCACCAGTGGGGTTTTTGCATCATTCTGATAGGAGTAAGAGTAGAGATCGGATCGAAGCTTTCTTGGAGAGATTGTAAGGGAAGATGCAGTCATTTCTATGAGTTCAAAATGTTACGAAAATAATAAGCGTGAAATATAAAGAGGAGGGAAATGAAGGGATACCCAGGCTGTGTGATGTTTAATGAGTATTTATAGCAGGGGGGCCGCCGTTGAGTTGATAATGTAAAGACAGATGGGGTAGTGAATAAAGTAAGAGAGAAATGGTATTATAATTTAAGCAACACCTCGATATGTTCAAATAAAGTTTTAAGTTTGAATTTTATTGATATTAAATACTGATAAAAAAAAAGAAAAGATAAAAAAAAAGTTTTAATTCACTCATGTAGGGTAGAAAGTCGAATGAAAAGGATGAAAAAAATTTAAGTTTTAAGTTTGAATCTTATTGATATTAAATATTGATAAAAAAAGAAAAGATAAAAAAGAACAGGTGTATTTCACTCGTGTAGGGTAGAAAGTCGAATGAAAAGGATGAAAAAGGAGTAAGGAGGAAGAGGATTAACTTGGATAGACCCCTTTATTTTGTGTACATTTATATAGTGAGTTATCCTTTATTTAATATGTCATGGGACAGATCAGATGATTGTGTTAATAAAATAGAGGATAAAGACCATATGCCAAATGAGTATTGTTATTACAACTTGGTTGCCATTATGTTATGTGTTGTGTGGCCTTGCTCATGTTGTAGATTGTCTTACTCTAACTTCATCATCTCTTGAAGCACTAGATGATAAGTAGTCCCATTTATCTTTTCGTAAAGAATTTTAACTGAGTTGATTTAGATGGATGATGTTTTAAAAAAATCACTATAATAAATTTGATATATGTCATTTATGGGTGAGTATAAAAACTTTTATGGAAAAAAATAATATCAAAAAAATTAACTAGTTTAATAATATGATCCAATTTAAATTTAAATTTAATTAAAATTCAATTGGAAGGGGGGTGGAAGCCAAGCTTCTATCAGTACACTTTTGCTAAATATTTGAGTGATTCCTCCGAGCAAAGGCGGAGTTCAAAGTAGAGACAAAGCAGCTAAGCTTTTTTCCACATTAAAAAAATAACCCAATTTTGTGTAATCTGGAACTATATATATCCAGTGGTGGAATAAAAAAAGAGGCCGCCGACGGCAGGTTGAAGGGAAAGGATGGGCATTGAAAGAGGTGAGTAGGTTCGTTTGGACCCATAAGAAGTACTAGACGGCATTTATAGTTTGTAGATGTACTTGTACTGGCCTTGAGATTCGTGTCTTCTGAAATCCACAAAAGCCTCCAGTGCCCTATTGAATTCCTTGTGTGTTACACGTGCAGTGGCTTGGTTTATGTTAGATATTTGACTCCTCTACCAAATGACATCAAAATCTTAGCTTTCTACTTGTACCACGTGCATGATCTGAGATTAGAATCTCCACTTGATTTGCATCTATCTTGAACCACACCGACACTAAATTCACCCTCTCCCGCAACTGCTATCTTAAGGATAATAATGTCTTTGACATATAAATCAGTGTATCTGAACTGAATGATGATAATGGCCTTAAAGGAAGTATTATAACCATTAGTACTATATAAAGAAAGTATGTTTTGTACCTATGCAAGTGGCGAAACCCTAAAACATTTCAACATTATGATTAATCACCATTGGACAGAGTTATTACTTATTAACAAACTCATATAAGTTTGGGTTTATATTTGAATCTTTAATATTTAGCGAGGGGTTCTGGGGTGTAGCGTCTGCTCCACCAAAAAAATATATCTTACCAAAATTTGTGGTTAACTGTAAATTTCGAAGTCCTTTGTCCCAAAAAAATAAATCCAAGAGTCCATTCATTTCTCTTGTGTATTTTGTCAAATTCTACTTAGAATTTATTTACTTGGAAGGGACAGTCACTGATCCATCCCGTTCTTCACTCAAAAACAGTATCAAAATTCTGACTCCAAAATCTCGCCTGGGCCACAGTTTTGTTGCAAATAAATTCCCCCCACAATTTTTGTTGTATCACTATCTTGTTTTACAAATTTGAAGAGAGAGAATTACATCTATATAGTTTAAACTTCGATATTTTATTAAGGTTAGAAGGAGAATTACATCAATATAATCTAAACTTTGATTTTTCATTTAAGGGTAAACCCTGGTTATCGATATGCTAACAAACGGATCATTTATTAGAAACAGAACTTTTTTCAAACCTAAAGGCTCCTTGCATGACTATGATAGCCTACCCAAGTTGTGCTACAACGGCCACAATGATTTCAGCCAACTTTTAACCTCTATGTATATACGGAATTTGGGCTTTATTAACAAATAAATACCATATCATCAACACATCAACCTCAACCCAATGGGGGCATTAATTGTTTGCAACAAAAGGGAGCAGCCATCAATTCAAGGCCCATGCTGGGATGGGAAAGAATATGTTTAATCCCTATACTATGTGTAAATTGAAGATTTAGTACTTTATTTCAATTTTGTCAATTTTAATCCATGTATTTTTTAAATCTGAGAATTTCAGTCGTTAGCAATTAAACTTATTAACTCAAGTTCTGCTATTAGTCTCATATTATGTGTAAGTTATGAGATTTAATTATTTGTTATGTAACTTTATCATTTTTTTGTAACGACTCGATAGTCAGGGGTGTCGGAGAGTGTATTCATGGGACTCTGTTTCTACAAACTAGACCCATAAATATTATTATTAAATATTTACGGATTTATATTAGAGACGAATTAAATCTTGGATAAGTAATTTTTATAAAATTAGGAGTTATTAAAGTACAGTGATTAAATCGCGTAAGTGTTAAAAGTTGAAATATAAATTGAAATAAATTAAAGGGGCTAAAGTAGCAATTATACTTTTGTTTCTTTTACAGTCGCCGTCATGAGTTAATAAATTATGCATGTGTATATTATATATATGTTATATAATTTAAGTTAATTTTAAAATATACATATTATAATAATAGTAATAATAAAAATTAGTGGCAGAAAGCCCATTTTACCAATAAAAGTTCATTTCCTACTTTATTTACGGAAATAGACTACTTTTTTCATTATTTATCGGAATTGGCCGAAAACACTAAAACGCATCCACGTATGAGCGTTTTAAAGGGAAATTCCAGCAAAACTTGTCCTTGAGGGAGCAATTCTGTCATGTCAGCAAAAAATGCGCTGACGTGGACGCGCTTTGCTGACATGGCAAAACGCTCCCTTAGGGATGCGTTTTAGCCTGTGTTTTTGACCCCCAACGGTCATTTAAAATTTTGACCGTTGGGTGTCTAAGGTAAAAAAAAAACTATAAAAACCCCCTCCTATTTTTTTCACACAAACATTTCTTCCAAAAGCTCTCAAATTTATCCCTAAATTTCTCAAAGCTCTCTTTAATTAATTATTTCCTTTAATTTTTTTTCTAAATTAGTAATTTTTTTAATAATTTCAAAGATATTTGATCGTGTTAGCAATGGCCAAAGAATTAATTCGTCTCGATCATATACATATCTCCATCGAACTAATAAAAATGGTAAGGGTTAATTTCAATATTTGAATATTATTTAATATTTTTTTCATTTATGTAATTTTAATTCATTTTTATTTTATAATTTTTTATAACAGTCTGTAGATCGGGTGTTACAATGTTATATTAGTAATATGTCTGGTCCTCCATCACCATTGATAGAAAATTACTTGAGGAAAGCAGGTTTTTGGCACGTGGCAAATATGGGCTGGGGGTGCAAGTTGGACCCAAAACTCATCAACGTGTTCATTGAGAAGTGGAGACCCGAGATGCACACATTTCATCTTTCATGCGGAGAGTATACCATCACTTTGGAGGACGTGCAATTACAATTGGGATTGCTGGTAGATGGGTCCGTACTCACCAGGTCCGCTCAATCTGCTGATTGGGGAGCCATATGCTACGATCTTTTGGGTACGGTTCTGGATAATATTTATGGAGGTCGCATCGAGATGGTTTGGTTATAAGACACATTCCCGAAGCCAGGAAATGGCTCGGCTAAAGTAAAAAGAATACGATATACTCGGGCATACATCTTTAAGATCATTAGAGGTTATTTGATGTCGGACTTGTCAGAAACCTCGTAAATTTGATGTGGCCGCTGAAACTCGTTGATTTTAGAGCAGCTGGCAAACTTAGTTGGGGTCTGCCGTGTTGGCAACATTGTACCGAGAGATGTGCGGGGCAATGAAATCAAATAAAGCCAAAATCAGATGTTGCCTATCACTGCTACAATCATGAGCTCGATTTCGCCTTTCAATTTTACGTTATTGAATGAACCATCCATATACATTCTCACTCATAACGAGGTAAAAATTATATTAGATTTTACAATTATTACATAGATTTAAAATATAATTTTATGCTAAAAATTTATTTAATTAGGTGGAACCATTCGGCGAGTTATGTTAGAATACCTATCGCTCTTGAAGATATACGGATTCTATTAAAACAACAGTCGGAAGTGCATGTAAGTATTAAATGAAATATATATACATAACATAGTCGTTTCGTATTTAGTATTTAGTATTATGTATATAACTAATATTTTTATTACGTTCATATAGTTTCAATGGACACCATACGAGGATCTGGCAATTCGGGCAGTAATTCCGGATGAATTCTTTCAAAATTCGAACATTTGGCATGTTAAAGTCCCATTGGTCAACTATGCTATTGTCAAAATGCACCAGACAGATAGAGTGTTATGACAATTTGGATTCCGACAACCAATTTCGTGACACATGAGGTGCTTGATGATGAACACAAAATCGACTTACGGCAAACAAATACACATTGGCTAGTATTCTTATCAAAATATATCAAAATTTAGGAAAATCGGTATGTTCATATACCTACTCACGAACCAATCATCGTTCCGAAATTAGCGTGCGCACCGGATTACATGCCATGGTTTAGGATCCATGGCAAGCCATATTTGCTCTCGGAAGAGCAGAGACGTCAGCAAATCCATGTCGAAAGGGAACGATAGGGCCCCTTAAATCCAAGGAAAAGGGATGATGGGACAGGCCCATCAGAAACACCCATACAATTAATGAGCCCAATGCCTCAAGCGACAACGCCTACACTACAGCACCTTCAAATTATGTCAGGTGCGTATCCTAGCCCTTATATGTATCCTAACCCTTATATGTATCCTTTTCCTAGTCTTATGCCAGGTTGGAATGCATGGCCCGGTGCATCTCCTTTCCCGATGACTCCGACTCAATCGAAAATATATAGGCCATCGTCGCAAGAGGGATTGCACGAGGCACCGTTAGGGAGCTCATTTCATTTCCAATCCCCATCGCCTTATGGGATTCAAATACTTCCACCGTGGGTGATGTAAACACTTTCGCATTATTTATTCTATCAAGATGAGTCATCCTTACAACACCCACAACCAGAACAACCACAACCCTCGCTGGAACAACCACAACCCCCAGCAGAAGCTAAACTAAGAAGGAATCCAGTGCGTAACCATCGACCACCCCCATGTAGCACTGATTCCGATCGACACATACATTGATTTTTTTAATATATTTGTATAAACTATTTTTATATTGTTTCATTTAATAAAATAAAATTTATTCTGAATATTTTAATAGTAAATTATTTTTATATTTTGTCCTATTTAATAAAATAGAAGTTCTTTTGAATAAGGCAATAGAAATAATGCAACATAATTTCATTTAAGAAATTATCAACTATTTCGATTTGGACTTATTCGAATTGTATGACCTGGATTCCTACACCATCCGCACAACTTCTGTTGGTTCGTCCTTTCCTGGATATCCATATTATTACGTATTCTACTCGAGCAAGGTCAACCTTTTGGTTTGCGACGCAATTTTCTATTTGGTAACAACTTAAATGGAGCAAGCGATACAGACGACCACTTACATTCATCTAGGACCAGTGGAAATACGTGTCTCCACACGTTGTACATGTATTCTATTTTGTACACTTCGTCGACATAGCTCATGGGATCCAAACGGAGATTCTGACAAGTTGCAATTGCATGAGCGCATGGATAACGAAGTGCGTCAAATGTCCCACAGTCGCAAGTATTATTTCTCAAGTGTACACGATATTGCCTACTGGTAATACCTTGGTTCGGTCTGTCGAACTCCGTCACACGAAACCATAGGTTGTCACGATCGTGACACACTGTGTGCATGGTGTTGGCCCGCACCTTCGCTTTGTTAATTTCTTACAATACCTTCCGGCATCATACATGGCCTCCCTGAATTTGGCCTTTATAACTCACTGCTCGCTTTGTAAATAGTGTTGCCAAACGGAAATATGTCTCCCACACCTTTTAGAACATAATTTATGCATTTAGCCAGGTTTGAGGTCATATGACCATATTGTAGACCGCCGTCGTATGCTTGTATCCACGGATCGAAAGGTATATTACAGAGGTAGTCTGCGCCTTAATCGTTAACTTACCATAAAATCACCAACATCTCATGAAAACGATCCTTATTGATCTCGTACCCTATCAATATAAGTTGATAGCGAAAATTACATACCACTATTCCATTACAAACGAAATTATATTAGTAGAGATTAAATACTCATGTTGGTCACTTGTCGTTGTTCAGTGTGGTAGACCGATATTGCCCGTAGTAGTTGGACGCAACATGCCTTAGACAATACTGATGGTGTGTGCAATCTCATTGGCTTCCCTGTCGCTCAATTGTGGCTAGTATTTTAGTCCCCCGATCCGATATAATGCAGATATCAGGTTGGGGGCAGACATGCCTCCTCAACCTAGAAAGAAAGAAATCCCAGTTGTTACTTGACTCCCCCGATGTTATTGCAAACATAATTGAAAGGATTTTCCCATTGCCATCCTGTGCTACAGCTAGTAATAACCGATGGGTATATCTACTATACATAAAGGTACCGTCAATTTATACCAATGGCTTGCAATACACAAATGCGCCCTAGCATTACTAAAGCTCTAGAACAGACGCTTGAACACTTAGCATCCACGAAGCAAGCGATCGTTATAGTACACAGGGCCCGTTTCAAGGTCTGTTACGCAATCTAGGACGTACCTCTCCAACACCTAACACTACTGCCACACCTTATTATATGAAGCGTCCTACCCACTATGCATCTTTTCCAACACATTTTTCTTAGCTATCCAAGCCTTGCGATAAGAGGGAGTGTACCTCAATTGGCTACGAATATTGGCAATTAAGACCGACACAGAAGTCCTGGGATCTGCCTTCACCATCGGTAGTATTAAGCTAGCTATCATATTTGAATCCATCTTGAGATGATCTTGTAAACGAAGTACGTTAAATAATGTAACATTAATTAATAACAATATTATTCAAAAACCTTAAACACCTAATGATACTGTACCGACAATGCAGGTATGTAGACCTTTGTACTTCTTTATCTCCCATAAGTCTGTCTTTTTCCTAACTGAAGTTATGATTTTTCATGAACATGTACTGTCTTGCACTGCACGCTTGGACTCAAACTTCTCGAATTTAGATTTAATCACGTAGTAGTTAACCCCGTTCATGATGCTATATTGTTTCAATGCACCAAGAAAACTATCCTTACTGGAAAACTCCTTACCAACTTCCAATTTACCCGAATCTAACGGCGAACTTGTACGGTCACGCCTTCTGTGTAGTAGATCTAGAAACTCTAATGTATTCTTTACTAATAAATTGGCATTATGTATGTGGGTTGGATGTGAGTACGCCGTGAATTGCTGATCTTCTTTTCCTTCATCTAAACCCCCTTCACCGTCTTCAAGTTCGGTTGGAACATGTTCCGGTTCAGAAAATAATGCAACTGCTGCACCATCAGGGCTAGGCTCTCAAGGTGGATCCATATCGGACTCATCATCCAACCCATCATCATCTGCAACGTAACGTCCCCAATCAGATGTGGATTGCCAACCACTAGAAGTTGATGTCATTCCCCAATACGTATTTCCAACATCGAATATTGACCTACTGAGGTGCATGTCTCATCTATTAACCGACTGTCGTGTAGGAGTTATATATTCCATACTGTCACCAAACACATGCGCTTTCGTGTTCTGCCTTCCACTAACGGAGTGTCAAGCAGGGGTCGTCTATTCATCTCGAACAACAATAGTTGTTGAAGTAGTAAATGCTTCATTTAGCGATGAAACTTGTATCTATAACTTAAGATAGGGTGATCCACTAGCGAGATGAGTCTACCCATCACCACCAAGCTACGACCACCATTGATATCAAATTAGCCATATGTCACGTGATCAACCAAAGCACAAAATCGATACTTAATAGGCGAAACTCTCATTGGCGTTGTTTCGAAGATTTTGCACTTAAGTCTTTTACGAAGTTATGTCAAATCTATGTTCTAGTTAAAAACCAGTCACACTGTGTTCTCCGATAAAAAAATGTCATTCTCGGTGTCACGAACCTCACCATCGTAGTAAATAACAACACTAATATGTTCACTTATCTTCAATATTTATTCTGCTTAGCCTTTCTAATTTTTCTTGCTGTAACTTATGCAACATGAAAATGAAATTTGGCTCATTTATAGTTTAAGGCCAAGCAGGAACTATTGTAGAAAAAGCGTATCCACGTGGGAGCTTTTTTTAGTAATTTTGCTAACAGTGCATCCTGTTTGAATCGTTTTTTATACTCTTTTTTAGAACCGTTTTCTCAAAATTATTTTTTCAGGAACTATTGTAGAAAAAGAGCATTCATGTGACAGTTTTCTTCAGTAATTTTGCTAATAGTGCATCCTGCTTGAAGCGTTTTTTACACTATTTTTTCAGAACAGACTTCTCAAAATTATTTTTTCAAGAACTACTGTAGAAAAAGAGCATCCACGTGAGAGTTTTTTTTTTTTTGTAATTTGTTGATAGTGCATCCTACTTGAAGCGTTTTTGACATTATCTTTTCAGAACCGTCTTCTCAAAATTAATTTTTCAGAAACTACTGTTAAAAAAAATAAAATCCTTCTTATCAATATAATTTTTTCTAAACCCTAAACCTAAACCCTTTTGCAAAAACCCTAAAAGCTAAACACAAAATTATTTTTTTAAACAAACCTAAACCTTAATTTAATTAATTTTCTTAAAAACCTTAAACCCTAATTTAATTAATTTACTTAAAACCCTTAAAACTTAATTTAATTAATTTTTTTAAAAAAATTCTAAACCCTAATTTATTTTTTTAAATTTTTAAACCCTAAACAAATAAAACTCTAAATTATTTTAACAAAACATTAACCCTAAACACATAAACCCTAAGAACTAAACATGCAGATAGCCCTAACCCTAGAAAAACACAGGCTAAAACGCGTCCCTGAGGGAGAGTTTTGCCATGTCAACAAAGCGCGTCCACGTCAACGCCTTTTTTGCTGACATGGTAAAATCTCTCTCTTAGGGACGCGTTTTGCTGGAATTTCTCAAAACGCTCTTATATGGACACGTTTTAGTGTTTTCGGCCCATTCCAGTAAATAATGAAAAAAGTGGCCCATTTTCGTAAATAAAGTAGGAAATGAGCCTTTATTGGTAAAATGGTCGGTAATAAACAACCAATCCATTTCTTTTCTTTTATTCTAACATGCAAAATAAATTTGGGAAGGAAAAAGAGAAAGAAACGCATGGCACTTAGGGGTTTTAACCTTCCAACTTCAATTGGTTAGTCAATTTAGTCCATTTTATTGTAATTTTTACGTTTTTGGAATCCTGATACTTAGAGCTACCCAACCCATGGTATAATTTTTAGTATTGTTTAAGATTTTAGATGTTGCCATTGTTGAATAGTTTAAGTATTAGGGATTAATTTGATAGAATCTAAAGTTAGAAGTGAAAAAGGGCTAAATAGTGAAGTTAATTGTTGATTTTGAGCAATAGGGACTAAATTGTGAAATTTTGTAATATAGGGGTAGAATTGAAAATAGGGAGTTAAATTTAGCTTAGAGTAAAATTTGTATAAAAATTTAAGGTTAAATATGAGTATTAAAATTAGTCTCGATTTAAGCAAAATATAGTAGAAAAATTGAAATTCTTGTGAATTGAGTGCTATGTTATTAATTAATTTTAATTATTTTATTCCATAGCAAACGTCGTTCCAAAATCCTCGAGTAAGAAGGGGAAAGACAAGGTCGACGTCGAGGGCTCGGAATATACGATTTGTGTTTCTATAATCCGAATTAAGTTATAAACTATTACATGTTGCATTGTTATGTATGGTAAGCATTTGAGGTGAATACTTTTGTATTTTGAGATTGAATTGAATTCGTAGTTGATTTGAAATGTATTGATTTTGTATATTCTGAAATGTATTGATTATGTGAATATTGAATTGACTATATGTGATAATGTATATATATGAAATTGAGCCATTTGTTATATTGAAAAGTGAAATGAAACCCTATTAACTATTTCGGGCTGAGTCGGATATAGATGGCATGCCATAGGATAGGAAGAGTTCAGGGATTTCTTTGACCTCGAGTCGATGAGGCACTAGGTGCCAATTTGCTTCGGTTTAACCGATGAGACATTGGGTGTCAACTTATATAGCACTGGATGCAGTTATTACTTTGGATTTATCCAATGAGATAGTGGGTGCAAAACTAGTGTGTTGGTTGGATCCACATATCCGTTCATGTCTGAGTCGTGTTAATAGGGAAAATAAACGATAAAATCGATGTGTTCGATATTAAAATGACGTGGTTGAGAAATGGAAATGAGATGTGAAATGAAATATGAAATGGTAGATAGTTGTGAATATGGATTGAATTATGAGAAATGAAATCATGAATTGGAAGTAGAGATGAAATATGCCATTGAATGAATTGGTTTCTAAAATTTGTGAACTCTATTGAATGTGAAAAAAGAATGAGTAAGTTGACATTATCTGTAATAGTCCGATTTAGACCTTAATCGGAACTGTGGTTTCGGGACCATGAATCCGAGTGCGAAAAATATTTAAATATTATTTTCTGAAATAATTATATGTGAATTAGTATGTGTGAAAGTTTCATATAAAAATTTGATTGTTTGTGTGCTTAATTAAATAAAAGGACTTAATCGCGTAAAGAACAAAAGTTACAAACCATAGTGTAAAGTACTAAATTGATAATGGTTTCATAAATTAAAGTATGGGAATGTTAATATAGCCAAAATTAAGATAGTGGCCGGCCAAATGAAGTATGAAATGATGGTTGGAAATTGTTTATTATATTTTTATTATGTTTTAATATTATAAAATATAATTTGATAAATATTAAATGAATAAAAGTGATGAAAGATGGAAAAAGTCTCCATCTTCTTCTTGTTTTAACCGAAACTAAAAGAAAAGAGAAAGAAAGAATCCTAGTTACATTCGGCCATTGTTGAGCTTAATCAATGTATGTGTTCAACTCGATTTTTGATAATTTTTACGTTTTTGAAATCGTTGCTTAGGATACTTCAAGACCCATGCTTGAATTTTTTATTTTGATGAATATTTTGAAATGTGTCATTGATGAGTTTATGAGATTTATGATGATAGTTGATGAATTATGAAATATATGTGTTAGATTAATATGTTTTGTCCTTGGATTTTTTATGAATTTGAGTAATTTGGATTAAATTGCAAAAATAAATTTTTGAGGGACTAAAATGTGAAATAAATGAAATGCATGGACTTGTACGAAGACTAGGAATATTCGGCCCTTAAGGTGTGTGGCCAAATTTTGTGTATTTTGTGTTTTGTGCAAATAGGACTAAATCGTAAAAGTGTGAAATATTAGGGGTAAAATGGTAATTTTCCCATTTATGTGTTTTAGGACTAAATTGAATATAAATGTGTTTGAATGAGCTTAATTTGAATATATTTAAATCAAGAACAAAAGAAAGCGGACTTGGATCGGGGAAAAGCGAAAATAATCGACTAGCCGGTTTTCGTCATCCGTCGATATACGAGGTAAGTCTTTAAGCAATTGAACATTGTTAATAATGAATGTAACTCAATTTAATATGTTGAATTTGAATTCCTGAACTTATAATAGAGAAAGCCGAATGTCATAAGCAGTGTAATAGTGTATTTGAGTTTATTTTAATTGAGTTATAACATTTGAAAGTCTGTATGAATTATGTGAAATATCTGCAATATTCGATATATGAAATGTGTATGAGACAGCTCTATAATATGATATTCGGGCTTTGAGCCTAACAAGCCATGTGCTGGTGAATTATATCGGGCTTTATGCCTAGCAGGCTTAATGCCGGTGATTGAATATCAGGCCTCGGGTCTAGCAGGCTTAGTGTCGGTATGTAATTCAGGATTATGCCTAGCAGGTTTTAAACCGGTGATCTATATTACAAGCTTATGCTTAAGTAATGAATTAATTATGGTGGAAATTGAGCAAATTACAACTTATTTAAATGAATTGGACTGTATTCGGTCATAAGGTATGTATCTATATATATATTATACGTGATGTGATTGAGTAGGTAAGATGGCAGATAAACGTGTTTGTATTTTCAGCTTCTTAGAAATATGGATAAAATGATATGGAGATGATATTATTTACTTGCAAATCTGAGATCGTTTAATAGATGCATATATATATACATACATACATACGGTTATGGGGATTTACTTTATATGTACGTGGAAGTTGTTATTCGGTTGTATATGGAAATACATATATATTCATTAATTGATGTGCATTTGATAAGTTCTACATTTAAAGTAGACAATGTTAAATATTTTGCTATGTGTGGATATTGATATTCGGCTATGATAGTCTATATGTGACATATTATATTATTAATGTTATAAATTGTTCGGTTTAACTTGATTGAATATCCAGTCGATTTGTTCAGTTTGCTTAAGACTTATTAAGCTAAGTTAGCTTACTCTGTGTGTTTGTTATTTTGTTTTATAGATTTTGGTCAAGCTACGAGCTCAGGGGATCGTCAACGAAGTCATCCACACTATCGACTTACTTTGGTACCTTTAAAGTTTGAATTTTTGAACTTAAGGCATGTATAGGCTAGCTTAATACTTGAATGATATTTTGATTATGTATATAAGCCATGCGAAAATGGCTTGTCTTAAAAGTTAATAATCTAAAGTTATGCAATCTTGATTATAGTATGCGTGTATGTTTTGCTTGGATGGTGAGTATGAATGTGTTATAATTCATGCTAAGTATTTATGTTTGTATATGTATGTTTGATATGAAATCGCCATATATGAATCATTGCTAGCTCTTTTGGAAAGTTAACATATGTGGTAGTTTAAATAAGTTTGGATTAAGATTTGAGATACATTATTTTTGATGTGTAATATGGAAACATGAATAAACTTTATAAAATCTTTATTTTTTTTATATAATCTTTGTATTCTGCAAGATGTGGAATTAAAAGATATGTACTTGGATAGGTATATTCGGTTATGATACACATTTATACATGCATATAAAGGGTTTAAATTCGTGAGTTGTGGACCACGGACGATATATGTTTGGTTTGATAATTCAACTATGTTTATGAATGAGAATTGATCTATGTCTTGTTTGAATGTATTTGCTCTTGAAATGGAAATAAATTTGGTTATATGTTAGGTTAAATTAAACAAGGTCTATGCTTGTTAGCATATATGTTTACTTAGCTATGATAATTGATAACTTACTTAAGAGTAAAAATTATGGACATGTGCATATGGACAACAAAAATTAGGTGATCAAATGAATAGTGACCTCGTTAATTTGTTGGAAAATGCTTCTACCTGAACTTGGCTAATCGGATAAAATATGTATACTGATGTTTAAGTATGAAATGAAAGTACATTACACTTAATGCATTTGATGTTGTCCATATGAACAGTAAAGAGTTGCTGTGATTTGTGCTATGTTCGGTAATGCCTTGTAACCCTAATCCGGCGACGGATACGGGTTAAGGGTGTTACATTATCGATTCGATACATATGTTTTATAACATTACTTATGCATATCTATATCTTAACTATTCATATCAAGTTTAAATTATTTGGATTATAGAAATACCATTGAGTTATTCTCAGTGTACACTTTTGTTTTATGTGTGCAGATTAGGTACTTTCAGCTTATCGTCGACTCAGCATCCAAAAACAATCTCGAGCTCAAGTGTGGTGATGTTTTATTTTGTAATGACATGTACTTAGGGGGTCTTTTGGAATGATGTTGTTTTGTTAATATGATGGTGTTTTGAATTCTATGTGTAATGATGCTTATATGTGCATATGGTTGAGAGTGAAGCTATGTTTTGGTAGGTTAGCTTAGTTGATAATTTGGTATGAATGCGAATGAAATGGTTGATGCCTTGTTATGTGTTGGAAATATGAAATGTGGTACCAATGAGGGTACATTGGTTAGACACCTAAGATGATTGTTTTAGCACATTTTGAACATGTTTAATGGTGTTTTGAATAGGTTAAATGGTTGGTAAATGAGTTGCTTAGTGTCCAAGCAAACTCGATTTGGTAAACTTGAGTTTCATGGTACATTTAGGCACACACAGCTTGAGACACGGTCTGTCACACAGCCGTGTGTCCCAACTTCAAACGTCACACAGTCTGGGATGTTACACACGACCATGTGTTCCCTGTTTTTGGGTATTTTTTAGATTTGCCCTAAACTTTCAGAATTGTTCCAAATTAGTCCTTGTTTGTTCATAGCTTTTTCTAGGGATCTGTACGCTCGTATTAGAGACTGCAAGAGTAACTTTTACTCTGATTTAGAATGAAATAGAAAATCTAAGCTAGATGAAGTAGGTTATTGTAACATCCCGAATTAGGGCCTAGTCGGAACAGTGGTTTTGAGACCACGAATCTGAAGTAGAAATAATTATTTTATGATTATTATAAGGTCTATGATATGTTTATATGCTTGTGTGAAAATTTCATGAAGAAATTATATGTCTAAGGTGCTCAATTAGACTTTAATTACTAAATTGTATAAATTACAAAATATGAGTTCTAGAAGTTTTTAGTATGAAATTGAATTGCATTTTAATTAGAGGGTCTTAAACAACAATTTGACCAAGTTCTAAAATTTTGGAAAAAAATGGGCTTGGATGGATAAAATTTCAAAGAAAGGCTAAAAGGACATTTTGGTCATTTGGTCATTAAATGGACTAAAAGACAAAATAAAAGCCAAATTTCTTGTCCATCTTCTACCTATGGCCGAATATTGCATGGGAGAAGACATGGTTAGGGTTTTCAAGCTTCCAATCTCAATTGTAAGTGAATTCAAACCCCGTTTTTTATGTTCTTTACATTTTTGAAATCCCGGTAACATGCTCTACTCATTTCTACCATTATTTTGAGCTACGGTTTATGTTTAAAAATTTACCCATGAATGGTATGCATGTATTTTGATGTTTAATGGTAGAATATGAAGGCTCGGTGTGTAATAAACGACTTTTGCTAAGTGATTTTCGGTAAAAATGCTTAAAAAGGACTAAATCGTAAAAGTTATAAATTAGTCATAAAAGGGTGATTTAGTGGAAATTGGGGGCTGCCGTAGTTATGAAAATGGTTCGGCTAGGCTTGAAATGTAAGGAAATTGAATAAAAATCATTTTACGAGCATTGGGAAAAAATGCAAATATGTGAAAGTTTAGAGGTCAAAGTGCAAAATTGTAAAAATATGATTTTTGGAATCATATGAATAATATGACTAATTAGTAGGCTAAATGTGATATAGATCAAGGAAATCGAGATTCGGGCTTAAATCGAGAAAATACAAGGTTATGGACTAAAATGGTAAATTGCCGTTTCTGGATCCGAGGTAAGTTTGTATGTAAATAATACATCATTTTTATTTATATTTTAATATTTTGTAATATTATATGAGATATGGTTGGATATGGAGTAATTATTTGATGTAAATTATGAATTGTGATTGATTATGGATGAATTGGTAAAATGATGAAAAGTGAGAATTCCCGGTTGAACCTTCGGAATAGAAAAGATACAAATGAGGTAGCTAGGTCACATGTGTGGTACTAAGTGCAGGCCATTATGTGTACAAGAGAGCTACAAGATGGTTTTAGGTCACGTGTGTAGTACTACGTGTATCAGACAGATAGGTCGCATGTGTAGTACTAAGTGCAGGCTACTATGCGTACCAGATAGCTTCGATCACATGTGTGGTACTAAGTGTAGGCCACTATGTGTAAGTGATGGTTTTGGTCACATGTGTAGTACTAGTGCAGGCTATTATGTGCACCAGATAGCTTCGGCTACAAGGGTGGTACTATGTGCAGGCCACCGTGTATCAGTTATTATTCCGATGAGTTCAATGAGAAATTTACTAAGTGCAAATACATGTGATCGTGTAACGACTAAGTGTAATTGAATATGATTATGTGATGAATAAGTGTAGGTATAAGTGTGAAAATTTATGAACAATGTACTCGATATTTGATCGAACCTTCGGTAAGATGAAATGGAATAAGTGAAATTATGAAAGAGTAAATTTAGCAACAAAATAGTTTTGGATAGCAGCAATTGTGTGACTTTGAAAAATCACAAAAAATGGTGGAAATTGAATTAGAGGTTGAATAAGATATGAAATTAAAGATGAATGAGTCTATTTTCACATAAAAGAAATGGTGTAAACAAAAGAATTTCATATTCTGTGATATTTGAATTTTTGTGAGACAGGGTCAGAATGATGTCGGAATCCCCTGTTCCGACTTTGGAAAATAATTAAAAATTGTACAAAAACTAATAATGGGATAAAACTTATATCCTTGAATTTCTTAATAAGTCTATTTTCAAGAGAAACAAATGATAACATCATTCGAGTTCTGTACAATGAGATAATTAATTTTTAGTGAAGAAAGGTCGAAACTATCATACAACAAAACATGAGATACTTTAAAGAATAAACTGTACTTATTGGCTAAACCAAAAATTCTAAAAATTTTATGGTAAAAAATATGTGTGAGTCTAGTTTTAGGAAAAATTGGCAGATCTTAATTTGGAGTTCCGTAGCTCCAGATATAAATAATTTAATGACTATGACTCGAGAAAATAACTTAACTAGAATTTAAATAAATAGAAAGAATATGAAAATAGCATGTTATCGCATTGCTTATTATTTTCATGCGAGCTTACTAAGCGTAAAGCTTACTCCCTCCTTTCCATTTCTTTTAGTTTTGTTAGGTCAGCTCAGGGTTGGAGATCATCGGAGGCAGTATCACACTATCGAGCCATTATCCTTGGAGTATTGGCATGTGTATGTTAAATGTTTTCAAGTGAGTAGGATGTATAGGGACTTAGTTTTTCTATGATGGATGTTGTTGTGATTAGCCAAATGCATTGGCTTATATTGATTTGTTGATTATAGCCATGAGATGTGGCTTATAATGATTTTGGCTTGTAAGCCTATTTGTCCATGGTATGTGTTAATGTCTTGTTATGTGGTATAAGTGATTAAATAGATGACAAGGTCAAATGTATGTGTGTGCATGTAAAGATCACAAAAAGTCTTGGATGTAACACCTCCTACCCGTATTCATTGTCAGAATAAGGTACGAGGCATTACCAGAGTTTACGAATTTTTTTTTATATAACCCCTTTATAATTATCTAGCCTCCCCTGCAAATTTTGAATCGGGACCATTCTAATTCAACACATTTTCAGAATAATTCATGCATATTTATAAGATAACTTTAACACATAAGCCATACCAATGGCTGACCTTACATTCATTTCATATTAACATTTATTTTATTAGCTTATACATGCCATTAATTTCCAAACTAAAGTTTCTTTAAATACCGAAATATTGGGGTTGATAGTGTGATGAGTCTCCCACCGATCCGACCTCCGAGCTCTTAACACTACAAAACAGGGAAAAAGGAAATAGGGTAAGCGCTTTGTGCTTAGTAAGCCCATGTAACAAGAATTATACTTACCTAATATTTACAATACAAGCGATAAACATTCATATACCCATTCAATGCATTATTACCCTAACATTTACAAACTCAACATTCAAGTCAGTCCAATAATTTCCATATATCAATAATATATACTATGATTGATGAGCTCATCAATACCATAATTTCCATATTTTTTTTATATTTATCCCATTGAATTACTCGAAATTTCGATGGATTTTCAGAGGTATACTTGTACAAATTCGGGTCCGTCAATTCATATTCATGTGCGCACATTTCCATTTCAGAGAGCACACTCCCGCGAACCTCATCCTTACAGCGGGATTACCAGTCCAGGCTAAATCCCCTGTAATATAAACTTATAGAGTATTGACGGGATTACCAGTCCAGGCTAAATCCCCTGCAACGACAATTACTCTAATGAGCTTGGATCTGAATTACCAGTCCAGGCTAAATTCAGACCCTAATTCAGATTACCCGCCCGGGCTAAATCCATTTTCCACATATTCTTCGGGAGGGCTATATCAGGATAGGATCACCCATCCGGGCTAGATCCTTTTTACCGTCAATTCCTTTTTCAGAGATATCCATCGAATTTTCCTTTCATTCATTCCGGATTTCTTTCCCTTTTTATCAAATATATCAATGTTTCATCAATCTTCATACAATGAACATTCAAATTATATTCACATCAATAACATATATTTCAAGAATTTAAGAATATAATTCAAGTTACATGAACTTACCTCGATACTAGTTCGTATACAAAATCTACTAATCCGAGACTTTTTCCTTTCCTCGATCTAGCTTCGTATTTGAGTTTTCCGAATCTAAATAAATAAATTCAATCATCAATTCAATACATTTCATGTTCACATGTAGCATTTTCTATAATTCTATTATTATTTTTAGTTTATTCAAAGCTGTCTACTTGAGTCACAGTCACTAAATTATTTATTTCTCGAGCTACAGAACTCCAAATGAAGAACCGTTAATTTTTTCTGAAATTAGACTCACATGTCTTCATACCATAAAATTTCCAGAATTTTTGGCTTAGCCAATTCGTACAGTTTATTCATTAAAATCACCCCTGTTCTGCTATCTAGCAGTTCTGACCCTTCTTCACTAAAAATTAATTATCTCTTCATACAAGATTCGGATGATGTTACCGTTTATTTCTATTGAAAATAGACTCATTAAGAATTCTAAACATATAAATTTAAGCCCATAATTAGTTTTATCCAATTTTTGATGATTTTCTAAAGTTAAAACAGGGGAACCCGAATTCATTCTGAACCAGTCTTACAAAAATCCAAATATCTCAAAATACAGAATTTCTTTTCTTTCTCTGTTTCTTTCATATGAAAATAGACTCAATAAGCTTTAATTTCATATCTCAGTCAACTTCTAATTCCACTTCTACGAGTTTTGGTGAATTTTCAAACTTACTCTACTACTGCTGTCTCAAAACTGTTTTCTTATAGCTTGTTTTGTAATTAAGTCCTTTATCCAATTCTAACTTCAAATTCTTTCAATTAAACCACTAATTCATCATCTTATTCATCATATGCTATATTCAAAAACTCTAAAACTTCAAAAACTTCAACTTAAATTCATCAAAACTTTGTTCTAAAACTTATAAAGCATCAAAATTAAAAGAAAAGGGCTAAATTAACTTACTTATTAAATATCCAAGCTTCAAACTTTCAATTTTCCCTTTTCTTCTTTCTTTTCTCTTTTTCTTTCTTTCCTTGGCGTTTGCTCTTTGTTCTTCTTTTGTTTTATGCTTTGTTTCTTTTCTCCTTTCCTTTTATAATATATCTTATTATTAATTTATAATAATAATTATCTTTATAAAAATCTCAGATTTTTATACAATACCCGCCTCAACTTTACAAAATGGCATAATTGTCATTTTGGTCCTTTATAATTTCTTTTAATCTATAATTCAACTTTTACTTTCATTTCAATTTAGTCCTTTTCATTTAATTACCTACCCAAACGTTAAAATTTTCTAACGAAATTTTAATACCACATTACTAACATTTTATAAATATTTATAAAATATTTCCTATCATATAAATATTCATGCAAATATATTGAAATAAATTTCTTTTTAAATCGGATTTATGGTTGCGAAACCATTATTCCGATAACCTTGAATTTAGGCCATTACAACTCTCCCCCCTTTTAAGGATTTTCGTCCTCGAAAATCTTACCAGTAAAGAGGTTTGGATATTGTTTCCTCATTGCCTCCTCCGGTTCCCATGTCGCTTCCTCAATCCCATGCTTTTGCCACAATACTTTCACCAAATTTATTTTTTTTATTTCTAAGCTCCTTTGTTTCCCGTGCCAATATCTTGACCGGTTCTTCACTGTAAGTCATATCCGGCTGAATCTCCACTTCTGTAGGAGAAATAACATGTGAAGGATCTGACCGATATTGTCGTAGCATAGACACATGAAAAACATTATGGATTCTATCAAGTTCTGGTGGTAATGCCAACCGATAAGCAACCGGTCCAATTCTTTCTATGATCTCATATGGCCCGATAAATCTTGGACTCAATTTACCCTTTCGACCGAACCGGAGAACTTTCTTCCAAGGAGACACTTTTAGGAATACCTTGTCACCGACCTGAAATTCAATCTCTTTTCGTTTAAGATCGGCATATGATTTTTGGCGATCGGAAGCTGCTTTTAAACTATCCCAAATAACCTTCACTTTTTCTTCTGTTTCCCGGATTAAATCAACCCCATGTATCTTCTTTTCACTGAGCTCTGTCCAATACAATGGTGTTCTACATTTTCTACCATACAAAGCTTCATACGGAGCCATTTTAATACTGGACTGATAACTGTTATTGTAAGCAAATTCAATTAAAGGTAGATACCTCTCCCAATTACCTTCAAACTCTAGTATACAACATCGGAGCATATCTTCCAATACTTGAATTACACGCTCAGATTGGCCATCTGTCTGAGGATGAAATGCAGTGCTGAAATACAACTGAGTACCCAAGGCTTCTTGCAATTTGTCCCAGAAACGAGACGTAAACCGAGGATCTCTATTCGATATAATGGAGACAGGCACTCCATGTAGCCTGACAATCTCAGATATGTACAATTCAGCCAGTTTATCTAAAGAATAATCTATACGTACCGGAATAAAGTGCGCTGACTTTGTCAATCGGTCAACAATCACCCAAATAGCATCTTTTTTCCTCGGAGACAATGGTAATCCCGATACAAAATCCATAGTGATTCTTTCCCATTTCCATTCCGGTATAGTAATTGGCTGAAGTAACCCCGAAGGTACCTGATGTTCTGCTTTGACCTGTTGACATATCAAACATCTTGATACAAACTCAGAAATATCACGTTTCATACCTGGCCACCAGTACATCTTCTTCAAATCATTATACATTTTATTACTTCCCGGATGTACAGACATAGTACCACTGTGAGCCTCGTGTAAAATCTTCTGTATGAGCTCTGAATTCTTGGGTACACATACCCTACCTCTGAATAATAAACAACCATCAATTCCAACTTGAAATTCAGAATCAGTACCTGATTCACATTGTGCCCGTTTAACCTGTAACTTCTCATCATTCTTCTGAGCTTCACATATTTGCTGTAGAAATATCGGTTTAGCTCTCAATTTAGCTATGATTGAACCATCATCAGTCAGTGACAATCGGGTATTCATAACTCGTAAAGCAAACAGAGATTTTCGACTCAAAGCATCAGCCACAACATTAGCCTTACCCGGATGATAATCAATAATCAAATCATAGTCCTTTATCAGTTCAAGCCACCTGCGCTGTCTCAAATTCAAATCTTTCTGTGTCATCAAATATTTCAAGCTTTTATGATCAGTATAAATATGACATTTCTCACCGTACAAGTAATGCCGCCATATCTTCAATGCAAATACAATAGCAGCTAACTCAAGATCATGTACTGGATAATTTCTTTCATGTGGTTTAAGTTGTCTTGAAGCATAGGCTATTACTTTACCTTCTTGCATCAAGACACAACCTAAACCATTTAATGAGGCATCACTGTAAATAACAAATTCCTTACCCGGTTCAGGCTGCACTAATACTGGTGCTTTCGTTAGTAGATCTTTCAATCGGTTGAAACTTTGCTGACATTCATCAGTCCACTCGAACTTTACATCTTTCTGCAATAATCGAGTCATCGGAGAAGCTATCATAGAGAATCCCTGTACAAATCTCCGATAATAACCAGCTAAACCCAAGAAACTTCTAACTTCAGATACAGTCTTCGGTGGACTCCAATTGACAATAGCTGAGATTTTACTTGGATCTACCCTAATGCCTTCAGCGGATACAATATGTCCAAGAAAACCCACTTCTCGAAGCCAAAATTCACATTTACTAAATTTAGCATATAACTGCTTCTCTCGCAAAATTTGCAACACAATTCTCAAATGTTCTGCATGTTCTTCTTCATCTCGAGAATAAACCAAAATATCATTAATGAAAAGTACCACAAACCTATCTAAGTACGGTCTAAATATCCGATTCATCAAATCCATAAATACTGCAGGTGCATTAGTCAACCCAAACGGCATAACCAGAAACTCATAATGCCCGTACCTGGTTCTGAAAGCTGTCTTTGGCACATCTGACTCCTTTACTCGTGACTGATAGTAGCCCGATCGGAGATCAATCTTTGAAAATACAGTAGCACCTTTCAGCTGATCATATAAATCATCAATTCGGGGCAACGGACACTTATTCTTTATAGTTACCTTATTGAGCTGTCGATAGTCAATACACAATCTCAAGAACCCATCTTTCTTTTTCACAAACAGAACCGGAGCACCCCAAGGTGAATGACTCGGTCGGACAAAACCTCTATCAACAAGTTCCTGTAACTGTGTCTTTAATTCCTTTAATTCTGTAGGAGCCATTCGGTACGAAGCTATGGAAATCGGAGTAGTTCCCGGAATCAAATCTATAGAAAATTCCACGTCTCTTTCTGGTGGCAACCCTGGTAACTCTTCTGGAAATACATCAGAAAATTCGCATACCACTGGCACTGCTTGAATCTTCGACTCAGATACCTTGGTATCTAATATATAAGCAAGAAAAGCATCATACCCCTTTTTGACATACCTCTGAGCAGTAATAACTGAAATCACATCAGATAATCCCCCTATCTGGCTAGATTTAACCCGGAGTAACTCACCATTCTGACACTTTAACACAATATATTTTTGTTTACAGTTTACTACTGCATCATGCTGAGTTAACCAATCCATGCCCAATATCACATCAAACTCATCAAATGGCAGTAACATCAAATCAGCCAGGAAACAATAACCTCTTACCATCAGTAGACAATTTTTACAAATTTTATCCACCAAAATAGATTGACCAAAGGGGTTCGAGACTTTAACCACAAATTTAGTAGGTTCAACAGATAAATCTTTAACACATGCAAGTTTTACACATATATATAAATGCGTAGAACCGGGATCAATTAATGCAGTAATATTAGTTTCAACTAAAGAAAATGTACCAGTAATAACATCGGGTGCTGAGGCATCTTCTCTGGTACGAATGACATATGTCCTAAGAGGCGCTCGTGTCTCAGGCCTACTTGCAGTATCTTTTGTAGCTCCTCGGCTACCACTGACATTACCGGATGGTCGAGATGGTCTACCCCTCAAAGATGGATTACTCGGCTTCGATATATATTCAGCTTCTTTTTCACTTCTTTCTGGACAATCTCTGAGGAAATGGTCAAAAGAACCACATCGGTAACAAGCCCTGCTCTTAAATCGACATTCACCAAAATGAGCTTTATTACAATACTGGCATCTCGGCTTAAGGGTACCAACATTGCCAGCACTGGTCACTGATGGAGTAGAAGGTCTTGGATTAGTGCGCTGTGAACCTCACACTCTATCCGAATACCCAGTGGCTGAGGTAGAACGATCCTGGTACTTCTTCAATTTCTTTGGAGTAGAAAACTGAGATTTTTCCATTGGTCTTTTACTAAAAATTCGAGCTTCCCTCTCAGCCTGTTTCTTTTCTTTGCTCCATTCTTCTGCTTTATAAGCTCGCTCTGCCAGTGTAGCAAACTCTCGAATTTCAAGAATTCCAATAACTAGCTTAATTTCTTCATTCAACCCTTCTTCGAATTGTTTGCACATTTCAACTTCCGACTGTACCCATTCTCGAGCATATTTACTCAACCGAACAAATTCTCTTTCATACTCAGATACTGATCTATTGTCCTGTTTCAGCTCAAGAAATTCTTTTCTTTTCTGATCAAGGAATCTCTGACTGATATATTTCTTTTTGAACTCGGTCTGGAAGAATTCCCATGTAATTTCTTCTTTCGAAACAACTGAAGCTTTAGTATTCCACCAATGATAAGCTGTGTCTTTTAGCAGTGAAACGGCACATTTCAAACATTCTTCTGGCGTGCAAGATAATTCCTCCAAAACCCGAGTAGTATTTTCTAACCAAAATTCAACCCGTTCGGGATCATCATCAACTGCTGCTCGAAATTCTTCGGCCCCATATTTTCGGATTTTATCGACCGGAGCTTTTCCTTTTCTGACAGATTCAGTACCTATACCTTGTGAAATCTCAGGAACCGATGAAGGAACAGGAGGGGGAGCTTGAGTTTGCTGCACTGTAGGGTTAGTTCTTATGTACTGGGTAAACCATTCATTCATCATTTGAAAGAAGGCTATTTTTGCCTCCTCCCATTGACCCTCTATACCGGGCCTTCTACTGCTAGTTTCTTCTCTTTGTACTGAAGCCGGAGCATGACTCCCAGCTTCCTTAGATTGAGCTCGGTCAGATGACATTGCTATAAGGAAAACACAATTTAAATGGTCAGGAGATATCACACTATCAAAAATAATTTAAATGGCATGTATAGCTAATCCGTATTCGCTATGTCGGTCCTAGAACCGGCTAAACCGTAGCTCTGATACCAACAAATGTAACACCCCCTACCCGTATTCATTGTCAGAATAAGGTACGAGGCATTACCAGAGTTTACGAATTTTTTTATATATAACCCCTTTATAATTATCTAGCCTCCCCTGCAAATTTTTGAATCGGGACCATTCTAATTCAACACATTTTTAGAATAATTCATGCATATTTATAAGATAACTTTAACACATAAGCCATACCAATGGCTGACCTTACATTCATTTCATATTAACATTTATTTTATTAGCTTATACATGCCATTAATTTCCAAACTAAAGTTTCTTTAAATACCGAAATATTGGGGTTGATAGTGTGATGAGTCTCCCACCGATCCGACCTCCGAGCTCTTAACACTACAAAACAGGGAAAAAGGAAATAGGGTAAGCACTTTGTGCTTAGTAAGCCCATGTAACAAGAATTATACTTACCTAATATTTACAATACACGCGATAAACATTCATATACCCATTCAATGCATTATTACCCTAACATTTACAAACTCAACATTCAAGTCAGTCCAATAATTTCCATATATCAATAGTATATACTATGATTGATGAGCTCATCAATACCATAATTTCCATATTTTTTTTATATTTATCCCATTGAATTACTCGGAATTTCGATGGATTTTTAGAGGTATACTTGTACAAATTCGGGTCCGTCAATTCATATTCATGTGCGCACATTTCCATTTCAGAGAGTACACTCCCGCGAACCTCATCCTTACAGCGGGATTACCAGTCCAGGCTAAATCCCCTGTAATATAAACTCATAGAGTATTGTCGGGATTACCAGTCCAGGCTAAATCCCCTGCAACAACAATTACTCTAATGAGCTTGGATCTGAATTACCAGTCCAGGCTAAATTCAGACCCTAATTCGGATTACCCGCCCGGGCTAAATCCATTTTCCACATATTCTTCGGGAGGGCTATATCAGGATAGGATCACCCGTCCGGGCTAGATCCTTTTTACCGTCAATTCCTTTTTCAGAGATATCCATCGAATTTTCCTTTCATTCATTCCGGATTTCTTTCCCTTTTTATCAAATATATCAATGTTTCATCAATCTTCATACAATGAACATTCAAATTATATTCACATCAATAACATACATTTCAAGAATTTAAGAATATAATTCAAGTTACATGAACTTACCTCGATACTAGTTCGTATACAAAATCTACTAATCCGGGACTTTTTCCTTTCCTCGATCTAGCTTCGTATTTGAGTTTTCCGAATCTAAATAAATAAATTCAATCATCAATTCAATACATTTCATGTTCACATGTAGCATTTTCTATAATTCTATTATTATTTTTAGTTTATTCAAAGCTGTCTACTTGAGTCACAGTCACTAAATTATTTATTTCTCGATCTACAGAACTCCAAATGAAGAACCGTTAATTTTCTCTGAAACTAGACTCACATGTCTTCATACCATAAAATTTCCAGAATTTTTGGCTTAGCCAATTAGTACAGTTTATTCATTAAAATCACCCCTGTTCTGCTATCTAGCAGTTCTGACACTTCTTCACTAAAAATTAATTATCTCTTCATACAGGATTCGGATGATGTTACCGTTTATTTATATTGAAAATAGACTCATTAAGAATTCTAAAAATATAAATTTAAGCCCCTAATTATTTTTATCCAATTTTTGATGATTTTCTAAAGTTAAAACAGGGGAACCCGAATTCATTCTGAACCAGTCTTACAAAAATCCAAATATCTCAAAATACAGAATTTCTTTTCTTTCTCTGTTTCTTTCATATGAAAATAGACTCAATAAGCTTTAATTTCATATCTCAGTCAACTTCTAATTCCACTTCTACGAGTTTTGGTGAATTTTCAAACTTACTCTACTGCTGCTGTCCCAAAACTGTTTTCTTATAGCTTGTTTTGCAATTAAGTCCTTTATCCAATTCTAACTTCAAATTCTTTCAATTAAACCACTAATTCATCATCTTATTCATCATATGCTATATTCAAAAACTCTAAAACTTCAAAAACTTCAACTTAAATTCATCAAAACTTTGTTCTAAAACTTATAAAGCATCAAAATTAAAAGAAAATGGCTAAATTAACTTACCTATTAAATATCCAAGCTTCAAACTTTCAATTTTGCCTTTTCTTCTTTCTTTTCTCTTTTTCTTTCTTTCCTTCGCGTTTGCTCTCTGTTCTTCTTTTTGTTTTATGCTTTTGTTTCTTTTCTCCTTTCCTTTTTATAATATATCTTATTATTAATTTATAATAATAATTATCTTTATAAAAATCTCAGATTTTTATACAATACACCGCCTCAACTTTACAAAATGGCATAATTTCCATTTTGGTCCTTTATAATTTCTTTTAATCTATAATTCAACTTTTACTTTCATTTCAATTTAGTCCTTTTCATTTAATTACCTACCCAAACGTTAAAATTTTCTAACGAAATTTTAATACCACATTACTAACATTTTATAAATATTTATAAAAATATTTCCTATCATATAAATATTCATGCAAATATATTGAAATAAATTTCTCTTTAAATCGGATTTATGGTTGCGAAACCATTATTCCGATAACCTTGAATTTAGGCCATTACATTGGAAGTTAGCCTAAGTCTTGATCACATGGGTAGAGACACGACTATGTGTCTCAGCCGTGTGGAGGACACAGCCTCTGGCCATGGACGTATGCCTTGGCCGTGTGCCTTTAAACGGTTGCTGACGTCACAAATAGAGAGTTACACGGGCTGAGGACACGGGCGTGTCCCAAGCCACACAGGCTTGTGTGACTACACGGCCCAACCCACACGGGCGTGTGACTCTCCACAGCAAAAAAATTGGTTAAGTTGCCCAAAGATTTTCAAAGTTCTCAGTTTAGTACCGAACCACCCCGATGTATGTTATAGGCTTCGAAAGCCTGTATAAGGGACGATATGCATGTGTTTGAAAAGTTTTAATTTTGGGCGAAATTTGGTAACACGGTTTTGTATGATTGTGAATGTTTAAGTCTGGTAACGCCTCGAACCCTGTCCCGAAGTTGGATACGGGTGAGGGGTGTTACAGTTATCCTACTAATATCATTGAAGGTAGTAGTAGTTGAAGTATGTTCAATACTCTGATGCTAATATTTGGAATAATCTTGTTATGTATCCAACTTCTAGCTTTCAAGAGGGGGTAAATATTAATAAGAGTGTAAACAGTGGAAGACTAAGTCTAGCATTGCATAGCATGATACACTATTTGATTATATAAGACAATATTATGAAAGTATTAGATTGGCATGATATGCTCTTGTATATTATGACGATATTAGTTAGCTTATAATACTGCTTGTGATGTAATTAAATGTTCTGATTGGTTAGTGATGCCCGTGACCCTAGTTCGATGACGGAAATGGGTTAAGGGTGTTACATTTTTTGTGTTTATATTGTTCGAGTTTTGAAATATCAGTCTTGATAAAAATTGTAGTTGTTAAATCTATTAATTAAAATGACATGATTTTAGTGTAGAATTTGGTAAAATTTTGTATAGTAAATTTTGTTGTTGTAGGTTCATACATGTAGCAAAAATAAGATATAGTCATGCAATCAAAATCAAGGGAAGAATTGAAGTTGAAATTGTTGGGGATCGTGTCGGATCTAGTACTTTAAGTGTAGTATTTTCATCTAAATACACTTGTAATTTTTCGAACAGGTTGGTTTATAAAACTATTCGTGAATTACATTAATACTTTATATATTGTCCTCACATTTTTGCATGCAAAGCAAAATGGAAGCAAATGTTGCTCACTAGTTGTCTATTGTTTAACTAATTAGTGGTATTACGTGGTCAGATCGTAATACAAAAAGCAACTTGTATTAGTAGACAAACCTAAATATGTCCTTACTCTAATCGAAAATGAGCAAATCGATTGAAAGACTAATATGTCGTCTATCAAGTCCAATTAGGGAGATGCTTTGTCTTGGGAATCAAGCAAATGACTTCCATAAGATAGAGACATAGATGTGACTGACTGGACTGAACATCAGACTAGACCCAAGTAGAATAGATCATGAATCTATTTATGGATCTATTCTCTTATGACGTTTGTAGTGTGACATACTTAAATCTTAAGTGGATGGTGGGTTATATATGTGTGACTCAGATACTTTGATGTAAGTAAAAGCCTGAGTTTGAATAGATAAGGAACCGAAGGCTAGTGCGTTGGGTGTATGACTTCTGCAGTACGTAGTGTTATTCAAAACAGTGGAATTCATGGCTCGAGACATGGGTAAATGATATCCTCTCATTGGCATTACATGGTTGATGAAAAGTAAACATGGCAATGGGTCTTTTCTTTTTGTGACGAATGACTTAATTGCTATCCGATAGTAATTGATTTTTTATGAAGGAAGATGTAATGGTTACCATGAGATAAAATAGGATCAATTGAGAAAACAGATATTGTCCCAAAGAGATTAAGGATATCCTATGAAAGTAGCACACTTATGACAACGTCATTGGATGAGCACTGAGTAGTTACTTTCGTAATGGTATGTTGTTAGAGAGAGCTCAGTCACGATAGTATAGTGGAATGACTTCGTGACTAAATGAATTTATAATTAATAAGCAAAAAGCCAGAACTTAATTATAAATTATTTGAGCCCTAATTACATATGTTCAATCGGTCCATTCGCTAGCTCATTGAAACTAGAAATGAATTGCGTGTTTGAATCAAAATGAATGGAATTGATGGAAATAGAGAAATGGGAAACATTCAAGAATGGTTATGGTTTTTTTTCCGAAATAGAAATGGAATCATTTGGAAATGAATGTAGGTTTCTAAAATGGAAATGGAAATAGAAATGATTCATTTGCAATTCTACATGGACTACTTAAAAATGATAAGAAGAATGAGTTTATGTTTTTGAGTTATTTTGAAGCTCGAAAATGAAAATAAACCATTCATCACAGTGAACATGTTGAGTGGTGAATACGAGGCACACTCCACAGAAATGTTGTTGCAAAGAGCAAAGACTATTAGTTTAAACTTAATTATTTGATGTCCTTTTAAAACAATATTGACATATTTTCAACTAGTTAATAGTGGTATTGTAGGCAGCCACATCAGTTCTATTTGGAAGAAAAATTTATAATTTTTTTATTAATTTTGTTTATAATTTTTAAAATTTAAAAGGGTTAAATTGATTTTTTAAATTTATTATTAAGGTTTTTTAATCTTTTAATCTTATTAATTTCAAAAATATTTTAATTTACTTCCAATAAAAGAAAAAGAATCAGATTGAATAAATATGTAAAAGTTGAGGGCTAAATTTATTATTATACCTTATATACAAACACCAAATTTTCACGCAGTGCATCGACCCCTTACCTTTTGGTATAAGATTTTATAATTTAAGCTAAATTTTAATATTTTATATCTTAATTGTTGTTATATATTTTAAAAGTTTCTGTAGAAAAGGAACTACAACAAAATATATATTAAATAATATCCATATAAATAAATAGACCACCACTCTGATTTTCTGGGAGCCACCAAACAAACTCACTGATTTTCACAGTCACGTACAAAAGAAAAAAGAGAGTAGTTTTATTACATATATAAAATTGTCAAGATCTTACATTTTTTCTGAAGCAAAATTTCAAATCCTTTGAATTAATCTCTAAAAATATCAAATAGCTTTAATACTCTTAAAAAGTAAATTTTTTTTTGTTAGAAGCATATTTTAAATAATTAAAAGGTTAAAAATTTAAAAAAATCTTAAATTTATAAACCCAACAAAAAATCCAAAAGAATTTACAATTAAGAAAATTCAACAACAAGGTGATGTGGTGTAAATAATGAATTAGGTTTTGTTTCTCATTACTTGTCAAAAGTAATTTTGTAGCAATAAATTAATTTTTGAAGTCAAAATTTGTTTTCATGTTTTTGGGAAGTGTATTTTTTGAACAAAATGATATTTTTAACTCTTATTTATAGTTGACCAATGTATTTTATGAAGTATTGTATACAATTATTTTCCTATTGAATTTATTTCAAATATATAACATTATTTATTTAAAACTACAATTATTATATTTTAATAATATTTAAAATATAGATTATATATTCAAATTAAATTTTAAAAATATTTAAAATTTGTATTTCATATAAAAAATTTAATAATGAGTTATAATAAATTATTTTTTATATTCTTACTAAAATCATAATATTTACGAATTTAGACATTATTTAAATACATATTTTCACTTTATAATATCATATTCAAATTAAAAAAATTATTTTTAAAAAATACATTTTAATAAATGATAAACACTTAAACCTTAAAACCAAAATTTTAGAATGCATTTTTTCAAAAATAGTGAAGCTAGTGAAATCACTTAAAAATTAATATTAAGATTGGTGTATTTAAAGACCAAACTAATATTAAAATTAAGTTTAGTTAAAAAAGTGGGGTTAGACCCAAAACAAAGTTTTGAAACTTAATTGTTAAATGAATGGACTATGCTGGAAATTTTGGGATAATCCATGTATAAAATTATAAGAGAGGAAATTGGGGAGTCACACTATTTTTATTTTGAAATTTTTTAAGTTCAAAAACTATACAACAAAATATATTTTATTGAAATAAATTCAAAATCGAAAATTTAACAAAACAATTCCAACTTACAACTCATCATAAGGTTCCAAATTTAAAAGACAGCCAAAACGCCATACACGTAATTGCGAGGAATTGGCTTTGCCCCGAGCCAGTATTACTTAACTTTAAAGCAGAAGCAGTGGTTGCTTGGGTTTATATGAACTTAATTAGGCAGGTCCAATAAATTGCAGGAAAAATGGAAAAGGAAATTCCAACTACCAATCGCAGCGCAGGAGATATATAAGCAAGATTGGGTTAAATGCAGATGTTGAACATGGAACCACATTTTCTGTGTATTAACACTAATGGACCTACAAGCCTTCATTAAACGATGCTTTCAAAGCTGAAGCCATTATTTGTTTCACTATCTCGAAATGAAAGTATCCATGAAGCTCTCAATCTCGTAATACTACTCTCTGTATTTTGAACTACATATGCAAGCCAAATGATCTCCTCCTTTTTATTTTTATTTTTAAACTATCCTTAGAGTAGTCCTATTTTAAGGGTTGTCTTGGGATTGTCAGGTTTGTTGATGGATGAGCCGATGGTGGTACTACAAAGTTAAGGAGTTGTGCTTGGATGGAAGTTGATGATGGTGAGTGAAGAAGGGTGGAGGGTTTTGCATGGTTTCGGGCTTGAGTTCAGACTTCTGGCTTTTGAGATAACAAAAAATAAATTAAAATGAAGACAAAAACCAAATCTTAAAACTTTGAATTTATCCAAATTTCGGCTCAAAATGAAATCTGGATTAACTCCAAATCGAAAAGAGGTTAATGTTCATTAGGTTTTTTTTTTTCTTAAAAAAGGAAGAATAATTTGAAAGAAGGGAAGAATAAAAGTGACAAAAAGTAGAAAAATGAAAAAAAGGAAGGAAAATGGAAAAAGGGAATGTGTGAAAATATATTAAAATTTAACAAATTTAAGTATATTTTTATAATTTCTAATATTTTTAAGTATGTATATATTTAAATTTTTTATTAATGCTTAAATTTTTTTGATTTATTTAATTTTTATAATCGGGACTATATTGATAAAATGTGTAAATATTAATAATTAAATTTGATAAATTTTTTAAAGTTAGAATCAAAATAATAAAATGAAAAAATATTTAGGGTTATCTTTGTTACTATCCAGTAAAAAATTGCGTTAGCATTTTGCTAGGTGAATAAATAATTAGAATTTTAAATTTACTTGACGAGAGTTTAATTAAGCCTTAACTCGGTTGGCAAAAATATTTTTATCAATTGAGGATTTGGGGTTGAGGGCAGTAAAAGGTCAATATCCTTTTATTAATTATACCTGATTTTGATTGATATAATAATAAATTTAGTTTTCGATGTTTATATATCTTGTGTAAATGTTGAAAGAATGTGAAAATTTTGGCGAGATAAATTTGATAAATTAGGACTAAGTTGATAGGATGTGTAAATATTACGAGTTAAATTAATTAAATGAAAACTAAATTAATAAAATGTGTAAAACTTTAAAAGTTAAATATAATGTTGTTAATTAATTAATTTTGAAAACAAGTAAAAATTGCTTAGAAAAAGAGGAAATTAGTTGTGAGGAATCATAAAGTTTTATTACCATTATTTTTCATCGGGGAGTTAAGTTGGTGGCAAGAACTGAAGAGGTTGAAACAAAATCTTATCCACAAATAAAGTGGGTTTTCACACGTTAAAAGAGACAAAGCTAATAAGCTTTTAAAGTACACCACCAGGTATTATGGCAAACGCAATCCAACACAATGCCAATCCCTGTAATATCAAATACCTCAGAAAAAGTTCTCTTTTTTCTTTTTTGAGAGAGAGTCAAGTAATTACTCGGTAATCTTGCTTAGGATTAAGTGTGTTTTTTTAATTTATTTAAAAAATTAATTAATCCATCTCAGCGAAGGCTTTTACATTAGATTTTCCAAAATTTATTTAAAATACCCATCCATGCACTTACAAAATGCCAGATTCACCAGAACCACCAAACTCGCACAAGACAAACCCTAACCCGCTTTATCCCTAATTCTGGCCGTTATTACCGTCAGGACTTGAGGTTAAAGCCACCCCCACCACCAAATGCCCAGGGGAGGCCAAGTTGCATAAGTTACTCAAACCTTTCTTACCAGACATTTGGTTCAGAGACCAAACTCTAAAGCATGTTATTTACAAGATGCAGCTTCATTTCCACCGTCCTCTCAGCAGCACCCCATCTACTTCTCCACCATCCGAGCCTGATTTAACATCCTTTCAGTCCTTTTCCTTCGATCCTTCCGCACCAGATTACACCTCCCTCCTCTCCGACGAACTCCTCCTCAATATACTCTCTAAGCTTCCCATCTCTCAACATGTCTCTAATTCCTTGGTCTGTAAACGTTGGTTGCACCTTCACGGCCGATTGGTGTACTCCCTTAAAGTTGCAGATTGGTCCTTTGTTACTTCGGGTCGGGTATTTACCCGGTTTCCCAATCTCACCGATTTAGACCTCGTTCGTTCGTGTATTCAGATGCCGAAGAGCTCTGGCATTATAGTAACCCACAAGACCATGTCGGTTCATGTCGATACTCATTTCATTCTCGACGGATTTCTCGAAGAAACGGCGTTGTTGCCAGCGAATGCGGTGGACCAAGGGCTTAGAATGATAGCCGGAAAGTACCCGAATTTACAGAGATTGGCGGCGACCGGGGCAAGCGAAGAAGGGTTGTTGAGAATAGCAGAGGAGTGTCCTACATTGCAAGAATTGGAGCTTCATTGTTGCGGGGATTTGGCTTTGAGAGGTATTGCAGGGATTAAAAATTTACAGGTAGTGAAACTAATGGGGTTCATTGGTGTGTTCTACAATTCAACGATTTCAGATATTGGGTTAACGTTATTAGCTCAAGGGTGTAGAAGGTTGGTTAAGCTCGAGCTTTGTGGATGTGAAGGTAGCTATGATGGGATTAAGGCGATAGGACAATGCTGCCAAATGCTCGAAGAATTGACCCTTTCTGAACATAGAATGGATGGTGGGTGGTTAGCTGGGCTTTCGTTTTGCGGGAATTTGAAGACTCTGAGGCTTAGGTCTTGTAAAAGTATTGATAAGAGTCCAGGGGCGGATGAGCATTTGGGGTCCTGTTTGACTCTTGAAGAGTTGCATCTGCAGGGCTGTCAAATTCGGGACAAGCAAAGTGTTAAAGCTTTGTTTTTGGTCTGCGAGAATGTTAGGGATATTGTGTTACATGATTGTTGGGGTTTGGAGGACGATGTGTTTAGCCTTGCAAGTATTTGTAGGTACGAGACTCCTTTCTCATTTCCAATAGCATTGTTTCTTTTACTTGGATTTATGCTTCATGTGATATATACATCTATAGGAGGACCGAGTTAAATTAGCTGACAGTTTCCTGTGTTAGATTGTTTGCAATCATTGATTCCTATAAGCTACCTTTTGTTTGTTTCATAATGCATTGTTATTGTGTAGGAAACTGGTGATTTTATTAGAGAATAGTGTGTCAACAGAGCTGAGAGATAAAAATTAGTGGGTGAGGTTTTGAAGGGTTTCTTCTTTTAAACAAGGGACCCTTTTAGTCTTGCAATTTGTCGAGAAAATTTGTGTCTTTGATGGTTGATTTAATCTTATAGTCATCTGCACTAACATAGCAATTAAATTTCCGGAGGGTTCAGAATTGGATTCCTTCCAAATGACCATGTAGGCATTCCCTTCCTCTTGATGCTCAATAGGTTGAAATGTCTCAGTCATCTGCCTTGGCATGGCTTTGAAATCCCAGTTTTGTTCCGGCCTGTTGATTTTTGTAGATAATCACGATGCTATCTCATTTTGCAACCGTTTTCTGCTCCTCACATTCGAAATCTGACTGTAGATTTATATTTCTTTTTCCTTGTCTCCACTTTATAGGAGAGTGAAGCTTCTTTCTCTTGAAGGATGCTCGTTGCTAACCATCAAAGGTCTGGAGTTGGTAGTGCTTTCATGGAAAGAGCTTCAACGATTGAGAGTGATGTCGTGCAACAATATCAAGGATACTGAAGTCACACCTGAACTGGCAACCTTGTTTTCTGTCCTGAAAGAGTTGATATGGAGACCAGATTCCCGTTCTCTGCTATCATCGAATCTTGCAGGGACCGGAATGGGAAGGAAAGGTGATAGATTCTTCAAGAGATCAAAGGATTGATTGTGCTGCCTATTTCCATACATCTAGGTTTGATGTAGTTAATGCACATATGAACCAAATAGTAGTAGTAGCTGCAAAGAAAATGCGATAGAAACACGACCCTTGGGATTCTACAATCACCATCCATGCTTTAAGTGTAGATGGTGAAGCAAGAATTACTTTGATAAATGTGTTTTTGGTGCCTGGGAATGTTGTACCGTGTAATTTTTCATTGAGGTTAGATTTTTTAATTTTATTAACAAGTAGAGTCATCTGACTTGTAATTTGATGTAAAACACAAGGGTTAATGATGTAGTTTACACAGTTTTATGCTCTTTGTTCAAACTCACTGTAATTAGGATCATTTTGATTACCTTTATTTATGGAATAAATGATCTTTTTATTTAGGATCAATGTTAGAGATGCTTTTGGTTTTTTTTTTTCTTTTAAATATTTTATATTCATATTTCGTAAAAAAAGAAAAAAAAAAAACTAAGCATCTCAAATGGAGCTTTATCAAACAAATAAAACATATGTGATTTGTTGTATGGTCAGCTTTTAATAATTCATACATCATTAGCAAAAGTAAATCATTGCCACACATATCATTAGGGTTGAAATTAAATTATAATTTTTACGATACTCTATTTTTTAATAATTTATATTTTTATAATTTTAAAAATTTAAATTTAAATTTTATCCTTTTAAATAATTAAAATATAATTTTACATTTATTAATCTAAAATTTTAAACTGTTAAATGAAAAAATTCTATTCGAACCTTACCGGCCCTTAGTTACGCCCTGATCATTAGATTTGTGACGTGGGTATGCGAGTGAACACCTTCAATTAATGGGTCAAATATTGCAATATTGCAGTTCTACCATATAACCTTTTTCAAGTAGTAGGAATGGTAACGGGACATGTAATTGTTTTTGGTTCCCGAAGTCCCAATCAAAATTTTATCATAATTTATCCTAAATTTTAAAGGTTTCAAATTTGATCTAAAAAATTTTTTCAACAAAAAGTTAATTGGAAAACCTTCTTACTACTCCAAATTTATTTTTTTTAAAAATAAATAAATAAAAAGATGCTCCCGTCGGATCTAACCCTGATCCGATTTGGATTATTTTTGCTATCCCTAAGAAATAGGATCTAATTTTGGAATCAAATCTTAAAATGTGTGCTTATTTTGCGAATTTTATACTTGTTACCTACCATATTTACATATTTTTACATTGAATTTGGAGTTAAAAGAGAAATAATAGTAAGGTAAAAGTATCACTAACATTATTATATTATGAGTTAAATTATTCAACTCAAAAAAATGAGTAAAATAATTTTTATATGTTATATCAAATAGCAAACTAGTCTTTCTGTTAAAAATTTTATCTATTTTTATAATTACAAACTGATCCTAATGTATGTAAGAATGAGGTATATGTGACATGTATGTGTAATTATTTGGTTTTTTTTGTTAATTACGCTTTTCTTTTAATAATAAAAATAGATAAATTTTTAATAGAAAGAATTAATTTACTCTTTAATCTAAAATATAAGAATTAATTTACCTTTTCTTAAGCAAAAAATTAAATGTAATCTGACTCTTAACATAAAAATCTCTATAGTATTTTTACTTAAAAAGGGAAAAATGTATATAAATTGGGTCAACCAGGCCCATACATGTTTGGCCTAGTTAGCCTACACAATCGTACGCGTTGGAAACAATTTCACATTGGCCAGTTTTTCGATAGGAGTATACGTGGCCGAAATTGATTGGCCAGTGGTGCGTGGAAATACCCAGCAGCGCCGTCCCTAAAAATCGAAGCATAAAGCCCACAAATTGTGTTCAAAGGGGGAGTATATAGTCAAAAAGATATTAAACAGTCGTGTCCAAAAGCTTGCGAACTCATATCCGAATTCCGAGTCGACTCAGGCGAGTTTCTCTTCTCCCTCTCTTTCATCTTCCATTTTATTTTCATTGTTGCATGTTTATAAAAACGATGGTTCTTATCTCCTACTGGCATCCATACACAATAAGATCGATCCACTAGATTGCTTGCATGTAGATCTGGTTTTCAGATCTGATTCTTTTACATCGTTTTTTATGTGTTGTTTCATAAGATCTTCAAGTTTTAGCTTTTGGAAATTCTTCATGTATGCTTCTCATAGGATTTGGAGCATGCATAAACGTCTAATTCAAGTTTGGTGGATTGGTTTCAATGATTTTCTTTTTTCTGCAATTTAATTTGGCATAATTCAATTGGACTAGACCATAAAGATTTTAATTCAAGTTTTGATGGTTTTGAATTGATCATAGATTACAATTATTCTATTGGATTTAGTTTGAACATGGTTTATGATTATTTAGCTTAATTGATTAATAGTCGTGGAGCTTTGTGAAAGTTTGGATATCTTTGCGACTTCTCAAAACTATCTATACTCTATATTGATCCCCTCTGGCCTTTTGGCAACATTCTTGTTTTGTTCCTTGAAAGTTTCTTGTCCTCCGTTTGGAAGTTTGGATTTTGGATTTCATTTATTATTTAATAAGAATAAAATGCATAATATATGAACAAATTAGTTGAAATTAAAAAAAATTAGGAAATTCAATATAGTATATATTAGATGGATTTGTCAAATCCAAAATATTTTAACAATTTTAAATTCATTACTATTCAAATCTATGGATTTGAGAAATTAATATAAATGTTACATTTTTATTTAGTTTACTAGATTTAAAATCCGTAACATCTTCCAACATTGGTATAAAAAAGAGCTTTGAAAAAAATTCATGTCATGCACATACTCGTATCAAAAACTCATTTTTGTGTGACCATAGTATATGTATTGCATATAGCATGGCAGGGCAGTCATTCTTCACTATGCTCCCATCAATAGAATTTAATTAATAAATATTCATATATATATATTGATTCTGAAAACACCGATTGTTTAAATTTTGATCTAGTATTGAAAATAGAAGTTGGTTGTCATATAGGAATGGCAACTGGAACAGCACCACCAAGAGGAAGTGCAGCAGCAGCTGCAAACATGCGGAGGAGGAGAACGACAAGTGGTGCAGGTGCCTCGGGAGGAGCTGCTGGCACGATGCTTCAGTTTTACACAGATGATGCCCCAGGGCTGAAGATCTCTCCAAATGTGGTGCTTGTCATGAGCATTGGTTTCATTGCTTTTGTTGCCATTCTCCATGTCATGGGCAAGTTGTATTTTGTTCGTAAGGAGTAGGGAGGGGCTTTCCTCAATACCTGTATTAACAAGTACGAAACAAAGATCAATGTTGTAGTTTTCAGTTTTGCTTAATAAATGGATTTTGATTTGATTTCTCCAATGTTTGGTGTATTGTGAAGTCTAACTTGATCCTTGTTTATGCTCAACTTGGTCCATGCAGTGGTATGTTTTTTTTTAATCAAGTTTTACTGTTTATGCTCAAATATGTCAGGTCTGGAATCATCTCTGGGAAGTTTTTGAGATTGTAGTGACTACTAGCCTTCATTTTTTTCTTGGAAGTATCCGAACCCATATTTTTGTGATTTTATCTCCATTCCATTCAATTTAAATCAAATTTGTTTCTAAGATCTTATAAAATTAAGAATTAAAATAAAAAAACTGAAATATTTTATAAAATTAAGAAATTGTTACAAATGATAATTCATTATGTTTGTCCATAATTCCTTAGAAATAAGTATGTAAAAGACTGTAAATGAACCCAGGAAAGTAACAACTATTCTCTTATATTATGTTTAGGAAAAAAAATCATTTATTAAGGAAAGCAAAATGCAAGTATCCAAGTCAATAGGCTCACTCCATACGCAAAACATTGAGTAAACTCTTCGGGCAAGACGGAAGGGGAATTTCGTCCCACCAGAAGATAGACACTGAAATTGTGTCTTCAATAGTGAACAATTGTAAATCAGTATACCAAGCTCAAAAGCATCACTCGACTTGCGCAAAAGCTCATTGACTATCGTCAAGCAATCCGACTCTAATATCACATTATCGAGCAGTATAGATTTTAACTAAGAGAGCATCTCATGGATTGCAAATGCTTCTGCTAGACAAGGGTTTAAAAGGGCTTCCTCAAATTCGGGAAAACACTTCACAACATGGTCATTGTAATCACATACTACCGCTGCAAATCCAACAGCCCCGTTTTGCTCCAAATGAGCTGCATCAACATTACATTTGTAGCAGCCCACAGGGGGGCGACCATTCATCCAAGTCGCCGCCAGCAGCCCCCGAACCTGTCTAAAAACAGCCAACAATGCCCGGCTGCTCAGCAGCGAACATACTCGTGGGTTACTACCAATTATGCAGATCTTGCCCCTTCCACACCAGCAGGTTTTGATGCACCCATAAGAACCATACCAGAATGAGGCATCGCTGCGTGTGACCAAGCACAGATGTGGGAAACTCGATCAGTAGATTCACAACCCGGGGAAAAGCCAACCGCTTTCCAAACAGCTCACGCCTTGGGGCAAAGTAGTAGGACATGGTCTAAGTCTTTGGTGCCCTCACAACTTGAGGACAAAGGAGCCACCGAAATGCCCTTCTCCACTAGTAGAAATTTTGAGATCCATATTAAATCGTACATATATTAAATCTTTTAAGATCCATGCTGAAATTTTAGGATTTTAATTTTAATTTTTGATTTTGGTGTTTTTGGGTAGAATTCAATATATATTTACGAAAAAAAGGTTTTGGTATGAATTGTTTTAATGCAATCCATAGAAGTTGCTTTGGCTTTGTTTGGCCTGGCCTTCTTTTCTTTTTGCCTTTTCATTATTCTTTATTTCTCTGTTTCGCTTGCTCTCATGCGGTTTCCCATTGTTCACTACGGCTAAAAAAAACTAATTTTGTTATTTCACTGTGAGTCTTGTATATTCAGTATGATCACAAATGGAGATTTTTATTTTTTATTTTTAAAAAATTATAATGATTTCCGATAGTTATGAATTGTTATGTTTTTTATTTAGTTTTGAATGTGTTTAATTTCGTTGGCAGCATTTGATTTTTTATTGTTGCGGCTTTAAGGTAAATATAATATTTGATTTTATTGTAAAACTTTTGGTAATTGTGTATCTAAGGTTTTAATTGTTTTTGCTTTGGCTGCGGAGACAGTATTAGTTCATTGACATTTATCATTGCGGTTTATATGTTCAATAATAAATGGATTTCATGCTAATCAGTTTAATCATATATTTAGTTTTGGAGTTATACGTAGATGCAAAGTAAGTAGGTAATTTTTTTATTATATGCATATACATATTAATGAATTTAAGGGAATAATGCATAATTTTATTTTGCATGAATTGAAATTGATTTTAACGATACGATTATAAACTTTGGTTGAATTTAGTTTTGACATATATGGTTTTGAAAAAAAAATCACTTAAAGATTAAGGTTTTCAGTTTTTTTATCGCATTATCTAGACAACCTTATTTTGGAGACTATAAAGCAATAAAAAAGTTTTGACTTCAACTGTTATGGAAATTTTAGATTTGAATATTGATATATTTATACATATTTTAAAATAACTTAATTGAAATAATAAGTCGCCAAAGTGACTTTTGATATTGAAATTATTTTATTTTAAAATATAAAAAGGTTGTGTGCATGTAACTTAAGCTACGTTAATATTGATTGGCGCAAAGGAAGGTTAATGGTAACAAAATTACATTTGCAACTATGGTAATAAACATGTGACAATTATTCGGTTTTACATATGAGAAGTAAATCGGCCCAAAGGAAGATGTAACAGCCCAATTTCAGTGAAATCGGAACAGTGGTTTCGGGACCACAAATCCGAGCCGAAATTAAAATTTATTTTTATTTTATTATATGGAATGTATTATGTTAGAAATGTCATGTGGAAAATTCTGAAAAGAAAATTTTATCGATTATGTGCTTAATTACGGGAAGGACCAAACCGCATAAAATGAAAAAGTTGAATTCTAGTAGCTATAAGGATTAAATTGCTATGGGATTCAAAACTAGAGGTTCTTATATGGAATTAGACCATTAAATAAAAGTATGTAGATATTTTGGTGACTCATCCATGGAAATTTAGAAAAAGGGCAAGGACTAAATTGGAAAGTGAAATATTTTAATTAATTAAAAGTGATAAAAAGGAATATCATTTTATTTTATCATCTTCTTCCCCAAAAATGCATGGAAACCCTAGGAGAGAAGAAGAAACTTTCATGGCCAAATTGGGTAAGTTTTCTTGTCCCGTTTTTAGTAATTTTGATATTTTTGAAACCGAGATAGCTTAATCTATCTATTTGGGGGATTAATTTGAGAAGTTATCAAAGTATGGAAAATGGGTCATGGATGTATATGCAGAAAATTAGAAATTTATGTTAGAAAATGAAAGGTTGATGATAGATAAACAACTTTTACAAAGTGATTTTTTGATGAAAACATGATTTAGGGACTAAAATGCAAAGTTGTGAAATTTGATGAAAAATTCTGAAATTTTATGAATACATGTGCTGTAAATTTTGAGATGGAATTTTGGTTAGGCTTGGAATAGGGAGTAAATTGCACAAATTTCATTTTTCGAGCTTAGGGACGAAATAAGAATTTATGGAAAAGTTAGGGGCAAAATAGTAATTTTGCCTAGGATAAAAATTGAGTCCACTTGAATGTGAAATATGATAAATTGATGTTAAATTTACTGTATAGATCCGGATAGACCAAATTCGGAGCTAGAACGAGGAAAAGAGGAAAATGTCGGATTAGTAAATTTTACATACACGAACATTTGTCGAGGTAAGTTCGTGTAACTAAATTATGTATATTTATATGCTTGTATTGAATGTGTTTATGTGTGAATTATTTGAATGTTATAAATATGAACTTTGTTACATGATCAAGAATATTTAACAAAAGTTATGTCTTGTAAACATATTCGAGAAATACCAGATAAATGATAATGCCTGATTTAAATGATAAAAGGTTATTCTTGTACTTTGTTTGAATATTGAATGTGATTAAAAGAATTATTGTATACGATTGTGATTATTAGATGAAATAATCACATGAGTAATTATGTTCGGAAAAATGTTAAATCCCGTTTGAATAAATGAAAATCGATGGATATGTGATTTCCCGAAATGAATGAGGCCATGCATTTGTTGCTAGTGGTATTTAGCTTGGTCGAGTAATCCTATTGACCTCATTTCTAAAAGGATTTAGCCCGGACGGGTAATCCTGATATAAGTCCTCTCGAGCATATGTTATTGATTGGATTTAGCCCGGACGGGTAATCCAGATCAAGCTCTTTAGAGCATATGTCATAAAAAAGTATTTAACTTGGACTGATAATCCTGTTGTTTTTGTATATGTGGCTCGAGAGTGTACTATCTGAAATAGTACCTTATAGGTACCATTGGACATGAATTGACGAATTCTGATTTGTACACCTCGAGTGTACTACCTGTGTATCCATCGATATTTTGAATAAATTCAACGGGAAAGTTCTTGACATGCAAAGATACAAATAAGAAATGAGTTGTTACACATATCGGCCTGAAATACATGAAAATGACGATACGTGATGATTGATATATGAAAACATGAGATGAAGATATTTATACATGGAATTCATTTAATGAATATGTTCATCCTTGATTATAGACTTGTACACTTTGAGTGTGCTATTATTCGGGTGATATTGATATTTCGAGTAATATGAGTAAAGTTCTGATATGAAATAATCTGAACTCGAGATGAATTACATGAAATTATACTTGTAATATAAAGAGATGACTTATGCATGTTAAATGGATACATGTTGTGGAAAGCATATATGCCTAGAAACTTGATCGTTGTTGAGCCCATATATGTTTTGATGTTATTATGGAATATTTGACTAACAAGGGCAATGTGGATATGTGTAGGGCTTAAGGTCGAATTGATTGAATGTGCCTTACTTAGTTACCTCAAAATAGAATGAATGGTAAGTTAAGTATCATGTTATACAAACTTACTAAGCATGTTGTAACACCCCTTAACCCTAAACCGTCACCGGAACAGGGTTACGAGGTATTACCGGATTTAAACATAAATAAACGAGTAAATTGGGACATAATCCCGAGGCACAATTTAAAATTTTTCAAATTTCATCTTTGCGATCCTAATATGGCCCTACAAGACCCAAAATATGATTTGGGACTAAAATAGAAACTTTAAAAACTTTTTCTTGAAAATAGGGGCACATGGCCGTGTGGTTTGGGGCATGCCCGTGGGTAGATTCTGACTTGTTACACACGGCCGTGGGACTAGCCCGTGGGCAATCTTCTTAGCTACTGACTTTGCCACACGGCCTGGGCACACGCCCATGTGTCTAGGCCGTGTGAAAACTGCTATTTTCATTATTTTTATGCTATTAAAACACACCAAAAACACCTAATTCATACATAATCAAAATCATCCATTATTTAAACAAAACTTAACCATTTCATATGCATCAACCCATATCAAAATTTGTATCATAAAGCTCATTCATTCAAGCATTTATCAACTCAAAACTTGTCAAACACATGAATAAGTTTACTTCAAAATCATATACACATATCTAGCCTATACATGCCATAATTAGCTAAATACATTTTCAAAAAAGGTACCAAAAGAGTTTAGAAGTGTGATGATGATCCTTGACAGTCCCGAGTCTACAGTAGCTTTAACGACCTATAAAATAGAGAAAATACACACATAGAGTAAGCTTTCCAAAAGCTTAGTAAGTCATTATACAAACAAACTTAGCATAGGAGACATATATGCAAATAAATACATTAACACATATCAATCGTTTAGCAATTTATCACATATATGCTTTGATTCATATACCTTTGATCACATTTGCCATATTCACAATTTAAGAATCACATAAACGTATAACTCATTTAACCAAAACTTTACATATCATATTATCAATTCCATATTCATAGCACCATAATAAGATCATATAGATGCTTACCTTGTATACACAATTAGTGTATAATCAACATACTTGAAATGGTTTTACAACCACATATTTGTTCATAGCTCAGATTTGCAATACGTATCATAAATTTGCCCGTTGAACCTATAGGAAACTAGTAGGATACTCAGATAGCTCGGAATAGTTGTACAATGCCAACGTCCCAGACGTGGTCTTACATGTACTCAGATATTAGTGCCACTGTCCCAGACAGGGTCTTACACGTAAAAGTCATATTGATGCCAACGTCCCAGACGTGGTCTTATTCATAAAGCTTATATCGATGCCAACGTCCTAGACGTGGTCTTACTCGTAAAACTTATATTGATGCCAACGTCCCAGACGTGGTCTTACACGAGTCTCAAATCAACGCCAACGTCCCAGACGTGGTCTTACATGATAAAATAGAACAGACACCTATGTCATGACATAGCTAATCCTATCTATTCCTAGGTTCACACGGGATTTCTCGGATTTAGTCACTATATCGGATTTTTCTCGAAATTCATAAGCATAGCTTCTTTTCATGATCAGCATCAATCATAAAAACAATTATAATTGCAAACATATACATTTATTTGCATAGTGACTTACCTCGGATTCGGTTTATCGAAATAAAAACAGCTACTCGTTTACTTTCGCTTTCCCGCGATCTAATTCCGTTTTCTTCTGTTCTTGATCTAAACATATTCAGAATTAACCCTTTTTAATCACTAATTCATTCAATTCAATCCATACACACATATTTTGGGCTATTTGCAAATTAACTCTCATATTTGCACATTTTATCAATATAGTCCATTTTTCTCAAAACATCAAATTCACAAAATCATTACAAACACATACTTAACCGAATATACATATATATCATACAAGCCCATATTTTCCATCAAATCATCAATTTAGTCCTTCAATTTGCTATTTCACAATTTAGCCCTATTTAGCTAAATTCATCATAACCTCAAGAACAAAACATGTTCATAAAGCTCAAATCTTTCATTTAACACCATAAATCACCATAAAACACAACATATCATTAATGGCACATTTCATGAACAACATCAGTTCTTCAAATTGAGACATGGGCTTGATAGTATACTTAATAACAATCTCAAAAATATAAAAATTATCAAAATTCAAAACCAAAACATACCTTAATTATGCTTAATGAATGCCAAAACCTAGCTCAAAGTTTCTTCTTCTTCTTTCTTCTAATTTTCGTTCAAAGAAGAGAAAATAAAAGATGAACACTCATCTTTTGTTTCTTTTATCTAATATCATTTATTCATCTTACTAAAATGCCCCTCCATTAAACAAATAGGACAAACTCATACTATGGTTCTTATGTCATTCCATCATCCACTAACTTTCTTTTATAATAAAAATAATTATAACTTAATGAATAAGGAATAAGATATTTATAACATATAATATAAATTAATAATCATATATAAAAAAATACATGTACCACATTTATTACCATCCACTATCACGGAATTGGCTTATTAGCCACATAAGTCCTCACATTTATAAAACCACAACACATAGGTGCTTTAGCAAATAGCAAGCAACTTTCACATTTCATGCAATTTAATCCTTTTGGTCAAATTAATCACACAGACAATCAAATTAACTTACGAAAATTTAACACATGCTACACCACATATCAACAGTACAGAATATAATATTAAAATATTATACGGACTCAGATTTGTGGTCCCGAAACCATTGTTCCGACTAGGGTATAAATCGGGCTGTTACACATGTAATGCTTACTTAGTTTTATTTCCCTATTTTAGAGTAAATCGGAAGCTTGCTGGATTGGAAGCTTAGCGGGGATCACTCACACTATCCATCGGCCCATGTCGGTACAATATGGTAAATTCAATTGTGGTTATAATGGCATGTATAGGTTATATTGGCCATATTGGTATGTATATGTAAATGATTATCGTAATCTAGCCATTGGAATGGCTAGTGATGATTATGTTTTGGGACATGTATATATATGTTTAAGTTTATCTTATGGAGATAATATAAGTGTTTATTATTGATTGATTGAGAAAGGTTAACTGAGTATATTTATAAAAGGAAGATTAAAAGCATGAATGCATGTAACAATATATTATGTTAGATGTTACAAATTTCTTGAATTCAATGCTTGGAATGGTTGGTATTTGGATGTAAGTTTGTTGCAGGATTTTGGTATGATTTTGGGTGAGAAATGAAGCTAGAAATGACTTTGTTTTGTCCACACGGGCAGACACATGGGCGTGTGTCTAGACCGTGTGTGACACACGGCCGGGTACATGGGCGTGTAGTTAGGCCGTATGTCCCCTGCACCTTTATTTTGAGAAACAGAATGCTCAGAATTGAGCACACGGGCAGCGACACGGCTGTGTGTCTCAGCCGTGTGTGCTACACGGCCTAGAACATGGGTGTGTGTCTTGGCCGTGCGAAACCTGCACTTAATTTTATGAAAATTGAATTAACTACACGGCCTAGCACAGGGGCATATGGCATGGCCGTGTGCACAAGTCAGAGAGTTACACGGGGTCGAACATGACCTACAACACGGACGTGTCCTAGGGTCACATGGGTGTGTCCCTTAAACCACACGGGCGTGTGAGCCCTCCACCTTCGTCCCAACTCGATTCTAATGCTTATACTGGGCCTCGAGGGTCCATTTAAGGGACGTGATGAATAATCTCAGAAAATGAACAATAAGTGACATGATTTATCTAAAAATGTTCTGAAAGTTTCGGTAATACTCTGTAACTCTGTTCCGGCGACGGATACGGGTTTGGGTTGTTACAGAAGATTTATTGTTCGACATGTTCTTATTGTCAGTGTTTGATTACTACACCAAGATATCACTTACAAGTTAATATTTTTGTTTAAATTTGGAGTCTTATTTGAGATGGGGTTTACCTTTAGTCAAAAATTATTTTAGTTTAAATTTGAAGTCTTGTTTGAGGTTGTTTTTGATTTATTCAACTATTATTATATTTGCCAACATCATTGTATGTTGTTTTGGGAAATATATATACATATATATACTATTATCTTTAAATATGATTGAAAGATAGAATTAAGAGAAATGTTTTGAAACAAATAAATTCAAATTTTGGCTTTGGGATTTAATTAAGAATGTCTAATATTTTAAATAGATTAGTCGAAACAAAATGCCGTCAAAGTGACCTCTTTTGCATATATTAGTTTATTTAAAATATCAAGATGATTATATATTTTTGTGATTCTGTATTTATTAATTGACCCAAAGGTAAGTTAATATTGATAGAATTTCAACGACATTTGTGGTGATAAATGTATGACAATTATAAGGTACTTTATGTGAGTAATATGTTAGTCCAAAGATTAATTCATTGTTTGACTTAATTTATTATCAATGTTTGATTGCTACAATAAGAGTACCGCTTACTGTTAATATTACTGTCCAAAGACTTGATATTAATGTTGTGCTTGGTATCTTGAGATGAGATTACCCATTATCTTGAATTTATTATTTACTTATGAATATTTATGTGAGCTTTTTTTTTGTTCTATATTCATCCAGTTCATCTTCTGCTGCCATAATATCTGCTATTATAAATTCTATACCCATGCTTAATGGGACTACTTTATGAATGAAAAAGACACTTACTTATAGTGCTTGGCTGTATGAATATAAACCTTACACTAAGGGAAGAACAATCTACACATCTTATTGCGGAAAACACCCCTTATGTTAAAAAGGGATTTTGAGAGGTGATAAATCGTAATATGAACATATTTTAATCCCACATTTAACATACTTTTGGATGATTTATTCCTTGAATTGTGTAATTTGGTGCTCTTAATCCTTTGTTTTCATGTTTTATACTCAGAAGAGCACCGGAGGATGAAAAGAACGAGAAACGGGCCCAAAACGGAGGAAATGGGCCATATCACGAAATCAACACGGCCTGGGCCCAAGACCACACGGCCGTGCCTCCTTAATAGTCTTGAACACGGCCTGGCCACGATTCACACGGGCGTGTGCCATGGGCGTGTCCCTGACGTGAGAAAGAAGAGTTTCAGTCAGATTAGGGCACTTAGAGGCAAAGAAAGCCATTCCAAAAGCCTATATAAACACCCTAGAGGCCAACCTTCAGGGGGAGTCCAGCTAGGCGTCCAGCTAGGCCAAGGAGCCGAGCCAGAGTGGCTAGAATTGTGGGATTCACTCGAAGAATAGCCAGTTGATTCATCTCAAGAAGCCGGAGTTATACTCAAGACGAATGATCTCTCCTTCAATTCCTTCAGGGGGTTTTAGGGTTTTCTTATGTTTTGTTTTATTTTTTCTTTTGAGATGTATTCTTTTATCATTATACACTAAACCCTCAGATACTTGAGGATGGTGAAACCTAAGATGAATCTTGTTATCGTTTGCTGAACTATATGATAAATACTTGATTTGTTCTTAACTATGTGTTCTTAATTCTTGTTTTGGTATTTTCGGGATATTGATTCAAGTATTGATGTGCTTAGGTGGTGGAGCAAAAGTCCCTGCCTAAGAGTAGATCTAGCATAGTTAAGCGGAGTTGCTCGCGCGCCTAGAAATAGGGTGACAAAAATCTGCCGGATTAGGGTCAAACCTAATATGGGAATCCATAGATCGAGTTAATGCAATTCTAGGGGTTTTAATTAGAAAGAAATTTCAATTAATCAACCTAGGGTTAGACGTTAGTAGCCTCGAAAGAGGTATTAATATAAATTAGGGAATCCTACGGATCAAGTCAAGTGAATAAATCGTCTGGTTCTGAGTTAGATAACAAGTGAAGTCTAGGTGGATTCTTCCTCGGGTATTGTCTTAATCAATTGGTTTTTCTCACAAGTTATTTTCCCAAATTCATTCTCTTTGTCTTTGCATCTTTAGCTTAGTTGTTAGTTAATTTTAGATTAGATAACAAATTCCTTTAATTCTTAGGCTAAATAATAAAAAGAAAGTTAGTATTAGTACTTTTGGGTTCGACAATCCGGTCTTGCCACAGCTATACTACTGTTCGATAGGTGCACTTGCCTCAATCTTTGTCGCAGTTAGTTCTAGGCTTGATTATTCTTTATATAAATTTTTAAGACTCTGATAGACACGATCAAGAGGTGAGATCATTCAAACCGCATGAGTCTAATGATTATAAAGCACATCATTCTAGAAACCTTTAGGGGCATAGAATCTGAAAAGATTACTCAGACTAAGTGTTTCCTTGATGAAATTGAAAGATGTTTTTCTAAAAACGATAAGGTTGAGATGACATCACTTCTGACTTCTTTGATGTCTATGAAGTATAAGGGTCAAGGAAACATGAGGGAGTACATTATAGAGATGTTTCATGTTGCCTTAAGACTTAAGACACTTAAGATCGAGCTTTCTAAGGAATTGCTTGTTCTTATGGTTTTGGTATCGCATCCTGCACAGTTTAACCAATTTAAAATTAGTTAAATCTGTCATTAGGAGAAATGGACTCTAAATGAGCTCATTTCTTATTGTGCGTAAAATGAAGAAAGGTTGAAACATGATAAGTATGAAAGTGCTCATTTGGCCAGTGCTTCTAAAGACAGTAGCTTACATTCTGGATAGAATACCCACTAAAGCAGTTGCAAAAACAACTTATGAGCTTTGGGTAGGTCGAAAGCCTAATCTAAAACACTTTCACATTTGGGGATGTCTAGTTGAAGCAAGACCCTCTAGGCCACATAAAAAGATATTGGACTCCAAAATAGTAAGCAACTACTTTATTGGTTATTTTGAGTGATCTAGGGGCTATAAGTTTTATGATCCCACAATTAGAAATTTTGAGACAGGAACTGTAATATTTTTTAAGGATGTTGAGTTTGGAGGGATAAATAAGGTTAGAGACATTGCTTTTGAGGAGGAATTGGATTCTAACTTAATTCCTGCTATCACTTTTGACGATGTTTAGGTTCCCATACCTATCATTGATCAAGAAGTGAATTAGAACCTTAATAAGACAATGTTGAACAACTCTCTATTCAAGATGAGGTAATTGTTTCAGAAGAACAAACTCAACAATCTCAAGAACGAATGTCATTAAAAAGGTCCACTAAAGAAAGGGTTATAATGGCTTTAGTGGAATATTTTGACCTTAAACTGCATTAGATGAATGTTAAGTTAATGGTTTCTTAATGGTAGCATTGATCATACATTTATATGGTGCAACTAGAAAACTTTGTGTCTGATGATGCAAAGTTAATGATTTGCAAATTAAAGAACTTCATCTATGGGTTTAAGCAGACTTCTCATCAATAGTATAACAAATTTTACCAAATGATTATCTCATTCGGTTTAGAGATGAATTTTGTTGATAATTGTATATACCACAAGTTCAGTGGGAGTAAAGTTCTGTATTTGGTTTTATATGTTAATGACATACTGCTTGTCAATAAAAAGGTAAGTCCCCAAGAATGATTTTGAGATTAAGAAAATGCATAAGATTCTCTATGTCTCAAGAGTGGGGAGTCTATGTATGTTTAGGTTTGTACACATTCGAATATGGTGTACATTGTTGGGATGTTAGGCAGATATTTAAGCAAACTTGGTTTGGACCCTTAGATAGCATCTAATAGGGTTATGAGGTATCTTCAGAGAACAAAAGATTACATGTTCACATATCAGACGTCTGATAAGTTGGAGATCATCAAGTATACATAATTCGATTTTGATGGAATATTGATGCAAAATTTTGTCACTAAGGTGCAAATTGTGATAGAATTTAAGTTCCTAGTTTTGATGGAATATTGATCCAATAACAACAGGAGCACATCAAATTCAAAAAACATAGAATTTAAGTTCTTAGTTGTTAAAGTAAAAGATCAGAGTGGTTAGGTGCCTATAAAGCATATTGGGACAAACTCCATGATTGCGAATTTGCTTACTAAGGGACTACCACTCAAGGTTTTTCATGAGCACACTACTCATATAAGTGTAATTGCATTTGAGAATATTTGGTTTTAGTGGAAGTTTGTACTTTTTAATGCTTTTATGTTATAGACACATTTTGAGTTATTTCAGTTTACGAATATTAAGTTTATTTTCTGTAGAAATAAAGTTTATTTAGTTTATTCACACTCTAATTTTGGTAATGTTTGATCTCACTAAGGTTTAAGGAGGACCAGTTGGAAATAAACATGTTTAGATCATATTGCATGTAATTTCCATGCTACACATCCATACTTGATCTATGTTATTTGGTTGTGTTAATATACATGATCAGGGATGGATTTAGTTACGATATATGCAATGAAAGTCTCCTTGGTTCTATGTTAGCATAATTAATGTACGAGATTGTTTGAAATACCTTTTTGGATATGATTGTGAAGTTTTAAGCTCATAAGGTTATCTAATGACATGTAATTATAGAGTAATTAATATATGTGGTCCAAGTGGGAGATTGTTGGAAAATATGGACATCACATATATAATAAGGGTAATTACATGTTATTATTTACTATCATAATAGGTTAGCCCAAATTAAAAGTGATCTAATATGGTTAAGGTTTATTGGACTTTAATTATTAAATAAAGTATGTGTCAAATATGTATAGATACTCTAGAAACTAATTTCTAATTAATGATGGGCTGATTAGAAATTAGGGTTAATTTGAAAAAGTTATATATTAGGGTTATGGTCCCCAAATTACATATAAGATAACTTTTCTAACATCCCATCTTTAGAAAAGAGACAACCACCTTCTCTTGATTACTTATGTGCCAATTCGGAAGATCAAAACTGCAAGATCCATAGATTTCAAGAAATCAATGAATTCAAGTACTTTTCCTCATCTAGTTTTGTTCTTGATTTATTCTAGATGATTTGATATGATAGATCCTAGTTTATGCTTTGTAAAATATAAGATATTATTTTACGGTTTTAACATCATTCATAACATTAGAAAACAAAGATAAGGCCACCCTATAGTCGAACTTAACTGTGTATTGACCACTTGTGTCATAGTGCCAAACCAACTGATCGACTGAAGAATGATAGCTGATTAGGTTTTGTAGGACCCACTCTGTATCAGTAGGCAGAAAAAGCTCGTAAATATACTCCCTATTCCAAGAGCGCACATTGTCTTTGAACAAATCAGCTACCCGCACAACCTCCATCCCCATTAATGGAATTGAGTCAACATAGAAGTTATTGTCATCGTTAAGCTACAAATCATGAAACACAGTGAATGTCCTGCCCATTGCCCACACGCCACCTGGTCCCCCTAGTAATCAACTGCTTCACTAAAAATATGCTACGCCACAAGAAGGATGGGTTACTACACTCACTAGCTTTAAGAAAGTTACCATCGGGGAAATATTACGCTTGGATAAAAATGAGTAACTAAAGCATCAAGATGATATAACTCGGGGAGCTTAATTACCCAACAAAGCCAAATTGAAGCAGTGCAAAGCACATAACCCCATCCCTTCAAATTTCTTCAATACACATAATCGATGCCAAGAAGCCCATCGAATTCCTTTTGACCCATCACTCGCCACCCCTACCAGAATCGGTTCATCAGCTTTTGCAGCTCATCACATATACTACAGGGAAACAAAAATACCTTTATACAGTTGTTGAGTAATATTTTCTTGTATCGTATTAAGGTATGTAACACCCCTATACCTGGTCTTGTATCGTATTAAGGTATGTAACACCCCTATACCTGGTTCGACCCAAGGAACCTGATATAGGAATATTACATTTGGTGCCAAAGTGATTTCAGCTAATCACTAATATATTTGAACATTAAAAAAATAATTTTTTTATAATTTATATTTTAGTCCCTACTACTTGAAACACACTTGATCTTCCTAAGTACATTCCTTTCTATTCAAAATTTTGAAACATACCCTCTTGGCACTTGAAGATGTGATGAGATGGATGCTCACAACCTCAATTACAACTCTTCAAAATTACTGTACCTAATCTGCGCACAGGAAAAAAAACCGTGCGCTAAGTAAAAACTCAGTGGTATTTCTATAATCCGAATATTTAAAAACAATATAATATAATATAATAGGCACAATTAACTTATAAGGACATATTAGTGTCTAGTATCATAACTATCAATTTTCATTTATTAAACAATATCCTAATTCACATAATTGCTATATAAATGATTATTCACATATCAACCATATTTATTTGTAGAATGGCATCAGTCATGCAATACTCAATTCATGAATACATCATTTCATACCATACTCAATTCAGGAGTATATAACCCATATATTCCATGTATTGCCAACATTTTTCACATTCTATTTTCAATTCACTATATCACTTCCATTTCTCATACGATGCCATTTCAATATCAATTATAGAACATTATTATTTATTTACCCCTATTAACATGACTCAGACTTGGACGGATACGCGAAATCCAACCAACCACACCAGTTTGGCACCTAGTACCTCATCGGATAATTCGAAGTAATAAATTGACACCCAGTGTCTCATCGGCTAAACTGAAATAAATTGGCAGCCAGTGCCTCATCGAATTAATCCGAAGTAGTAAATTGACACCCAGTGTCTCATCGACTCGAAGTCGAAGAAATCCCTGAACTCTTCCAATCCTATGGCATGCCATCTATATTCGACTCAGCCCGATGCAGTTAATAGGGTTTAATTTCACATTTAAGATATAATCAATATCCAATACTGATTTTTCATATAATTACATAATTACACATATAATCATTTCAATTTAAAAATCAATCCATTCAATATATATATATATCTACCAATTCAATTCATTCAATCAATTATCAAAATATCAATTACTTACCTCAACACTTACCATATACACTAAATAAAAATTACAACAATTAATAACTAGTTTCGGATTATAGAAATATAAACCGGAAATTCCGAGCTATTCATTGTTGACTTTATCTTTTCCTTTTTTAGTCGAGGACTCTGGTACGACGTTAGCTACGGAATTGAAACAATTAAAATTCATGAATACAACACAATTCAATCTCATATTTAATATTTTAAATTTTTACTCAATATTTACCTCAATTTCAATTTAGTCCCTAAACCGAGTCTAACTTTATTTCTTCACAATTAATCTTATATTTTCATACAAATTCTACTTTAAACTAAATTTAACTCCCTATTTTCACTTAAATCCCAAAATTTTAATTTTTCACAATTTAGTCCCTAATACTCAAAATTTACAATTTATTTTACAATTCAATCCTTTTTCATTTCTAACTTAAAAATCTATCAATTTAGTCCCTAATACTAAAATTATTCAACATAGACAACACTTAAAAACTCAATAATTTCTAAAATTTTGGCATAGGTCGGGTAGTATTTAACACTGTGATTCCAAAAATATAAAAATTACAAGAAAATGGAGTAAATTGACTAACCAATTAAGCTTGAAACTTTGAAACCCTAATTTTTTCTTCTTTTTTTGTTTTCTTTCTTTTTCTCCCTGTTTTGTTTGGCTTTCTCTTTTTCTATTCCTTTTCTTTCTTTCTTTATTTCATTTACTTAATTATTTTATTATATTTACTTAATTATTGTTATATTATATATATTACTTAATTATTAAATAATATATATTTTATTAATATATATACATATGTATATTATTTTTACAAATGTAATCACTATTACCATCCACTTGTTGGAATAAGGCTTAATTGCTTCTTTAGTCCTTTTAATTTTTCTTTAATCTATAATTCAACTTTCACCCTTTATGCAATTTAGTCCTTTTACCTAATTACTCCTAATTTAAGCAAATTCACTTAACCAAAACCTAATTAACTGCACAAAATATTTACGAATCCAATTTACGGTAACGGACTCTCCAAAATGCACTTTCTGACACCTGTTACTATCGGGTCGTTACAATATACATGTTTCTACTGCTACTAGTATAGCTCACAATATGGCCCACTTTTTTGTCTCAACCTTTGGGCTGGTGGTACTAACATTCCCTATCCCTAGTGTTGACATTCTCTGGGTCTCCTTTGGCTTATTGGACGCTTGCCTGCGGAGCACGCAGTCCTTTCTGATCCTGGGACTGATTCTCCCAACAAACCTCGGACCTGGCAGTCACGAGCAGGGATCCCTTGCAGGGCTCGCAATCCCTTTCACGGTCATAGCTCGCTACCTCGTCCTTGCGAGGCTTACGCAAGCTACCATTGCAGGCTTCTCGCGCGAGCTATGTAACAGTCCGGTTTAGACCCTAATCGGAACAGTGGTTTTGGGACCACAAATTCGAGTTAGTAAAATATTTTAATATTATTTTCTGTGCCTTTAGTATGTGTTTAATCATGTGTTAAAGTTCCGTAAGTTAATTTGATCATTAGTGTGTTTAAATTGAGAAAAAGATTAAATTACATTAAATGCAAAATGTGCAAGCTATTTGTTAAAGCACCTATGTGTAGTGGCTTTTAAGGATGGGGGCCTTATGAGGCAATTAGACCACTATTTAGTTAGTGGGTGGTTAAAAGACATTGATGGCCTTATATACATATGTCATATATGTTTTATTATAAGGATAATTTTGTAATTAGGTAAATAATATGATAATAAATAAAAGAAACAATTGAAAGATGATAGTCATCATCTTATTTTAGCCGAAATTAGCAACGAAAAGAAAGAAATAAGTCAAGCTAGGTTTCGGCCATACACAAGCAAAATTAAGGTATGTTTTGACTTTGGATTTTGATGATTTTTATGTTTTTGAGATTGTTGCTTAGTCTACTATCAAGCCCATGTTGTAATTTGAAGAATTGATAATATTTATGAGATGTGCCATTGTTGAAATGGTGAGCTTTGTGATGAGTTTAGGTGTTAAATGAAAGATAGGTGTTTAATGAACATGTTTTATTCTTGAATTTTTGATGAATTTAGCTAATTAGGGCTAAATTGTGAAAATAAATTTTGAAGGGCTAATTTGTGAAATAAATGAAATGTTTGGACTTGTATAAGATACATGTGCATTCGGCTAAGCATGTGTTTATGGTGATTTTGTATATTTGATGTTTTGTGAAAAATGGACTAAATTGATAAAATGTGCAAATGTGAGGGCTAAGTTGCAAATAGCCCTAAATGTATGTTTTTGGATCGAATTGAATAAGTTGATGAATGAAAGGGTTAAATTTGAATATGTATAGACCAAGAACCGAAGAAAACGGACTTAGATTGCGGGAAAGCGAAGGTAGTCGAATAACTGAGTCCGAACGAATATCCAAATCTGAGGTAAGTCAATATACAAATAACTGTATTTGCATTGAACTATTTATGTATATATGGAATGTGAAATGATATGAATATCTATTTTGATGGAATGCATATGAAATAAGAGTTACGAATAAGTCGACAAGTTGATAATGCCCGAGAAGTCCCGTTTGAACCTAGGAATAGATAGGAAGTACGTATGTCATGACATAGGTGTCCGTTAAGTGATATCATGTAAGACCACGTCAGGGACGTTGGCATTGATTTGAGATTTCGTGTAAGACCACGTCTGGGACGTTGGCATCGATATGAGATTTACGTGTAAGACCATGTCTAGGACATCGGCATCATATTGATTCGTGCAAGACCCTGTCTGGGACAGTGGCAACGACATCTGATTACATGTAAGGCGACATCTGGGACGCTGGCATTGTATGACTATTCCGAGCACTCTGCATAGCCTATTAGATTCCGAACGGTTCAACGGGCAAATCTGAGATATGAACGACTATATGATTTATATATCTTTATCAGGTGCGTTTGATATGTACACTAAGGGTGTATCAAAGGTAAGTACCTGTATGAACTTACTAATATGAATATGTGAAATGGAGTGATGTGCTTGAATGAGCTATGTGTATATATGATATTTGAGTTGAAGAATTTGGTAAGAAATGGTTAAGCATATGAGCCAATGAATATGAAACGAAATTGCTATGAGAACTATAAATGACATCTTATCAAACTGAATATGTGTATTATATGCTAAGTTTATTTGTATATGGCTTACCAAGCTTTTGAAAGCTTACTCTGTAACACCCCAAACCCGGTCAACACGCCACGACCGAATTTGGCATGTCACAGAGGAAAACATTTTGAAGAAAAACGAGTTAACGATTAAATTTTAGAAAACAGGTGCATAATTTAAAAATCGATGGTTTACTTTTAAAATCCCGTAAGTAAATCTTTAAAGCTTAGTTGCATTTTAAAAGAACCCGAATGATTAATTTGAAAACCGTTTCTATTTGAACTTGGAAACCTAAGTTTGGAAACCGTTTGAGTTGTCGAAAACAATTAAGTTGTTATATACTTATCAAGTGATTTAAAATACCCGATGGTAAAGTTTTGAAAATCCTTTGCGTTTTGTAGTTTAGAAAACCTTTGCGCTTATATCATTAAATTAATCATGTGATGTACTTAACCATGTTTAGAATAAATCCAAAACATATAAATAATCCAAAAACGTAATTTAAATGGCCTTATTACAAACCCAAAATAAACATGAAACTAAATTTAAATAAAGTAAAGTACCCAAACCAAAGTTCATGTAGAACCAAATTTATTTAATGCATGGCCACCTCGAGTTCATCCGGCTCCTCATCCGCGATCTACGAATCACCTGAAAAGATAAGGGAGAAGGTGAGTCACCAAGACTCAGTGCATAAATCCTTCCCCCGTTTGATGCAACATTCTTACACAAACTATAACCAAGCAATGAATATATATACACATAATGCACCCAACCTAGCCATCCATAACTCCTTTTCTACCCCGTGTGGTACCAAACCACTGGTGGTGCCAAACCACTGGTGACCCAAAGTCACGATATCCAATATCGTGATACCGAATCACTGGTGACCCAAAGTCACGAATCATCAAGTTGTGGGGCCAACCCACGTGTGATACCAAATCACTGGCGACGATCCCATATCTCAAAAGTAGGGCCAACCCACGGTGGTGCTAGACCACAGGGACAAGTCGCTATGAGGTGCCAAACCTCTGGTGTCCCAAAGACACAAAATATCAACGATCCAAGTGTGGGGCCAACCCACGTGTGATACCAAATCACTGGCGATGATCCCATATCTCAAAAGTGGGGCCAACCCACGGTGGTGCTAGACCACAGGGACAAGTCGCTATGAGGTGCCAAACCTCTGGTGTCCCAAAGACACGAAATAAATGTGGTACCAAACCACTGGAGGTGCCAAACCTCTGGTGTCCCAAAGACACGGATATCAAGTCCTTCCCCCTCCTCTCATATCACCCATCACAATGCAATATCATGCAAATCATGCCATCATTCTATATTATGAATCACATAGCAAATATATCACATATCATGGTATTAAACAACATATAGTAACACATATCGAAACGGACTTACCCGAATCCTTCCTCATACCCATACGGTATCATGTCATGATCTTTATAGTTTTCAGCTTTTCACATATTTATGTTATTAATATATATATATCTACTAAGTTATAAAGTGTGTAAGTTACACACCTGATAATAGTGATAACTAAACTTTCCCACTCGTCGATACCCTCGGAATCTCGAACAACAACTATATGCGATTTCTCTCCGGTTGGTGGTTCATAACCCGATGAAGAACCACGAACAAACAATGGCTCGGGGGTACGTACGACTTCAAATAATCGATTTTCGCTGGCAGAAGGTCACATCCCGGTGGAAAGTCTCGGACTCCCGACACAGCCCTTCGTTTGAAATTTGAGGGTATAGCAGAACCACCCCTCTTCCAAACACTATTAACTGCTCTTTTCCAACCCATTCTTGATTGCCCCAAAATCTAACGTTCACAGAAAAAATAATAATAATAGTCGAGCGATAGAGTCCCCTAAAACGTAATCAATTAGTAGTCCATCTAAAACGATATAACACGTAATATAGAAACCTTACCACTTGACTTACCAACTTCGATTGCTAGAGAAATAGGATTAAATCGATTGCTTCCAAAATCCCGAAGAGCCCCCCTTCCAAAACAATTTGAAGAAAACCAAATGAAGGCCTACCCTTTGATGATATTCGGCCAAAACAATTCAAGAAAAAAAAGAAAGTTTTGGCTATGGTTTTGAATGAAGATAGCAAATGATATGTGGATAAAAAGAAATATAGCACGTGAGTGGCAAAGAAAATCAAAATGAGAGAGAGAGGATTCGGCTAGAGTGGAAAAGAGGAATGAAAAGAAAAGTAAAATGGAAGAGAAAAATTCGGCAAAGGAAAGTGAAGAGGATCTCGACTCAAGAGTTTGAAAGAAGAAAAGAAAGAGATGAAAGGAAAAAGATAGATACTTTCGGTTTTGAGCAAAGAAATGGGAAAGTAAAAGAAAGATATGGGAGAGTATGGTTTCGGTTTCCAAGAAGAAAAAGAGAAGAAACAAATGTAATTTGGCTTAAAGACTAAGTGAGTAAATTGTCAATTCTACTTGGGTTATCGGGTTTGTTTCAACCGAAAACACTAGAAAGAAATTGGCAAAGCAAAGAGAGATTTCGGCTTGACACAAAAACAAAGACTAACACCTACAAAACTAGCCGTAAATGCCACCTAACTACAAAGAAGTTTCGGCACCTTTTTCCCCCTACACAAATTAAAAATTCGGCAACCATACTCAAAATACTATTTGCCATCAATTCAAAGAAATTTTGAATTTAACACACTCCTAAATTTCTCCCTATTTCCTCCTATTCACTCTTAAAATTAAGCCAACCCCCCTAGCCCTCTAAACCATCCACATTCATGGACTAATAGCCATTAAAAAGCTTCCAAAAACCTCACCTTAAACCAAGCCTTATGTCCCCTATCCTTCCTTAATCCATAGGATTCCTTTCCCAAAGTTTAAGCTTTCCTAATTTTCTATTCAACTTGCCATAAATATTGAAAGTCCAACCTACCATAATTAGAGCTTGGCCGACACTTAATGCTAAAATGCATAAAATAAAGTCTTCCCAATGTAATCCATGCAACTCGAACCACTTCTCTCAAACAACCTTCCATGCGTCTTAACCACCTTGCCACTAACTCCTCATGTGCTAGAATTTAACACTTAAATTAACTTAAGTGTCAGGTTCACCTAATCCACTTCAATAAATTTTAAATACTAAAAATTATTCTAGCTTAACTAATAATTCCAAGCCTTCACAAAACTATACTAAGCACCCAAATAAACTTGAGAATTCATAGAAACTTCATAACCTTCCAAATCCATTTAACTAATAAATCCAATTTGCAAAAACACCATTCTCATATTCTTAAAGGTTTTAAACTCTCCTAAACCCAAGGCCCAATCCTACTAGGCCCAATTTCGGGATGTTACAATTCTACCCTCCTTAAAGAAATTTCGTCCTCGAAATTTTCCAATCCAACTACTAACACACTACTCAAATCACACCACTATGCTTTCGCTGCGCACTCTGCCCTTAAAAACCACAATGTACTTTTTAACATAAACTTGAATCCTTTTTCACACAACCAAACATCTAACCACAATAGCAAACAGTTATCTACCACTTATACCAAAAATTTTCCTACATTCAATCATCACTTCCAACCAAAACATACATCACTTGAGAGTGAGGAAACAATCCCGAGCCTTATGCTCCTTAGACCGCATCTCAAGCATACTCCTAACCTCCTCCAGCATTCTCCCGGATGACACCTTCCACAGTAATCGCAAGCCGAAAAGTTCGGTCGTGCCTTGACATGCTTTACAGAACGAGATTGTGACCTTAGAGAACCGTGATCTCTATTCTTCTTACAGTCCACAGACCCAACTCAAAGTGCTTCACCGATTCCTTTAACCTCCTCCAAAACTTTCTTAACTATCTGAGTCAGCTCATCAATCCGTCTCAACCACTAGCGATGCTAACGCCTCCTTTTCAAAAATATGCCTTGGTGTCGAAGATCTAGCCCTAGCACATCGGCCTTCACCACGTCCATGATGACCACGATCTCGAGTGCTCATGTCTAACGTCTCGACTTATCTAATTTAAAAGTTTTATGCTTAGTCATCATTCCACTATCTTTAAAACACAGTTTTATGAATAATTCTTATTAAAGAGTTTTGTTTTCGCGAGGACATCCAACCTAGAGTTTTGGGTCTCTAGAGTAGTTCCTACTACTATGCAGTCATACCATCATCATCATATCATCAAAATCAATAGTTTGAAGTACTTACCCGGGCGGATCGGTGCCGGAGACTCGGTGCCATGCTTTTCAAATCAATAATTTCAAACAAAATATTTAAAAATCAAACTTTAAAACATTTTGGGCCTCGGGCCCACAGCTGAACTTTTGAACTTGGCTCTGATACCAATTTGGAACACCCCAAACCCGGTCAACACGCCACGACCGAATTTGGCATGTCACAGAAGAAAACATTTTGAAGAAAAATGAGTTAGCGATTAAATTTTAGAAAACAGGTGCATAATTTAAAAATCGATGGTTTACTTTTAAGATCCCGTAAGTAAATCTTTAAAGCTTAGTTGCATTTTAAAAGAACCTGAATGATTAATTTGAAAACCGTTTCTATTTGAACTTGGAAACCTAAGTTTGGAAACCGTTTGAGTTGTCGAAAACAATTAAGTTGTTATATACTTATCAAGTGATTTAAAATACCCGATGGTAAAGTTTTGAAAATCCTTTGCGTTTTTTAGTTTAGAAAACCTTTGCGCTTATATCATTAAATTAATCATGTGATGTATTTAACCATGTTTAGAATAAATCCAAAACATATAAATAATCCAAAAACGTAATTTAAATGGCCTTATTACAAACCCAAAATAAACATGAAACCAAATTTAAATAAAGTAAATTACCCAAACCAAAGTTCATGTAGAACCGAATTTATTTAATGCATGGCCACCTCGAGTTCATCCGGCTCCTCATCCGCGATCTACGAATCACCTGAAAAGATAAGGGAGAAGGTGAGTCACCAAGACTCAGTGCATAAATCCTTCCCCCGTTTGATGCAACATTCTTACACAATTTATAACCAAGCAATGAATATATATATACATAATGCACCCAACCTAGCCATCCATAACTCCTTTTCTACCCCGTGTGGTACCAAACCACTGGTGGTGCCAAACCACTGGTGACCCAAAGTCACGATATCCAATATTGTGATACCAAATCACTGGTGACCCAAAGTCACGAATCATCAAGTTGTGGGGCCAACCCACGTGTGATACCAAATCACTGGCGACGATCCCATATCTCAAAAGCGGGGCCAACCCACGGTGGTGCTAGACCACAGGGACAAGTCGCTATGAGGTGCCAAACCTCTGGTGTCCCAAAGACACAAAATATCAACGATCCAAGTGTGGGGCCAACCAACGTGTGATACCAAATCACTGGCGACGATCCCATATCTCAAAAGTGGGGCCAACCGACGGTGGTGCTAGACCACAGGGACAAGTCGCTATGAGGTGCCAAACCTCTGGTGTCCCAAAGACACGAAATAAATGTGGTACCAAACCACTGGAGGTGCCAAACCTCTAGTGTCCCAAAGACACGGATATCAAGTCCTTCCCCCTCCTCTCATATCACCCATCACAATGCAATATCATGCAAATCATGCCATCATGCTATATTATGAATCACATAGCAAATATATCACATATCATGGTATTAAACAACATATAGTAACACATATCGAAACAGACTTACCCGAATCCTTGCTCATACCCATACGGTATCATGTCATGACCTTTATAGTTTTCAGCTTTTCACATATTTATGTTATTAATATATATATATATATATATCTACTAAGTTATAAAGTGTGTAAGTTACACACCTGATAATAGTGATAACTAAACTTTCCCGCTCGTCGATACCCTCGGAATCTCGAACAACAACTATATGCGATTTCTCTCCGGTTGGTGGTTCATAACCCGATGAAGAACCACGAACAAACAATGGCTCGGGGGTATGTACGACTTCAAATAATCGATTTTCGCCGGCAGAAGGTCCACATCCTGGTGGAAAGTCTCGGACTCCCGACACAGCCCTTCGTTTGAAATTTGAGGGTATAGCAGAACCACCCCTCTTCCAAACACTATTAACTGCTCTTTTCGTACCCATTCTTGATTGCCCCAAAATCTAACGTTCACAGAAAAAATAATAATAATAGTCGAGCGATAGAGTCCCCTAAAACGTAATCAATTAGTAGTCCATCTAAAATGATATAACACGTAATATAAAAACCTTACCACTTGACTTATCAACTTCGATTGCTAGAGAAATAGGATTAAATCGATTGCTTCCAAAATCCCGAAGAGCCCCCCTTCCAAAACCGATTGAAGAAAACCAAATGAAGGCCTACCCTTTGATGATATTCGGCCAAAACAATTCAAGAAAAAAAAAGGAAGTTTCGGCTATGGTTTTGAATGAAGATAGCAAATGATATGTGGATAAAAAGAAATATAGCACGTGAGTCGCAAAGAAAATCAAAATGAAAGAGAGATGATTCGGCTAGAGTGGAAAAGAGGAATGAAAAGAAAAGTAAAATGGAAGAGAAAAATTCGGCAAAGGAAAGTGAAGAGGATTTCGGCTCAAGAGTTTGAAAGAAGAAAAGAAAGAGATGAAAGGAAGAAGATAGATACTTTCGGTTTTGAGCAAAGAAATGGGAAAGTAAAAGAAAGATATGGGAGAGTATGGTTTCGGTTTCCAAGAAGAAAAAGAGAAGAAACAAATGTAATTTGGCTTAAAGACTAAGTGAGTAAATTGTCAATTCTACTTGGGTTATCGGGTTTGCTTCAACCGAAAACACTAGAAAGAAATTGGCAAAGCAAAATGAGATTTCGGCTTGACACAAAAACAAAGACTAACACCTACAAAACTAGCCGAAAATGCCACCTAACTACAAAGAAGTTTCGGTACCTTTTTCCCCCTACACAAATTAAAAATTCGGCAACCATACTCAAAATACTATTTGCCATCAATTCAAAGAAATTTTGAATTTAACACACTCCTAAATTTCTCCCTATTTCCTCCTATTCACTCTTAAAATTAAGCCAACCCCCTTAGCCTTCTAAACCATCCACATTCATGGACTAATAGCCATTAAAAAGCTTCCAAAAACCTCACCTTAAACCAGGCCTTATGTCCCCTATCCTTCCTTAATCCATAGGATTCCTTTCCCAAAGTTTTTCTATTCAACTTGCCATAAATATTGAAAGTCCAACCTACCATAATTAGAGCTTGACCGACACTTAATGCTAAAATGCATAAAATAAAGTCTTCCCAATGTAATCCATGCAACTCGAACCACTTCTCTCAAACAACCTTCCATGCGTCTTAACCACCTTGCCACTAACTCCTCATGTGCTAGAATTTAACACTTAAATTAACTTAAGTGTCAGGTTCACCTAATCCACTTCAATAAATTTTAAATACTAAAAATTATTCTAGCTTAACTAATAATTCCAAGCCTTCACAAAACTATACTAAGCACCCAAATAAACCCGAGAATTCATAGAAACCTCATAACCTTCCAAATCCATTTAACTAATAAATCCAATTTGTAAAAACACCATTCTCATATTCTTAAAGGTTTTAAACTCTCCTAAACCCAAGGCCCAATCGGCCCAATCCTACTAGGCCCAATTTCAGGATGTTACATACTCTGTGTGTTTTCTCTGTTTTATAGATCGTCAAAGCTACTGAAGGCTCGGGGACCTTGAGGATCGTCATCACACTACACAAACTCATTTTGGTACCTTTGAAATATGAATATAGCTAGATATGGCATGTATAGGCTAGTCATTTTGGACTATGTTGAAATGTGTATAAATAGCCATGAGATGTGGCTAGTTTAATGTTGGTAGTAAGCATGAGTGAATATGTTATATGGTGCAAGTGTTGGTATGGCTTGATAGCAAATGAAATGGTCAAGGCTAAGGTAAGCATATGAATGCATTATGAGTATGATTGAATGATGAAAGAAATGGTTATGAGAAATGTAAATGTGGATGAATCATGTTTGAATATTTGTATGTGTTTTAGTTCTGTAAAATTGGCATGAAAGGAAATGAAATTGAATATGGAGACTTGTTGATTTTTGGCATGTCTTTGATTGTCAATTAGGTATGATATGAGTTGGTATATTGTTTGTAGGTATGACCCTTATGTGGGTGGCATTATGGCCATGCAAATTGCCTGCTTTGCCTACACGGTTGTGGGACACGGGCGTGCTTGGTAGCCGTGTGAATAAGACAGTAGCTAGCCTAACTTCACACGGCCATGGTACACAGGCATGCCTGATAGCCGTGTGGTTAAGTCAGTAACTAGCCTAATGTTACACGACCATGGCACACGGGCGTGCCTGGTGGCTGTGTGGATAAGTCAGTATACATACTCTGATTTGGCACGGCCAGGACACATAGGTGTGTCTCCTGCCCACAGGGGCGTGTGACCTCTGTAACATAGAAAAGTTTTAGATTTCTGAGAACTTTCATATATGTTCGGTTTAGTCCCGACCCTATTTTGAATCATGATTAAGGTCTCGATGACCTATAAAAGGGACACTTTGATTATGATTGATGATTTGTATTACTAAATGTCTGTAAAAGTTTCCGTTCTGTCCGGTAACGCCTTTAACCCTAATCCGGCGACGGATACGGGTTAGGGGTGTTACAGGCTATCTTTGCGAACATCTAGGATTCTCGCGAGGTCCTCAGCTGACTATGCTTGTAGGCAAACATTCTTCTTCTAGGTCGGGTTCATTTGGGTCGGAGATCCAGATCCTATCGGTCACTTCAAATTTAGCAATCAAATTAACACTTAATCATATGCATTCACAACTATAGTTCTTACAATTCCCCATCTCCTTTCTTCATAATTTCATGCCATTAATACTCAAAATCACCATTTAAATGTCATTCAAATTATCTCATTTGACATTCAAAACATGACACTATGCTACATCCATTTCATACCAAACTTTATATGCACTTAAAGTACCTTTTATCTCTCAATCAACTTAACCATTATGCATCATTATTAACTATGTTAAAGCTTATTAAATAATGATTATTCACCATGACAATCTCATCACAATAGCTCAATCATTCACATTCAAACATAGTCATTCAAATCAATACTAGATACATATCATATGCACATTTTAAAATCAAAACATACATTCATATAACCATTTAAACATACAACCAATATGCCCTCATTGGCACCAACAAAGCATTAACTCATGTCATATACAAATCATGTCTTAACCATTGCATACCACAAACTAAATCATGTGAATAACATCATTCAGACTTGCCATTATCATTAACCTTTTAAACACCAAACTTGACATAAACCATACCACACATATCAAGTTACCAAATAAACTTTTATACAAACATAACTATTCAAAACTCAAACCACAATCAAGAACCATAGTACCAACATTCAAAATAGACCAAAAATGAATCGCCTATACATGCAATTAAATCAAGCTTTAAACAATTAAATGATTACCGAAACAACATCATGATAGTGTGAGCTTCTCTACGATCCACTTGACACGTTTCGCTAGTTGACAATCTACAGGGAAAAGGAACTCGATGGAGTAAGCATTAGAACTGCTTAGTAAGTTCACAGTTATCAAAATAACAACTTAAATGCTTATTAAGTTCACAATTATCAAAATAACAACTTACCTTATTTTATGAATTTAAACAACAAATTATTTAACTTGACGATTTTGCCTAAATTCGACAACCCTATACCAACAAGGTGAGTTCATTCCATAACCAATTCATATAATAATCTGAACATTTAGCATTTCAAATAATTTTAATACCAATCGCATGGAAATCAACAACTCAATACCATTCACAACATTTCCATCAACATTTCAATTCACAAATACAATTAAAAGTCTCAATAGTACACATGTATCAATGCATACAAGCTTCAATTAATTAATCTAAGGATTATATCGTACCATTTCATTTTGTTGTCAAAAGTACATTCAATTTCAATATAATGACAGTTATTATTCCATTTTATTGCTCGAATTCTGTGTCAAATTCATAGATTTACCACATTTCCATATATCTGATACGTTTGATCATTCAATACTATCGATATTCATATATATATATATATATATATATGTCGTTAATCAACTTTGTATTACCATATCACAATTATCAATCCAGATTATATCTCACAAGTTAAATATCACATTACTTTCCATTTCATATCTATTAGCAACCTCAATTATCAAATAACACTTTTCATTTCAGATTTTCAATCTCATGATTTCGAGGACGCTATCATCATTGTTTCATTTATACTTATCCAGCTTTTACCATTTATATCCCCTATTAACTCAGCTCGGACTTAGACTCGAACAGAAACACGGATCTAACCAACATACTAAGGCCTCATCGGATAAACCCGGAGTAAATAGTTTGCGCTCAACGCTCATTAATAAATTTGACACCCAATGTCTCATCGGTATATCTGAAGTAATTTGGCACCAAGTTCCTCATCGAATCGTATTCTAATTAACCCTAAACTCTTCCTATCCTATGACATGCCAACTATATTCGACTCTACCTAAACAGTTAATAGGGAAACCATTTTCAACTTCCATTATAAGCTAATTTCTCAGTTGAATTATATATGTGAAATACTAATTCATTAATACATATCAATATACCAACATAATTCTCCTCAATAAAAAATAAATTTTGCATTTAAATCAATAGACAACAATCTCATATCAATTCAATTTAGTCCTTACCATAAACAATCAATCAATTCCATACCAGCACAATTCGATCAATTATAATCAATTACTAGTTCATTTTTATTCAGATATCAATTCATCATTATAAGATTTAACCATGAACTTATCATTTTTTATATGTTTTAATTCATAACTTACCCGTTGTACCAATTTGTGCACAATTCAAACTGTTATCAAACAATTAAAATTTCACAAATAAAATATAAAATAATTTAAATACAATTATACTATGAGAACTTTCTTGATCAAAACAACAACAAAACAACTCTCTAAGGACTGATCAATAATTTTCGTCATTTTCCCTATTTTTCTTCAATTTGGTCCAATTTTCGATCTATTCAATAATTCAATTCAATTTATCAATTCAAAATATCTTATTTCATCCTATTATAAGCATATAACATTTTAATTTTATTATTCGAATGCCCCTAAAATTTTCATTTTATTCAAATTAGTCCATAGAACCAAACTTATCACATCTTTCGAATTTGAACTCCAAAAACCCACTTCAATTATGCCCATACAAAGCCTCCTATTTATCACAATTTAAAAAAATTTAATACGGATTTCATGATATTTATAATTTAGTCCCTAAACTCAAAACTAACAAAATTTACTTAACAAATTAATCCTATTTTATTTCTAAGCTTCAAAGTCTACCATTAAAAAAGATCAAAATCTTAAATTAACATCAATGGAAATTTTAGAAATCTTTAATAGTTTTGAAAATGGATATACAGGTTAGTTGGACCTAATTGCAATAATCTCAAAAATATAAAAATTACGAAAAACGGACCTCAATTAAACCTCTATGCAAGCAAAACACTTTGGCCGAAGCTTGAGCTCCTTCAATGGCATTTTTGGTTCTTAATATTCATCAGTGGTGAGCAAAAATGGTGATGACTTCTTTTGCTTTATAATTTTAACCTTTATTATATTATTTTAACTTAGTTTAATTAAATTTTCAATTATAAAATTTCAAATAAACTATATACTAACCGACCACTAGCTATAAATAGGTTAATTTCAAACTTAAAACCCTTAACATTAATTAATTTAGCCTTTTAACAAATAAAAACCAATATCGATTAAATTTTTATAATTTTACGATTTGGCCCTTTTTTGTTAATTACCTATCAAATCATCAAAATTTTTGGACCAAACATAAGTTCACCTATATAAAAGCTCCGTAAATATTTTTAAAAAATATTCACAGGCTCGATTTACAAAAAAATGAGGTCCCAAAATCTCATTTTGTAAAACCACTTGACTTTTGGTACGCAACACTTGTACCTCGACTAACTGACCAATTAAGAAAATCTATTAAATCACAATTCAATATTACACTGTATATAACTCCTAAATATTAATTAAATATATCTATGGACTCTCTTATTAGAATTGGGATCTCGGAACTACTATTTCCGACACCATTGAAAAATAGATCATATGTAACGCCTCAAAAATTAGGGGTTTGTAGTTTTTCTTAAAATTCATGTTGTGCTTGAACGACTAGCTATTTGAGTGTATTTGGGGGTTATAAGGGGGCCTGGGTTCGAGTCTGAGCCTTGGAAAAATTTTAGTTTTTGGCCCTAAAGTGAAGAGGGTTGTTAGTTGTAGGACTTAATTACATTTGTGTGCATTTAGGAGTTACAAGATGAGCATGTGACTTAGTGGTGTGGCGTCATTGGGATTGTAACCGTCCGATTTAGGGCCTAGCCAGAATAGTGGTGTGAGACCACAAATTCGAGTTAGTAAAATGAGTTTTTAAGATATTTGAGATGTTTGCATGATGATATGAAAGTTTCATGTAGAAATTTTATGGAAATTTCCATTAAAGGGTCCATTAGGACTAAATTGCAAAAGTTGCAAAATATGAGTTTCTAGAAGCTTTTTGTATTAAATAGCTTTAGAATATTAATTAGAAGTCCTTAAATAGCAATTTTCCCAAATTATAATTTTTGGAAAAAATTGGACATGAGTTAGAAATTTGTAAAAGTTTAATGAGAAGGGCATTTTGGTCATTTATCTATTAAATGATTAAAATAGGAAAAAGATGACAAAAATCATTCTCATCTTCTTCCTCAAGTGCCAAAAATTTGAAGGAAGCCATAGCTAGGGTTCTTCAATTTTTCAAGCTTGCTAGTAAGTTCATCTTAGCCCCGTTTTTAATATTCTTCGTGTTTTTGGAGTCCTCGTAACATGAATTAGCTATTTTTAGATATAAGTTGAGCTAAGATGCATGTTAAAAAATCTACCCATGTATGACATGTTGTAAAATGATGTTTTATGGAAGATTATGAGAGTTTGATGTTAGATAAATATCTTTTTCTAAGTGAATTTCATGAGAAATGCTAATAAGGACTAGTTTGTAATTATTATAAAATTTGGCATACATGGTAGAAATAGTGAGATTTTGTTATTGCTATAGTTGAGAAAATGAACCAGCTAAGCATGAAGTTCACAAAAGATGAATAAAATCACTTTACGAGCCTTGGGGCAAAAGTGTAATTATAAGAAAGTTCAGGGGCAAAATAGTAATTTTACCAAAGTATGTGTTAAGAGTCAATTTAATCCATATGATTATTAAATGATCTAAACTATTATTATAGATCAAGAAAAACGAAGCCCGGATCGAAACCGAGGCAAGAACAAAGTCGCGGACTAAATTGCATATCTACATTCATTTTGTATATCGAGGTAAGTTTGTATGATTTCTAAGCTTTATGATTACTATCATTAAATTGCTTAGTATAATGTACATTATTACCATAGAAATGCTTAATGCTATGTTAAATAAAAAAATCAATGAGATTAAGCATGAGAAAGTCCCGATTGAAGCTGAATTACTTAGGATACTCGATCTACCACATGAGATAAGAAAGTCCGTATAAGACCAAGCCAAGGCATGGCATCGGCAATCAAGCAAAGTTATCATATAAGTCCAAGACAAGTCTTGGCATTGAAGAGTTATTATGAGATGAAGACCCATGTAAGCCCAAGCCAAGGCATGGCATTGGTGAGTCTCCAAGCAAAGATGTCATGTAAGTCCAAGACAAGTCTTGGCATTGAAGAGTTATTATGAGATGAAGACCCATGTAAGCCCAGGCCAAGGCATGGCATTGGTGAGTCTCCAAGCAAAGATGTCATGTAAGTCCAAGACAAGTCTTAGCATTGAAAAGCTATCATGAGATAGAGATCCCATGTAAGTCCAAGCCAAGGCATGGCATTGGTGAGTAACAATGAAGATTTAAAGTAAGTCCAAGCCAAGGCTTGGCATTGACCAGTTCATGAGTAAAGATACCAAATAAGACCATGTCAAGACATGGCAATGGTAAGTTCCTAAGGGAACACACAGGGAAGACTTTGAGTAAGTCCATGTCAAGACATGGCATCGATACCAAGATGAGAGATCCCATGTAAGACCATATCTAAGATATGGCTTTGGCATCGAGTTATATGTGGGATGAGATTTAGTATCCTTGGTTATTCATAGAAATTCATTGGGCAAATGAGTAAAGCTTAAATGAGTAAAGCTTAAATGAGATAGCAGAAAATTAAGTAAGCGAAGCTATTATCAAGTTGGAAATGAGTATTATTCATGTTATGAAAGATGAATTAGAGATTATGATTATTATAGTAAAGTATGTTGATCTAGTGATACAGGTACCTTGCTTACCTCACCAGCATGAAACTAGTAAGTATCATGAGATATGTAAGAATCAGTAAGAGTAAGTAAGCTTAAATAGCTGAAATTATGATGCCATTGTTAATGCCAAATGGTTTATGTTAAACAAGTATGATGTTCTGTGAATTATATGCAAACTTACTAAGCTAAATGCTTACGTCTTTTATTCTTTCTTTCCATGTAGTCCCACCAAGCTAATCTCGTGGATCATCGTCATCGGAGCTTGGAGCACACTATCAATCTCTATTTTGGTATAGCCAAGATGTTTATATTAAGTATGGCATGTATAGGAACATTTCATTTTGAGAATATGTCTTAAAAAGGGCAAAAGTATGGGCTATCAAGTTTATTATTCTTTTGTATATGGCTAAGTGATTGGCCAAGATTGACTAAGTATGTATGTTTATCTATATCAATGAAGCATGTAGTATTGTTCATGAAAGATGTAGTAATTTGAGTTGTTGGATTGAATATGAGATTGATCTTGATTTCATGGTGGCAATTGGCTTGGTAAATAGCCTTCAAGTGCCCACACGGATAGACACACGGGCATGTGTCTAGGTCGTGCGTCCCCTGCACCTTAGTACTTTAAGTTAGATTAGGCCGTTTGTTTAGGCCGTGTGTGACACACGGTCTAAGTCCACGGGCGTGTCAAGGCCGTGTGAATATAGTCAGTGTCGACCACTGTTGGAAGACATGGGCGTGTCTTAGGGGTACACGGGCGTGTCCCAAGCCACATGGGCGTGTGACCCCTATTTTAAGGAAAAGTTTTCGATTGAATTTCGAAAGTTTCCAGATATGTGTTTAAGGCCTCGTAGGCCTATGAGATGTATGAGTTGTTTAAGAAAGAGAAGTTTTTAATTCGGAATGAAATTTTATAGCCCGTAAATACAAGTTTAAGCAAGTTCAAGCATAGTAATGTCTCGTATCTGGTCTTAGCCTCGGACTCAGGTATGGGGTGTTACAGGGATAACCAGGGGGAGTGGAGTTCGAATCCCTTGGCAAGCAAATGAGGGCATTTATTTTATGCCATGGAAGTGGAAGAAGCAGAGTTGGGATCAAACTCTACAAGGGAGGTTGATGACTTAGTCAAATGTTTCAAACGAAAGGAGGAGAGCAAGTTTAGGAGATTTCGGTGGAGAAAATCAAGGAAGTGATATGTGTGGGATTGTTGGCCAAATTTGGGAGTGTGGCTAAGTGAGAAATTCGGCTAGAGGGGGGTCATTGGGAGCATTTTCGGTAACTTTAAGTGTTAGTAGAAACCGAGATTCCTTTGTGTTTTGCTACTTCTCTTTTTGTTCATTTCGGGTATTTTTTCAGAAGTGACGTCTCAAGCAACTTTGTTACCATTCGGGTTTGTTCATTTCGTTCATTATTTCCCCAACCGCTGCTCATTCCTTGCCTACACTTCTTTTCTTCTCTTAGGTTCCTTGGCCGAATTCAACATCCTCTTTTCCTCCCATCTTTCTTTCCTTATTCTCTTCAAGTTAGCCGAATCTATCCTTCTCCTTCTTTTCAACGCCACATCTTTTGTTCTTTTGAGTGAGTCGAAGTTAGCCTCTTCTTTTTCTCTAATATACTGTCACCTCTAGGGGCCGTGTGTGGTTAATTCCTCTTTACTTGAAGGAACCTGTCTTTGTCGAATTTGAGGGTAAGTAGTACTGACTATTTTCTAGTTATGTCGTGTTGGTACTATTCTTTTCTCTCCACTGCTGAATCTTTCCATTCTTCTTAAGTTTGATGTGGGTTGGTTGTTAGGGTCTCTCGAAGAGTGGAAAGGGCCTAGCAACGGAAGCAAGCGATTGTTGTTCTTAACTTTAATCAAGTAAGTGTTCTCACACTGGGTTAGATTAAGGGCTGATCTTATCTGAGGGTTGTATTGGTCAAGAGTGGTTTTTGTTCACATATTTATTCAGTCCCTCCTAATAAGGTTGTATTGGTTAGGGGTTCTTAGTCTTCGTTGAGTTTTGGAAAGGCTTAACAAACTCGGCCAATCTAGGTAGGTGTTAGTATGGTTTCGGTGGTTTCAGTTTTGGTTGTGGAAAGGGAAAGTAGCCCTTTGAACAGATGATTAACTGATAGTCTTTTTAACGTGGGTGTGATCGGTGCTAAGAGATTCGTGGCACGTTTCGTAAGCAAGGTGGGTAATTGTACACCTATTACCATACTGTTCGAACACCGGATATTGTTGTGTTTCACTTCTATGCTACTGTATATCGATAGAAGCCGAAAAGCCGTAATTCCGGCATCTGAAGGCCCTCGAGTGTGCAAACGCTTGTAGGGATAAATCGAGCCACAATTGTTGGTGTTATATCGTTGAGGTCGCCACGAACTTTTCGTTGGGTTTAGGTTGTAATGGGCCTCGATGGGCCATGGGGCCCAATGGGCCCTACAGGGGTAAAATCCTCAGTAGGATGATAACAATGAGCCGGGCTGCAAAATTCGCTCAGTCGTAATCAAAATTAGACTGAATGGGCCACACGAGCGTGTAGGCCCACTTGGGCCAAAAATTGGGCTTTGGCCCAATTGCACCGTGTCGATCAAAAAGGGTATCTGTGTCGCTCGAGGCGACTGTGGGCCTTCAGAAAGGCCGTTATAGAGGTAAAATTATCGAAATACCCTCGATGGGTAAAATTACCGAAATACCCTCCATGGGTAAAATCACCGAAATACCCTTTATGGATAAAATTACCGAAATACCCCTAAGGGGTAAAATGACTGTTCTACCCCTAACTGACTAAATGACCGTTGTACACTTAGCGGTAGTACCAGTGTGGTATGTGTATTAATTGTATGATTGATTATGATTGAGATGCACTGCATACATGGATTAGTTATGACATGACATACTGCATTGGGTTGGGTTTTTCTGATTTGGAGGAAGTACCGTTATAGTGGCATCGCCACGTACTTTGATCTTAGTGGCTTAGCCACGTATATTGTTATTAGCAGCTTTGCTGCATTGTTGTTAGCAGCTAGGCTGCATTATTGGTGAGTTGGCTGGGTGGGTTGACGTGGTCCCCACATGGTGAGCTGGTTGGTACGGGTGGTGTGTTGGCTGGGTGGGTCAACTTGGTCCCCATATGGAGAGATGGTTGGTAAGGGTGGTGAGTTGGTTTGTAAGGGTTGGGTTACATGCCTGTTTTGCATTGATATGATATAGGGCTTAGGCCCAGACTGTTACTGAATAGGGCTTAGGCCCAGATTGATACCGTATGGGCTTGGGCCTAGATTGTGACTGTAATAGGGGATTACAAACTGAGTTCTCGTGACTCACCCTTTCTTTTAACCGTTCTGGTAATCCCCAGCCACAGAGGATTTGGAGCTGCGAAAGACTCGGAGGTGGCCATACGTCAGATATGCTTTAAAGTTAAGCTTAGCGATTTTATTTTATTTTATTTTAATTTATTGGGTTAATAATTTTATAATAAGGCCATTTGGGATTTTTAACTTTTATATGGTGTTTCGTTTTAATTTTAACCTGATAGTCTATTAAACATGGGTTTTAAAACAATAACTACTGTTTTCAAAATATCACGTATCCGCAACTATTTTGAATTAAACTTGTCTAACAAACAAGGTTTTAAATAATAATAATAATAATAATAATAATATTTTGCAAGAGAATGTCTTTGAGTAAATCTTGTTTTGAAAATTTTGCAACGAAATCTGAGGTTTTAAATGGCAGTAAGTTTTGAATTGCAAGTAGGGTTTCCAATGAAAAACATAGTTTTTAAACAACACTTTGATGTGACACGTTAGATTCGGTCATAACGTCTAGGCTGGGTTTGGGGTGTTACATCATTCCACAGGGCATGGTGGGGAAAAGAGAAGGCGTTGGAGAAGATGCATAGTGGGTGGGAGAAATCAGATAATGATTTGTGGCAATGGTGTCTATAACACCCCAACATTTTACCCTTTATGAATTTAGTCCCTAAACTCGAAACTTTCAAATTAATAACATTTAATCATAATTCATGCTAACTGAATTTCCTGTAATCCCTATACAACCCATATTTATCACCTTTTCTCAATAATATCATGCAACTTTACTATCTTAACAAATTAGTCATTAAACTTTAAAATTAACCAAAGCCAGTTTACAAAATAGTCCTATTTAACTATCAAGCTTATGAATCTACCATCAAGCTTCAAAAACATCATAAATTCATCAATTTCATAAATCAAAACATTTAACAGTTTTACAAATTAGTCCCTAGGTTAGCTAGATTAAATTGCAACATCTCAAAACGTAAAAATTACCAAAAACTGACCTTGAGAGTGTACAGATGCAAGGGCCGAAAGCTTCCATCAAACAAAAATGGCTTTCCTTCTTGAATGATGCATTCGGTTAAGAAAACTAAAATGGGAGAAGATGATGACACTTTTTTCATTTTTTTGTTTTATTATTTAAATATAAAATTATCATATTGTTATAACAAAGGCAACACAAACTGTCCACTATGTTTAATTATGGGCTAAATACCATTTAAATCCCTCAAACCATGGCTTCATAGCTATTTGACTCAAGTATTAAGTTTTACAACTTTTACAATTTAATCCCTTTTATTTAATTAACTATCCAAATGTTAAAATTTATGGACCAAATTTCAATACACCTATATAATCACTCATTAAATATTTATCTCGGTTTATAGAAATGAAGTCCCGATACCTCGTTTTCCAAAACCACTTGACTTTAGGGACAAACCACTTGAACTTAACTATTCATTCAAATATATAAAATTATCAAATCAAATTTTAATATAATACTATATTTGACTTGTAAATATTAAATAATAATATTTATGGACTCATTCGTCAGATTTTTGGCCCTGAAACTACTATTTCTGACTCCATTAAAAAATGGGTTGTTACACCTCTCCCCTATTAGGAAATTTCGTCCTCAAAATTTCTTACGTGGAATAAGTTTGGTTACTTTAAACTCATAGAATTTTTGAGTCTTCCAAGTCAAATATGTCCCATCTAGCTTGTTCTCGCTCAATTCTGACAAGTGTGACAGGATTTTACATTTTCATCCTTAAAAGCTTCAGATGGTACTATTTTAATACTAGACTGTTATCTGTTATTATAAGCAAACTCATTCAACAGTAAATACTTATCCAAATTACCCTTGATCTAGATGATATAACACTGTAATATGTTTTCTAGAGCCTAAATTACCCGTTTTGCCTAGGAACGAAATGTTGTACTGAAGTTAAGTTTAATACTCAAAGCCTTGTGAAGTTTACTCCAAAATCTAGAGGTGATCTTGGATGTCAATCATAAATGATATGCAATGGCACTCTGTTCAATTCATTATTCTTTGATACATACAACTCAACCAGCTTTTTGAACGAGTAATCTATTCTGATCGGAATAAAGTGAGTCAATTTCATTAGTCTGATAATAACAATTTAGGTCAAGTCCTTATTTCACGACATCAAAGGTAGTCTAGATATGAAATCTATCATGACTCGCTCTTATTCCCATTAAGAAATCATAACAGACCGTAACCATTTAGATATAATTTGATATTTAGCTTTGAACTATTGACATACCAGACATCTTAGTAGAAAACTATGAAATTTTACGTTTTATTCTCAACCATCAGTAACTCTGTCTCAAGTCATTATACATTTTTTTCGCTACCTGATTGAATCAAATAGACACTATTATAAGCCTCTTATAATATATCTAGTAAAATCTCTAAACTATTCAACACTCATATTTGATTTAGGAAATATAAACTATTATCACAATCTATACTCTAATCATTCTGAACCTGTTCCTATTTAGCTAACAAATTTGAATATTTTATTTGCATCTCACAAATTCTTTGAAGAAATAACGGTTTAACTCTCAGCTCTGTAATAATCAAACTAGCATAATTCAAGATCATATGAGTAAAACATTACAGTAAACAATGAATTCTTTCCTTGATTTATGCTGAATCTGTATCAAAACTTCTGCCAATAAAGTTTTCTACTGGTCATAGTTCTGTTGGCACTTAATCGACCAAACAAATTCGACATTTTCCTGTAATAGATTCGTCATTGGAAATACCATTATCGAGGAATTATTAATAAATCATCTATAATACAAATTTTTAAGTACTAGGCATACTTTGAATCAATTTTATAAAATATGAATATATTATTAATGAAAAAGACAAGAACAAACCTGCCAAAATGTGGCTATAAAACCTGATTCATTAGATCCATAAATGTTGTGGGAGCAATAGTCAATCTGAGAGGTACAACTAGAAACTCTTAATGTTCGTAACGGGTTTTGAATACTGTTTCCAACATATCAACATTTTTAACTCGCAATTGATAGTAACCAAATATGATATCAATCTTCAAAAACACTATGACAACTTTCAGTTGATCAAATAAATAATCAATATGAGACAACGAATATTTATTCTTTAACGTTAGTTATTCAACTGCCAATAACCTATACACAATCTCATCAACCCATCTTTATTTTTCATAATAGAAAAAGTGTGCCCCAAGGCAATACACTCATTCGAATAAAATCTCTGTCGATTAATTCTTGCAACTGAGCTTTTAATTCTTTTAATTCGGTTAAAGTCTATCTATACAGAGCAATCAAAATCGAAGTAGCCCCTGACACTATTTCTATAACAAACTTGACTTCTCACTCTGACAGTAAACCCGATAATTATTTTGGAAAAAACATCTATAAACTCGCAAACTATCGTTACCTGATTAACTTTCATTTCTAATACTCTGGAATCCAAGATATAAGCTAAAACACATTACAATCCTTTTTGAATCAATTTCTGTGTGGATATTGCTGAAATCATATTTGAAACACAATCATACTTAACAAATTCAACAAAATTTACTTTACCATTCTGGCAATCTCAAATCAATTCATTTCTGTTTGCAATTCACTATAGTGTTGTATACATTCAACCAATCCGCCCCCAGAATAACATCAAATTTATGAAAAGACCGCAACATCAAAACAATAACAGAGTCATAACCCTAAATCTTTATTGGACACTGTTTGCAAATCAAGTAGATTATTAGTTGACTCAACCGATAAACTCTATTCTGTTACTAACATAATACATATATATAAATAAATCGACCTAGGGTCAAATAATGCATACTCAGTAATATTAAAGATAAAAAAGGTACCAACAACATCATCAGGAGCTGAGGCCTCCTCGCATTCACGAAGCGTATAAACTCTGGTCGGAGCTCAAGCTTTAGATCAAATTGTTGTGTCTTTTATTTTGCTTCTATTGACTCTAGTTGTGCCTTAAATTCTGGGCCGTCTATTTCTTGTAGAAGTAACAACAGGTCTTACATTCTGATTTCTATTCAAATTAGTTCAATTCAGGTAGTTTTTCTTATAATTATTTAAAGATCCGCAAATGAAATAGGATTCGTCTTTCAGTCTACAAATCCAAGATGATTCCATCCAAAATGGCTGCTATCAAGTCTATTTACATTTATGACACTACCCGCACTCTCTACTAAAGTTATCAGTGTCTCACTTTACTCTGCTTCATTCTATCTCTGCCAGAAAACATTGATAGCACTGAAAACGACTACTCAGTTCTTTCATTTTTCTTTGGTGAGGAAGTAGAAATCGTTCTAAATATATTTCATTTATTGAAGCCTTGAACTCTTTTCTCGCTCTGTTTCTCATGATAACAAATTTCTTCCATTTTCTGAGTTCGATAAAATAAAATTACAAACTCACGAAATTTCATTACACTCACAAGCATTTTAATCTCATTATTTAATCCATCTTTGAAACAAATACATAATTCCTTTCCTATCGGCACCATCATATGAGCATATTTACTGAGCTAAGCAAACTATCACTCGTATTCTGTAACTGATCTGTTTCCTAGCTTCAACTCAAGAAATTCCTTTTTCTTCTTGTCTAAATACTGTTTGCTGACATTTTTTTCTAGAATTGAATTCGGAAGAAATCCCAATTAACCCATTCTTTTGATACCATAGTAGTTAAATTCAACTACCAATGAGAAGCCTCCTTACGTCACATCTCAGATAATCTTCGAAAGAACACAACATTTCATCTAAAACCCTTTATGTGTTTTCTAACCAATATTTGGCTCTGGCTGAATCATCACCCACTTTACTGCTAAACTCTTTGACTATGCATAATCGAACTTTATCAATAGAAAACTTGTGAATATTTTATCGTATAGGGCTTTAAGGACAAGGGGGTGAAGGTCGTTTAGCACGAAATTGACTCTCATATACGCGTTAAACATATCACTTATCATATTAAGAAATGTATGGTGAGCCTCTTCTCTAGGCTCTTGAAACTTGAGCACATTATGAATAGCCCTTTGATTAATGGCTAGAACATAACTCTATATTTCGTTGGAATCTGCTCGATTGTGTTCAATTGACCTCTTTGATATATAAGAAAACAAGTCAAACTAATCGGGAATCATTACAATATCATAGGTTATAAAGTGACTTAATACATGCTACGTTCAGTCCTAAAATCGACTAAACTGTAGCTCTGATACCACTAAATGTAACACCCCAATATTTTACCCTTTATGCAATTTATTCCCTAAATTTGAAACTTTCAAATTAACCACAATTAAACCCAATTCATGCTAGCCGAATTTCCTATAATCCTGTCCAACCAATATTTATCACCTTTTCACAACAATTTCATGCAACTTTAGTTTTTTAACAAATTAGTCCTTCAACTTTAAAAAAACCACTTTACAAATAGTCCTATTTAACTATCAAGCTTATGAATCTACCATCAAACCTCAAAAACATCATATTCATCAATGCCATAAATTAAAATATTTAACCATTTTACAAATTAGCCCCCGGATTAGCTAGATTAAATTGCAACTATTTCAAAAACGTAAAAATTACTAAAAGTAGACCTTGGGGGCGTACACATGCAAGGGATGAAAGCTTCCATCAAATAAAAAATGGCTTCTCTTCTTGAATGATGCATTCAGTTAAGAGAAAAATAAATGGGAAAAGATGATGACACTTTTTTCATGTGTTTTTGTTTTATTATGATTTAAATATAAAATATCTTATTATTATAATAAAGACAACACAAACCGTCCACTAGTTTAATTATGGGCTAAATACCATTTAAATCCCTCAAACCATGGTTTCATAGCTATTTGACTCAAGTAAACTAATAGCGATTAAGTTTTATGACTTTTACAATTTAGCCCTTTTTCTTTAAGTAACTATCCAAATGTTAAAATTTATGGACAAAATTTCAATACACCAAGATAACCACTCTGCAAATATTTTAATTAAATATTAATGGGCTCGATTTATAGAAACAAGGTCTCGATACCTTATTTTTATAAACCACTTGACGTTAAGGACAAACCACTTGAACTTAACTATTCATTCAAATATATAAAATTATCAAATCAAAATTTAATATAATATTATATTTGACTTGTAAATATTAAATAATAATATTTACAAACTCACTCGTCAAATTTGTAGCCTCAAAACCACTATTTCCATCACCACTGGAAAACAGACTGTTACAGTGTTAGGTACTAAAACGGTACGTACAAGGTTCCGTAATTGATCTAAAAACAAAACTTGCATATTACCGCGATCGCTTGGTTCATGGGAAAAGAGTTTTCTATTTTTTTTGGACTTTCAAGCAATGCATAACAACATTTCGGTACTATAAGCCATTGGTACAAATTGACGACATATTCATGTACGGGAGATACCAGCATCGATTGTTGTTGGCTGTTGCACTAGATGGTAATCGAAAAATCCTGCCAATAGCTTTTGCAATAACGCCCAGATAAATCCAGAGATGATTGAGATTTCTTTTTAACTAATTTGAGAAGGCATATTGTGCCGCAACCATATATATGCATCATTTTTGACAGGGGAATTGGAACACAGGCTGCAATTAATCGGCATGAAAGCCTCTAGGACTGTGCACACCATAGGTATTGTATAAGGAAAATATGGTCAAAATGCATAGGCCGATACCATAAGGATGTAGTGTAACACCCCTAAACCCGTGTTCATCGTCGGAATAGGGCTACGAGGTATTACCTGTAACAGCCTGATTTTGGGACTAGTCGGGACAGTGGTTTTGGAACCACTAATCTGAGGCTGGAGAAATTATTTTTAATATTAGTTTATGTGTTATAGCATGATTACATGAGTGCATGAAAATTTTGGTGAATTAATTTTAGTGATTGCATGCTTAATTTTGAAAAAGAACTAAATCGCATAAAGTGAGAAAGTTTTGTTCTACAAGATAAAGGTGTTAAAGCTATGGAACATTAAAGTAGAGGTCCTTAATGAGTAATGGACCAAAAAAATTATGGTGGCTAGACATGGAAACTTTAATTGGAGACAAAGTCATAAAATTAGGTGACATTAGGTGACTTGTCTAATAATAAAATAAAACAAAAAGAAAAGGCTATCATCTTTTCTTCTCTCCACCGATTTTTCTCTAAGAAAACAACCATGGAAGCTTGAAAATTTTCAGCAACTTACAACCCTTGCAAGTAAGTCATTTTGATGGTCATTTTTGTTGATTTGTGTGTTTTTGGAACCATTGTAGCTTAATCTAGCTAATGAGGGGACCATTTTGCACTATGGTTGAAAGTCTAGGGTTTTTCCGTGAGAGAATTAATGTTGTTTGCTAAATTATTATGGAAGAAAATGAATCTTGGTTGTTTAATAAACAACTTTTGTGAAAGGATTTTTCATGAAAACACCTAAAATGACCATTTTGTAAAAGTTATAAAATAGGTAGTAAATGTATGAAATAATTGGAACTGTGAGTTGCTATAAGAGTGATAAAGGTTCGGCTAGGCTTGTTAAAGGAGGAAATTTGATTAAAATTGTTTTACGAGCCTAGGGGCAAAACTGTAATTATGTGAAAGTATAAGGGCAAAATAGTAATTTTACCAAAGTAGGAATTTTGGAATGTCTTGATTAATGTGGTGATTAAATTAGTAAATTTTGTCATTATAGATCAAGAAAAACAGAGTCCGGACCTAGACTGGGGGAAAACCAAGCTATTGGACTAAATCGAACTAGTCGCCTATATTTTGTATACCGAGGTAAGTTGTACGTAAATAATAAAACTTTATTGTTATTATGTATTGAAAAATTAATATGGCATAAAGTGTATGATTATTGTTGTGAATATGCATGATGAGAATTTATGTAGTAAAAACTCCCGGTTGAACCATAGGAATAGATTGGATATGTAACACCCCAAACCTAGCCTAAACGTTACGAACGAATCTGGTATGTCACATGGAAAGATGGTTTTAATGAACTTTTGAAATGAATGTACCTTCGCGACGTGTTAGCATTTTGAAAATCAAATTCAGCTTTAAGGCTTCCTTGCAAAAATATTTATGAGTAACCTTAACAATCGAAAACAGGTTTGTATCGTGAAAACCGAAATTAGGGAATTTCATAAACGTGACATTTGAAAACAATGTTTGCGGTTTTAAGAAAATTTCTGAATTAATTAGTTATTCGCTTGTCGTCCTTTGTTAACACCTTGAAAAGAAAATGTTTGTTTGTATTTTTATTTTAGAAAAGCTCCACATTTGACATCTCATAAAAAAAATGTAATAACAGCTTAAAGTCAAAACCCAAATTAAAGTTACGGAGGCCTTATTACATAACGAAATCCCAAATTAAAAAAAGTTTAAATAAAGAAACGAATTTATGTAAGAAGTAATGCATGGCCACCCCGAAGTCCACCTCGGCTCCAAATCCTCAAACTAGGGATTACCTGCAAAATTAAGTAGAGGGGTGAGTCACTGAGACTCAGTGTGTAATTCCCCTTACGAAAGCAATTTGGGCCTAAGCCCTATTAACATGGCATATCAAGAGTGTATGCAATGCAACCCACCCCAGCCTAGTTTTCCATCCTCTATATCGCCTGAATCAGCCAAACACCCGTGGAAATAAGCCACTGTGGTTCCAAACCACTGTGGTCCCAGACCACTGTGATAATAGTCAATGATAAACATATGTGGGGCCAACCCACTGTGGTACCAAACCACTGTGACAGTCCCTGATGAGTATATGTGGGGCCAACCCACTGTGGTACCAAACCACTGTGACAATCACTGTTAAATATACAAATATACGTGGTTCCGAACCACTGTGGTCCCGAACCACTGTGACAGAAGTCACTGAATCACACTTCCCCTTTCAATCATATCCCACAACCCATGCAGACATATTAACGAAATACAGCAGATAACCAAATCATACATAATCATGTTATACGAAAGGCAATCATAACGGTACTTACCTGATATCTCCAACCTTACCCTCAAGGGTATCTCGACTGTCTGTACAATCGTTTCGGCTTTCAGCCAACACAGCTATTAACGTGAAATAATAAGAAAAGTGTGAGCATTACACACAAATGGTATTTCAGTAATTTTGCAATCTGAGGGTATTTTGGTAATTTCACAAATTAAGGGTATTTCAGTAATTTTGCAAATCGAGGGTATTTCGGTAATTTTGCAAACTAGGGGTATTTTGGTAATTTCGCAAACCAGGGGTATTTTGGCAATTTTACAAATATAAGGGTATTTTAGTAATTTTAGAAATATAAGGGTATTTGGTCCCTCTTGGGTTTTAGTTATGAACTTTGGCCCATCAACAAGTCATCGCGGCTAAAGTAAACAGACACTACGCACCAGGTAGGAGTCCAAAGAAGAGGAGGTGGGCCACTAGGACCGTTTAAGTACCAAGCTCTTCCTAGACCCAATCCTAGACATGCGTATGCCTGTTGCCACACTCCAACCCAGCGACTTGTTCACAGACATGTTTAATTAGATTAAGTCTTATGAAATTTAAGAGTTGTTCAAACTAGGCCTAAAGTCCATTAACCCTAACATACTTGTCTACATCCCCATAAGCCCATCACATCATTACGGCCCATTAGGCCCAAATTTCACCACAGATATGAGATTCCCATAGCCTAATCCAACATCTACTACACAATCATACAACTTATTCATATGGGCCCACTTGGCCCAAACAGCCTAACCCACAAGAATACTCATGGTGGCCTCGACTATCGCGTCGAAGCTCCCACACGTGCGCTCGCACGCTCATGTGGCTACCATTGCCGTGTGACCGGCATTTCGGCATTTGCCGCTCTACAGCTAGAGTAGGGCAAAATATACACCTGATAGGAATCTGGTGCTAACCCGCGCTCCGACCACTCTTATGCCCAAACGCCCTCCAAGGTATCCTTCCTCCCATCATAGATAGCTCTATATATAGCCAGCTTCTTACCTTCCCTCTTTGTATCTTTCCGATGTGGGATCCCTCCGTTAGTAGAGTTTAAAACCAACTCAAACTCTGGCCGTCCACTCCGCAAAATAAATATTCCCTTGCTTGTCATGAGATTCGAACCCTTGCTCTCTTCAATAGCTCAACACGCCACTTACCACCAAGCCACAAGCTCCTCTTGTGTCTAACATCATGCGCAACTAAATATAAACCTATGGGCCAAAGTCTAAATTCACTTAAAAAAATAAAACAAAATGAAATGCAAGTGTCAAGACTTGAACCTTGGACCTCCTTCCTTCCTTGTGGCATCACCCCCTTCTCGCTTATGTGGCGTCACTTTGCCACTACACCACACACTCCACTTCTGTCATTTTCTCCACATTTTATTCTTAAAGCCTACCTACTAACTCCCAGAATTTTATTCACCTAAAACCAAAATTTTTCCTAAGCCCAAGTTTGATCCCAGGACTTCATAGAAGCCCCCTAACCTTCCAAAATCACTCACCTAATAGGTCCAACTTGCATTAGAGCCGTTCTCTTGTTCCCAAAAATATTTAAAAAGTTCCTACGCTCAGGCCCAAAAGGCCCAATTCTCCTAGGCCCAATTTCGGGATGTTACAGGATATCCATGCCATGACATTTAGGTGATATGTGTGCTAGTGTAAGACCATGTTTGGGACATGGCATCGGCCACATTAAGAGTGCTAGTGTAAGACCAATTCTGGGACATGGCATCGGTGTTGATATGTGTGCTAGTGTAAGACCATGTCTAGGACATGGCATCGACCACGTTATGAGAGCCAGTGTAAGACCATGTCTGGGACATGGCATCGGCCACGTTATGAGAGCCAGTGTAAGACCATGTCTGAGACATGGCATCGGCATTGAGACGAGAGCTAGTGTAAGACCATGTCTGGGACATGGCATCGGCATTTTACCGTCTTGTGTGAGGTTTATCGGATATCCTTTAGTATTCCAAATGGTTCCACGAGTTATTTAAAGCCTATGATAAAGATATGAAAGGATATAATCATGTTGTGAGTGGTACAGGTCCTTACTCGAAACTTATGAGATATGAGCTTAGTTATGATGCCTTAATGGTAAGGATGAAATTGAGTAAGTTCTATTGATGAGAATGATTTCGGGACGATCTTGTAATCTTTGGCCTATATTTGTGATGTGTAAATATGTAGTAAATATACCATTGCTAAATCAAGAATGATGTGCTGGTTTATAATATGCTATCTGTTTAAAGATGCATGGTTGATGTTGTTACTTATTTACATGCAACTTACTAAGCTTTGTGCTTACTCCCTTCCTTTCCATTTTCTTATAGTATCACCAAGCTAGCTCCGAGATCGAAGGACGTCGGAGGCTCGATCACACTATCTATTGAAACATTTGGTATAGTTAGATTTATCATTTTGAGTATGGCATGTATAGGGACTTGGTCTTTTGTCAAGTGTCATATTGTTTTGGCCAAATGTGTTGGCTTGCCTTGAAGATTAATTCATTTTGTATAAGGCCATGGATTATGGCTAATATTTATTGTTGATTTATGCAAATGATGATGTTTTTCATGATTGAGCAAATTGCATGGATGAGTAATTGGTATACTAATGCATGAATGAGTAGGTAGCATGATTGAATTGATAAAGTATGTGATAAGTTTTGCATGTGAATGGAGTGTAGTGGCCTTGATGTGTGTATGTCTTGGATGTGGCTTATGTTGGTGCAAGTAAGGGTGGCAAAAAGGGCTTGGTAAATAGCCTTGTTTTTTTTGTCCACACGGGTAGACATACGGGCGTGTGTCTAGGACATGTGTGACACACGGTCTGCCCCATGGGCGTGTAGTCCGGCCGTGTGTCCCCTGCATCGTAATTTGGTAAACCAGAATGCCTAGTAGTAACCACACGGGCTGAGACACGGGCTGAGACATGTGCCCAGGCCGTGTGAAGTCTGCACTTCTAATACGAAATTAAATTCGCCACACAGCCTAGCACACAGGCGTGTGCCTTGGTCGTGTGACCCTAAAATGTTGCTGACGTCAAAAATAGAATGTCAAGGTTATAATACACAGGCTGAGACACGGGTGTGTCATGGCCGTGTGAGGGATACGGGCCATGGACACGGGTGTGTGCCAGGCCGTGCGACATCCTGACTTTTCGCGAAGCATAAGTCAGGCGTGTGCATGGTCTAAGGACATGGCCATGTTGTGAGACCACACGCGTGTGTTGCCTTTTCACACGGGCGTGTGCCTTATTTTTAATGGAATTTTCTAATGTTTATGATAGTGTTCTGTTTAACCCCAAATTGTTCCTAAAGCGTGTTTTGGACCTCGTAGGCCCATTTTATGGATGTTAAGAGGAAGTTTGAAAGGTTTTGAATTTGAACAAACTTTTACAACTCAAAATTTTATGTTTGTATGCGTTGAAGTAAGGTAAAGCCTCGTACCCTATACCGGCGTTGGATACGGGTAAGGGGTGTTTCATTACCGATCAAAACTCAGCTTATAACACATAATTCTTATTCATAATTCAATATCACATAATCAACATCAAACACAGTCATATCATCCCTTACGAGGCTCATCGAGGCCTTAAAACATGCTTAGAAGTGGTTCGGGACTAAACCGATCACATTAGAAAACTTTGAGAAAAATTTAAAATTTTTCATGCATATAAAGGCCGCACGCCTGTGTAAATAGGCCGTGTGCCTCACATGGCCACCAGACACGCCCAAGTCTCAGGCCGTGTGAAAATAGGGCATACATACTAACTTGGCCACACGGCCAACCACACGCCCGTGTGCCAGCCCGTGTGCTATACACAACCAATAGACATGCCCGTGTGTCTATACCGTGTAACTGACTGTCTTATTTAATTAAGGTGCAGAGGTCACACGGTTGAGTCACACGCTCGCGTGCTCAGCCGTGTGGCATGAAAATAGGCTTGGTTTAAGCCACATTTTCCATCTAACTTTCTAACACCTACACAAGAGCAAATGGTACAATTTCTAAACTAAATTGGCAACCAAAACAATCTCAATTTATGCATAATTCAAGATATGCCAATACAATCATTTCATTTACCCAAACATGTATCAAAACATCATGATGACTTTAACTCATACTCATTTCATGCCATTACAAACACTTCCAATTCATCATTCAAATTTACGCCATTTACTTAGTCAATTATCACAACAAGACATGACCATATTTCAACCAACTCATCATTATAAAACCAAGCTACAATCATACCATTTCTCAAGCTATAATCCACCATATGTCTATTAACCAAAAACACAACCCTATGTCATCACCAACTTCATACCAAGCATGCCTAAGTACAAGGCAATATATAAATATCATATAACACATACCAATCTCACATCTCAAGCCAATCTACATGGCAACTAATAAGCTTTACACTAATAATTAGCCAAATCTCATGGCTACAAAAAAAAAAATCAAACACATAGGCATCAATTGCCAATATTACTAAATTCCACTACCACATTCATAATCAACCATCTTAAATGACCAAATACATTTCCAACCATAATATCAAATACCATAGCCTAAACATGCCATATAACCAAGTTATAAAGGGCATAAATACCGAAATCATTAGCCAGATAGTGTGATGCGATCTCCGCCGACTTCCAATCCGAGCGAACACCCAAATCACTATAAAACATAGAAAAACAACACAAAATAAGCTATAAAGCTTAGTAAACTCATATCTTAATAAACTTAATAAAACAAATAATTTCAATTTAATGTCATAAGCATAATATGCTATCTCACATGCCAAAACACAACTTATCTCAAGTTTATAACATGATTTCATATCAAATCATCACCATTCAATAATATACTTACTTACTTACTAACTTTAGCTTTCTCAAGCTTATTCAATTCAATTCTTATATAACATTCAATTCTTACTTTTATATAGCCAAATGAGCACATTTTGGGAAATAACATATTTAATCACATATCATCACTTATATTCATACTCACATTTCATTCTCAAGATTCATGTAGCATCTGTCATACCTGAATCATATAACTCATTCATATAGTCATTTGCTTCTCGACTTTGCCTGTTGAACCGTTCAAAATTGATAAGGATACCCGGATAGCTCATAAAGCTCGTACAATGCCATATCCCAGATATGGTCTTACATGTTATCATATATCGATACCACTGTCCCAGATAGGGTCTTACACGAAATCATATACGATGCGAATGTCCCAGACATGGTCTTACACGATATCACATCTCGAAATCTTATGCCATGACATATGTATCCTATTCTATTCCTATGGTTTGTACGGGGCTTTCGGATGTCATAACACTATCGATACTTCCTTGTATTAACATATTCTGCTTCTCAAACAATTCAATATCATAAAAAACATATATAACTTAATCATAATACATTTATTTGCATAACCATTCAACACTGAGTTTAATTTCATAAATAATAAGCACTTATAACACAATTTCATAACGTTTATTAACATACGAACTTACCTCGTTCGTTGAAACGACAAATTAGGTCGATTTGTCGATAACTTTAGTTTTCCCCCGATCTAGATCCAAATTTCGCTTTTCTTGGTCTAGATATATTCAAAATTAACTTATTTATTTATCCAATCATTCAATTTCATCCAAAACACACAATTGGGCATTTTTAAACATTAGCCCCTAAAGTTTATGCACTTTAGTCCTTATTACAAAAATACACAAAATACAAAAAATTACTTAAATACCCTTGCTAGCCGAATTACCAAAGTGCCCTTAGCAGCCCATATTTTTTATTTATTTCACATTTCAACGTCATATTTTACACATTTCACAAATTAGTCCAAAATTGTCACTTTCACTCAAAATCACTTTATTAAACATGAAAATCTATTAACACATATTTATTTTTCATCATCAAACACAAAAATAATCAAGCTTTCAACAATGGAAAAACATAAAATCATCGTCGAATCTGAAAATCAAGGTATGGGCTAACTAAAACATGAAGCAACGATCTCAAAGACATAAAAATTATAAAAAACTGATAAACCATAATTTACACATATTTTAACCCCATGCTTAGCCTAATTTTGGATGATTTTCCATTGAATTTTATGAATTTGATGCTCCTAATCTTGTAATTTCATGTTTATACTCAGGAGAGCTTAGGGAGTTGAAAAGAACGAGAAACGGGCAAAACCACCGCACACGGGCAAAACCACACGGCCTTGTGTAACACCCCAAACCCGGTCAACACACCACGACCAAATTTGGTATGTTACGGGGTGAAAACATTTTGAAAACATAAGTTTGTCGGATAATTTTTCTAAAGAAGACTCTTTTGTTGCTTTAGGGTTTAGAAAACTCAGTAATACATGATGTTGAGGTTGTTTGGTAGTTGTTGTAATACTTGGAAAACTCGTGATTGAAAACCCATTTGTAATTACCGATTTTAAAAACATTGGATACTTATTAAAACTGCATGCGATGAGTACAATCAGGTTTAAAACCATTTGTCTTTAAAGTGGTTTGAAATTTAGAGTTATAAAACATCCAAGTTACGTTATTATTTTGTGAACTTTGTTACCCGATGGTAACGTTTAAAAACCCGAAGAGATATAGTCTTGAAAACATTGCCTTTTACCAGTTAATTTAACAAGTCACTATATTCAGCATGTGTACAATATAAGCAAAATAAAAGCAAATTATAAAACCCAAAATAATAAAATTTAGTGGCCTTATTACAAAAACCCAAAACCAAATTTAAAGAAAATTAAATAAACCGAAAGTGTAGTTTAAAGTTGAAACCCAAAATGTAGATGCATGGCCACCTCGAGTCCTCCCCGGCTTCATATCCGCGATCTATGCCTCATCTGCAAAATATAAGGGAAGGGGTGAGTCACCGAGACTCAGTGTGTAAATCCCCAACCCGATGGTTCAAGCACTTACACAGATCATCAGTAAAACATGCAAATCACGCAACCCATAACTTAACCATCCGATCTCCTTTATCTACCCCATGTGGTCAAAACCACTGGTGGTCAAAACCACTGGTGACCGAAGTCACAAATATATCGGTGTGGTCAAAACCATTGGTGACCGTAGTCACAAATCAAATGATGGGGCCAACCCATCTTGTGGTGAAAACCACTGATGACAATCCCGTAATATTTCATGTGGGACCAACCCACTGTGGTACCAAACCACTGGGACGAGTCACAATATCCATGTGTGGTCAAAACCACTGGTGACCGTAGTCACAAATATCATAAGTGTGGTCAAAGCCACTGGGGGTCAAAACCACTGGGACTTAGTCACAATAATAATAGTGTGGTCAAAACCACTGGTGACCGTAATCACAAATCAAGTGATGGGGCCAACCCATCTTGTGGTCAAAACCACTGGTGACAGTCCAAATAAATCATCCCCCTCCTCTCATCAATCCTATCATCATGTCCATAGCATACGTGTCATAATATCATGTATCATGCAATAACGCATAGCATAGCAAATAACAATAACATGATGATGTATATCAAAAAAATCACATAACAAGGAACTTACCCGGAATCCAAGCTCATGCCCACAAGGCATAATCACTGTGTTCAATGGCTATAACAGTAACATAATAAGCATATTATACTAATAAAGTGTGTAAGGGTTTACACACCTGGCTATTCGTAAATCTAAGCGAATCCCGAAACTACGCAACTAACGAGATCCCGAACGTTGCTCCTCCTTACAATCGGTTTTAATACAACACTAAGAATCCAAAGGCCTTTCGGCCATAACATGAATCCCGAAACCAAATAAGTTTGTCGCCTCTTACCTTGATGACTGCTTTGGCTTTTAAACACTACAGATCGACATCCCCAATTGGTGTTAAGGGTTTCGGCTACCACATGGGACAAGAATAAGTTAAGATCTTGATTACCACGATTGAAGAAATATCAAAAGAAAGACAGAAGAGGTTCGACATTACTCAAATCGGTCAAGAAGAAAAGAAGAGATCCCTTACCAGAAGATTCGGCTATGTCCCCAAAAGCAAACTTGATTTCGGCACTTAAGATGATGAAGAGAAATCGCAAGAAGAGAGAGATTAATAAGCCAAGTATTCGGCCAAGGTACTTGATGAAACCGAAAGAGAAACAACAAGCTTTCAGCTTTTGAAATAAAATAGAAAAGATGGGAAAGATGGAATCAAGATTCGGCTTGAGTAGTGGTTTGATTCGGGAAAGATGGTGAAGAGAAGAGAAGTGGAAGGAGGTAGATTCGGCAATGGGTTTGAGAGAAGAGAAAGAACGGAATAGAAAGAAAAACAGAGGAGAAGATGTGAGGATAGGTTTCGGCTTTGAACAAAATAGAAAGAAGAAAAGCACAAGAGGTGAATTCGGCAATAGGCTAACCCAAGTGAATCGAAAAGAAAAGAAGAAAATGGCTATTGAAGTTTCGGCTATTCAACAAATAATGCACAAGTCATTCGGCCAAACACAAGAGCTGCCGAAAAAAGAAGAAAGAAATTTCGGCTAAACACTCCTCCCCCAAAGTCCACAATTCGGCCAACACTTCAAATAAGTTTGAAATAATTCAAACTCCTAGATTTCCTCCCTTCCATCAGTTTAAATTCGTTTGAACGGGTCAACCTCCACAAATTTCTCCTCTCCATCCATTCAAGAGAGTCCCACCTGAGCACTCCCCTCCTTGCTTGTGGCGTGAAAAAGAATAAGCAGGAGTGCAATTCCTGCTGCTCGAACACAGGCACTCCCTCCCTGCATGTGGCGTCATCTCCCTGGTGCTTAAGTGGCGCCTCCTTGCCACTTTTCCACTTGATTCTTTGAGTCACAAACCTCCAATAAATTCTTTTAACCCCTACTTTATCTAGCTCCTTCCTTTTAAGCACTAAAATGAAATTTTTAGCCCTAACTCAGGCCTAATCCAGGGTTATAACTAGACCCCAGAACATGATAAATGAACATTATAGACAATTCATCACATGCAACACAAGCAAAATGCAGAACCCCGATTTAAGGATGTTATAGTTCTACCCCCTTAAAAATAATTTTGGCCCCGAAATTACCTGGTTAGAAAAGTTGAGGGTATTGCTGCCGTATCACATCCTCTGGTTCCCATGTGGCCTCCTCCGTACCATGGTTCCGCCATAATACTTTCACCAAGGGAACTGACTTCCTACGCAGGACTTTGATATCCCGATCCAGGATCTGTACTGGTTCCTCCTCGAATGACAAATTTGAGTTTACCCCTATATTCGCAACTGGCACAACATGCGATGGATCTGATCGATAGCGCCTAAGCATGGAAACATGAAAGACATCGTGAATCTGACTTAGCTCTGCTGGTAACTCAAGCTGATAAGCTACCGGTCCCACTCGCTTCAACACCGTATACGGCCCGATAAACCTAGGATTTAGCTTGCCTTTTCGCCCAAATCTCAACACTTTCTTCCATGGCGATACCTTTAGAAAGACCTTGTCACCTACTGTATACTCTATATCCCTGCGCTTAAGATCGGCGTAAGACTTCTGCCTGTCCGACGCTTCCTTAAGACGAGTCTGAATCACCTTAACCTTATCCTCTGTTTCTGCCACCAACTCTGGACCCAACATCTGTCGTTCACCCAGTTCTGTCCAACATGTAGGAGTACGACATTTTCGTCCATACAGTGCCTCATATGGTGCCATCTGAATACTCGCTTGATAACTATTGTTATAAGCGAACTCTGCTAAATGTAGATACTCCTCCCAACTACCACTGAAATCCAGAACACAGCCCCTTAACATATCTTCCAGAATCTGGATTACCCTCTCCGATTGTCCATCAGACTGCGGATGGAAAGCCGTGCTAAAATCCAACCTTGTACCCAAAGCCTGATACAAAGCTTTCCAGAACAGCGACGTGAACCTGGGATCCCTATCCGAAATGATTGACACAGGCACTCCATGCAACCGTACTATCTCTACCACATACAACTTGGCTAACTTCTGAAGTGAATAATCAACCCTTACCGGTATGAAGTGAGCTGACTTAGTCAAACGATCCACTATTACCCAGACCGAGTCCTTCTTACTAAGCATAAGGGGAAGCCCACTAACGAAGTCCATCGTAATCCTTTCCCACTTCCACTGCGGAATCTTTACCAGCTGCAACAGCCCTGATGGCAACTGATGCTCAGCCTTGACCTGCTGGCATGTCAAACACTTGCCCACAAACTCAGTTACTTCACGCTTAAGACCTGGCCACCAGAACTGCTCCCTCAAATCACGGTACATCTTACTGCCTCCAGGATGCATAGCATATGGGCTGCTATGAGCTTCCTGAAGAATCCGCTGTCTCAATTCAACATCCTTAGGCATGCATACTTTCCCTTGAAAACACAATACTCCATCACTGCCCAAGTTGAAACCTTTGGACTCACCATTCTGCACTTGTAACCTTCGAGCACTCAAAACCTCATCTGTCAGCTGACTGTCCTTAACCTGATCAATCCAAGATGGCTTTACTTGCAACTCTGCCAAAAGAATCCCATCATCATAAAGACTAAGGTGAGCAAACATCGCTCGCAAGTCCGCTACCACCTTACGACTTAACGCGTCAGCTACTATGTTAGCCTTACCCGAATGGTACTCAATCGAATAGTCGTAATCTTTCAACAATTCGATCCACCTTCGCTGCCTCAAATTTAAATCCTTCTGAGTCAATAGGTACTTCAGACTCTTATGATCCGTATACACTATCGACTTCTCCCCATACAGTAATGCCTCCAAATCTTCAAGGCGAAAACCACTGCAACCAACTCCAAATCATGTGTCGGATAGTTACCTTCATGAGGCCTCAACTGTCGAGATGCATAAACGACCACCTTCCCATCTTGCATCAGCACACACCCTAAGCCAGTATGTGATGCATCACAATAAACGGTGAATTCCTTTCCTGCCTCAGGCTGAATCAAGACCGGAGCTTCAGTCAGAATCTTCTTCAACTTGTCAAAACTCTCTTGCTGTTTCTCAGTCCACACAAACGGAACCCCTTTTCTCAACAACTTAGTCAACAGTGCTGCAATCAAAGAAAACCCTTCTACAAACCTTCTGTAGTATCCTGCCAAACCCAGAAAACTCCGAATCTCTGCAACCGACTTGGGTGGTTTCCAATCCAATACTGCCTCAATCTTACGAGGATCCACCCTAATTCCCTCAGCTGATACAACATGACCCAAGAAAGTTACCTCCTTAAGCTAGAACTCGCACTTACTAAACTTGGCGAATAACTGCTTCTCCTTCAGAACTTGTAGAACCACTCGAAGATGTGCGTCATGTTCCTCCTCAGATTTCGAGTACACCAGAATGTCGTCTATAAATACTACGACGAAACGATCCAAATACAGTTGAAACACCCGATTCATCAAGTCCATGAATGCTGCCGGCGCATTGGTCAAATCGAAAGGCATTACTAGAAACTCGTAGTGCCCATACCGAGTACGAAATGCCGTCTTAGGAATATCAGCCTCCTTTACCTTGAGCTGATGATACCTTGACCTAAGGTCGATCTTAGAGAAAACCGATGCACCCTTGAGTTGATCAAACAAGTCATCAATCCTGGGCAACGGATACTTGTTTTTGATCGTCAACTTATTAAGCTGGCGGTAGTCTATACACATCCGCATCGTCCCGTCTTTCTTCTTAACAAAGAGCACATGTGCCCCCAAGGCGATACACTCGGTCGGATGAAACCTCTGTCTAACAATTCTTGAATCTGAGCCTTTAACTCCACCAATTCTTTTGGCGCCATCCTATACGGGGCAATAGATACTGGCGCGGTTCCAGGTAACAAGTCTATTCCGAACTCAACCTCACGGTCCGGAGGCACACCCGGTAGTTCCCCTGGGAATACATCAGCAAATTCCCTTACAGTTCGAACATTCTCCACAGCTGCATCCTTCGCTTCCAAAGCACAGACATGCACCAAAAATGATTCACAACCCTTCCTAAAAATTTTCTCAGCCTTCAGTGCAGAGACAACATTAGATAAGTAATCTCTCCTAATACCTATCATCACCACCTCCTCACCTTCCCTGGTCTTCAACACCATGCGCTTAGCTGCGCAATCCAAACTAGCTTGGTACTTTACTAGCCAATCCATCCCGAGAATCAGATCGAACTCCCCAAACAGCAGTTCCATCAAGTCAGCCAAAAACACGACCCCTTGAAGTTCTAGAGGTACATCCCTATATAGTTTACTTACTTCTACAGAGTGACCTAGAGGGCTTATCACTGCCATCTTCCTAGAAGTAATCTCAGAGTCTAAGTTCATGGTTCCCACTATGCTACTAGCAACATACGAGTGCGTCGAACCAACATCAATTAAAGCATTATAAGGTACTCTAAAAATTAAGAACGTACCGGTTAGGACGTCCGGTGCGTCGCCCTCCTCTCGACGCCTCGCAGCGTAGATCAATCCAGGCTGTCTCGCCTCTGTACCACCTGCACTCTACCCGGTGCTCCACAGCCTTTACCAGAGCCATTACCTCCCCTGCCTGAACCACGGCTCCTCTGTGGCTGCTGATGATCCCTCCTAAACTGTGCACGATTCTGATCCTCAGACTGCAGCCTAGCTGATCTCTATAGACAATCCCTAACTCGATGCCCCAGCGATCCACACTCAAAGCATCCCCTGTTACCAGTCCAACACTCTCCCGTGTGAGACTTCCCACACCGAGCACACCGTGGCGGCCACTGAGTATTAGCAGCAGTAGGCCTAGCAGCTTGATTCAGCCCACTATATCTTGCCCTTTTCTGCTGATTCCTAGAAAACCCAGATGATCCAGAACTCTTTTTATTCCAACCCCTATCCTGATTCCGCCTTACAGACTGTTTTACCCCTTCAGCAACCTTAGGTTTCTCCACTAAAACGGCAAACTCTCGTTCCTGCTGTGGGGCAATTATCATCCGCAGCTCGTCTCTTAGCCTATCCTCAAATCTGACATAGCGGTCATGCTCTGTGCCCACAATACCCCGTGCATACCGACTCAACCGGAGGAATTCCGCCTCATATTCCGCTACAGTCTTATTACCCTGGACCAAGTTCAAGAACGCCCTGCGCTGCGCATCAACATAGCTAGCCCCTATGTATTTCCTCTGATAGGCTGTCCTAAAGAATTCCCAAGTGAGGTCATCTGCCATCGCTCCATCCCTAACTGTGAGCCACCACTGATATGACTCATCTCGCAGCAAAGATACTATGCCCTTTAGCTTTTCCTCAGCTGAAAAATCCAGGTCGTCCATGATACGTTCTGTCGCCTCCAACCAATACTCCGCCGTACTAGGTGCCACACCAGACACACCTCTGAATACCTCTGCACCATTAGCCTTGAGTCGCTCGGTCACAGATTTCTGAGCTCTTGTTCCAACGCCTGCACTCGCAACCCTTTCCAGTACCCGCAGCACAGCCTGCGACACTGCATCATTACCACCCGTCTGATCCTGATATTCTGCGCCCACAGCTGGCGGCGGTGGTACCTCATTTATCAACCCATGTCCGGACCTTACGGGTTCCGAGACCGTCATCCTACCCTTACCTCGTCCACGAGTGTTACGCCCACGTCCACGTGCACTCATATCTACCGATATATTCAAGCTGATTAAAAGTTTTATGCGTTAGACCTTTATTCCACTGTCTATTAAAGCACAATCTTATGAGGGGTTTAATAAGAGTTTGTTTCGCGAGTTCACATCATCCTATGGTTCCAGTCTCTATAGTAGTTCCTACTACTATTCAATCATGCCATCATTATAATCATATAATCAACAAACAATAGTTTGGGGTACTTACCTAGGTGGATTGGTGCCGGAGACTCGGTGCCATGCTTTCATCACTACACTTTCCCCATAAAAGCCTTTCATAATCCTTTTAAAACATTTTTTGGGCCTCGGGCCCACAGCCGAGCTGTTGAACCTGGCTCTGATACCACAATTGTAACACTCCAAACCCGGTCAACACACCACGACCGAATCTGGTATGTTACGGGGTGAAAACATTTTGAAAACATAAGTTTGTCGGATAATTTTTCTAAAGAAGACTCTTTTGTTGCTTTAGGGTTTAGAAAACTCAGTAATACATGATGTTGAGGTTGTTTGGTAGTTGTTGTAATACTTGGAAAACTCGTGATTGAAAACCCATTTGTAATTACCGATTTTAAAAACATTGGATACTTATTAAAACTGCATGCGATGAGTACAATCAGGTTTAAAACCATTTGTCTTTAAAGTGGTTTGAAATTTAGAGTTATAAAACATCCAAGTTACCTTATTATTTTGTGAACTTTGTTACCCGATGGTAACGTTTGAAAACCCGAAGAGATATAGTTTTGAAAACATTGCCTTTTACCGGTTAATTTAACAAGTCACTATATTCAGCATGTGTATAATATAAGCAAAATAAAAGCAAATTATAAAACCCAAAATAATAAAATTTAGTGGCCTTATTACAAAAACCCAAAACCAAATTTAAAGAAAATTAAATAAACCGAAAGTGTACTTTAAAGTTGAAACCCAAAATGTAGATGCATGGCCACCTCGAGTCCTCCCCGGCTCCATATCCGCGATCTATGCCTCATCTGCAAAATATAAGGGAAGGGGTGAGTCACCGAGACTCAGTGTGTAAATCCCCAACCCGATGGTTCAAGCACTTACACAGATCATCAGTAAAACATGCAAATCATGCAACCCATAACCTAACCATCCGGTCTCCTTTATTTACCCCGTGTGGTCAAAACCACTGGTGGTCAAAACCACTGGTGACCGAAGTCACAAATATATCGGTGTGGTCAAAACCACTGGTGACCGTAGTCACAAATCAAATGATGGGGCCAACCCATCTTGTGGTCAAAACCACTGATGACAATCCCGTAATATCTCATGTGGGGCCAACCCACTATGGTACCAAACCACTGGGACGAGTCACAATATCCATGTGTGGTCAAAACCACTGGTGACCGTAGTCACAAATATCATAAGTGTGGTCAAAACCACTGGTGGTCAAAACCACTGGGACTTAGTCACAATAATAATAGTGTGGTCAAAACCACTGGTGACCGTAGTCACAAATCAAGTGATAGGGCCAACCCATCTTGTGGTCAAAACCACTGGTGACAGTCCAAATAAATCACCCCCTCCTCTCATCAATCCCATCATCATGTCCATAGCATACGTGTAATAGTATCATGTATCATGCAATAACGCATAGCATAGCAAATAACAATAACATGATGATGTATATCAAAAAAATCACATAACAAGGAACTTACCCGGAATCCAAGCTCATGCCCACAAGGCATAATCACTGAGTTCAATGGCTATAACAGTAACATAATAAGCATATTATACTAATAAAGTGTGTACACGTTTACACACCTGGCTATTCGTAAATCTAAGTGAATCCCGAAACTACACAACTAACGAGATCGCGAATGTTGCTCCTCCCTACAATCGGTTTTAATACAACACTAAGAATCCAAAGGCCATTCGGCCATAACATGAATCCCGAAACCAAATAAGTTTGTCGCCTCTTACCTTGATGACTGCTTTGGCCTTTAAACACCACAGATCGACATCCCCAATTGGTGTTAAGGGTTTCGGCTACCACATGGGACAAGAATAAGTTAAGATCTTGATTACCACGGTTGAAGAAATATCAAAAGAAAGATAGAAGAGGTTCGGCATTACTCAAATCGGTCAAGAAGAAAAGAAGAGATCCCTTACCAGAAGATTCGGCTATGTCCCCAAAAGCAAACTTGATTTCGGCACTTAAGATGATGAAGAGAAATCGCAAGAAGAGAGAGATTTATGAGCCAAGTATTTGGCCAAGGTACTTGATGAAACCGAAAGAGAAACGACAAGCTTTCAGCTTTTGAAATAAAATAGAAAAGATGGAATCAAGATTCGGCTTGAGTAGTGGTTTGATTCGGGAAAGATGGTGAAGAGAAGAGAAGTGGAAGGAGGTAGATTCGGCAATGGGTTTGAGAGAAGAGAAAGAACGGAATAGAAAGAAAAATAGAGGAGAAGATGTGAGGATAGGTTCCGGCTTTGAACAAAATAGAAAGAAGAAAAACACAAGAGATGAATTCGGCAATAGGCTAACCCAAGTGAACCGAAAAGAAAAGAAGAAAATGGCTATTGAAGTTTCGGCTATTCAACAAATAATGCACAAGTCATTCGGCCAAACACAAGAGCTGCCGAAAAAAGAAGAAAGAAATTTCGGCTAAACACTCCTCCCCCAAAGTCCACAATTCGGCCAACACTTCAAATGAGTTTGAAATAATTCAAACTCCTAGATTTCCTCCCTTCCATCAGTTTAAATTCGTTTGAACGGGTCAACCTCCACAAATTTCTCCTCTCCATCCATTCAAGAGAGTCCCACCTGAGCACTCCCCTCCTTGCTTGTGGCATGAAAAAGAATAAGCAGGAGTGCAATTCCTGCTGCTCGAACACAGGCACTCCCTCCCTGCATGTGGCGTCATCTCCCTGGTGCTTAAGTGGCGCCTCATTGCCACTTTTCCACTTGATTCTTTGAGTCACAAACCTCCAATAAATTCTTTTAACCCCTACTTTATCTAGCTCCTTCCTTTTAAGAACTAAAATGAAATTTTTAGCCCTAACTCAGGCCTAATCCAGGGTTATAACTAGACCCCAGAACATGATAAATGAACATTATAGACAATTCATCACATGCAACACAAGCAAAATGCAGAACCCCGATTTAAGGATGTTACACCTTGTGTGGCAAGCCGGATCGAACACGGCCTAGACTATCGACCACGGGCGTGTTCATGCCGAAATAAGGATGAATTCTATTCGAAATAGGATATACGTGGGCCAAGAAAGGCATATCGAGGCCTATATAAGCACCCCAGGAGGCAACCTAAAAGGGGGACGTCGACTAGAGGTCAATGATAAACCGTAATATAAACATATTTTAATCCCACATTTAGCATAATTTTGGATGATTTAGGCCTTGAATTGTGGAATTTAGTGCTCTTAATCCTTTGTTTTCATGTTTTGTACTTAGGAGAGCACCGGAGGATGAAAAGAACGAGAAACAGGGCCTAATGGGCCATATCACGAAATCAACACGGCCTGGGCCCAAGACCACACGGTCGTGCCTCATTAACGAACCTGAACACGGCCTGGCCACGATTCACACGGGCGTGTCCCTGTCGTGACAAAGAAGAGTTTCATTTAGATTAGGGTACTTAGAGGCAAAGAAAGACATTCCAAAAGCCTATATAAACACCCTAGAGGCCAACTTTCAAGGGGGAGTCCAGTTAGGGGTCCAGTTAGGCCCAAGAGCCGAGCCAGAGAGGCCAGAATTGTGGGATTTACTCGAAGAAAGCAGTTGATTCATCTCAAGAAGTCGAAGTTATACTCAAGACAGATGATCTTCTCTTCAATTCTTTCAGGGGGTTTTAGGGTTTTTCTTATGTTTTGTTTTATATTTTCTTCTGAGATGTATTCTTTTATCATTATAAACTAAACCTCTCAAATGCCTGAGGGGGATGAAACCTAAGACGGATCTTGTTATTGTTTTCTAAACTGTATGATAAATACTTGATTTGTTCTTAATTATGTGTTCTTAATTCTTGCTTTGATATTTCAGGATATTAATTCAAGTATTGATGTGCTTAGGCAGTGGAGCAAAAGTCCCTGTTTAAGAGTAGATCTAGCATAGTTAAGCGGAGTTGATCGCAACCCTAGAAATAGCATGACGAAAATCTGCCGGATTAGGGTCAAACCTAATATGGGAGTCCATAGATCGAGTTAATGCAATTCTAGGGGTTTTAATTAGAAATAAATTTCAATTAATCAACCTAGGGTTAGATGTTAGTAGCCTCGAAAGAGGTATTAATATAAATTAGGGAATCCTACGGATCAAGTCAAGTGAATAAATCGTTTAGTTCAAAGTTAGATAAAAAATGAAGTCTAGGCAGATTCTTCCTCGGGTATTGTCTTAATCAATTGGTTTTTCCCACAAGTATTTTCCCAAATTCATTCTCTTTGTCTTAGCATCTTTAGCTTAATAGATAGTTAATTTTAGATTAATTAATAATTCCCTTAATTCTTAGGATAAATAATAAAAAGAAATTTAGTATTAGTACTTTTGGTTCCTTTGGGTTCGACAATCCGGTCTTGCCACTTAACTGTACTACAGTTCGATAGGTGCACTTGCCTCAATCGTTGTCACAGTTAGTTTTCAGGCTCGATCATTCTTTTTATAAATTTTTAAGACTCTGACATACACGATCAAGTTTTTGGCACCGTTGCCGGGGAACTAAAATATTAAGAAAACTCAATTTTTATTACTTTAGCCATTTTTTTTAATTATTTTTTGCAATTTACTTTCGTTTTTAACTTTGCTGATTTTCCTTCTTTTATTTGTTCTTGATAGGTACCTCTAGTTTATGACTAGGAGGAACCCGACGGGACCCCTAATTTACGACAGTGATTTTGAAGGTACTGTTTGCAGAAATTGTAGAGAAATAAGCCGCAACTTAAATTACATAGAAGAAAAGTAAGAAATTGAAACTAATACCACGGAGGAGATGGCTGAGAATAATCCGCTACCTCCAGAGGCGGCAGAACATCACGCTCCTCGAACTATGTATGATTATGCTAAACCTAATTTAACAAGAACTGAGTCAAGTATTGTTAGACCGCTATTGCTGCAAATAATTTTGAACTGAAACCTAACACTATTCAGATGATACAACAGTTTGTTCAGTTTGATGGTTTGCAGGATGAGGATCCTAACACACACTTAGTGAAATTTCTCGAATTCCGTGATACCTTCAAAATAAATGGCGTTTCTGATGATGCCATCCATCTTCGGTTATTTCCCTTTTCTTCAAGGAATAAAGCCAAACAGTGGTTGCATTCTCTTCCACGAGGGTCAATCACTACATGGGATCAAATGACTGAAAAATTTTTATTGAAATATTTTCTGCCAACTAAAATGGCCAAGTTAAGGAATGATATCTCTTCTTTTGTGCAGATGGATTTAGAAACACTTTACGATGCATGGGAGAGATACAAAGATCAATTGAGAAGGTGTCCACACCATGGATTACCCTTGTGGCTAAAGTTCCAAACTTTCTTCAACGGGGTAAACCCCTTAACTAGGCAATTGATCGATTCAGCCGCCGATGGAACCTTGAATAACAAAACACCTGAGGCTACCTACGGATTCATTGAAGAGATGTCACTGAATAACTATTAGTGGCATGTCACAAGGACAAAGCCAACAAAAGCAGCCAGTGTTTTCAACCTCGACGCAGTAACCATGCTATCAAATCAGGTAGAGATGTTAAATAAAAAGGTTGATGGTTTATGTGGTTCTTTGTAGGTACATTCAGTTATGCAGTGCGATACGAATGGAGGAGGGATGAACAACACAGAATATCCACCTTACAACCCAGGCGCTGAGAATGAGCAAGTTCACTAAATGGGTAACAATTTCAAATCTCAAAATACCCTTATAGTAATTCTTATAATCCAGGTTTGAGGAACCACCCCAATTTTTCATGGGGTGGTCAAGGAAACCAGAAACAACAACCCCCTCCGAACTTCCAACAACAACCCTACCCACAGGAAAAGAAATCGAACCTTGAGGAGATGTTATCAAAATTTATAGCGGTATCAGAAACACATTTTCAAAACACTAAAACAACACTTAAAAATCAACAAGCATCAATTCAAGTGATCGAGAACTAATTAGGGCAACTCGCTAAGATGATCTCAGAACGACCACAAGGCAGCTTGCTAAGCAACACTGAGACTAACCCAAAGGAGCAACTTCAAGCAATAACAGCTCAGGATAGTGTAGGGTTAGATGAACCTAAATTAAGCCAAGAGAAGTCAGTAGAGAACGGTAAGTTTGAGGTAAGTCATGAAAAGCCAAAACCGGTAATTAAAGAGTACCAACCTCGTATACCTTATCCTGATGCGATGAAGAAGGACAACATAGACGAACAATTCAGTAAATTTCTTAAACTTTTAAAGAAATTACATATTAACTTACCATTTCTTGAAGCTCTTTCACATATGCCAGATTAAAGGAAATTTTTAAAAGATCTTTTAACAAACAAACGGAAGTTAGATGAAGAATCGCATGTGGAGCTAAACGCAGTGTGCTCGGCAATGTTCCAAAACAAACTACCACGAAAATTAAAAGATCCAGGGAGTTTTACAATTCCATGCATAATTGGTAGATTATCTATTGATAATGCTTTAGCTGATTTAGGGGCAAGCATAAACGTTATGCCTTATAAGATGTTTAAACAACTAGGTCTAGAGAAACCCAAACAAACTAGGATGAGCATTCAATTAGCTGACAAAATTGTTAGAATTCCTAGGGGTATAATTGAAGATGTTCTTGTAAAAATTGATAAATTCGTATTCCAAGTAGACTTTGTCGTTTTAGACATGGATGAGGAAAATAGTATCCCCTTAATTTTAGGAAGACCCTTATTAGCAACTGGCAGGACTAAAATTGATGTCAGCGCAGGTGAACTCATATTTTGTGTAGGTGACGAATCAATCAGTCTCCAGGCTCTTGACTCAGCTAGGACATCGAGTAATCAAGGTGAGAAAATTAATTTTATTAATGACCATTCGGTTAAACATTCTTTTCAGGAAGCACCACAGAACAACACAACTGAGCCAGATCCTATACCTCACGCCAACAAGGAAATAACTCATGAGGAACGAAGGCTTCAGATCGATGAACTAGACGAGCGGAAGACACACTTCAAAGAGAAGTTAGGAATACACAAAGCAGAACCAACACCATTCCGTGGGACAAACGAATTCAAGATCAGAGATCAGGTATTGTTAGGTAAGGCAGACCCTCGAATACCTCCTCCTGACCCTAATACAAACGAAGAAATCACTTTTAGGGTACTCAATGTTTTCCCATACAGAACAGTCGAGGTAAGTAATCCTACATTCGGCACTTTTAAAGTAAACGCTACTCGACTCGAATTACATAGGACCGATAGCATGAGGAAGGACTTTCAACTCCTGAAACCGCCCTGAATGTGCGAATGAGAGGTAAGTCTAGCTTAAGACTATAAACGAGCACTTTTCGGGAGGCAACACTAATCCCATTAATCTTCACATTTTTTATTGTCTCTTTAATTTTTTCCTTTTTAGCACCTAACTATAAACTAACCAAGTGCAGATTTCCATACCACACGGCCTCACACACGGTCGTGACCGTGGCCGTGTGGATAATATGGATGTACGTACTGACATGACAGAGATAGTACGACACATGACGAAAATTATCTTCAAGTCATGGGCCCCAACTGAACACCACGACCGTGCGATGCGGCCGTGGCCGACACTGTTTTAGCAACACGGGCGTGGTGACCTGCACATGGGCGTGGGAGAAACGAATGAAGCATAACACGGCCGTGCGACACAGCCGTGTGACTCGACACACCCACGATACACGGGCGTGGGGATGGACCAGACATGAATTTTCTATTTAAAATCACCTCTCCCCTCTCCCCATCTACCCCAATTCTCCTTCTTCCACAACTTTTACACTCCCTTCCCTTTTCATTCTCACCTTTTTTCATTCTTCTACCTCTTGATTTACACCATAGCCATGTCGAAGAAGCGGAAGGATCTAAGCACGATCCCCCTGTGGAAATCGATCTACATAAGTTCATGCCGGTCGCTTCATCTACTCGACAAGCCAAGGATATTTGAGGCCATTTAGTTTTTCTTTTTCTTTTCTCGATTTCTTTATTTTCCTTATCTTTACTTCTCTTATGCTAAATTTAGTTTATCTTATTTTAATTTCTTGGTTTTAGGTTCTAAAGGCAGCTAGGGAATCATACCACGGCCACGACCACCACCCCACCACAGCCCTAGAAATAACACCCACCTCGCGAACCATCCAACAATAAGGACTTTTCAGTCCATTCATCTTTTCTTTTAATTTTATTTTACTTTCTATTTACTTTCTCTTTATCTTTCTTGTCTTTAAATATATATTTAGTATATTTTGAATTATTTTCATTATTTCCTGGCTAATTCTTCACGAGTTTCCCAATTTCTTCATCTAGCGCAGAGATTGTCGGCGGTCACCACACCACAACACTCTCAACTCAAGGAAGCCATCCAAATTCAGGAAGTTTCACCTCTCCCTTTCTCTTAAATTTCATACATATCTTTGTACATTGAGGGCAATGTACATCTTAAGTGTGGGGGGTGAATATCTATTTCAAGAAAGTGCCTAACTTTCTGCATCATTCTCAAATCCTTGAATTATGCCTTGAATTATGCCTTGTTCTTAAGTAATCTTCTCATATTATGATTAGAATGAGTTTATTTTGATTTATGATTTTTATTGATATGTTTCAGATTAAGTCATTGATAATTGTGCAGTGATGATTTAAACTTTAGGAGACTAGAGAATCAAGCATGATGAGTCTATTTTTAATAATTAAAATTTTGTTAGGTTGTCTACCTGAATCTAATTATTACCTTGAAGTTTGAAATTTACAAGGTTGATATCAAAAACCCATAATTTTTGTGAGATTTTGAGCTTTTTAGAGCATACATTCTTTCGTGCTCACTTTTTGATTATGAGTGTGTCAACATTGAGCTGTTATTCTAGAACTTGCTTCGATTATACATATCAAGACCACATTATTGATTTGATATACAGAGATGATAAAGGCACTTAGGATTTAACCCACTCACTCCACTAAAAAGCCTACCTTCACAATTAACCCCCAGTGAACCCCTTTGATCCTAACAACCCTTTTTATTGACTGACCCACTAATATTACCCCAAAACCCATCTTGTATTTGTTATCATCATTTCTTGACTCCCTTTTTGTCGAGATTTGATTTGAGCAGTTGCCTAACTATGTTCTATATTTCAGTTGTTAAAGTTCTTTCTTATTATTGTATTGATTTGTTCTTAAAAAAATCAAAGTGTATTTATTATTAGTTCTATAACTAAGTGAGCTTATACGTTTAAATTCCACATCTTGAAGAAAAAAACTCATATTATTAGTATTTCATGTTTTCAATTGATGTAATTAGTTAGGATTAGTTCATTCATTTTTCTAGTTAGGTAAATTGTCGATTCAATCTCGATTCCAACCTTCTAATTCAGCCTTTATCGAATCCTTTAACCCAAGCCCCATTGTAATCCTTTTTAAAGAGCTTTTGATTTGTGTATCATCTCATTTTACAATGGTGAAGATTTGATTTTCATGCAAGCCTATGGGATTAACTTTTCATGTTCGACTTTTGAGTGCTTAATTTTGAACCTTAAACACTTTGAGTGATTTGAGTGAATCTTTAGTGAGGATGTCAACTCTTGTTGATTTTGAATTAAAGGTGATTATTTAGGTAAGGGGAACCACCTATATTTTCAAGCTAAAAAAACTGACTTTGATTGTTTGAATCTTTAGGATCTTTCTATTTAAATTATCAACGTATGAATTATCTATGAATTATGATGAAGCACTGTTGATGAATATCATGAATCAAGGAAGTTCATTTTAATTTGAGTTGAGAATTTTGCTTGAGGACAAGCAAATGTGTAAGTGTGGGGGTATTTGATAAACCGTAATATAAACATATTTTAATCCCACATTTAGCATACTTTTGGATGATTTAGGCCTTGAATTATGGAATTTGGTCCTCTTAATCCTTTGTTTTCATGTTTTATACTTAGGAGAGCACCGGAGGATGAAAAGAACGAGAAACGGGCCTAAAACGGAGTAAATGGGCCATATCACGAAATCAACACAGCCTGGGCCCAAGACCACACAGTCGTGCCTCACTACTGGAACCGAAGACGGCCTGGCCATGATTCACACGGGCGTGTGCCCTAGGTGTGTCCCTGTCGTGATAAAGAAGAGGTTCATTCGGATTAGGGTACTTAGAGGCAAAGAAAGCCATTCCAAAAGCCTATGTAAAGACCCTAGAGGCCAACCTTAAAGGGGGAGTCCAGTTAGGGGTCCAGTTAGGCCAAAAAGCCAAGCCAGGGAGGCCAGAATTGTGAGATTTACTCGAAGAAAGCTAGTTGATTCATCTCAAGAAGCCAGAGTTATACTCAAGACAAAGGATCTTCTCTTCAATTCCTTCAGGGGGTTTTAGGGTTTTTCTTATGTTTTGTTTTATATTTTCTTCTGATATGTATTCTTTTATCATTATAAACTAAACCTCTCAAATGCCTGAGGGGGATGAAACCTAAGACGAATCTTGTTATTGTTTTCTGAACTATATGATAAATACTTTATTTGTTCTTAATTATGTGTTCTTAATTCTTGCTTTGATATTTCAGGCTATTAATTCAAGTATTGATGTGCTTAGGCAATGGAGCAAATCCCTATTTAAGAGTAGATCTAGCATAGTTAAGCGGAGTTGATCGCAACCCTAGAAATAGGAGAAAATCTGCCATATTAGGGTCAAACCTAATATGGGAGTCCATAGATCGAGTTAATGCAATTCTAGGGGTTTTAATTAGAAAGAGATTTCAATTAATCAACCTAGGGTTAGACGTTAGTAGCCTCGAAAGAGTATTAATATAAATTAGGGAATCCTACGGATCAAGTCAAGTGAATAAATCGTCTGGTTCAGAGTTAGATAGAAAGTGAAGTCTAGGTGGATTCTTCCTCGGGTATTGTCTTAATCAATTGGTTTTTCCCACAAGTATTTTCCCAAATTCATTCTCTTTGTCTTAGCATCTTTAGCTTAATAGATAGTTAATTTTAGATTAATTAATAATTCCCTTAATTCTTAGGCTAAATAATAAAAAGAAAGTTAGTATTAGTACTTTTGGTTCCTTTGGGTTCGTCAATCCGGTCTTGCCACTTAACTATACTACTGTTCGATAGGTGCACTTGCCTCAATCGTTGTCACAGTTAGTTTTCAGGCTCGATCATTCTTTTTATAAAATTTGAAGACTCTGACGTATACGATCAGTCGACAGAGAGTTCGACAGGACGTCCAATAGACGCCGAGTAGAAGGAGAAAATACTCCAAGACAGCCGTCAGGAACAGCTTAGGAGAAGGATCTCCATCAAGACTGAGGATCTCCCATCAAGTTCCTTAGGATTTTTTGGGTTTTCTTATGTTTTGTTGTTTTTCCTGTTTTATGATGTTTCCCTCGTTTACTATAAACTAAATCCCTTAAATACCTAAGGGGATGAAACCTAAGGTAGATCTTGTTATTATTTGATTTATGAGATAAATACTTGTGCTTATTCTTAATTGTGAGTTCTTATTCTTGTTTTGATAGTTCATGTTATTGATTCAAGTTGAATGTGCTTATTTAGTGGAGTAAAAGTCCCTGTCAAAGAGTAGATCAACACAATTAAGCGGAGTTGATTGCAACCCCAGAGATAGGGCGGCGAAAATCTGCCGGATTAGGGTCAAACCTAATAAGGGAATCTATAGATCGAGTTAATGCCACAATAGGGGTTTTAATTAGAAAGAGATTTCAATTAATCAACCTAGAGTCAATTGTTAGTAGCCTCGAGAGAGGTATTAATATAAATCAGGGATTTCTACAGATTAAGCCAAGTGAATAAATCGCATGAATCAAAAGTAGTAAGTGAAGTCTAGGTGGATTCTTCTTTAGGTATTGCCTCTCTTATAAAAGTTGTCCAAAAGTATTTTCCCAATTTACTCTTTGTCGCGTTCATAGTTAGTTAGTTAATTTTAGATTAAAAACCAAATTCCCTTAATTATTAGGCTAGATAATAAAAGGTTAGTTAATAATAGTACTCTTGGTCCTAGAGGATACGATATTCCAGACTCACCACAGCTATACTACTGTTCGATAGGTGCGCTTGCCTTTGTCGAAATAATAGTTAGTTTCGAGCTCCATCAAGTTTTTGGCGCCGTTGTAGGTGACTAAGATATTAGGAACGCTAAATTTTTATTACTTTAGCCATTCTTATTTTTATTTGCAATTTATTTCTGTTTCTAGTTTACTAACTTTTCCCCTTCTTTGCTTCTGGCAGGTAATTCTAGTTTATGACTAGAAGGAATGAAACACCCCAAACCTGGCCCACGAGCTTTGACCAGATTTGGTGTGTTCCTCAAGTAAACCGGTTCAAAGTTCTTTTGTTTCTTAGGAAAAACTTGTGCAAATTTAAAAAAAAATATTGTTTTGGGTTGGGCTTGTGTTGAAAACTAATTTATCTTATATTGAAATCCATTTATTTAGAGTGACAAAACATTTAGGGCTTATTCAAAATTAAATTTACTCAAACTTTAATTGATAATAATTGGTAAGCATAAAAAAAAATTGAAAATAGAAATAAAGAAATAAAACTATGGCCTTATTACATCAAGTAAAAACCCATAATAAAATTCTTAAGTACTTAAATAAAATGTCCATATTGAATAAAACTTCAAGTTGAGCATGGCCACCACAAGTTCTGCCGTCCCGGTCCATCACTGTTCATTACCTGAAAAATGTTCCCACAACGGGGTGAGTCAACAGACTCAATGTGTAAACCAACACTAAAATTTAATAGATTTAGGCATACCATACATATCATGCTCACAAAATAATTCAAGATAATGATGCAATCCCAAACCCAAACCTAGATGCCATCCGCTACACATCCCCGTACCAACCTGCACACCGTGGGGACTACTAAGTCAACCCTCCTTCCGCTACACACCATCGAAGGCAGTCGCTGCAGTCGACGTGCTCATCGCCCATATATAATTCGTGGCATAGCCACTAGATAATTGTGTCATGAGACACCACATTCAGATAATGTAACCGAAGTTACCACATTCAGATAATGTGATCGAAGCCACCACATTCAGATAGTGAGACCGAAGTCACCACATTCACTTCCCCTTTCTCATATAACCCGAATGCCCCATTTTATTCATATCATGCATATCATACTTAAATTCACATTCATGTCACTTTTCACATGTTAAAATATAACATATTTCGTAATCCTAGTAGGAGTAGGAAACGTACCTGAGTACTTTGTACCACATTAGGGTACCTTAGCCATATTCACATTCTTATACATACTTATATTAAATATTGCCATAAAACGTATTAAAAGATAGTGGGGATTACACACCTGATTCGCTTAATGCTTTCAATCCAAATCCCGAAAAGCTTGATCTAATGCCTTAGATCTTAAATCTCTACATTTAATCAATAATTTAATACTTAGCAAAGGAGCCATTCGGCCATAAATCCAAATCCCACTAGGATTAGTATACTTAAAACTTACCTTGTTGCCGATTTCAATACTAATCAAATCCCGAAATCTATGCTATGCTCCTCCTTGTATTCGGCCAAGCACTAAGTCTCATCAGAGGTTAGTTTCGGCTTTTTAAACAAACAAGAATTAGATCTAACTATCAAAATAGGCCTTGGCCGAATGCTATAGACACTTACCTTGTGGATTTAAAATCCCGAATCTCACCGAATAACTAGGGAACACGTAGCTTATGGTGTACCTTCGAGAAAAGAACTTCTCCTTCCTTGTAGTCGACACTTAGTAAATCCCGAAAGATCCTTCCAAATTTCGGCAAACAAGTTTCTAATGGGATTAGTCCTAGATTTCGGTAAATCTTAAAAGAAAAAGGATGGAAATCGAATGAGATCTTACCCTTACTTTAGATATCGACAGTTCCTTTGCTTGAAGTCTCAAACTATTTGGCTATGGCCTTGATCTTAGCAAGCTTTCGGCTTTTGGAATATTGAGAGGAGAAGAATGAAGAAGAAAAGAATAGGGGTTGCAGAGAAAATTCGGCAGAGGTTATCAAGGAAGAGTAAATAATGCTGAATGGCCTCTGTATTCCTTTTATAGCCGAATTTACTAGCTAGAGTCCCTTACTTGGCCACCACTCTTCTATTTGATAGCTTTATCCTTTGTATTATCACTAAATAAAAGAATTTAATCCAACCATTATCTCTTGAAAATAATGATAAATAAATCCCTTATTTATCCATCATTTAGCCGAATTTTAAAGAGAATAAAACTCTTCCTTTTTAAATAGCTTGTGCCGTCCACCTCACTTCTTCTGGAAGCAAAATAAAATTTCTTTTATTTGCTTCCCATGTGACTCGAACTCAGGCCCATTTGCTCATGTAGGTGGCGTCACTTACCTGGGCCTTAAGTGGCATTTCCAGGCCACTTTTCCAAGCCTGTTTGTGTGTCAAATTCCTCCTATTATTTTTCTTAAGGCCAGCTTGCCTTAGTTTTCTCTTTTTAAGCCTTAAAACTTGACATTTCTTTACATTTCCAAGTTTCCAAAAATTTTCGTTTGGCTCTTTAAACTTGACATTTCCTTACATTTCCAAGTTTCCAGAAATGTTTACTTTCCTCTTTTGAATCATTTCCACATCATTTCCTTACATCCCCTAGTTTCCAAAAATGTTCACTTTCCTCTTTTAAACTTAACGTTTCCAAAGCATTTCCTTACATTTCTATACATTTCCATACATTTCCATACATTTCCATACATTTCCATACACCTTAGGGTTCCTAGAACTCCTCAGAACACATCCAACACACCCACTAAGCCCACTATCTCATGAATTACACACGAACGCATAACCCCTAATCTAGGATGTTACAAGGAACCCGTCAGGACCTTTGATTTTTGACAGTGATATCGAAGGTACCATTCGAAGAAATCAAAGAGAAACATTTATTACTATCATTAATTAAAATTGTAAAAACTAAAAAAATGAAGTATTTGAGAAAAAATACAAATAAAAAATTCATCAACGTCTGGAATGTGTGCCATAACTAGGTGGGCCTCGAGAATTGTAACGGTTCGTTTTTCAGTGGTGTCAGAAACAGTAGTTTTGGGGATACCAAATCTGACGAGTAAGTTTGTAAATATTATATAATAATATTTACGAGTCAAATATGGTTTTTAAAATATTTTTGATAGATAATTTATTTTTTATAAATGATTTATTTAGTTCAAGTGGTAAGACCCTATGGTCAACTGGTTTTAGACAATAAGGTATCGGAACCTCGTTTCTATAAACTGAGTCATAAATATTTTTATAAATATTTACGAAGTGTCATTAAGGTAGTATTAAAGTTTCGTTGAAAAATTTTAACGTTTCCATAGAGAATTAACTAAAAAGGACTAAATAGTAAAAGATGTAAAATTTGATCATCATTTGATTTGAGTGATCCAATGGCTTATTGAATAAAGGAAAAGAGACTTAAATAGTAATTAAACCATGGTTATAGTTTCCAAGCAGTGGTTTCATGATTGAATGCACTAGCTTCTGGATTATTAGTTTAGGATTAAATTGCAAATAAATTTATTTAGTTAGAATTTAATTTAATTGAAGGACCAATTGTGTAACATCCTGAAATTGGGCCTAGTAGGATTGAGCCCAATGGGCCTTAGGAGTAGTAGCGCTTAAAATTTTAGAGAACGGTATTAATGCAAGTTAGACTTATTAGATAAGTGATTTTGGAAGGTTAGAGGGCTTCTATGAAGTCCCGGGATCGAACTTTGGCTTTGGGGAAATTTTGGTTTTAGGTGAAAAAAATCCTGGAAGTTGGCAAGTAGGCCTTAAGAATAAAATGTGGAGGAAAATGACACAAGTGGAGTGTGTGGTGTAGTGGCAAAGTGACGCCACATAAGAGACAAGGGGGTGACGCCACAAGGAAGGAAGGAGGTCCAAGGTTCAAGTCTTGGCTTTTGCATTTTGGTTTCTTTTTACTTGGATCTTAGAATTTGGGTCATAGTTTATATTTAGTTGCGCATGGTTTAAGACACAAGAGGAGCTTGTGGCCAAGTGGTTAGCGGCGTGGATTATGTTGCAAGGGAGCCTAGGTTCGAATCTTATGAGAAGCAAGGGAGTATTTATTTTGCGGATTGGACGGCAAGAGTTTCAGTTGAATTTAAACTCTACTAACGAAGGGATCCCACATCGGAAAGACACAAAGAAGGAAGGTGAAGAGCTAGCTATATAATGAGCATTCCAGGAGGAGAGTAAACACACCTTGGAGGGCGTTTGGGCACAGGAGTGGTCGGAGCGCGGATTAACACTAGAGTCCTATCAGGTGTGTAACTCTCTCTACTCTAGTTGTAGAGCGGCAAATGCCGAAGTGCCAGTCACGGCAATAGTAGCCACACGAGCGTGCGAGCGCACGTGTGGGGCTTCGACGCGATAGTTGAGGCCATCAGTAGTATTCTTGTGGGTTGGGGCTGCTTGGGCCACGATGGGCCAAAGTAGGCCCGATGGGCCCGTGGGCCCAAATGAGTAAATTGTATGATTGTTTAGTACATGTTGAACTAGACTAGGTGGAATTTATATACGTGGCTAGATTTGTGCTAGGTGGGCCATACGAGCGTGTGGGCCCGAATGGGCCGGAATCAGGTTTTAGGCCCAATAGTCCAGGTACGAAATTACTGAAATACCCTTAGTGGGTAAATTACCAAAATACCCCTAGAAGGTAAATTACTGTTATACCCTTAGAGGTTGATTGGCTTGATTATGTCGTATTTGTTATTTTGATTATGATGGTAATTTGTTTCATACGGTATCTGTGATATATGATTTGCATACATGTCATACTGCATACGAATTATTATGTCATAATGCATGGGTATGATGAGAGGAGGGGGAAGATTGATATCCGTGACTTTGGGTCACCAGTGGTTTGGCACCACCAGTGGTTTGGTACCACAGTTAATTTCGTGACTTTGGGTCACCAGAGGTTTGGCACCTCATAGCGACTCGTCCCAGTGGTTTAACACCACAGTGGGTTGGCCCCACAGTTGATATATCGGGATTGTCGCCAGTGATTTGGTATCACAATGTGGGTTGGCCCCACACTTGGATTATTGATATTCGTGACTTTGGGTCACCAGAGGTTTGGCACCTCATAGCGACTCGTCCCAGTGGCTTAGCACCATAGTGGGTTGGCCCCACATTTGATATAACGGGATTGTCGCCAGTGATTTGGTATCACAACGTGGGTTGGCCCCACAGATGGGTTATTCGTGACTTTGGGTCACCAGTGGTTTGGCACCACATTATTATTGGATATCAGTGACTTTGGGTCACCAGTGGTTTGGCACCTCCAGTGGTTTGGTACCACACGGGGTATAAACGGAGTTGTGGATGGCTAGGTTTGGGTGCATGATATATTTGCTTGGTTATGATTTGTGTAAGCATGTTGCATTAACCGGGGGGGATTACACACTGAGTCTTGGTGACTCACCTTCTCCCTTATCTTTTCAGGTGATTCGTAGATCACAGATGAGGAGCCGGGTGGACTCGAGGTGGCCATGCGATAATAACCTTCGGTTTTACATAGACTTTTGATCTGTGTACTTATTTTAAATTTCGGTTTTTATTTGGGTTTGTAATAAGGCCTTTGGTATTTTATTTGGTTTTAGCTTTCAATTTGGTTACTGTTCATTATTAAATGTTCAATATGGGATTTTCCTAAAATGATAATAAACTGTTTTTATTCAAAATTACTTAAGCTCGATTGTCACAACAAATACAATTTTATTCAAATTAATAACAACTTTGTAAAATGGGCATTCAAATGAATCGGCTTTTATAAAAAAACCACAAAACGCGGAGTTTCAAAAAGAATACGAACTTTTTAACGAACGCACAGTTTTTTTTTTACATTCCTTTCATGTGACATGCCAGATCCGGTCGTAACGTCTAGGCCGGGTTTGGGGTGTTACAAATTGTGAAATTAAATATTCCTTATATGGTAATTATGCCATATATTTATGTGATGGACAAATATGGACATGGAATTGGTGTTTTATTTAATTATTAACCAAGGTTAAAATGGTAATTTGGTAAATTAATTAAATTAAACAAAACATAAGTAAAATAATGGTTTTCATCTTCTTTTTTCTTTTTTCTTTTTCAACTGAATGAAGCCATGGATATACCTTGAAGCTTCGGCCAAGCTTCCATGTATGCATGTAAGTCCGTTTTAGCCCCTTTTCTAATAATTTTTTTTTTTTGTTTTTGAGATCGTTGTAACTAGGTCCAACTAGTCTATACCTTCGATTTTGAAACTGTTTAAGATTTTGAATGATTCCATTAATGAATCTATGTGATTTTAGTTATTAAACGATGGATTTGAGATGTTGGTTGATATTTAAAAGTATTTTATTAAGTAATTTTGATGGATTTTTCAATTACGGACTAAATTGTTGAAATAGTAAAATACAAGGATTTGTTGTGAAATTATTGCAAAAATAGGCTTAAATGGAGGCTATGAATATTCAGCTAGTGGGAAATTACAATAAAAATGGTTAATTTGCATGTTTTAGGCTCATGGACTAAATTGAATAAAAGTCAAATTTTAGGGGCAATTTTTTGAAAATCTCAAAAATGACTAAATTGCATAAAATATATTTTTTAGTGTCTGAATTAATAAATTGAATGGAATTATTAATTTAGATCAAGATCGAGTGGAAAATCGAGGAAAATGAAAAATTCCCAAAAAGCCCTTGTACATTGTTATTTTTGTAATTTAGCCAAGTAAGTTCGTTATATGATTATTCTTAATTGTATTGAATATTTCATACTATTTCATTATTTTTTAAATCTTAAATTTCATTTAGCTATGTTTTAAGAAATTGAAACGTAACGTTAATTTGGGCTTTGTGCCTAGCAGGCTTTGTGCCGGTGATATTCGGGCTTTGTGCCTGGCAGGCTTTGTGCTGATGATATTCGGGCTCTATTCCTAGTAGGCTTTATGCTGGTGCAATTGTATCAGGCCTTGAGCCTAGTAGGCTTTGTTTTGGTGTGTTATATAGATAACTGGTATGGTAAATATTGTTTCAATTATCCGATGTTTTATTTGGTTTAACATGCATGAAAAAGGAAAAGTAAGGTATGTGTTTCAAATAAACTATGTCATGAAATTATAAAAATGATTGAAACAGTAAGTTAATAATTGGAATGTAAATAGAATGGTTTATAATCTTATAAAAAGATTAATGATTATGTATTACGACTTATAAATCCCAATATGTTATATATGAAAGGTATATGTGATCTTTGAATATACTCAATTGTGAGTTGAATGGTGTTCAATAGGTTTATACTAAATTTAAAGTATTAGTGTTGAATCATGTTTAATCTATGTATTATAGTATTGAAGTGATAAGTTATGTTTCATGTTCTACGAACTTATTAAGCATTCATTGCTTACGTAATTGTCTTTCTCTTACTTTATAGATTATCGAAAGCTCGATCGAGTTGGAAGCTTGTCGGAGACATATCACACTATCCAATGATTATATTGGTAGATTCTAATGTCTTAATCAAGGTTATAATGACATATATAGGTGGATTTGTGTATAAATAATCTAGTGGTTGTTTTGGTATGTATAAGTATCATTATGGTTAATGTACTTATAGTATCTTGGTGGTTGATGTTAATATGGTTAATTAAGGTATGCTTGAATATGAAATTAAGTTAATTATGTTTGTATGAAAAATGACCAATTGGGTATATGTTGGTGTAGTTCAATGTGGTCGATTATGGTATAACTTGGTATGGAATGAAGCTAAATATATGTGGAAGAGTTATGATAAAATATGTATAAGTTTAGGTATATGTGTGTTTGAGATGCATGAGAATAATGGTTTAAATGGCAAGTTATATTGACATGGTATAAGTCAATTATGGAATGTTTTAAAATGGTAGCAAGGTGACCAATTATGCATATGTTTGGTTAAGTTGAATGCTTGCTTTTGAGGTGCCTTATATGGCATATTGGTTGAATGAAATTTGGTCATTTGAATTGGTCTTATTATACATGTTTTAGGTATGTTTTAATGCTTGATTGTGTGCGCAAATGACTTGTCGGTGTGTACTTGAATTGGGTGAAAGAAATGGCTTGAATTTGACCTTTTTCTTGTCCACACGCCTAAGACATGGGCGCGTGTCTCAGCCGTGTGACCCCTGCAGTTCAAATTTTTCTAAGTTTTTCCTTAAAGTTTCATATGTTTCCAATTTAGTCCCAAAGCATTTTTAAAGTGTTTCTAAAGCCTCGAGGGCTCGAATTAAAGGCGTTGAATGTTCTTGAATGAAATTAGAATATGTATTGCATTGATGTATGAATTGAATGGTTTATTGTTCAGTTTGTTCGGTAATGCTACGTAACACTGTTCTGAAGATGGATACGGGTTAGGGGTGTTACATTTAGTGGTATTAGAGCTATGGTTTAGTCGGTTCTTGGACTGAACATAGCATGCATAGAGTCTAGAAATACATGCCATTATATAACCTGCGATAGTGTGATGTCTCCTGGCTCTAATGAGATTTGTTTCACTTTTAGACAGAGATGCTTTCCAACCGAGCTAATTCTGATAATGCTGAAAGCGATATTCAATAATGCTGAAAGCGGTATTCAAGTGTCTTATTAAATGTTGTTAAGGATGAGTAGAGACTCATACAGGTAAGAGAAAAAGTTCATAATGTTATGTTGATAATGAATGTTATGTTTTGTGTATTCTTGAGAGTCAAATTTAGAGGCCTTATGATCTTCACCCCCTCACCTTCAAAATATCATACAACGGAAAGGAAATATTATATTTTTTCCAAAGATCTTTCGAGATACGCAACGTCACTGTTAAAGAAGAGGTTATTCACGGGTAATCGATTTATTCAGGTATCGTATCTAAAGAACGGATGAACCAAAATTTATTCTGAATTGATTTCTTTAGTGAATAGGATAATATGATACTATTGATGACTGTAGTAGTCAGTGGAATAATGTTTGAATTGCAAAGATAACTGAATGCAGTTGTTATGGCCAAGTATATTACAATGGTCTTTTTATCATGCAACATGGGTTATATATTTCGAAAATTCAGAAGAGCTTTATATTTTGGAGTTCTTTATCTCGACTATCTTATTATTCTTATTGTTTAATCTATTGAACATGGTTCATCTGTAAAAAATATTCATTGGCTGGAAGTAATTACATCTATTACAGTTATAATTCCTATTGGGATTGTAACAGCCCGTTTTTAGTCAAATAGGAATAGTGGTTTTGGCACCACAAATCTGAGGTCGAAAAATTATTTAATATTATTTTAAGTGTTTACAGCATGATAGCATGTATGTGTGAAAGTTTCGTGAAGTAATTTTATCGTTTGAATGCTTAATTCGGTAAAAAAGCCGCGTAAAGTGTAAAAGTACAGTTTTATAAGCTAAAAGTCTTTATTAGCTATGGTTTTTAAAGTGGGGGTCCTCAAATGGTAATTAAACCATCTAAAATGTGAGTGGACATTTATAGGCATTATTTATGCATGTTTTAATGGTTTTATTATAAGGTTAATATAGTGAAATTAATTATTAATGATAAATTAAATGAAACAAAACATGAATATCATCATTTTTAGTTCATCTTCACCGAAAATGAAAAGATAAAGAACCCATGGGAGTTGTTAAGGTTCGACCAACATGATTTCATGCATGTAAGTACAATTTTGCTCGGTTTTTAATGATTTCTATATTTTTGTGATCGTTGCATCTAGTACTAGCTAGTCCAAGGACTATTTTGCAAAAATGTTAAAGATTTTGAATGATGCCATAGATGAATACATGTGTATTTTGAAGTTTCTTGATAGATTATGAATGCTTGTTGATAGATATACAAGTTTTGTTAAGTGATTTTTATTGAAAATGCAAAATAGGGATTAAATTGAGAAATATGTAAAGTTAGTGGTTAAAATGTGAAATAAATTAAAAATATGGGTTGCTAACGGCATAATAGTAATTCGACTAGCATGGGTATATTTGGAATTTCATTAATTTGTGATATTATGAAATAAGGACTAAATTGTGAAAAATGTGAATGTTTAGGGGTAAATGCGTAAAATAGGCCTAATGTATATTTTGGATTGAATTGAATTAATAGTTGATAAATTAAGTTAATTTTGAATATATTTAGATCAAGAAAGGAGAAATACAGAATTGGATCGGGGAAAAGATAAAGTACTCGATTAATAGACAATTTCATTGTTTTTAAACCGATGTAAGTTCGTATGTGATAAATTTCAATACAAATGTATTTTTTATGCTTTGATATTGCATGAATTGTGAATACGAGACTGTGGATATGAAAGATAGTGATTCAACGATGATTAGACATTCGAAATCCCGGTTGAACCTTAGGAATAGTTTAGGATGCTAGTGACATGTCATTAGGGGATAAAATGAGTTGGCTTCGGGCCATGTTATAGCATTTTGTGTGCGAGATAAACCGATTTGGCTTCAGGCCATTGTATTAGTATTTTGGATAAGTTACCTTAATTTGGCTTCGGGCCATGGTATAGGTACTTATCGTGTGAGACCTATGAGTATCCGACTTCTATTCTAAATGGTTCAACGAGTAAATGAAAAACGAGAATGTGTATGAGATTTGTAGAACATGGTACAGGTATGTGCTTAAACTATTTTAGCATTGAGTTGAAGAAATGATGATGAAAATATAAATTTTTGTAAATGAGTATTTTAAAGATTTGATAGCTAATGTGAGCTACATGTTGGTGTATTTAAATTGTTAAATTATATTTATATGATTGCATTAAGTTTATTTCATACGAGCTTACTAAGCTCTATAGCTTACTTTGTGTATTTTCCCGTGTTTTATAGTGATATCAAGGCTAGCTCGGATTCAAGGATCGTCAAAGATCGCTTCACACTATCCACCTATCACTCGGTACCATTGAACTTTGGTATTTTAAGTATATGGCATGTATAAGGACTTCGAGTCATATTGATTTTGTTTTGGTAATGATTTTGGCCAATTGAATTGGCTTGTAAATGTACATGTTTTGGTTTGTATATATAGCCTTAAGTAATGGCTTATTTGGGGATTATTTTGGTATGGTTGAATCTTGAACTGATATATGTATTTATGCTTTGTGATAGAAATTGTATGATGGTTGGGTGATGCTTGATGGCTATAGGTATTATAAGTGTTTAAATGGTTGAATTGTGAACATTGGTAAGCTTGTGAAATAGGCGAAATAATGCATATTTGGATTTGGTCATTTTGATGCTTGAGTAATTGGTATGTTTTAATCAAGTAAAACATGAGTTTATGAGCATGTTGGTTGTTAGTATTGGAAATGATATGATTAAGCTTTGGTTGTGGTTAAAATAGATGTTCATTTATGCTATGAATTTGTACCATTTTGGGTCATGTAGGTACATACAATTTTGGGTGGCAAATTCACTTGGTAAATAGCCTATTTTTGTCCACACGGCCAGAGACACGGGCGTGTGTCTCAGCCGTGTGTGACACACGGTCAAGTACACGGCTGTAGGACCCCTGGTGTTGAAATTGAAATAAAGTCGGTATGCTCCACACGGTCTCACACATGGGCGTGTGATCGGCCGTGTGGCATAAGTCTGTATACCCCATCAATTAAACATGGCCTAGCACACGGGCGTGTGACTTGGCCGTGTTGCATAAGTCAGTATACCCTACAAGTTTAGTAATAAACCATAAATATAACATATTTTAATTCCATGCTTGGCATATTTTTGTATGATTTATGATGAGACTTAGTGAATTTGATGCTCCTAATCCCTTCAATTCATGTTTCTATACTTAGGAGAGCATTTGGGAGCAAAAGGAGTGAAAAAGGGGCCAAAATCAGAGTTTTTAGGATCCACACGGGCTGGCCACACACCCATGTGCCAGCCTTTGTCGATTTCTCACCTTGCTTCCCTGTTACACGGAAAAACCCAATTTTTAGGGTTTCTGAGCATTCAAAAGCCTATAAATACACACCAGAGGAAGACCTAAGGGAGCACGAAGAGTAGATCGAATAAATTACTCGAAGGAAGCCGTCGGATTCATCTCGGAAGCAGATCCACTCCAAGATTGAAGATCTCCATCAAGTTCCTTAGAAGTTTTTGGGTTCTTTATGTCTTGTTGTTTTCTTTATTCTGAAATGTTTTCCTCCTACATTATGAACTAAACTCTCTAAATACCTAGGGAGGATGAAACCTAGATGAATCTTATTATTTAATTATCTGAATTACATGATAAATACTTGTTCTTGTTCTTAATTATGTTTCTTAACCCTTGCTTTAATATTTTCATGATATTAATTCAAGTTTAATGTGCTTATTCAGTGGAGTAAAAGTCCCTGTTTAAGAGAATATCTAGCATAATTAAGCGGAGTTGATTGTAACCCTAGAAATAGGATGACATAAATCTGCCAAATTAGAGTCAAATCTAATAAGGGAATCCATAGATCGAGTTAATGCGATGATAGGGGTTTTAATTAGAAAGAGATTTCAATTAATCAACCTAGAGTCAGTTGTTTTTAGTCTCGAAAGAGATATTAACTTAATTTAGGGATTTCTATAGATCAATGCAAGTGAATAAATCGTTTAATTCAGAGTCAGAATAATAAGTGAAGTCTAGGTAGATTCTTCATTGGGTATTATCTTTATTCATTAGTTTATTCGATTACTCTCTTCACTCTCTATCGCGTTCATAGTTAATTAGTTAGTTAAATTTTAGATTAAAATAAATCCCTTTAATTATTAGGCTAAATAATAAAAAGATAGTTATTACTAGTAATTTAGTCCTTGATGATACGATATTCCGGACTCATCAAAGCTATACTACTATTCGATAGGTGTACTTACCTTTGTCGAAATATTAGTTAGTTTCGAGCCCATCAAGTTTTTGGCGCCGTTGCCGGGGACTAAGATATTAGGAACGCTTAATTTTTATTACTTTAGCCATTTTTATTTTTATTGCAATTTTTTTTATTTTTATTAACTTTTCTTTTATTTGTTTCTGGCAGGTATCTTTAGTTTATGACTAGAAGGAACCCGTCAGGACCATTGCTTTTTGACAGTGAGATTGAAAGTACCGCTTGCAGAAATAGTAGAGAAATAAGGCGAAGTCTATAGTATATAGAAGAAGAACAAGAGGACGATACCAATAGTACCGAGGAGATGGCTGATAATAATCCGCTACCTCCTGTGGTTGCCGCAAATCCTTCTCCTCGTACTATGTATGATTATGCCAAGCCCAATGCAAACGGAGCAACTCCTTTTACGGTATTAAATATCTTTCCACACGGTACGGTTGAGGTAAATCATTCTAAATTAGGCACCTTTAAGGTAAATAGCACTCGACTTAAACCTTACTTTGATATTAGAACTGATAGCTGGAGAGAGGAGTGTCAACTCCTCGAACCACCATGACCATACGAATGAGAGGTAAGTCGAGCTGAGACTCTAAATAAGCGCTTCTCGGGAGGCAACCCGAGCACTAACCCTACTAATTAGTTTATTTTTACTTCTTTTCATGTTTAAATGCAGGTTTTTGACCCACACGGTCTAGACACACGGGCATGTGCTTGGTCATATGGAAACAGGGCTAAAGTTTTCCCAAAAAATCGATAGAGACAATACCTTAAATTAAACCATACAGGTGTGCGACACGGCTGTGTGGACCACACGGCTTGGACACACAGGCATGTTCTAGGCCGTGTGAAACCTGGAACAATTTTTTTTTTTGAATTTTAAAACAAGTCAGGGAGTTACACGGGGCAAGGCACATGGCCGTGTGCGAGACACGACCTAGCCACACGGGAGTGTGGGAGGTCACACGGGCGTGGGAGAAGCGAAGTACGATATACATGGCCGTGTGAAGGCTCTATTTTTTCGTCTCGACGAACACGGGTTACACGGCCGTGTGGCCTAACAGGGACCCTCACACAACCGTGTCACCTCATAAAAACCCTAACCCCTTTTCTCTTTTCTTATTTTGTCTTCTTGTTTTATCTTATTTCTATTTCTATTTCTATTTCTATGTCTACTTTTGTTTTTGTTTTTGTTTTTATTTTATTTGTCTTTTATGCTTCTTATTATCTTTTAAAAACTTGTCTATTATATTTTGAACTATATTTTAGTTATTATGGTTGTTCCTAATTGAGTAATCCTTTAATCTTCTCCACCAGTTGTGTTTATTTTCTTAATAGCTTGCTTAGAATCATGCACTACATTTAGCCTTCTCTACAATTCCGCTAGTCACTAATTTGAGGACTTCATCCAAATTCAGGGCAGTTTCACTTCTCTCCCTTTCTTATGATATTCTACTTATACTATCATTATATATATTCATACATTGAGGACAATGTATATCTTAAGTGTGGGGACGTTATTTATATGATTATTAGAAAATGCCTGAACTATGTCTTGCATTCAAGTAATTTTCTCATTTTACTATTAGAATGAATTCTTATCTATTTGTGATTTTTATTGATATGTTTTAGATTAAATTCATAGGTAATTGTGCATTGATTGTTTAAACTTTAAGACATTAGAGAATCAAGCATGATAAGTCTATTTTCAAAATAAAAAATAATAGCTAGGTTGTTTCTCTAAATTTAAATATTACTTTGAAGTTTGAAAATTGAAAGATTGACATCAAAAACCATAATTTTTGTGAGATTTTGAGCCTTTAGAGCATACACTTTTCTTACTCACTTCATTATTGGTTATGAGTGTGTCAATATTGATTTGTTATTCTAGAACTTGCTTCGATTATTCATGTCGAGACTGCACTTTTGATTTGATATACTAAGATGATAAAGGCACTTAGGTTTTAACCAACTTATCCCATTAAAAGCCTACCTTCATAATTAACCCTTAGTGAACCCCTTTGAGCCTAATAAACTGTTTCATGATCTACCCTTAATATTAACCCATTACTCATTCTTTTTGATTCATTGAGAATTTTTCCTATTGTATTGACTCCCTTTTTGTCGAGATTTGATTTGGTCAGTTGCCTAACTATGTTCTTTTGTTTCATTTGTTAAATTATCTCTTTTTATCCACAACTCAAAAAAAAAAAAGAAGTGAAAAAAAGTAAAAGTAAAAAAATATATATGTACATTTATTTTAATTATTACTAGTTCTATGTTATTTAAGCTTAAACGGTTAATTTCACATTTTGAGAAGAAGCTCGTGTTATTATTGATAAGTTTTCAATTGATGTAATTATTCAGTATTAGTTTATTTTTCTAGTTAGGTAAATTGTCAATTCGATCTCGATTTTAACCTTCTTTTTCAGCCTTTATCCACACCTTTAACCCAAGCCCCATTACAACCCTTTAAAGACCTTTTGATTTGTGTATCATCTCATTTTATAGTGGTGGAGATTTGATTTTCATGCAAGCATATGGTAATAACTTTTCATTTTTGACTTTTGAGTGCTTAATTTTTGAACCTTAAACACTTTGAGTGATTTGAGTGAATCTTTAGTGAGGATGTCGAATCTTGTCGGTTTTGAATTAAAGGTAATTATTTAGACAAGGGGAAATACCTATGTTTTCATGTTTTAAAAATATGTGACTTGGATCATTTGAATCTTTAATGCTCTTTTAGTTAAATTATCAATGTGTGATTATTTATGAATTATGATAAAACATTATTGATGAGAATTATGAATTGAAAAAGCTTAATTTTAATTGTAAGTTGAGCATTTTGCTTGAGGAGAAGCAAATGCTTAAGTGTGGGGATATTTGATAAACCATAAATATAACATATTTTAATTCCATGCTTGGCATATTTTTGGATTATTTATGATGAGAATTAGTGAATTTGATGCTCCTAATCCCTTAAATTCATGTTTCTCTACTTAGGAGAACATTTGGGAGCAAAACGAGCGAAAAAGAGGCCAAAATCGAAGTTTTCAGGATCCACAAGGGTCGGGCACATGCCCATGTGTCAGCCCGTGTCGATTTTGCACCTTGCTTCCCTGTTACGTGGAAAAACCCAATTTTTAGGGTTTGTGAGCATTCAAAAGCCTATAAATACACACCAGATGAAGACCTAAGGGAGCACAGAGAGTAGATCGAAGAAATTACTCGAAGGAAGCTGTTGGATTCATCTCGGAAGAAGATCCACTCCAAGATTGAAGATCTCCATCAAGTTCTTTAGAAGTTTTTGGGTTCTTTATGTCTTGTTGTTTTATTTATTCTGAGATGTTTTCCTCCTACATTATGAACTAAACTTCCTAAATATCTAGGAAGGATGAAACCTAGATGAATCTTATTATTTAATTATTTTAATTACATGATAAATACTTGTTTTTGTTCTTAATTATGTTTCTTAACCCTTGCTTTAATATTTTTAGGATATTAATTGAAGTTTAATGTGCTTATTTAGTGGAGCAAAAGTCTCTGTTTAAGAGAAGATCTAGCATAATTAAGCAGAGTTGATTGCAACCCTAGAAATAGGATGACATAAATCTGCCGGATTAGAGTCAAATCTAATAAGGGAATCCATAGATCGAGTTAATGTGACCATAGGGGTTCTAATTAGAAAGAGATTTCAATTAATCAACCTAGAGTCAGTTGTTTTTAGTCTCGAAAGAGATATGAACATAAGTTAGGGATTTCTACAGATCAAGGCAAGTGAATAAATCGTTTAATTCAGAGTCAGAATAATAAGTGAAAGTCTAGGTGGATTCTTCCTTGGGTATTGTCTTTATTCATTGGTTTATTCGATTACTCTCTTCACTTTCTGTCTCATTCATAGTTAATTAGTTAGTTAAATTTTAGATTAAAATAAATCCCCTTAGTTATTAGGCTAAATATTAAAAAGATAGTTATTACTAGTAATTTTAGTCCTTGATGATACGATATTCCGGACTCATCAAAGCTATACTACTGTTCGGTAGGTGCGCTTGCCTTTGTCGAAATATTAGTTAGTTTTGAGCCTATCATTTAGCACGGCCTAGCACATGGCCTGGCACACGGGCTTGTGTGGCCACTTCGAAGGGCACACAGGCTAGACACACAGGCCTGTAGTTGACCGTGTGACCTAAGTCAGTAATCTCACTTGTTTGGACACAGGGTAGGACACAGGCTGGGCCACGGCCATGTGTTCCCATTTCGAATGTCCACACGGCCTGTGACACGGGCGTGTCTGGTGGCCTGTGAGACATATGGCAGGCCACACGGGCGTGTGTCCCCTATTTTTGACAAAATTTTCTAAGTGTTCTAAGAATTTCCAAAGTTATCAGTTTAGTCTCGAACCACTCCTAAAGCATGTTTAGGGCCTTGTAGGCTCCTACTAGGGACATATTGATTGAGATCGAATGATGAATGTTTATATTGAGAAATTGTATGCTAAAAGTATGTGTAAATGTGTTGTAAGTCCGGTAATGCTCCGTAACCCTATTTCGGTGTTGAATACGGGTGAGGGGTGTTACATTTATTGGAATTAGAGCTATGGTTTAGTCGATTCTAGGACTAACATAGCGTCTGTGAGAATCTAGCTATACATGCCATATATAACTTTTGATAGTGTGATATCGCCTGACTCTGATGCGATTTGTCTTACTTAGACAGAAATGCTTTTCAACTGAGCTAGTTCCGATGATATTGAAAAGGATACTCAAATATCTGTGTAAAAATGCGTCTATGATGAGTTGAAACTCATAAAGGTATGAATAAAAGTTCATAATATTGTGATGATGATAAATGTTATATTATATGTGTGTATTTATGAGAGTCAAATTTTGAGGCTTTACAATTTTCACCCCTCACCAGAATAGTATTATACAATAAAGTTCACAAGATTTAGATTGGATAAGCTCATAAGTGTGAAATCAAGAGTTCAAGAGTTGAATGATTTATAATGTGGTCAGAGCTGAGAATGGGTTATCGAGTAAAGACAGTTCTAGAAGAGATATCAGATTACTCTGAAAATCATTCAGATTACGCGATGAGGCTGTTAAATAAGAAGTTAGTCTTGACTAATCGACTCATTCAAGTATAATGTCTAAAGAATGTATTAGCTGGAAATTCTTCTGAATTGATTTTCATTAGTGAATGGAATAATGTGGGATTAGTGATGACTATAATAGTCAGTGGAATCATGTTTGAATTGAAAAGATATCCAAGTGCAGTGGTTATAATTTAGTAGATTATGACGAACTGTTCTGGGTATTCTATGTGTTCATTCATTCTTAGAGATATATGTAGTTATTCATTTTCGGATGATATTCTTGTCTTATGAGAACGCTAATTAACCATATTGTTATATGAAAGCATTGTGGGTTTAGTTTGTATATGATCGGCATTGCTTTATCTTTCTTTGGTATTCTATTCTATTACATTTGGTAGAAAATTGACGGTAAAATCCATATGATGCTAGTATTCTGTTTCTACTGGTTGTTGCTCTGCTTTATATATATGGAAATTATATTGCTTCTGTCACAATTGATTTCAGTTCGTATAAGTGGTGTTTTTATTTTGAATTTTCTTTGGGATATCATCGAGATCTTTATCATCCAATATGGGTTGTATTCTCGAAAATTCAGTATAGCTTCACATGTTGGACTTCATTATCTCGATTTTCTTATCATTCTTACTGTTTAATGTAACACCCTTAACCCTTAACTGTCGCCGGAATAGGGTTAAGAGGTATTATCGGATGAACGGAAACATTTAAAGACATTTCATATCGTAATGCAACAAAATGAATCAAAGTGTCCCTTAAATAGGTCTACAAGACCTTAAACATGCTTTGGAAATGGGCCGGGACTAAATCGAACACATACGGAAGATCACGGAAATTTAAAACTTTTTCAAGGTTACAGAGGTCACACGCTCGTGTGGGCAGGACGTGTGCCTCCCACGGCCTCAGACACGCCCGTGTGCCTCACCCGTGGTCGCTATTGACTTCACCACACGACCAATCACACGCCCGTGTGTCCAGCCTGTGGTCGATCCTGACTTGGCTTGAATTACAACCACGAGGGACACGATCGAACCACACGCCTGTGTGCTCAACCGTGTGGGCAAATATAGGCCATTTGCAAGGCCAAAATGCCACCCACACTTAGGGTCATCCCTAAAATCATATCTCAACATCATTCCAACTCAATTCATACCAAAATAACCAATTAATTCAAGCATTCAAATGTATAACTAGCACTTTTCATTTACCTATCTACCAAATCTCATGACTAAGTTCATCTACCATTCACAAGACAATTTAAACAAGTTACACGAAGACTTATCTTAACCAAAATCATACCTACACAATCATAAACATAGTAACCATATTTTGCATATACTAAGCCAAGACCAAATTGCTCAAACTAACCTATCAAGCACATAGCCGAGTACACATAAAACCAAATTTAAACATAGTGATTAAGCCATTTCCGCATGGCTATATATATATATATATATTGTAACACCCCTAACCCATATCCGTTGCTGGAATAGGGTTAAAGGCGTTACCGGACAGATCAAAAACTTTTACAGACATTTAGTAAAACAATTCACCAATCGCAATCAAAGTGTCCCTTATATAGGTCAACAAGACCTTAATCATGCTTTAGAGTAGGGCCGGGACTAAGCCGAACACATACAAAAATTCTTAGAAATTTAAAACTTTTCTAAGTTATAGAGGACACACGCCCATGTGGGCAGGCCATGTGCCTCCCACGGCAACCAGACACACCTATGTGTCCTGGCCGTGCCAAAACAAAGCATGTGTTCTGACTTCTCCACACGGCCACCAGACACGCCCTTGTGCTAAGGCCATGTACTCTTAGGCAATATACTAACTTATTCACACGGCTACTAGGCACGTCCATGTGCTGTGGCCGTGTACATTTGGGATAGCTACTGACTTAATCCCACGGTCACTAGGCACGCCCGTGTGCCACAACCGTGTAGGCAAAACAGGCCATTTGCAAGGCCAAATTACCACCCACACTTGGGTCTATCCTACAAAAAAATATACCAATTCATTTCATGCACAATTAACAACCAAAAACATGTCAAACTAATCAACAAAACTTTGCATCCAATCTCAAATCCAAACATGTCAATTTGCACAACTAAAACACATATACATCCAAGCATAATACATCTAAGTATAATATATCCATGTACTTACCATTTCCTTGACCATTTCATTAGCAATCAATTCATACTAAGCTTTGCATTATATAACATAGTCACTCAAACATATAGCCAACATATATCTAGCCACATCTCATGGCTACAAATACCCATTTCAAACATCATCCAAAATGACTATCCTATACATGCCATATTTAGCTGTATACATATTTCAAAGGTACCAAAATGAGTTGAGTAGTGTGATGATGATCCTCGACGGTCCCGAGCCTTCAGTAGCTTTGATGATCTATAAAACAGAGAAAACACACATAGAGTAAGCTTTCAAAAGCTTAGTAAGCCATATACAAATAAACTTAACATAAAATGCTCATAACCATATTGATGCAATAACAATAATGGTTCTCATAGCATATACATCTCACATAGAGTTTGGCTCACTTACTTAGCCATAACTTATCATATTCTTCAACTTAAATACCACATATACACATAGCTCATTTAGGCATAATTTCACATATCATCTAATCATTCCATTACACATATTCATCTTAGTAAGTTCATATAGATACTTACCTTTCGTACGCACTTAGTGTACATATCAAACGTACCTGAAACGGATATACAATCACATAATCGTTCGTATCTCAGATTTGCCCATTGAACCTTTTGGAATCTAATAGGATATGCAGAGTGGTCGGAATAATCGTACAATGCCAACGTCCCAGACGTGGTCTTACATGTAATCAAATATCGATGCCACTGTCCCAGACAGGGTCTTACACGAATCAATACGATGCCAATGTCCCAGATATGGTCTTACACGTAAATCTCATCTCGATGTTAACGTCCTAGACTTGGTCTTACACGAAATCTCTAATCAATGCCAATGTCCCAGACGTGGTCTTACATGACATAACATAACAACACCTATGTCATGACATAGTTAATCCTATCTATTCCTAGGTTCATACGGGACTCCTCAGATGTTAGCATTATGTCGATCTTATCTCGTAATTCATGTATACAACATCTCATAAGCATTCATCATTACCAATAGTCATATGAACATACATAATTCAATACAAATAAATTTATTTGTATATTGACTTTCCTTAGATTCAGATATTCGTTCGGACTCGGTTATTCAACTACCTTCGCTTTCCCGCGATCTAAGTCCGTTTTCTTCGGTTCTTGATCTATACGTATTCAACTTTAACCCTTTTATTTACTAACATATTCATTTCAATTCAAAAACACACATTTAGGTTATTTGCAACTTAGCCCTTACATTTGCACATTTTATCAATTTAGTCCATTTTTCTCAAAACATCAAATATAAAAAATCACCATATAACTATGCTTAGCCGAATGCCCATGTATCTCATACAAGTCCAAACATTTCATCAAATTCACAATTTAGTCCCTCAAATTGCTATTTTCACAATTTAGCCCTAATTAGCTAAATCCATCAAAAGTTCAAAAACAAAACATGTTCATTTAACACATATCTTTCATTAAACACCTAAACTCATCACAAAGCTCACCATTTCATCAAAGGCACATTTCATAAGCATCATCAATTCTTCAAATTACAACATGGGCTTGATAGTAGACTAAGCAACAATCTCATAAACATAAAAATCATCAAAAACTAAAGTCAAAACATACCTTAATCAAGGCTTACAAGTGTCGAATGTGTGAAAGCTTTTTAAACCCTTATTTCTTTTGATTGTCGGCAAGAAGATGGATGGAATGGCTTATTATTTTAGCCTTTTGTTTTATTATTACCTTATTATTAATCTAGTTACTAAATTAACCTTATACTAAACATATGCGCATATAAACGTTGAGGGCATTTATGTCCTTTATCCATCCACTATCTAAGTATTGGCATAATTTCCTCATAAGGCCACCACTTTAAAAACCACATCCCATAGGTACTTTAACAATTAGCATACTAGTTTTGCATTTAATGTAATTTAATCCTTTTATCAAATTAAACACACAAATGGACAAATTAACTTACGGAACTTTAACACATGCTTATTCACACATCAACAGCACAGAAAATAGTATTAAAATATTATTCAGACTCGGATTTGTGGTCCCGAAATCACTGTTCCGACTAGGGTCTAAACCGGACTGTTACATATATAAATACATACATACCCAAAATCAAAATTTCCATCTATGCTATACATGCCAGATGCCTATATACAACATAACAAAATACCAAGATAACAGTCGATAGTGTGATAGGCTTTGCTGATGATCCCCGAGTTCGTAAATTGACTCCAAAATCTATAAAACATGAGCAAACAAGAACACACACAGTAAGCTACTTGAGCTTAGTAAGTCATAAGCCAAAAACATATATATGACAACAAATACATATTAACAATTTGTAAACAAAGACAAATTGGCACAATATTGAATACAAGTTATCATACACTACTATCTCACATTTTACTTTCACATACACATATCATATGGCCAAACCACTTGTATGCTCAAATATGTTAACATATATATATCTATCATATTCACATACATAATATCAAGTCAAATAACCAACTTACCTCATTTTCACAATTTGGTATAAGTACATACCTGAGCCTTTTAATTTTGTTTCAGATTCAGTTTTAACTTCACATTTCCCCTTGAATCGTTCAGAATTAAAAATGATACGCGGATAGTCAGAAGCTCGTACAATGCCAACGTCCCAGACGTGGTCTTACATGTAATCACATATCGATGCCGCTGTCCCAGACAGGGTCTTACACGAATTAAATACGATGCCGATGTCCCAGACATGGTCTTACTCGTAAACACAAGTCGATGCCAACGTCCTAGACGTGGTCTTACACGAACACACATATCGGATATCCTATGTCATACATATGTATCCTAACTATTCCTAGGGTTCGTACGAGACTTTCGGACGTTGAATCTCGATCAGATCGAACTCATAATATAGTTCCCTATCTCAAAATCACATTCGGCCAAAGTACACAAATATATATATATTCGGATAATTCAATTCATCAATAACATTTGTATATTCTCAATTTAACAACATTTAAATGCTTATAAACTTACCTCGGATGTTGTCGAACGGTTTAATGGGCTATTCGTCTACTTTCGATTTCCCCCGATCTAATTCTGTTTTCTTTCGTTCTTGATCTAAATGAATTCAAATTTAAGTAATTTAACCATATATTCATTCAATTTAATCCAAAAATGCATAAATGGGAAAATTACCATTTTACCCATGACATTTCACACTTTTTGCAATTTAGTCCTTGTTGCATAAAACACAAAATACACAAAATTTACTTACACCATAGCTAGGCCAAATCTTCCTATTGTCCATCTAAGTCCGCACATTTCATTTATTTTACATTTTAGTCCCTCAAAATATTATTTTCACAATTTAGTCCAAATTACCCAAAATTATCAAAAATCCCAAGAAAAAATATGTTAATTCAAAACATATCTTCCATATTCTATTATCTAACAACAAAAATCACATGAATTCATCAATGACCCAACTCAAAATATTGATCGAAATAAAAAATTACAACATGGGCTTTGTAGATTTCGTAGCAACGAACTCAAAAACATAATAATTATCAAAAACTGAAACAAAAACCAAGCACAATCAAGACCTCCAATGGCCGAATATTCGAAGCTTTCAAACCAAATTTTTCTCTTCTAGTTTTGGTGATGAAGAATGAAAACATGGCTTATTATTATTTTATGTTTTATGTTAAATTAACTTATTATACATATTACATATTTAACTTTTAGTATTTAATAATTATAACATATAAATTAAGGTCATTTTAGACCATATGCAGTCTACTATCATTAATAGTGGGCAAATTGCCTTTTAAGGGCTTTGCATTATAAAGACATTATCAAATTAGCACTTACACATTAACTAGCCAATTTCACATTTTACGCGATTAAGTCCTTTTTCTTAATCAGACAATCAAACGACGAAATTAAAACACGAAAATTTAACACAAGAAAATTCACACATAATAAACACTGAAAATAATTTTAAAATATTTTTTGGACTCAAATTTATGGTCCCGAAACCACTATTCCTATTAGGGTCAAAATCGGGCTGTTACATTTAATGTATCAAATAGGGCTCGTCTGTAAAGGATATTCGGTGATAAAAAATAATTATATTTATTATGGTTATAATTTTTAGTTTGATCATGGGAGCATGGTGATGTTGATCTTAGGTTTTTCTAGTTTTCGTGAAAGGGGTTGACATCAGCAAAAGTTGTAACACCTCGAACCCGGCCTAGACGTTATGGCCGAATCTGGCGATGTCACATAGAAGTGATTTTGAAAACAGTACTAACTCGATAAAACTTTAAGCTCATAAACCCTTATTTTCTCTCATATAATTCTAATTATATCTTCAAATAGTTGACTTGCTTTAAAACATATCATTTTAGCGAAAGCTTAGAAAAACCGTTGCGTTTAAGGGAAACAATTCACATTTTTAGAAAACCTTATTTTTAGTAACCCGTTGTTTTGAAAGAAAACTTTTTGTAAAATCCGTTTAAGATTTTAGAAACTGGTGCCTTTTGGTAAAATCTATGTTATACCACGTCTTGCAGTTATAAAGTCATGAAATCACAGTCTATCCCGAATTAAAATAAAATAGTTCGAATTACATTAATAAACCCAAATTAAACTAGAACATAAAGCGTTATTGTATTTATAACCAGTTCGAACATGTGGTCACTGAGGGGCTCCGTAGCACCGATCTGACTAACTCTGTGGATTACTTGTACAAATTAAACATATAGGGATGAGTTTTTGTAAACTCAGTGTGTTACCCAACAGAATTGAGCATGCACACAACCAGAAAATCAGAATCAGACAGATATAGATTCGGGCCTGAGCCCATTACAGCCACGGATGCATGTTCGGGCCTAAGCCCATCTCAAATACAGATACAGTTATAAAGTCATCATCAGATATTAGATATCCTACCTCCATCCTCTACACACCATCTCTAACCATCCCAACACACCATGTGGGGTTTAAAACACCTACCCAGCCCTACACCCCGTAGTGTACCGATGCTGCACATAACAGATATACACAGCCATGCTGCCAAATGATAGGCAAAACTGCCTTTCGGAACACTTCCTCCATTATAACAATCCCACCCCAATAACAGTAACAAAACAGGACATGCATACAGAATTACATATAATACATGCATAACATGCTTATAAAAATAGATAGCAGATATACATGGCACAGACATGCTCAGAACAGTACATCAGTCTAGCAGAACACATAGTTTTAGGGTTAGTAAGCCTTTAATGACTTTACGGTAGGTCCACAGTCTATTAGGGTGACCCGTGTGACCCTACGAAAAATTTCAGTATAATGGGCCCACATGCCCGTGTGGATCACACGACCTGGCCCAAATATCACATGCTCATGGCGGCCCACACATCTGGGTGGCCCACACGCCCATTTTGGCGTATCCCGTGTGGCCCACACGGCTACACCTTGCGCACAGCCTGGCCTTCGTCAACCACACCCACGATATGACCTACCATACAGCCGTGTGGCGTCTATAGAGGGGTTTTTTGGCTTTCACCAAATCCCATTTTTCTGTGTTTTGGGTACACGCCTGGTACGTTTTTTGATGTGAAAAATAATCCCGAGCTTTCCGGCAGCCTAAATAGTGCCCCACAACACCACATTAGCCAAAAAGAACGACACTAAATCAAACTACAACTAATTAAATAACTCCAAAAATCCCCCAAACCCTTACTTTCAAACGAGAAGCGAAGCCTCCGCACAATAAGAGTGTCGGTTAGCAGCCTTCAGCCCTTTGAGCAACACTTAAACAAGAAAATAATAGTTTACTAAACCCGATTATCAAATTCCATACTTCAAGACTTCAAGAGAACTTACCTATAGAACCCAACCATGAAGATTCGCAAGACAGAAAAGTGAACAAAAAGAAAAGGAACGTTGATCAAAAAGTGGTAATTGGAAGAAGAAAATTTTGGGGAACTACGTAAGAAAAATTACAAGGAATTTTTTGGCAGAAGGGAAACCAAAAAGAAATAAAAATAAAATAAATTCACAGATAAAGCCCACAATCCCCTAATAATCTCCACTACTCAGAAATCCAACTACACTAAAACACTTGCGCAGAACCGGAAAAAATAAATACCCATGCTTGCGTAGGGATTCGAACACAGGACCTTCAATACACCAACACCCTTACTACTCGAACCAGCAGGCTCATTCTGATAAGGAACTAAAGGCAATTTAATATAAGCCCATTGAATAGAGATAGGGCTTAAATCCAAAAAATATCCAAAATTTGTCGAAGGTAGGGCTTGAACTTGGGACCTCACACACACACCCTGAACACTTAACCACTGAAGAAAATGCACAGTTGTGTCAAACAGTTACAGAAATAGAAATAGAAATAGAAATATTGGGGCTTTACAACTCTACCCTCTAAAAGAAATTTGACCTTGAAATTTACCTGATCAGAACAGATGAGGATATTGCTGACGCATCGCGTCCTCAGGTTCCCATATAGCCTCCTCAGTGATATGATTCCACCACAACACCTTCACTAAAGGAATGGACTTCCTTCTCAGAACCTTAACATCTCGTTCCAGAATCTGAACCGACTCCTCCTCAAAGGTCAAGTCCGGTTTAACTTTGATCTCCTCAACCGAGATAGCATGAGATGGATCTAAACGGTACAGCCTCAACATCGAAACATGAAACACATCATGGCCCCTGCGTTGGACACCGGAGCTGTACCCGAAAGAAGCTCAATCCCAAATTCCACTTCCCGATTCGGTGGTAATCCTGGTAACTCCTTAGGAAAGACGTCTGGAAAGTCCTTTACTATTCTGATGTTCCCAACAGAAGAGTCGATAGAATTTGAAACACTTACATAGGCCAAGTACGCCTCACATTCTTTCCGGACCAGTTTTTCAGCTACTAGAGCGGAGATCACATGTGATAGATAGCCTCGACGCTCACCAATCATAACCACTTCCACGTCATCCTTGGTCCTCAGAACGACCCTTTTAGATGTACAGTCCAAATTGACTCGGTGCTCCACCAACCAGTCCATACCCAGAATCAGGTCGAACTCTCCAAACGGAAGCTCCATCAAATTAGCCAAAAATATCTCCCCTTGAACCTCTAACGGGACATCCTTATACAGCTTACTAACTTGAATAGACTACCCCAACGGACTTATCACAATAACCTCACTTAGAAGTACTCTCAACTGATAATCCCAGATTTTCAAAAACAGAACAGGCTATATAGGAATGAGTAGATCCTAGGTCTATCAGAGCAAAGTAAGGTACATCAAATAGAAGGAACGTACCGGTGATGATGTCAGGAGAATCTCTATCCTCTCGGTGACGTGCAGCATAAACCAAAGTAGGTTGCCTCGCCTCGGTCTAACCAGCACCTCTACTCGGTGCTCTCTATCTATGATCCAAACCATTACGATCGCAAGCCTGTTGTAACACGTAGGTTTGTGCAAGTGTATACAGTCGTTATCAAGTAATAAGTAAGTATCGAGTTATCATCTCCACATGGATTGTATTTGTGCTAAGTCACTTAATTTGTAAAATTATACTAACAATTTGGTAAATAAAAACACAGTATAGTTGAGAAATGGTGATTAAAATATATTAAACTAATTGCAATGATCCCTAATGCATATTATCCTAAGTATGCAAACTATATGAATGAAATAGATTTTAGCAAAATTAAACACAATTTGCAACAATTATAGCATAAATAACTAGGACAATTACTTTAATTAATCTCAATATATTATCAACATGCTTAATAAAATTCGGAAAAACATTCCATGGTAACTCAATCTTTCATGAGTTTGGAAACCATAATAGGTCCTTTCAGAATCCTTTACTTAGTAAATACACATTTTACTAATCCTTATTTACTAAGGGTTTCTTAGCATTCGTGTGAGGTAACATGGACGTGTCAGGTTTGAAACAGTTTAATCACATAAATCTAAAAACTATGTAGATAACAGAGCTTGGTCAGAGTTGTTATGCAACCTACAATTTAATCGGGTCAGGATCTAAATTGAACATGCACATTTCAATTATGTGTCCATTAGCCGTCATCTCGTTAGGATCGCTCAGCTAATTTCGGTGCATTTCAATCACGTATGAACGAAATACAGACTTGATTTTAATTGAAAACATGATCTATTGAGGCACAAACATTATAAGCATGAATCAAATAAATATTATTTAATCAAAGCAATTGTCCTAGCTTAAATAAAATTAAGCTAACATTATTGTAAACAAGAACAAAGAACACATAGAAAATATCTTTAGATTAAATTAAAGAAAGGAAAGATTAAACACAATTCAGAGTGGCTGTCACCCGAGACTCTAACTGGCGAGGCTCCTTCGTTCCTTTGCTTTGCTCCTTTGCTGATGGCTCTCCAAGGTGGCCGACCAAGGGTTCTTTAAGAGGCTTAATTGCTAAAATCTCTATGAAGAGATGAAAAAGCTAAGAGAATTTGGAGAGAAGAGCGAATGATGAATAATGAGAATGAATGAGGAATGATTGAGGGATGATTAATGAGGGAATGAGAGGGTCTTATTTATAGGTGAGGAGAGGGGGATAGTTTGCTAAAAATAGTGGATGTTAACCTCTTCAAATCTCCTCAAATTGTGGCAGGCCATGCTTAGTGGCTTTTGACTTGATTTTTGCTTGATTTTTAAGAAATTTTGGATGCCACACAACTCAGGACTGAGAGTCGGTCAATCGTAAATCTTCGGGAAAATCTCTAATTTCTTCAACACTGCAAGGACCGTGTGTAATTAAACCAAAGAATGGTTTAAATGGATAGCCATGTGTGGCCGAATATTAGTTTGACATGGTCTCTAATTTGGACGGTTTTGTAATCCAGCAAAGCTATCAAACCTGTCCAGAATAAATCAACAAGTTAAAGGACCAAAGAATAAAATTTATCCAATTTAATTAATGAATTAAAACCCAAATTATTAATGAAATATTTTAAAATGAATTATTAAATATAATTTTATATTTTATTATTTAATTTAATCATGCATGGCCCACTTTATGTCTTAAAAAATATAATATATTCAAATTAATAGAAATTAAGTCATTTTTGCATGAAAACTATATAATAAAGCATAAAATCACATTTTAATAATTTCTATGTCTTAATTTCATAATTTCACATATTTCATTAATTTATTAAACAATTACTTAGTTTTAACAACGGATTTAAGTAAAAAGGTGATAAATTACATAGGAAAAATCCTATATATTTTTTCGTTTACACACCCCAAAACTTAAATCATTGCTCGTCTCGAGTAATGTTTATGCGCAGCAAAAGGTCTTGCTAAGGTGATAAACCGTAAAAGTAACATAATTTAATCCCACATTTAGCATACTTTTGGATGATTTATCCCTTGATTTATGTAAAAAGGTGCTCTTAATCCTTTCTTTTCATGTTTTATACTCAGGAGAGCACCCAAGGACGGAAAGAACGGAAAACGGGCCCAAAACAGAGTAAACGGGCCATATCACGAAATCCACACGGCCTGGCCCAAATCCACACGGCCGTGCCTCATTCAACAGGCTCAAACACGACCTGGCCACGACTTACACGGGCGTGTGCCATGGCCGTGTCCCTGTCGTTGGAAAGAAGAGTTTCACTCGGAAAAGGATACTTAGGGGCAAAGAAACCTATTTCGAAAGCCTATATAAACCCCTTAAGTATAACCTGAAAGAGGACGGTTAGCTAGGCCAATGAGCCGAGCCAGAAAGGTCAGATTTGTGGGAAACACTCGAAGATAGCCAGTTGATCCATCTCAAGAAGCTAAAATTCTACTCAAGACGGCGGATCTCTCCTTCAATTCCTTCAGGGGTTTTAGGGATTTCTTATGTTTTGTTTTATCTTTTCTTTTGAGATGTTTTCTTTTATTGTTATGAACTAAACCCTTCAGATACCTGAAGGGGATGAAACCTAAGACGGATCTTGTTATCGTTTTCTCAACTATCTGATAAATACTTGATTTGTTCTTAATTATGTGTGCTTAATTCTTGTGTTAATATTTCCGGGATATTGATTCAAGTTGAATGTGCTTAGGTGGAGGAGCAAAAGTCCATGCCTGAGAATAGATCTAGCATAATTAAGTGGAGTTGATCGCACGCCTAGAGATAGGGTGACGAGATTTTGCTGGATTTGGGTGAAACCTAATATGGGAGTCCATAGATCGAGTTAATGCGATTCTAGGTGTAATATCCTAAATATGGGCCTGTGCATTTTTATGTGGTGCTTGATTAATTGGTAATTTAAGAATTTGAGGTTTGGGCTGAGGCCTTGGTTAAATATTTGGATTAGTCACCATAGGGTTTAAAAAAAATAGTGTTTTGGGTAATTTAATTGATGTATTGGGCTTGTGGCCCAGTAGCTAGGGGCACAGTAGAGGGGAGCTTAAGGTGGCGTCAGAAGCACTTGGGAAGGGCCCAAATTTGGCCGCTTGGAGCCCAAAAGATTGGGTCAAAAATTCGGTAGCCCAAGGGAGTTAGGTGGGACGGCACACTTGCTACAATTTAGGGGTTTAATTCTTTTATTTTTTTGATAAATAGGAAGATAATGAAAAGAAAGATTAGGGCTATTTTTGAGGAGCTAAGGGATTAAGATAATAGGTGGGATAAAAGCTATCAGATGACAGCAGAGTTGGCTGAAAATCCAACTCTAGGAGGGGAATTGATTTGCCAAAATTTATTGGCCAGATATCATCTTTTTCATTCTATTTTTTCTTCTTTCTTTCTCACCTATTCTCTGATAGGCGAAATTTCTTTTCTTTTGTGAGCTTCTCTCCTTTTCTTTGCCGCAACTTCCCAGCTCTCCTTTCCTCAATATTTTCTTCCTAAAAGCCGAATTCTCCTTGCTCATATCTCTTCCTTCCATAGTCGAATCTTCAAGGTTGGTCTCTCTTTCCCGAAGGTGCACCATAACTGATTACACCTTCCTAGTTTGGTAAGTTTTTGTGATGTATATCTACCATATTTCTTTCTTTCTCATATTGTTCTTAAACCGAATTACCCCTCTAACATCTCGATTGATGATCACTCTCTGATCTTAGAAGTCGAATTCTTTCTTGCTGAGATCTGTAGTGCCGATTTGTGAAAAGCCGAAGGTAAGAAGGTGACGTTTTCTTAAAGGACTTTCGGGATTCGAAAAATTAGGTAAGAGATCTATTAGTTTTAATGTGTAGGTTGAGATTTATTAACCTTGGCCGAATATTGAAGGGCTAAATCTTCGTGTGATTTTTCGGCTTTTGAGCAAGGCTTTACACTGAGGGAAGTAGATTTGGATATCAACTAAGGATAGTAGATTTCGTGATATCAGGTGTGTAATACTTCCCCACCATCTAGATCTGATTATTAATGTATGTTCATAAGTTTTATATGTTATGATAATGCCGAAGTCTCGGTTTAATGATGGAAGCCAAAGCGGGTAAAAGCAAACCACCAGGTTAGTGAGTAATCTGATTAAATGCTATAAGTAAATTGCTTGTATGTGATTGCATGGGTTGGGTTGATGGCAGGAGGAAGTTATACGTTATACGTGTAGTGGTTTTTATCGCGATCTGTTGTAGCGGCTAATGCCGTGATCTGTTATAAGGGCTTCGGCCATGATATGTTGATGAGCAGCATGACTGCCATCTTGGCGTGTAGCGGTGTGGGTTGATTGTAGAAATCCCCAATGGTGTGAACGGTTGGTACGAGGGCGTGTAGCGGATGGAAACCTAGGCAAACAGGTTGGGCCTTGCATATTATTTGTTATTTATATAAATGAAATTATTAATCTGTTTTATAGGCCAAAGGCCCAAAATCTAGTGGTGCGTGAGGGTTGCACACTGAGTCTCGCGACTCACCTTTTTAATTAACATTTCAGGTGATACCTAGTGCTTCGGACCGGGCTGGAGAGGAACGCAAGGTGGCCATGCAGAAGAATATGTGGATTTGGTAAAAAGACCCAAGTTAATTATTTTATACAGTATTTTTATTAATGGAATTTAAACTCCGATGTAATAAGGCCATGGGCCACTAGTTTTATTTCCTTTTCTTATGGGTTTAAATTATTTTTGTTTTTAGTTATTGGGATCATTTATTTTACTTAAACTAAGGCATGTAATTAAGATTGGGTTTTATTTACAAAGGCATGTTTTATGTAAACTATATTTGGGCTTTTTCCGAAAATACAATATGTTTTACAAAATTTTTCTTAGTGACATACCAGATCCGGTTGTAGCGTTTGGGCTGGGTTTGGGGTGTTACAAATTGGTATCAGAGCCCGGTTCAAAACTCGGCTTTGGGGGTTTTTGGGCTCAAAACGTTTTCTAAAGATGGGCTTTTGAAACATGTATGTTCTTTTTAAGTGATACCAGGTCTGTTGGCTCGGCATGGCACCTGCTTCTCCGGCCCAAGTCCGCTATGTAAGTATTCTGAACCATTGTGTGATATATATAGATGTGGGCTTAATGGGCTCTATGGGACGTAGATTAGTTAGATTAGAACTTGATGGACTCTAGGCCTAGCTGAAACAACTCCTAAAATCTCATAAGACTTAATTTCACTAAACAAACCCGTGAATGAGTCGCAAGACTAGGGTGTGGTAACAGGCATACGCATGTCTAGGATTGGATCCGGAAGAGCCTGGTATTTAAGCAGTCCTAGTGACTCACCTCCTCTTCGCTGGAATCCTACCTGGTGCGTAGTGACTGTTCACCCTAGCCACGAGGATTTGTTAACGGGCCTAAATCTATAATTAAAACCCGAAAGGGACCAGCCACCTTATTTTTATAAAAAATTTTATTATTACTAAGATACCCATGATTTGCAAACATACCTCGATTTACAAAGTCAACAAAATTTTTCCTTAGAAAAAAAAAACTCACAAACACCTGAACACTACTATTTTCTTTGAAATCAAATTCTCCAAGTTACCCCGGTTTTAAAATATATATATATCTTCTTAGTTTTGTAAAAATTTTTTTGAAAATACCCTTGATTTGTAAAATTTCCCAAAATATCCCTGATTTGTAAAAATTACTAAACTGCCCCTGATTTGTAAAATGACCAAAGTACCCCTGATCTTAAAATTATCGAAATACTCTCGGATTTCAAAAATTACCGAAATACCCCTGGATTGAAAAAAATTATCAAAATACCCTTATTTCATGAAATCAATAAGGAACTCTATTTTAAAAATTACGAAAATACCCCTGTAGGATAAAATTACGAAAATACCCCTGGGTAGTGGAATAACGAGAATACCCCTATGTATTGAGTGTGGATGTATGGATGTTGTCTGTATGTTGATTGTTGAATGTATGTAGTTTATAGAACTAGGAAAGGTGAACTTGAGACTGAATTGCGAATTCGAAAGAACTACTCTTAAAACTACTAATCATAAGACTGTTCGCGATAAATCAGTGGAAAGAAATAATGATTCATAAAATTCTTAATCAGATAAACGCAAATCGGAAGAATGAGTACAAGGGGTCGAGGACGTCCGCCGCGTGGACGCGATAGGGGTAGGATGACCTTGTCTGAGCCAGTAGGGTCTGGCCATGGGTCAGGAAACGAACTGCCGAACCCTCTAGCTGTGGAGGGAGAGTTACGGGATCAGGTGACCGGAGATGATGCTGTATCCCAGACGATGTTGCAAGTCCTTAAAAGAGTTGCTGGAGTAGGCATGGGCACAGGAGCCCGGAAATCTGTGCCAGAACGGCTTAAGGCCAATGGAACAGAAGTGTTTAGGGGAGTTTCTGGTGTAGCCCCTAACACAGCTGAGTATTGGATGGAAGCGACTGAGCGTATAATGGATGGCTTAGATTTTACGGTGGAAGAGAAGTTGAAAGGGGTCATGTCACTTCTTCGAGACGAGGCTTACCAGTGGTGGCTCACGGTGAAAGAAGGTACTGCTGCAGATCTGATTGACTGGGATTTCTTTAAGAAGTCATTCCAGGGAAAGTATGTTGGGGCCAGTTATATTGATGCACAAAGGAAGGCATTCTTGAACCTGGTACAGGGAAGTAAGACTGTGACTGAATATGAGGCAGAGTTCCTGCGTTTGAGCCGCTACGCTCGGGGGATGGTAGCAACGGAGTATGAACACAACGTTCGGTTTGAGGATGGGCTGCAAAATGAGTTAAGGGTTCTGATAGCACCGCAACGAGAGAGAGTTTTTGCTGTTTTGGTGGATAAGGTTAAAATAGCTGAGGAAGTGAAACGGGTTGAGAGACAAGAAAGGGATAAGGATCGAGGTAAGAGTAAGAGGAGTTTTGGGTCATCAAGAGCATCTGGGAATTTTCAGAAGAGGCCTAGGACTGATGGGCCAGTTCGTGCTCCGACAAGTCAGAATCAAGCATGTTCTACATGTGGGAGGACGCATTATGGGGAGTGCAGAATGAAAACAGGTGGATACTTTAGGTGTGGATCCACAGAACATCTGATTAAGGACTGTCCCCAGATGGATCGGGTACAGCCGACGGGCCAAGGTTCTGATCAGGCTGAAAGAGGTGGTCAGCCAGTATCAAGGGGTCGTGGCCCAAGTAGAGGAGGAAATGGGGCCGGTCGTGGTCGTGGAGCACCTGGTAGAGGTGCCGGTAATGTAGATGCAAGGCAGACGGGTCTAGTTTATGCAGTTCGTCGACAGGAGGATGGCGACGCATCGGATGTCATAACCGGTACGTTTCTTATAGCTGACAGCCCTTTTCTTGCTTTGATTGATATTGGGTCAACCCACTCCTATGTTGCATGTTCGATATCTGATACCTTAAGTATAGATTCTGAGACAACTACTAGGAAGATGACCGTGGTTAGTCCCCTAGGACAATCCAGGGTAGTGGATAAGCTATTTAAGGATGTACCGTTAGAGACTCAAGCGGTAGTGTTTCCGACAGACTTAATGGAATTACCATTTGGAGAGTTCGATCTTATCCTAGGAATGGACTGGTTGACAAAGCATCGTGCTAAGTTGGATTGTGGGTCTAAGCGCATGGTGTTAAGTACCCCGAAAGGCGGGGAGGTGGTTGTGTGAGGAGAAAGAAGGAACTATTTGTCCAACGTAGTGTCAGCCTGGAAAGCTGTTAAGATGATTCGAAAGGGATGCAACGCCTTTCTAGCTTTTATTAGTGCTTTGGATGTTAAGGAGGTGACTGTCGATGGGGTTCGAACAGTCAAGGATTTTGCGGATGTCTTTCTGGAGGAGTTGCCAGGATTACCCCCGGATCGCGAAGTGGAGTTTGGAATAGAACTACTCCCGGGTACGGCTCCAGTATCTATTGCCCCTTATCGAATGGCGTCGAAGGAGCTGGTGGAGCTTAAAGCTCAGATTCAGGAGCTATTGGATCGAGGATTCATCCGACCGAGTGTGTCTCCATGGGGAGCGCCGGTCCTATTTGTGAAGAAGAAGGACGTATCCATGCGTATGTGTGTGGACTATCGTCAACTGAATAAGTTGACGATTAAGACTAAGTACCCGTTACCGAGAATCGACGATTTGTTCGACCAGCTCAAAGGAGTTTCGGTCTTTTCTAAGATTGATCTAAGGTCGGGATATCATCAGTTAAAGGTGAAGGAATGAGACATTCATAAGACGACATTTTGAACACGCTACGGTCATTATGAGTTTTTGGTAATACCGTTCGATTTGACGAACGCGCCAGCAGCATTTATGGATATGATGAACCGGGTGTTTCAGCCATACCTTGATCGGTTCGTCGTAGTATTTATCGATGATATATTGGTTTATTCCAATTCTGAGGAGGAGCATGATACACATCTTCGAGTGGTGTTGCAAATTCTGAGGGAAAAGCAGCTGTACGCAAAGTTCAGTAAGTGTGAGTTCTGGCTGAAGGAGGTGACTTTTCTAGGGCATGTAGTTTCCGCAGAAGGGATTAGGGTAGACCTTCGGAAAGTCGAAGCTGTGTTAAATTGGAAATCGCCGAAGTCTGTGGCAGAAATTTGAAGTTTTTTAGGATTAGCAGGATATTATCGAAGGTTCGTTGAGGGGTTCTCTTCAATAGCGGCACCATTAACTAAGTTGTTGAGGAAGGGAGTATCTTTTGTGTGGACTGACAAACAACAGGAGAGCTTTGAGAAGCTGAAGAGAATTTTGACGGAAGCACCAGTGTTAATTCAGCCAGAGACGGGAAAAGAATTTACCGTCTATTGTGATGCGTCACACACAGGGTTAGGGTGTGTGCTGATGCAAGATGGGAAAGTTGTGGCATACGCGTCTCGACAGTTGAGACTGCATAAGTTGAACTACCCTACGCATGATTTGGAATTGGCGGCGGTAGTGTTTGCCCTGAAGATTTGGAGGCACTACCTGTACGGGGAAAAGTCGGTAATTTACACCGACCATAAAAGTTTGTAGTATCTCCTTACTCAGAAGGAGTTAAATTTACGACAACGTAGGGGGATCGAGCTCTTGAAGGACTATGATTGCTCGATTAAATACCATCCCAGCAAGGCGAATGTGGTGGCAGATGCGTTGAGTAGGAAGGTGATAGCAGACTTAAGGGCGATGTTCGCTCATCTTAGTTTGTATGAGGATGGTAGTTTGGTAGCTGAACTACAAGTAAGACCTATGTGGACAAGTCTAATCAAGGAGAAGCAACTTTTGGATGATGTCTTAAGTACTCAAATCCGATAAGTGCAGGAGGGTAAAGTAGAGGACTATAGTCTAAACAATGATGGAGTTTTCTGTTTCTGTGGGAAGGTTTGTATGCCAAAAGATGAGGAGCTAAGGCAGATGATTCTTCGGGAATCGCATAGTAGCCCCTATGCTATGTATCCTGGAGGAGTTAAGATGTATCAGGATTTGTGAGACCAGTTTTGGTGGTCAGGTTTGAAGCGAGAAGTTACGGAATATGTGGGGAAGTGTTTGACGTGTCAGCAAGTCAAAGCTGAACACCAGTTGCCTTCGGGATTGTTGCAGCCGGTAAAGATTCCCCAATGGAAATGGGAGAGAATCACAATGGATTTCGTTAGTGGGTTACCCCTTACGCCCACTAAAAAAGATTCAATTTGGGTAATTGTGGATCGGCTGACGAAGTCCGCTCACTTCATACCGATTCGAGTGGACTTTTCTCTACAAAAGTTGGCTAAGTTGTACGTGGCTGAGGTTGTAAGATTACATAGTGTACCGGTGTTGATCATATCAGATAGGGACCCTAGGTTCATGTCACGATTTTGGAAGGCTCTTCATCAAGCAATGGGAACAAGGTTAGACTTTAGTACCGCTTTCCACCCACAGACTGATGGTCAGTCTGAGAGGGTAATTCAGATTTTGGAAGATATGCTAAGGGGTTGCATCATTGATTTTAGGGGTAGTTGGGAGGAGTATTTACCCTTGGCTGAATTCGCGTACAATAATAACTATCAAGCTCGTATTCAAATGGCGCCGTATAAAGCATTATATAGAAGGAGATGTCGTACTCCAACTTGTTGGACGGAGTTGGGTGAACGTTAGGTATTGGGTCCAGAACTAGTTTCAGAAATGGAGGAAAAAGTTAAGTTAATACGGGCTCGATTGAAGGAAGCGTCTGATCGGCAGAAATCTTATGCGGATCTAAAGAGGAAGGAGGTGGAATTCGTAGTAGGAGACCAAGTCTTCTTGAAGGTATCTCCATGGAAAAAAGTAATGAGGTTTGGACGAAAGGGTAAGCTAAGTCCTCGGTTTATTGGGCCTTATCGGGTGTTAGAACGTGTGGGCCCAGTGGCTTATCGTTTGGAGTTGCCTTCGATATTGGAGCAGATACATGACGTATTCCATGTCTCGATGCTGATACGTTATCGATCTGATCCTTCACATGTGGTGCCGGTAGAAGAGATTGAGGTACGGCCAGACTTATCCTTTGATGAGGAACCAGTGTAAATCTTGGATCGAGATGTAAAAATGTTGAGAAGGAAGTCCGTCCCTTTGGTTAAGGTTTTGTGGCGAAATCACGGCGCAGAAGAGGCGACATGGGAGCCAGAGGATGTTATGCGGCAACAGTATCCCCATCTCTTTTGATCAGGTAAATTTCGAGGCCGAAATTTTTTTAAGGGGGTAAAACTGTAATATCCTAAATATGGGCCTGTGCATTTTTATGTGGTGCTTGATTAATTGGTAATTTAAGAATTTGAGGTTTGGGCTGAAGCCTTGATTAAATATTTGGATTAGTCACCCTAGGGTTTAAAAAAAATTGTGTCTTGGGTAATTTAATTGATGTATTGGGCTTGTGGCCCAGTAGCTAGGGGCACAGTAGAGGGGAGCTTAAGGTGGCATCACAAGCACTTGGGAAGGGCCCAAATTTGGCCGCTTGGAGCCCAAAAGATTGGGTCAAAAATTCGACAGCCCAGGGAAGTTAGGTGGGACGGCACACTTGCTACAATTTAGGGGTTTTAATTCTTTTATTTTTTGATAAATAAGAAGATAATGAAGAGAAAGATTAGGGCTATTTTTGAGGAGCTAAGGGATTAAGATAATAGGTGGGATAAAAGCTATCAGATGACAGCAGAGTTAGCCGAAAATCCAACTCTGGGAGGGGGATTGATTTTCCGAAATTTATTGGCCAGTGATCATCTTTTTCATTCTATTTTTTCTTCTTTCTTTCTCACCTATTCTCTGCTAGCCAAAATTTCTTTTCTCTTGTGAGCTTCTCTCCTTTTCTTTGCCCCAACTTCCTAGCTCTCCTCTCCTCAATATTTTCTTCCTAAAAGCCGAATTCTCCTTGCTCATATCTCTTCCTTCCATAGCCAAATCTTCAAGGTTGGTCTCTCTTTCCCAAAGGTGCACCATAGCCGATTACACCTTCCTAGTTTGGTAAGTTTTTGTGATGTGTTTGTACCATATTTCTTTCTTTCTCATATTGTTCTTAAACCGAATTACCCCTCTAACATCTCGATTGATGATCACTCTCTGATCTTAGAAGTCGAATTCTTTCTTGCTGAGATCTGTAGTGCCAATTTGTGAAAAGCCGAAGGTAGGAAGGTGACGTTTTCTTAAAGGACTTTCGGGATTCGACAAATTAGGTAAGAGATCTATTAGTTTTAATGTGTAGGTTGAGATTTATTAACCTTGGCCGAATATTGAAGGGCAAAATCTTCGTGTGATTTTTCGGCTTTTGAGCAAGGCTTTACACTGAGGGAAGTAGATTTGGATATCAACTAAGGATAGTAGATTTCGCGATATCAGGTGTGTAATACTTTCCCACCATCTAGATCTAATTATTAATGTATGTTCATAAGTTTTATATGTTATGATAAATGCCGAAGTCTCGGTTTAATGATGGAAGCCAAAGAGGGTAAAAGCAAACCACCAGGTTAGTGAGTAATTTGATTAAATGCTATAAGTAAATTGCTTGTATGTGATTGCATGGGTTGGGTTGATGGCAGGAGGAAGTTATACGTTATACGTGTAGCGGTTTTTACCGTGATCTGTTGTAGCGGCTAATGCCGTGATCTGTTATAAGGGCTTCGGCCATGATATGTTGATGAGCAGCATGACTGCCATCTTGGCGTGTAGCGGTGTGGGTTGATTGTAGAAATCCCCAATGGTGTGAACGGTTGGTACGGGGGCGTGTAGCAGATGGAAACCTAGGCAAACGGGTTAGGCCTTGCATATTATTTGTTATTTATATAAATGAAATTATTAATCTGTTTTATGGGCCTAAGGCCCAAAATCTAGTGGTGCATGAGGGTTGCACACTGAGTCTCGCGACTCACCCTTTTAATTAACATTTCAGGTGATACCTAGTGCTTCGGACCGGGCTGGAGAGGAACGCAAGGTGGCCATGCAGAAGAATATGTGGATTTGGCAAAAAGACCCAAGTTAATTATTTTATATAGTATTTTGATTAATGGAATTTAAACTCCGATGTAATAAGGCCATGGGCCACTAGTTTTATTTCCTTTTCTTATGGGTTTAAATTATTTTTGTTTTTAGTTATTGGGATAATTTATTTTACTTAAACTAAGGCATGTAATTAAGATTGGGTTTTATTTACAAAGGCATGTTTTATTTAAACTATATTTGGGCTTTCCGAAAATACAATATGTTTTACAAAATTTTTCTTAGTGACATACCAGATCCGGTTGTAGCGTTTGGGCCGGGTTTGGGGTGTTACACTAGGGGTTTTAATTAGAAAGAGATTTTAATTAATCAACCTAGGGTTAGATGTTATTCACCTCGAGAGAGGGTTTAATATAACTTAGGGAATCTTACGGATCAAGTCAAGTGAATACATTGTCTGGTTCATTGTTAGATAACAAGTGAAGTCTAGGTGGATTCTTCCTAAGGGTATCATCTTAATCAACTGAGTTTTCCCAACAGTATTTCCCCAATTCATTCTTTTTTTTTTTTGTCTTTGCGTCTTTAGCTTAGTAGTTAGTTAAATTTAGATTAAACAACAACTTCAATTATTTTAGGCTAGATAATAATAAGAAAGTTAGTATTAGTACTATTAGTTCCTTTGGGTTCGACATTCCGGTCTTGCCTTAACTATACTACTGTTCGATAGGTGCGCTTGCCTCAAAATTGTTGTCAGAGTTAGTTTCTAGGTTCTATCATTCTCATTATAAATTTAAAACTCTGAATTTGACGATCAAGTTTTTGGCGCCGTTGCCGAGGAACTAAAATATTGAGAAAGCTATATTTTTATTACTTTAGCCATTATTTTTATTTTCCGCAATTTACTTTTATTTTAGGATAATTTTTTATTTTTCTAAATTTTCTTTCTTTCTTTTCCCTAGTAGGTGCCTCTAGTTTATGACTAGAAGGAACCCGAGAGGACCATTAGTATACGACAGTGATATTGAAGCTACCGCTCGCAAGAATCGCAGAGAAATTAGGCGAGCCCTAAATTACACAGAAGAAGAGCGAGAAGGCAGATCCAATCCTACTGAAGGGATGGACGAGAATAATCCACCACCACAACATGTGGCAGAAAATAATGCTCCGCGTACTATGTATGATTATGCTAAACCTTATTTAACAGGAGTTGAATCGAGTATTGTTAGGCCTGCTATAGCTGCTAATAATTTTGAATTAAAGCCTAACACTATACAAAAGATTCAACAATTAGTTCAATTTGATGGTTTACAGGACGAAGACCCAAATACTCATATAGCTAATTTTTTAGAGTTCTGTGATACCTTCAAAATAAATGGTGTTTCTGATAATGCCATACATCTTCGGTTATTTCCCTTTTCATTAAGGAATAAAGCCAAACAGTGGTTAAACTCGTTACCACGAGGGTCGATCACTACATGGGTTCAAATGACCGAAAAATTTCTATTAAAATATTCCCACCGGCCAAAACGGCCAAATTACGGAATGATATCTCTTCTTTTGTGCAGATGGATTTAGAGACATTATATGACGCATGGGAGAGATACAAGGATCTCTTGAGAAGGTGTCCACACCATGGTTTACCCTTGTGGCTCCAAGTCCAAACTTTCTATAACGGTGTGAACCCCTCAACGAGGTAACTAATTGATTCAGCCACTGGTGGAACCTTGAGCAACAGAACTCCTGAAGCAGCCTACGAGTTTATTGAAGAGATGTCAATGAATAACTATCAGTGGCAGGTTACAAGGACAAAACCAACAAAATCAGCCGGAGTTTTCAACCTCGACGCAGTAACCATGCTATCAACACAGGTAGAGATGATGAATAACAAGCTTGATAGTTTGTGTTCTGCGCAGGTACATCCAGTAATGCAGTGTGACGCAAGTGGAATTGTGGCAAATCCTGAGTACCCACCCTACCAACCGGGCACATAAAGCGAACAGATGAACTATATAGGTAATAATTTCAGATCTAATAATAACCCGTATAGTAATACTTATAATCCAGGTTGGAGGAACCACCCAAATTTTTCATGGGAAGGTCAAGGAAATTAAGGAAATCAAAGATAACAACCTCCTCAAAATTTCCAAAACCAGCCCTATCCACAGGAAAAGAGGCCGAACCTTGAAGAGATACTGACAAAATTCATGGCAGCCACAGATACCCATCTCCAACAAACTGAGACGACACTCAATAATCAGCAGGCATCAATTAAAGGGATCGAAAGCCAAGTTGGGGAACTTACTAAGTCAGTTGGACAACTTACTAAGATAGTTTCTGAAATTCGATCAGAAATTTCTGAACGACCGCAAGGGCGTCTACCAAGCAACACTGAGATTAACCCAAAGGAGCAAATCCAAGCCATCACAGCTCATGATAGTATAGGATTAGATGAACCCAATCCAATTCAAGAAAACGAGGTAAAGAAAGGTAAAATTGAGGTTACACAAGAAAATCCAAAACCGGTAATCAAAAAGTACCAACCTCGCAGTCCTTATCCCGAAGCAATGAAAAGATACGATACAGAGGAATATTTCTGTAAGTTTCTTATAACTTTTACAGAAATTACATATCAATTTACCTTTTCTTGAAGCTCTTTCACAGATGCCAAATTCGAGGAAATTTTTAAAATAACTCTTGACGAACAAGCGTAAGTTAGACGAGGAGCCACATGTGGAATTAAACGCAGTATGCTCAGCAATGTTATAGATAGACTACCGCAAAAGCTAAAAGATCCAGTGAGTTTTACAATTCCATGTTTAATTGGTAGTTTAACTGTTGATAATGCCTTAGCTGATTTAGGGGCAAGCATAAATGCCATGCTTTATAAATTGTTTAAACAGCTAGGTCTAGGGAAACTCAAACAAACTAGGATGAGCATTCAATTAGCTGATAAAACTGTTAGAATTCCTAGGGGTATTATCGAAGAAGTTCTTATAAAAATTGATAAATTCGTATTCCCAGTAGACTTCGTCGTTTTAGACATGGATGAGGACAACACGATCCCCCTAATCTTAGGAAGACCATTCTTAGCAACTGCCAGAACTAAAATTGATGTTGATGCAGGCGAACTTATACTTTGCGTAGGCGAAGAGACAGTCACTCTTCAAGCCCTCGGCTCAGCTAGAATATCAAGTAACCAATGTGAGAATGTAAATTCTATTAATAACCATTTGGTTAACCCTTCTTTTCAGGAAACACCACAAGGTTACAAACCTGAGCTGAATCATGGACCTTGTACCAACAAGGAAGAATTATATGAGGAACGAAGACTTAAGGTCGATAAATTAGAAGAGTGGAAGACACACTTTAAAGAGGAACCAGAACCACACGAAGTAAAACCGAAGGAGCCCCCAGAAGAGCTCATAGGAACAACAAAATACTTCAAAATAGAAGACCAGGTACTGTTAGATAAAGCAGATCCTCGCATCATCACATCAGACCTGAACACGAACGAAGAAATTCCTCTTGAGGTACGCAATATCTTCCCAAACGAAACAGTCAAGGTAAGCAAATCAACATTTGACACTTTTAAGGTAAACGCTTCTCGACTTAAACTTTATAATGAGAATAGAACTGATAGCATGAGGGAAGATATTCAAACTTTTAACCACCATGATTTTTGCAAATACGAGAAAAGTCTAGCTTAAGACTCTAAACAAGCGCTTCTCGAGAGGCAACCCGAGTACTAACCCTATTTACTTTCATAATTATTTTCATTTTATTTTCTTATCTTCTCTTAGTCTTAAACACCTAGCTTTAAACTAACCAAAAGTGCATATTCCCAGGCCACACGGCCGTGGCCGTAACTGTGTGGAACTCAAGAATCTTCGTACTGACATGGCAGAAGAGGTACAAGTTAGAGAAAATCAAAATTCACAGTCACGAACTCCAACCACCACCCCACGGGCACCGACAAAACCCCACGGCCGTGTGATGCGGCCGTGGTCGACACTGTTAAATAATACACGGGTGTGGTAACCTGAGCATGGGCGTGGGAGAAACGAACGAAGCCCACCACGACCGTACGACATGGCCGTGTGAGACACCAAACCCACGAGACACAGGCGTGTGAATGTACCTGACTTGAAAATCTATATAAACCACATTTCCCTCCCTCTTCTCAACCACTTTCTCCCATTCCATCCTTCAGATTTTTCCCTCTCCATATTTCTCTTCTTCAATCCTTCCCTAATTCCCGATCCTCAAGAGCTCAATGTCGAAGAAACGGCATAATCAAAGCACAGTCTCCCTCATGGAGACCGATTTACATAAGTTCATGTCGACCGCTTCATCCATTCGACAAGCCAAAGGTCTTTGAGACCATTTATCTTTTGTTTTACTTTTATATTCTCCTTTATTTTCCTTCTCTTTGACAATCTTATGCTTAATTTAGTTTATTTTACTTTAGTTTCTTAGTGTCAGGTTCAAAAGGCTGCTTGGGAATCACGCCACTTTCGCCACCGCCAGCACCTCCATAGCCTTAGAAGTCACACCCACCTCGCGAACCCTTTACCAATAAGGATTCTCAAGCCCCTTTATCTCTTAGCCTTAGTTTATTTACATTTTTACTTTCTTTCTATTTATCTTTCTTGTCTTTAATTATATATTTAGTTTATTTTAAATGTGTCTTAATAATCCCTGGCTAATTCTCTACGAGCTCCCCAATTTCTTCATCTAGCGCAGAGCTCGGTAGCAGCAACCACCCCTATCGACTTTCAACTCCGGGAAACCATCAAAATTTAAGAAGTTTTACCTCTCCCTCTCTCTTAAATTACATATCTATGTTTGTACATTGAGGGCAATGTACATCTTAAGTGTGGGGGGTAAAAGTGCCTAACTTTTTTCATTATTCTCAAATCCCTGAATTATATCTTGTTCTTAAGTAATTTCCTCATATTACTAATTAGAATGAAATTTCTGATGATTTAATGATTTTTATTGATATGTTTTTGAAGTAAACCATAGTTAATTGTGCATTGATGATTTAAATTTTAAGATACTAGAGAATCAAGCATGATAAGCCTATTTTTCAGAATTAATTTTTTTTGTAGGTTGTCTACCTAAGTTTAATTATTACCTTGAAGTTTGAAATTTACAAGGTTGGTATCAAACACCCATAATCTTTGTGAGATTTTGAACCTTTTAGAGCATATATTCTTTCGTGCTCACTTTTTATTATGAGTGTGTCAACATTGAACTGTTACTCTAGAACTTGCTTCGATTATACATGTCAAGACCACACCCTTGACTTTATATACAAAGATGATAAAGGCACCTAGGTTTTAACCCACTCACTCCACTAAAAACCTACCTCCATAATTAACCCCTAGTGAACCCCGTTGATCCTAACAACCCTTTTTATTGACTCACCCATTAATATTACCCCAAAACCCTTTGTATTTGTTATCACCATTTTCTTTTGACTACCCTTATATTGAGATTTGATTTGATTAGTTACCTAATTATATTATTTCAGTAGCTGAATTTATCCTTTATTATTTAATTTGTTCTTAAAAAAATTCGAAGTATATTCAGTATTAGTATTATGAAAAGTGAACTTATACAGTTAAAGTCTATTTATCAAAAGAAAAGCTCGTATTATTAGGGTTATTACTTTTCAGTTGATGTAATTATCGTCTCAGTATTTCTAGATAGGTAACTTGTCAATTCGATCTCGATTCTAACCTTCTAATTCAGCCTTTATCCACACCGTTAACCCTAGCCCCGTTACAACCCTGTTAAAGACCTTTTGATCTATTTATCATCTCATTTTACAGTGGTGGAGATTTGATTTTCAGCAAGCCTATGGGATTAACTTTTCAGGTTCGACTTTTGAGTGCTTAATTTTGAACCTTAAACACTTTGAGTGATTTGAGTGAATCTTTTGTGAGGATATCAATCCTTGTCGGTTTTGAATTAAAGGTGATTATTTAGATAAGGGGAGACACCTACGTTTTCATGATACAAATGTATGAATTATATTGTTTGAATCATTAGGACTCTTTGAGTTAAATTATCCATGTATAAATTATCTATGAATTATGATGAGACATTGCTGATAGGAATTTTGAATTATGGAAAGTTCGTTTTAATTGTAAGTTGAGAATTTTGCTTGAGGACAAGCAAAAGCTTAAGTGTGGGGGTATGTGATAAACCGTAAAAGCAACATAATTTAATCCCACATTTAGCATACTTTTGGATGATTTATCCCTTAATTTATGTAAAAAGGTGCTCTTAATCCTTTCTTTTCATGTTTTATACTCAGGAGAGCACCCAAGGATGGAAAGAATGGAAAACGGGCCCAAAACGGAGTAAATGGGCCATATCACGAAATCCACACGGCCTGGCCCAAATCCACACGGCCGTGCCTCATTCAACAGGCTCGAACACGGCCTGGCCATGACTTACACGGGCATGTGCCATGGCTGTGTCCTTGTCGCTAGAAAGAAGAGTTTCACTCGGAAAAGGATACTTAGGGGCAAATAAACCTATTTCGAAAGCCTATATAAACCCCCTAAGTATAACCTAAAAGAGGGCGGTTAGCTAGGCCAAGGAGCCGAGCCAGAAAGGTTAGATTTGTGGGAAACACTCGAAGATAGCCAGTTGATCCATCTCAAGAAGCCGTAATTCTACTCAAGACGGTGGATCTCTCCTTCAATTCCTTCAGGGGGTTTTAGGGATTTTTTATGTTTTGTTTTATCTTTTCTTTTGAGATGTTTTCTTTTATTGTTATGAACTAAACCCTTCAGATACCTGAAGGGGATGAAACCTAAGACGGATCTTGTTATCGTTTTCTGAACTATATGATAAATACTTGATTTGTTCTTAATTATGTATGCTTAATTCTTGCATTAATATTTCCGGGATATTGATTCAAGTTGAATGTGCTTAGGTGGGGGAGCAAAAGTCCCTGCCTGAGAGTAGATCTAGCATAATTAAGCGGAGTTGATCGCACGCCTAGAGATAGGGTGACGAGATTTTGCTGGATTAGGGTGAAACCTAACACAGGAGTCTATAGATCGAATTAATGCGATTCTAGGGGTTTTAATTAGAAAGAGATTTCAATTAATCAACCTAGGTTTAGACGTTATTCACCTCGAGAGAGGGTTTAATATAACTTAGGGAATCTTACGGATCAAGTCAAGTGAATACATCGTCTGGTTCAGTGTTAGATAACAAGTGAAGTCTAGGTGGATTATTCCTAAGGGTATCATCTTAATCAACTGAGTTTTCCCAACAGTATTTCCCCAATTCATTCTTTTTTTTCTTTGCTTCTTTAGCTTAGTAGTTAGTTAAATTTAGATTAAACAACAACTTCAATTATTTTAGGCTAGATAATAAAAAGAAAGTTAGTATTAGTACTTTTAGTTCCTTTGGCTTCGACATTCCGGTCTTGCCTAAACTATACTATTGTTCGATAGGTGCGCTTGCCTCAAAATCATTGTCAGAGTTAGTTTCTAGGTTCGATTATTCTCATTATAAATTTAAAACTCTAAATTCGATGATCATAAGGCATAATTGCTAATTGTGTAAGCAACATCAATCTTTTTCTCATTATCATGCATTAATAACTTCATGCTTATCGATCTTCTTTATTAACAAGTAATTCATATACAAACATTCCTTATGATTATACTAAGCATCAAAATATGCCAACATGAATCATAGTTTGCATGTATGTCACAACCATAGATAACATTCTTCATTCAACATAATTTTCTATCAATCAAGCAAACAATCACAAGGCTTATTTATGATCTTCATATGTTGAACTCAGGACTTCCTATCCACTAATGTAGGTGACATAATTATCAAATCAATAGGTCTTTTATAAGGTTGTAATGGGGCTCGGTTAAAGGTAGGGATTTTAAGAGATGGGACATTTCGGTTTTAAAATTCTTAACCTTTAACTTTGTCTTGGTTTTCTCATAATACAACCTTTTTCTTTAAGTGAACCTTTGGAACACCCCCAAACTTATTTTGAACTCAAGCTCATACATTTTTCTTTTTGGAGACTGAGCAAACTTTTCTTCGCTCTTTTTTTTTAAGCATGAGCATATACATCTTTATGAAAATTTCCTCAAATATTGATTCCCAAGGCAACTTTAGTTAAGGTAGGTGCACAAAATTAGGATAACTTTAAAAAGATGGTAATTGGCTTATAATGTAGGTTCATTGGAAAAAAAAAAGGCCTTTAAGCTCAAAATTACAGTTTCAAGGGTCTAATATCATAGGGTTGGCTTGAAAAGGCTCAAACGGTCTAAAGAAATAGTACCTATATCATTTTAGATTTTTATGTCCCCTAAGATTTCGCCTCAAGAAAGTTACTAAGTTAATTCTAAAGATTTAAACCTTCATGCATGCCTAATCTCAAAAGAAACTAAGTCTTCATGGCAAACATTACTAAGGCTAAGATCATACAATCATTCCATTCTTCATGATAACATACTTTCACTTAGATAAAATCATCATTCATACTTGCATACAAACTATCTCAGTAACAAAAAATATCTGTAAACATTCATTTATTAAAACATACTTATGAAAGAAATGATTGAAACATACTTGAAAAAAAATTAAAAGTTTGAGCAATTTATTTGCCTTACCCCCTTTAAAAAGAAACAATGTCCTCATTGCAAGAACAAAGTAATGAATGAAAACTGAACACCAGGTAGGGTTGTAAAGAAAGAGAGGTAAGTCATTAAGACTGCTTAAATACCAAGTCTTCCCTAATAACCCAATCCTAGACATGTTCATTCCCATTACCACATCACTTAGTCTTATTCTTTCTAAAGAAGTGTTAAGTTTGTTCATGCTTGCTATGTTTTATTCTGCAGAAATTAAATCCTAATTATGAAAGAAATAAATTCCTAAGGACCTAAAAATAATTAAATAAATAACAAGATAAGAATCCCCCCTTCTATTTTTCTGACTCATTCCCCTTGTATTCTTTAGCTCCATCTCTTCTTGCATCGTCAGTATCTTCCGTCCATGTCTCAAAGATAGCATATGGGAACTCAGGAACAAAAGTATCAGAGATATTCTTAAATGTATTTCAAATTGAGTCATCTCTAATTTTTGCATATTTCCAGTAAGTTTGTTGTTGATTGTACATGAGCTTGCACATATCCATCAAAATTGACAACTCCGATTTCCTTGAAGTACTTGCAGAAGTCGGCATGAAAGTTGTATATTCAGGTTCAACACTTAGCTTGACTGGTTTGTTGCGGAAGCATTTCAACAGTATTGCAAAATGTGATGTTTTTGAAAATAGTTATCATTGTGAAAAATCGTGTTCTACTTCTATCATATGCAAATCACAATGAATCAAATCCCAAATTAAAAGCTAGAAATTATAAAGAGGCCTTATTACATAATTCAAAAGCCCAGAACAAAATTTAATAGTAAATTTGAGCCAAACAAAAGAAAACAAGAGCAGTAGTGTGGCCATCTCCGAGTCCCTTGCAGCACCATCCACCTAACGCTGGGGATTACTTGTATAATTAAAAAAGGGGCGAGCTTAGAAAAATTCAGCGTGTAATCCCTTAATATGCAGTCAGTCAGGTATGCAGAATGGAGCAACAGTCGGGGCATGAGCCCATTACAGCAACAATTAGGCCTAGCCCATAATAGTACCAAATCCCATATTTATAATGCATGTTATCCCATCCAACCCTGAACTTGCCTCCGTCCAACCCTGCACTTACTGTGGGGAATAAATCACCTACCCAACCCTACACTTACAATGTTAGCACCGATTGCGGCACTAACCAAAATTCGCAGCAAAACTGCATGTAACACCCCAAACCTGACCTAGAAGTTAGGCCCGAATCTGGCTTGTCACATTGAAGTGTTTTTCAAAAACCATGTTTTCATTGAAAACCCTTCTTATTTAAAGGCTTAAGTAAAATCCCAGTTATGTTAGTTAATTTTTAAAACGTGGTACATTGAAAAATTATTAGTTTTATTCCCAAACCATCTTTTCAGTTGCGGAAGCTAATTTTGAAAGTAATTGATTTACGAAAAAGATTAAGTCACAAAACCATTTCGAAAATGTTGCGAAAATGTAGTGTTGTTTTAAAAACAGTTAGCATTTTGGAAAACCGTGATTTACTTTTAACGAATATAATTTAAAGTAAAGAAAGACCCATAGTTAAAATCCAGAAACTTAATGAGGCCTTATTACAACCCAAATCAAAATACTTGAATGTAAATAATCAAAACGAAAAACACAAGCAGTGTGTGGCCTTCTCTGAGTCCCTCGCAGCACCGATCCGTCTAAGGATGGGGATTACCTGCACAGTTAAAATCGGGGCGAGTTTACAAAAACTCAGTGTGTAATCCCCTTACTAGAGTAACAGTCAGTATACAGAAACAAAAACCTACACAGTCTGGGCCAAAGCCCTTTAACAGTAATAGTACAGTACAGATCTCATAACAGATATGCAATAGTATGAGGATGCATCCCACCCCGATCCAGCCAACACACCACCCATACCAACCCTACACTTACCCAGCCAGCACACCACTGTTAGAATCGGTTGGGCCCTAACCGAAATCACAGCAAAGCTGCTAGTATATATATACGGCTCTAAGCCTTCAGTAGTAGTATTATAATTGGCACAAAGCCATCAGTAACTGTATTATGTTTGACACATAGCCATCAGCGACGGTAATATAATCGGCACACAGCATTGGGTAAATATAATCGACACAGAGTCATCGATATATATGTTAGGCACATAGCCACGGGTAAGTATGATTGGCACAAAGCCACAATCAAGATAACACACAGCCATGTTTAGGTTGGCAAAGATCCATAATTAGATTACGAGGCTTTAAGTCGTTCGTCGGTCCATAGTCGTCTCATGCGACCCGTGTGACCTTAACAGATCAATATTGGATTCACAGTCGTCATGCAACCCATACGACCCTATCAGAACTTCCTCCGTATCAATGTCCCAACCCCATGCAATATGTCGTGTATGTCATGCTCAATCATTACATGTGTGTGCAAAATGGCCATGCTTGGTAATAGTCATTAACACACATATTAAAAGCATATCAGTCATATGACCACACTCAAATCAGTTAAAACCCAGTCATACATTCACAGTTAAATCAGTCATAGTCCTAATCAGTCAGTTACTCGTAAGGGCAGAATAGTCATTTTACCCTATAAGGGTATTTCGGTAATCCTACCCTTCAGGGGTATTTCGGTAATTTTGCTAACTGGAGGTATTTCAATAATTTTGTAAATCAGAGTATTTCGGTAATTTCACAAATCGAGGGTATTTCAGTAATTTTTCAAATCGGGGTATTGCGGTAATTTCAAAAATCGAGGGTATTTCAGTAATTTTACAAATCGATGGTAATTTCAGTAATTTTGCAAATCAAGGTTCAGCGACCCAATAGAAGGTCCACCGTTGCCTCGAGCAACTTAAGTAACCTAAACATTCACAACAGTGTAAATGGACCTAAGGCCCATTACTCGGCCCAAGTGGGCCCACACGCTCGTGTAGCCTAATTAGCCCAGAAATAGCCACAGTTATACAAACATCACAGTCCAAACAACACTTACCACAACACATACATTTTATCCATGTGGGCCTACAAGCCTACAGGCCCACGCAGACCACTTCGGCCCAGAATTACCTAAGCCATGTGCGTGACATGACAAGTCTATCTACGTCCCACTTAACAGTGAAGTTTACCTACGTAGGCCCATGGGCCCATACGGCCCAAGCGCATGTGATCGCTAATGGCGGCCTTCCTCGTCGTACGCCCACGTTTCGTGAGCTCGGTTGATCCCATGGGCGTTCACACACTCATGTGGCCCAAAAGCCAATCCTACGGCTTTTCGGCTTTTGCTGATCTACAGACCAATCAGTGTGGAATACACACTTTCAGCTTTTCAGCCGATCATCAACAGAGCACAAAGTTGCACACCTTCGGCTTACTAGCCTACTATTAGGTACAGGGTAAAAATACACACCTCTTTGCGAAACTAGCTAAGATCCACGTTCTCCGAATCCTTGACTGAACACTAATCAGTTCGTTGCCCTTGATTCCCAACTAGAATCAACTACACGATCCTTATCGACTAGCTGCAATACAACCACAATCTTATAATCACCAACACCATTTGAGCAGTTAAATCCCGAAGAGAAACGCTTACCCAAACGTGTAGTCCAAATGGGGAGAGGAGGCAATCAGCCAAACTTAGAGACACCCTTGGTTGATCGAAGAGTTGACGACTTGTCAGGAACTTTTGAAGAACCGTAATAGAACAACAAAGGAGAGTAATCGGCTAGCCCCATAAAACTAGATTGAGGGAGTGAAACACCCCAAACCCGGCCCACGAGCCTTGACCGGATCTGGTATGTTCCTCGAAGTAAACCGGTTCAAAATTCTTTTGTTACTTAGGAAAACTTGTGTGTTTTGAAAGAAAGATTGTTTTGGGTTGGGCTTGAATTGAAAACAAGTTTATTTCATTAAAAATTCCTTACTTTAGGTGACAAAACGTTTAGGGTTTGTTTTCAAATAAATTTATTTAATCCATTAATTAATAATAGTTCGTAATCATAAAAAAAATAAAAGTAAAAATAAAGAAATTCAACTATGGCCTTATTACATCAAATAATCCCAAAATTAAATTAAAGTACTTGATTAACATAAAAGTCCCAAATAGTAAAAATTTTCCTTGCTGTGCATGGCCACCTTTAAGCTCCTGCCGACCCGGTCCATTACAGTTCGTCACTTGAAAAAGGTTCCCACAACGAGGTGAGTCAAATAGACTCAATGTGTACACAAACACTAAGTCTTAACAAATTCAGGCATTTTTTTATCATATCACATACAAATTCATATAACAGGTAAAAATAATGATGCAACCCAAACCCAAACCTAGATAGCCATCCGCTACACTTCCCCGTACCAACCTGCACACCGTGGGGACTACTAAGTCGACCCTCCTTCCGCTACACTCCATCGAAGGCAGTCGCTGCAGTCGACGTGCTCATCGCCCTTATAGTTTCGTGGTCTTAGGTCACCACATTCAAATCTCGTGGTCTTAGGTCACCACATTCAGATATCGTGGTCTTAGGTCACCACATTCAGATATCGCGGTCTTAGGTCACCGCATTCAGATTTCATGGTCTTAGGTCACCACATTCACTTCCCCTTTTCAATAACCCATATGCCCCATATCATATTATGCATTAACATGCCAAAGTTCACATTCTTATCATTATTCTCATGTTAAATATAACATATTTCATAATCCTAGTAGGAGTAGGAAACGTACCTGAGTACTTTGTACCATAACATGGTACCTTAGCCACATTCTTGCACTTTCATATTCTTAATATCACATACATATATTTATTAAGCATGCCATAAAACATATTAAGAATTAGTGTGGGGTACACACCTGATTCGCTTAAGGTTTTCAATCCAAATCCCGAAAAGCTTGATCTAATGCCTTAGATCTTAGATCTCTACATTTAATCAATCATTTAATACTTAGTAAAGAGCCATTCAGCCATAAATCCAAATCCTAGTAGGATTAGTACACTAAAACTTACCTTGTTGCCAATTGACTTAAGAATCAAGTCCCGAAACTTTGTTGTATTCCTTCTTGTATTCGGCCAAACATTAAATCACATCCCAGGTTAGTTTCGGCTTTTTAAACAATTATGAAATAGATCTAGATATCAAAATAAGCCTTGGCCGAATGCTATAGACACTTACCTTGTGGATTTTAAATCCCGAAACTCACCGAATAACTAGGGAACACGCGGCCTATGGTGTACCTTCGGGAAAAGAACTTCTCCTTCCTTGTAGTCAACACTTAGTAAATCCCGAAAGATCTCTTCAAAGTTTCGGCAACAAGATATTAAGGGTATTAGGATCTTAATTTCGACAGCCTTAAAAGAAATAGAATGAGAATCTAACCTAATCTTACCCTTACTGAAGAATTCGATGGAACTCTTGCTTGAACCCTTAGCAGTATTCGGCTATGGCTTTGATGTGGATATTCGGCTCTTGAGGCTTAGTGAGAAATTGGCTAGGGCTATTAGCATCTTCGGCTTTTGATTGTGTTTGTAATAGAAGAAGAAAAGAAAAGAGAAAAAGAGAATAATGGCAGAAAGAATTCGGCAGAGAGAAGAGGAGAAACTTTAGAGAATTTCGGCAGAGATTTTCTTGAAGAGAAAAGAATGAATGAAGAATAGCCTTACTCTTCCTTTTATAGCCGAAATTACTATGCTAGAGTCCCTTACTTGGCAACCACTCTTCTATTTTGATAGCTTTATCCCTTGAATTATCACTTTTAAAAGAATTAATCCAACAATTATCTCTTGAAAATAATGATAAATAAATCTATTATTTATCTCCTATTTAGCCAAAATTTAAAGAGAATAAAACTCCTCTTTTAAAAGCCTTATTGCCGTCCATCTCTTTGCTCCTTGTAGCAAAAATAAAAATTTTTATTTTGCTTCCTAAGTGACTCGAACTCAGGCCCACTTGCATAGCTTGTGGCGTCACCTACCTGGGCCTTAAGTGATATCTTCAGGCCACTTTTCCAAGCCTGTTTGTGTGTCATATTTCACGCATAAATTTTCTTAAGGCCACCCTGCTTTACTTCCCTCTCTTAACCTCAGAACTTAACTTTTCCTAAAACGTTTCCTTACATTTCCTTACATTTCTTTACATTTCCTTACATTTCCAAGTTTCCAAAAATGTTCGTTTGCCTCCTTTAAACTTAACATTTCTTACATTTCCAAGTTTCCAGAAATGTTCACTTTCCTCTTTTGAAACCTAACATTTCTAAGTCATTTCCTTACATTTCCAGGACATTTCCCTACATTTCCAAGATAAGACATTTCCTTACATCTTAGGGTTCCTAAAACTCCTCAGAACACATCCAACACACCCACTGAGCCCACTATCTCATGAATTACACACGAACGCATAACCCCTAATCTAGGATGTTACAGTTCTACCCTCCTTAAAAATAATTTCGTCCTCGAAATTACTTACTAACAAACAGTCGTACTTCCTAGCTCACCACACTACGCTACTACTGCGCACTCTGATCTTAAGAAACTATCATACTTTCTAGGCACATTCTATTAGTTTACAATCAAGGTTCCATATACCTTACTAGCAACATAAGAACGAACTGAGTTTACAACGAACAAGGCAATTAAGGTATTCTAGAACCACGTCCCCTAGAGCTCATTTCTACAATCGTGCTTTAATCTAATTAAGAAGTTTTATGAATTAGCCTTTATTCCACTGATTACCCGCGAAGAAGTTTTATGGAAAGAATTTTAGGAGTGGTTCTTTTGTATTCATACATGCACATAGTCTTTACATTCATACATTCATCAATCAATTATGAACTTTCGTTCATTCAGAGAAATGTTGTAGTTTTCATTGTTGCTGTTTTTCAACTACCCAGGGCTATTTTCGTAATTTGCCCTACAGGGGTATTTTCGTAAATTTTTTTTCAAAATAAGGTTCCTTGGTGATTTTGTCAATAAGACTTAGTGTTTGTGTACACATTGAGTCTGTTTGACTCACCCCGTTGTGGGAACCTTTTTCAGGTGACGAACAGTAATGGACCGGGTCGGTAGGAGCTTAAAGGTGGCCATGCACAGCAAGGAAAATTTTTACTATTTGGGACTTTTATGTTAATCAAGTACTTTAATTTAATTTTGGGATTATTTGATGTAATAAGGCCATAGTTGAATTTCTTTATTTTTACTTTTATTTTTTTATGATTACGAACTATTATTAATTAATGGATTAAATAAATTTATTTTAAAACAAACCCTAAACGTTTTGTCACCTAAAGTAAGGAATTTTTAATGAAATAAACTTGTTTTCAATTCAAGCCCAACCCAAAACAATCTTTCTTTCAAAACACACAAGTTTTCCTAAGTAACAAAAGAATTTTGAACCGGTTTACTTCGAAGAACATACCAGATCCGATCAAGGCTCGTGGGCCGGGTTTGAGGTGTTTCAATTTGGTATCAGAGCCCAGTTTTAAACTCTTGGCCTGTGGTTTAAGGCCCAAAACATTTTCAAATCGAGCCCAAATGAGTTTTTATGAAAATATTTTTGGAAATAAGCAGGTTTTTCTGGCATGGCACCTAAGTCTCCGACCCGAAGTCCACCAGATAAGTACCCCTAACCTTTGGGTGATTTATATTGTGATCTGTAGAAGGGTAGAAATAGAATGGAACGTAGATTAGTATGATAGGTACTTGAACTATAAGGCTAGCTTACCTCAACAGTTACATAAGACTTAAATGCTTAATAAAACAAACCTGTGTCTAAGTCGCCGAGTTAGGGTGTGGTAACCATTGTGCGCATGTCTAGGATTGGATCCGGAAGAGCTTGGTATTTAAGCAGTCCTAGTGACTCACCTCCTCTTCACAGGAATCCTACCTGGTGCGTAGCTTTAGTTCACCCTAACCAAGAGGACTTATTCATGGGCTAAACCCCTAACTAAAACCCGAAAGGGATTAGCCACATTTTTATGGAAACCCTAGTTTTAAAATGACTAAATTACCCTTTTGATTTATACAAGCTATCCCATAAAATTTTTTTTGAAATATTTCTTGATTTACAAAATTACTAAAATACCCTAGTGGTAAAATTACAAAAATGCCCTTGGTTTATGAAATTTCCAAAATACCAACAGTTCTTATTCAAAAAAAAATTCATTACTTTATAACAAGTCCAAAAACCCTAATTTGCAAAATATCAAAATACTTTGATTTTGGAAAATTACGAAATTGCCCCTAACTTATAAAATTACCAAAATGTCCCTGATTTCCAAAAATTTTTGCAACATCACCGACTTGGAAAACAAATGCTCAAAAAGAACCCTCAAGTTTTGCAAATGTTGAAATACCCTTGATTTAGTAAGATTTACAAATTTACCCTGGTTTATTACCAAAATACCCCCGAGTTCCAAAATTTCCGAAATACCCCTGTAATTTCAAAATTTCTGAAATACCCCCGGGATTTCAAAAATCTCTAAAATACCCTTATTGACAAAATCACCAAGGAACCTTATTTTGAAAAAAAAAAGTAAAAATAAAGAAATTCAACTATGGCCTTATTACATCAAATAATCCCAAAATTAAATTAAAGTACTTGATTAACATAAAAGTCCCAAATAGTAAAAATTTTCCTTGCTGTGCATGGCCACCTTTAAGCTCCTGCCGACCCGGTCCATTACTGTTCGTCACCTGAAAAAGGTTCCCACAACGGGGTGAGTCAAACAGACTCAATGTGTACACAAACACTAAGTCTTAACAAATTCAGGCATTTTTTTATCATATCACATACAAATTCATATAACAGGTAAAAATAATGATGCAACCCAAACCCAAACCTAGATAGCCATCCGCTACGCTTCCCCGTACCAACCTGCACACCGTGGGGACTACTAAGTCGACCCTCCTTCCGCTACACTCCATCGAAGGCTGTCGCTGCAGTCGACGTGCTCATCGCCCTTATAGTTTCGTGGCCTTAGGTCACCACATTCAAATCTCGTGGTCTTAGGTCACCACATTCAGATATCGTGGTCTTAGGTCACCACATTCAGATATCGCGGTCTTAGGTCAACGCATTCAGATTTTGTGGTCTTAGGTCACCACATTCACTTCCCCTTTTCAATAACCCATATGCCCCATATCATATTATGCATTAACATGCCAAAGTTCACATTCTTATCATTATTCTCATGTTAAATATAACATATTTCATAATCCTAGTAGGAGTATGAAACGTACCTGAGTACTTTGTACCATAACATGGTACCTTAGCCACATTCTTACACTTTCATATTCTTAATATCACATACATATATTTATTAAACATGCCATAAAACATATTAAGAATTAGTGTGGGGTACACACCTGATTCGCTTAAGGTTTTCAATCCAAATCCCGAAAAGCTTGATCTAATGCCTTAGATCTTAGATCTCTACATTTAATCAATCATTTAATACTTAGTAAAGAGCCATTTAGCCATAAATCCAAATCCTAGTAGGATTAGTACACTAAAACTTACCTTGTTGCCGATTGACTTAAGAATCAAGTCCCGAAACTTTGTTGTATTCCTTCTTGTATTCGGCCAAACATTAAATCACATCCCAGGTTAGTTTCGGCTTTTTAAACAATTATGAAATAGATCTAGATATCAAAATAAGCCTTGGCCGAATGCTATAGACACTTACCTTGTGGATTTTAAATCCCGAAACTCACCGAATAACTAGGGAACACGCGACCTATGGTGTACCTTCGGGAAAAGAACTTCTCCTTCCTTGTAGTCAACACTTAGTAAATCCCGAAAGATCTTTTCAAAGTTTCGGCAACAAGATATTAAGGGTATTAGGATCTTAATTTCGACAGCCTTAAAAGAAATAGAATGAGAATCTAACCTAATCTTACCCTTACTGAAGAATTCGATAGAACTCTTGCTTGAACCCTTAGCAGTATTCGGCTATGGCTTTGATGTGGATAACAATTTCGGCTCTTGAGGCTTAGTGAGAAATTGGCTAGGGCTATTGGCATCTTCGGCTTTTGATTGTGTTTGTAATAGAAGAAGAAAAGAAAAGAGAAAAAAGAGAATAATGGCAGAAAGAATTCGGCAGAGAGAAGAGGAGAAACTTTAGAGAATTTCGGCAGAGATTTTCTTGAAGAGAAAAGAATGAATGAAGAATAGCCTTACTCTTCCTTTTATAGCCGAAATTACTATGCTAGAGTCCCTTACTTGGCAACCACTCTTCTATTTTGATAGCTTTATCCCTTGAATTATCACTTTTAAAAGAATTAATCCAACAATTATCTCTTGAAAATAATGATAAATAAATCTATTATTTATCTCCTATTTAACCGAAATTTAAAGAGAATAAAACTCCTCTTTTAAAAGCCTTATTGCCGTCCATCTCTCTACTCCTTGTAGCAAAAATAAAAATTTTTATTTTGCTTCCTAAGTGACTCGAACTCAGGCCCACTTGCATAGCTTGTGGCGTCACCTGTCTGGGCCTTAAGTGATATCTTCAGGCCACTTTTCCAAGCCTGTTTGTGTGTCATATTTCACCCATAAATTTTCTTATGGCCACCCTGCTTTACTTCCCTCTCTTAACCTCAGAACTTAACTTTTCCTAAAACGTTTCCTTACATTTCCTTACATTTCCTTACATTTCCAAGTTTCCAAAAATGTTCGTTTGCCTCCTTTAAACTTAACATTTCTTACATTTCCAAGTTTCCAGAAATGTTCACTTTCCTCTTTTGAAACTTAACATTTCTAAGTCATTTCCTTACATTTCCAGGACATTTCCCTACATTTCCAAGACAAGACATTTCCTTACATCTTAGGGTTCCTAAAACTCCTCAGAACACATCCAACACACCCACTGAGCCCACTATCTCATGAATTACGCACGAACGCATAACCCCTAATCTAGGATGTTACAGGGAGAGAAGGAGAAGATTCAGTTTGAGCGATATGAGAAAAGGCACTTTAAGAAAGTTGAAAGAATAAAGATAAGAGTAGAAAGAGGAGGTGAGAATCGGCAAGGAAGTTAAAGAGATGGGCAAAGAATAAGCACTCAACGTTACCAGAAGAGACAGAAAAGAAAATGCACGAAAGTTCAGTTTCCCAAACAGGTTCGACAACACTGGAAAAGAAGAGAGAAAGGAAACAAAAGCAAAGGAAAACCCGAGAATGACCACCAAAAAATTTGACACAACCCAAAGAGATATTCAAAAAAATGCTCCCAAAATGCCAAATGCACATTACTAAGGACCCCTTAGCCGAATTTGCATCCCCCAACATCCCCATTCGGCCACAACTCCCCCCCTTTTCAAATTCCTTAAACATCTCCATAAATCCCTCCTTGATTTGCTGCATAATCTTCTCCCAACAACTCAAGACCATTTCAAACTTCCCAACATAGAGTTCAAATCCAACACAAACTCTTGCCCACTCATGAACAAAATAAATAACCCCATTATGCTGTGCCAACACTCGAACCTCAGACCTCAAGGTTACTCCACATGCCACCTTGCCACTAGACCACAAGCTCTTCTGTGACTTAAAACATGCGGAAATATTTATAAAGCCTATGTGCAAGTGTCCAGATTCTTTTAAGAGCAAAATTTAAAAATTCTGCAAGAGCCAAGACTTGAACCCAGGCTTCCTTACAACCTTAATGACGCCACAACCACTAGGCCACATGCTTCCTTGTGTCATTTTTTATCACAATCATTTAAAAGGCCTACATCCAATCATCCAGGGTTTTATTCACTTAAAACCAAAATTTTTGCTAAAGCCCAGGTTTGAACCCATGACTTTTCCAACACTTCTCAAGACCCTTAACCATTGAAGCAGACATTTAATTGTGTCATTTCCTTGCACAATTAAATACCTATTTGCAACCTCCTTACGGACCCATACTCAAGGCCCAATACTTCTAGGCCCAAACTCGGGGCGTTACACTGCCATTATCAGTATATGTGGCACAGCCACCAGTACGATATTCTTCCTCCATAACAGTGTCCTAACCCCATGCAATATGTCGTGTATGTAGAATGTCATGCACAAAATCAATCATCCAAATCACAGAAAAATCATTCATTTACCCTCGAGGGAAAAATAGTCATTTTACCCTTTAAGGGTATATCGGTCAATTCACTTAACAGAGGTATTACAGTCATTTTACCCTACAGGGGCATTATGGTTATTTTACCAGTTTGGCCCTAATTACACTTACGCCCATCAGTAAGCCCACAGTCGTCTTGAGCGACTCGAGCGGCCATAACAGTACAGACAGTATAAATGAGCCTAAAGCCTATTATGGCTTAAGCCCATGAAATTGCTCATGGTGGCCTTTTTCGTCGTACGCCCACATTTCGTGGGCTCGGTTTACCATACGAGCGTTTGCACTCTCAACGCCCAACCTTTCAGCTTTTCAACTTTTGCCGTTCTATAGTCTAATCAGTGTGTGTGTGTAACGCCCCAAAAATATCGAGTATTTAATTTTGCATGTTCTGACACAAATTGCTTGTTTGCTTTAATGGCTAAGTGATTTGGGTATGTATGGGAGTGTTTGGGTAGCCTGGGTTCAAGTCTTGAATTTCGCAAAATTTGTAGTTTTTCTCTTAAATGAACCTGAACACTGGCACTTAGGCCTTATTAATAATAGTGCTTGGTTTATGGCACAAAAGAACTTGTAGTCCAGTGGTAAGTGGCGTGTTTAAGGCTGCAATGGAGCTCAAGTTCGAGTCTCATGATGTGCAAGGGAGTATTTATTTTATTTCCTTGCAGCATGAGAAGTGGAGTTAGACTGAAACTCTGTAAGGTGAAGTTTGAATTGGTCTTGTAGTGTTTTGTGGAACAAATCAAGGAGGAGATTGGGGAAAGAAATCAAGGAATTTCTAAATGGGAGGCTGGTAAGGGGTTGTGGCCGATTGGGACTCTAAGACTCTATTGGATTTCGACTAGGGGAAAAAGGAGGCAATTTCGACTAGAGCCATTTCTCTGTTTCGGCTTTGGGGAGTGTTGATAGGAGAGCTGTCGAAATTCCTTGCTGGCAGTTTAGGTTTTTTTTGCACTTTTTGCATTTCGGGTTCTCTCTGGTTTTCTTTGTGCTACGAAACTGACAATTCGTGTCATTCCTTCTCTGCATATTTTCTATTCTTTTCCTCTATTCTTGGCCGAACCTAACATCTACTTTGCCTTACCCCTTTTCTTCTACAATCAAATTCTTTCATAGCTTAGCCGAACCTTCCCTTTCTCTTCCTTAACTTCTTTTCATCTTCTATCCTAGTCTGGCCGAATATCACTGTTGTTGATCCCTCTCTGCGTCGATCTACTGTAAAGGTTCTGAATATCGGTAAGTGTTTAAAATCTACCGCTGCTTTTCTTTTTAAAACCGAATACACTATGCTCTTCTTTTTCTTTTTCCAGAACTGAATACCCCTTTTTGCTAACCGATTGTCATTTCCTCCTTCACGTATTATACTCGTTGTGATTCTAGGGTCTTCCTCAAGGAGTGGTGAAGTGTTAACGGTTTGGAGGAGTCACACTTTCATCCTCAACATATAGGTAAGGTAAAAGTGTTACCTTATGTTCTTTGGGGTTGGCCGAATGTGCCTTATCACTTACTAATCAGATTTTGATTGTACTATAGGAAACCAACAAGGGCGTGTGATCGTTTTTGAACAGCGATCGTAGAGAGACTTGCGAATCGGAAAATCCAAAAAGCCTAAACCTCGACATATAAGGCCTCATGAGCATGCGTCGCTAGTGTGGTAAATCAAGCCCAAAATCATGGGCGATAGACTGTAGAGGCCACCACGAGCATTCTCGTGCTCTTGGGCTGTTATGGGCTTTGTTTGGCTGAAATGGGCCGTGTGGGGGCTCATGGGCCCTACACAAAATTAATCCATGATAAGTGGATAATACTGGACTGGGCTATATCATTCACATAGCTGTGACTGAATATGGGCTAAATGGGCCACGCGAGCGTGTGGGCCCACTTAGGCCAAATATTAGACCTTGGGCCCATTTCATCATTTTGATCATATGGGTTATCTGTATCGCTCAAGGCAACTGTGGATCTTTGGAAAGGTCGTTATCTGCACTAAAACCTTAAAATAGGCAAAATGACCAAGATACCCCTAAAGGGTAAAATTACTACTTTACCCCAATAGATAATAATTACCATTTTACCCCTAGAGGTAAGTTGACGGATGAAAGTATATTATTGTATGACTGTACTGAGTAGGACATACAACATACATGAGATATTTATGACATCGCATACTACATGGGGTTGGGATACTATTATGGAGGAAGTGTACTGTTACTGGTGGCTTTGCCACAAACACTGTTACTGGCAACTTTGCTGCGACACTGATACTGGCAGCTCTGCTGTAATACTGTTACTGGTAGCTCTACTGCGTTATTATTACTGGTAGCTATGCTGCAATATTGGTGTGTTGGCTGGGTGGGTCGATTTTATCCCCACATGGTGTGTTGGTTGGTACAGGTGGTGTGTTGGTTGGATTGGGGTGGGTTAGATATGTGCACCATATTGATACTGTATTGGACTTAGGCCCGCATTATTTTCTGTAATGGGCTAAAGCCTACACTGTAGTGTTACTGAATAGGGCTCAGGCCCAGATTGTTACTGTATAATAGGGGATTACACATTGAGTTCTCGTAACTCACCCTTTTTCTAACTGTACAGGCGATCCCCAACCTTAGATGATTTGGAGCTACGAGGGACTCGGAGTTGGCCACACGTTCGCTGATATTTTTATTTTAGCCCTAGTTATTTAAAATTTTATATTGGGTTGATATTTATGTAGTAAGGCCTCTGGTGATTTTAATTTCTTTTAATTGGGTTTAATTTCTTATTTTGGTAACCGCCAAACAGATACAAACAAGTTTTCAAAAACAATAACTATTTTAAAAGACAAACACCCATTTTCAAACTTCAAAATGACAGGGTAGCTTCCGTGGGTTTTTTTTAACCAACTAAGAAACCAACAGTGACAAACATGGCAATCGATTAAAAACAGTTTTATCTCAACAAGCCTGATTTCAAAAAACACTTCGATGTGATACGTCAGATTCGGTCGTAACGTCTAGGCCGTGTTAGGGGTGTTACAGTGTGTACGCACTTTATCGGCTTTTATGCCTATTACCGTTTGCAGGGTACGGTTACACACCTGTTTACAAACGTGCGATTAACCCACTCGCATCGAACCTATAGTCCATCAGAATATTTCGTTAGCCAGTTTTCCACTAGGGGTAATCACTTTTACTACATAGCCCAAAAATACACCTTCCTTACCCTGTCTAAATGAGCGTCGTTAAACCTCCCAAGATTGCTGATCACAATCGAGTACACGCCTTTATCAAAAATCTGTAGTATAACAGATCTCATTAGACAAAAACAGCCAAAAGTGTGGCTTAAATCCACACATATCGTGCTTACAGGCACAAAAGCCCATTTGGCCAAAACCCAATATTATGATAATCGTTCTTACCTTGATAGAACGATGAATAGAAAATAAAAGTTTGATTGCTTCAAGCCACTTGCACCCCTTCACACCATCGAAATCCCTAAGCTCAATGATGGCCATATCACCGAGAAGAAAGGTATTTTGCAATCATAAGGTGTAAGGAGAAAATATTCAATTGTTAGGGAAGAAGTCAATCGAAAGCAGAGTTATCGACAAAGAAAGAATAAAGAACACATAAGTACTTACCAATTGTCAGAACTTTGCAGAACTGAAACAGAGGGGGATAGTACTGTATTTTGGCCAATGACCAAATTACAAGGTAAGGTGAAAATGACCAACAAAAAGGGTAGAGAGTATTCAGCCAAATAAGAATAGAAGAAACGAGAGAGAATGATCAGAAAAATAAAGAAGTAAATTGAGAAGGTTCGGCTATGAGAGAAGCCGATTGAAGAAGAAATGGTAAGGGAGAGTAGGTGCTAGATTCGGCCAAGGAGAGAAAGAAAACAATAAAGATGGAGAGAAAGAAACAGTCGACAGCAGTAGAGAATTTGGGCACCAACAAAAGAAATGACACGAATGGTCAGCCTCCCACAATGAATTCGCAGCACAGAGAAAAATAAAGAGAAACCAAAAAATGCAAAAAGGAAACCCCCCAAAATGGCAGCAAGAGAATTCGACAGCCCCTCACTACTAGCCTAAACCGAATTTCTGAGTAGTTAGCTTACCAATTCGGCTACAACACTCAAACTTTCAAATTCCACGATTTCCTCCACATAATTCTCTCTATATCAATACCAACCTTTATCCATATCCCCTGATTCTCTCCCAAGACCAATTCAACTCTCTCTTCCAGCAAAGTTTGAGTTAAACTCCACCTTTCACGCAGCAAGGAGATAAAATAAATTCTCCTAGAGCAAGGAGTGACTCGAACTCAGGTTCCCCAACAGAAGCAACACGCCACCTACCACTAAGCTACAAGCTCCTTTTGTGTCATCTTTCCGCCACAAATATATTTAAAGCCTATGTATCAACATCAAGGTTCATTTAAAAGGAAAACATGGATTTTTACCAAAGCCCAGGTTTGAACCCAGGACTTCTCCAACACTTCTCAAGACACAAAACCACTCAAGCAGTTATTTATTTATGTCCTTCACTTGCACATCCAAATACTTATGTGCATCCTTCACTGTTCCCCTACTTAAGGCCCATTCCTTCCAGGCCCAAATTTGGGGCATTATAATCAAGTTGATACTCGCTCCTAAGTCAACAAAGCTTTACCACAATAAGATTCACCAATGTTACAGGGTATAGTAAAGCTTCCTGGGTCTTTCAATTTCAGTGGCAATTTGTTCTGCAGGAACGCACTGCACTCCTTTGTCAAGGCAACAGTCTCATACTCACTCAGTCATTTCTTCTTGGACAGTATGTCCTTCATAAAATTCACATAATTCGGCATTTTTTTAAAGCCTCCACCAACAGAATATTGATGTGTAACTGCTTCAGAACATCCAAAAACTTCTTGAATTGCACCTCCTGTTTTTGCTTGTGTTGCTACGAACTTTGCAGATATAGAGGTGATGAAACTTTCGGTTGAACCGGACAACTTTTCTAAGTAGGTAAATCTGCATCCAAAGAAGATGTTAAAATATCTGAATTCACTAAGTTAGGGTTTACCTTGTCAGACTTTGCAGATTCTGATTCCTTTGGTGCAGGAATTTCAACAACTGGTTGATTCTTCTCAACGGGCTTATCTTCGACATCAATCAATCGAGGTTCCAGAATTTTACCACTTCGCAATGCCACTGCCTTGATATGTTCTTTACCCAAATTTCTTGAATTCTCAGTATCACTCGGCAAGGTTCCTTATGGTCTATTACGAAGCTCCATAGCTAACTGACCCATTCAGTTTTCTAAATTTTTCAGTGTTGTCGCTTGGCTTTGGATCAAAGCGTCATTCTTTGCCATGTATGCTTTCAACAAGTTCTCCAAACTATTTGATGCCTCAGCTTGAGGTGGTTTTGGAGCTTACTGGTTAAACCCTTGAGATTGGTTGGGTCTTTGCTGCAATAAGTTGTTGTTCGGTCCATTTCCTTGGTTGCTCCAAGAAAAGTTAGGATGATTACACCATGAAAAATTGTAGAAGTTAGACAGGGTCCTTGTCCATTCCTATTTTGATATTGGTTCCCTACATAGTACACTGACTCGGGGTTTGATGGACAATTCTCAAACGAATGACCTTCCCCACACTACATACAAGAAACTAATTGAAACGGACTTGGTGGCTGAGCTGCAAAATTATTAGTACTATTACCGGTAAAATGTTTTAACATTGAGGAAATAGACGATACCTGAGCTGATAACGAAGTGAGGGCGTCAACTTCATGAACTCTGGCTACACGTCTTCCTGAAGCTATTCGATTTGTTGGCTATTGATTGTTATTACTCGCGATTCGATGATCTCATAAGCCTCATTATAAGACTTAGACAAAATTGTACCATTCGTGGAAGCATTTACCATCAATCTTGTATGTGCACTGAGACCATTATAGAATGTCTTCAACAGGATACAATGAGGAATCCCATGACGAGGACACTTACGAAGTAACTCCTTGAATCGCTCCCAAGCCTCATACAAAGACTCGTCATCCAATTGTTGGAAAGTTGTGATCTCGTTCCTCAACTTAGCATTTTTGCTAGGTGGAAAATACTTAACCAAAAATCTCTCTGCTAATTCTTTCCATGTAGATATGAAACTTGGTGGCAATGAATTGAGCCATGCTCGTGCTCGATCTCCCAACGAGTACGAAAACAACTTCAACCTCAGTGCGTCTTCAGTCACACCGGCTATCATGAATGAATCACTAACCTCCATAAACAATCGAAGGTGGAGATGTGGATCTTCTGTGGGCATACCAATAAGTTGGCATACCACTGGTTTCAATTCAAAATGGGCTGCCTCAATATCTGGCCTTCTAATTCTTAGATTTAACTTACTGAAAAGTGGCACAACATATTATCTAATGCATCGATCCCTATCATCGGGAATGAGGATGGGATTTCGTACATGATCGACTTCATTACCTTGGTCTTGATTCTGATTTCCAAGCTCTATCTCGACTTGTCTTTGAGCTGTTCATTCACGTTTTCTTTGTAACGACCCGAAATTGGGCCTAGTAGGATTGGGCCCATTGGACCTTGAGCGTAGAAGCGTTTTAAAATTTATGGGAATTTAAGAATGACATTATTTCAAATTGGACTTATTAGGAAGGTGATTTTGGAAAGTTACGAGGCTTCTAGGAAGTTTTGGGTTCAAGTTTGGCTATAGGTAAATTTTTGTGTTTATGCACTTAAAGGAGAGAAGGTAAGAGGCATCAAGACTTAAGAAAATAAGTGTGCATTTTGCTAGCACAAGGAGTCTATTGGTAAAGGTGGAAAGTGGCGTGTGGAGTGTACTAATGGTCTAAGGTTCGAATCCTATCTATTGCAAACTTTTGTATTTATTTTTTTGTGCTTCTCTTCCAAGTGTCGGTCAAGGCTTTAGTAAGGTAAGGAAGACTTTTTAATTTGGGAAAGATGACTAAGGATTATGGTAAGAGGAAAGCAAGGGAAAAGGAAGGAAAGAAATGAAGGAAAAAGGCAAGAGAAGGGAACATGTTGGCCTATTATGGGGTGGATGTTTTGGAAAGAATATTTTAGGGTCAATACTCATCTTTTGGAAAAGATGACACATGGTTTGGGAGGGGGTTTTGGGTGCCGAAAGTTGTTGGCAATTGTTGTGCTTTTGAATACTTTTACTTCAAGCATTTTTGGATTATTTCTTTCTTTTCTCTCAACTTGTGTTGCTGAATTTTCTTTGTGGTTCTTTCTTCCTCTTCTTCGTTTTTTCTTTTCTTTCATTGTTTTTCTTGGTTACCAAATTCCATACCCTCCCACTTTCTCTTTTCTACACCATAGCCGAAACATCAACTTCATCTCATAGCCAAAACTTGGTTCTTGTGGTTGCCAAAGCTTTTTTGCCTTCTCGGGTTTTTGGTGGTTGTAAGGCCGAATCTATTCCTTGCTACTTCCATTCTCTTGGTTCTCTTGGTGTGGGCCGAATCGGTAGAGTGTTAGCTTACACTCTTGTCATCTTTCTAGCCTTTGGCTTTCGAAAGAGGGTTGATAAGTAGAGTCTCGAAGTACTTTATCGGAGGGCCAATCGAACACCTATTCCTCGTAAAAAGAGACTCAGATGGTTGGTAAGTGATATAGATTGTTAATCAATCGCGATACTTGGTTGAAGTTGTAAATTGGACTTTAGACTAATTGTTGACCGATTGTACCTTTAGGTGCCGCGGAGAGTATCGTGTTACAGATTTCGAATAAGGTGTGTAATCCCGTACCCTTTCGAATACATATTTGAAATAGTGTGTAATCTCATACCTCTCTGAATGTTTGAATGAAATGTTCTGTGATTTGGTCGAAATACCGAAGAAAATAGGAAACAGGCATCCGTGATCACTCGGGCATGCGTATATTCGTAGTAGTAACCCGATTTTGTAATGAAACTGTTTTGGTTAGCATCAGTGATGTGATTTTGAAAAATCACAAAAAATAGGAGAAAGGGAATTAGAAAGTGAATAAGATATAGAATGAAAGCTTACTGTGTCTATTTTTATATGAAAGAAACGGAGAAGGAAAAGGAATCTTATATTCTGTGAGATTTTAATTTTAGTGAGACTGGTTCTGATTGACTTCGTGGTTGGAAAAATCGTTTAAAATTGTACAAAGTGAATTATGAGTTATAATTTATATGTATAGATTCCTTAGTGAGCCTATTTTCAATAGAAACAAGTGGGAGTAACATATGAAAACTGTACAGTGAGATATTTGAGTTTAGGGTAGGAGAGGTCAGAACTATTGGACAGTGAAACAAGGGAAATTTTGATGAATAAACTGCACCAAATAGCTAAGCTAAAAATTCTGGAAAAATTATAGTAAAAAGATATATGAGTCTAGTTTCAAGGAAAATTTACGGATCTAGATTTCGAGTTTTCTAACTCAAGTTATGGTCAATTTAGTCAGTATGACGCAGATGGACAGTTTAAATTTTTATGCCCCAAATTAGTAGTTAAGTTTGAGTTGCGAGATTACCGAATTACCCTTAGTGGGTAAAATTACCAAATTATGAAAATGCCCCTATGGGCCAAATTACGAAAATGCCCCTATGGGCCAATTTACCAAAGTGCCCCTAATGGGCCGATTTGCTAGAATGCCTTTGTGGGCCGAATGAAAAAGTGTTATAATGGGCTGATTTCCCGTAATAAATTATTGGATTGATAATTGTTGTTTATATATGTGAATAGTATGTTTTATTATTTATGTTGCATTTGCATATTTTGTATGGGATGGGAAAAATGTTAAAGAAGAGAAGTGTAGCCTGGTGGCTCTGCCACATTCTTATTCTGGTGGCTCTGCCACATATTCTGGTGGCTCTGGCACAAATTCTGATAACGGCTATGTGCCTAACATATGAACTAACGACTCTGTGTCGATCATATTTACCCAAGGCTGTGTGCCGATTATATTACCGTATATAATATTTGGTGGCTCTGCCACAATCTGTATAGTGGCTATGCCACGCATAATTATGACTCTGGTAGCTCAGCCACAAATATTATAAATGGCATCTTGCCTACGATTATAAATGGCCACTGGCCTGTGAATTATTATATTAAATGGCATTTAGCCTGCGTTTTGGTGTGTTTGGCGGGGTGGGTTGACTTGATCCCCATAGGTGTGATAGGATGGTACGGGTGGTGTGTAGCGGATGACTTTCTAGGATGGGTTGGGTTGCATACATTGCATATATGAATATTTTGTTATGTAAATGGGCTTCGGCCAAAGATTATGCTATATGGGCCCAGCCCAAGATATTGCTAAATGGGTTCAGGCCCAGTGGACAACGGTAAGGGATTATACACTAAGTTCTAGTAACTCACCCCGTTTCCTTATTCCTTTCAGGTAATGCTCAGTGACAGGGACTTGGGCCATGGATGACTCGGTGGAGGCCATACTACAAAAACAGTTCTATTTGGACTTCGGATTTCTTTTTAGTACACTTAAGTACTTTACTATTTTCAGTTAAGGTTGTAATAAGGCCTCTGGATTATTTTTTTTATTTTGTTTTGTGTTTGACGTATTTATATTTTGCTCTAAGTACTTTAAATGAGATTTTTAAATAAGCATTTTTTCTAAAATGGAGATACAAATGGATTTCATAATCAACTTTCATAAATATTTTAACTCGAAAATCTTCTCTTAAATTATCATCAACACTTTTCAAAAGACATGGTTGAAAAATCATTAGTTCAAATTTATCGATTTATCAATCAATCTTCTATTCAGTAATACTTTGTCAAGAATTTTAAATGGGAAAATTTGTTTTACTTAATTTTAAATCAATATTTATTTACGTACGAATGAAAAGGACTTAAAAGCATTTTTCTCATGTGACATGTCAGATCTGGCCTTAACGCATGGGCCGGGTTTGGGGTGTTACATTCTTTGTCTGAAAGTTTGCTCAATTTCAAGGTCTACAGGGAGTAAATCAATAATTCGATCTATGCTCATAAACACCAGAAAAGAAAATCATAAAAACTAAAAAGAATTAATGTTAGAAATGAATCAAATTGAAAATAAATAATTTCACGAAAAAAATTGACTATGGCAACAGTTGACAATCCCCGGCAAGGGCGCCAAAAACTTGTAACGCGTAGGGTTGTGCAAGTGTACACAGTCGTTTTCAAGTAATAAGTAAATATCGAGTTATCGTCTCCACAGGGATTGTATTTGTGCTAAGTCACTTAATTTGTAAAATTATATTAACAATTTGGTAAATAAAAACACAATATAGTTGAGAAGTGGTGATTAAAATATATTAAACTAAATGCAATGATCCCTAATGCAGATTATCCTAAGTATGCAAACTATATGAATGAAATAGATTTTAGCAAAACTAAACACAATTTTCAACAATTATAACATAAATAAACTAGGACAATTACTTTCATTAATCTCAATTTATTATCAACATGCTTAATAACATTCAGAAAAACATTCCATGGCAACTCGATCTTTCATGAGTTTGGAAACCACATTAGGTCCTTTCGGAATCCTTTACTTAGTAAATACGCATTTTACTGATCCTTATTTACTAAGGGTTTCTTAGCATTCATGTGAGGTAACAGGGTCGTGTCAGGTTTGAAACAGTTTAATCACACAAATCTAAAAACTATGCAGATAACAGAGCTTGGTCGGAGTTGTTATGCAACCTACAATTTAATCGGGTCAGGATCTAAATTGAGCATGCACATTTCAATTATGTGTCAATTAGCCATCGTCTATTCAGGATCGGTTAGCTAATTCAAGTGCATTTTAATCACGTATGAACAAAATACAAACTTGATTTTAATTGGAAACATGATCGATTGAGGCACAAACATTATAAGCATGAATCAAATAAATATTATTTAATCAAAGCAATCGTCCTAGCTTTAATAAAATTAAGCTAACATTGTTGTAAACAAGAAAAAAGAACACATAGCAAACATCTTTAGATTAAATTAAAGAAAGGAAAGATTAAACCCAATTTAGAGTGGCTGTCACCCGAGAATCTGACTGACGAGGCTCTTTCGTTCCTTTGCTTTGCACCTTTGTTGATGGCTCTCAAAGGTGGTCGACCAAGGGTTCTTTAAGAGGCTTAATTGCTAAAATCTATATGAAGAGATGATGCTAGGCGTGGGAATGGAAAAGGCTAAGAGAATTTGGAGAGAAGAGTGAATGATGAATAATGAGAATGAATGAGGAATGATTGATGGATGATGAACGAGGGAATGAGAGGGTCTTATTTATAGGTGAGGAGGGGGGGATAGTTTGCTAAAAATAGTGGATGTTAACCTCTCCAAATCTCCTCAAATTGTGGTCGGCCATGCTTAGTGGCTTTTGACTTGATTTTTGCTTGATTTTTAAGCAATTCTGGATACCACACAACTCAGAATTGAGACTCGGTCAATCGTAAATCTTCGGGCAAATCTCTAATTTCTTCGACACTGCAAGGACCTTGTGTAATTAAACCAAAAAATGGTTTAAATGGACAGCCATGTGTAGCCGAATATTGGTTGACTTGGTCTCCAATTTGGAAAGTTTTGTAATCCAACAAACCTATCAAATCTGTCCAGAATAAATCAACAAGTTAGAGGACCAAAGAATAAAATTTATCCAATTTAATTAATGAATTAAAACCCAAATTATTAATGAAATATTTTAAAATTAATTATTAAATATAATTTTATATTTTATTATTTAATTCAATCATACTTGGCCCACTTTATGTCTTAAAAAATATAATATATTCAAATTAATATAAATTAAGCCATTTATTGCATGAAAACTATATAATAAAGCATAAATCACATTTTAATAATTTCTATGTCCTAATTTCATATTTTCACTTATTTCATTAATTTATTAAACAATTACTTAGTTTTAACAACATATTTAAGTAAAAAGGTGATAAATTACATAGGAAAAATCCTATATATTTTTTCGCTTACATTTGTCCACAGCCCCTTGGTGGTTGCTGGCCTACCCTTTGAGGCTGAATGAAACCCGGAGCCTACGTCTGATCTGCCTGCTGTGGACAGTCTCTGATACAGTTCTATAAAGATCCACATCTCAGATAGGCCCAAATCTTCCTCCAACACTCGCCCGGATGGCGCCTACCACAATCACCACAAGGCTGCAACCCAGCTGAAGAAACAGGGGCCCCCACTCTAATTGGCCCATCAGATCTGGCCTTTTTCTTAGGCCTCTGCACTGAACTCGAAGGCTCTGAATCTCTCTTATTCTTACCCCTCTCCCTATCTCTATTCTGGAGCTCCGTACGTTTAACATCCTCTGCGATCTTCGCCTTCTCTACCAGAATAGAAAACTCGCGCTCCCTCTCTGGAGCAATCAGAACCCTCAGATTATTCCTTAGGTCGTCCTCAAACCTAACACACCTCTCATACTTGGACGCCACCAAGCCTCGAGCGTAGCATCTCAACCTCAAAAATTCGGCCTCGTATTTTCTTTGAAATGTAGTCTTAAAGAACTCCCAAGTCAAACGGTCAGGCTGAGTTCCCTCCTTAACTATTAACCACCACTGATATGCTTCGTCGCGAAGCAAAGAGACTGCACCCTTCAATATCTGCTCAGAGGTACAATCTAGATCATCCATAATCCTCTCGGTGGCCTTCAACCAATATTTAGCTACATTAGGGGCGACTCCTATGACACCCTTAAACAACTCTGCTCCATTAGACCGGAGTCGCTCAGTTACCGACCCTTGACCCCCAGATCCAGTATTGGGTCCAGCGACCCTCTCCAATATCCTCAACATGGCTTGGGACAGTGCGTTGTCCCCAGTCGAATGACTCTGAGACCCAGTCTCAGTAGCAGGTGACACAGGTGTCTCAGTAGTGTCTAGATTCGGCATGCTGCCCAAAAATGAGGACTCAGATCGAGCCCCCCTACGGCCTCTACCTAGGCATCGAGTACTACGTCCACGGATACCTCGTGCGCTCATTGAATTTTGAAATTATCTACATTAACATTTTTATGCGTCAGTTTCGATATTTATTAACAGATATTTTATGCAAAAACTTTCAGAAGTTCAGAGTATTTCAGATGTTTCAGTCTATAAATGTTTCACTACAGTTTCAGAGAGTATTAACTAATAGTTTTTTTAAAGTAACTATTTATAGTTTTTCAGAATAATCTATCTAAATTTCAGAATACTTACTGGACCGGCGCCGGAGACTCGATTTACCACTCACATAATCAGAGTGTTTAAAATCATTTGAAAACCAATTCTTTAAAACCAAATTTTGAAACCCAAAATCCACAGCCGAGTTTTGCAACCTGGCTCTGATACCACTAAATGTAACACCCCGAACCCGGCCTAGACGTTATGGCCGAATCTGATGATGTCACATAAAAGGGATTTTCAAAACGGTACTAACTCTATAAAAATTTAAGCTCATAAACCCTTATTTGCTTTTATATAACTCTAATTATATCTTCAAATAGTCGACTTGCTTTAAAAGATATAATTTTAGCGAAAGCTTAGAAAAACTATCGCGTTTAAGGGAAACAATTCACATTTTTAGAAAACCTTGTTTTTAGTAACCCATTGTTTTGAAAGAAAACTTTTTGTAAAATCCGTTTAAGGTTTTAAAAACCCGTGCCATTTGGAAAAATCCATGTTATACCACGTCTTGCAGTTATAAAGTCATGAAATCACAGTCTATCCTGAATTAAAATAAAACAGTTTGAATTACATAAAATAAACCCAGACTAAACCAGAACATAAAATGTAATTGTATTTATAACCAGTTCGAACATGTGGTCACCGAGGGGCTTCGCAGCACTGATCCGCCTAACTCTGTGGATTACCTGTACAGATTAAACAGATAGGGGTGAGTTTTCGTAAACTCAGTGTGTAACTTAACAGAACTAAGCATGCACACAAACCAGAAAATTAGAATCAGACAGATACAGATTTAGGCCTAAGCCCATACAATCACGGATGCATGTTTGGGCCTAAGCCCATCTCAGACACAGATATAGTTATACAGTCATCATCAAAAATCAAATATCCTACCCCCATCCTCTACACACCATCTCCGACCATCCCAACACACCATGTGGGGTTTAAAACACCTACCTAGCCCTACACACCATATTGTACCGATGAGGCACATAACAGATATACGCAGCCATGCTGCCAGATGATAAGCAAAACTACCTTTCAGAACACTTCCTCCATTATAACAATCCCACCCCAATAATAGTAACAAAACAGGACATGCATACAGAATTACAAATAATACATGCTTAACATGCTTATAAAAATAGATAATAGATATATATGGCACAAACATGCTCAGAATAGTACATCAGTCTAGCAGAACACATAGTTTTAGGGTTAGTAAGCCTTTACCGACCCTTCGGTAGATCCATAGTCAATTAGGACGACCCATGCGACCTTACAAAAAATTTCAGTATAATGGGCCCACATGCCGGTGTGGGCCCATACGCCCATTTCAGCGTAGCTCGTGTCTTGCGCACGGCCTGGCCTTCGTCGATTACACGACCGTGTCATCGCACACGGCCTACCACACGGCCGTGTGGCATCGATAGAGGGGTTTTTGGGCTTTCGTCGAGTCTCATTTTTTTCCGTTTTTGGTACACACCTGGTACGTTTTTTATATGAAAAATACTCCTGAGCCTCCCAACAGCCTAAATAGTGCCCCAAAACACCACATTAGCCAAAAGGAACGACACTAAATCAAACTAAAACCAATTAAATAACTCCAAAAACCCCCAAAACCCTTACTTTCAAATGATAAGCGAAGCCTCCGCACAACAACAATGCCGATCAGCAGCCTCTAGCCCCTTGAGCAGCACCTAAACAAGAAAATAACACTTTACTACACCCAATTATCAAATTCCATACTTCTAGTCTTTAAGAGAACTTACCTACAGAACCCAACCATGAAGATTTGCAAGACAGAAAAGCGAACAAAAAGCAAAGGAACGACGATCAAAAAGTGGTAATTGGAAGAAGAAATTTTTTGGGAAAAATGTAAGAAAAATTACCAGGAATTTTTAAGAAAAATTACCAGGAATTTTTCTGCAGAAGGGAAACCAAAAAGAAATAAAAATAAAATAAATTCATAGATATAACCCACAATCCCCTAATAATCTCCACTACTCAGAATTGCAACTGCACTGAAACACTTGCGCAGAACTGGCAAAAATAAATACCCATGCTTGTGCAGGGATTCGAACACAGGACCTCCAACACACTAACATCCTTACCACTCGAACCCGCAGGCTCATTCTGATAAGGAACTACAGGCAGTTTAATATAAGCCTATTAAACAGAGATAGGTCTTAAATCCAAAAATACCCAAAATTTACCGAAGGCAAGGCTTGAACTTGGGACCTCACACACACCTAGAACACTTAACCACTGAAGCAGATGCACAATTTTGTCAAACAGTTACAGAAATAGAAATAGAAATATTAGGGCATTTATAGACAGTGGAAGCTCAAGTTTAAATTTGTATAATAGTTTTCTTTTCTCAGGTAAGCTTGATTAAGGTCAATGAGTTAAATCAGGATATTATGATTTGTTGAGCTGATGCGGTTTGTAAAGATATTTGACTAGTATGTTGAGGGAATTATGAAAGATTGTATGTTTGAGTTGTTCTAACAACATGAAGATGAGATTGCTTTGAAATGTTATTATCTGAGAGATAGGATCGATTCAGTTGCTTTAAATTTGAGCGGGCTAATTAGTTGAAAAATAATTTGAGTTATATGCATTTAAGTTTATCCTCAGGTATGGAAATAATTTTGTGCATTCACGGGTAAATAGACTGACAATTTGAATGAAGAATTCATGTTCTAGAAAACATGATACATAAATATATCTATTAGATTTATTTTAATTGAAAGACGTTATTATGAGTGAAAGTTGTTCTGATTGATAAAGTTATCGCGCTTGTGAAGTTTGAATGGTCTGATACTTGTTAACAAAGTTTTAAACAGTTAAAAGCATTATTAACCGAAACACTAGTGCTGGTTCAGCCTGAATCGGATAAAGAATTCGTGATTTTCCATGATGCGTCATCGAACGGATTGGGATGTGTTTTAGTACAAGAATGTAAAGTGGTAGTTTATGCTTCCAGATGGTTAAAACCATATTAAAAGAATTACCTGACACGCGACTTAGAGTTGGCTGCCATTGTGTTTGTGTTGAAAATTTGACGACATCATTTGTTCGATGAAAAATGTCACATACTTACTAATCACAGGAGTTTAAAGTAGCTAATGTGTAACATCCTAAAAATAGGGGTCTGGCATTTTTGTGTTATTGCTTGTGTTGTGCTTGATAAGCTTGTTATTTGGGTGTGTTCGGGGGTCCTGGGAGGCTCGGGTTTGAGCCCAGGTCCTGGTGAAATTTTGGTGTTGGGCACTTTTCTGAGGTGAGCTAGTGGAGGCAGGACTTAAGTGTAATTAATTGTACTTTAATAACACAAGATGAGCATATGGCCTTGTGGTGTTGGCGTCACTTATGAAGGAAGGAAGGTGGGGTTCGAATCCTACAAACAGCAAATTGGAAGGTTTTATTTTTGTGCTCAGGCAAGGGAGGTGGCTGAACAGAGATCAAACTCTGTAGGAGAGAGGGAGGACTTGGTCAAATAACTTGAATGGGTGATGGAGAGTGAATGGGGGAGTAAATCAAGGGATATGGGAGTGTGGTGATAGTTGGCCGAAAATGGAAAGTGCATAGGGGTGAGAATTTCGGCTAGAGTGGAGAGTAAGGTGGCAAATTCGGCATTGGGTGTGTAGCTTAGGGAGAAAAATCGGAAACCTCTTGGTCTGTGCCGAAATTCTCTAGTAACTCTTAGTTTTTTTTTTCTTTTTTTCATTTTCAGCTTTTTCTCTTTTTTCATTTTGGTATTTTTATTCAAGTGTTTCGGATTTTCCCTTTGGCATTTTTTTTCTTTTCTCCTCTTCGCGTGTTTCCTTTCTTTTTGTTCTATCGTTGGAAACTGGCCACTTGTGCAATTCTTTTTCAACCTTCCATGCCTTTCAATTGTTTTTCTTCTCAATAGCCGAACCCCCTACCTCTTTTCTTCTAGTTTTCAATAAGCTTGCTACGTTTCTACTTCTTTTGGACTCTTCATTTCGGTTAACCTCTTAGTCGAATCTTGGTGGTGGTGGTAGCTGAAGCTTGTCATTCCATTCAGTTTATCCTTGGTAGTTAGTTAATGGTTCTTCTTCTTCCACTTACTCTCGTTCTTTTTCTCTTGGCTCTGCTTAAGCCGAACTTAACCACTCTTTTGGCCTTGAATCTCTTGTGTTCTCTTTTGGGATAGGATCGAATCCTTCAGAGTGTAACTCGAAACCTGTTGGTTCAATCTACTTCAGAATCTCATTTTCTTGTTGGTAAGTGGCGGGATGACCGTTTAGGGGTGTTAACTCTCTTATTTTAGTTGAAGTCTTTGGGACCGAAAAGGTCTCTTCTCTCATTCTCTTTCTTTTATCTTGAATACGCATTACTAATGCAATCTCTTCGTTAGGGGCACGGAATTCAGATTAGTAGGAGGTGGGCTGATTACCCTCTTCAGAAGGAAGGGAAATATTTGTTGGTAAGCTTAACTGGGGCTCTTCTTTTATCTTCTATTAAGTATTCAAAGATTGGGTTTTTTCGTACGGGAGGACTAACTGTAACTGATTGCGTCCTTAGGTGCTTCGGAGAGTATCGTGTTTCATTTTCCAAACAGGTGTGTAATCTCACACCGTCACCATGTAGTTTCGTAATACTCTACAATGTTGGTAAAAATCGAATCACTGTTATCTGCATGATTAATAATCTGGAATGCTGTATGGAATCAAATAACTCACTCTAATAACCTCAGTTATAAATTTGCTAAAAACATTGTTAACCGGTTGAGTAACCAAAATGCCCTTGGTGGGCCGATTTACCAAAATGCCTAGGAGGGTAAATTACTGAAATACCCCTGGATGCGAAATTACTAAAATACCCTCGTTGGGTTGAAGGACTGTTTTACCCTTAATGTTGTCTAGTAACGTGTGTATGTTTACATTACACTTTTATATCTTGGTATGTATGCTGCATTTTATCATGTTGCATGGGGCGGGTTAATGAATGAAGAGCAGTGTAGCCTGGTGGCATAGCCACAATATGTAACACCCCAAACCCGGCCTAAATGTTACGACCGAATCTGGCATGTCACATAAAAGGGTTGTTTAAAAATTGTGCGTTTGTTAAAAAGTTCGTATTCTTTTTGAAACTCCGCGTTTTGTGGTTTGTTTACAAAAGCCGATTCATTTCAATGCCCATTTTACAAAGTTGTTATTAATTTGAATAAAATTGTATTTGTTGTGAAAATCGAGTTTAAGCAATTTTGAATAAAAACGGTTTATTATCATTTCAGAAAAATCCCATATTGAACATTAAATAGTAAACAGTAACCAAATTGAAAGCTAAAACCAAATAAAATACCAAAGGCCTTATTACATACCAAAATCCCAAAATTAAAAGTAAGTTTAAATATAAGAAACGAGTTTACGAGAAAACATTGCAAGGCCACCACAAGTCTGCCTTGGCTCCCCAAATCCGCGGTCTAATGATTACCTGAAACATTTAAAAAGAGGGGGTGAGTTTACGAAAACTCAATGTGCAATTCCCCTCACGAATGATAACTGGACCTAAGCCCACAAAAGCAGATTGGGCCTTAGCCCTCACAATAACATACTTGGCCGAAGCCCACATAAATCGAATCAGGCTGTGGCCCTAACATCACAGTATAGCAGATAATCAGATAATCAGTGCGATATGATGCATATACAGATGATAATGCAGAACCCAATCCCAGCCTAAATTTCCATCCAACGCACTTACGAAGGCCAAAAATGCCTTGCACCCTTTCCGAACCATCTTATCAGCTTTCAGCGCTGAAACTACATTAGACAGGTAGTTTCTTCTTTCTCCTATCATAACTACTTCCTTATCCTCTGGGGTCCTTAACTCCATTCGCTTAGCTGCACAATCCAACACAGCCTGATGTCCTACTAGCCAGTCCATACCAAGGATTATATCGAATTCTCCGAAAGGAAGCTCCATCAAGTCGGCAGGAAAGTTCACTCCCTGAATTTCTAGGGGTACACTCCGAAAGATTTTATTCACTACTACAGTTTGACCTAGCGGGCTTACTACAGTCATCTCCCTATCAGATTGTTCAGAGGCTATGCCTAGAGTTTCAACTACTCTACATGCAACATACGAATGGGTCGAGCCCACATCAATCAAAGCAAAATAAGGCTTGCCACAAATAAGGAACGTACCGGTTATGACGTCCCGCGCGTCTCCATCTTCCCTACGATGAACTGCATATACCAAGCCTGACTGTCTTGCCTTTGTATTACCAGCACCTCTGCCCGGTGTTCCACGTCCTCTTCCAGCACCATTTCCTCTACCATTCGGACCACGACCTCGCTGAGGCTGCTGTCTGCCTCTTTCAGCCTGATTAAAACCCTGAGCTGCTGGTCGACCTCCGTCTATCTTAATAGGACAGTCCTTGATCATGTGGTCCTTGGACCCACACTTGAAACATCCTCCTCTCTTCTTTCAGCACTCTCCTAAGTGCTTCTTCCCACATTGATCACAAGTACGATATTGCCCTCCAGTACCAGTTTGCTGACCCCGCGGCCCATCTACTCTAGGCCTTTTCTAAACATTCCCAGATGACCCTAACGGCCCAAATCCTCTCTTCTGCTTATTCTGATCCGTGTTCTGCCTCACAGCATCCTTAATCCCTTCAGCTACCTTAGCTTTCTCTACTAATGCAGAAAACTCTCGCTCCTTATGTGGAGCGATTAACAACCTCAGGTCATCCCTTAAACCGTCCTCAAACTGGACACACCGCTCATGCTCCGTAGCCACTACTCCTCGGGCATACCGGCTCAACCTCAGAAATTCAGCTTCGTACTCCGCTACGGACTTGTTCCCTTGAACCAGCCCCAGAAATGCCTTCCTTTGCCATCAGTGTAACGCGTGCCGACATACTTCTTCTGATATGTCGCCTTAATATATTCCCAAGTAAGATCCTCAGCTGTGGCACCATCCCGAACTGTGAGCCACCATTGATACGCTTCATCACGTAGCAACGCCACCATTCCTTTCAGTTTCTCCTCAGGAGTCAGATCCAACTCATTCATAATTCGTTCCGTTGCCTCCAACCAATACTCAGCCGTACTGGGTGCCACACCAGATACTCCACGAAACACCTCAGCCCCATTGGCTCGAAGTTGCTCGGGTACCGATTTCAGAGCTCCCATATTTCCACCTGCTCCAGCCACCATCTCTAGAAGTCGCAGCACAGCCTGCGATACCGCATCATCCCCCGTCTGATCTTGCTGCTCAGCACCAACAGCTGGTGGTGGTGGCGGTGGTACCTCATTCTCAGATCCTTGACCCGATCTAACGGGTTCCGACACAGTCATTCTACCTCGACCACATCCCCTAGAGCTCATTCTTACGATCGCACTTTAATCTGATTAAGAAAGTTTTATGAATTAGCCTTTATTCCACTGATTATCCGCGAAGAAATTTTATGTAAAGAGTTTAGTAGTAGTTCTTTCGATCAATCAAAGTTTCAAGTTTTCTATCCTAATTCACAGAAAACACATCCATTCCGTAGTATCTCCCATACACATTCACTCTTTGAACATTTTTTTTATCCCTACCCCAGGGGTATTTTCGTCATTTGTCCTACAGGGGTATTTTGGTAATAAACCGGGGTCAATTTGAAAAAATCTCTTTAAATCAAATGTATTGCAAAATTTGCGAAACTTAGGGTTCTTTTTTAGGATTTTTTTTCCAAATCGGTGTTGTTGCAGAAATTTTGGAAATCGGGGGTCATTTTGGTAATTTTGTAAAGCAGGGGTAGTTTCGTAAATTTTTCAAATCAAGGTACCTTAGTGTTTTGTAACAATAAAGTTTTTGGATATTCTTGCAAAATCAGAGAAGGTTATTGAAATCGGGGGTGGTATGGTCATTTTGGAAACCAAGGGCTGAAACACCCCATACCCGGCCCACGAGCCTGGTCCGGATCTGGTATGTTCCTCAAGAAAAACCGGTTCAAATTCTTTTGCTTCTTAGGAAAAACTTGTGCGATTTTTTTAAAAAAAATATTGTTTTGGGTTGGGCTTGAGTTGAAAACGAATTCGATTTTATATTGAAAACCTTTTTTAATTTTAAGTGATAAAACATATAGAGTATATTCAAAAATTAAATTGCTTAATCTTTAACTTAATAAAAATTTGTAAACATAATTAAACAACAAGACAGAAATAAAATAGTTCACTATGGCCTTATTACATAAAACAAAACCCAAAATAAAATTGTAGAGTACTTAAATAAAATAAAATGTCCAGATTAAATAATTTGCTTGCTGTTCATGGCCACCTTTGAGCCCCTGCCGACCCGGTCCATTACTGCTCATCACCTGAAAAATATTCCCCAACGGGGTGAGTCAAACAGACTCAATGTGTAACCAACACTAAAATTTAATAGATTTAGGCATACCATACATATCATGTTCACATAATAATTCAAGATAATGATGCAAACCCGAACCCAAACCTAGATGCCATTCGCTACACATCCCCGTACCAACCTGCACACCGTGGGGACTACTAAGTCAACCCTCCTTCCGCTACACTCCATCGAAGGCAGTCGCTGCAGTCGACGTGCTCATCGCCCATATAAAATTCATGGCATAGCCACTAGATTAAATAATTGTGTCATGAGACACCACGTTCAGATAATGTAACCGAAGTTACCACATTCAGATAATGTGACCGAAGTCACCATATTCAGATAGTGAGACCGAAGTCACCACATTCACTTCCCCTTTCTCATATAACCCGAATGCCCCATATTATTCATATCATGCATATCATACTTAAATTCACATTCATGTCACTTTTCACATGTTAAAATATAACATATTTCGTAATCCTAGTAGGAGTAGGAAACGTACCTGAGTACTTTGTACCACATTAGGGTACCTTAGCCATATTCACATTCTTATACATACTTATATTAAATATTGCCATATAACGTATTAAAGATAGTGTGGGGTACACACCTGATTCACTTAAGGTTTCCAATCCAAATCCCGAAAAGCTTGATCTAATGCCTTAGATCTTAGATCTCTATATTTAATCAATCATTTAATACTTAGTAAAGAGCCATTCGGCCATAAATCCAAATCCTAGTAGGATTAGTACACCAAAACTTACCTTGTTGACGATTGATGTCTAATCAAATGCCGGAAACTTTGTATCCCTCTTTCTTGAAATCGGCAATCACTAGATTACTTGAATAGATTAGTTTCGGCTTTTGAATAATTTAAGGAAACACATCTATTTACCAAACATGGCCTTGGTCGAATGCTATAGACACTTACCTTGTGGATTTTAAATCCTGAAACTCACCGAATAACTAGGGAACACGCGGCTTATGGTGTACCTTCGGGAAAAGAACTTCTCCTTCCTTGTAGTTGACACTTAGTAAATCCTGAAAGATCTCTTCAAGGTTTCGGCAACAAGATATTAATGGTGTTAGTCCTAGATTTCGGCAAATCTTAAAAGAAAAAGGATGAAACCGAATGAGATCTTACCCTTACTTTAGATATCGACAGTTCCTTTGCTTGAAGTCTCAAACTATTCGGCTAGGGCTATTGGCATCTTCGGCTTTTGATTGTGTTTGTAATAGAAGAAGAAAAGAAAAGAGAAAAAGAGAATAATGGCAGAGAGAATTTGGCAGAGAGAAGAGGAGAAACTTTAGAGAATTTCGGCAGAGGTTTTCTTGAAGAGAAAAGAATGAATGAAGAATAGCCTTACTCTTCCTTTTATAGCCGAAATTACTAGGCTAGAGTCCCTTACTTGGCCACCACTCTTCTATTTTGATAGCTTTATCCCTTGAATTATCACTTTTATTAACAACAAAACTTAATCCAATATTTATCTCTTATCTCCTAATAAAAATAATACTAATAATAATCCTCTTTTATCTCTTCCTTATCTATCAAAATAAAAGTTGAGAAATTTTTCCAGAATTAACACCGGCACGAAGCCTGCTAGGCGTAATAGCCCGAAACATATCAATATAGTTAAACATTTCCAATGCACTTCATAATTATTATATACATATGTCCAACTCAATTGGGCTCGCGCACCTTTAAACAATTAAAATCATTATACGATCCAACAATTTACACCACATAACCAACTTTAATCATCAAGCTAGTATACTTACATACACTCGGCCATGATATAAACGGGTACTAAAATTCATCAATTTTTATAATTTAATATAATCAAAATTTATTCTTTGACATATTTTAGCTAAAGGACTTACCTCGGTTGTCGATAGTCCGTGCGAATCGGCTATTCGAGAACCTTCGTCTTTCCCCAGTCTAATTCCATTTTTCTTTGCTCTTGATCTAAAACACATTAGAATCTAGTTCATTTAATCACATTTCATCTCAATTTAGTCCCAAAACACACAAATGGGCAATTTACCATTTTGCCCCTAATGTTTTCCATTTTTACAAATTGGTCCTATTTACACAAAACACAAAATATGCAAAATTTTCCAACACCATAGCTTGGCCGAATCTTCCCTATAGCCATAGGTGTCCATGCATTTCATTTATTTGACATTTTAATCCTTCACAAATTTATTCTTTTCAATTTAGCCCTATTTACTCAAAATCACCAAAAACTTCAACATAAAACTTATAAATCTTTAACATATATTTAATCTAAAATCATCAAACATCAAAACTATCCAAGCATGTTAATGGCCGAATCTTATATACATAGTATTTTCAAAAATTTAGACATGGGTCGGGTAATATACGAAGCAACGATCTCAAAAACGTAAAAATTATCAAAAACTAAAAACCGACCATACCTTAATCAAGCTTTCTAACTTGCCGAAACTTGAAGCTTTAACAATGGTGTTTTCTATCCTAACATTCGGCTAGGAGAGAATGAAAGAGATGATGGCTTTATTTTTATGTTTGTTTTATATAAATGCATTAACATTATTATATATAACATAACCTTATAAAAAAATTAATATAACTAAACTAACATATATAGGTAGCTAATTTGGCCCATTGCCGTCCATTAATATGGTTAATGGGCTAATTGCCCTTTTGGGACACCCACTTAAAAAGCCACAAGCAAATTAGTACATTACACTTTAGCATGCAACTTTTACGCTTTTCACGATTAAATCCTTTTTATCAAATTAAGCACTTAAACGATAAAATTTCTCTATGAAACTTTCACACATTTTATTTCACATATAATTGACACAGAATAAATTATTAGAATATTACTCGGGCTCGGATTCGTGGTCCCAAACCACCGTTCCGATTAGGGTCAAAATTGGTGTGTTACAACTCTCCCCCCTTAAGGATTTTCGTCCTCGAAAATCTTACCGTTAAATAAGTTCGGATATTGTTGCCTCATTGACTCCTCAGGCTCCCATGTAGCCTCTTCAACTCCGTGACGATTCCATAGAACCTTTACTAATGGAATTCTTTTATTTCTCAACTCTTTTATTTCCCGAGCTAAGATACGAATCGGTTCCTCATCATATGTCAAATCAGATCGGATTTCAATCTTTGCCGGTATAATCACATGAGACGGATCAGATCTGTACTTACGAAGCATCGAAATGTGAAATACGTCATGCATCTTTTCTAACTCAGAGGGTAATCTCAATCTATAAGCAACCGGCCCAATACGTTCAATGACTTCGTACGGTCCGATAAATCTCAAACTCAACTTGCCTTTCCGACCAAATCGGAGTACCTTTTTCCACAGAGAAACTTTTAAGAACACCCGATCTCCGACCTGAAATTTAATGTCCTTACGTTTCAAATCGGCATAAGACTTTTGACGATCCGAAGCGGCTTTCAAATTACTCCTAATAACAACCACTTTCTGTTCTGTTTCTTTAATCGAATCAACCCCGTGTATCTTATTTTCACTGAGTTCAGTCCAATATAACGGCGTGCGACATTTTCGCCCGTACAAGGCTTCATAAAGCGCCATTTTTATGCTAGATTGGAAGCTATTATTGTAAGCAAATTCAATCAAAGGTAGGTATCGTTCCCACGTACCTTCAAACTCGAGAACGCAACACCTCAACATGTCCTCAAGTATCAAAATAGTTCGCTCAGACTAACCGTCTGTTTGCGGATGGAAGGCTGTACTAAAATGAAGTCTAGTACCTAGAGCATCTTGCAATTTCTTCCAGAACCGCGATGTGAATCTTGGGTCCCTATCTGAAACAATGGAACTCGGTACACCGTGCAACCTTACAATCTGCGACACATACAATTCGGCAAGCTTATCAAGTGAATAGTCGGTACGTACCGGCATAAAATGAGCTGATTTAGTCAGTCTATCAACGATAACCCATACAGCATCTTTCTTACTCAGTGTCATAGGAAGACCGGATACAAAATCCATTGTAATTCTATCCCATTTCCATTCAGGTATCATGATTGGTTGAAGTAATTCGGACGGTACCTGATGCTCAGCTTTCACTTGTTGACAGATTAAGCACTTGGAAACAAACTCAGATATGTCCCGTTTCATGCCAGGCCACCAATAGAACTGCTTCAAATCGTTATACATTTTAGTGCTACCCGGGTGTATCGATAGTCGACCACTATGGGCCTCACACAGGATCATCTGCATCAAATCTGAGTTCTTTGGAACACACAATCGGCCTTTATAATTCAAACAATCATTTGCATCAATCTGAAAATCTGATTCTGTACCGTTTTCACACTGAATCCGAATAGCAATCAAATTTTTGTCAACCTTCTATGCATCACGAATTTGTTGAATAAACATCGGTCTTGCTTGTAACTTGGCTATGATCGAACCATTATCAGACATAGCTAACCGTGCGTTCATTGCACGAAGAGCAAACAATGATTTTCGACTTAACGCATCCGCAACAACATTAGCTTTCCCTGGATGGTAGTCAATCACTAATTCATAGTCTTTCAGCAATTCTAACCATCTGCGTTGTCTCAAATTTAGATCTTTCTGAGTCATCAAATATTTTAGACTTTTATGATCTGAATAAACATGACATTTTTCGCCGAATAAGTAGTGACGCCAAATTTTTAATGCGAACACAATGGCTGCTAACTCCAGATCGTGAGTTGGATAATTCTTCTCATGCAGCTTCAATTGTCTCGAAGCGTAGGCTATAACCTTGCCTTCCTGCATTAAAACGCAACCCAACCCATTCAAGGAAGCATCACTAAAAACAATAAATTCTTTACCCGATTCAGGCTGAGCTAACACTGGAGCTTCGGTCAAAAGGGCTTTCAACTGCTTGAAACTTTTCTGACACTTTTCTGACCACTCAAATTTGACATCTTTCTGTAGTAGTCTTGTCAAAGGTGTAGCTATAACAGAAAAACCTTTTACAAATCGTCTGTAATATCCCGCAAGGCCTAGGAAACTTCAGATCTCGGAAACATTCTTTGGTGGTTTCCAATCGAGTATAGCTGCTATTTTGTTTGGATCCACCCGAATACCTGACACCGAAACAACATGACCCAAGAAGTTGACTTCATTCATCCAGAACTTACACTTACTGAACTTTGCATACAATCGGTGATCTCTCAAAGTTTGTAGGACTACTCTCAAATGCTCAGCATGTTCGGTTCCATTTTTGGAGTAGATTAGTATATCATCGATAAACACTACTACAAATCGGTCCAAAAACTGTCGGAAGACTCGGTTCATTAGATCCATAAAAACAGCAGGTGCATTAGTGAGTCCAAAAGGCATAACCAAAAACTCATAATGTCCGTACCTCGTTCGGAATGCAGTCTTTGGCACATCTGTATCTCTGACTCGCAACTGATAATAACCCGATCTCAAATCTATCTTTGAAAACACTGAAGCCCCCTTCAACTGATCAAACAAATCATCAATCTGAGGTAACGGGTACTTATTCTTTATGGTTACCTTATTTAGTTGCCGGTAGTCGATACACATTCGCATGGTCCCATCTTTCTTTTTCACAAATAAAACCGGTGCACCCCAAGGAGAGAAACTCGGTCGTGCGAAGCCCCTATCTGTCAACTCTTGCAACTGCGCTTTCAATTCTTTTAATTCAGTAGGTGCCATTCGGTACGGAGCTATCGAAATCAGAGTCGTACCCGGCACTAACTCAATGTCGAACTCAATCTCTCGTACTGGGGGTAAACCTGGTAGTTCTTCTGGAAAGACATCGGGGTATTCACATACAACTGATACAGATTCGATTTGTTTCTCTGACATTTTATTATCCAGTACATAAGCCAGATAATCTTCACACCCTTTTCTCACATACTTCCGGGCTAACATTGAAGATATTACTGTAGGCAACCCATTTACATCACAGGATTTAATTCTGATGGTCTCACCATTTCGACATTTCAAATCAATAAGCTTTCTTTTACAATCCACTACTGCCTCATGTGAAGTTAACCAGTCCATACCCAAGATTATATCAAATTCGTCAAAGGGCAACAACATTAAATCAGCTGGGAAACAATAATCCCGAATCATCAACGGGCAACCTCTACACACTTTATTAACAAGCACACATCTACCCAAAGGGTTGGACACACGAATCACAAACTCGGTAGACTCAACTAGCAGAGTCTTGCCAAATTCTAAAGTTTCACACACATAAGAATGAGTCGAACCAGGATCAATTAGTGCAATCACAGTAGTATCATAAAGAGTGAAAGTACCAGTAATGACGTCAGGGGAGGAAGCATCCTCTCTGGCTCGTGCAGCATAAGCTCTAGCCGGAGCTCTAGCCTCAGATCGAACTGTAGTGTTCTTCGTTCCTTTCTGACTATCACCTACGTTTCCTGAATGTCTGGGTGGTCCTCGCACTGACGTGTTGCTCGGCTTAGTGTTCTGAACTGTATTCTGCTCAGCCAACATCGGACATTCCCTAATAAAATGATCTGACGACCCACATTTAAAACAAGACCGATCATGTAATCTACAACTCCCTGAGTGCCATTTTCCACAGTGCTTGCATTCAACTCTATTCTGTGGAACGTTACCAACACTGGCTATCGAGGTAGCTCGAGAGCTCATAGGAGGTCGATCCCGTCTAGGTGGATCTGTAGTAGCTTTATGTCGGCTGTAGTCATCTCTGAACTTCTTGGATGTGGAATGGAAGACCTTACCCGAAGACCTTTTACGAATGTCTCTAGCTTCTGTATCAGCCTTTCTTTTCTCTTTCCCGAGCTCTTCAGCTTTGCAAGCTCGCTCAACTAGAGTCACAAACTCTTGAATTTCAAGAATGCCAACAAACATCTTTATATCTTCATTCAGGCCATCTTCAAATCTTTTACACATAATAGCTTCAGTAGAAACACACTCTCTAGCATATCTGCTGAGCCTGACAAATTTTCTTTCATATTCCGTCACGGTCATTCGCCCCTGTTTCAGCTCAAGGAACTCCTTTCGTTTTTGATCAACGAATCTTTGACTGATATATTTCTTGCGAAATTCATTCTGGAAGAAGTCCCATGTCACTTTTTCTTCCGGAACTACTGATACTAGTGTATTCCACTAGTGATATGCAGTGTCCCGCAACAAAGATATAGCACACTTCAGGCATTCATCTGGAGTACAAGATAGCTCATCAAGTACCCGAATAGTGTTATCAAGCCATATTTCGGCTCACTCTGCGTCATCATCATCATTGGCTTTAAATTCTTCGGCCCCAAATTTTCGGATTTTATCAACTGGGGGCCTACTAGATCTCAGCGGATCTATCGTCGGGGGTACTGAAGGAATCGGAGTTGGATTATTCGGGGGTGGAGGTTGGTGTACAGCCGGGTTAGTCTGAATAAACTGGGTAAACCACTCGTTCATCATTTGATAGAAGGCTTGCTTAGTCTCTCCCTCATGACTACCCGAAATAGGTCGAGAGTCTACCGGCACTGATTCATGTGCACGGTCAGGCGCTACACTCTCTATCATCCGCTACGGCTCTTTCAGGATCAGTATCCATTTACTATATAAAACAAAGTTCAGGCTGTCAGAAGTCACCACACTATCAATATATGATAAAGGCATGTATAGCTAGACTCACAAGCGCTACAGTAGTCCTAGAATCGACTAAACCGTAAGCTCTGATACCAATCAAATGTAACACCCCTTACCCGAAACCTTTGCCGGAGTCGAGTATGTGGCATTACTAGACTTGACTACTAATTTGGGGCATAAAAATTTAAAGCTGTCCAACTGCGTCATGCTGACTAAATTGACCATAACTCGAGTTAAAAAACTCAAAATTTAGATCCGTAAATTTTCCTTGAAACTAGACTCATATAACTTTTTACCATGATTTTTTCAGAATTTTTCATGTGGCCAATTAATACAGTTTATTCATCAAATTTACCCCTATTTCACTGTTTAATAATTCTGACCTATCTTTACAAAAACTCAGTTATCTCATTGCACAAAAATTCAATAATGTTCTTGTTTATTCCAATCAAAAATAGACTCATTAAGGATTATAAACATATAAACTATGCTCCATAATTATTTTTGTACAATGTTTAACAATTTTTCCAAGACAGAACAGGGACTCACGAATTCATTCAGAACAAGTCTCACTAAAACTTAAATATCTCATAATATATAATTCCTTTGCCTACTCTGTTTCTTTCATGTAAAAATAGACACAATTTATCCTATTTTTAGTGATTTTTTAAAATCACATCACTGCTGCTAACTAAAAACTATTTCATTGCAAAATATGATTAACTAATTTATAACCGAACATACCCACATACAACTCATACTGTCCATGCATTTTAATCATTTATACAAATTAACCTATACCTAAAACATTCACATAATATCCTAACATCATCGATTTATTAACAAAACACAACTATGGTTCCATATAATCGAGTGTACCATTGTTTACTTACCACAATACCTAATTCAAAGATTCATTTCGTAGACATACATTTCCTTATCAAAAACGATTAAACTTCAATTAAAAAATGCACAAACATTACCAACATAAACCGACATTGTATCAAAAGCACCAAAAGCATACTTAACTAGAAATTTAGCCATATTCGCATGGCTATTATATACATGAACCAAAAGTTTTCATCAAAACAAAGACAAAGTCTTTCCTATACATGCCTTCATTCGAAAACCAAAATGAAAGAGTACCAAAATAGTTTGATAGTGTGGATAACTTTCCGAACGATCCTGACGAGCTTGTAGCTTGCACCTAATCTAAAAAAACAGAGAAAACATTTCACACAATTAAGCTTACTAGCTTAGTAAGTCCTAAATTCATGATAAATATAACATTTAAATATTTACATTTAAAATTACAATAATTCAACTTTCCAAAACCAAAAATGTCATCACGCAACCATGTATATAAACATTCATATACTTAAAGTTCAATTATTATAATGTGGCATCAAAAACACAACAACTCATGTGGCCGAATATACCTAGTCTTGTATCCATATTTTAAAAGACCAAAGCCACAATATTCATATCATTCATTAGTAAAACCGAGAACACATATTATAACCATACGTGTATATATGTATATACTTCATTTGTAGCACATACTATTTGTAATAAATAACTGAATTACTTGCTTACCTTATTTTAAATAGGTAAGAAGTTAATTCCTACCTTACATGCTTACCTGAGCATTTATCCCAATAAATTAGCTTTAACTTGCCTTGAACAAAAACTCGATTTCTCTTTTGTAAAACACGTCATCGGCATCAAGCCTGCTAGGCGTAAAAGCCCGATAAGTGACACCGGCACAAGGCCTGCTAGGCATAATAGCCCGATAAGTAACACCGGCACGAAGCCTGCTAGGCACAATAGCCCGATAAGTAACACCGGCACGAAGCCTGCTAGGCACAATAGCCCGATAATTAACACCGGCACGAAGCCTGCTAGGCGTAATAGCCCGAAACATATCAATATAGTTAAACATTTCCAATGCACTTCATAATTATTATATACATATGTCCAACTCAATTGGGCTCGCGCACCTTTAAACAATTAAAATCATTATACGATCCAACAATTTACACCACATAACCAACTTTAATCATCAAGCTAGTATACTTACATACACTCGGCCATGATATAAACGGGTACTAAAATTCATCAATTTTTATAATTTAATATAATCAAAATTTATTCTTTGACATATTTTAGCTAAAGGACTTACCTCGGTTGTCGATAGTCCGTGCGAATCGGCTATTCGAGAACCTTCGTCTTTCCCCAGTCTAATTCCGTTTTTCTTTGCTCTTGATCTAAAACACATTAGAATCTAGTTCATTTAATCGCATTTCATCTCAATTTAGTCCCAAAACACACAAATGGGCAATTTACCATTTTGCCCCTAATGTTTTCCATTTTTACAAATTGGTCCTATTTACACAAAACACAAAATATGCAAAATTTTCCAACACCATAGCTTGGCCGAATCTTCCCTATAGCCATAGGTGTCCATGCATTTCATTTATTTGACATTTTAATCCTTCACAAATTTATTCTTTTCGATTTAGCCCTATTTACTCAAAATCACCAAAAACTTCAACATAAAACTTATAAATCTTTAACATATATTTAATCTAAAATCATCAAACATCAAAACTATCCAAGCATGTTAATGGCCGAATCTTATATACATAGTATTTTCAAAAATTTAGACATGGGTCGGGTAATATACGAAGCAACGATCTCAAAAACGTAAAAATTATCAAAAACTAAAAACCGACCATACCTTAATCAAGCTTTCTAACTTGCCGAAACTTGAAGCTTTAACAATGGTGTTTTCTATCCTAACATTCGGCTAGGAGAGAATGAAAGAGATGATGGCTTTATTTTTATGTTTGTTTTATATAAATGCATTAACATTATTATAATATATAACATAACCTTATAAAAAAATTAATATAACTAAACTAACATATATAGGTAGCTAATTTGGCCCATTGCCATCCATTAATATAGTTAATGGGCTAATTGCCCTTTTGGGACACCCACTTAAAAAGCCACAAGCAAATTAGTACATTACACTTTAGCATGCAACTTTTACGCTTTTCACGATTAAATCCTTTTTATCAAATTAAGCACTTAAACGATAAAATTTCTCTACGAAACTTTCACACATTTTATTTCACATATAATAGACACAGAATAAATTATTAGAATATTACTCGGGCTCGGATTCGTGGTCCCAAACCACCGTTCCGATTAGGGTCAAAATTGGTCTGTTACATTCGTGAAGTAATTTTATCGTTTAAATGCTTAATTTGGTAGCAAGAACTAAATCGTGTAAAGTGAAAAAGTATAATTCTATAAGCTAAAAGTGTTTATCAGCTATGGTTTTTAAAGTGGGAGTCCTCAAATGGTAATTAAACCATTTGAAAAGGAGTGGACATTTATAGGCATTATTTATGCATGTTTTAAAGGTTTTATTATAAGGTTAATATAGTAAAATTAATTATTAATTATAAATTAAATGAAACAAAACATGAATATCATTATTTTTTGTTCAGCTTCACCGAAAATTAAAAGATAAAGAAGCTGAAACACCCCAAACCCGACCCACGAGCCTTGACCGGATCTGGTATGTTCCCCGGTGTAAACCATTTCAAATTCTTTTATGACTTAGGAAAAACTTGGGTGTTTTGAAAGAAAGATTGTTTTGGGTTGGGCTTGAGTTGAAAACGAGTTTATTAGAGGTGACAAAATATTTAGAGTTTATTTTAAATTAAATTGACTTAATCTTTAATAATTAAAAATGTCGTAACATAGTAAATTAAACAGAAAATAAAATAGTTCACTATGGCCTTATTACATCAAATAATTCCCAAAAATGAATTAAAGTGCTTAAATAAAATAAAAGTCCAAATAATAAAATTTTCCTTGCTGTGCATGGCCACCTTTAAGCTCCTGCCGACCCGGTCCTTTACTAATCATCACCTGGAAGAAAAAGTTCCCCAACGGGGTGAGTCAAACAGACTCAATGTGTACACAAACACTAAGTCTTAACATTTTAGGCATGCATTATCATATCACATACATATTCAAATAATAGGTAAAAATAATGATGCAACCCAAACCCAAACCTAGTTAGCCATCCGCTACACTTCCCCGTACCAACCTGTACACCGTGGGGACTACTAAGTCGACCCTCCTTCTGCTACACTCCATCGAAGGCAGTCGCTGCAGTCGACGTGCTCATCGCCCTTATAAAATTCGTGGTCTTAGGTCAACACATTCAGATTTCGTGGTCTTAGGTCACCACATTCAGATTATCGCGGTCTTAGGTCACCACATTTAGATATCGTGGTCTTAGGTCACCACATTCAGATATCGTGGTCTTAGGTCACCACATTCACTTCCCCTTTTCATATAACCCGAATGCCCCATATCATACATATCATGCACATCATGCCTTAATTCACATTCTTATCACTTTTTCACATGTTACAAATAACATATATTCATAATCCTAGTAGGAGTAGGAAACGTACCTGAGTAATTTGTACCATTGCATGGTACTTTAGCCATATTTTCACATTCTTAATAACACATTTAATTTAAAACATAGCCATGAACATATTAAAGCTTAGGGTAGGGTACACACCTGATTAACTTAACAACTTCACTGAAATCCCGAAATCTGATCTACTGCCTTAGATCTCAAGTTCCTACATTCGGTTAACCTTAATATATTAGCATAAAACCTATTCGGCTATAAGACCAAATCCTAGTAGGATTTGTATACTTAAAACCTACCTTGTTGCCAATTGACTTGAGAATCAAGTCCCGAAACCTTGCTATGTCCCTTCTTGTATTCGGCTAGGCACTAAATCTCATCATAGGTTAGTTTCAGTTTTTAAAAAAATAAGGAATAGATCTTAATCATAAATTAAGGCCTTGGCCGAATGTCTTAAACACTTACCTTGTGGATTTTAAATCCCGAAATTCACCGAATAACTAGGGAACACGCAGCCTATGGTGTACCTTCGGGAAAAGAACTTCTCCTTCCTTGTAGTCGACACTGGGCCAAATCCCGAAACTTTCCTTCCATGATTCGGCCAAGATCAATAATAGGAATTAGTCCCTAAATTTCGATAAGTCTAAAATATAAAAGAATGGAAACCAAACTTGGATCTTACCCTTATTTGAAGAAATCGATTGCACCTTCACTTCAACCTTCAGAGATTCGGCTATGGCTAAATGATGCTCTCACAACTTTCGGCTTTTGGAGGGATTAGAAAGAAAAGAGAAGGAAGAATAAAGATGGAGGATTTGGCTAGAACACAAGGTATTTTGGCTTGGCAAAAATAAAAGAAGAAGAGGATTTGGTGAAGAGAATTTGGCAGAGGCTTTCAAAGAACAGAAAATAATGCAGAATGGCCTCTCTTTTCCTTTTATAGCCGAATTTACTAGGCTAGAGTCCCTTACTTGGCCACCACTCTTCTATTTTGATAACTTTATCCCTTGATTTATCACTTTAATTATCAACAAAACTTAATCCAATATTTATCTCTTATCTCCTAATAAAAATAATACTAATAATAATCCTCTTTTATCTCTTCCTTATCTATCAAAATAAAAGAAATAATATCCATATTTATCACCCCTTTTAGCCAAATTTTAATAAGAATAAAACCTCATCTTAAATTCCTCCCAAAGACTCCTCAAGCCGTCCATCTCTCTCCTCCTTGTAGCAAAATAAAATTCTTTTATTTGCTTCTCATGTGACTCGAACCCAGGCCCAATTGCACCTGCTTGTGGCGTCACTTATTGGGCTTTAAGTGGCATCTCCAAGCCACTTTTCCATGCCCATTTGTGTGTCAAATTTCTTCTTTTAATTTTCTTAAGACCACATTGCCTTAAAACTTATCATTTCTAAGACATTTCCTTACATTTCTAAGTTTCCAAAAATGTTCGTTTGCCTCCTTTAAACTTAACATTTCTAAAGCATTTCCTTACATTTCCAAGACAAGACATTTCCTTACATTTCCTTACATTTCCTCACATTTCCTCACGTTTCCTTACATTTCCTTACATTTCCATACATTTCCTTACATTTCCATACATTTCCTTACATTTCCATACATTTCCATACATTTCCTTACATTTCCATACATTTCCATACATTTCCTTACATTTCCATACACTGCCAAAACTCATGAATTATGCACGAACGCATAACCCCTAATCTAGTATGTTACAGTTCTACCCTCCTTGAAATAATTTCGTCCTCGAAATTACTTACTAACGGTTAATCGTACATCTTAACTCACCACACTACGCTTGTGCTGCGCACTCTAATCTTATAAAAATATCATACTTCCTAAATAATAGCCTTTATCTGCTTATTATCCACATATTTTAAACATTAAAATCCCTAAATCTTAGCCTTTATTCCACTGATTACCCGCTAAGAAGTTCTATGGAAAGAATTTTATGAGTGGTTCTTTCGTATTCATACATGCATACAGTCTTTACATTCATACATTCATCAATCAATTATGAACTTTCGTTCATTCAGAGAAATGTTGTAGTTTTCATTGTTGCTGTTTTTCCACTACCTAGGGGTATTTTCGTAATTTGCCCTACAGGGGTATTTTCGTAATAATTTTTTTTTCAAAATAAGGTTCCTTGGTGATTTTGTCAATAAGGGTATTTTGGAAAATTTTTTGAAATCTCGGGGTATTTCAGAAATTTTGAAATTACAGGGGTATTTTGGTAATTTTGGAACTCGAGGGTATTTTAGTAATAAACCAGAGTAAATTTGTAAAGCTTAATAAATCAAGGGTATATCCAAAATTTGCAAAACTTGAGGGTTCTTTTTGAGAATTTGTTTTCCAAATCGGTGATGTTGCAAAAATTTTGAAATTCAGGGTCATTTTGGTAATTTTATAAGTTAGGGGCAATTTCGTAATTTTCCAAAATCAAGGTATTTTGATATTTTGCAAATTAGGGTTTTGGAACTTGTTATAAAGTAATGAATTTTTTTTAATAAGAACTGTGGGTATTTTGGAAATTTCATAAACCAATGGCATTTTTGTAATTTTACCACTAGGGGTATTTTAGTAATTTTGTAAATCAAGAAATATTTCAGAAAAATTTTATGGGATAGCTTGTATAAATCAAAAGGGTAATTTAGTCATTTTAAAACTAGGGTTTCCATAAAAATGTGGCTAATCCCTTTCGGGTTTTAGTTATTGGGTTTAGCATGTGACTGAGTCCTCTTGGTTAGGGTGAACCGAAGCTACGCACCAGGTAGGATTCCTGCGAAGAGGAGGTGAGTCACTAGGACTGCTTAAATACCAGGCTCTTCCGGATCCAATCCTAGACATGCGCACAATGGTTGCCACACCCTACCTCGGCGACTTAGCCATAGGTTTGTTTAATTAGTCATTAAGTCTTATGTAATAGTTGGGGTAAACTAGTCCTAGGGTTCCAAATACTTATCATACTACTCTACGTGCCATTCCAGTTCTACCCTTCTGCAATTCATACTATAATTCACACAAAGGTTAGGGGTACTTACCTGGTGGACTTCGGGTCGGAGACTTAGGTGCCATGCCAGAAAACCTGCTTATCTTCAAAAACTCATTTGGGCTCGATTTGAAAACGTTTTGGGCCTTAAACCCCAGGCCGAGGGTTTGAAACTGGGCTCTGATACCAAATTGAAACACCCCAAACCCGGCCCACGAGCCTTGACCGGATCTGGTATGTTCCCCGATGTAAACCGTTTCAAATTCTTTTGTGACTTAGGAAAAACTTGGGTGTTTTGAAAGAAAGATTGTTTTGGGTTGGGCTTGAGTTGAAAACGAGTTTATTAGAGGTGACAAAATATTTAAAGTTTATTTTAAATTAAATTGACTTAATCTTTAATAATTAAAAATGTCGTAACATAGTAAATTAAACAGAAAATAAAATAGTTCACTATGGCCTTATTACATCAAATAATTCCCAAAAATGAATTAAAGTGCTTAAATAAAATAAAAGTCCAAATAATAAAATTTTCCTTGCTATGCATGGCCACCTTTAAGCTCCTGCCGACCCGGTCCTTTACTGATCATCACCTGGAAGAAAAAGTTCCCCAACGGGGTGAGTCAAACAGACTCAATGTGTACACAAACACTAAGTCTTAACATTTCAGGCATGCATTATCATATCACATACATATTCAAATAACTGGTAAAAATAATGATGCAACCCAAACCCAAACCTAGTTAGCCATCCGCTACACTTCCCCGTACCAACCTGTACACCGTGGGGACTACTAAGTCGACCCTCCTTCCGCTACACTCCATCGAAGGCAGTCGCTGCAGTCGACGTGCTCATCGCCCTTATAAAATTCGTGGTCTTAGGTCATCACATTCAGATTTCGTGGTCTTAGGTCACTGCATTCAGATTTCGTGGTCTTAGGTCACCACATTCAGATATCGTGGTCTTAGGTCACCACATTCACTTCCCCTTTTCATATAACCCGAATGCCCCATATCATACATATCATGCACATCATGCCTTAATTCACATTCTTATCACTTTTTCACATGTTACAAATAACATATATTCATAATCCTAGTAGGAGTAGGAAACGTACCTGAGTAATTTGTACCATTGCATGGTACTTTAGCCATATTTTCACATTCTTAATAACACATTTAATTTAAAACATAGCCATGAACATATTAAAGCTTAGGGTAGGGTACACACCTGATTAACTTAACAACTTCACTGAAATCCCGAAATCTGATCTACTGCCTTAGATCTCAAGTTCCTACATTCGGCTAACCTTAATATATTAGCATAAAGCCTATTCGGCTATAAGACCAAATCCTAGTAGGTTTGTATACTTAAAACCTACCTTGTTGCCAATTGACTTGAGAATCAAGTCCCGAAACCTTGCTATGTCCCTTCTTGTATTCGGCTAGGCACTAAATCTCATCATAGGTTAGTTTCGGTTTTTAAACAAATAAGGAATAGATCTTAATCATAAATTAAGGCCTTGGCCGAATGTCTTAAACACTTACCTTGTGGATTTTAAATCCCGAAATTCACCGAATAACTAGGGAACACGCAGCCTATAGTGTACCTTCGGGAAAAGAACTTCTCCTTCCTTGTAGTCGACACTGGGCCAAATCCCGAAACTTTCCTTCCATGATTTGGCCAAGATCAATAATAGGAATTAGTCCCTAAATTTTGATAAGTCTAAAATATAAAAGAATGGAAACCAAACTTGGATCTTACCCTTATTTGAAGAAATCGATTGCACCTTCACTTCAACCTTCAGAGATTTGGCTATGGCTAAATGATGCTCTCACAACTTTCGGCTTTTGGAGGGATTAGAAAGAAAAGAGAAGGAAGAATAAAGATGGAGGATTCGGCTAGAACACAAGGTATTTTGGCTTTGCAAAAATAAAAGAAGAAGAGGATTTGGTGAAGAGAATTTGGCAGAGGCTTTCAAAGAACAGAAAATAATGCAGAATGGCCTCTCTTTTCCTTTTATAGCCGAATTTACTAGACTAGAGTCCCTTACTTGGCCACCACTCTTCTATTTTGATAACTTTATCCCTTGATTTATCACTTTAATTATCAACTAATCCAATATTTATCTCTTATCTCCTAATACAAATAATACTAATAATAATCCTCTTTCATCTCTTCCTTATCTATCAAAATAAAAGAAATAATATCCACATTTATCACCCCTTTTAGTCGAATTTTAATAAGAATAAAACCTCATCTTAAACTCCTCTCAAAGACTCCCCAAGCCGTCCATCTCTCTGCTCCTTGTAGCAAACTAAAATTCTTTTATTTGCTTCTCATGTGACTCGAACCCAGGCCCAATTGCACCTGCTTGTGGCGTCACTTACTGGGCTTTAAGTGGCATCTCCAAGCCACTTTTCCATGCCCATTTGTGTGTCAAATTTCTTCTTTTAATTTTCTTAAGACCACCTTGCCTTAAAACTTATCATTTCTAAGACATTTTCTTACATTTCTAAGTTTCCAAAAATGTTCGTTTGCCTCTTTTAAACTTAACATTTCTAAAGCATTTCCTTACATTTCCAAGACAAGACATTTCCTTACATTTCTAAGTTTCCAAAAAATGTTCGTTTGCCTCCTTTAAACTTAACATTTCTAAAGCATTTGCTTACATTTCCAAGACAAGACATTTCCTTACATTTCCTCACATTTCCTCACATTTCCTTACATTTCCTTACATTTCCATACATTTCCTTACATTTCCATACATTTCCATACATTTCCTTACATTTCCATACATTTCCATACATTTCCTTACATTTCCATACACTGCCAAAACTCATGAATTATGCACGAACGCATAACCCCTAATCTAGAATGTTACAGAAGCCATGGGAGTTGTTAAGGTTCGGCCAACATGATTTCATGCATGTAAGTACAATTTTTATCGGTTTTTAATGATTTCTATGTTTTTGTGATCGTTGCATCTAGTACTCGCTAGTCTAGGGACTATTTTGCAAAATTGTTAAAGATTTTGAATGATGCCATTGATGAATACATGTGTATTTTGAAGTTTCTTGATAGATTATGAATGCTTGTTGATAGACATACAAGATTTGTTAAGTGATTTTTTATTGAAAATGCAAAATAAGGATTAAATTGAGAAATGTGTAAAGTTAGTGGTTAAAATGTCAAATAAATAAAAAATATGGGCTGCTAGGGGCATAATAGTAATTCAGCTAGCATGGGTATATTTGGAATTTCATTAATTTGTGATTTTATGAAATAAGGACTAAATTGTGAAAAATGTGAAAGTTTAGGGGCAAATGTGTAAAATAGCCCTAATGTATATTTTGGATTGAATTGAATAGATAGTTGATAAAATAAGTTAATTTTGAATATATTTAGATCAAGGAAGGAGAAATACGGACTTGGATCAGGGAAAAGATAAAGTACTCAATTAATCGACAATTTCATCGTTGTTAAACCGAGGTAAGTTCGTATGTGATAAATTTCAATAAAAATGTATTTATATGTTTTGATATTGCATGAATTATGAATACGAGACTGTGGATATGAACGATAGTGATTCGACGACGATTCGTCATTCAAAATCCTGGTTGAACCTTAGGAATAATTTAGGATGCAAGTGTTGTAACACCCCAAACCCGGTCAACACACCAAGACCGAATCTGGCATGTCACAGAGGAAAAACGTTTTGAAGAAAATCAGGATACCGATTAAATTTTGTGGAAAACTCTTTGTTTTTCTATGTTTGTAGAAATCAGGTGCATGACTAGTTAAAAACCGATAGTTTACTTTGAAATCCCGGGAATGAATCTTTAAAACTTAATTGTCAACCTATAGGTTTGGAAACGTGTGTATCATTTTTAAAAAAAAACCCGAATTATTCTTTGTTAGTTATTTCGAAATCAGTTGAATTAAATGTGGAAATCTTAAGTTTGAAATCCATTTGAGTTGTTGTTGTTATCCATTGATTTGTATTACCCGATGGTAAAGTTTTGAAAACCATTGCGTCTTGTAGTTTAGAAAACCTTGGCTTATATTGTTAAATCCATCAAGTAATTTATTTAACTATGTTTAAAACAAACCCAAAACATATAAATAAACCGAAAACATAACTTAAATGGCCGTATTACAAACCCAAGTAAAATGAACTCAAATTTAAAGAAATAATGTACCCAAACCATAGTCCTTGTGAAGCCGAATTTCTTTAATGCATGGCCACCTCGAGTCCACCCGGCTCCTCATCCGCGATCTATGAATCACCTGAAAAGATAAGGGAGAAGGTGAGTCACCAAGACTCAGTGCATAATCCCCCTCCCGGTTAATGCCACATACTTACACAAATCACAACCAAGCAATATATGTAATGCACCCAAACCTAGCCATCTGTAACTCCGTTTCTACCCCGTGTGGTACCAAACCACTGGTGGTGCCAAACCACTGGTGACCCAAAGTCACGATATCCAATAATAATGTGGTGCCAAACCACTGGTGACCCAAAGTCACGAATAATCCATCTATGGGGCCAACCCACGTTGTGATACCAAATCACTGGCGACAATCCCGTAATATCAAATGTGGGGCCAACCCACTGTGGTGCTAAGCCACTGGGACGAGTCGCTATGAGGTGCCAAACCTCTGGTGACCCAAAGTCACAAAATAAACTGTGGTACCAAACCACTGGAGGTGCCAAACCTCTGGTGTCCCAAAGACACGGATATCAAATCTTCCCCTTCCTCTCATATCACCCATGACAGTGCAAATATTATGCAAATCATGCCATCATGCTTTAATAAGAACATACAACAAATATATCGTAGATCATGGTATTAAACAACATATATCAACATCATATCGAAACGGACTTACTCGAATCCTTGCTCATACCCATCAAGGTATCATATCAAGATCTCACAGTTTTCGGCTTTTAATCATGATTAGGATATTAATATATCACCAAGTTATAAAGTGTGTAAGTTACACACATATTACTAACGCAACCGTTGAATCCCGAAACCCGATCTACTACACTAGATCCCCTTGTCCTTTTTGCCTTACGAATGCTAATCACAACACACGATACGCGAGACTGATTCTCCCCCCCACAGACTGGATGACAATGGATTGTCAGAGAATACTACTCCCAATCTGATGCTTCCAAAAATCCTGAAGAGTCTAGGAGAATCGGCTTTCAAAGGTCATTAGAAATCTCGATAACAAATGCCGAAATTCGGCTTTTGTCTACGCATGAGAGTCGACAAAGAGAAGAGAAAAGAACCAAAAGAACCAAAAGAAATTCGGCCATGAACACTTACCCCCTTCCAAAACCGATTGGAGAAAAACCAAAAGAAGATCTACCCCTTGATTGATATTCGGCCAAGATAACACTAGAAGAAAGAAAGGAAATTTCGACAAAGGTTGAGTGACCAAGATGATTCGGCTAAGGTTTTGAAAGAAGAAAACAAATGATATGCGGCTAAAAAGAAATGAAGGACGAGAGTGGCAAAGTAAAATAAAATGGGAGAGGGAGGATTCGGCTTGAGCAAACAATGGAAGAAAAACCAAGAGAGATGGGGAAGAAGAAGGTTCGGCCAAAAAGAAAGTAACAGAAGAGATGTGGTTTTTGAACAAATATGAAAAGAAAGGAAAAGAAAGATGGGAACAAGAGAGGTTCGGCCAAGCACTTGAGAAGAAAAAGAAATAAAGTAGAATTAAAGAAGTTTAGCAAGACATTCGGCTAAGGGTTTTAGAGGGGAAAAATGACAAGTACCTATGGTGGTTTCGGCTTTTACCTCAATATGGTGTACTAGGGAAAATCGACAAGGCTCCAAAAGGGGTTTTTCGGCTTGACACAAAACAAAGAATAAAGCCAAAACCAAAACAAGATTTCACCTATTGTCAATAACACATTCGGCTAGGGAGAGTGATTTTGGAGAGAAAAGAAAATGATGCACAAAATGCTAAGGAATTTGACCAACTAGCTACCAACCTACCAAAACCTTCAACAAAATTCGGTCACCCCCTAGACCATAATGCCGTCCACATACATGGACAAGTTGGCCATTAAAAAGTTTCCAAAAACCTCATCCTTAATCCAAGCCTTATGTCCCCTTATCATTCCTTAATCAAAATGATTCCTTTCCCCAAGTTCAAGCTTACCTAAACTATTTGTCATCTTGCCATAAAAATTTAAAGTCCAACTTACCAAAAATACCTCTTGACCGATACTTAAGGAAAGCATGCAAAAATAATCTCAATTTGCACACAAAGTGATTTGAACTCCTTCCCTCAAGGTACTACAAGTAATGCCATAACCACTTTACTAATAGCTCATTTATGCTAGCTATTTACTCATAAATTTCTATATGTCTTGAAGCTACTTACCATCTCTCCTTAAAGTGCTAAAATACCAAATTTTTCCTAAAGTCCAATTAAACCCGAGACTTCATAGAAACCTTGTAACCTTCCAAATCCACTTAACTAATAAGTCCAATTTGCAATAACACCATTCTCATATTCTTGAAGATTTTAAACACTCCTAAGCCCAAGGCCCAATCGGCCCAATCCTACTAGGCCCAATTTCGGGATGTTACAAGTGTCATGTCATTAGGGGATACAGTGAGTTGGCTCCGGGCCATGATATAGCACTTTGTGTGTGAGATAAACTAATTTGGATTCGGGCCATACATATCGACTGATTTGGCTTCAAGCCATGATATTAGTATTTCAGATAAGTTACCTTGATTTGGCTTCGAGCCATGTAGAGGTACTTATCGTGTGAGACCTATGAGTATCCAACTTCTATTCTGAATGGTTTAATGGGTAAATGAAAGATGAGAATGTGTATGAGATTTGTACAAGATCGTACAGGTATGTGCTTAAACTATTTTAGCATTGAGTTTAAGAAATGATGATGAAAATATAAAGTTTTGTGAATGAGTATTTGAAAGGTTTGATAGTTAATGTGAGCTACATGTTGGTGTATTCAAATTGTTGAATTATATTTATATGATTGCATTAAGTTTATTTCATACGAGCTTACTAAGTTTTATAGCTTACTTTGTGTATTTTCCCGTGTTTTATAGTGATATCAAGGCTAGCTCAGATTCGGGGATCGTCGGAGATTGCTTTACACTATCCACCTATCACTCGGTACCTTTGAACTTTGGTATTTTAAGTACATGGCATGTATAGAGACTTTGAGTCATGTTGATTTTGTTTTTGGTAATGATTTTGCCAATTGAAATGGCTTGTAAATGTACATGTTTTAGTTTGTATATATAGCCTTAAGTAATGGCTTATTTGGGGATTATTTTGGTATGGTTGAATCTTGAATTGATATATGTGTTTATGCTTTGTGATAGGAATTGTATGATGGTTGGGTGATGCTTGATGGCTATAGGTATTATAAGTGTTTAAATGGTTGAATTGTGGACATTGGTAAGCTTGTGAAATAGGTCATATAATGCATATTTTAATTTGGTCATTTTGATGCTTGAGTAATTGGTATTTGGTATGTTTTAATCAAGTAAAACATGAGTTTATGAGCATGTTGGTTGTTAGTATTGGAAATGATATGATTAAGCTTTGATTGTGGTTAAAATAAATGTTCATTTATGCTATGAATTTGTACCATTTTGGGTTATGTAGGTACATACAAATTTGGGTGGCCAATTGGCTTGGTAAATAGCCTATTTATGTCCACACGGGCGTGTGTCTCAGCCGTGTATGACACATGGTCAAGTATAAGGCCGTTTGACCCCTGGTGTTGAAATTGAAATGAAGTCAGTATGCTCCACACGGTCTCACACACGGGCATGTGATCGGCTGTTTGGAATAAGTCTGTATACCCCATAATTTAAACACGGCCTAGCACACGGACGTGACTTGGCCGTGTTGCATAAGTCAGTATACCCTACAGGTTTGGCACGGCCTAGCACACGGGTTGGCACACGGTCGTGTCTGGCCACTTTGAAGGGCACACGGGCTAGACACACGGGCGTGTGGTTCGCCGTGTGACCCAAGTTAGTTAGCTCACTTGTTTGGACACGGGGTAGGACACGAGTTGGGACACGGCCATATGTTCCCATTTCGAATGTCCACACGGCCTGTGACACGGGCGTGTCTGGTGGCCGTGTGAGACATATGGCCTGGCCACACGGGCGTGTGTTCCCTATTTTTGAAAAAAAATTCTAAGTGTTCTAAGAATTTCCAAAGTTATTGGTTTAGTCCCGAACCACCCCTAAAGCATGTTTAGGGCCTTGTAGGCTCATACTAGGGACATATTGATTGAGATTGAATGATGAATGTTTATATTGAGAAAATGTATGCTAAAAGTATGTGTAAATGTGTTGTAAGCCCGGTAATGCTCCGTAACCTTATTTCGGCATTGAATATGGGTGAGGGGTGTTATAGGGATAATGAGAGCACTGTGATATTGATCTCAGATTTATAAAGTTTATGTTACTGCACTGGTTGTTACTGGAACTACATTCGGTTTTCCTCTTTTGTTTCGGAGTGCATTAAGATGGTTGAGATATTGTTTTATCTACACGGTTATAACATCAGTCTTATTAAAGCACTATGGTTTTAATTCATCAGATGGTTGTGGCTTCGGTATGATTCAAAGCTTCGATGTTAATCATTGAAATAGTTTTATTATATATTTCCTTTCTAATTTTCATGAAAGGGGTAGGCAACAAAAAATGTATAGATGTGGAAGATTGAGCTTAACCTTGCATATTGGTTCTCATTCCTCGGGTAATCTCAATTTATGTCAACGAGTCAAAATAAAATGCCATATTTTAAGTTAGTAAATGCAGTTTGTGATTATCTTTGGTTGGTATTCTAAGGAATGTATGATAGACAGTATATCTAGATTATCTTGATAGCAAGAAGAGCGAATTATTCTGAAATGTTACTATTCGATTGATAGATCGACTCAATTGTGTTAGTTAGAACGGGTTATTCATTTGAAAAGTTAGGTAAGTTGTTTATATTCGAACTTATTTCTCAATTCGGGAATAAATTTTACGGATTCACGGGTAAATTGACAGACTGCCAGAATGAGGGATTCATATTCTAGAATACATAATACAGAAATATGTTTATCAGATCAGCTATAATTGGGAAATGTTATTATGGGTTAAAGTCGTCTCGATAGTTGAAGCTATCGTGCTTGGGTTAAATGATGTTGTTTGAAGCTTTCCATGCAATGGAACGTTTATCAGTTAAAAGTTACTGATGCAGATGTGTCGGAAGCATCAGTCAGAGTCTGTTATGAAAAGTATGATCTTTTGTTAAACGTTATGAAAATTTAATGTATCTAGAATCTTATGATTTGGATTTTTGGGTATGTTTCGACTGAAGATTACTGGGATTTTGTAACAGCCTGGTTTTAGCTAAATCAGAACAGTAGTTTTGGAACCACAAATCTGATGTCGAAAAATTATTTTAATATTTTTTTGGTGTTTATAGCATGTTATTTGATATGTGTAAAAATTTCGTGAGCTAATTTTATCGTTTAATTGCTCAATTTGAGAAAAATGACTAAATCGCGTAAAATGAAAAAGTTGCATTCTACTTATTAAAGGTGTTTAATTGCTATGATTTATTAAATTAAAGGTCCTTATGTTGTAATTAGACCATTATAATAATGGGTGGACAATTATGGACAATGTTTAAGTGATTTTTTGTTTATTAATTAAAAGGGTAATATAGTAAATTGGTTAATAATTAAGATAAAATATGTTAACAAAAGAAAAAGCTTTCATTTTCTCTTGTCATCACCGAATTTCAAAGCAAAAAGAAAGGGTTTGAAGCTTTTAAATTTCGACACACTCCTAGCTTGATTAAGGTACGGTTTTAGCTCGATTTTTAATGATTTTTATATTTTTGTAACCGTTAGAGCTTAATCTAGCTAGCTCATACCTTTAATTTCAAAAATGTTAAAGATTTTAAGAGTTTCCATTGATGAGTTTGTGTGTTCTTTGGTGTTTAAAGATGAAATATGAAAGCTTGATGATAGATTTTTCATGTTCTGTAAAGTGATTTTTGATGAAAATACATAATAAGGATTAAATTGTGAAATATGAAAATTGAGTGGTTGAAATGTGAAATAAATGAAATTTTTGGGCTGCTAGAGACTTATAAATAATTTGGTTAAGCATGGGTTTTGATGAATTGTGTGAATTTTGTGTATTTGTGAAATAGGGACTAAATTGATTAAATGTGAAAGTTTAGGAGCTAATGTGTAAAAATTCCCAAATCATGATTTTTGGACTAAATTGAATGAGTAGATGAATAGATGAGTTACTTTTGAATCCATATAGATCAAGAAAGAAAGAATTTGGATTTATATCGGGGGAAAAGCAAGGTTGTCGAGTAGTCGACCCGATCCGTCAATTCCAAATACGAGGTAAGTTCGTATGCAATGAGCTTATTTATAATTGTTTTTTATATGCTCTGATATAGCATGAAGTGTGATTATGTGATTACGGACAAGTTCGAGAACAATTTGACAGTAATTCGAAATGATTCGACTATGATTTGGTATTAGAGAATCCTGGTTGAACCTTAGGAATAGTCTAGGATGTTAATGACATGTCATTAGGGTATTGAGTTGGGTTCGGGTCATGATATTGACACTTCGGGTGCAAGTTATGCCTTGATTTGGCTTCAAGCCATGGCATAGACACTTCGGAGGTAAATTGCCTTGATTTGGCTTTAGGCGATGGTGTAGGTACTCCGAAGATAAGTTACCTTGATTTGGCTTCGGGCCATGGTATTGGTGCTTATTGTATGAGACTCTTGAATATCCAACTTCCATTCCAAATAGTTCAATTGGAAAATGAAAGTTATGGACAAGAACGAGATTGGTACGAGTAGGTACAGGTATCTACGTAAAGTTTATAAACATTGAATCTATGAAATGGATGAATTCTTTGTAAGTTAGTGAATAAATGATCGAATGGCTTGATATTCAATGTATTTTGTTATCTTACATTTATATTATTTGAATTGTGAATGACTGGTGAAGTTGCTCATTACGTTAATACGAACTTACTAAGCTATGAAGCTTACTTCTTGTTATTTTTCTATCTTTTATAGTGAATCAAAGCTAGCTCGGATCCGGGAGTTGTCGGGAACATCATCACACTATCAAACATCTAAATTGGTACTTTTGAGTTGATTAAATATGGTATATGGCATGTATAGGCTAAATGTGGTATTTTGGTTGTGATTATAGCCATGAGATTTGGCTTGTAAATGTATATGATATGGTTTGTATATTTAGCCATGAGTGATGGTTTATTTTGGCATGTTTGGTATGAATATGGTTATGGTTTATAATTGCTCAAATGATAAAATGTTTTGTGAAGTATAAATGCTTAAGAAATGCCTTGATGAGGTATGAATTTAGATGTTGTGTTGATTATTTATAAAGAAGTTATGTAACGCCCCAAAAATCTTTAATATTTATTTTTGTACTTTGTAACACAAATTTGTATCTGCTTTAGTGGTTAAGTGTTCTGGGAGTGTCTGAGAAGTCTTGGGTTCAAGCCTTAGCTTGGGCAAAATTTTGTTCTTATTTGAGTAAACCCCTATCTTTAGATAGTAGGCTTATAATTAAGTAATTGGAAAAACATGATAGAATGGGCCTGCTGGTGTAGTGGTTAAGTGGAGTGTTAAGTGTGCTAAAGGTCTTGAGTTTGAGTCATGGCGTTGCAGAGGAGTGTTTTATTTTGCTTGGTGCCGTGTAAGTATTTGAGTGTCAGTAGAATTCTGATGCATGTGGGCGGTTGGAGTGTTTGAAGGGTGTGCGGTGTTATGGCCGAATTTTGGGAGGATATTGTGCAGAGTTTTAAGGATCGTTTAGTGTCGGAACCGAATTTGAATTACCCTTGGTACTCAAAATTTCGGCAATGGTTATTTGGTTGGTGTTTTTGCTTTCTTTTTCTCTGCTTTTATTTTTTTGCCGAAGAAGGTTTCTCCAACTTTTCCTCTACTGCCGATTTCTTCTTTTCTACCTCCTATCTCTACCATTTTGTTCTTTGGGGTCTTTCTCAACCATAGTTCGGTCTTTCTTTTTCTTCTTTTCCAAGACTTGTGACGTTAGTGTCCCTCTTTTTCCCTAGGTTGCTGATTTCTTTTTCTCTCTTATCTCCTTGGCTGAACCTCTATTAATCTTTTCTGTTTTGCCGAAGTGCTATTGTCCTCTCCGTTGCGTTTTCCTCCCCTTTTCACGCCTCTTTTTTGATAAACCAAGCCTTATCCACATCGTCTCGGTGACTCGTGTTCGTGTTGGTAAGTTGATATCATTTGATTCTGAATTATTTGCAAGCATCCGTTTGATGGCAGGCTCATTTCTGTATTAGGTGAAGTCTAAGAATTTGAGGTCAGCCAATCGGTGTTCTCATACTGCAGAATCATATTTTCGCTCTAAGGTAAGCGTGTCATTGGTCTTTCTGAGAATGGCCCTTTTGTTGGTATAAGTTGTGTACCGTTTCAACTGACTAATTGGCTGACTAACTGGTTAATTTTAGGTGCGGGTTATCTCGAAGTGCGGTTTAGCTTCAACAAAATAAGGTGTGTAACAGTACTCTACAAACAAAACCGGCAAAATGCCGAAAAGTGTGTAAACACAACTCCACAAACGAAAACCGGTGAAAAGCCGAAAAGTAAATCTGTCGACACCACACGGGCGTGTGGCCACTCGTGTCGCAGCCCGTGTGACCGAACACGAGCGTGTAGTCGACAAGGCAAGCCATGTGCGACTTCATGGGCCCGGCTGAACTGGGCCGTGTGGGCCCCACACGAGCGTGTGAAAATTTTTGGGCTAGGCCTTGTAATCCACACGGTCAAGGCCATTTTGGGGTGTGTGGGCCCCCATGGGCCAGCAACATGGGCTCGAGGGCCTATTTTCACTGTTTGACTGCTAAGGTTGCACGGGTCACCCGAGTTGACTGTGGACCTACTATTGGGTTGGTAAGCTTACTTAAACCCCTAATTGAATAAATGATTGTTATGCCTCTGTGTGATATATTTATATATATGTACATGTAAGGCTATATTTTAGCATGCTATGTAGACGGTACTGAATACATACACGATACTATGATATGACATGACATGATTGCATGATGAATTGCATGGGGATGGGTTGTTATTGATCAGAGGAAGTGTAGTGAAAGGCTTCGAGCCTAAATTACTGGCAGCCCAGCTGCATACCACTGTATAGCGCCGCATTCGGTACTCTCTGGAGTGTAGGGATGGGTGGGTTATTATATCCCCACATGGAGTGCATGGTTAGACGGAGATGGAGTGTAGAGGCTGGACGGGTATGACTTGTATACTGTTTCATATGTTATTGCACTGATTAATGATTACTATAATGGGCCAAGGCCCAAGCACATGACTGTTCGGAACTAAGATGGGCCAAAGCCCAAATTGATATTGTCACTGATACTGAAAAAGGACTTAGGCCCAGACTGTGTTTGTTTTCTGTCTGTTCACTATTATGGGATTACACACTGAGTTTTTTGTAAACTCACCCATCTGTTTTAACTGTACAGGTGATCCCCAGTCATAGGCGGATCGGTGCAACGGAGGACTTAGCGGTGGCCACACGACCTATCTAATTCGATTTAGTATTTTATGATTTCGACTTAAATTTTTGGGGTACTTTATTGTAATAATGGCCTGTGGATTTATATTTTTAATTTGGGAGTTTATTTTGGGTTTGGTTTATAGCTGCTAGCAGTAGGAAAAGCCGCGAGTTTTCAGAAAGACAAATGTTTTATCAAAATTTCCTCAAATACGCAATAGGTTTAAAAGCTTCTGCAATAAATGACGCTTTGAAAATTAATAATGTTTTTAAAAATAAATAACTTTTCAATGATTCATGCTTTAAAAATGAACAACCCATTTTTGACTCATTATTGAATAACACAAAGTGATTAAATAGAAATGAAGATTTCAACGACAACATATTTTACGAAAAACACTTTAATGTGACATCGCCAAATTTGGCCATAACATCCAGGCCGGGTTTGGGGTGTTACAAGTTATGTATGTGTGAATTATGGTAAATGAACCATATTGATTGATATTGTTTTGGCATGTATTTGGTTAAGTAATTGGTAGTGAATTGAGAATTGGAATAGATGAGAGTATAATGGTATGAAATGTGCATTTGGTTGATGATTTTGGCTGCCTAATTGTATGATGAAATGGTATTATTTTGTCTGTTTAGGTAAGCATGAGTTGGGGTGGCAAATTGGATTTGCAAATGGCCTATTTTTGTCCACATGGGTAGAGACACGGGCATGTGTCTCAGCTGTGTGTGATACACGGTCATGTTACACAACCGTGTGTCCCCTGATATTGATATTAAATTGAAGTCAGTATGCTCCACACGGTCTCACACACGGGCGTGTGACTGGCCGTGTGGTACAAGTCAATATACCCCCTAATTGGCACAGACCTAGCACACGGGCATTTCACTTGGCCATGTTGCATTAGTTAGTATACTCTCCAGTTTTCACACGGCCTAGCACACGGGCGTGTCTTCGACCGTGTGATACAAGTCAGTATGTATTCCCTGTTTCCACACGGCTTGAGACACGGGCGTGTCTGAAGCCGTGTGAGGCACACGGCCTGTTCACATGGGCGTATGACCCCTGTATTGATGAAAAATTTCTAAGTTTTCCAAAATTTTTGTATGTTATCGATTTAGTCCCGAACCATTTCTAAAGCATGTCTAAGGCCTCATAGGCCCTAATAAGGGACAATGTGATTGTGTTGAATGGTATTTGAGTATGAATGCATAAATGTATGAGTTATGTATGTTATATGATGTATATTGATCGGTAATGCCTTGTAACCCTACTCCGGGGACAGATATGGGTTAGGGGTGTTACAGATTTTCTCGATAGTTGTGCGAATGATGATAAAGTTAAGATAGGAGAGCATCAAAGCTATTCAGTTAAGTCCAAGTATAGTATCAAGTTCTACTATGAGTTCTTATTCGAGATGAGTTATGATTAATTTATTGTGGACTACCATTAAGAATAGGAAAGAAAGATTCGATGTGATGACTATTATCAGGTGGGAAATTTCGAGGATGAAATTTTCATTAGGGGGAGAGTTGTAACAACCCGTTTTTCAGTGGTGTTAGAAATAGTGGTTTCGGGGCCACCAAATCCGACGAGTAAGTTCATAAATATTATTATTTAATATTTACAAGTCAAACATGGTTTTTAAAAGGTTTTTAATTGATAATTTATGTTTTATAAACGATTTATTTAGTTCAAGTGGTAAGGCCCTATGGTCAAGTGGTTTTAGAAAATGAGGTATCGGGACCTCATTTCTATAAGCTAAGTTGTATATATTTTTATAAATGTAACACCCCAAACCCGGCCTAAACGTTATGACCAGATCTAGTGTGCTACATCAGGTGATGTTAGAAACCACATGGTTGTTCAGAAAATATATTGTTTAAAATCACATTTTTAAGTTCAAAATTTCATTTCTCCTTACTTATGCCCATAGAGGGTTTCACTGATTTTATTATTTTTCCAAAATGCACGTTTTGTCTTGTTTAATAAAACTGAGTTGATTGAAAAGAATTTGATCTTATTATTTACGAAAACAAGTTATTTGAAAAATAGTTGTTTATTGTTTTGAAAACTTCGTGTTGGTTAAATTTGCATTATCTAAAGGAAATCCAAAATAAAAAGTTAAAATAGTTCCAATGGCCTTATTACAGCAAATGTAAAATCCAATAATTAAAGTAAAGAAATCCAAATTTAGAATACTTAATTCACCCTTAAAATGTGCAGAACAAGTGGCCACCTCCGAGTCCCTCGCAGCTCCAAATCCTCTACGGCTGGGGATTACCTGTATAGTTAAAGTAAAGGGGTGAGTTACAAGAAGTCAATGTGTAATCCCAGTTACAATCACAGTCTGGGCCCAAGCCCATGCAGTATCAGTTTGGGCCTACGGCCCCAAGGTCATGATGATGCAAACAGAGAAAATGCAGCCCAACCCAATCCAACCATCACACCACCCGTACCAGCCCTACACTCCTGTGGGGACCAAGTCAACCCACCCAGCCCTACACACCAAGAATGCAGCCGAGCTGCCAGTATAATGCAGCAATGCTACCAGTATCAGTATTTGTGGCTGAGCCACTAAATCAGTATATCGTGGCAGAGCCACTGAATCAGTATAATGTGGCATAGCCACCAATACAAAATGTCGTGACATAATAATTCAGTGTATGCAATAATGTACCATCATAACAGTTAAACAGAGTACATACAATCATACCAAATCTACCCCTAAGGGATAACAGTAATTTTCACCCACCAAGGGTATTTCAGTAATTTACCCACCAAGGGTATTTCAATAATTTACCCACCAAGGGTATTTCAGTAATTTACCCACCAACGGTATTTCAGGACAACTATTGTCATCTCGAGCAACTCGGGACCCTTTATTGGGTCTCTACAGTGCAATTGGGCCTAATATCCATTTCCGGCCCAAACGAGCCCACACGCTTGTGTGGCCCATTAAACATGGTTTCGATCACGGTTTTGTAGACTTCGCAGTCGTATCCGTCATTCGACAATTTTCTATCAATGTTGCTCATGTGGGCCCATAAGCCCATTGGGCCCATTTAGCCCGTTTCGACTCAATCAGGCCCGTTACAGCCTCAGTTTCGCGAGAGTGCTCGTGACACTCTCCACGACTTACCGCCATCGTAGTAACTTAGTTAACCACTACGAACGCTCGCACGCTCGAGTGGTCATAGTTGCCGATTTTCTGGCTTTTTGACTTTTGGCCGAAATACAGATCAAGACATGCTTTCATCGATGATTGGTGTGAGATTACACACTTGATTACGTAGAGTACTAAATAATCACAAACGCCGTCACCTAAACCAAACATAACGCATAGTTAAATCTATTGACAAAAGAATTGAAAGATCTTTAATCTGAACACCTAACTATGAGATTTACTAACACTTGCCTTCACTGGAGCGATCAACCGTGATTTGCCTATCTAAACTAGATGCCGACACCCTTCCGCATCCAAGCGAAAAGTCCCAAACCGCTGACACCCTACGCCCTTAAACTTGGGAGCAGGTGCTACGAGTCCATTTCCATTAGGCACTCTTCATGATCCCACCTCAGACTGGCTATTACTTGCCTCCATAAAGAACTCTTGATTGGCTAAACCCACAGATTCGGCAAAGACAGATTCTTTGAACAAACAGAAGTTGAACACGCACAGCCCTTAACGATGATAATAAACTAGAAAGGAAAGTGAGAGATTAGTTTTGGCTTAACCAAAAAAAAAGAAAGAACAAAAGATGAAGTGTTGGGGAGGATAGATTTGGCTTAGGACAACAAGGAGTCAATGCTAAGAGTTTCAGCTTTAGCTATGTAAAGAGAGGGAACCAAGAGGAAGAGAAATGTTACCTTCAACTAGAAAAGAACTGAATGGAGAAGAGAGGTTCGACAGCAAGAGCAGCAACTGCGAATTGTTTTTGCAAAATAAAAGAATTGTGCGAAGGGGAAAAGAAAAGAGAGTGAAGGTGGTGGCTTAACACTTCGGCAATAAGCAAGAAAATGCAAGAGAAAGAAAGGTGATTGAAAGAGAATAGCTATATGCAAAAGAAAGAAAAGTGCACCCCAAAGGTATAAAAGTGAACGAATTAGGAGAAATAAAAAAATAATGCACCAAACTTCCAAAGAGGAAGACCTGAAAATGAACAAAAAGAGCAGCAAAACACAGAGAGAATTCGATTTGCACTCACACTCAAATGGCCAAAATTGCCACCAACCATTCCTCTTCAGCCGAAATTCCCCCTTAGCTAGACTCCCATTTTCGGCCAACACCTCCCACACACATAACTCCTTGATTTTCTCCACCTTTCCCTCCTAATTTTGCTCTTCATCATCCATTTGAACCAATTGACCAAGTCTCCAACTCCATTAGTAGAATTTGATCCAAACTCAGCTACCTCATCTTCCAAGGCATAAAATAAATACCTTTAAATGCTTGCCAAGGGAATCGAACTCCTTCCCCCTTGCTCTCTCCTTGACGCCACACCATCACACCACATGCTCCACTTGTGTCTTATTTTACCCTAATATACTTATGAGTCATACCATTTGAGATCAGGGTTCCACTAAGGCTAAAAATCAAAATTTTTCCTATGGCTAACTTGAACCCGGGACTTCATAGTACGCTCTAAACACTCCAAAATCACACACCTAATGGGTCCAACCTACATTAGTGCCATTCTCTTGTTCTCAAAAATTTTAAACGCTTCTACGTCCAAGGCCCAGTGGGCCCAATTCTACTAGGCCCAAATTCGGGGCATTACAATAAATATTTACAAAGTGTCATTAAGGTAGTAATAAAGTTTCGTTGAAAAATTTGAACGTTTCGATAGAGAATTAATTAAAAAGGACTAAATCGTAAAAGATGTAAAATTTGATCATCATTTGATTTGAGTGATTCAATGGCTTATTGAATAAAGGAAACGGGACTTAAATGGTAATTAAACCATGGTCAAAGTTTCCAAGCGGTGGTTTCATGATTGAATCCACTAGCTTTTGGATTATTTGTTCTTTTAGTCATAATTAGTTTAGGATTAAATTTTAAATAGGATTATTTAGTTAGAATTTAATTTAATTGAAGGACCAATTGTGAAATTAGATCTTCCTTAGATGGTAATTATGCCATATATTTATGTGATGGAAAAATATGGGCATGGAATTGGTGTTTTGTTTAATTATTAACCAAGGTTAAAATGGTAATTTGATAAATTAATTAAATTAAACAAAACATAAGTAAAATAATGGTTGTCATCTTCCTTTTTCTTTTGCTTTTCAACTGAATGAAGCCAGTGGATATACCTTGAAGCTTCAGCCAAGCTTCCATGTATGCATGTGAGTTCGTTTTAGCCCCGTTTCTAATAATTTTTATGCTTTTAAGATTGTTGCAATTAGGTCCAACTAGCTCGTACCTTTGATTTTGAAACTGTTTAAGATTTTGAATGATGCCATTGATGAATCTATGTGATTTTTGTTATTAAATGGTGAATTTGAAATGTTGGTTGATATTTAAAAGTATTTTATTAAGTAATTTTGATGAATTTTCCAATTAGGGACTAAAATTGTTGAAATAGTAAAATACAAGGATTTGTGAAATTATTGTAAAAATGGGCTGAAATGGACGCTATAAATCTTTGGCTAGTGGGGAATTGCAATAAAATGGTTAATTTGCATGTTTTAGGCTCAAGGACTAAATTGAATAAAAGTAAAATTTTATGGGCAATTTTTTAAAAATGTCAGAAATAACTAAATTGCATAAAATGTATTGTTTTATTGTCTAAATTAATAAATTTAATGAAATTATTAATTTAGATCAAGATCGAGTAGAAAATCGAGGAAAATGAAAAATTACCAAAAAGCTCTTGTACTTTGATATTTCTACAATTTAGACAAGTAAGTTTGTTATACAATTATTCTTAATTATATTGAATATTTCATACTATTTAATTATTTTTTAAATCTTAAATGTCATTTAGCTATGTTTTAGGAAATTGAATCGTAACGTTAATTCAGGCTTTGTGCCTAGCAGGCTTTGTACTGGTGATATTCAGGCTTTGTGCCTAGCAGGCTTTGTGCTGGTGATGTTCGGGCTTTGTGCTTAGCAGGCATTGTGCTGGTGTAATTGTATCAGGCCTCGAGCCTAGTAGGCTTTGTTTTGGTGTGTTATATAGATAACTGGTATGTTAAATATTGTTTCAATTATCCGATGTTGTTTTATTTGGTTTAATAGGCATGAAAAAGGAAAAGTAAGGTATGTGTTTCAAATGAACTATGTCATGAAATTATAAAAAGGATTGAAACGGTAAGTTTATAATTAGGATGTAAATAGAATGGTTTATAATCTTATGAAAAGATTTATGATTATGTATTACGACTTATAAATCCCAGTATGTTATATATGAAAGGTATATGTGATCTTATTGAATATACTCAATTGTGAGTTGAATGGTGTTCAATAGGTTTATACTAAGTTTAAAGTATTAGTGTTGAATCATGTTTAATCTATGTATTATAGTATTGAAGTGATAACTTATGTTTCATGTTCTACGAACTTATTAAGCATTCATTGCTTATGTAGTTGTCTTTCTCTTACTTTACAGATTATCGGAAGCTCAATCGGGTTGGAAGCTCATCGGAGACATATCAAACTATCCGGTGATTATATTAGTAGATTCTAATGTCTTGATTAAGGTTATAATGTCATGTATAGGTGGATTTGTGTATAAATAATCTAGTGGTTTTTTTTTTGTATGTATAAGTATCATTATAGTTAATGTACTTATAGTATCTTGGTGGTTGATGTTAATATGATTAAGTTGATGCATGATTTTATGACCAAAAAGGTAAGTTTGGCATGTTTGCAATATGGTTAATTAAGGTATGCTTGAATATGAAATTTAGTTAATTGTGTTTATATGAAAAATGACCAAATAGGAATATGTTGTTGTAGTTCAATGTGGTCGATTATGGTATAACTTGGTATGGAATGAAGCTAAATATATGTGGAAGAGTTATGATAAAATATGTATAAGTTTAGGTATATGTGTGTTTGAGATGCATGGAAATAATGGTTTAAATGGTAAGTTATATTGACATGGTATAAGTCAATTATGGTATGTTTTAAAATGGTAGCAAGGTGACCAATTATGCATATGTTTGGTTAAGTTGAATGCTTGCTTTTGAGGTGCCTTATATGGCATATTAGTTTAATGAAATTTGGTCATTCCAATTGGTCTTATTATGCATGTTTTAGATATGTTTTAATGCTTGATTGTGTGTGCAAATGACTTGTAGGTGTGTACTTGAATTGGGTGAAAGAAATGGCTTGAATTTGGCCTATTTCTTGTCCACACGGGCGTGTGTCTCAGTCGTGTGTGACACACGGCCATGCAACACGGTCGTGTCTCCTTTGTAAGTTTCAAAAGGTAGCAAGTTAGTCAATTACACGGCCTGAGACACGGGTGTGTGTCCAAGCCGTATGAGTCACACGGCCGTGTGACCCTTGCAGTTAAAATTTTTCTAAGTTTTCCTTAAAGTTTCATATGTTTCTGATTTAGTCCCAAATCATTTTTTAAAGTGTTTCTAAAGCCTCGAGGGCTCGAATAAGGGATGTTATGAATGTTCTTGAATGAAATTAGAATATTTATTGCATTGATGTATGAATTGAATGGTTTACTATTCTGTTTGTATGGTAATGCTCTGTAACCCTATTTCGACGACGGATACGGGTTAGGGGTGTTACAAGTATGCTTAGGGTTCTGTCGAACAAGTTGGGGTGTCGACTTCTCATATTCTTTATCTCAATCTTCACCTCGACCTTGATATTGATCTCTATCTTCATCTCCTTCTTCCGTGGTTGATTTTGTTTGGGTCCTGAGAGCCTATAGTACATCCCCCATTGTATTAATAGGTTGTTGCGAAGATGACTCACCTAGGTTGAACAACGATGCTAGGGGTGTTTGCAACACTATCAGTGGATAACTGTATAATGTAACCTAACCCGGTTGAGGATAAAAGATGGGAATTGTGTGCAATCTTAGATACATAGATGTTGTTGGTGACATCAACGTGTAATATGGTCTAGTGGATGGAGGTGGTGTGAAAAATAGACTTGGAGAAGGTGTTGATGTAGTGAATAATGGTGCATGCTTTGGTGCTTGTGTAAAAAAATGGATTAGCAAAAAAAAAAAACCATACTAACCGGGAGGTTACACACCCATCGGGTCCTCGGGTGGAGCTAGAGCAGATGTTGATCCGCCCATAGCATGTTCTCCTGACCTAAGATTGCCAGGCACTCGTCTTAGCCTTTTACAATGACATTGCCTACTCCTTTTTGCATCCGAAAGTAGATATGACTTGCCGTTATACTTGAACCCATTCATGTAATCCAAAGATGTCACCAACTCTAGTGTGAGAAATGGTTCACATGTTGGCAAGTAATCATACCTAAGTTGCCACATCTCGATATACTTCTTATGGAATCTTGATCAATCTTTCTCGAGTCTCTCCTGCAAGTCGATCTCGTGCAGTTCATCAAGATCCTAGGGTAGTGGTGGAACACATTGTGACACCCAAACTATCGCATCAGTCGGTCAAATTTGTGCATATCTACTGTTGAAAAAATGATTAATGGCACTTTGACGTGCTAGATATTGCAATTGGCCAAAAATTTGGTTGGGATGCATTCTTGTATTCTCAAATTCGCATATGGCATCCATTCAAATTGCAGAACGAATATATAAATTTTAACATGTACATAATGTTTAATTTCAAATGTTAAATTAAATATTATATAACTTTAAATTTCATAAACTAACCTTTTCTTCCGATTGTTGATCTAACGCTAGCCGTATATCCTCGAGCTCGGTCGGTATACCTGTGCGTCTCGTGCAATTGTTCCACTTATTCAAATAATATGTTATTTCAAAATTACGAAAATGAAAAAATATAAGGATAATGATATTATCAAATGAATTTTACCATATTACGAGTGGGAATTCATAAGGGGTCCACTCAGGGTAGTAAAGATGGTAGTCGATACCATGCTTACGATTGAAGAAGGAGCATGCAATCGCTGATTTTAACTTTTTCTAGTTTCGTCACTCGACATATCTCTCGGTACAATATCTCCAACATCATTGATTCCCAACTAATTTGTCTCGCTTCTTTCAAGTCGACTACTAGTACTAGCCACCTTATATGTACCAGATTTCAAAATTTATCTTGCATAAGTAGACCCTCGATCAACCGCAAGATATGTTTGCGAATTGTTCTAATTCAACGTCACTCGCGAAGGTCTCGATATGCTTGAACTTCTCCTCCAACCATCCCATCTCGATTCAACTACCCCTAAACTTGTTCAACACCTCCATAGTAGTTGCTCGCATGTTGCGCTCCAATCAACACTTGCCACTGCCCCCATAATGACTTCCCCATCGATCGGTAGACCGAGTTGTAAACCAACGTTGTAACACATTATACCCGGTCCAGTTGCCAGGTCCGAGCCACAGGATGTTACCACAATATGTAACAACCTAGTTTATACCCTAGTCAGAATAGTGGTTTTGAGACCACAAATCCGAGGTCAGAATAATATTTTAATATTATTTTTGGTGTTGATTATATGTGATATAGCTTGTGTGAAAATTCTGTGTGATAATTTTATTGACTGTGTGCTGAATTAGAGAAATGACTTAATTGCATAAAGTGTAAAATGTTGTGTGCTGATTTATGAGTACTTAATTGTTGTTGGCTTTTTAAGGTGGAGGCCTTATGTTGTTATTAATCCAATTTTAAGATAGTGGATGGTTAAATGACTAGATAACCATAATGTAAATTTGTCTTATATGACTAATAAAAGGGCAAAATTAGTATTTGAATATTAAGTTAATTTATAATAAAATAAAGCATCAAAATAAGCCATTTTCTATCCATCTTTGCACTGAATATTGAATAAAGAAGAGAGGTTTTAAGTTTTGGTAATTTCGGCTAGCAATTGGCTTGATTCAAGGTTAGAGTTTGCTCGGTTTTTATTAATTTTCGATCTAACAATAACCCTTATAGTAATACTTATAATCCAGGTTGGAAGAACCACCCTAATTTCACATGGGGCGGTCAAGGAAATCAAAGGCAACAACCATCCCAAAACTTCCAACAACAGCCCTACTCACAGGAAAAGAAGTCAAACCTCGAGGCATCAACACAGGAGCTCAAAGATCAAATCGGACAACTTGCTAAGCAGATCTCTGAGAGACCACAGGGAAGACTACCAAGCAACACCGAAACTAACCCAAGGGAGCAAGTTCAAGCAATAATAGCTCAAAATATTGAAGGGTTAGATGAGCCCAATTCGAGGCAAAAGAATGGGGTAGAAGAAGGTAAGGTTGAGGTAAAACCAAAACCGGTGATTAAAAAGTACAAACCTCGCATACCATATCCCGAAGCGATAATGAAAGACGACACAGAGGAGCAATTCGGTAAGTTTCTTAAACTTTTAAAGAAATTACATATGAACTTATCATTTCTTGAAGCTCTTTCGCAGATGCCAGATTCTAGGAAATTTTTAAATAAGTTATTGACAAATAAGCGGAAGATAGACGAGGAATCACATATGGAGCTGAACGCAGTATGCTCAGCAATGTTGCAAAATAAACTACCACAGAAATTAAAAGATCTAGGGAGTTTTACAATTCCATGCTTAATTGGTAGTTTATCTATTGATAATGCGGTAGCTGATTTAGGGGCAAGTATAAACGCCACGCCTTATAAAATGTTTAAACAACTAGGTCTAGGGAAACCAAAACAAACTAGGATGAGCATTCAATTAGCTGATAAAACTGTTAGAATTCCTAGGGGTATAATTGTAACACCCCAAACCCGGCCCATTCGTTACGACCGAATTTGAAATGCCACTGCGAAAAAACGTTTGAAAATATCCTGACTTGTGGTGCAACTTGAAAATTTTGTTCTTATTCAAAAGCCATGTCCATTTAAAAATTTTGGGTAATATAAGCTTGATAAAAATATCCGGATTAAAACTTTATTATATATAGATTTAAATAAAATCGTTTGCAAATGATATTTCAATTGTCAATCCATAATAAATCAAAATATTAAACTTAATGAAAAACACTTAGACAAACTTTAAATACTTTTAGGGGCCTTATTACAATAATTGAATAATCAAAATACTGAAAATATAAATACTTAAATAATCAAAAATATCCTTCTGCATGAAAATCTGCTTCTGCATGGCCACCCTTGTATCCACTTCAACCCGGTCCAACTTCACGATCAACTGCGATGTTGGTAAATATTTGGGGTGAGTCACATGGACTCAGTGTGTAATTAATCCACTGGATTCCACCCACATGTTATACCACAATTTAACCCATATAACAGATAACAAGATAACATGTTCAGATAATATCACATACTGGGCTTGGCCCATGTTCATATCACTTATCAGATAAATAGGTAACTAACCACTTGATTTCACATATTGGGCTTAACCCATTTCCACACTGATCCACATTCTTATACTGGGCTTGGCCCTTTTCACATTAATCCACATATCACTGGGCTTGGCCCATTTTACATTAAATATTCATATCACATTAATTCACATATCATATTGGACTTGGCCCATTTTCACATATGTTCACATACGAAATCATGCAATTATGAAGCCCAACCCAAACCTAGGGTCCATCCGCTACACACCCCCTTATCCAGCCTACCACACACCAGGGGATTATCAAATCACCCTCTCCTTTTCACTCCAAAAGCAATCACTGCTGTCCACGTGCATTTAAGCACAATAATCCACAACGCGACCTCAGTCAGCGCCAATCCACGATGTAGCCGTAGCTAACACCAAAACCACGATGGGACACATAGTCACTCATCAACCACGATATGGCACATAGTCGATATCAACCACGATGAGGCACACAGCCACTCATCAAGCCACGCGAACTAAATCACAATTAATCCACAACGTGTCCTCAGTCAACGTCAATCCACGATGTAGCTCAAGGCTAACATCAAACCACGTACTCGAAGTACACCCGTACCTTCTTTCATATCCCAACCCATGCACATGCAACATGTAATAGTGGCATAATGATAAATGCATGCACATGTTATTAAGGCAGACAATCATATTTCTATAGGCATTGTCACATTCACATCGACACTGTCACATTCTTATCAACAGATACTACTAACCTGATTATCGATATGCCCCTTTTTAGGGTATCCATCTCATAATTGTTACTGCATTTGTTAGTACACAGTCAACACATACAGATATAGCAAAAACCCGGAAAACGGTGGGTTAATCACACACCTGATAACTTGTAGCGTTACGCCCTCAATCCCGATACTATCACTAAGCGACACTACAGCTATCTGCCTACTTTGCTGTTCGGACGCTGGCCCACACCCGGGTGGCCAATCTCGCACTGCAGAGACTGCTCTCCTCTTAAACTTAGGGATAGGAGTTATCCCTTGTCCTCCTTGACTAGCACTCGAATCCATCGACAACACTTAATCAGCATCAAACGGTTAATCATCCATATTATAATCTAACATAACGAATCCAAGGGCTTATCGAATAATCTTACCCAAAACGAATAGAAATCCCGAAAGTTCCTCTTAACCACTGTCGATTTGCCCCTATTCCATCATAGTCAAATCGGTCACACTTATAAGAAAAGATATGGCCTTAGGCCGAAACTACGATGGCTTACCTTGCTGTAGTCAAGTCCTTATAAGCTTCCTTAACGGTCCCACTTATGATACTTCGGTCTCTAAAACTTGCGACAGAAGAACAGAGAATAGAGCACCTTGTTATTCGGCTATGGCTTAACAATTGAAGTTGGAATATTCGGCCTTCAAACAATAATGTAGAGTTGATGTTTGAGAGAAAGAAAAAGAGTATGGAAGAGGGTTGTATGGAATCGGCAATGGTGAAAGAATGGTGGAGTTCCAGCCTTAGCAAAAAAATAAGTGAGGAAAGAATAGGGAGAAGAAGTGAGAAGCAATTCGGCTCAAAGAGAGAATTAGAGGAACAATTTTCGGCCAAGGATAATAAAAATGAAGAAAAGAATAATTAAAAGACGGTCACCCCTATTTATACTACTCAAATTTGACACTCCTACCTCCTCTCAAATTCCACTTCCTTCTCCTATAATAACTCTTGAACATATTTTCAAAATATATAAAATAAATCTATAATTATCTTCTATTTATCAACTTAAAATAAATCCACCTTTATCACCTTAATTAATAGAATAAAAATTATCCATCATTAATCCCTCCTTTAATCTCTTATCGTATCACCTTATAATCCAAATAAATAACAAATAAAACAATAATAATCTTCTATCTACTAATCTAAACTATAAATAAATAAATTAACAATTATCCTATTTTTAGCCGAATTTAATAGGAGAATTAGAATCCTTCTCCAATTGGAAATCCCAAGTGTCGTCCACTTCCTTCCTTCTTACCTGGCGCCAAAAGCCAAAATTAAAACACCCACTGCTGCTCCCACGCCTTGAACCGAAGATCTACTGGAGCTTCACTGCAGATAACGCCCCAGCCACTGCGCCAAGGCACCTCTTTATGATATAACACACGCTGAACTTCTTTTAACACCTCTTTCCCAAGCTCCCCCTTGTCCTAACGCCAAAGCAAAATAAAAACACGCCCATGTCACCAACGGGATTCGAACCAAGGCCCTTGTTGTCGCAAGCCGCATATAGCGCCCCAGGCCACTCTGCCAAGGCATTTTCTTGTGACATAAGCTCGCCACAAAATCTTTTAAGACCTCTTTATCTTGCTCCCCTTTAACGCCAAAAACAAAATAAAACACCCATTTGCTTTCCACGCTACTCGAACCCAAGACCTGCACCAGGCGTCACCTCCAGGCCCTTAAGTGGCGCCTTGCAGCCACTTTACCAAGGCCTGTTTTATGTCCAAAGACCACTGCATATTTCCTTAAAGCCGTCTTCAGTCCAACCTCCCTTCTTGATGCAAAATACAAAAATAAAACACTCCCATGCTGCCCTCAAGACTCGAACTCCAGACCCTTGTTGGCGTCATTCCCAGGCCTTATGTGGCGTCCTTAAGCCACTCTACCAAGCCCCTTTTTATGACCCAAAACGCCCAGAAATTATTCTTAAGGCCTCCTCAGCCTAATTTCCTCTTTTTACACTTAAATCCAAAATTTTTCCAAAGCATTCCCTTATATTTTAAAGTTCCCAAAACCCTTAAAACATATCCAAACATACTCCAAGCCTATTATCACTCGAATTATGCACGAACGCATAACCCCTAATCTAGGATGTTACAGTTCTACCCTCCTTAAAAATAATTTCGTCCTCGAAATTACTTACTAACGAATAATCGTACATCTTAACTCACCGCACTACACTTACGCTGCGCACTCTAATCTTAACAAATCTAACACATTCCTTAATTACTATCTCAAGATTCGTATTCAAAGTTCCCTACACTTCACTAGCATACAAACACGAACTATTTCTATAAGTCAATAAAGAGTATTTCAAACATAAGGAACTTACCCGCTATCATATCCTTGGTTGGCTCGCATCCGAACCTTCAGCTCCTCTGCTTGGGGTTCCACGACCTTGACCTCGAGCCCTATCCATCACTTGAGGACAATTCTTAACCAAATGAGCCTTAGATCCACACCGGAAACATGCCTTACTATTTCCCCAACATTCTCCTGCATGAGCTCTTCCACACTGAGCACATACACGACTCTGATTCTCAGCAACTGGTACAGGTGCACGTACAGAATTCTCGATCCTTGGTCTTTTTTGAACATCTCTGAACGATGCTGACGGTCCAAAACTTCTCTTATTCCCGTTCCTATTCTTTTCTCGGTTTTCTCTTACAGTCCTCTTAACTTCTTCAGCTATCCGAGCTTTCTCTACCAAAATGGCGAAGTCTCTTTCTCTGTGCGGAGCAATTAACTCTCGCAACTCATCTCGTAGCCCATCTTCGAACCGGACACACCTTTCGTAATCAGTAGCCACGATCCCTTTGGCGTACTGACTTAACCGCACAAATTCAGCTTCATACTCTGCTACCGACTTGCTTCCTTGAACCAAGTTTAGAAACGCCTTTCTCTGCAAGTCTAAGTAGTTAGCTCCTACGTACTTCCCTTCAAACTTAAGCTTAAAATATTCCCAATCCACTCGATCTGTTGGAACACCTTGTCTGACAGTGAGCCACCATCGATAAGCTTCATCTCGGAGCAACGAGACAACACCTTTCAGCTTTTCCTCAAGAGTACAGTCCAAATCGTCCATGATTCTTTCGACTGCCTCCAACCAATACTCCGCTACATTTGGAGCTACTCCTGATACTCCTCTAAAAACTTCGGCTCCGTTCGACCTAAGTCTTTCCGATACTAATTTCCGAGCTCTATTTCCCGCACTAGCTCCTGCCACACGTTCTAGCACTCGTAACATAGCCCGCGATACTGCGTCATCTTCTCCTATCTGATCTTGCTCCTCCGTGCCCACTGCTGGCGGCGGTACTTCATTTTCTGACCCATGGCCAGACCCTACCGGTTCCGATACTGCCATTCTACCTCTACCGCGTCCACGACGACCACGTCCCCTAAAACTCATTTCTAATGTCGCGATTTATCTGATTAAAAATTTTATGCATTACTACTTTTGTTCCACTGATTAACCGCGAACAATTTTATGAAAAGAAGTTCTAGAAGTGGTTCTTTCAATCACACAAAGTTTCAGTTCAAGTTCTCTATTCTAATTCAGAGAAGCACATTCACATTCACATTCATAATAGAGATATCTACATTTCCCAATGAAGCCACATTCATTCATCCACCAATCAATTATGGACTTTCGTTCATTCAGAGAGATGTTGTAGTTTTCATTGTTGTCGTTTTTCCACTACCCAGGGGTATTTTTGTAATTTTTCAAAAGAAAAAGGTCCTTGGGGATTTTTTTTTCAAAAATTATTTTGGAATTTTTTTAAATTCCCGGGGTATTTTGGAAAATTTTGAAATCCGGGGGTATTTCGGTAATTTTGGACCTCGGGGTATTTTGGTAATAAACCAGGGTAAATTTGTAAAGTTTAATAATTCCGGGGTATTTCCAAATTTTGCAAAACTTGAGAGTTCTTTTTGAGAATTGTACTTTCCAAAACGATAATGTTGCAAAAATTTTGGAAATGAGGGTCATTTTGGTAATTTTGTAAGTTAGCGGCATTTCCATAAATATTTCCAAATCAGTGTATTCTCGGTATTTTGTAAAATAGGGTTTTTGATATTTTGTAAAGTAAGAATATTTTAACATAAGTCGAGGGTATTTTTGAAAATCTTAAAAACTAAGGGTATTTTAGTAATTTTCAACACAGGGGCATTTTTGTAATTTTGTAAATCGGAGATATTTTGAAAAATTTTCACAATAATCTTTTGCTACAATTAAAAGGATAATTTAGGGATTTTAAAACTAGGGTTTTTATAAACTGTGTGGCTAGTCCCTTTCGGGTTTTAGTTATCGGTTTAGCCTGTAAATAAGTCCTCTTGGTTAGGGTGAACCGTAGCTACGTACCAGGTAGGATTCCAGCGAAGAGGAGGTGAGTCACGAGGACTGCTTAAGTACCAGGCTCTTCCGGATCCACTCCTAGACATGCGCACAATGGTTGCCACACCTTAACTCGGCGACTTAGACACAGGTTTGTTCAGTTGCACTTAAGGCTTATGCATGTGTTTGAGTATGCTAGCCCTAGGGTTCAATAGCCCTAATATTCTAATCTACGAGCCCTAACTAAGCCCATAACAGTTCACATAAACAAATCACTTCAATAATTAGAAGTACTTACCTGGTGGACATCGGGTCGGAGATACAGGTGCCATGCCAGAAGAACCTGAGAAATTATTCACAAAAGCCCATATTTTTGAAAAGCCCATTTTAAAAAAATGTTTTTGGACCCAAAACCCTCAAAGCTGAGTTTTGAACCGGGCTCTGATACCAATTTGTAACACCCCAAACCCGGCCCATTCGTTACGACCGAATTTGAAATGCCACTGCGGAAAAACGTTTGAAAATATCCTAACTTGTGGTGGAACTTGAAAATTTTGTTCTTATTCAAAAGCCATGTCCATTTAAAAATTTTGGGTAATATAAGCTTGATAAAAATATTCGGATTAAAACTTTATTATATATATAGATTTAAATAAAATCGTTTGCAAATGATATTTCAATTGTCAATCCATAATAAATCAAAATATTAAACTTAATGAAAAACACTTAGACAAACTTTAAATACTTTTAGGGGCCTTATTACAATAATTGAATAATCAAAATACTGAAAATATAAATACTTAAATAATCAAAAATATCCTTCTGCATGAAAATCTGCTTCTGCATGGCCACCCTTGTATCCACTTCAACCCGGTCCAACTTCACGATCACCTGCGATGTTGGTAAATATTTGGGGTGAGTCACATGGATCAGTGTGTAATTAATCCTCTAGATTCCACCCACATGTTATACCACAATTTAACCCATATAACAGATAACAAGATAACATGTTCAGATAATATCACATACTGGGCTTGGCCCATGTTCATATCACTTATCAGATAAATAGGTAACTAACCACTTGATTTCACATATTGGGCTTAACCCATTTCCACACTGATCCACATTCTTATACTGGGCTTGGCCCTTTTCACATTAATCCACATATCACTGGGCTTGGCCCGTTTTACATTAAATATTCATATCACATTAATTCACATATCATATTGGACTTGGCCCATTTTCACATATGTTCACATACGAAATCATGCAATTATGAAGCCCAACCCAAACCTAGGGTCCATCCGCTACACACCCCCTTATCCAGCCTACCACACACCAGGGGATTATCAAATCACCCTCTCCTTTTCACTCCAAAGGCAATCACTGCCGTCCACGTGCATTTAAGCACAATAATCCACAATGCGACCTCAGTCAGTGCCAATCCACAATGTAGCCGTAGCTAACACCAAAACCACAATGGGACACATAGTCACTCATCAACCATGATATGGCACATAGTCGATATCAACCACGATGAGGCACACAGCCACTCATCAAGCCACGCGAACTAAATCACAATTAATCCACAACGTGACCTCAGTCAACGTCAATCCACGATGTAGCTCAAGGCTAACATCAAACCACGTACTCGAAGTACACCCGTACCTTCTTTCATATCCCAACCCATGCACATGCAACATGTAATCGTGGCATAATGATAAATGCATGCACATGTTATTAAGGCAGACAATCATATTTCTATAGGCATTGTCACATTCACATCGACACTGTCACATTCTTATCAACAAATAATACTAACTTGATTATCGATATACCCCTTTTTAGGGTATCCATCTCATAATTTTTACTGCATTTGTTAGTACACAGTCAACACATACAGATATAGCAAAAACCTGGAAAACGGTGGGTTAATCACACACCCGATAACTTGTAGCGTTACGCCCTCAATCCCGATACTATCACTAAGCAACACTACGGCTATCTGCCTACTTTGCTGTTCGGACGCTGGCCCACACCTCGGTGGCCAATCTCGCAATGCAGAGACTACTCTCCTCTTAAACTTAAGGATATGAGTTATCCCTTGTCCTCCTTGACTAGCACTCGAATCCATCGACAACACTTAATCAGCATCAAACGGTTAATCATCCATATTATAATCTAACATAACGAATCCAAGGGCTTATCGAATAATCTTACCCAAAACGAATAGAAATCCCGAAAGTTCCTCTTAACCACTGTCGATTTGCCCTTATTCCATCATAGTCAAATCGGTCACACTTATAAGACAAGATATGGCCTTAGGCCGAAACTACGATGGCTTACCTTGCTGTAGTCGAGTCCTTATAAGCTTCCTTAACGGTCCCACTTATGATACTTCGGTCTCTAAAACTTGCGACAGAAGAATAGAGAATAGAGCACCTTGTTATTCGGCTATGGCTTAACAATTGAAGTTGGAATATTCGGCCTTCAAACAATAATGTAGAGTTGATGTTTGAGAGAAAGAAAAAGAGTATGGAAGAGGGTTGTATGAAATCGGCAATGGTGAAAGAATGGTGGAGTTCCGGCCTTAGCAAAAAAATAAGTGAGGAAAGAATAGGGAGAAGAAGTGAGAAGCAATTCGGTTCAAAGAGAGAATTAGAGGAACAATTTTCGGCCAAGGAAAATAAAAATGAAGAAAAGAATAATTAAAGGATGGTCACCCCTATTTATACTACTCAAATTCGACACTCCTACCTCCTCTCAAATTCCACTTCCTTCTCCTATAATAACTCTTGAACATATTTTCAAAATATATAAAATAAATCTATAATTATCTTCTATTTATCAACTTAAAATAAATCTACCTTTATCACCTTAATTAATAGAATAAAAATTATCCATCATTAATCCCTCCGTTAATCTCTTATCTTATCACCTTATAATCCAAATAAATAACAAATAAAACAATAATAATCTTCTATCTACTAATCTAAACTATAAATAAATAAATTAACAATTATCCTATTTTTAGCCGAATTTAATAGGAGAATTAGAATCCTTCTCCAATTGGAAATCCCAAGTGCCGTCCACTTCCTTCCTTCTTACCTGGCGCCAAAAGCCAAAATTAAAACACCCACTGCTGCTCCCACGCCTTGAACCCAAGACCTGCTAGAGCTTCACTGCAGATAACGCCCCAGCCACTGCGCCAAGGCACCTCTTTCTGATATAATACACCCTGAACTTCTTTTAACACCTCTTTCCCAAGCTCCCCCTTGTCCTAACGCCAAAGCAAAATAAAAACACGCCCATGTCACCAACGGGATTCGAACCAAGGCCCTTGTTGCCGCAAGCCGCATATAGCGCCCCAGGCCACTCTGCCAAGGCGTTTTCTTGTGACATAAGCTCGCCACAAAATCTTTTAAGACCTCTTTATCTTGCTCCCCTTTAACGCCAAAAACAAAATAAAACACCCATTTTCTTTCCACGCCACTCGAACCCAAGACCTGCGCCAGGCGTCACCTCCAGGCCCTTTAGTGGCGCCTTGCAGCCACTTTACCAAGGCCTGTTTTATGTCCAAAGACCACTGCATATTTCCTTAAAGCCGTCTTCAGTGCAACCTCCCTTCTTGACGCAAAATACAAAAATAAAACACTCCCATGCTGCCCTCAAGACTCGAACTCCAGACCCTTGTTGGCGTCATTCCCAGGCCTTATGTGGCGTCCTTAAGCCACTCTACCAAGCCCCTTTTTATGACCCAAAACGCCCGGAAATTATTCTTAAGGCCTCCTCAGCCTAATTTCCTCTTTTTACACTTAAATCCAAAATTTTTCCAAAGCATTCCCTTATATTTTAAAGTTCCCAAAACCCTTAAAACATATCCAAACATACTCCAAGCCTATTATCACTCGAATTATGCACGAACGCATAACCCCTAATCTAGGATGTTACAATAATCGAAGATGTACTCGTGAAAATTGACAAATTCATATTCCCAGTAGACTTTGTCGTTTTAGACATGGATGAGGACAACACGATCCCCCTAATTTTAGGAAGACCATTCGTAGCAACTGCCAGAACTAAAATCGATGTTGATGCAGGCGAACTTATACTCTGTGTAGGTGACGAGACAGTCACTCTTCAAGCTCTCGATTCAGCTAGGACGTCAAGTAATCAAGGTGAGAAAGTAAATTCTATTTATAACCATTCGGTTAATCTTTCTTTTTAAGAAGCACCAACATCATGATCCCTATCCTAGACCCTTAGCCAACAAAGAAATAACTCACGAGGAACAAAGGATTCAGATCGATGAACTCGAAGAGGTGAAGACGCATCTTAAAGAAGAACTAGGGATATACGAGGCAGAACCAAGGCCACCCTACAAGAGAAACAAGTTCAAAATTGGAGATCACGTATTTCTAGATAAAGCATGCCCACGAGTGTCCCCTCCTGATCCTAACACCAGCAAGGAAATCCCTTTCAAGGTAATCGATGTTTTCCCGTACGGAACAGTCGAGGTAAGTAACCCTGTGTTTGGCACTTTGAAAATAAATGCCACCCGTCTTAAACTTTATCATTATAATAGAACTGCTAACACGAAGAAGGACTTTCAACTCCTCAAACCGCCATGAATATGCAAATGAGAGGAGTGTCTAGCTTAAGACTATAAACGAGCGCTTCTCGGGAGGCAACCAGAGTACTAACCCCATTAACCTTTCGATTTTATTTTATCTTATTTTATTGTATTCTTTCCATTTAGCACCTAACTGTAAACTGACAAAAAACACAGATTCATAAACCACACTGCCTTGCACACGGCCGTGGCTGTAGCCGTGTGGGTACACCCAATCTCCGTACTGACATGGCAGGGATGGTACGAGTTAGAATGAATCAATCTTCAAATCACGGACTCAACTACTATACCACGGCCGTGCGATGCGGCCGTGGCCAACACTGTCAGATCAGACACGGGCATGGAAACCTGAATATAGGTGTGGGAGAAGCGAAGAAGGCAAAACACGGCCGTGTGATACGGCCGTGTGAATCGACACGCCTAGGGTACACAGGCGTGGCAAGCACCAGGCCCTAAAATTCTATTTAAACCCACCCCACCCCTTCTTCTTCTCACCTACCCCCTTCCCACCCTTCTTCTTCCTTTACACCCCTTCTACACTCTCCATACTTAGTCTTCCTTGTCCTCATAACTATAGTGCTAATAATATCCATGGAGAAGAAGCGGAAGGATTCAAGCACAGTCTCCCTGTGGGAGACCGATCTACATAAGTTCATGCCGGCCGCTTCATCCAAACGACAAGCCTAGGATCTTTAAGGCCATTTAATTTTTCTTCTTCTCTACTCTTCTCCTTTATTTTCCTTCTCTTTGACTATCTTATGCTTAAATTAGTTTATTTTATTTTAGTTTCTTAGTGTCAGGTTCTAAAGGCTACTAGGGAATCACACCAGAACCACGACCACCGCCTCACTACAGCCTTAGAAGTCACACCCACCTCGCGAACCATCCAACAATAAGGACCCTTCAGTCCATTCATCTTTTATTCTATTTTTATTTTCTATTTTCTTTCTCTTTATCTTTCTTGTCTTTAATTATATAGTTAGTTTATTTTAAATGTGTCTTAATATTTCCTGGCTAATTCTCTACGAGTTTTCCAATTTCTTTATTTAGCACAGAGCTCGGTAGCAGCCACCACACCTCGGGACTCCCAACTCAAGGAAACCATCCAAATTCAGGAAGTTTCACCTCTCCCTATCTCTTAAATTTCATATACATCTTTGTACATTGAGGGCAATGTACATCTTAAGTGTGGGGGGTGAATATTTATTTCAAGAAAGTGCCTAACTTTCTGCATTATTCTCAAATCCCTAAATTATGCCTTGTTCTAAAGTAAGTTTCTCATATTATGATTAGAATGAAATTTCCCTGATTTATGATTTTTATTGATATGTTTTGGATTAAGCCATTGATAATTATGCATTGATGATTAAATTTGAAAGATACTAGAGAATCAAGCTTGATAAGTCTATTTTTCAGAATTAATTTTTTTAGGTTGTCTACCTGAATCTAATTATTACCTTGAAGTTTGAAACTTACGAGGTTGACATTAAAAACCCATAATTTTGGTGAGATTTTGAGCCTTATAGAGCATACATTCTTTCGTGCTCACTCCTTAATTATGAGTGTGTCAACATTGATTTGTTATTCTAGAACTTGCATCGATTATACATGTCGAGACCACACCTTTGATTTGATATACAGAGATGATAAAGGCACCTAGGTTTTAACCCACTTACTCCACTAAAAGCCTACCTTCATAATTAACCCCTAGTGAACCCCTTTTAATCCTAACAACCCTCTTTATTGACTCACCCGCTAATATTAACCCAAAACCCTTTGTATTTGTTATCACCATTCCTCTTGACTACCCCTATATCGAGATTTGATTTGATCAGTTGCCTAACTATGATCTTTATTTCAGTAGTTTTATTCATCCTTTATTATGTATTTGACTTGTTCTAAAAAAATCGAAGTATATTCATTCATTAGTTTTGTGATTAGGTGAGCTTAAACGTTAAATTCTAAAGTATTGAAGAAGAAGCTCATATCAGAATATTATTTATGTAATTATTATCAGTAGCCATATTTCTAGTTAGGTAATTTGTCAGGTTAATCTCGATTTTAACCCTCTAATTCAGCCTTTATCCACACCTTTAACCCAAGCCCTGTTACAACCCTGTTCAAGACCTTTTGATTTGTGTATCATCTCATATTATAGTGGTGGAGATTTGATTTTCAGGCAAGCCTATGGGATTAACTCTTCATGTTCGACTTTTGAGTGCTTATTTCTGAACCTTTAAACACTTTGAGTGATTTGAGTGAATCTTTTGTGAGGATGTCAACTCTTGTCGAGTTTGAATCAGAGGTAATTAATTAGGTAAGGGGAAACACCTATGTTTTCGGGCTATAAATGTATGATTTTGATTGTTTGAATCTTTAGGACTCTTTGAGTTGAATGATCAATGTATGAATTATCTTTGAATTATGACGAAACATTATTAATGAATATTATGAATCTAGGAAGTTCGTTTTAATTGTGAGTTGAGAATTTTGCTTGAGGACAAGCAAAAGCTTAAGTGTGGGGGTATTTGATAAACCGTAAAAGTAACATATTTTAAGCCCACATTTAGCATGCTTTTGGATGATTTAAGCCTTGAATTATGTAATTTGGTGCTCTTAATCCTTTGTTTTCATGTTTTATACTCAGGAGAGCACCGGAGGACGAAAAGAACGGAAGATGGGCCCAAAACGGAGTAAATGGGCCATATCACGAAATCCACACGGCCTGGGCCCAGGACCACACGGCCGTGCCTCATTCAACAACTTCAAACACGGCCTGGCCACGACTTACACGGGCGTGTACCATGGGCGTGTCCCTGCCGTGAGAAAGGAGAGTTTCACTCGGATTAGGATACTTAGAGGCAAAGAAACATATTCAGAAGCCTATATAAACACCCTAAGTATGATCTAAAAAGGAGGAGACCCAAGGCTTTAGTCAAGGGGCGTCCAGCTAGGCCAAAGAAGGTAGATTTGTGGGGATTCACTTGAAGATAGCCAGTTGATCCATCTCAAGAAGTCGGAATTATACTCAAGACGGAGGATCTCTCCTTCAATTCCTTCAGGGGGTTTTAAGGATTTCTTATGTTTTGTTTTATCTTTTCTTTTGAGATGTTTTCGTTTATTGTTATGAACTAAACCCTCAGATATCTGAGGGGGATGAAACCTAAGATCAATCTTGTTATCGTTTGCTGAACTATATGATAAATATTTGACTTGTTCTTAATTATGTGTTCTTAATTCTTGTGTTTATATTTCTGGGATATTAATTCAAGTGTGATGTGCTTAGGTGGAGGAGCAAAAGTCCCTACCTAAAGTAGATCTAGCATAATTAAGCGGAGTTGATCGCACATCTAGAGATAGGGTAACGAGATTTTGCCGGATTAGGGTGAAACCTAATATGGGAGTCCATAGATCAAGTTAATGCAATTCTAGGGGTTTTAATTAGGAAGAGATTTCAACTAATCAACCTAGGGTTAGACGTTAGTCGCCTCGATAGAGGGATTAATATAACTTAGGGAATCTTACGGATCAAATCAAATGAATAAATCTTCTGGTTCAGAATTAGATAACAAGTGAAGTCTAGGTGGATTCTTCCTTGGGTATCGTCTTAGTCAATTGGTTTTTCCTCAAAGTTATTTTCCCAATTTCATTCTTCTTTGTCTTAGAGTCTTTAGCTTAGCTGTTAGTTAATTTTAGATTAGATAAACAATTCCCTTAATTCTTAGGCTAAATAATAATAAGAGAGTTAGTATTAGTACTTTTGGTTCCTTTGGGTTCGACATTCTGGTCTTGCCTTAACTATACTACTGTTCGATAGGTGCGCTTGCCTCAAATCGTTGTCATAGTTAGTTTTCAAGTTCGATCATTCTTTATATAAATTTTTAAGACTTTGACATTGCATAATACAACGATCAATGTGTCAATGCTTCGACGGTACAGATCAGACCCGTCTCATGTAATTGCTCCTACTGAGGTTGAAATTCAGCCAGATTTGTCGTATAGTGAAGAACCGATCCGAATCTTGGCACGAGAGACCAAAGAGTTGAGAAATAAGAAAATCTCTTTAGTGAAAGTGTTGTGGCACAAGCACGAAATTATAGAGGCTACGCGGGAGCCTGAGAAAGCTATGAGAGAGCAATATCCACATTTTTTCACTAGTAAGATTCTCGGGGACAAAAATCCCTAAGGGGGGAGAGTTGTAACAGCCTGGTTTATACCCTAGCCAGAACAGTGGTTTCGAGACCACAAATTTGAGGTTAGAATAATATTTTAATGTTATTTTTGGTGTTGATTATATGTGATATAGCTTGTGTGAAAATTCTGTGTGATAATTTTATTGATTGTGTGCTGAATTAAAGAAAGAACTTAATTGCATAAAGTGTAAAATGTTGTGTGCTGATTTATGAGTACTTACTTGCTGTTGGCTTTTTAAGGTAGGGGCCTTATGTTGTTATTAATCCAATTTTAAGATAGTGGATGGTTAAATGACTAGATAACCATAATTTAAATTTGTCTTTTATGACTAATAAAAGGGCAAAATTGGTATTTGAATATTAAGTTAATTTATAATATAATAAAGCATCAAAATAAGCCATTTTTTATTCATCTTTGCACCGAATATTGAATAAAGAAGAGAGGTTTTAAGTTTTGATAATTTCGGCTAGCAATTGGCTTGATTCAAGGTTAGATTTTGCTCGGTTTTTATTAATTTCTACGTTTTTGTAATCATTGCTTTGTGCTCTACAAAACCCATGCTTAAATTTTGTGAATTGATGATATTTATGAAATGTACCATTGATGAAATGGTGAGATTTGTGGTGAGTGTTGGTGTTAAATGAAAGATATGTGTTCGATGAACATTTTTGCTCTTGAATTTTTGATAAATTTAGCTAATTAGGGCTAAATTGAGAAAATAGCATTTTGAGGGACTAAAATGTGAAATAAATTAAATGTGTGGACTTGTATGAGATACAAGAGTATTCGGCAAGGATGGGCATATGATGATTATGTGTATTTGATGATTTTGTGAATTAAGGATTAAAGTGTCGAAATGTGAAAATGTGAGGGCTATTTTTTAAATACCCTAAATAAGTGTGTGTGGATTACATTGAATGATTATGTGATTGAATGGATTGAATTTGAATGTATATAGACCAAGAAAGGAGTGGTTCGGATCGAGATCGAGGCAAAGATAAAGTGCTCGACTAATCGATCGTTTTGGTATATTTCGACATCCGAGGTAAGTTCGGACATAATTCGTATATTTAGCTATGAAATGAATGTTATGATATTATTGAATTATGAATGTTATGTGAGAGCTTGAGTTACGTGGCACTAAGTGTGCATAATTGAAAATGAAACCGAGATGATTAGCACTGGGAGTGCGAAATAATATAGGCTCTAATTTTGTGGTTGGGACTGTGTGTGCGATACTAATTTAAGATCGGTTGATATAGATGCACTAAGTGTGCGATGATGAATTGAGTTTATAGAGGAGATGTCATTGAATAACTATCAGTGGCAAGTTACAAGGGCAAGGCCAACCAAAGCAGCCGGAGTTTTCAACCTTGACGCAGTAACTGCGCTATCAAATCAGGTAGTGTTGTTACATAAAAAATTTGATGGTGTATATGGTTCTTCGCAGGCACATCCAGTTATGCAGTGCGACTCAAGTGAAGGAGTGGCGAATCCTGAGTACCCACCTTACGGACAGGGCATGGAGAGCGAATAAATGAACTATATGGGTAACAATTTCCGATCTAACAATAACCCTTATAGTAATCCTTATAATCCAGGTTGGAAGAACCACCCCAATTTCTCATGGGGTTGCCAAGGAAATCAAAGACAACAACCATCCCAAAACTTCCAACAACAACCTTACCCATAGGAAAAGAAGCCAAACCTCGAGGAGATGTTGACAAAATTCATGACAACCACAGAAACACGTTTTCAGAATACTGAGTCATCCTTCAAAAATCAACTTGAAAATCGACACAGGAGCTCAAGGATCAAATAGGGCAACTTGCTAAGCAGATCTCTGAGAGACCACAAGGACGCCTCCCGAGCAACACCGAGACTAACCCAAAGAAGCAAATTCAAGTCATAATAGCTCAAGATAGTGAAGGGTTAGATGAGCCCAATTTAAGGCAAAAGAATGTGGCAGACGAAGGTAAGGTTGAGGTAAAGCCAAAACCAGTAATCAAAGAGTACCAACCTCGCATACCATATCCCGAGGCGATAACGAAAGACGACACAGAGGAACAGTTCGGTAAGTTTCTTAAACTCTTAAAGAAATTACATATTAACTTACCGTTTCTTGAAGCTCTCTCGTAGATGCCAAATTCTAGGAAATTTTTAAAGAAGCTATTGACAAATATGCGGAAGATAGACGAGGAATCACATGTGGAACTGAATGCAGTGTGCTCAGCAATGTTGCAAAATAAACTACCACGAAAATTGAAAGATCCAGGGAGTTTTACAATTCCATGCTTAATTGGTAGTTTATCTATTGATAATGCGTTAGCTGACCTAGGGGAAGCATAAATGTCATGCCTTATAAAATGTTTAAGCATCTAGGTCTAGGGAAGCCCAAACAAACTAGGATGAGCATTCAACTAGCTGATAAAACTATTAGAATTCCTAGGGGTATAATCGAAGATGTACTAGTGAAAATCTATAAATTCGTATTCCCAATAGACTTTGTTGTTTTAGACATGGATGAGGACAACACGGTTCCCCTAATTTTAAGAAGACCATTTTTAGCAACTGCCAGGACTAAAATTGATGTCGATGCAGGTGAACTCATACTCTGTGTAGGTGACGAGACAGTCACTCTTCAAGCTCTCGATTCAACTAGGACATCAAATAATCAAGGCGAGAAAGTAAATTTTATTGATAACCATTCGGTTAACCCTTCTTTTTAGGAAGCACCACCAAAGAACACAACTGATTCCGATCCTAGACCCCGTGCCAACATAGAAATAACTCATGAGGAACAAGTGATTCAGATCGATGAACTAGAAGAGTGGAAGACGCATCTCAAAGAAAAACTAGGTATAGACGAAGCAGAACCAAAGCCACTCTACGAGACAGACAAGTTCAAAATTGGAGATCAAGTATTGATAGAAAAAACAAATCCACAAATACCTCCTCCTGATCCTAACACAAACAAAGGAATCCCTTTTAAGGTAATCAACATTTTCCCATACGAAACAGTCGAGGTAAGTAATCCTATGTTTAGCACTTTGAAAATAAACGCTACTCGTCTTAAACTTTATCATGATAATGGAACTACCAGTATGAGGAAGGACTTTCAACTCCTCAAACCACCATGAATATGCGAATGAGAGGTAAGTCTAGCTTAAGACTATAAACGAGCGCTTCTCAGGAGGCAACCCGAGCACTAACTCTATTAACTTTTACATTTCTTTAATTTTAATTTTATTTTATTTTTATTTTTATTTATTTCTACTCCCACATCTAATTATAAACTAACCAAAAGTACAGATTTTTAAGCCACAAAGGGCTTACACACGGCCGTGGCCATGGTCGTGTGGATGCACTGAATCTCCGTACTGACATGGCAGAGATGGTACGAGTCAGAACGAATCATATCTTCGAGTCATGGACTCCAACTACCATGCCACAGCCGTGCGATGCAGCCGTGGCCAGCACTGTTAGATCATACATGGGCATAGAGACCTGAACATGGCTGTGGAGACCTGAACATGGGCGTGGGAGAAGCGAACAAAGCAAAACACGACCGTGTGACACAGTCCATGGTACACGGGCGTGGGAGGCACCAGACCCCATATTTCTATTTAAACCACCCACCCCTCCCCTCCCATACCACTTTATTTTCCTTTTCCTTCTCAAAACCTTTCATACTCCTCTTCTCTAATCTTTTCCCCAACCATCGAGCCACACCACAACTATGTCGAAGAAACGGAAGGATCCAAACACAGTCCCCCGTGGGAGACCGATCTACATAAGTTCATGCCGGCCACTTCATCCACTCGACAAGCCAAGGGTCTTTGAGACCATTTAACTTATACTTTTATTTTCTCTTCTCCTTTATTTTCCTTCTCTTTGACTATCTTATGCTTAATTTAGTTTATTCCATTTTAGTTTTGTGGTTGTAGGTTCTAAAGGCTGTTTGGGAATCATGCCACTTCGGCCACCGCCACCCCAATCCAGCCTTAGAAGTCACACCCACCTCGCAACCCATCTAACAATAAGGACTCTTTGGTCCATTCATCTTTTACTTTAATTTTATTTTACTTTCTATTTTCTTTCTCTTTATCTTTCTTGTCTTTAAATATATCTTTAGTATATTTTGAATTATTATTATTTCCTGGCTAATTCTCTACGAGCTTTCCAATTTCTTCATTTAGCGCAGAGCTCGGTAGCAGCCACCACATCTCGGGACTCCCAACTCAAGGAAACCATCCAAATTCAGGAAGTTTCACCTCTCCCTTTCTCCTAAATTTCATATACATATTTGCAATGTACATCTTAAGTGTGGGGGTGAATATTTATTTCGAGAAAGTGCCTAACTTTCTACATTATTCTCAAATCCCTGAATGATGTCTTGTCTTAAAGTAATTTCCTCATATTATGATTAGAATGAAATTCCCTAATTTATGGTTTTTATTGATATGTTTTGGATTAAGTTATCGATAATTGTGCATTGATGATTAAACTTTAAGATACTAGAGAATCAAACATGATAAGTCTATTTTTCAAAATTAAAATTTTGTTAGGTTGTCTGCCTGAATCTAATTATTACCTTGAAGTTTGAAATTTACAAGGTTGACATCAAATACCCATAATTTTTTGTGAGATTTTGAGCCTTATAGAGCATATTTTCCTTTTCTTGCTCACTTTATTGATTATGAGTGTGTCAACATTGATTTGTTATTCTAGAACTTGCATCAATTATACTTGTCGAGACCACACCTTTGATTTGATATATAGAGATGATAAAGGCACCTACGTTTTAACCCACTTACTCCACTAAAAGCCTACCTTCACAATTAACCCCTAGTGAACCCCGTTGATCTTAACAAACCCCATTTATTGACTCACATACTAATATTAACCCAAAACCCTTTGTATTTGTTATCACCATTCCTTTTGACTACCCTTATGTCGAGAATTGATTTGATCAGTTGCCTAACTATTTTTTTTATTTCAATCGTTAAATTTATCCTTTATTATGTACATTTGAATTTTTCTTAAAAAAATGAAGTATATTCATTATTAGTTTTGTGATTAGGTAAGCTTATACATTAAATTCCAATTATTGAAGAAGCTCATACTAGAGTATTATCAATAATAGTATTATTAGTTTCTTATTGATGTAATTACTTATATTCAGTTCGTTGTTTCTAGTTAGGTAATTTGTCAGGTCAATCTCAATTCTAACCCTCTAATTCAGCCTTTACCCACACCTTTTACCCAAGCCCCTTTACAGCCCTGTTAAAGACCTTTTGATTTGTGTATCATCTTATATTATAGTGGTGGAGATTTAATTCTCATGCAAGCCTACGGGATTAACTTTTCATGTTCGACTTTTGAGTGCTTAATTTTGAACCTTAAACACTTTGAGTGATTTGAGTGAATCTTTTGTGAGGATGTCAACTCTTGCCGATTTTGAATCAGAGGTAATTAATTAGGTAAGGGGAAACACCTAACGTTTTCGGGATATAAATGTATGACTTAGATTGTTTGAATCTTTAGGACCCTCTGAGTTGAATTATCCATGTATGAATTATCTTTGAATTATGACAAAACATTATTGATGAATATTATGAATCTAGGAAGATCGTTTTAATTGTGAGTTGAGAATTTTGCTTGAGGACAAGCAAAAGCTTAAGTTTTGGGGGTATTTGATAAACCGTAAAAGTAACATGTTTTAAGCCCACATTTAGCATGCTTTTGGATGATTTAAGCCTTGAATCATGTAATTTGGTGCTCTTAATCCTTTGTTTTCATGTTTTATACTCAGAAGAGCACCAGATGATGAAAAGAATGAAAAACGGGCCTAAAATAGAGCAAATGGGCCATATCACAAAATCCACACGGCCTGGGCGCAAGACCACACGACCGTGCCTCATCCAACAGCCTAGAACACGGCCTGGCCATGACTTACACGGGCGTGTGCCACAGGCTTGTCCTTACCGTGAAAAAGAGAAGTTTCACTCGGATTAGGATACTTAGGGGCAAAGAAACACATTCCGAAGCCTATATAAACACCCTAAGTATAACATAAAAGGGGAGACCCAAGGCTTTAGTCAGGGGGCGTCCAACTAGGCCAAAGAAGGCAGATTTGTGGGGAATTTACTCGAAGATAGCCAATTGATTCATCTCAAGAAGCCGGGATTATACTCAAGACGGAGGATTTCTCCTTCAGTTCCTTCAGGGGGTTTTAAGGATTTCTTATGTTTTGTTTTATCTTTTTTTTTTTGAGATGTTTTCTTTTATTGTTATGAGCTAAACCCTCAGATACCTGAGTGGGATGAAACCTAAGATCAATCTTGTTATCGTTTGCTGAACTATACGATAAATATTTGACTTGTTCTTAATTATGTGTTCTTAATTCTTGTGTTTATATTTCTAGGATATTAATTCAAGTGTGATGTGCTTAGGTGGAGGAGCAAAAGTCCCTACCTAAGAGTAGATCTAGCATAATTAAGCGGAGTTGATCGCATGCCTAGAGATAGGGTGACGAGATTTTGCCGGATTAGGGTGAAACCTAATATGGGAGTCATAGATCAAGTTAATGCAATTCTAGGGGTTTTAATTAGAAAGAGATTTCAATTAATCAACCTAGGGTTAGACGTTAGTCGCCTCGAGAGAGGGATTAATATAACTTAGGGAATCTTACGGATCAAGTCAAATAAATAAATCATCTTGTTCAGAGTTAGATAACAAGTGAAGTCTAGGTGGATTCTTCCTTGGGTATCGTCTTAATCAATTGGTTTTTCCTTAAGGTTATTTTCCCAATTTCATTCTTCTTTGTCTTAGAGTCTTTAATTTAGTAGTTAGTTAATTGAGATTAGATAAACAATTCCCTTAATTCTTAGGCTAAATAATAAAAAGAGAGTTAGTATTAGTACTTTTGGTTCTTTTGGGTTCGACATTCCGGTCTTGCCTTAACTATACTATTGTTCGATAGGTGTGCTTGCCTCAAATCGTTGTCATAGTTAGTTTCCAGGTTCGACTGTTCTTTATATAAATTTTAAGACTTTGATATCACATAAAACGACACGATCAATCAACGACATCATCTCGACAAGAATTGTACAATTACAAATTTTCAATGAAATTTGTTAGTATTGTAACACCCCTCACCCGCATTCAATGCCAGAATAAGGTTATGGAGCATTACCAGACTTATAACACATATAATTGTACTTTTCTCATGCATCCAACAATTCATACAATCACCATTCAATCTCAACCAATTTGTCCCTTATAATAGCCTACAAGGCCTTAAACTTGCTTTAAGATCAGTTTGGGACTAAACCGATAACTTATAAAACTTTCATGAAACTTTGAAAAAAATTTTCAAAACAGACGACACACGCCCGTGTGGCCAGGCCGTGTGTCTCACAGGGCCATCAGACACGCCCGTGTCACCAGCCGTGTGAAAATAAGGGGGTACAAACTGACTTGGGTCACACGGCCAACCACATGCTCGTGTGTCTAGCCCATGTGCCCTTTGAAGTGGCCACACACGACCGTGTGCCAGGCTGTGTGCTAGACCGTGCCAAAACTCTAGGGTATACTGACTTATGCAACGCGGCCAAGTCAAACGCCCGTGTGCTAGGCCGTGTGCCAATTAGGGGGTATACTGACTTATACCATACGGCCGATCACATGCCCGTGTGTGAGACCGTGTGAAGCATACTGACTTCATTTGAATATTAACACCAAGGGACACACGGTCGTGTAATATGACCGTGTGTCACAGACATCCGAGACACACGCCCGTGTCTCTACCCGTGTGGACAAAAATAGGCTATTTGCAAAGCCATTTTGCCACTCTATTTTTACATACCTGCACAAGCATAAATTGCAACATTTTATAACCCAATAGGTAGCCAATCCATAACATTTCATACACATATTATACCAACTTAACCTAGTACTCAAATACCTAATTAATACCATGCATTTTCCATTCATATGCCTACTACATATCAAGACAATATTTTCATAATTCCATTCCATATACTACTTGCCAAAACATACCATATTTGAATACTTATACACAATCAAAACATTATACCAAATTAAGCCAAATCACAATGGCTTTAACTTATACCACAACATGTACCAAAATCATTATCTCAAGTAACCATAACTATCATCTTTATAACTAGCCTATACATGCTATATTTACATATATCCATAAGTTCAAAGGTACCAATCGACAACTGGATAGTGTGATGCGTAACTCCTACTTATCCGAATCGAGCAAGCTATCGAACCTCTATAAAACATGGAAAAGAAACAGAGTAAGCTTTATAGCTTAATAAGCCCGTATAATTTAAAATTTAACTTACCATTTATACATAATTAAACAATTAAACAAAGTATATCAAATTCACTTGCCAAATGCCTATACACAAGCATTCATCAACAAGTTAGTCACATAAGTGCATGTAATCATCCATTATCTCAATTTAATACTCAATACATTGTATTATATCAAATTCACATATATCATGTACATCATTTGTAACATTTCACTCTCAATCATATAAACAGTAATTCATTCGATAACAGTAACTCATCCATTTAATCAATACTTCATCCATATAACAATAATTCATCCGTGTAACACATAGCTTTTTCACATAACTAATAATAGAATTTATGCTCGTTGAACCTATTAGAATTTCAAGGGATACTCGGGTAATATACATTATGTATATAAATCAGTAATCCGTTAATTCATTATCATTTTCATTCTTTTGAGCTATGATCAGTAAGCTCCTCCTGAGCTAAAAACAGTAAGCTCTTACGAGCTGAAAATAGTAAGCTCTTACGAGTTCATATATCGGTAAGCTCATATGAGCTGCGGTGAGTCCGGAACACATGCAGGATCTCAACCTAAACGGTAACCCTAGTGACATGTCACTTGTATCCTACGAATTTCTACGGTTCAAAGGGGCTCGGTAACCATCAGACTATATCAATAAGGCATTCAAATTTCAAATAGATCATTTATTCCATTACATACATTCATTTGGAATAATTACAAGTATTTAAAAGTTCAATTCTAATTATACGAACTTACCTCGTATCACTTGGATAATAAATATCGGCTAATCGTCAACCTTTCCTTTTCCCCGATCTAGATTCAATCCTTGCTTATCTTGATCTATATATATTTCAAAATTAGCACATTCAGTATTCGGTCTATTCAATTTAGTCCAAAAATAAACTTATTGAAAAATTACACTTTTGCCCCTACTATTTTGACATTTTTACAATTTATTCCTTAGCTCATAAAAATGCAAATTCATGCAATTAGACCCTTAATATGCTAGCCGAATTTTAATGGAGTCCCTAGCAGACCATATATTTTATTTATTCACACTTTTAACCACCACATTTCACATTTTCTTAATTTAATCCCTTTTTGACATTTTTGTCAAAAATCACTTTACAAAAGCTATTAATCTAACATTAAACCTTCCAAATCTATCATAATTCATAAAATTACTCAAGCATTCAACAATGGCAACATGATAAATCTTTAACAGTTTCGAAATCTAAGGTACGGGCTAGCTAGAATACAAAGCAACGATCTCAAAAACATAGAAATCATTAAAAACGGAACAAAAATCACTTACCAATCAAACTTCAAAGTGACCGAACCCTAGATGAAGAAAAATGGTTTCTTTCCCCTTGAATAATCGGTTGAAGAAGATGAATGGGAAAGAATTTGTTTTGTTTTATTTTAATTAACCTTAATTACTAAATACCAAAATTAACCTTATTACTTAATCAAAATTACACCAATTGCCATGCTATCATCATCCACTAACCCACAAATGTCCTATTTACTACTTAAGGACCTTTACTTTAATGTTCTATAGCTATTTGACACTTTTATCTAATAGAACACATGTAACATCCCAAAATTGGGCCTAGTAGGATTGGGCCCAATGGGCCTTGGGCATATGAGTGTTTAAAGTTTTTGAGAACAAGAGAATGACATTAGTTAAAGTTGGACTTATTTGGAAGGTGATTTTAGAAAGTTACGGGGTTCTATGAAGTTTCGGGTTCAAGTTGGGCCTTAGTGAAATTTTCTGTTTAAGCCTATTAAGGAGAGATAGTAAGAGGCATCAAAGCTTATGGAAATAAATGAGTAAATAGCTAGCATAAATGAGCAATTAGTAAAGAGGTTATGGCATCAAGTGGAAAGCATGGAGGGAAGAGGTTCAAATCCAATTGTGTGCAAACTTTAACTATTATTTTTGCACTCTTTCCTTAAGTGTCGGCCAAGCATGTAAATAAGGCAAGGTGGACTTTTTATTTTTGGCAAGATGGCTAAGGAAAATAAGAAAGGATGAATGTGAGGAAAGAAATCAAAACGAAAAGGTAAGTAAGGGGAACAAGTGGCTTATTTCATGGAGAATGCTATGGGAAGTATGGTTGGCAAAATTTTGACCCTTATGGCTATGCATGTGGACGATTTTGGGGGTAGATAGGTAGCTGAAATTTTTACTTTGGCATTTGGTAGGGTCTTGGTATTGTTTTGGCCAAAAATCTCATTTGCAACTTTAGTGTCATCTTCTCCCAATTTGCTATTCCCTTTTGTCGAAATCTTCTTGCACAATAGTGCATTTTTCTTCTCTTTGTATTGGTCACATATTCACCTTTTGTTCATCTTCCTTGATAGCTGAACTTCAAGTGGATTATAAGCAAATTCTTCTTCTTTCTTCTTGATTGCCGAATGCACCTAAACCATTGAGACAAAATATGTTCACTCTTTATCCTTTGGAAGAACCGAAACCTCAAAAATACACCTTTTCCATCATTCTTTCTTCTCATTCGAATTAATACTCATTCTTTGATCTAATGGTAAGTTTTCTTCCAACATTATATTTTCCTTCCTCTTAGTGCCGAATATATATATATATTGTTCTGGGATGGTCATATCAACCGAAACCATCATATTATTCTACTCTCTCATATGAGATCATTCTCTTCTCTGTAGTGGTATTGTGGGAGACCGAATATCACAGCGTCGCTTAATCGACTTAAGCCATAGGACGATCGTGAGAAACGGGAATTTCATTGTTCAAGGTAAGGAAGTTCTCTTATAGCCCATTCAATAACTCCTTTGGTTATTGTGTTAATTGGATTAAAGGTTGGCTAATCAACTATATGTTTTAAGGACACATCACTCGATATATTCTACCTTCGGACATAATGGCAAGTGATTCAAGTGTAAGTGATACGAAATCTTTTGGAAATCTGAGGCTAACTTTTGGTTGGTATTGTTCTAGGTCAACGACGAGTGGTTCTTTAGGAAATCAAAATCAGGTGTGTAATCTCATACCTTCCGTATACATATCTGAAATGGTGTGTAATCTCACACTTCTCTGAAATTTTGAATGAAATATTCTGTGAATCAGTCAAAATACCGAAGAAAACCAAAAACCGGCATCCGTGATCACTCGGGCGTACGTATGATCGTAGTGGTAATCGTATTTTGTAATAAAACAGTTTCGGTTAGAAGCAGTGATGTGTTTTTGAAAAATCACGAAAAATAGGAGAAAGGGAATTAGAAAGTGAATAAGATATCAAATTAAAGCTTACTGTGTCTACCTTAATATGGAAGAAATGGAGAAGGAAAAGGAATTTTATATTCTGAGATATGTTAATTTTAGTGAGACTGGTTCTAATTGACTTCGTGGTTCCCTGATCTGTTTTGGAAAAATCATATAAAATTGTACAAAGTAAATTATGGGTTATAATTTATATGTATAGATTCCTTAGTGAGCCTATTTTCATAGAAACAAGTGGGAGCAATATATGAAAACCGTACAGTGAGATATTTGAAATTAAGTTAATAGAGGTCAAAATCGTTAGACAGTGAAACGAGGGAAATTTTAAGGAATAAACTGTACTAAATGGTTAAGCAAAAAAATTCTTTAAAACTTTTAGTAAGAAGATATATGAGTCTAGTTTCAAGGAAAATTTACAGATTTAGATTTCGAGATCCCTAACTCGAGTTATAGTCAGTTTAGTCAGTATGATGCAGATGGACAGTTTCAATATTTATGCCCAAATAAGTAGTTAAGTCTGGCGTTGCGAAATTATCGAAATACCCCTGGGTTGCGAGATTACCGAATTACCCTTAGTGGGTAAGATTACCGAATTATGAAAATGCCCCTAAAGGCCGATTTATCGAAAATGTCCTTATGGACTGATTTACCAAAATGCCCGTAATGGGCCGATTTGATAGATTGTCTTAATGGGCTGACTTTGCAAAGTGTTATAATGGGCCGAATTTTTGTAATGAATCTCTGAATTAATGATAGTTGTTTGCATCTGTAAATATCATGATTTACTATGTATGTTGCATATTTACATATTGCATGGGATGGGAAACTTGAATGAAGAGAAAAGTAGACCGGTGGCATTACCAAAAATTCTGATAATGGCTATGTGCCAAGTTAAATATGGCTTTGTGCCATCGTAATTAAGGCTGTGTGCCGAAAATATTACCGTATATGATACTCTGGTGGCTTAGCCACAAAAATATTATAAATGGCAGCTTGACTGCAAATTGGAGAGACTGGCGGGGTGGGTTGACTTGATCCCCACAGGAGAGATTGGATGGTACGGGTGGAGAAATTGGCTGGATGGGATGGGTTGCATTCATATCATTTACTTATTACATGATAATGGACTTAGGCCCAAGATTATGTTATATGGGCTCAGACCCAAAATATTGCTAAACGGGTTCAGACCCAGTGGATGACGGTAAGGGGATTATACACTGAGTTCTTGTAACTCACCCCCTTTTTTCCTTAACCCTTGCAGGTAATGCTCCTTGATGTGGACTTGTGCTTTGGATGACTCGGTGGAGGCCATACTTCAGAATTGGTGTTTTATTTTGAACTTTAAATTTCTATTACCGTTCTCTTACTATTTTGGGTTTTTACGATGTAATAAGGCCTCTGGAGTATTCTATTTTGCTATATGTTTGACGTACTTATATTTTGCTCAAATTACTTATATGAGTCTAGTTTCAAGGAAAATTTACGGATTTAGATTTCGAGATCCCTAACTCGAGTTATAGTCAGTTTAGTCAGTATGACGCAGATGGACAGTTTCAATATTTATGCCCAAATTAGTAGTTAAGTCCGGGGTTGCAAAATTACCGAAATACCCCTGGGTTGCGAGATTACCGAATTACCCTTAGTGGGTAAGATTACCGAATTATGAAAATGCCCCTAAGGGCCGATTTACCGAAAATGTCCTTATGGACCAATTTATCGAAATGCCCCTAATGGGCCAATTTGATAGATTGCCTTAATGGGCTGACTTTGCAAAGTGTTATAATGGGCCGAATTTTTGTAATGAATCTCTGAATTAATGATGGTTGTTTGCATTTGTAAATATCATGATTTACTATGTATGTTGCATATTTACATATTGCATGGGATGGGAAACTTGAATGAAGAGAAGAGTAGACCGGTGGCATTGCCACAAATTCTGATAATGGCTATGTGCCAAGTTAAATATGGCTTTGTGCCATTGTAATTAAGGCTGTGTGCCGAAAATATTACCGTATATGATACTTTGGTGGCTTAGCCACAAAAATATTATAAATGGCAGCTTGACTGCAAATTGGAGAGACTGGCGGGGTGGGTTGACTTGATCCCCACAGGAGAGATTGGTTGGTACGGGTGGAGAGACTGACGGGTGGGTTGACTTGATCCCCACAGGAGAGATTGGTTGGTACGGGTGGAGAGATTGGCTGGATGGGATGGGTTGCATTCATATCATTTACTTATTACATGATAATGGACTTAGGCCCAAGATTATGTTATGTGGGCTCAGGCCCAAAATATTGCTAAATGGGTTCAGACCTAGTGGATAACGGTAAGGGTATTATACACTGTGTTCTTGTAACTCACCCCCCTTTTTCCTTAACCTTTGCAGGTAATGTTCCTTGATGTGGACTTGGGCTTTGGATGACTCAGTAGAGGCCATACTTCAGAATTGGTGTTTTATTTTGAACTTTAAATTTCTATTATTGTTCTCTTTACTATTTTGGGTTTTTACGATGTAATAAGACCTCTGGAGTATTATATTTTGCTATATGTTTGACGTACTTATATTTTGCTCAAATTACTTTAAATGGGGTTTTTCTAAAACCTTAAATAAAGATTTTCCAACATAGATTAACAAATGGATTTTATAACAAAACTTTTACAAATATTTTTAACTCAGAAATTTTCTCTCAATTTATCAACGACATTTCCAAAAGTCACGGTTTTAAAATATCACGAATTTGAATATCAATTCTTCAATTAACCTCTCGAAAGTAATAGTATTTTTATCAAAGGTTTTTAATCAAACTTGTTTTTCTTGATTTTAAAAATCAATACCGATTTTAGTACAAATAAAAAGGTTTAACATGATTTTCTCATGTGACATGTCAGATCCGGTCATAACGCATGAGCCGGGTTTGGGGTGTTACAACACAAGTTTTACGCTTTACGCGATATAGTCCTTCTTACCGAATTAAGTATTCAAACAGTAAAATTTCTTTATGGAACTTTCACACAATAATTCTATCATGCTGTAAAATTTAATAAAATAACAAAATAAATATTTTGACTTCGGATTTTTGGTTCTGAAACCACTGTTCCGATTTGACTAAAAATGGGCTGTTACAACTCTCCCCCCTTAGGGATTTTCGTCCCAAAAAATATTACCGGTAAAAAGGTTAGGGTACTATTTTCTCATAGCTTCCTCGGGTTCCCACGTAGCTTCCTTGATCCCGTGTTTATGCCAAAGAGCCTTCACTAGGGCTATGTGTTTATTTCTCAATTCTTTGATTTCACGAGCTTAGATCTTGATCGGTTCTTCGCTATATGTCAAATCAGTCTGTATCTCAACATCTACCGGAGAAATCACATGTGACAGATCGGATCTGTATTGACGTACCATAGAAATGTGAAAGACATTATGAATCTTTTCAAGTTCTGATGGTAAAGCTAGTTGATATACTACAGGCCTATTCTTTCAATGATCTCATACGGTCCGATAAATCGCGGACTCAACTTTCCTTTACGGCCAAATCGAAGAACCTTTTTCCACAGTGACACCTTTAGAAATACTCGGTCCCCGACTTGATACTCAATTTCTTTGCGTTTCAAATATGCGTATGATTTATGTCAATCTGACGCTGCTTTTAAACTGCCGCAAATTGTTTTCACTTTTTCTTCAGTTTCTCTGATCAATTCAACCCCGTGAATATTTTTCTCACTTAGTTCAGTCCAGTATAGCAGGGTTCGACATTTGCGACCATATAAAGCTTCATATGGTGCCATCTTTAAACTCGTCTGAAAACTGTTATTATACGCAAACTCAATCAACGATAAGTATTTTTCCCAACTGCCCTCAAACTCTAAAATACAACATCTCAACATGTCTTCGAGAATCTGAATAACTCTCTCAGTCTCACCGTCAGTCTGAGGATGAAAAACAGTATTGAAATTCAACTTCGTACCTAGGGTTTCTTGCAAGTTCTTCCAAAATCGCGATGTGAACCTCGGATCCCTATAAGAAATAATAGATAGTGGCACCTCGTGCAATCGAACAATCTCAGAAATGTACAATTCAACTAATCTGTAACACCCCAAATTAGGGCATAGTAGGGGCCTATTGGACCTTGGGTATGGGAGCGTTTAAAATTTTTGAGAACAAAAGAACGGCAGTAACCAAGTTGTAACGCCCCAAAATCCTGAAACTTTAAATTTCTGTGCACTGAAGTTGGTATGTAGGAGTAGCACTTAGAATATTAATTTTAAGGTATTATCAGGATTATTTGAAGTATTAGAGATTGGGAAGACCATAGGGAAAAATTTATTTTTCTTGCTTTTGTGGACCCTAGTCTCAGGCATTAGGCCCCTTAAGCAGATTAAGGGGATAATAGGACACAAATGGGCTTGTGGTCCAGTGGCAAGTGGCGTCACTTGGGGAGCTATAAGGTGGCGTGTTGTCAGCTGAGGAGGTCCAAGGTTCGAGCATTAGGAGTGGTATTTTTGGAGTGTTTTATTTTGCATAGGTGGACGGCCAGAGTTGTGTTGAATAAGAACTCTTGCATTGGAGTGTTTGAGTGGTAACGGGAACTGATAATGGAAGGAAATTCGGATAAGGCTAAGGTGTTATCAGAGAGGAAAGTTAGGAGATGAGGAGGGGGAAGAATTTGTACCGAATGGGACTGTAGGGAAAGGAGTATTCGGCTTGTGGCTATAAAAGGAGAGGGTCGAATGCTTGAGAGGTTCTTTGAGATTTCATTAGTTTTCTTTTCCCCCTTAATCGGTTTTTCCTATAGCCGAATTCTCCCTATTGCCGAAATCTCCTATAGTCGAATTCTTTTTGCCGAATTCTATCATAGCCAAACTCTCCTATTGCTGAATTACCATCATCCTTCCTTGCTGAAATTCCTATTTGTGCCAAATTCTTGTTATTTTCCTCCATCACAAATCGATTATTATCTACTATCAGTAAAGGTTAAAAGCCGAATTTAGGACGTAGGATCAAAAGTGGATTTGGTAAGTAATCAGTTAACCTCTTTTGCACGTTTTGCTGAAAGTCGAAAGGCTATCCAACTATCCTATCATTAACTCTATGATAACAAGGATAAGGTTCAAAGATCGCGAGCGTGGTAGGATCGTTAGCAAGGGCAAGTGTACTCAACTCGATTGTGGTTTAAGTGAATGGTCGAATGTGTGTACGATCCATAGGAGTGACTTGTGTGGATTATGAGTCACTCAGACTTTGTTGATGTATGTGTGAGTGCAGATCTAGGGGATACTTCTGAATAGTAGCTAAGGAAGGGCTATTAGAACCCGGTGGCACACGGTAAGGCTAAGGCTTTTGGTAAATGTTTTGAATTAGTGATTGATTGAAGGTTGGTTGGTTGTAGGTTCAAGGCTAAGGATAGTATAGCACATTGCAGTAACTAGGTTTGTACAAACACTACACACACGATATTAGCAATACTAGAAAGCCAAAAATGTCGAAAGTGGCTAAATGGGCCAGGTGGGCCCTGAGGCTAAGTTTGATGAAATGGTTTGGTTGGTTATACGAATTGAGTTAGTCATGCATGTTACATGATCTGGAATTGATTTGGGCCTAATAAGCCATATGGATGAGATTTGGGCATAATGGGCCGTAAGGATGTGGTTTGGGCTTGATGGGCTTTATGGGGACATAGAAAAATATGCTAGGGTTTAATGGACTTTAGGCCTAGTTCTGAACAACTCTTAAACCGCATAAGACTTAATCTAATAATTAAACATGTCCGTGAACAGGTCGTTGGGTTAAAGTGTGGCAACGAACATATGCATGTCTAGGATTGGATCTAGGGAGAGCTTGGTACTTAAGCGGTCCTAGTGGCCCACCTCCTCTTCTCTAGAATCCTACCTGGTGCATAGTGTCTATTCACTTTAGCTGCAAGGACTTGTTAATGAGCCAAAGTTCATAACTAAAACCTGAGAGGGACCAAATACCCTTGATTTGTAAAATTACTAAAATACCTCTGATTTGTACAATTACTAAAATACCCCTAATTTGTACAATTATAAAAATACCCCTGATTTGTAAAATTACCAGAATAGCCCTGATTTGTGAAATTACCAGAATACCCCTGATTTGGAAATTACCAAAATATCCTTAAATTTGCAAAATTACTAAAATACCCCTGATTTGTAAAATTACCATAATACCCTTGATTTGCGAAATTACCAAAATATCCCTGGTTTACAAAATTTCCAAAATACCCATGTTTGTAATAGATTTACGAAAATACCCTTGGATAGTGAAATGACTAAAATACCCTTAGGTGTCGAATGTGTGAAAAAGTGTATGTTGCATTTATGAAATATATGTTGCACTTGGGTAGGTTATGATGATACAGAGGAAGATTTGAGGATCGCATAATCGTTTGACGACCGTGGATCCACCAGTGGCTTTAAGCCCATTATAGCAGCTTTGTTGCATCGTTTGAGTAGTGCCGCTGCTGGTGCTACCTTTGGTGTGTAGGGATGGGTGGGTTGATATTTATATCCTCAAAGGTGTGTAGGGTTGGAAGGGAAATGGTGTGTAGGGTTGGATTTGGGATGGGTGCATTGCATTCATGTGATACTGATGTGATATGAGGTCATTGTAGGCTATGGCCCAAGACCACCGTTTTTTATAGGGCTTAGGCTCAATGTAATAATTGTATGCTGATTGGATTACCAAGGGTCGTACACACTGAGTTTCGAAACTCACCCCTTTTTATTAAATGTTTCAGGTGATCCTCAGTAACCAGCTCCATGTCGGAGAGGACTCGGAGATGGCCACACTACAAGATATTTAGAAGTTTTATTTATTTGTTTCAAAGGACATGATTTTAATTGCTTTATTTTCATAGGATGTAATAAGGCCTTGTACTCCGTTTTGACTTTGGATTTTGAGTTTTGTTGTTTCAATTGTTTACTTAATTATTAAACCTGAGTAATTTCTTATGCTTAAACATGGTTTTCAGAATACTTAAAATAATTAAATGGGCTTTTATCATTACTTAACAAGACTCATAAATTTTGGGCTTTTGGGTCCTAAAATTTAACTTAGCAAAATCATTTTGAAATATGCCTTCGATGTGACATTCCCGAATTCGGCCATAACGTCTGGGCCGAGTTGGGGGTGTTACATTTAGTGGTATCAGAGCCTGGTTGCAAAGCTCGGGCTGTGAAATGGGCCTTAGATTTTGGGTTTTTAAAATAAGTAGATTTAAAAGTTTTTGCAGGATTCTTGAAGTGTGGTTCACCGAGCCCTCGACGTCGAGCCAAGTAAGTTTTTTGTATTTACCTTTGTTTAAATTATGGAACTATATCTAGTTATTAGGCTACTTTAAAATAGGTTTTTAGAGACTAAATCCCATAGGAAACTTAAGCCTGTAGTGGATTCATGACCGCGAAATAACTTTAAAAAAATTGTTACTTGCATAAGACATGCGCTTTAAACAGTAGAATTACGAACTAATTTCATAAAAATTTTAATTCAGAAATACGCAACGATGAGTGCTAGAAGAGGTGCAAGAGGCCGCGGCAGAGGCCGTGGAAGTGTTAGGGCTGGGTCGTCGGCGTCGTGCTATATGCCTAACGTTGGAGTAGGGGAGGCTCCAGCCTCACTAGTACCTGAAACAGGACCATATGAATGGGTTATCGCTACAGAAGATGCAGTATCGTAGGCCATGTTAAGGATTTTAGAAAGAATTTTAGAAATTGTAAAATATCTGCTATGATAGGTGGATGTTTTGAATGTATGTTAAATACGTTGGGATCAGTGTGCGCAGCGATAGCGTAGTGGGGTAGTTGTTACACGACTACCCTATTAGTTGGAAATTTAGAGGACAAAATTTCTTTAAGTGGGTAGATTTGTAACGCCCCGAATTTGGGCCTAGTAGAATTGGGCCTATTGGGCCTTGGGCATGGGAGCGTTTAAAATTTTTGAGAACAAGAGAACGGCACTAACCAAGTTGTAACGCCCCAAAATCTCGAAACGTTAAATTTCTGTTCACTGAAGTTGGTATGTAGGAGTAACACTTAGAATATTAATTTTAAGGTATTATCGGGATTATTTGAAGTCTAAGAGATTGGGAAGACCATAGGGAAAAAATTATTTTTCTTGCTTTTGTGGACCCTAGTCTCAGGTATTAGGCCCCTTAAGCAGATTAAGGGGAGAATAGGACACAAATGGGCTTGTGGTCCAGTGCCAAGTGGTGTCACTTGGGGAGCTATAAGGTGGCGTGTTGTCAATTGAGGAAGTCCAAGGTTCGAGCATTAGGAGTGGTATTTTTGGAGTGTTTTATTTTGCAAAGGTGGATGACCAGAGTTGTGTTGGATAAGAACTCATGCATTGGAGTGTTTGAATGGTAAGAGGAACTGATAATGGAGGGAAATTCGGATAAGGCTAAGGTGTTATCAGGGAGAAAAGTTAGGAGATAAGGAGGGGGAAGAATTTGTGTCGAATGGGACTGTGGGGAAAGAAGTATTCGGTTTGTGGCTATAAAATGAGAGGGCCGACTGCTTGAGAGGTTCTTTCAGCTTTCATTAGTTTTCTTTTCCCCCTTAATCGGTTTTTCCTATAGCCGAATTCTCCCTATTGCCGAAATCTCCTATAGTCGAATTCTTTTTGCCGAATTCTCTCATAGCCAAACTCTTCTATTGCCGAACTACCATCATCCTTCCTTGCCGAAATTCCTATTTATGCCAAACCCTTGTTGTTTTCCTCCATCATAAATCGATTATTATCTACTATTATTTAAGGTTAAAAGCTGAATTTAGGCTGTAGGATCAAAAGTGGATTTGGTAAGTAATCGATTAACCTCTTTTGTACGTTTTTCTAAAAGCTGAAAGGCTATCTAACTGTCCTGTCGTTAACTCTGTGATAACAAGGATAAGGTTCAAAGATCGTGAGCGTGGTAGGATCATTAGCAAGGGTAAGTGTACTCAACTCGATTGTGGTTTAAGTGAATGGCCAAATGTGTGTATGATCCATAGGAGTGACTTGTGTGGATTATGAGTCACTCGTATTTTGATGATGTATGTGTGAATGCAGAGCTAGGGGATACTCCTGATTAGTAGCTAAGGAAGGGCTACTAGAACCCGGTGGCACACGGTAAGGCTACGGTAAGGCTTTGGCTTTTGGTAAATGTTTTGAATTAGTAATTGATTGAAGGTTTGTTGGTTGTAGGTTCAAGGCTAAGGATAGTATAGCACGTCGCAGTAACCAGGTGTGTACAAACACTACACACACGATATCGATAATACCGGAAAGCCGAAAATATTGAAAGTGGCTAAATGGGCCCGGTGGGCCCAGAGGCTAAGTTTGATGAAATTGTTTGGTTGGTTATACGAATTGAGTTAGTCATGCTTGTTACATGATCTGGAATTGATTTGGGCCTAATAGGCCATATGGATGAGATTTGGGACTAATGGGTCATAAGGATGTGATTTGGGCTTGATGGGCTTTATGGGGACGTAGAAAAGTATGCTAGGGTTTACTGGACTTTAGGCCTAGTTCTGAACAACTCTTAAACCGCATAAGACTTAATCTAATAATTAAACATGTCTGTGAACAGATCGCTGGGTTAGAGTGTGGCAACAGACATATGCATGTCTAGGATTGGATCTAGGGAGAGCTTGGTACTTAAGCGGTCCTAGTGGCCCACCTCCTCTTCTCTGGAATACTACCTGGTGCATAGTCTCTGTTAATGGGTCAAAGTTCATAACTAAAACCCAAGAGGGACCAAATACCCTTGATTTGTAAAATTACTAAAATACCTCTGATTTGTACAATTACTAAAATACCCCTAATTTTTAAAATTACCAGAATACCCCTGATTTGTAAAATTACCAGAATAGCCCTGATTTGTAAAATTACCAGAATACCCTGATTTGGAAATTACCAAAATATCCTTAGATTTGCAAAATTACTAAAATACCCCTGATTTGTAAAATTACCAGAATACCCTTGATTTGTCAAATTACCAAAATATCCCTGGTTTACAAAATTTCCAAAATACCCGTGTTTTGCAAAATTACCTAAATACCCCATGTAGGGTAGATTTACGAAAATACCCTTGGGTAGTGAAATGACTAAAATACCCCTAGGTGTCGAATGTGTGAAAAAGTGTACGTTGCATTCATGAAATATATGTTGCACTTGGGTGAGTTATGATGATACGGAGGAAGATTTGAGGATCGCATAGTCGCTTGACGACCGTGGATCCACCAGTGGCTTTAAGCCTATTATAGCAGCTTTGCTGCATCGTTTGAGTAGTGCCGCTGCTGGTGCTACCTTTGGTGTGTAGGGATGGGTGGGTTGATACTTATATCCCCTTAGGTGTGTAGGGTTGGAATGGAAATGGTGTACAGGGTTGGATTTGGGATGGGTACATTGCATTCATGTGATACTGATGTGATATTAGGTCATTATGGGCTAAGGCCCAAGACCACCGTTTTTTATAGGGATTAGGCCCAATGTGATAATTGTATGCTGATTGGATTAACAAGGGTCGTACACACTGAGTTTTGAAACTCACCCCTTTTTATTAAATGTTTCAGGTGATCCTCAGTAAATGGCTCGATGTGGGAGAGGACTCGGAGATGGCCACACTACAAGATATTTAGAAGTTTTATTTATTTGTTTCAAAGGACATGATTTTAATTGCTTTATTTTATAGGTGTAATAAGGCCTTGTACTCCGTTTTGACTTTGGATTTTGAGTTTTGTTGTTTCAACTGTTTATTTAATTATTAAACCTGAGTAATTTCTTATGTTTAAACATGGTTTTCAGAATACTTAAAATAATTAAATGGGTTTTTATCATTACTTAACAAGACTCATAGATTTTGGGCTTTTGGGTTCTAAAATTTAACTTAGCAAAATCGTTTTGAAATATGCATTGGATATGACATTCCCAGATTCAGCTATAACGTCTGGGCTGGGTTGGGGGTGTTACATAATCTATCAAGTGAGTAATTTGTAGTACTAGTATGAAATGAGCAAATTTCGTTAGTCGATCAACGACAACCCAGATAGCATCTTTCTTTTTCGGAGTTAAGGGTAATCCCGACACAATCCATTGTAATTCTAACCCATTTCCATTCGGGAATCATCACAGGCTACAGTAAACTAGATGGTACTTGATGTTCGGCTTTGACTTGCTGACAAATCAAACATTTAGAAACAAACTCTGATATATCTCGTTTCATGCCTTGCCACCAGTAAAATTGTTTCAAATCGTTGTACATTTTGGTACTTTCCGGATGAACAGATAAGCAGCTATTGTTCGCTTAGTGCAAAATCTTCTAAATGAGTTCTGAATTTCTCGGTATGCAAATTCTATTCTAGAACCTTATACAACCATCGGCTCCAATCTAAAACTCTGAATTAGGGATAGTCTCACATTGAATTCGTTTAACTTGCAATTCACGGTCATCTTTCTGAGCTTCACATTTGTTGAAGAAATACTAGTTTAGCTTTTAATTCAGCTAAAATAGACCTATCATTACAAATCATCAACTGGGTATTCATTGCTCGTAATGCAAACAAAGATTTTCGGCTCAGGGCATCAACAACAGCATTAGCCTTTCCCGGGTGATAATTAATCAAAAATTAAAAATCTTTCAATAACTCGAGCCAACTTCGTTGTCCCAGATTCAATTTTCTGTGACATTAGATATTTTAAGCTTTTGTGATATGTACAAATGTGCCATTTTTCACCGTATAAGTAGTGTCACCAAATTTTCAATGCGAACACAATTGCGGCCAACTCTAAGTCATGTATCGGATAGTTCTTTTCATGCGGTTTCAGTTGTCGGGAAGCATAAGCTATGACTTTTCCTTCTTGCATTAGAACACATCCCAGATTGTTTAATGACGCGTCACTATAAATCACAAACTCTTTCCCCGAATCAGGTTGAACCAAAACTGGTGCTTTAGTTAACAGTACTTTCAACTGTTCGAAAATCTGTTGATATTTTTCTGACCATTCGAATTTCACATCTTTTTGAAGCAGTCGTGTCATCGGTGTCGCAATCATCGAAAATCCTTTCACAAATCTTAAGTAATAGCCTGCTAAACCTAGAAAACTACAGACTTCAGACACATTTCTCGGAGGTTTTCAATCAGTAATAGTAGAAAATCTTACTCGAGTCAACTCTAATACCTTCAGGTGAAACAATATGCCCCAGAAATCCTACCTCTCGGAGCCAAAACTCACATTTGCTAAACTTTGCAAATAATTGCTTATCAAGTAGAGTTTGTAACACAACTCTCAAGTGCTCGGTATGTTCAAATTTATCTCGCGAATAGATCAGAATGTCATCAATGAATACAACAACAAACCTGTCTAAATACGATATGAATATCCAGTTCATCAAGTCCATGAAAACTGTAGGAACATTAGTTAATCCGAAAGGCATAACCAGGAATTCATTGTAACACCCCTAACCCGTAACCGTCACCGGTTTAAGGTTAAAAAGCATTACCGATCAGTCTAGAACATTTTCAATCATTTTACAACACAAAGTCAATCATCATCCAAACATATCAAAACATAAGTATATAGTCCCTTAATGTGGTCTACGAAACCTTAAACACTTGTTAGAAAGGGGTTGGAACTAAACCAAACACATACAAATTTTTCAGAAAATCAAACATTTTTCAAAGTTACAGAGGTCACACGCCCGTGTGGTTAGGCTGTGTGCCTCACACGGTCTTGGATACTCCTATGTGTCCAAGCCGTGGCAAAACAGGGCATACATACTGACTTGCCCACACGGCTTGAGACACGCTCGTGTGCCTCACTCCTGGCCGATACTGACTTGCACCACACGGCCAGTCACACGCTCGTGTGTCCAGCCCGTGGTCGAAACTGACTTATTTTTGAAACACAACCACGAAGGACACGGTCGAGCCATACGCCCGTGTACTCAACTGTGTGGGCAATTATAGGCCATTTGTAAGGCCAAACTTGCCACCCACACTTACGATCACCTACAAGCATCAAACCATATGCATTTATACCTCAAATGGCAACCAAAACATACCAATATATGCACCAATTATTCATCAACAACACCATCTATTTTCATAATCAATTTCAACTCAAATAAATCCATCTGAAATACAAACTTTACATCCCAAACCATATAAGTCAAGTATCATGTAATCCATACCACAAGTTCGCATTTAAACCACATTGCTCATCAACCTATTTAAGCATGAAACATATATATCCATTTTCACTAACTCATACCATAACTATCATTCACATAACCCACACATATGAACCAACATCATTCAACTTCCAAGCCATATCAAATGGCAAAGCTTATACACTTCAAAACATGCCATATCTACTAGCATATACATGCCATATTCAAATATATACATCTTTCCAAAAATACCAAAATAGATAGTCGATAGTGTGATTGAGTCATTGACGATCCTCGGATTTGAGCTAGCTTTAAAAACACTGTAAAACAGAGAAACAATTCACATAGTAAGCTTTAAAGCTTAGTAAGTTAGTAATATAATACATTTAATTTAATGATTCAAATCAATACACAAAATAAACCATCACATGGACTAATTTACAAGAATGCACAATCTCATCCATATCCAATACTCACATCATTATCCATTCATCTATTTTCAAATTCATCAACCACATAGATTCCATACATACCTTTGCCAACACTTAGTTAATGACAATTTTGCTACTCAATGCTTCATACCGCATTTCGATCAATCTTCACTTTTCATTTGATTCAATCGTACACTTAGTGCCAAATTCATAGCCGAAGCTTAAATATCATCGCACACTTAGTGCCTTTACATTAAACCAAATTTATCTAGGTATCGCACACACAGTGCCAATCAATACAGCCAAGGCTTCCATTACTTCGCACAAACCGTGTTATTCACCTCTGTCCCACTTCTAATTACGCACACTTAGTGCCACATTTCTCTATTCCACATATAGCATTTCTAATTCAATAACCACATGTTCATGCATTTCATAACACATAGATATGAATTTAACGGTTTGTATTATACTCGAACTTACCTCGGACGTCGAAGTAACAAAACGAGTCGATTAATCAAGTACTTTATCTTTGCCTCGATCTCGATCCAAATCCCTCTTTTCTTGATCTATACATATTCAAATTTAGCTCATTCAATCACCAAATCATTCAATTTAGTCCAAACACACTTATTTAGGGCATTTTACAAAATAGCCCTCACATTTTCACATTTCGACACTTTAGTCCCTATTTCATAAAATCATCAAATTCAAAAAATTCCACATCACATATGCCTAGCCGAATTTCCCTTATACTAATACAAGCCCAATTATTTCATTTATTACACATTTTAGTCCTCTAATTTCTCATTTACACAATTTAGCCCAAATTTCTCAAATTCACCAAAAATCCAAAGACAAAACATGTTAATCTTTCACATATCTTTCATATTTCACCAACTATCAACACAAAGCTCAAACATTCATCAATGGCATATCTCAAAATCATCATCAAATTCTAAAATTAAAGCATGGGCTAGCTAGAACACTAAGCAACAATCACAAAAACGTAGAAATCATCAAAAACCGAGCTCAAAAATACCTTAATTGAGCAAATTTCTAGCCGAAACCTAACAAACTCTCTTTCTTTCTTTTTCTTCCAATTTTAGCAAGAAAAGATGAGAATATGGCTTGTTTTTCTTATTTTTTTATTTAATACACATTATTAATCATTTTACCAATTTGCCCTTTTATTAATTCATTTAAATTTCCACTAACTATGTACATATATGTCCATCTCCATTATCTATGGTCTATTTACAACATAAGGACCTTTCATTTAATAATCCATGCCAATTTAAACACTTTAATGATCAGCACACTGCCTTTGCAAATTAAACACACAAACATTAAAATTTTTACACAGAACTTTCACACATACTCAATCACATATTATAAACACCAAAAATAATATTAAAATATTTTTCTGACCTTGGATTTGTGGTCCTGAAACCACTGTTCTGGCTAGGGTCTAAACTAGGCTGTTACAATCATAATGTTCGTACCTTGTTCTGTTCGCGGTTTTCGACACATCTGACTATTTAACTTGCAACTGATAATAACTCGATCTCAAATCAATCTTTGAAAATATTGTAGCCCTTTCAACTAATCAAATAAATCATCAATCTGCGGTAGATGGTATTTGTTCTTTATAGTCACTTTATTCAACTGTCTGTAATCGATACACATTCTCATCGTGTCGTCTTTCTTCTTTACAAACTATACTGGTGCATCCCAGGGTGAATAACTCGGTTGTACAAAACCTCTGTCTATCAATTCTTACAACTGAGCTTTCAACTCTTTTAATTCTTTTGTAGCCATTCTGTACGGAGCTATCGATATCGGAATTGTTCTCGGTACTAATTCAGTACCAAATTCAACCTCTCTGATCGATGGCAAACCTTGTAATTCTTCTGGAAATACATTCGAAAACTCACAAACAACAGGTACAGATTCAATCTTTGATTCAGACACCTTTGTATCCAGTATGTATGCAATATATGCATCATAGCCCTTTTCATATATATCTGAGTTAACATAGACGATACCACAGTAGGTAATTCAATCGAATCATCAGAATCAATCTGAAGAATTTCACCGTTTTGACATTTCAATTCAATTATCTGTCGTCTACAATTCACAACTGCATCATGCATAGTCAACCAGTCCATACCCAGAATCACATCAAACTCATCGAAGGTAGAAGCATCAAGTCAGCTAGAAAACAGTAACCTCGAGTCATCAAAGGACAATTCTTACAAATTTTATCAACTAAAATAGACTTGCCTAAGGGGCTCGATACTTTAATTACAAACTCTGTAGACTCGACATGTAAACTCTTTTTAACTACTAAATTCATACAGATATATGAATGGGTTGATCCAGGATCTATCAACGCAACTGTATCAGTATCAAAAAGAGAAAAAGTATCGGTAATAACATCTGGCGATGATGCCTCCTCCCGTGCACGGATAGCATAAGCTCGGGCAGGTGCTCGTGCCTCAGATCTCACAGCAGAATCTCTCGTAGCACCTCAGTTACCACTCATATTTCAAGTGTTTCAGGGTGGTCTCCTTCTATTAGTCGTATTACTTGCTTTCGTCGGTTGATCTCTTTTAGCTATAGACTTTTCTGGATAGTCTCGGAGATAATGATCAAGAGATCCACATTTAAAACAAGCTCCACTCATCATTCTACATTCACCGTAATGTCACTTATTGTAGTGCTTACATTCAGGTCCAACATTTCTAACACTACCCACACTGGCAATAGATGTCGTCTGAGATTTAGAGCTAAAATGTCTCGCATCTCTATCTCTGATCGAAATCCCCACAAAAGTAGTAGAACGAGGATAATATTCTCTCGATTTTATTTGATGCTGACTGATGTGATTTGCCCGCAAATCTCTATCTAAAATCTCTAGCCTTAGAATCAGCTTTTTTTTCTCTTTACAAAGCTCTTCGGCTTTGCAAGCTCTATCAAATAGAACGACAATCTCTTTCAGCTCCAGAATCCCAACTAATAGTCTGATTTCTTCATTTAATCCATCTTCAAACCTTTTACACATTATAGCCTCGGAAGAAACACATTCACGAGCATATTTGCTGAGTCGTACAAACTCTCTTTCACATTCTATTACCTACATACGACCGTATTTTAATTCAAGAAATTCCTTTCGTTTCTGGTCAATGAACCTTTAGCTGATGTATTTCTTTTTGAATTCAACTTGAAAGAACTCCCAAGTAACTTTTTCTCACGGAACTACGGATATCAAGGTATTCCAACACTGATACGCAATGTCTCTCAATAGTGATACCGCACATTTTAAACATTCTTCAGTTGTACAAGACAGTTCATCAAATACTCGAATCGTGTTCTTAAGCCAAAACTCGCTCTCTCAGGGTCATCTTTAATAGTGGCCCTGAATTCCTCAGCCCCGTGTTTCCGTATCTTATCGACAGGTGGTTTATTCAATCAAAGGATCCATACCTTGAGGAACTACAGGGATCGATTTGGGAATAGGTGTGGGGAGGTTGTTGAGCAGCTAGGTTCGTACGAATGTGTTGAGTGAACCACTCGTTCATCATTTGGAAGAAGGCTTCTTTAGCCTCTCCTCCCTTGTAACAGCCCGATTTTGGGCTAGTCAGAACAGTGATTTCGGAACCACTAATTTGAGGCAGAGAAATTATTTTTAATATTATTTTACGTGTTATAGCATGATTATATGAGTGCATGAAAATTTTGGTGAATTAATTTTAGTGATTACTTGCTTAATTTCGAAAAATGACTAATCGCATAAAGTGTGAAAGTTTTGTTCTACAAGCTAAATGTGTTAAATAGCTATGGAACACTAAAGTAGAGGTCCTTATTGAGTAATTAGACCAATAAAATTATGGTGGCTGGACATGGAATTTCTAATTGGAGACAAAGTCATAAAATGGTCAAAATTAAGTGACATTAGGTGACTTGCTTAATAATAAAATAAAATAAAAAGAGAGGAGGCTATCATCTTCTCTTCATCGCTGAAATTCTTAGCAAAAAAAGGGGATTTTGAGAGCTTAAATTTCAACCAAGCTTTTCTCTTGCAAATCAAGAAAAACGAAGTCCGGACCCAGACCGGGGGAAAACCAAACTATTGGACTAAATCGAACTAGTCGCCCATATTTTGTATACCAAGGTAAGTTGTACGTAAAGAATACAACTTTATTGTTATTATGTATTGAACAGTTAACACAAAGTGTTTGATTATTATTCTGAATATGCATGATGAGAATTGTTGTAGTAAAAACTCTCGATTGAACCTTGGGAATAGATTGGATATCCATGCCATGACATTTGGGAGATATGTGTGCTAGTGTAAGACCATGTCTGGGACATGGCACTGGCCACATTATGAGAGCCAGTGTAAGTCCAAGTCTGGGACATGGCATCGGCGTTGATATGTGTGTTAGTGTAAGACCATGTCTAGAACATGGCATCGACCACATTATGAAAGCCAGCCTAAAACTATGTTTGGGATATGGCATCGACGTTGATATGTGTGCTAGTGTAAAACCATGTCTGGGACATGGCATCGGCATTAAGATGAGAGCTAGTGTAAGACCATGTCTGGGACATGGCATCGGCCTCGACATGTGAGCCAGTGTAAGACCATGTCTGGAACATGGCATTGGCATTGAGATTGTAAGACCATGTCTGGGACATGGCATCGGCCTCGACATGTGAGCCAGTGTAAGACCATGTCTGGGACATGGCATCGGCATTTTACCCTATTGTGTGAGGCTTATCAGATATCCTTTAGTATTCCAAATGGTTCAACGGGTTATTTAAAGCTTATGGTAAATATATGAAAGGATATAATCATGTTGTGAGTGGTACAGGTTCTTACTCGAAACTCATGAGATATGAGCTTAGTTATGATGCTTTAATGGTAATGATGAAATTGAGTAAGTTCTATCTATGAGAATGATTTTGGGACGACCTTGTAATCTTTGTCTTATACTTGTGATGTGTAAATATGTAGTAATTCTACCATTGTTAAATCAAGAATGTTGTGCTGGTTTATAATATGCTATGTGTTTAAAGATGCATGGTTGATGTTGTTACTTATTTACATGCAACTTACTAAGCTTTATGCTTACTCCCTTTCTTTTCCATTTTCTTATAGTATTGCCAAGCTAGCTCGGGGATCAAAGGAAATCGGAGGCTCGATCACACTATCAATCTGAACATTTGGTACAGTTAGATTTATCATTTTGAGTATGGCATGTATAGGGACTTGGTCTTTTGTCAAGTGTCATATTGTTTTGGCCAAATGTGTTGGCTTGTCTTGAAGATTGATTAATTTTGTATAAGGCCATGGATGATGGCTAATACTTGTTATTGATATATGTAAATGATGGTTTTTTCCATGAATGTGCAATTTGCATGGTGAAATATATGGTCTGTTAATGCATGAATGAGTAAGTCGCATGATTGGATTGATAAAGTATGTGGTAAGGTTTGCATGTGAATGGAGTGTGATGGCCTTGATGATTGTATGTCTTGGTTGTGGCTGATTTGGTCAAATGTTTATGTGTGGATTGGTGTTACTTGATGTGGCTTATGTTGGTGCAAGTAAGGGTGGAAAAAGGGCTTGGTAAATAGCCTTGTTTTTGTCCACACGGGTAGACACATGGGCATATGTCTAGGACCTGTGTGACACACGGTCTGCCCCATGGGCCTGTAGTCCGGCCTTGTGTCCCTTGCACCTTAATTTGGTAAAACAGAATGCCCAGTAGTAACCACACGGGCTGAGGCACGGCCGTGTGTCTCAACCGTGTGGATGACACGGCCATGATACATGGGCATGTGCCTAGGCCATGTGAAGTCTGCACCTTAAATGCGAAATTAAATTTGCCACACGGCCTAGCACACGGGCGTGTGCCTTGGCCGCGTGACCCTAAAATGCTGACGTCAGAAACAGAATGTCAAGGTTTTAACACACGGGCATGTCATGGCCATGTGAGGGACACGGGCCATAGATACGGGCGTGTGCTAGGCCGTGTGAAAACCCCTATAGGTTTGAATTGAAAATTAAATCCACACGGCTAGGGACATGGGCGTGTGTGATCACACGGTCTGCCCACACGGGTGTGTCTCTTGCCACACGGGTGTGTGCCCCTATTTTTAGTGAAATTTTCCTAAGTTTTCTAAGGTGCCTGGTTTAGTACCGAACCATTTCTGAAGTATGTTTTAGGCCTCGTAGGCCCATATTAAGGACTTCAAGATGAAGTTTGAAAAGTTTTAAATTTGAACGAAATTTCATGACCCGGAAATGTTTGTATGCATGTTATTAAGTTAGGTAACGCCTCGTACCTTGTTCTGGCATAAGATACGGGTAAGGGGTGTTATATTCCTGGCTGTCCGTTATGGGTCTAGAATCAGAAGGTGCTGTCCCTTCAGAGACAACATGCACATTACTCACAATCTCATCAACTACAGCTCGATCAAGATCCATTTACTATATAAAAACACATTTGAAAATGTCAGAAGTCATCACACTATCACAGTTTATATATATGGCATGTATAGCTAGACTCACATACGCTACGTTAGTTCTAGAATCGACTAAATCGTAGCTCTGATACCAATAAATGTAACACCCCTCACCCGTATTCAACGCCAGAATACGGTTACGGAGCATTATCGGACTTATAAAACATATAACCGTACTTTTATCATGCATTCAATCAATTCATACAATCATCATTCAATCTCAATCAATTTGTCCCTTATAATAGCCTGCGAGGCCTTAAACATGCTTTAAGAGCGATAGATAAACCGTAAAAGTAACATATTTTAAGCCCACATTTAGTATGCTTTTGGATGAATTAAGCCTCGATTTATGTAAAAAGGTGCTCTTAATCCTTTATTTTCATGTTTTGTACCCAACAAAGCACCCGAGGATGAAAAGAACGAGAAACGGGCCTAAAATAGACCAAATTGGGTCAAAGAGGAAATCGACACGGCTTGGACTTTAGCCCACACGACCGTGCCATGTCAATCTACTAGAACACGGCCTGATCTCGATTCACACGGCTGTGCCTCACTAAAGAAGTCCGAGCACGGCCTGGCCACGATCCACACGGGCGTGTGCCATGGCCGTGTCCCTGTCGCAGGAAAGAGCAATTTCGTTCGGATTTGGATACTTAGGGGCGGAGAAACATATTTCGAAAGCCTATATAAACCCCCTAAGTGTTACCTGAAAGAGGGCGGTTAGCTAGGCCAATGAGCCAAGCCGAAAAGGCCAGATTTGTGAAGAATCACTCGAAGATAGCCAGTTGATCCATCTCAAAAAGCCGGAATTCTACTCAAGACGGCAGATCTTTCCTTCAATTCCTTCAAGGAGTTTTAGGGATTTCTTATGTTTTGTTTTATCTTTTGTTCTGAGATGTTTTGTGTTATTATTATGAACTAAACCCTTCAGCTACCTAAAGGGGATGAAACCTATGACGGATCTTATTATTGTTTTCTGAACTATATGATAAATATTTGACTTGTTCTTAATTATGTGTGCTTAATTCTTGTGTTAATATTTCCGGGATATTGATTCAAGTATGATGTGCTTAGGTGGAGGAGCAAAAGTCCCTGCTTAAGAGTAGATCTAGCATAATTAAGCTGAATTGATCACACGCCTAGAGATAGGGTGACGAGATTTTGTCGGATTAGGGTGAAACCTAATATGGGAGTCCATAGATCGAGTTAATGCGATTCTAGGGGTTTTAATTAGAAAGAGATTTCAATTAATCAACCTAGGGTTAGACGTTATTCGCTTCGAGAGGGGGTTTAATATAACTTAGGGAATCTTATGGATCAAGTCAAGTGAATACATCGTCTGGTTTAGTGTTAGATAACAAGTGAAGTCTAGGTGGATTCTTCCCAAGGGTATCGTCTTAATCAATTGGTTTTTCTTCCAAGTTATTTTTTCCCAATTCATTCTCTTTTTGTCTTTGCGTCTTTAGTTTAGTTGATAGTTAAATTTAGATTAGATAACCATTCATTTAATTCTTAGGCTAAATAATAGAAAGAGAGTTAGTATTAGTACTTTTGGTTCCTTTGGGATTCGATATTCCGGTCTTGCCTAACTGTTCGATAGGTGCGCTTGCCTTAAAATTGTTGTCAGAGTTAGTTTCCAGGTACGATCATTCTCATTATAAATTTTAAAGCTCTGATTTCGACGATCAAGTTTTTGGCGCCTTTGCCGGGGATCTGAAATATTAAGAAAGCTTAATTTTTACTACTTTAGCCATATTTGTTTTTTATTTTTATTTTTGCAATTAAATTTTATTTTTCTAAATTTTCTTTCTTCTTTCTTTTGTCCCTTTCAGGTACCTCTAGTTTATGACTAGAAGGAACCCGATGGGACCTCTACTTTACGACAGTGATATTGAAGGTACCGTTTGTAGAAAGCGCAGAGAGATAAGGCGAAGCTTAAACTACATAGAAAAAGAGCAAGAAGCCGAAATAAATACCATAGAAGAGATGGCAGAGAATAATCCGCCACCTCCAGAGATGGTCGAACATCATGCTCCACGTACTATGTATAATTATGCTAAACCTAATTTAACAGGAACTGAGTCTAGTATTGTTAGGCCTACTATTGCTACAAATAATTTTGAACTGAAACCTAACACTATACAGATGATACAACAGTTTGTTCAGTTTGATGGTTTGCAGGATGAGGATCCTAACACACACTTAGCAAATTTCCTAGAATTTTGTGACACCTTCAAGATAAATGGCGTTTTTGATGATGCCATTCGTCTTCGGTTATTTCCTTTTTCTTTGAGAAATAAAGCCAAATAGTGGTTACATTCTCTTCCACGAGGCTCAATCACTACATGGGATCAAATGACCAAAAAATTTTTATTAAAATATTTTCCACCGGCCAAAACGGCCAAGTTAAGGAATGATATCTCTTCTTTTGTGCAGATAGATTCAGGAGACATTATACGACGCATGGGAGAGATACAAAGATTTGTTAAGGAGGTGCCCACACCACGGATTACCATTGTGGCTACAGGTCCAAAATTTTTATAATTGTGTGAACCCTTCAACAAGGCAACTAATAGATTCAGCCGCTAGTGGAACCCTGAACAACAAAACTCCTGAAGCAGCCTACGAGTTTATAGAGGAGATGTCACTAAATAACTATCAGTGGCAAGTTACAAGGACAAGGCCAGCTAAAACGGCCGGAGTTTTCAACATTGACGTAGTGACCGCACTACCAAATCAAGTAGAATTGCTACATAAAATATTTGATAGTTTCTATGGTTCTTCGCAGGCACATCCAGTTATGCAGTGTGACGCAAGTGAAGGCGTGGCGAATCCTGAGTACCCACCCTATGGATATGGCATGGAGAACGAACAAGTCCACCATATGGGTAACTATTCTAGACATCAAAATAATTTTTATAGTGATACTTTTAATGCAGGTTGGAGGTACCATCCCAATTTCTCATGGGATGATCAAAGTAGCCAAAGACAGGAACTTCCTCCAAATTTTCAACAACCACCTCACCAATAGGAAGAGGAGTCGAGTCTTGAAGAGATGCTGGCAAAATTCATAGCAGCCACAGAAAATCCAGATTTTCAACAACCACCTCACTAACAGGAAGATAAGTCGAACCTTGAAGAGATGCTGGCAAAATTCATAGCAAACACAGAAACACGCTACCATAATATAGAAACGAAACAAGAAACATCGATTCAAGGGGTTGAGGATCAGTTAGGTCAGCTCGCTAAGCCGATCTTAGAACAACCACAAGAAAGCTTGCCAAGCAACACTGAAACTAACCCAAAAGAGCAAATTCAAGCCGTAACAGCTCATGACGGTGAAAAGTTAGTGGAATCTGACCCGAAGCAAGAACTTGTGGTAAGTGAACGTAAGGATGAGGTAAGTCAGGATTTACCAAACCCAGTAATTATAGAGCACCAAGCTCATATGCCATATCCCAATGCGACAAAGAAAGACCACACAGAGAAACAACTTGGTAAGTCTCTTAAACTTTCAAGGAAATTTCATATTAACTTGCCGTTTCTAGAAGCTCTTTCGCAAACGCCAGATCCTAGACTTCGTATCGATCAAGAAGAAATTCATGAGGAACGAAGGCTTCATATCGATGAACTAGACGAGTGGAAGACACATTTCAAAGAGAGACTAAAAACAAACGAAACAAAAACGAGGCAGCTCCAGAACGAACTTAATAATGGGACAACCCAGCTTAAAATAGGAGATCAGGTACTCAAAATCTTCCCAGATGGAACGGTCAAGGTAGCACATTCTAATTTCGGCACTTTTGAGGAAAAAACTACTCGACTTTAATTTTATATCAATAACCGAATTAATCGCATGAGAAAGGATTTTCACCTCCTCAAACCACCATGACCATACGAATGAGAGGTAAAGTCTAGCTTAAGACTATAAACGAGCGCTTCTCGGGAGGCAACCCGAGCACTAACCCCATTAATTTTTACATTTTTATTTTTTACTTTTCTTTTCCCTTTTAGCACCTAACCATAAACTAACCAAAGTACAGATTTCCATACCCACACGGCCTTGCACACGGCCGTGGCCGTGGCCGTGTGGGCACCACAGGAAGGAACACGAGCGTGGAATGCATCTCTATTTAAACCTCCTTCTTCCTTTCCTTTTCCCGTTATCTTTCTTCTTTCATTTTCCACTATTCACTTTTATTTTTATTTTTATTTTTATTTTTTTTATTTTTTATTTTCTTTATTATTTTCTTCTTATTCTTCATGCCATTTAGATTTAGCTTAGGATACAATAAAATCATGCCGGCTGCTTCGAGGATTCAATTTCAAACACTTCAAGGCTCTACCCCACATTCACCTCCAACGTATTTTCCACCTCCTCCAAGAATCTTATCCATAATTCAGGAAGTTTCACTTCCCTCCCTATCTTATGATTTTATTATTATATTGCTATTATTTATCTTTGTACATTAAGGACAATGTACCTCTTAAGTGTGAGGGGGGTTAACTATAGTAGTATTTGAAAATCCTTGAATTATGCCTTGTTCTAAAGTAAGTTTCTCATATTATGATTAGAAGAAAATTTTTGATGATTCATGATTGTTATTGATATGTTTTAGGTTAAGTCATTGATAATTGTGCATTGATGATTAAATTTGAAGGATACTAGAGAATCAAGCATGATAAGTCTATTTTTAAGAAAATTAATTTTTTTTAGGTTGTTAACCTAAATTTGAATATTAATTTGAAATTTGAAATTTACAAGGTTGATGTCAAAAACACCCAAAATTTTTGTGAGATTTTGAGCCTTGTAGAGCATATATTCTTTTTCATGCTCACTTTATTGATTATGAGTGTGTCAACATTGAACTGTTATTCTAGAACTTGCCTCGATTATACATGTTGAGACCACACCTATGATTTGATATACTGAGATGATTAAGGCACCTAGGACTTAACCCACTTAATCCATAAAAAGCCTACGTTCACAATTAACCCCTAGTGAACCCCGTGTAATCCTAACAACTTTTTTTTATTGACTCACCCACTAATATTAACCCAAAACCCTTTGTATTTGTTATCACCATTCTTCTTAACTACCCTTTTTGTCGAGATTTGATTTTGAGCAGTTACCTAACTATGTTCTATAATTCAGTTGTAAAAGTTCTTTCCTATTATTTGACTTGTTCTTAAAAAAAAATTCGAAGTATATTCAGCATTAGTATTTGTCGAAACCATTTTTTTTAATCAAGTTTTGAAAAACGGAAATCGATTTTAAAAATATGGTAAATAGAGTTGCCACCGATCTTTGATTCGAGGTGTGATCGGATTACTTTAAAATGGATTATTTTAATAAAACATTTTGATTTATTAAAATAATAATTTTGGTCTGCGAAAACTCGAAAAAATAGGTTCAAAAGTCGGTTACGTACGAGGAAGGGTGAGCACCCTCGTAATGCCCAAAATTGGTACCTAATTGATTATTTTATGTCCTAGTGTCGAAAATTTGAAAAGACTCTAGATTACGATCCATTCATTTAAATGATATTTGAAAAGCATCATATTGGGTGTCGAAAGTTCTTATTTCGAAGAAATAAAATGTCGTACTCAGTAAGTTAGGGCACAATATTTCGCATTCTCCAATTTAAATTTATCCTTCGACATTCAATACTTGTATATTAAAAAAAAGAGAAGGATATTCCTTTATTTGGGTCAAATGAAAAATCGCAACCCAGTAAGTTAGGGCACTATTTCTCAAAATTCCCGAATACGGAATATTGCCTTTGTTCTTTTAAAGACCTTATCTCGAAATAATGAAATATCACACTCAGTAAGTTAGGGCGCAATATCTCAAAAATCCCAAGAATAAGTTTTTTTTGAAATATTATATATTTTGATTTAAAAGAGAAGGGATATTCGGTTTCTAGGTTTTAAACAAAGAAAATCAAAACTCGGTAAGTTAGAGCACGATTTTCTCGTAACCACTAAACACGAACATTGCCTTATTTTTAGTTTTGAGTAAAACGACTTTAAACCTTGAATGGTATAGAAATAAAATACGATGACATATGCGATGCGAAGCAATTATTTATAAATGAAATATAATGCTATGCCATATCAAGCAAAAAATAAATATAATAAACGAGAATTAAAACATGCATGATAGCAATAATTATCAAACATTAGATCCATGGTAAGGAAAATTAATTAGCATACACACAGGTATAACATAGGTAAGTCATATTCTAAATAAACAAAAAGCAATTTTAAATATATTATGATAACAAATAAAAAAAATCTATATACATAATGTAGAAGGCCCAATCTGTCCGGCCCATTACAAAACCAAAACCCAACTAAAACAAGGCCCAGTGGCCCAAAATTTTAGGGTTTTCAGGAAACCCTAGTGCCCTCTCCCCAGGAGCGCCGCGCGCGTGCATCTACGCGCGTCACTAGGTGCGCCGCAAGCCTCCGCTGGCCTCCACCCACGCGCGCACCCGCCTCTGTCGGCCACCAGCCCCTGCAAAAATAAGAAAAAAAGGCAATAGCAGAGAAGAGAAAGGAATATTTGTATTTTTTAAATCGATTATATAAACCAAAAGATAGATCTGTAACAAGGACCTTTTATTTTTTTTGAGAGAAATCAATACAAAAAGAAAAACTAGTTCCAAAATACAGAGAGAACAGCAAGAGATCTAAACGAAAAAATTTCGATCCAAAAATCAGAGGAAGAACGACAGATTCGTAACAGTAGAAGGTGATTTCGCATTTTTTGTTTTTTTATTTCGAAGTTTTTTATCCGCAAAATATGTAGAGATACACACATGCACATATATATATACATATATATAAAGATTGAAAAGAAGAATAAATAAAAAAGGGGAGTTTTACCTTCCCGACCACCGCACGTGGTGGCCGACGGCGAAGTCGCCTCGCCGGATTTCCCTTTCCCCTTTGCGAACCTGCAGAGAATAAGAGAAAAGGCATCAGTTTTTTTTTTTGTTAAAACAAAGAAGAAATGAGTTTTAAAACCTGATTTTGGCCTTATATACGGACATCAAACGACGTCGTTTAAGCTAGGGGGCTTATCCCGAAACGGCGCCGTTTCACGGCGACCCGCGTGCGCGACCCGACCTGGTCAGAGGGTCCGCGCGTTTTCGTTAAACGGGATAATTTCCTTTTGGTCCTTCCGCATTTTTTAGTCTTTAAAATTAAGTTCTATGTTATTTAAATTTTGGCCCATAAATTTCACGCAGTTTATAATTTGGTCTTTTAAAACGCAGCACTCAATCATTTGGGGGAAATTACGCTCCTCGTCCCCTCGCTTTTCGCGCGTATTGCAATTTAATCCCTTCACTGTTTATGTTACTTAATTTGACCCTTTATTTCCGTTTTAAATTCAATTTGGTACATTTATTAGTTTGCAAGTTTATTTATTATTGCTATTGCTTTATATTTTCATTTTTATTATTATTATCATTACTATTATTATTATTATTATTATTATTATTATTATTATTATTATTATTATTATGTTATACATATTTTGTATTATTATGATCATTATTCTATTCTTGTATGATTATTATTATTTTATTATCATCGTTATATATTATTATTATTACTATTACTATAGTCATATTATTATCGTGTATATATTTTGTATTATTATTATTGTTATTAGTATTGTTATTATTATTATTGTTATATTTTCTATATTATTATTATTTTACTATTACTATTATTATTGTATTATCACTTGTATATACTAACTTTATTATTATTAAGATATTATATTAGTACATTGTACATATTTTGTGTGTTACTATTATTATTACTAACTCTATTATTATTATTATTATACTATTATTTATATATATATATATATACTTACTATTATTATTATTATTTATATTATCATATACTATCATATTATTATTATTATTAGTACTATTATTAGTCTCTATCATGACTAACATCTTTTTGTTTTTATTCATTATTTTTTAATGTTATCTTTCTATTTTTGTTTTATCATTCCATCTTTTATTATCATGTTTTGCTAATTTCTCACTTTCGTTGTTTCAACGCATTTCAACATTTTCTCATTTTTTAAATTCATAAAAAAAGGGGTTTCACAAAGGTAATATTCATGAATTTGGGAATTCAAAATTTATGCCCAATCGTGCTGGGTGTGACTTTTTGTTTGACCAAACAAATGGATATTCTTTCAACTTTTGTTTCCACTTTTAAGTAAGGTGAAATTTGCGTGTTTGGAAATTCAAAAAGATCGTGCCCAATCGTGCTGGGTGTGTTTTCTTTCGTATGACCGAATGAGCAAATACCCTTTCCAAAAAAATGTGTTTGAAGAATCTTGGAGACGATCTTGCATTCAAGGATTTAGATTATCGTGTCCAATCGTGCTGAATGTGAAACTCTATTCCTTTGAAACAAGGGAAATTCGATATTCACTCAAGATGTTAAAATAAAAAAAAATAGAAAAAGCTTTCAAAATCTTTTCAAGCTTTGCGACATTAGGACATTGAGTAATCAATTTGGTACCGATTTTCGGGCGTTGCGAGGGTGCTAATCCTTCCTCGCACGTAACCGACTCTCGAACCTATTTTCTCAAATGTTTGTAGACCAAAAACTCCGTTTTAGTAAACCGAAATGTTTTATTAAAACAAAGGTGATCCGATCACACCTAATAAAGGTCGGTGGCGACTCCCGTTTTTTATTCATTTTCAAAACCAAAGTCGATTCCCGTTTTTTCAAAAAATGGTTACGACGGCTTCCACCCAAGGAAGAGGTGAGTTTGTCATCGAACTTAGAGGAAGAAGTTGCGATGAAAACAGTGAAGCTGGGACCAATGAGGCTCAAACCAAGTAAAGCGTCGGAGTTGGCCGAGTCGTCGACAAGGCTTCCACCAATGGGAAAGGTGGGTGGTGCATCGGACTTCAAGAAAAAGAAAGCGATGCATGCGGGACAGTTGACCAGAGTAAATGCAACGAGCAAGAGTGCTCAAGAGAAGAAGCGACGGAAGCCGAGGCAAAATTCCCGGAGGAAGGGAAAAGCTAAGGCGACAAGACGAGATCGAGGCGAATCGAGTCAGAGCCATTCGGAAGTCGCAACGAGGGCGTTGCGAGAATGGGTGGGGGAGAATGTCACGGGTAAGAGTTCTACACCCGTGACCATCATACCAAATGCATCCGAGAGAGGTCTATTAGACCGATGAGGATCATTTGGCCTACGAGAGTTGGCCCGATTAAAAAGCATTGTTGGGGAAGCCTACCAGATTGAAGCCCGGTTGACCCGATAGCAAAGATATGACAACTTAGGGCAATAGGGTAATTAATCCTTGTAAAGATTAGGTAGGAAGAATATTCCCATAATATTCCCATCCCTTAAGTTAAGGAAGTGGGTTAGGTGGGAATGAATCCCATCCATTGATGTAAGTGAATCTCGTCCGTCGGTTTTGGGGGAGCTTTACTATAAATAGGGAGCCTCCCCCTCATTTGAACACACTCCATTGTTTCTATATTCTTTGTATATAAGAATAGAGAGAGCATTTACTCAAACACCTTGTGTGCATTCTTTCTTTTGGCTTTTTGTTGTTCTTTGGTTGCTTCTTTTGGCATAAGTTTGCTTCTGCTCTTTGTTTCGGTGCCTTGGAGGAGTTCTTAAGGAATCCTCATTTGAGTTGAAGGCTGACTTAGGCGAGTTTGGGACGAGCGAATCGCCTAAGGCCGCACGGATTGCTAGTGAAATCTCTAGCCCCGTGACAAAGTTGTATCAGAGCTAATGTTCGAAGGCACCGGTGAAAAATGTCAATAGAAGAGTTTGAACAAAGATGGGCTGCAAGAAAGCCTTTGAGGGAGATGCTGTCGACAGTAGAGGAACGTGTGGATAAACTTGAGGGATCCATGGAGGACGTAAAGGAGGTGCTCGAAAGGGTCGAGGGTCACATAAACAACTAGACGGAACAATCCAAGGATTATGTGAAGATGTCTCTTGATTCAGCCATGGATGAGGTAAGCACGTTTTTTAATTCACATAAAGATAAACTGTCGAACTGGAACGATTCTCTTGAAGCCATGGTGATGGCTTTGCAAGAGAGAAACAATGCTCTTAAGGCCATGATGATGGCTTTGAAGGAGGAAACAATGACCACGACGCTGTCATTGAACACAAAAATAGAGGAGCTCAAAGGAGAGCCGGCCTCGTGTCGAACAGCGGTGGGGGAAGGAGTGTCAAGTGCAGCTCTCGGTAACGAGTATGTCTCAAAGCCGAGAGAGCTTTTGGGGACGAGTTCTGCATGCGAGTTGGACAATTTCTTGTGGAGGACAACGAACTACTTCTGTGCCAAGGGCATCAAGGATGATGCGGATAAGGTAAATACTGCTTCCTTATTTCTTAATGATATTGCGCTTTTATGGTGGCAAGAAAGGACCACAAGTAAAAGGCAAGGTGAGATTGGAACGTGGCAAGGATTCCAATGTGAGTTGAAGGGGCAATTTTACCCAGAGTTTACCGAGGAAGAAGCTCGGGCAAAGTTGCAACGGATAACGCAACGGGGCACAGTGGGGGAGTATGTTCGTGAGTCCAAGGGACTCATGCTCTAAGATTTTGGTGTGACCGAGGGAGAAGCTTTGCTTGCTTTTCAAAAGGGATTGACGCCGTGGGTCAGACAGGAGGTGGAACAAAGTGGTGTTCAAAAGCTGTCGAAAGCCATGATGGTAGTGATTAAGCTTGGTCTAGAGAAAGACAAGCTTGGATCTTCCAAGTCCGAGGAAAGGGGCGCACGTGAAGGGAATCACAAGGAAGACATTATTGATGGCATTGGCAACGGCGACAATGGTGGTAATAGGAAGCCACGAATTGGGAAGAAGATACCCAAGAAGAAAAGGGACAAGCTGAATTGCTTTCTCTGCGACGGTCCACACATGTTAAAGAAATGTCCGAAGAAATCCGCGCTTAAGAAGAAGCCGGTGGAGAAGGCCTTGCGACTTGGTTCGAGCACAAGGAGTGTCGAAGCCAAGGGGGCCGAGAGCGAGAAGAAGCCAGTTGAGTGCTTCTTGTGTCACGGTCCGCATGGGGTGCGGAAGTGTCCAAAGGCCGTTAGAGTTGGTTCGAGCACAAGGGGTGTCGAAGCCAAGGAGGCCAAGAGCGAGAAGAAGCCAATGGTGTGCTTCTTGTGTCATGGTCCGCATAGGTTGCGGAAGTGTCCGAGAAAGTCTGCCATCGAAGGGAATGATGGAGAAGACATGGAGCCCAAGAAGCTTGGTTCGAGCAAGAGGAAAGCCGAAGCCAAGAGGGCAAAGAGGAGTAAAAAGAAGCGAGTTAAGTGCTTCTTGTGCCGTGGTCCGCATGAGTTGCGGAACTGTCCAAAGCAAGCCGTAGTCAAAAGAAAGGCAACGCCCGAGCTTAGTGAGTCGTCGGAGGGGCTTCCACCCAAGGAAGAGGTGAGTTTTTCATCGAACTTAGAAGAAGAAGTTGCGATGAAAACAGTGAAGCTGGGACCAATGAGGCTCAAACCAAGTAAAGCGTCGGAGTTGGCCGAGTCGTCGACAAGGCTTCCACCTATGGGAAAGGTGGGTAGTGCATCGGACTTCAAGAAAAAGGAAGCGATGCATGCGGGACAGTTGACCAGAGTAAATGCAACGAGCAAGAGTGCTCAAGAGAAGAAGCGACGGAAGCCGAGGCAAAATTCCCAGAGGAAGGGAAAAGCTAAGGCGACAAGACGAGATCGAGGCGAATCGAGTCAGAGCCATTCGGAAGTCGCAACGAGGGCGTTGCAAGAATGGGTGGGGGAGAATGTCACGGGTGAGAGTTCTACACCCGTGACCATCGTACCAAATGCATCCGAGAGAGGTCTATTAGACCGATGGGGATCATTTGGCCTACGAGAGTTGGCCCGATTCGAAGCATTGTTAGGGAAGCCTGCAATTGAAGCCCGGTTGGCCCGATAGCAAAGATATGACAACTTAGGGCAATAGGGTAATTAATCCTTGTAAAGATTAGGTAGGAAGAATATTCCCATAATATTCCCATCCCTTAAATTAAAGAAGTGGGTTAGGTGGGAATGAATCCCATCCATTGATGTAAGTGAATCTCGTCCGTCGGTTTTGGGGGAGCTTTACTATAAATAGGGAGCCTCCCCCTCATTTGAACACGCTCCATTGTTTCTATATTCTTTGTATATAAGAATAGAGAGGGCATTTACTCAAACACCTTGTGTGCATTCTTTCTTTTGGCTTTCTGTTGTTCTTTTGTTGCTTCTTTTGGCATAAGTATCCCCATCGGTCTAATAGACCTCTCTCGGATGCATGTGGTACGATGGTCACGGGTGTAGAACTCTCACCCGTGACATTCTCCCCCACCCATTCTCGCAACGCCCTCGTTGCGACTTCCGAATGGCTCTGACTCGATTCGCCTCGATCTCATCTTGTCGCCTCAGCTTTTCCCTTCCTCCGGGAATTTTGCCTCGGCTTTCGTCGCCTCTTCTCCTGAGCACTCTTGCTCGTTGCATTTACTCTGGTCAACTGTCCCGCATGCATCGCTTCCTTTTTCTTGAAGTCCGATGCACCACCCACCTTTCCCATAGGTGGAAGCCTTGTCGACGACTCGGCCAACTCCGACGCTTTACTTGGTTTGAGCCTCATTGGTCCCAGCTTCACTGTTTTCATCGCAAATTCTTCCTCTAAGTTCGATGACAAACTCACCTTTTCCTTGGGTGGAAGCCCCTCCGTCGACTCACTAAGCTCGGGCGTTGCCTTTTTTTTTACTATGGCTAGTTTTGGACAGTTCCGCAACTCATACGGACCACGGCACAAGAAGCACTTCACTTGCTTCTTCCTTCTCCTCTTCGCCCTCTTGGCTTCGGCCTTTCCCTCGCACGAACCAAGCTTCTTGGGCTTCATGTCTTCTCCATCGTTCCCCTCGATGGCAGGCTTCCTTGGACACTTCCGCAACCTATGCGGACCATTGCACAAGAAGCACTCAACGGGCTTCTTCTCTCTCTCGACCTCCTTGGCTTCAACGCCCCTTGTGTTCGAACCAAGTCCCAAGGCCTTTTCCACCGGCTTCTTCCTAAGCGCGGATTTCTTCGGACACCTCCGCACCCTATGCGGACCGTGACACAAGAAGCACTCAACTGGCTTCTTCTCGCTCTCGGCCTCCTTGGCTTCGACTCCCTTTGCGCTCGAGCCAAGTCTCCCGGCCTTTTCCACTAGCTTTGACCGCTTTGGCACCGCTTCCTTCCCCACGAAGTCCGATGCACACTCCACCTTCCCCAAAGGTGGTGTTTCCACACTCAACTCTACAGGTCTCATATCAGACTCCTGCTCCACTAACTTTTTCGAAGGGGCTCTCGTCGCTTTTCGTCCGGTCAACTTAATGTTCCTCCCACACGAAACATCTTCGACTAGTTGAATTGACGACAACACCTTTGTCCCAGCCTTCATATCCCGATTCACTGGCACTTCAATCGTCGTTGACGGCCCAGTGACAATATGAATTTTATCAGCCCATGGAAAAAGAGTAGCTCTAATCTTGTCAAGGAAGTTTAACCCAATTACGAAATCATAATCATCTAAATGGATTACCTCAAAGTCTTCCTTGCCTTTCCACTCGCCGATTCGTAGCTCCACATTACGAGCTACTCCCTGTAACACCCCAAACCCGGTCAATACGCCACAACCGAATTTGGTATGTCACTAAGGAAAACGTTTTGAAGAAAAACGAGTTAACGATTAAATTTTTGTGAAAAACTCTTTGAAATTCTTTATTTGTAGAAAATAAGTTAAAACTGAAATTTACTTTGAAATTACATAAAACTTTAAAATAAGTAAATAAATCATAAGTTAGAAAAGGTTTATATCATTTTAAAAAAACTCGAATTATTACTTTGAAAACCATTTGCATTTAATTGTAGAAACTTAATTTTTTGAAAATCATTTAAATTATCGAAAGCACTTAAGTTGTTAAAATTATCAAATGATTTATGTTACCCGATGGTAACGTTTTAAAAACCATCGCGTTGTGTAGTTTAGAAAACTTTGTGCTCAATTTATTATAATAATCATGAAATTTATAAACCATATTTAAAACATATTCAAAACATAAAAATAATCCAAAACATAATTAAACAGGCCTTATTACAAATCCATAAAATATGAAAACCAAATTAAAATAAAATACCCAAATGGAAGCTCATATAAAACCAACTTTTATTGCATGGTCTCCTCGAGTTCATCCGGCTCCTTATCCGCAATCTCACGAATCACCTGAAAAGATAAGGGAGAAGGTGAGTCACCAAGACTCAGTGCATATTCCCTCTCTCGGGTAAATACCACATACTTACACAAATTATAACAAAGTAACATATATGTATAATGCACCCAACCTAGCCATCCATAACTCCTTTTCTACCCCGTGTGGTACCAAACCACTGGTGGTGCCAAACCACTGGTGTCCAAAGACACAATTGTGATACCAAATCACTGGTGACCATAGTCACGAATAATCCATCTGTGGGGCCAACCCACGTGTGATACCAAATCACTGGCGACGATCCCATATCTCAAAAGTGGGGCCAACCCACGGTGATGCTAGATCACAGGGACGAGTCGCTATGAGGTGCCAAACCTCTGGTGTCCCAAAGACACAAATGTTATACCAAATCACTGGTGACCGAAGTCACGAATAATCAAGTTGTGGGGCCAACCCACGTGTGATACCAAATCACTAGCGACGATCCCATATCTCAAAAGTGGGGCCAACCCACTGTAACACCCCAAACCCGGTCAAGACACCACGACCGAATCTGGTATGCTACGAGGAAAACATATTTGAGAGGTTAGGTTTTTCGTTTAAAAGTTCGATAAAAACTCTTTGAAAAGTTTTGGACATGTAGAAATCTTGGGCATGATTGTTGAAAACTTCATAGGTCATTTTGAAAACTCAGAAATTTCGAAACTTAATCAATTAAGAAATTAAACAAGTTTATTTCATTTAGAAGTTCAAGTTGTATCTTGATGTTACTCAAGCATTAAGACTTGGTAGAAAATCGAATTTAGGTTTGAAAATCATTTGGGTTTCCTTGATACCAAATCATAGTGTGATACCCGATGGTATAGTTTAAAACACATTGCGTTATAGTTTTGAAATTGTTGTCTTTCCAAGTTTTAGCAAATTTTAACTCATTTAATTTGTTAAGGCATATTAAAAATCTACTTTAAACTTAAACATAGCAAAACATAAATTTTAAAGGCCATTTACAATCCAAAATAAAACCAAATAGTAATAAATAAGCTAAAGTACCAAATTTTATAAAGTCTGAGCAAATCTTTATTTAAGCATGGCATGAGCACCTCGAGTCCATCCCGGCTCCATGTCCGCGTCTAAGTGTCACCTGAAATGTCAAAGGAGGGGGTGAGTCGCAAGACTCAGTGCATAAATCCCACTCCCAATAATACAACATGCTAACACACACCATAGCATAGCAACATAATTAATGCAACCCGATCCTAACCATCCGTATCGCCTTTTCTACCCCGTGTGGTACCAAACCACTGGTGGTGCCAAACCACTGGTGACCCAAAGTCACGAATAATCCGATGATGGGGCCAACCCATCGTGTGATACCAAATCACTGGCGACAATCCCGTATCTCTCAAGTGGGGCCAACCCACGGTGGTATCAAACCACAGGGACGAGTCGCAATGAGGTGCCAAACCTCTGGTGTCCCAAAGACACAATGTGATACCAAATCACTGGTGACCGCAGTCACAAATCTGATGATGGGGCCAACCCATCGTGTGATACCAAATCACTGGCGTCAATCCCGTATAAGCAACTGTGGGGCCAACCCACCGTGGTACTAAGCCACTGGGACGAGACGCTGAGGTGCCAAACCTCTGGTGACCCAAAGTCACAAAATGTCATCTGTGGTACCAAACCACTGGAGGTGCCAAACCTCTGGTGTCCCAAAGACACAGTGTCCCAAAGACACGGATATCATACTCCTCCTCCTCTCATATCACCCACACATGTCATACTAACGCAAATGATATAAAACATGTAATCATGATAACATGCTCAACATGGCATCTCATAACATTTACATCATAAACATGATATTACATTTATCAATACAAATCTCATAATGAAACGGACTTACCCGTATCCGTGCTTATACCCCATCGGGTACCAAATCCATCAATCATATTATTTCACTTTACTAAGTAATCAAGTTATTAATCATATCACTAAACAGAAGTGTGTTAGTTTACACACCTGGTAAATCGCAAATCTAAATCCCAAAGAGCCCGTCTAAAAACCCTCGATCACCTCAACAACTTTGATCCTAAAATCGGCCAACCAAGGGGTTAGCACACATATCATTCGGCCATAACCATTTAAACCAAAAAGGGTTTATCACTTAACCCTCACCTTGCAATCGTTTGGTTTCCTACCAAACCCGAACCACAATGGTTCCTCCTTCAACAATCGGCTACACCTTAAAAAGAGAACGATTAATCCTTTAAAAACTTGCTTTAACGAAACTAAAAGAATGGACTTGAAGAATCAATCCTTACCACTACTTACTACCCAAACAACAGAAGAAGACGGCTCCTCTTGCTTGCTTCCAAAATCCAAATGTCCTACAACAAGATCGGTTTAAATACAAGAGACTAACACCCTTCAACCAAATGCCATATTCGGCCCTTAACCAACCCAAATTGATAGAATACAAGGGAGAAAAGAGAAATGAACATTCGGCCAAGAACTTACCCCAACACCAACCACTAATCGGCCACCCACACCACTAGGAGAGAAGGGAGATTCGGCCAAGGTGTGTAACACCCCCAAGATCGGCTTTGCGAAAAGAAAAAAAGAAATAGAGGTGGGAAGAAATGAAGGTTACGGCACACAAAAGAAATGGGAAGAAACCAATTGAAGAGAAATCGGTTAGTCTTTTGAGAAGGAGAAAGAAATAAAAGATAAATGGGAATGCGCCTTCGGTTTGAGAAAGAAAAGAATTTGTGGAGAAAACTTTGAGGAGAGACTTTCGGCTAACAAGGTTCTAAGAGAAGAAAAGAAGAAAAAATATGGAAAGACTAGGGTGCTAGTTTCGGTTTACCAAATGAACAAAAGAAAGAGAAGTGGGAGAGAAGAGAATATTCGGCCACACACAAATGAACAAAAAAAGAAACCAAAAGAGAGGGAACATTCGGCATACACAAGATGGTTGAGAACTTTCGGCCAATCCAACTCAAAAGGTAAAATAAATTCGGCCAAAGAGAGCTTAAGTTTTCGGTTTGCAAAAGAAAAGATGGAGAACTTACTAGGAATTTCGGCTTGACACCTAAATGACCGAATATGCACCCAAAATTCAAAAATGAATTTCGGCATACCCATTTCCCCACACCAAGCCGTCCACTCCCCCACAAACTCTCCTAAAATTCGGCCATATCTCCCCCAAACACTCCACACCACCACTTCAAATTAGTTTGAACAAGTCCCCCTCCTACAATCACTCTCCACCCACCATTCCACCATTTGACCAAGTCTTAGGCAGAGTTTGAACTGCCTACAACTCCTCCCTTCCATGCCGTCAAAATGGAAGCCAAAATAGGGGATCTCCGCAGCTTGAACACAAGACCTCTCCCCTTGCAAATGACCCCAACCACAAGCCCTTAGTGGCGTCTCACCTGCCACTCCACCAGCTCATCTTTTGTGCAACAAAACACCAAATAATACTCATATATCCCAGCTCCATCAGCTCCCCTTACTTAGGCCTAAAAACAAAAATTTTCCCACCTACTCAGGCATACCTCTAGACTACAATTAAGCCCCTAAAACACCAAAACAGCAACATAGCACACCAAACACATGCAAAACATGCCATAACAAAATAGCCCCCTAACCCGGGATATTACAGTTCTACCCCCTTAAAAAAAATAATTTCGACCTCGAAATTACCTGATCAAAAGAGTTGCGGGTATTGCTGTCTCATCATATCCTCGGGTTCCCACGTAGCTTCTTCCACGCCATGATTCCGCCAAAGAACCTTTACCAAAGGCACAGACTTTCTACGCAGAACCTTCACATCCCGATCTAGAATCTGCACAGGTTCTTCTTCCATGGTCAAATCTGGATTTACCTCGATCTCTCCCACTGCTACCACATGTGACGGATCTGAACGATAAAGCCGAAGCATCGAAACGTGAAAAACGTCATGGATCTGACTTAGCTCTGCTGGCAACTCAAGCTTATACGCCACTGGTCCCACTTGTCTTAGTACCTTATACGGCCCAATAAACCTCGGATTTAGCTTACCTTTCCTTCCGAACCTCAACACCTTCTTCCATGGCGAGACCTTCAGAAAAACCCGATCCCCCACAGCAAACTCTATATCTCTTCGCTTAAGATCGGCATAAGACTTCTGTCGGTCCGAAGCTTCCTTCAATCAAGCCTGAATCAACTTAACCTTGTCTTCAGTCTCCGCAACTAACTCTGGTCCCAACAACTGACGTTCACCTAACTCTGTCCAACACGTAGGTGAGAGACATTTCCTACCATACAACGCCTCATACGGTGCCATCTTGATGCTCGCTTGGTAACTGTTGTTGTAGGCAAACTCAGCTAATGGCAGAAACTCCTCCCAACTACCTCTAAAATCCAGAACACAACCTCTCAGCATGTCTTCTAAGATCTGAATAACTCTTTCCGACTGCCCGTCAGACTGCGGGTGAAAAGCCGTGCTGAAATCCAAACGCGTACCCAAAGCCTGATGCAACGCTTTCCAGAATCTTGACGTAAATCTGGGATCCCTATCCGAGATGATCGAAACTGGCACACCGTGCAACCTCACTATTTCTGAAACATACAGTTTCGCCAACTTCTGAAGTGAGTAGTCAACCCTCACCGGAATAAAGTGAGCTGATTTAGTCAGTCGATCCACAATTACCCATACTGAATCCTTCTTGCTTGGCGTAAGTGGTAACCCACTGACGAAATCCATGGTTATCCTTTCCCACTTCCACTGAGGAATCTTCACTGGCTGAAGCAAACCTGACGGCAACTGATGCTCAGCCTTGACCTGCTGGCAAGTCAGACACTTCCCTACAACCTCAGTCACTTCCCTCTTCAAACCTGGCCACCAAAACTGCTCTCTGAGATCCCTGTACATCTTACTACCTCCAGGATGCATAGCATAAGGACTGCTATGTGCTTCCTGAAGAATCTTCTGCCTCAGCTCAACATCTTTAGGCATACAAGCTTTACCTTGAAAACACAGCACCTCATCACTAGACAAACTGTAACCTTCCAAACCACCATTCTGCACTTGTAACCTCTGCGCACTCAGAACCTCATCCTCTAACTGTTTCTCTTTGATCTGCTCAACCCAAGTAGGCTTAACCTGCAACTCTGCCAGAATACTTCCGTCGTCATACAAACTCAAATGGGCAAACATCGCTCTTAAGTCTGAAACCACCTTACGACTCAACGCGTCTGCCACCACGTTAGCCTTGCCCGGATGGTACTCAATCGAACAGTCGTAGTCTTTCAGCAACTCAACACATCTGCGCTGCCTCAAATTCAAATCCTTCTGAGTCAAAAGGTACCTCAAACTCTTATGATCCGTGTAGACTATCGATCTCTCTCCGTACAAGTAGTGCCTCCAAATCTTCAAAGCGAAGACCACAGCCGCTAGCTCTAAATCGTGCATCGGATAGTTGGCCTCATGTGGCCTCAGCTGCCAGGACGCGTAAGCCACAACCTTTCCTTCTTGCATCAGCACACAACCCAATCCCGTATGTGATGCATCGCAATAGACTGTGAATTCCTTACCAGCCTCGGGTTGGATCAAAACCGGAGCTTCTGTCAGAATCTTCTTAAGCTTGTCGAAACTCTCCTGTTGTTTCTAAGTCCATACAAACGGAACCTCTTTCCTTAACAACTTGGTCATCGGTGCTGCAATCAACGAGAAACCTTCTACAAACCTTTGGTAGTATCCTACCAAACCCAGAAAACTCCGAATCTCAGCCACTGACTTCGGCGGCTTCCAATCCAAAACTGCCTCAATCTTCCGAGGATCCACTCTAATCCCCTCAGCTGACACTACATGACCCAAGAAAGTCACTTCTCTAAGCCAGAACTCGCACTTACTGAACTTAGCATAGAGCTGCTTCTCTCTCAAAATCTGTAGCACCACTCGCAAATGCACATCATGCTCTTCTTCTGTTCTTGAATACACCAAGATGTCGTCTATGAAAACCACGACGAACTGACCTAGATACTGCTGAAACACCCTATTCATCATATCTATGAATGCTGCCGGCGCGTTAGTCAACCGAAACGGCATTACTAGAAATTCGTAGTGCCCATACCGAGTCCGAAACGCTGTCTTGTGAATATCAGCCTCCTTTACCTTCAACTGGTGATACCCAGACCTCAAGTCGATCTTCGAGAATACCGCTGCACCCTTTAGCTGATCAAACAAGTCGTCTATCCGCGGCAACGGAAACTTGTTTTTAATCGTCAGCTTATTCAACTGGCGGTAGTCTATACACATCCGCATCGTACCATCTTTCTTCTTGACAAAGAGTACCGGCGCACCCCACGGCGAAACACTTGGCCTGATAAAGCCTCGGTCCAACAACTCCTGGATCTGAGCCTTAAGCTCCACCAACTCCTTTGGCGCCATCCTATACGGAGCAATAGACACTGGCGCAGTCCCGGGTAACAGATCTATCCCGAACTCTACCTCACGATCTGGCGGCAAACCCGGAAGCTCCTCAGGAAACACATCAGCAAATTCCTTAACTGTTCGAACCCTCTCTACAGCAGACTCTTTAGCCTCCAAGGCGTACACCTGAACCACATACGCTTCACAGCCCTTCCTGACCATCTTCTCAGCCTTCAGAGCAGATACCACGTTAGATAAGTAATTCCTCCTATTACCTATCATAGCCACCTCATCACCCTCAACTGTCTTAAGAACCATACGCTTAGCCGCGCAATCCAATCTCGCCTGATATTTAACCAACCAGTCCATCCCAAGAATCAGATCGAACTCCCCAAACGGCAGTTCCATCAGATCAGCAGCAAACACTACCCCTTGGAGTTCTAGGGGTACATCTCTAAACAGTTTATCTACAAGTACAGAATGACCTATAGGGCTAATCACAGTCATCTGCCTAGAAGATATCTCAGAGTCTAGATCCATGGTCTCTACTATACTACTAGCAACATAAGAGTGTGTCGAACCCACATCAATCAAAGCAGTAAATGGAGAACCAAAGATCAAGAACGTACCGATTATGACATCCGGTGCGTCGCCTTCCTCTCGGCGCCTCGCTGCATACACTAATCCAGGCTGTCTGGCGTCAGAACTACCCACACCTCTGCCCGGTGCTCCACGGCCTCGACCAGAACCATTACCACCTCTGCCATTACCACGGCCCCTCTGCGGTGGCGGTCCATTACTCCTGAACTGATTACGGCCCTGACTCTCAGACTGAATCCTAGCCAACTTACGCGGACAGTCCCTCACACGGTGATTCAGAGAACCACACTCAAAACAACCTTTTCCACCGGTCCAGCAACCTCCCCAATGAGATTTCCCACACTGGTTACACTGCGGCGGTCCCTGCCTAGCAGCAACAAACCTACCAGACTGATTCGGCCCACTCGATCTAGCCTTTTCTGAGGATTACCCGACAATCCAGAAGACCCAAAGCTCCTCTTATGCCTGTTCCTGTCCATGCCCTGCCTCACCGACTCCTTAACACCCTAGGCTACCTTAGCCTTCTCAACCAAGACAGCAAACTCACGCTCCTGCTGGGGAGCAATCAGCAGTCTCAACTCGTCTCTCAGACCATCCTCGAAACGAACACACCTCTCGTGCTCAGTAGCCACAATACCCCTCACATACCGACTCAACTTCAAGAACTCAGCCTCGTACTCAGAAACAAACTTACTTCCCTGGACTAGCCTCAGAAATGCTTTTCACTGCGCGTCGATGTAGCTAGCTCCAATGTACTTTTTCTGATATGCAGCCCTAAAATAATCCCACGTAAGATCCTCTGCTGCCACACTGTCCCGAACCGTGAGCCACCACTGGTATGACTCATCCCGAAGAAGCGATACTATGCCCTTCAGCTTCTCTTCAGCAGTCAAGTCCAGATCATCCATGATCCGCTCAGTTGCCTCCAGCCAATACTCAGCAGTGCTGGGAGCAACACCAGAAACACCTCGAAAGAATTCGGCCCCGTTTGCCCGGAGTCGCTCAGGCACAGATTTCCTAACTCCTGCACCTCCACCTACTCCAGCTACCCTTTCTAACACTCGCAGCATCGCTATGACACTGCGTCATCCCCGGTCTGATCTTGGAACTCACCACCTCCAGCTGGTGGCGGTACCGGCATCTCATTTTCTGACCCCTTGTAACACCCCAAACCCGGTCAAGACACCACGACCGAATCTGGTATGCTACGAGGAAAACATATTTGAGAGGTTAGGTTTTTCGTTTAAAAGTTCGATAAAAACTCTTTGAAAAGTTTTGGACATGTAGAAATCTTGGGCATGATTGTTGAAAACTTCATAGGTCATTTTGAAAACTCAGAAATTTCGTAACTTAATCAATTAAGAAATTAAACAAGTTTATTTCATTTAGAAGTTCAAGTTGTATCTTGATGTTACTCAAGCATTAAGACTTGGTAGAAAATTGAATTTAGGTTTGAAAATCATTTGGGTTTCCTTGATACCAAATCATAGTGTGATACCCGATGGTATAGTTTAAAACACATTGAGTTATAGTTTTGAAATCGTTGTCTTTCCAAGTTTTAGCAAATTTTAACTCATTTAATTTGTTAAGGCATATTAAAAATCTACTTTAAGCATAAACATAGCAAAACATAAATTTTAAAGGCCATTTACAATCCAAAATAAAACCAAATAGTAATAAATAAGCTAAAGTACCAAATTTTATAAAGTCTGAGCAAATCTTTATTTAAGCATGGCATGAGCACCTCGAGTCCATCCCGGCTCCATGTCCGCGTCTAAGTGTCACCTGAAATGTCAAAGGAGGGGGTGAGTCGCAAGACTCAGTGCATAAATCCCACTCCCAATAATACAACATGCTAACACACACCATAGCATAGCAACATAATTAATGCAACCCGATCCTAACCATCCGTATCGCCTTTTCTACCCCGTATGGTACCAAACCACTGGTGGTGCCAAACCACTGGTGACCCAAAGTCACGATATCCATAAGTGTGGTGCCAAACCACTGGTGACCCAAAGTCACGAATAATCCGATGATGGGGCCAACCCATCGTGTGATACCAAATCACTGGCGACAATCCCGTATCTCTCAAGTGGGGCCAACCCACGGTGGTATCAAACCACAGGGACGAGTCGCAATGAGGTGCCAAACCTCTGGTGTCCCAAAGACACAATGTGATACCAAATCACTGGTGACCGCAGTCACAAATCCGATGATGAGGCCAGCCCATCGTGTGATACCAAATCACTGGCGTCAATCCCGTATAAGCAACTGTGGGGCCAACCCACCGTGGTACTAAGCCACTGGGACGAGACGCTGAGGTGCCAAACCTCTGGTGACCCAAAGTCACAAAATGTCATCTGTGGTACCAAACCACTGGAGGTGCCAGTACCATCCGGGCAAGGCTAACGTGGTGGCAGACGCGTTGAGTCGTAAGGTGGTTTCGGACTTAAGAGCGATGTTTGCCCATTTGAGTTTGTATGATGACGGAAGTATTCTGGCAGAGTTGCAGGTTAAGCCTACTTGGGTTGAGCAGATCAAAGAGAAACAGTTAGAGGATGAGGTTCTGAGTGCGCAGAGGTTACAAGTGCAGAATGGTGGTTTGGAAGGTTACAGTTTGTCTAGTGATGAGGTGCTGTGTTTTCAAGGTAAAGCTTGTATGCTTAAGGATGTTGAGCTGAGGCAGAAGATTCTTCAGGACGCACATAGCAGTCCTTATGCTATGCATCCTGGAGGTAGTAAGATGTACAGGGATCTCAGAGAGCAGTTTTGGTGGCCAGGTTTGAAGAGGGAAGTGACTGAGGTTGTAGGGAAGTGTCTGACTTGCCAGCAGGTCAAGGCTGAGCATCAGTTGCCGTCAGGTTTGCTTCAGCCAGTAAAGATTCCTCAGTGGAAGTGGGAAAGGATAACCATGGATTTCGTCAGTGGGTTACCGCTTACACCAAGCAAGAAGGATTCAGTATGGGTAATTGTGGATCGACTGACTAAATCAGCTCACTTCATTCCGGTGAGGGTTGACTACTCACTTCAGAAGTTGGCGAAACTATATGTTTCAGAAATAGTGAGGTTGCACGGTGTGCCAGTTTCGATCATCTCGGATAGGGATCCCAGATTTACGTCAAGATTCTGGAAAGCGTTGCATCAGGCTTTGGGTACGCGTTTGGATTTCAGCACAGCTTTTCACCCGCAGTCTGACGGGCAGTCGGAAAGAGTTATTCAGATCTTAGAAGACATGCTGAGAGGTTGTGTTCTGGATTTTAGAGGTAGTTGGGAGGAGTTTCTGCCATTAGCTGAGTTTGCCTACAACAATAGTTACCAAGCGAGCATCAAGATGGCACCATATGAGGCGTTGTATGGTAGGAAATGTCGCTCACCTACGTGTTGGATAGAGTTAGGTGAACGTCAGTTGTTGGGACCAGAGTTAGTTGCGGAGACTGAAGACAAGGTTAAGTTGATTCAGGCTCGATTGAAGGAAGCTTCGGACCGACAGAAGTCTTATGCCGATCTTAAGCGAAGAGATATAGAGTTTGCTGTGGGGGATCGGGTTTTTCTGAAGGTCTCGCCATGGAAGAAGGTGTTGAGGTTCGGAAGGAAAGGTAAGCTAAGTCCGAAGTTTATTGGGCCGTATAAGGTACTAAGATGAGTGGGACCAGTGGCGTATAAGCTTGAGTTGCCAGCAAAGCTAAGTCAGATCCATGACGTTTTTCACGTTTCGATGCTTCGGCGTTATCGTTCAGATCTGTCACATGTGGTAGCAGTGGGAGAGATCGAGGTAAATCCAGATTTGACAATGGAAGAAGAACCTGTGCAGATTCTAGATCGGGATGTGAAGGTTCTGCGTAGAAAGTCTGTGCCTTTGGTAAAGGTTCTTTGGCGGAATCATGGCGTGGAAGAAGCTACGTGGGAACCCGAGGATATGATGAGACAGCAATACCCGCAACTCTTTTGATCAGGTAATTTCGAGGTCGAAATTATTTTTTTAAGGGGGGTAGAACTGTAATATCCCGGTTAGGGGGCTATTTTGTTATGGCATGTTTTGCATGTGTTTGGTGTGCTATGTTGCTGTTTTGGTGTTTTAGGGGCTTAATTGTAGGCTAGGGGTATGCCTGAGTAGGTGGGAAAATTTTTGTTTTTAGGCCTAAGTAAGGGGAGCTGATGGAGCTGGGATATATGAGTATTATTTGGTGTTTTGTTGCACAAAAGATGAGCTGGTGGAGTGGCAGGTGAGACGCCACTAAGGGCTTGTGGTTGGCGTCATTTGCAAGGGGAGAGGTCTTGTGTTCAAGCTGCGGAGATCCCCTATTTTGGCTTCCATTTTGACGGCATGGAAGGGAGGAGTTGTAGGCAGTTCAAACTCTGCCTAAGACTTGGTCAAATGGTGGAATGGTGGGTGGAGAGTGATTGTAGGAGGGGGACTTGTTCAAACTAATTTGAGGTGGTGGTGTGGAGTGTTTGGGGGAGATATGGCCGAATTTTAGGAGAGTTTGTGGGGGAGTGGATGGCTTGGTGTGGGGAAATGGGTATGTCGAAATTCATTTTTGAATTTTGGGTGCATATTCGGTCATTTAGGTGTCAAGCCGAAATTCCTAGTAAGTTCTCCATCTTTTCTTTTGCAAACCGAAAACTTTAGCTCTCTTTGGCCGAATTTGTTTTACCTTTTGAGTTGGATTGGCCGAAAGTTCTCAACCATCTTGTGTATGCCGAATGTTCCCTCTCTTTTGGTTTCTTTTTTTGTTCATTTGTGTGTGGCCGAATATTCTCTTCTCTCCCACTTCTCTTTCTTTTGTTCATTTGGTAAACCGAAACTAGCACCCTAGTCTTTCCATATTTTTTCTTCTTTTCTTCTCTTAGAACCTTGTTAGCCGAAAGTCTCTCCTCAAAGTTTTCTCCACAAATTCTTTTCTTTCTCAAACCGAAGGCGCATTCCCATTTATCTTTTATTTCTTTCTCATTCTCAAAAGACTAACCGATTTCTCTTCAATTGGTTTCTTCCCATTTCTTTTGTGTGCCGTAACCTTCATTTCTTCCCACCTCTATTTCTTTTTTCTTTTCGCAAAGCCGATCTTGGGGGTGTTACACACCTTGGCTGAATCTCCCTTCTCTCCTAGTGGTGTGGGTGGCCGATTAGTGGTTGGTGTTGGGGTAAGTTCTTGGTCGAATGTTCATTTCTCTTTTCTCCCTTGTATTCTATCAATTTGGATTGGTTAAGGGCCGAATATGGCATTTGGTTGAAGGGTGTTAGTCTCTTGTATTTAAACCGATCTTGTTGTAGGACATTTGGATTTTGGAAACAAGCAAGAGGAGCCGTCTTCTTCTGTTGTTTGGGTAGTAAGTAGTGGTAAGGATTGATTCTTCAAGTTCATTCTTTTAGTTTCGTTAAAGCAAGTTTTTAAAGGATTAATCGTTCTCTTTTTAAGGTGTAGCCGATTGTTGAAGGAGGAACCATTGTGGTTCGGGTTTGGTAGGAAACCAAACGATTGCAAGGTGAGGGTTAAGTGATAAACCCTTTTTGGTTTAAATGGTTATGGCCGAATGATATGTGTGCTAACCCCTTGGTTGGCCGATTTTAGGATCAAAGTTGTTGAGGTGATCGAGGGTTTTTAGACGGGCTCTTTGGGATTTAGATTTGCGATTTACCAGGTGTGTAAACTAACACACTTCTGTTTAGTGATATGATTAATAACTTGATTACTTAGTAAAGTGAAATAATATGATTGATGGATTTGGTACCCGATGGGGTATAAGCACGAATACGGGTAAGTCCGTTTCATTATGAGATTTGTATTGATATATGTAATATCATGTTTATGATGTAAATGTTATGAGATGCCATGTTGAGCATGTTAGCATGATTACATGTTTTATATCATTTGCGTTAGTATGACATGTGTGGGTGATATGAAAGGAGGAGGAGTATGATATCCGTGTCTTTGGGACACCAGAGGTTTGGCACCTCCAGTAGTTTGGTACCACAGATGACATTTTGTGACTTTGGGTCACCAGAGGTTTGGCACCTCAGCGTCTCGTCCCAGTAGCTTAGTACCACGGTGCGTTGGCCCCACAGTTGCTTATACGGGATTGACGCCAGTGATTTGGTATCACACGATGGGTTGGCCCCATCATCGGATTTGTGACTGTGGTCACCAGTGATTTGGTATCACATTGTGTCTTTGGGACACCAGAGGTTTGGCACCTCATTGCGACTCGTCCCTGTGGTTTGATACCACCGTGGGTTGGCCCCACTTGAGAGATACGGGATTGTCGCCAGTGATTTGGTATCACACGATGGGTTGGCCCCATCATCAGATTATTCGTGACTTTGGGTCACCAGTGGTTTGGCACCACACTTATGGATATCGTGACTTTGGGTCACCAGTGGTTTGGCACCACCAGTGGTTTGGTACCACACGGGGTAGAAAAGGCGATACGGATGGTTAGGATCGGGTTGCATTAATTATGTTGCTATGCTATGGTGTGTGTTAGCATGTTGTATTATTAGGATTGGGATTTATGCACTGAGTCTTGCGACTCACCCCCTCCTTTGACATTTCAGGTGACACTTAGACGCGGACATGGAGCCGGGATGGACTCGAGGTGCTCATGCCATGCTTAAATAAAGATTTGCTCAGACTTTATAAAATTTGGTACTTTAGCTTATTTATTACTATTTGGTTTTATTTTGGATTGTAAATGGCCTTTAAAATTTATGTTTTGCTATGTTTATGCTTAAAGTAGATTTTTAATATGCCTTAACAAATTAAATGAGTTAAAATTTGCAACATTCGGCCAAGAACTTACCCCAACACCAACCACTAATCGGCCACCCACACCACTAGGAGAGAAAGGAGATTCGGCCAAGGTGTGTAACACCCCCAAGATCGGCTTTGCGAAAAGAAAAAAAGAAATAGAGGTGGGAAGAAATGAAGGTTACGGCACACAAAAGAAATGGGAAGAAACCAATTGAAGAGAAATCGGTTAGTCTTTTGAGAAGGAGAAAGAAATAAAAGATAAATGGGAATGCGCCTTCGGTTTGAGAAAGAAAAGAATTTGTGGAGAAAACTTTGAGGAAAGACTTTCGGCTAACAAGGTTCTAAGAGAAGAAAAGAAGAAAAAATATGGAAAGACTAGGGTGCTAGTTTCGGTTTACCAAATGAACAAAAGAAAGAGAAGTGGGAGAGAAGAGAATATTCGGCCACACACAAATGAACAAAAAAAGAAACCAAAAGAGAGGGAACATTCAGCATACACAAGATGGTTGAGAACTTTCGGCCAATCCAACTCAAAAGGTAAAACAAATTCGGCCAAAGAGAGCTTAAGTTTTCGGTTTGCAAAAGAAAAGATGGAGAACTTACTAGGAATTTCGGCTTGACACCTAAATGACCGAATATGCACCCAAAATTCAAAAATGAATTTTGGCATACCCATTTCCCCACACCAAGCCGTCCACTCCCCCACAAACTCTCCTAAAATTCGGCCATATCTCCCCCAAACACTCCACACCACCACTTCAAATTAGTTTGAACAAGTCCCCCTCCTACAATCACTCTCCACCCACCATTCCACCATTTGACCAAGTCTTAGGCAGAGTTTGAACTGCCTACAACTCCTCCCTTCCATGCCTTCAAAATGGAAGCCAAAATAGGGGATCTCCGCAGCTTGAACACAAGACCTCTCCCCTTGCAAATGACGCCAACCACAAGCCCTTAGTGGCGTCTCACCTGCCACTCCACCAGCTCATCTTTTGTGCAACAAAACACCAAATAATACTCATATATCCCAGCTCCATCAGCTCCCCTTACTTAGGCCTAAAAACAAAAATTTTCCCACCTACTCAGGCATACCCCTAGCCTACAATTAAGCCCCTAAAACACCAAAACAGCAACATAGCACACCAAACACATGCAAAACATGCCATAACAAAATAGCCCCCTAACCCGGGATATTACACCCACGGTGGTATTAAGCACAGGGACGAGATGCTATGAGGTACCAAACCTCTGGTGTCCAAAGACACAAATGTGATACCAAATCACTAGAGATACCAAATCTCTGGTGTCCGAAGACACAAATGTGATACCAAATCACTGGTGACCGAAGTCACATTATCAATCTTCCCCCTCCTCTCATGTTGCCCATACCAATGCAATAAACAAATCATGTCAATATACTTTGATATGAATCACATAACAAAATATCATAAATCGTAGATCATGATTTCAATCCTCATGTATTAACAACATATCGAAACGGACTTACCCGAATCCTCATTCATACCATCATGGTATCATCTCAAAATCTCATCATTTCGGCTTTAACAACATGAATAGTTATTTAACACACATATATACAAATATGAACCAAGTTATAAAGTGTGTAAGATACACACCTTTCACCAACGCAAGAACTATCTTCCAACGATCCGATCTATCGCACTAGATCACCTTGTCCTACAATCGGTCAATACTAAAATTATAAACAAAGGCCATTCGGCCATTAACACCTTAATCCAAAGAGTTTCACTTGTAATACCAAGTCTTACCTATACTTACCCAAAACGATAGACAAAGATACGAGGCTTAGGTTGATTGCTCCCAACGTCCCAAGAGCCTAAAAGAATGATTGATTCCTAAAATGGTTAGAACCTTGCAACAATTGCCCAAAGGTTCTGCCTTTGTCCACAAGAAAACGTCATAGAGAGGAGAAAAATATAATAGGAAAATCGGCCAAGAATACTTACTTATTAACCAAAATCGATTGAAGAAAGCACAAGAGAATCTACCCTTGAATATTCGGCCAAAACAAAACAATAAGAGAAAGGGAAAGTTTCGGTAAAATGATCAAATGGTCTAAGAAATTCGGCTATGGTTGATTTGTATTGACAATAAGGATTCGATTAAAGTTGAGAAAGAGAAAGGAAAACAAAAGAAGAAGATGGAAGAGATTTCAATGAGAGAGGAATGTTTATGTCTTTGAAAAAAAAATAAAAGAAAGTAAAGAGAGATGGAGAGATGAAAGTTTCGGCCAAGAGAAAGTAGGAGAAATATGATTATGAACCAATGTCAAAGAAGAAAAAGAGAGAGATATGAGAGAGAGAGATTCGGCCAAACTCTATTTTGTCAAAGAAGAAAAGTGCACAAAAATGCACAAAGTTCAAATTGTATTTTCGGTTTCAAAAGAACAATGAAAGAAAGAAAAATGGTATGATTTGGTTCAACAAAATGAGGCTAAAATCAAAAGAAATTTGCACCAAAAGCACAATAGACATTCGGCCAAGGTGGGAAGTTTTTGGAGAGAAAGAAAAACAAAGCCAAAGATGCACAAAAGCAAAAGTTGGCCAACAATCCCCCCCCAAAACACCTATCAACATTCGGCCACCCCCCTAGACACCCATACCGTCTACAAACATGCACTAAAGGCCTAGGATTACTTTCCAAAACATCCTCCATATTCCATGCCTTTGTCCCCTCATCATACCATAACCTTAAGATTCTTATCCCCAATTTCATGCTTTCCTTAAACCAATATTCAACTTACCAAAATTAATAGTCCAACCTATCATAAAAAAGTTTGACCGTCCATCAATGCTAGAATGTAAAAATATAATCCTAAAAATGCTTTCCAAGCTACTCGAACCACTTCCCTCAAGCAACCTTTCAAACTCCTTAACCACTATGCCATTAACTCCCTTATGCTTTAATTTAACACTTAAATAAACTTAAGTGTCAAGCTCACTTAATCCACTTCATTAAATAAACCATACTAGAATTTATTCTAGCTTCCTAAATAAAATCAAGCCTTCACAAGACTATGCTAACACACAAAATTCATACCCGAGCCAACATAAATAATACTAAAATTTCAAGATGTTACACTCCCACAGTTGGGGCTTCCTCCGAATTCACGGTCTTGATCTTCTTATTCGATTTCTTAATCGACAGACCAAGCTTCTTGGTAGCCTTTTCCGATATGAACAGGTCCGATGCTTCCGTATCAATAAGAGCACTCCGCCTCTGACCCGCAACGTTGATGTCCACAAACATCAACCCTCCTTTATCATTCTTTTTGTTATGAATGAGCACCATCGAACCTAACTTCGATGCCACTATCGAACCTATCGTCGATATCTTTCCTTCGATAGGCTTCGCCACTATCGAACCTATCTTCGATACCTTTCCCTTGGTAGGCCTTGCCTCTTTCGGCTCACCATTCTTCTTGATAGCTGAAACTGAAGATATCTTTGGGCAGTCCCTCTTCATGTGCGGTCCCTCACAAAAGAAGCATCTCAACTTCCCCCTCCTCTCTTTCGGGCTATTAGGTCTCCACTTCCGACTTAATGACTTTCCATTATCATCGTCGCTGCCACTACCGCTACCATAATAGCTATGTCCCTCTTCATCTTCCTCATGGTACCCACCATTGCCCCTCCCGTTGGGCTTGGAAGATTCTGACTTGTCTCTTCTCGGCACAAGTTCCATCAGGGACTCCGCCACCATCATGGCATTGTTTAGATCTTGGACTCCTCGACGTTGCAATTCTTGCTACGCCCATGGTTTCAACCCATCCGTAAAGGAGAAAAGTGCTTCCTTCTCACCCAAATCAGAAATTTGGAGTATAAGTTCACTGAACTCCCGTACATACTCTCTAACCGTGCCTCGTTGCGTAAGCCGCCGCAACTTTGCTCGAGCTTCACTCTCGGCATACTCGGGGTAAAACTATACTTTGAACTCCTTTTGGAACTCCTCCCAAGTTCCAATCTCGGTTCCACCACGTCTCACATCGGTGGACCTACGTCGCCACCATAACAAAGCAACAACGGTAAAATACATAGCAACAGTGTTTACCTTTGTAGCATCATCCTCGATGCTCATCGCACGAAAGTATTGCTCCATGGCCCAAAGAAAGTTGTCCACCTCGCTTGCGGACCTTACCCCTTTAAACGCTTTCGGTTTGGGCACCTCCATTGCTTGTTGCTTCGACTTCGAAGCCAACATCCCATTACCTATGGCGGCCTTGAAAACCTTGAGCTCTACCTTAAGCTCATTGATCTCTCGAGCTCCCCCTTGAGCTCATTGATCTCCTCCTTCAAAGCCGACACCATAGCCTCAAGAGCATCATCCTTCTCAACAAGCTTATTCTCCGAGGAACCGATGATATCCGACACATATTCTTTGAGTTGCTCTTGCATTGTTCGCAACCCATCAATGAGTCTATCATCTACATCGCCAATCCTCTCCTTGACGTCCTCCATGGACTCCTCGAGAGAGACGACTCGATCCTCCAAAGCTGACACCACATCCCTTGTCCGACTCGCTTTTCTAACCCTTCCTCGGGTCTCCATTGGCTCATGTTGACCAACAACTTCTTTTGACATCTTTCACCGGTGCCTTCGAACCTTAGCTCGGATACCACTTGTCACGGGGCTAGAGATTTCACTAGCAATCAGTGCGGCCTTAGACGATTTGCTCGTCCCAAACTCGCCTAAGTCGACCTTTAACTCGGATGAGGATTCCTTAAGAACTCCTCCAAAGCACCGAAACAAAGAGCGGAAGCAAACTTATGCCAAAAGAAGCAACCAAAGAACAACAGAAAGCCAAAAGAAAGAATGCACACAAGGTGTTTGTGTAAATGCTCTCTTATTCTTATTCACAAAGAATATGAAATAATGAATGAGAGGAATGGAGTGTGTCCAAATGAGGGGGAGGCTCCCTATTTATAGTAAAGCTCCCCCAAAACCGATGGACGAGATTCACTTACACCAATGGATAGGATTCATTCCCACCTAACCCACTTCCTTAATTTAAGGGATGGGAATATTATGGGAATATTCTTCCTACCTAATCTTTACAAGGATTAATTACCCTATTGCCCTAAGTTGTCATATCTTTGCTATCGGGCCAACCGGGCTTCAATCTGGCAGGCTTCCCTAACAATGCTTTGAATCGGGCCAACTCTCGTAGGCCAAATGATCCCCATCGGTCTAATAGACCTCTCTCGGATGCATTTGGTACGATGGTCACGGGTGTAGAACTCTCACCCATGACATTCTCCCCCACCCATTCTCGCAACGCCCTCGTTGCGACTTCTGAATGGCTCTGACTCGATTCGCCTCGATCTCGTCTTGTCGCCTTAGCTTTTCCCTTCCTCCGGGAATTTTGCCTCGGCTTCCGTCGCTTCTTCTCTTGAGCACTCTTGCTCATTGCATTTACTCTGGTCAACTGTCCCGCATGCATCGCTTCTTTTTTCTTGAAGTCCGATGCACCACCCACCTTTCCCATAGGTGGAAGCCTTGTCGACGACTCGGCCAACTCCGACGCTTTACTTGGTTTGAGCCTCATTGGTCCCAGCTTCACTGTTTCCATCGCAACTTCTTCCTCTAAGTTTGATGACAAACTCACCTCTTCCTTGGGTGGAAGCCCACCTTGACACGGGGCTAGAGATTTTGCTAGCAATCTGTGCGGCCTTAGGCAATTTGCTCACCCAACTCACCTAAGTCAGCCTTTAACTGGAGTGAGGTTTCCTTAGAAACTCCTCCCAAGCACCAACTCACTAGCAGAAGCAGACTTGAGTAGATGAAAGCAACTAAAAGAACAAGAGGAAGCCAAAAGAAAGAAGGCATACCAAGTGTTTGAGTGAATGCTCTCTGTTCTTATTCTCAAAGAATATGCAAACAATGGAATGAATACAACTGAGGGGGAGGCTCTCTATTTATAGTAGAGCTTCCCCAAAATCAACGTACAAGATTCATTTACATCCATGGACCAGAGTAATTTAAGGGACATGTCTCCTTAATTTCGGGGGTGGGAACATTCCTCCTTAATTTAAGGGTTTGCCATGTCAAATCCCACCGAATCTTTACAAGGCTAATTATCATATCAGGCCAACTTGTCTTCTAGAACAATTCTTGGGTTGGGCCAGATCTTGGGCTAAGTGATTTTCGTCTAGTCAACACCCTCCATGGGTGTACATTGTGCCTTGGTCATGGGCTCAGAATTCTGACCCGTGACATTCTCCCCCACTAAATCCAGCGACGCCCTCGTCGCTTTGTTCATGTGATACTGTTCTATTTTATCTTGGAATTGCCACAAGGCTTCAACAGGTTCCCAACTTGTCTCACTGTCAGGACATCCCTTCCATTGAATTAGATATTCATGTCGCGGTCGATGGTACTTCCGTCTGACCACCCGATCTGCCAATATGCTTCCAACTTCTCGATCATAGGCGACTTTTACTCCCATTGATGCTCTCTTGGACTTACCTCGATCGGCATCTTCCCCATCTACAAAGAATGGCTTAAGCATACTTACGTGGAATACTGGATGGACTTTGAGCTTTTCAGGTAGGTCAAGCTTGTAGGCTACCTTGCCCACTTTCTTTATAACGCGGAAAGGTCCCTCATACCGTCGCACCAGTCCTTTATGCAAACCATCATGCCATAAAATTAGGTGTAGTTTAACAAGAACTGTGTCGCCAACCTGAAATTCCACGTCCCTACGATTTTGGTCTGCCCACTTCTTATTACGCTTATTTGCCTTATGTAGACAAGCTCTGGCTAAATCATTTTGTTCCTGCCAATCCCTTGCAAATCGATAAGCTGCTGGATTTGGTCCCGCATAACGAGTTGCAACAGCATTGGGTGTGAGTGTCTGTTGTCCCGTTACTATTTTGAACGGACTCTGGTTCATTGCCCCACTTCGTTGTAAGTTGTACGAGAATTGAGCCATGTCTAACAATGTTGGCCAATCCTTTTGTGTCGCGCTTACATAATGTCGAAGATATGTCTCTAACAGTGCATTCACCCGTTCAGTTTGCCCATCTGTTTGGGGGTGCATGCTGGTAGAGAAGTTCAAGTTCGAGCCCATCAATTTGAATAGCTCTGTCCAAAATCGTCCCGTGAATCGCCCATCTCGATCACTGACGATAGACTTCGGTAGTCCCCAATATTTCACCACGTGTTTAAGGAACAACCGAGCTGCCTCCTCAGCAGGACACTCCTTAGTTGTTGGGATCATTAGCCTTGTAAAGATTCGGTGGGATTTGACATGGCAAACCCTTAAATTAAGGAGGAATGTTCCCACCCCCGAAATTAAGGAGACATGTCCCTTAAATTACTCTGGTCCATGGATGTAAATGAATCTTGTACGTTGATTTTGGGGGAGCTCTACTATAAATAGAGAGCCTCCCCCTCAGTTGTATTCATTCCATTATTTGCATATTCTTTGAGAATAAGAACAGAGAGCATTCACTCAAACACTTGGTGTGCCTTCTTTCTTTTGGCTTCCTCTTGTTCTTTTAGTTGCTTTCATCTACTCAAGTCTGCTTCCGCTAGTGAGTTGGTGCTTGGGAGGAGTTTCTAAGGAAACCTCACTCCAATTAAAGGCTGACTTAGGTGAGTTGGGTGAGCAAATTGCCTAAGGCCGCACGGATTGCTAGCAAAATCTCTAGCCCCGTGTCGAGGGTCTTGTCACGAGGCTAGAGATTTCACTAGCAATCCGTGCGGCCTTAAGCGATTCGCTTGTCCCAAACTCGCCTAAGTCAGCCTTTAACTCGAATGAGGATTCCTTAAGAACTCTTCCCAGGGCACCGAAACAAAGAGCGGAAGCAAACTTATGCCAAAAGAAGCAACCAAAGAACAACAGAAAGCCAAAAGAAAGAAGGCACACAAGGTGTTTGAGTAAATGCTCTCTCTATTCTTATATACAAAGAATATAGAAACAATGGAGTGTGTACAAATAAGGGGGAGGCTCCCGATTTATAGTAAAGCTCCCCCAAAATCGACAGACGAGATTCACTTACATCAATGGATGGGATTCATTCCCACCTAACCCACTTCCTTAATTTAAGGGATGGGAATATTATGGGAATATTCTTCCTACCTAATCTTTACAAGGATTAATTACCCTATTGCCCTAAGTTTTCATATATTTGCTATCGGGCCAACCAGGCTTCAATCTGGCAGGCTTCCCCAACAATGCTTCGAATCGGGCCAACTCTCGTAGGCCAAATGGTCCCCATCGGTCTAATAGACCTCTCTCGGATGCATTTGGTACGATGGTCACGGGTGTAGAACTCTCACCCATGACATTCTCCCCCACCCATTCTCGCAACGCCCTCGTTGCGACTTCCGAATGGCTCTGACTCGATTCGCCTCGATCTCGTCTTGTCGCCTTAGCTTTTCCCTTCCTCCGGGAATTTTGCCTCAGCTTCCGTCGCTTCTTCTCTTGAGCACTCTTGCTCGTTGCATTTACTCTGGTCAACTGCCCCGCATGCATCGCTTCCTTTTTCTTGAAGTTCGATGCACCGCCCACCTTCCCCGTAGGTGGAAGCCTTGTCGACGACTCGGCCAACTCCGACGCTTTACTTGGTTTGAGCCTCATTGGTCCCAGCTTCACTGTTTTCATCGCAACTTCTTCCTCTAAGTTCGATGACAAACTCACATCTTCCTTGGGTGGAAGCCCCTCCGACGACTCACTAAGCTCGGGCGTTGCCTTTCTTTTGACTACGGCTTGCTTTGGACAGTTCCGCAACTCATGCGGACCACGGCACAAGAAGCACTTAACCCGCTTCGTTTTGTTCCTCTTTGCCCTCTTGGCTTCGGCTTTCCTCTTGCTCGAACCAAGCTTCTTGGGCTCCATGTCTTCTCCATCATTCCCTTCGATGGCAGACTTTCTCGGACACTTCCGCAACCTATGCGGACCATGACACAAGAAGCACACAATTGGCTTCTTCTCGCTCTTGGCCTCCTTGGCTTCGACACCCCTTGTGCTCGAACCAACTCTAACGGCCTTTGGACACTTCTGCACCCCATGCGGACCGTGACACAAGAAGCACTCAACTGGCTTCTTCTCGCTCTCGGCCCCCTTGGCTTCGACACTCCTTGTGCTCGAACCAAGTCGCAAGGCCTTCTCCACCGGCTTCTTCTTAAGCGCGGATTTCTTCGGACATTTCTTTAACATGTGTGGACCGTCGCAGAGAAAGCAATTCAGCTTGTCCCTTTTCTTCTTGGGTTTCTTCTTCCCAATTCGTGGCTTCCTATTACCACCATTGTCGCCGTTGCCAATGCCATCAATAATGTCTTCCTTGTGATTCCCTTCACGTGCACCCCTTTCCTCAAACTTGGAAGATCCAAGCTTGTCTTTCTCTAGACCAAGCTTAATCACTACCATCATGGCTTCCGACAGCTTTTGAACACCACTTTGTTCCACCTCCTGTCTGACCCATGGCATCAATCCCTTTTGAAAAGCAAGCAAAGCTTCTCCCTCGGTTACACCAAAATCTTGGAGCATGAGTCCCTTGGACTCACGAACATACTCCCCCACTGTGCCCCGTTGCGTTATCCGTTGCAACTTTGCCCGAGCTTCTTCCTCGGTAAACTCTGGGTAAAACTGCCCCTTCAACTTACATTGGAATCCTTGCCACGTTCCAATCTCACCTTGCCTTTTACTTGTGGTCCTTTCTTGCCACCATAAAAGTGCAATATCATTAAGAAATAAGGAAGCAGTATTTACCTTATCCGCATCATCCTTGATGCCCTTGGCACGGAAGTAGTTCGTTGTCCTCCATAAGAAATTGTCCAACTCGCATGCAGAACTTGTCCCCACAAGCTCTCTCGACTTTGAGACATACTCGTTACCGAGAGTTGCACTTGACACTCCTTCCCCCACCGCTGTTCGACACGAGGCCAACTCTCCCTCGAGCTCCTCTATTTTTGTGTTCAATGACAGAGTCGTGGTCACTGTTTCCTCCTTCAAAGCCATCATCATGGCCTCAAGAGCATTGTTTCTCTCTTGCAAAGCCATCACCATGGATTCAAGAGAATCGTTCCAGTTCGACAGTTTATCTTTATGTGAATTAAAAAACGTGCTTACCTCATCCATGGCTGAATCAAGAGACATCTTCACATAATCCTTGGATTGTTCCGTCCAGTTGTTTATGTGACCCTCGACCCTTTCGAGCGCCTCATTTACCTCCTCCATGGATACCTCAAGTTTATCCACACGTTCCTCTACTGTCGACAGCATCTCCCTCAAAGACTTTCTTGCAGCCCATCTTTGTTCAAACTCTTCTATTGACATTTTTCACCGGTGCCTTTGAACCTTAGCTCTGATACCACTTGTCACGAGGCTAGAGATTTCACTAGCAATCCGTGTGGCCTTAGGCGATTTGCTCATCCCAAACTCGCCTAAGTCAGCCTTTAACTCGAATGAGGATTCCTTAAGAACTCTCCCAGGGCACCGAAACAAAGAGCGGAAGCAAACTTATGCCAAAAGAAGCAACCAAAGAACAACAGAAAGCCAAAAGAAAGAAGGCACACAAGGTGTTTGAGTAAATTCTCTCGCTGTCGTAACCATTTTTTGAAAAAAAATGGGAATCGACTTTGGTTTTGAAAATGAATAAAAAGCGGGAGTCGCCACCGACCTTTATTAGGTGTGATCGGATCGCCTTTGTTTTAATAAAACATTTCGGTTTACTAAAACGGAGTTTTTGGTCTACAGACATTTGAGAAAATAGGTTCGGGAGTCGGTTACGTGCGAGGAAGGATTAGCACCCTCGCAACGCCCGAAAATCGGTACCAAATTGATTACTCAATGTCCTAATGTCGCAAAGCTTGAAAAGATTTTGAAAGCTTTTTCTATTTTTTTTTATTTTAACATCTTGAGTGAATATCGAATTTCCTTTGTTTCAAAGGAATAGAGTTTCATATCCAGCACGATTGGACACGATAATCTAAATCCTTGAATCCAAGATCGTCTCCGAGATTCTTCAAACACATTTTTTTGGAAAGGGTATTTGCTCATTCGGTCATACTTAAAAGTGGAAACAAAAGTTGAAAGGATATCCATTTGTTTGGTCAAACAAAAAGTCATACCCAGCACGATTGGGCATAAATTTTGAATTTCCAAATTCATGAATATTACCTTTGTGAAACCCCTTTTTTATGAATTTAAAAAATGAGAAAATGTTGAAATGCGTTGAAACAACGAAAGTGAGAAATTAGCAAAACATGATAATAAAAGATGGAATCATAAAACAAAAATAGAAAGATAACATTAAAAAATAATGAATAAAAAGAAAAAGATGTTAGTCATGATAGAGACAATAGTAAATATAATAATAATAATAGTAATAACAATAATGGTATAATAATGATACGAAGTATGTACAACATGATAATATAAATATAATAAATATAATAATAATAGTAAGTATATATATATACAAATAATAGTATAATAATAATAATAATAATAATAGAGTTAGTAATAATAATAGTAACGACACAAAATATGTACAATGTACTAATATAATATCTTAATAATAATAATAAATTTAGTATATACAAGTGATAATACAATAATAATAGTAATAGTAAAATAATAATAATAATATGGAAAATATAACAATAATAATAATAACAACAATAATAATAATAATAATAATACAAAATATATACACGATAATAATATGACTATAGTAATAGTAATAATAATAATAATATAACGATGATAATAAAATAATAATAATCATACAAGAATAGAATAATGATCATAATAATACAAAATATGTATAACATAATAATAATAATAATAATAATAATAATAATAATAATAATAATAATAATAATAATAATAATAATAATAATAATAGTAATGATAATAATAATAAAAACGAAAATATAAAGCAATAGCAATAATAAATAAACTTGCAAACTAATAAATGTACCAAATTGAATTTAAAACGGAAATAAAGGGTCAAATTAAGTAACATAAACAATGAAGGGATTAAATTGCAATACGCGCGAAAAGCTAGGGGACGAGGAGCGCAATTTCCCCCAAATGATTGAGTGCAGCATTTTAAAAGACCAAATTATAAACTGCGTCAAATTTATGGGCCAAAATTTAAATAACATAGAACTTAATTTTAAAGACTGAAAAATGCGGAAGGACCAAAAGGAAATTATCCCGTTTAACGAAAACGCGCGGACCCTCTGACCGGGTCGGGTCGCGCACGCGGGTCGCCGTGAAACGGCGCCGTTTCGGGATAAGCCCCCTAGCTTAAACGACGTCGTTTGATGTCCGTATATAAGGCCAAAATTAGGTTTTAAAACTCATTTCTTCTTTGTTTTAACAAAAAAAAAAAACTGATGCCTTTTCTCTTATTCTCTGCAGGTTCGCAAAGGGGAAAGGGAAATCCGGCGAGGCGACTTCGCCGTCGGCCACCGCGTGCAGTGGTCGGGAAGGTAAAACTCCCCTTTTTTATTTATTCTTCTTTACAATCTTTATATATATGTATATATATATGTGTATGTGTGTATCTCTATATATTTTGTGGATAAAAAACTTCGAAATAAAAAAACAAAAAATGCGAAATCACCTTCTAATGTTACGGATCTGTCGTTCTTCCTCTGATTTTTGGATCGAAATTTTTTCGTTTAGATCTCTTGCTGTTCTCTCTTAATTTTGGAACTAGTTTTTCTTTTTGTATTGATTTCTCTCGAAAAATAAAAGGTCCTTGTTACAGATCTATCTTTTGGTTTATATAACCGATTTAAAAAATACAAATATTCCTTTCTCTTCTCTGCTATTGCCCTTTTTTCTTATTTTTGCAGGGGCTGGTGGCCGAAAGAGGCGGGTGCGCGTGTGGGTGGAGGCCAGCGGAGGCTTGCGGCGCACCTGGTGACGCGCGTAGATGCACGCGCGCGGCACTCTTGGGGAGAGGGCACTAGGGTTTCCCGAAAACCCTAAAATTTTAGGCCACTGGGTTCAGCTACTTCTCGTATCTGTGTTACAGCTTTGCCCATGACATAATTCCTCTCTCTGACCTGATCCTGGAATCGTTGAATCCGGAACTCACTACCTTGCACTGTCATTTCGAGCTCTACCACATTCCCTTTTAATTCTTCGATCTGGTTTAGGCTTGATTCTAACTTCACCGTAGAGTCGCGTCTTCGGCCAAACGTCTTTTCTTGTTCTGTTAATCGAGCTTTCAGTGTCTCATTCTCCCTTTGGCTCTCACTTGCAATCTTCCTCAGAGCATCCCTTTGTGCTTGAACCTCTTGGATTCTGTGTTATACTGATGTGAGTAAAGTCCCCCAACTCCGATGTATATTCCTCGGCTAGACTATCCCCTTTCTCGAGTTGTATCTTCTCTGACCATATACGCACGGCCGCATTATCCTCTACTTTATCAAGGAATCCGTCCCCCATAACAAGCTTCTATCTTAGTAACCAAACGGAGATCGACACCTTTTAATGTGAAATGACATGCATTTGCATGGCATTTCATCCATTTGCATACATCACATCATTTGCATCAAAAGGAGTCTAATTGGTTAAAATCGTGACAGAAGTTACCCTGGAAACTGACGAAAACCAACCTATTATACATTACTACAACACTCGTCGTAAGGCAAAAGCGATGGACCAAAGATACGAACAATTTCAGAAAGAGATGCAATAGCAAATGGCGAAGTTTCAGCAAGAAATGAAAGACCAGATGATAGAGGCTCAGCGGAATATGGTGGCCCAAATGACCTTGATGATGAATAGGATAACGAACAAAGGAAAAGACCCTACAACTAGTACCGGGGAAGAAAGCGAAGGCCATCCCCCAGGATACACTCCACCTCACACCCATACAGTGCCAGGAGGTTGGCCTCAAAGGGAATCTACAGGCCTGGAACAACCCTCGGTACCACCACCTGCCCAAGGAGTATTCATGTCAAACCACGGAGCTAACCCTGCTGACCCTATTGTCCCAGATTTGGATGATCCTATGGAAATAGCCAAGCTAAGAATGAAAGATCAGGATGCTCAGGACAAGTATAAGGATCTGGAAGAAAGACTCAGGGCGATAGAGGGAACTAGAGTCTCTTCTGCAATAAGCGCCAAGAAGCTCAGTTTGGTTCCCGGTCTGGTCTTGCCTCCAAAATTTAAAGCACCAGACTTCGAAAAATATGATGGAACAAGGTGTCCAAAGGCGCATCTTATCATGTTTTGTCGAAAAATGGCTGGTTATGTAGATGAAGACAAGTTGTTGATACACTGCTTTCAAGATAGCTTGATCGGGTCAGCCTTCCAGTGGTATAATCAGCTCGATAGAGAGAGGATCCAATCATGGGATGACTTAGCTACAGCATTCTGTGAGCAATACAAGCACGTCTCCGACATAGCACCTGATCGACTAACGCTACAGATGATGGAAAAGAAGCCATCAGAGACTTTTAGGCAATACGCTCAAAGGTGGAGGGACGTCTCGGTTCAAGTAGAACCCTCACTGACTAAAACTGAGATAACGGTCCTTTTTATTAACACTTTGAAGGCACCGTTTTATGACAAGTTAGTGAGAAATGCCACAAAAGACTTCGTCGATGTTGTAACGTCTGGGGAACTTATTGAAAGCGGCATCAAGAGTGGAAAAATAGATGCAAGAGAAAGTGTCAAAAGGTCAAGCCCGAGAAAGATGGAAAATAAAGTGAACAACTTGAACAAGCGTTCCAAGTCAGTCTCTGCAGGTCAACCGAGGGCTATGACCACTGGTCATCAGGGATTATCAGGTCAAGAATCCAATGCAAAGCATCCCCAATTTACACCGATTCCAATGACATATGGGGAGTTGTATTAAAGCCTGTTTGATGCACATAGAGTGGCTCCTCACTACATGAAACCAGTGCAACCCCCATACCCCAAATGGTATGATCCGCATGCTCAATGTAAGTATCACGCAGGAATAACGGGTCACTCAACCGATAACTGCGTCGCATTCAAGAAATTACTGGAAAGGCTTATTAAAATCGGGGGTTTGAAGTTCGATGAGTCGACCGGGGCAATAATTTGCAATAATTGAAGAAGAGGGCGAAAGAGTCTCGATTCCTTAAAAGAAGTCATCAAAAGTCGAGAAAAACGAGAAGTCAAAACGCCAATGACACATTCGAAGAGGAAGGGGCATAAAGCTTTCCGAAGCTTTACACACTTGGGAGTGTTTTGAACAATAAGACTGTGGAAGAAACCTGCATTTTTAGTTGATCTGGAGTAATATTCAAAACATGCTTGTTGCTTTAAGCCTAGAGGCAACAAGAGTCTTTTCGTGAAATGGGCTTGTTTCCAGAATTGTTATTTTAATAAAATGCATCTTTATTCCCTCTCCCTACATTTCATACTCTACATCGTTTCATTTTCATACCATGCTTTTAATTTTCTACCTTCATGCCCACAATGCGGTCCCCAGATATCAATGACATGAGCGACACTGTTATTGACTCCCTTTTAGAGAGATATGTGTCTAGAGGGATATGAGAACTTGGAGGATGACAGAGAGTGAAACTTATTTCCTAATTGGTTGAGAATGACAGCGGACAATATGAGCTAACGAATGAGTTGAAGATGGAAGTTTAGCTTGCCACAGGACAAGACAAGGAATCATTGAGTTATCTCCAAGAGATTAAAGATATTTTCGTATGATCACGCCGGGACTATTAAGGCACGAGTATGTTGTCAAAGCTAAGGAAGTCACAGAAGAAGCCCATAGGGATATTTGAAGATTGCATGCTGATGGTTCTACCCTGACTAAGCCAATCAAGAGGTTCGAGCTGCTGGTCTGCCCAAAAAGGAAAATTGCATCAAGTGCCAATCAAGGACAGAACTTATGTGCCTTTTCCTCCTTGTCTACACGTGGGACAAGGACGTTATCAAGCCAATCTCCTCGAAAGCTTCAGGTCTGCATCGATTCATTTTTGTGGATGTCGATCTCTTCACTAAAAGGACAAGGGTCGCTTCATATGGCAAAAAAAAGGGGGGGCAACAAAACAAAGATTGTTAGAAAGATGACCTAAACTTTTGAATGTTGGCATATAGAAGTTACGCTCACTAAACTTCGACCAGGACCTCTGCTGGGGCAACACCTTCCTCATTAGGTTTTGCCTAGTGAAGTCAAAATCCTCTTTTCCGGGGCACGGGTCGAGCCAAAATTGGGTGAGGCGAAATGGATCCAATCCCGATATGATCAAGTGAATTTGTCGAGAAGATGTTAAGAACTATCTATCACAATCAGATAAAGCGAGTTTACAACAAAAAGGATCGCTTTAGAAAATTTCATGATATGGCTTTGAAGAAAATACTTTCCCATGCAACAAGGACTTCAGAAGAAAGAAGATGCCAAGCTAGGAAGGACCTTAGGTAGCAAAGAAGGCTCAGATAGACGACAAGGACCTACCCAACCCAGTAAAAAAATTGAGAAGAAAGAAAAAGAAGAAAAAGGAGAGGCCAAAGTGAAAACCCGTAAAGGGCGCTTTGAGACCAAATGTGGGTTTGAGCTGAAAACCTGAAAAGGGCAGCTCAAATTTGGATGGGGCATACAGTAGTCTTGCTACGCTTGGAGTAACAATGAAGGGGGATGTTGCGCCTCGGGGCATCGAAAAAGTACTTCGGATCCCCTAAACACATATTGAGTTTAGAATGGTCCTCAAGAAGTTTGAACAGAGAAGCTCAAGCGGCGATATCGGGGGGCACCTAGTTTCCATTTTACCCATTTTGAGTCTGTTATCTTTGTCCTTTCAAAATACACTCTAAATAAATTTGCTTCTTCATTGCATATGCTAGCTTTGATTAATTTGTTTGATTTGAGACATACTCCTAATAAATTCCCACTTCATCCATCATTATGGTCTTTTTTTGCATTTTGCATTGAAATAACAATTATTGGATTAATAACACTTTCATGAATGGAGTTTCGCATATTACTCTGGAAACATCTAAACAATATTGGAGTCTGAAATAGGATTATTGCTCAAGATTCACCGAGTTTAAAGGTTGGAAATCTTTGAGTCCAAATTAAGGTGATTGAACAAAATGACAAGGCCCCGCGTCAGTGACACAATCCTGACAGAAAATGGGCATTGTTAACCCAAGTGCAAAACCAGAATCATTCTTGAAAAGAAATGACATTCTGCATTCATGCGAGCATCACGCATATACATCTAGTTGGGTCACCTAAAGAGTGATCGTTAGAAGGAAGCTGATACAGATCCTGCACCGTTGAATAACAAGAGGGTAGGTTGAAGAAGAGACAAATCCTATGTTTTAGAGTCGCAGTGGGACAAATGGAGGATATTCAAATCCTACACCCCCAGTTCACAATGAGATGAACCCTGAAGCTACAGTGGGGCAAAAGGGTGATATACGAGAAACGCAGATTACTCCTGAGGTTTGAAAGACGGGTACAAAACCTGAAAGAAAAGTCAAGAGTCTAAGCAATGAACACAGACTACCATGAAAGTCGCAATGAAAACAGATACATGACAAACAAGCCCAGGGCGCATGGCATAATCATGTAGGCATAAAAGCATTTAAGACAAAGCACGTGCATATAATGAAAGCATCACGCATGACACATACAGGTGCACCAGCGAAGCATGAAGTTTTGATGATAATTATACCAAACCAAGGATAAAGAAGGCATTCGAGTTCCACCAAATGATATGTTTTCAAGTACTGTTTTTCAAAAAATATCAACTCATAATACGAGAGGTGAGTTAAGCCTCAGGTCACACGTTGAGGTGTTCTTCAATTTTTGTTAAAATATCAGCTCATAATACGAGAGGTGAGTTGAGCCTCAGGTCACACGCTGAGGTGTTTTTCAAATTCTGTTTTTCAATTTGTGTTCAAATGTTAACTCATAATACGAGAGATGAGTTGAGCCTCACACGCTGAGGTATTTTTCAACTCCTGTTTTTCAATTTCTGTTAAAAGTAGATCTCGCCTTCCTAAGCGAAGCAGATTAAAGATAACAGATCTTGCCTTCCTAAGCGAAGCTGATCGAAAAACAGATTTTGCCTTCCTAAGCGAAGCTGATCGAAGATAGCAGATCTTGCCTTCCTAAGCGAAACAGATCGAGAATAGCGGATCTTGCCTTCCTAAGCGAAGCAAATCGAAGAGCAGATCTTGCCTTCCTAAGCGAAGCAAATCGACGATAACAGATCTTGCCTTCCTAAGCGAAGTAGATCGAGCATAAAAGATTTTGCCTTCCTAAGCGAAGCAAATCGAAAAGCAGATCTTGCCTTCCTAAGCGAAGCATGTCGAGCATAACAGATTTTGCCTTCCTAAGCGAAGCAAATCGAAAAACAGATTTTGCCTTCCTAAGCGAAGCAAATCGAAAAGTAGATTTTGCCCTCCCAAGCAAAGCAGACCGAGGTATTTTCAATTTCTGTTTGCAAAAATCAACTCCTCAGGTCGCACGCTGAGGCATTTTAAATTTCTGTCTTTCAATTTCTGTTTGCAAAAATCAACTCCTCGGGTCGCACGCTGAGGCATTTTAAATTTCTGTCTTTCAATTTCTGTTTGTAAAAATCAACTCCTCAGGTCGCACGCTGAGGCATTTCTAATTTCTGTCTTCCAAGTTCTGTTTGCAAAAATCAACTCCTCAGGCCGGACGCTGAGGCATTTCTAATTTCTGTCTTCCAAGTACTGTTTGCAAAAATCAACTCCTCAGGTCATTTCAATTTCTATTTTTCAATTTTCGTTTGCAAAAAATCAATTCCCCAGGTCGCACGCTGAGGTATTTTCAATTTCTATTTTTTTTAATTTCTGTTTGCAAAAAAAAAAAAACCTCAGGTGAGTTGAGTCTCAGGTTGCACGCTGAAGTATTTTCAATTTCTACTTTACAATTTCTGTTGGTTCAAAAAAAATCGACTCATATTATGGGTTTGAGCCTCGGGTCACACGCGGAGGTACTTACAGACGGAAAACTGAAGTCGCTTTGAGCAAATTTGACAAAGAAGTTCCAGTGGACAAAGAAGATTGAGCAAGAGAAAAATGAAGCCACAGGCCATATCTCTCGGAAGTAGCAGTGGAGTAGAATGAAGATCGAGGTCTCCCCGAAGATAGTAAGGAAGCAGTTTGAAAGATTCAGATTTATTGCCATCGAAGTCCCGATGGAGAAGATCAAAGCCCTGAATCACATCGAAGCCGATCAAGGCACTAGCTACTGTGCCCTTGAAGAAGCAATGGAATAGGAAATGTTATCTCCCTGAAGGTATAACGAAGCGGTGAATTGGACCAAAACAACAAAGACGCAGCGGACCAATATGAGGCCACCTGAAGAGTAAGAGCACCAAAGAATCCAGACCGGGAAGATCCTGACGAATTTGGGCCTTCTTTATGTCTTTGATCTATTCTCGTTACACGAAAATGATCAAAGAGGGGCAGCTGTAGAAGGCCCAATCTGTCCGGCCCATTACAAAACCAAAACCCAACTAAAACAAGGCCCAGTGGCCCAAAATTTTAGGGTTTTCGGGAAACCCTAGTGCCCTCTCCCTAGGAGCACCGCGCGCGTGCATCTACGCGCGTCACCAGGTGCGCCGCAATCCTCCGCTGGCCTCCACCCACGCGCGCACCCGCCTCTGTCGGGCACCAGCCCCTGCAAAAATAAGAAAAAAGGGCAATAGCAGAGAAGAGAAAGGAATATTTGTATTTTTTAAATCGGTTATATAAACCAAAAGATAGATCTGTAACAAGGACCTTTTATTTTTTGAGAGAAATCAATACAAAAAGAAAAACTAGTTCCAAAATACAGAGAGAACAGCAAGAGATCTAAACGAAAAAATTTCGATCCAAAAATCAGAGGAAGAACGACAGATCCGTAACATTAGAAGGTGATTTCGCATTTTTTGTTTTTTTATTTCGAAGTTTTTTATCCGCAAAATATATAGAGATACACACATACACACACATATATATATATATATATATATACATATATAAAGATTGTAAAGAAGAATAAATAAAAAAGGGGAGTTTTACCTTCCCGGCCACCGCGTGCGGTGGCCGACAGCGAAGTCGCCTCGCCGGATTTCCCTTTCCCCTTTGCGAACCTGCAGAGAATAAGAGAAAAGGCATCAGTTTTTTTTTTTTTTTGTTAAAACAAAGAAGAAATGAGTTTTAAAACCTGATTTTGGCCTTATATACGGACATCAAACGACGTCGTTTAAGCTAGGGGGCTTATCCTGAAACGGCGCCGTTTCACGGCGACCCGCGTGCGTGACTCGACCCGGTCAGAGGGTCCGTGCGTTTTCGTTAAACGGGATAATTTCCTTTTGGTCCTTCCGCATTTTTTAGTCTTTAAAATTAAGTTCTATGTTATTTAAATTTTGGCCCATAAATTTCATGCAGTTTATAATTTGGTCTTTTAAAACGCTGCATTCAATCATTTGGGGGAAATTGCGCTCCTCGTCCCCTAGCTTTTCGCGCGTATTGCAATTTAATCCCTTCATTGTTTATGTTACTTAATTTGACCCTTTATTTCCGTTTTAAATTCAATTTGGTACATTTATTAGTTTGCAAGTTTATTTATTATTGCTATTGCTTTATATTTTCGTTTTTATTATTATTATTATCATTACTATTATTATTATTATTATTATTATTATTATTATTATTATTATTATTATTATTATTATTATTATTATTATTATGTTATACATATTTTGTATTATTATGATCATTATTCTATTCTTGTATGATTATTATTATTTTATTATCATCGTTATATTATTATTATTACTATTACTATAGTCATATTATTATCGTGTATATATTTTGTATTATTATTATTATTAGTATTATTAGTATTATTATTATTATTGTTATATTTTCTATATTATTATTATTTTACTATTACTATTATTATTGTATTATCACTTGTATATACTAACTTTATTATTATTATTAAGATATTATATTAGTACATTGTACATATTTTGTGTCGTTACTATTATTATTACTAACTCTATTATTATTATTATTATTATTATATTATTATTATTATTATTATTATACTATTATTTGTATATATATACTTACTATTATTATTATATTTATTATATTATATTATCATGTTGTACATACTTCGTATCATTATTATTATACCATTATTATTATTACTATTATTTTTATTATATTTACTATGTCTCTATCATGACTAACATCTTTTTGTTTTTATTCATTATTTTTTAATGTTATCTTTCTATTTTTGTTTTATCATTCCATCTTTTATTATCATGTTTTGCTAATTTCTCACTTTCGTTGTTTCAACGCATTTCAACATTTTCTTATTCTTTAAATTCATAAAAAAAGGGGTTTCACAAAGGTAATATTCATGAATTTGGGAATTCAAAATTTATGCCCAATCGTGCTGGGTGTGACTTTTTGTTTGACCAAACCAATGGATATCCTTTCAACTTTTGTTTCCACTTTTAAGTATGACCGAAAGAGCAAATACCCTTTCCAAAAAAATGTGTTTGAAGAATCTCGGAGACGATCTTGGATTCAAGGATTTAGATTATCGTGTCCAATCGTGCTGGATATGAAACTCTATTCCTTTGAAACAAGGGAAATTCGATATTCACTCAAGATGTTAAAATAAAAAAAATAGAAAAAGCTTTCAAAATCTTTTCAAGCTTTGCGACATTAGGACATTGAGTAATCAATTTGGTACCGATTTTCGGGCGTTGCGAGGGTGCTAATCCTTCCTCGCACGTAACCGACTCCCGAACCTATTTTCTCAAATGTCTGTAGACCAAAAACTCCGTTTTAGTAAACCGAAATGTTTTATTAAAACAAAGGTGATCCGATCACACCTAATAAAGGTCGGTGGTGACTCCCGTTTTTTATTCATTTTCAAAACCAAAGTCGATTCCCATTTTTTTCAAAAAATGGTTACGACAACGAGAGAATTTACTCAAACACCTTGTGTGCCTTCTTTCTTTTGGCTTTCTGTTGTTCTTTGGTTGCTTCTTTTGGCATAAGTTTGCTTCCGCTCTTTGTTTCGGTGCCCTGGGAGGAGTTCTTTCTATTTTTTATTCATTATTTTTTAATGTTATCTTTCTATTTTTGTTTTATCATTCCATCTTTTATTATCATGTTTTGCTAATTTCTCACTTTCGTTGTTTCAACGTATTTCAACATTTTCTTATTTTTTAAATTCATAAAAAAAGAGGTTTCACAAAGGTAATATTCATGAATTTGGGAATTCAAAATTTATGCCCAATCGTGCTGGGTGTGACTTTTTGTTTGACCAAACCAATGGATATCCTTTCAACTTTTGTTTCCACTTTTAAGTAAGGTGATTTTTGCGTGTTTGGAAATTCAAAAAGATCGTGCCCAATCGTGCTGGGTGTGTTTTCTTTCGTATGACCGAATGAGCAAATACCCTTTCCAAAAAAATGTGTTTGAAGAATCTTGGAGACGATCTTGGATTCAAGGATTTAGATTATCGTGCCCAATCGTGCTGGATGTGAAACTCTATTCCTTTGAAACAAGGGAAATTCGATATTCACTCAAGATGTTAAAATAAAAAAAAATTGAAAAAGCTTTCAAAATCTTTTCAAGCTTTGCGACATTAGGACATTGAGTAATCAATTTGGTACCGATTTTCGGGCGTTGCGAGGGTGCTAATCCTTCCTCGCACGTAACCGACTCCCGAACCTATTTTCTCAAATGTTTGTAGACTAAAAACTCCATTTTAGTAAACCGGAATGTTTTATTAAAACAAAGGTGATCCGATCACACCTAATAAAGGTCGGTGGCGACTCCCGTTTTTTATTCATTTTCAAAACCAAAGTCGATTCCCATTTTTTTTCAAAAAATGGTTACGACACATAATAATGCATGCAAAGTGTTCAGAATCTATATAAAATTCCAAAGTAAATAATTTATATACAGTAAAATATCAATGATTTAAAAAAATATAAAATAACTTTAGTATACACAAAAGAATGCGTCAGAGTATATAAAAAGATTTAAAGTATATACCACACATATATATATATATATATAATAGATTGGTTTTAATATATGTAGTAATACGTATAAGTAATAATATATATTTGAAGTAAACTATATATAATCTTAAAAAGCATAAACAGATTTATATACAACTAATAATATATATGCGCATAAAATAATGATATATTAACAGGGTTAAATCGAAATAGGACTAAAATCATGAGGCTGTTTTATAAAAGAAAAAAATTAAAACAGATTTAAGGACTAAACTGAAATGTGTGTAAACTACTAGGGACTAAACCCGAAAATATTTCCATGGTTCAAAACGCAGCACTTAGACAAATCTAGATTGAAACAGCGCACAAACAACAAGGACTAAACACGAAATTTTTCCATTACTATGGAAACACGCGGATCCTAGGTATACCGGGTCGGGTCGAAATCAGGTTGTCTAATACTGTGTCGTTTTGAGGCTATGGAGATAAGCCCCAAACGGCACCTTTCTCTAATGGCCTATAACCCCTTTTTAAACCAGATTAAAACTAAAAGACCCCCCCCCCATTTTGAAACCATAAGCTTCCTTTCTTGTTCTCTCCCTGTGGCCAAAATCTAAAGCATCCAACCACCAAAGCGCCATGGAAATCGGCGATTAGTGGCGGATTAGGGACGCCTATGGGATCCCTTTTAAATCAACCCTGTAACATCCTGAAAAGGGCTTATGCATTTTCGGTTTAATTGTACGAAATGACATGTCTTATGTGTTATGAATGTATTTTGAACATTTTTGGAAACCTGGAAATGTATGGAAATGTTAAGTTTAAAAGAGGAAAGTGAACATTTTTGGAAACTAGGAAATGTAAGGAGATGATTTAGAAATGATTCAAAAGAGGAAAGTAAACATTTCGGGAAACTTGGAAATGTATGGAAATGTTAAGTTTAAAGGAGGCAAACGAAAATTTTTGGAAACTTGGAAATGTAAGGAAATGTCAAGTTTTAAGGTTTAAAAAGAGGAACCTAAGGTAAGGTGGCCTTAAAAAAAGTAATAGGAGGAATTTGACACACAAACAGGCTTGGAAAAGTGGCCTGAAGATATCACTTAAGGCCCAGGTAGGTGACGCCACAAGCTATGCAAGTGGGCCTGAGTTCGAGTCACATGGAAAGCAAATAAAAGAAATTTTATTTTGCTACAAGGAGTAGATAGGTGGACGGCGCAAGGCTATATTTTAGGAGTTTTATTCTCTTTAAAATTCGGCTAAATGATGGATAAATAAGGGATTTATTTATCATAGTTTTCAAGAGATAATTGTTGGATTAAATTCTTTTATTTTGTGATAATTCAAAGGATAAAGCTATCAAAATAGAAGAGTGGTGGCCAAGTAAGGGACTCTAGCTAGTAATTTCGGCTACTAGAGGAAAAGAGACCATTCATTCATTCACTCTTCCTTTGCCGAATTTCTTAAGCAAATTCCCCTCTCTCTGCCGAATTTCCTAGAGCCTTGTTCTTCTTCTTTTTGTTAGCCAAAGCCGAAAATTCAAGACACACCAATAGCCGATTTCTTTTCTTTCCAATCCACCAAAAGCCGAATCTTTGAAGGGCTCCAAGCATAGGTGCTGTTGACTTCTTCAAGTAAGGGTAAGGATCAATTGCTATTATTTTCTTTCTTCTGTAAACCGAAAGTTAAGATTCTAATGCCATATACATGTGGGCCGAAACTTTGAAGGAAAGCTTCAAGATTCTGCGACTGTCGACTCCAAGGAGGAAGGTTTCGGGATTTCTAAGATTAAAGGTAACACATGTATTCGGCCATAGGCCATTCTAATAGATTTTTGTGTAAAGGGCCGAATCTAACTATGGATGTGTAGGGGCAGTCGACAGTGGTACACAAGGTTTCGGGATTTGAAATCATAAAGGTAAAAACATATGTACAATCGGGCAAGGCTATAACCATGATCTAGATCTATTTCTTTTTATGTGTTTTAAGCTGAAAACTAGCCGATTCAAGGGATCTATTGACTAGCCGATTTCAAAAGGGAAGAATACAAATTTCCGGGATTTGATTAATCATCAAAACGACAACAAGGTAGGTTTTAAGAATACAAATCCTATTAGGATTTGGTTTTATAGCTGAATAGGCTTTATGCTAATATATTAAGGTTGGCCGAATGTAGGAATTGAGATCTAAAGCAGTAGATCAGATTTCGATATTTCAGTGAAGTTGATAAGCAAATCAGGTGTGTACCCTACCTTAAGTTTTGATATGTTCATGGCTATGTTTAAATTAAATGTAATATTAAGAATGTGAAAACATGGCTAAGTACCATGCTATGGTACAAAGTACTCAGGTACGTTTCCTACTCCCAATAGGATTATGAAATATGTTATAAACATGAGAATAATGATAAGAATGTGAACTTTGGCATGTTAATGCATAATATGATTTGGGCATATGGGTTATTGAAAAGGGGAAGTGAATGTGGTGACCTAAGACCACGAAATCTGAGTGCGGTGACCTAAGACCGCGATATCTGAATGTGGTGACCGAAGACCACGAAATCTGAATGTGGTGACCTAAGACCACGAATTCTATAAGGGCGATGAGCACGTCGACTGCAGCGACTGCCTTCGATGGAGTGTAGCGGAAGGAGGGTCGACTTAGTAGTCCCCACGGTGTACAGGTTGGTACGGGGAAGTGTAGCGGATGGCTAATTAGGTTTGGGTTTGGGTTGCATCATTATTTTTACTTGTTATTTGAATATGTATGTGATATGATAATGCATGCTTGAAATATTGATTCTTAGTGTTGGTTACACATTGAGTCTGTTTGACTCACCCCGTTGTGGGAACATGTTTCAGGTGACGATCAGTAATGGACCGGGCTCGGCAGAAGCTTAGGGATGGCCATGCACAGCAAGAAATTTACGACTTGGACTTTTATTTTATTTTAAGTATTTTTAAATTTTAATTTTGGGAATATTTAATGTAATAAGGCCATAGTTGAATTTCTTTATTATTACTTTTATTTATTATGATTACGAACTATTATTAATTAATGAATTAAATAAATTTATTTTAAAACAAACCCTAAATGTTTTGTCACCTAAAGTTAAAGGATTTTTAATGGATTAAACTCGTTTTCAATTCAAGCCCAACCCAATAATAATTTCTCTTTCAAAACACATAGTTTTTCCAAAGTAATAAATGAATTTTTGAACCGGTTTCCTTCGAGGAACATACCAGATCCGGTCAAGGCTTGTGGGCCGGGTTTGGGGTGTTTCAGACCCCGAACGTTTCATCATCTCCGACCTCAACGGCCGCCCTTGCTTTGATTTTTACGAAGAAAACGGTCCGTCGGTTCGTTTGCAAAGGTAAAACCTTTTCCTTTCTGTTTAGATCTTCACACAAAAAAACAAACAACACGAAAAAAGGTTCCAAAAAGCAATAAGGGCGAAGAAAAAGGTATAGAAAGTTGAAAATCACCTCGTATTTTTTATTTCTTTTCGTGTTTTCTGTATTCAATATGAGTGATACAATATGCGCGTAAAAAAAACTGTGGTTTTGGATCGGCCCTTTTTATAGTCGATCCAATAAAAAAAATACAAGCTTTTTCTTTTATTCTTTTTCTATTCTGCATTTGCTGCCGTTTTCGTCATTTTTTTTTTCATTCATTTTGTAGGTACAAAACGTGGCCTAGGTGCAGAGGGATCGTACGAATTGAGAGCGCTAGAGGCAGTACGTATACGCACCGATGAAAGCTTGCGCATGGGTGGAGCGCGTGGAGGAACGCATGGGCATACGAACGATCGTGCGCGTGGAGGCATGCGGTAGCCCAAGAGTCGCGTGTGAGTGGCTACAAAGAAGGCACCAAAAGCTTCTGGAGTTCTATTCTGCTTGGGCCGTCTGGGTCTGTTCTGTTGTTTGGGTTTTGGGGCTAGGTGTTTTGGCTAAGCCTGTAATTGGGCTAGTGGTTTAGTGGATTTTAATTTGTAATGGGCTTGTTGGATCTATCAGTTTTTTTTTTGTAAATGGACTGTTTATTGGACTGTTTTGGATCAATTTTATTTTTGGTTTATATTTTGGTTTAATGGGCCCGGGCAGATTTGGGCTCCTAAAGCTGCCCCTCTTTGCTCATTGTCGTGTAACGGGAATGGAGCAAAGACTTTAAAGATGGCCAAATTTGCTCGGTCTCCCTGAATCTTGACTTCTTGACACTTTTTTTCTTCAAGTAGCTTTAATCTGCTCACTGTATCTTCAAGGAAATGAGTATGCGGAGAGAAGAGACTCGTAGCTTCGATCTTCCTACGGAAACTTTTCGAATCACGAAAGTTAGTCCACAATACACCCAGGGAGGAAGGATTTGTAGCCTCGACCTGCTCCACTGGGACTTCGAGGTGATAAGAATCTAGAGGGAAGAGATTTGTAGTTTCGATCTTCTCACTGAAACTTCTCGAAAATAAAGGTTGATCCTCAATACACTCGGGGAGGAGGGATTTGTAGCCTAGACCTGCTCCACTGGGATTTTGAGGTGATAAGAATCCAGAGGGAAGAGATTTGTAGTTTCGATCTTCTCACTAAAACTTCTCGAAAATAAAGGTTGATCCTCAATACACTCAGGGAGGAGGGATTTGTAGCCTCAACCTGCTCCACTGGGATTTTGAGGTAATAAGAATCTAGAGAGAAGAGATTTGTAGTTTCGATCTTCTCACTGAAACTTCTCAAAAATAAAGGTGGATCCTCGTTGTAAACTCAGGAAGGAGGGATTTTTAGCCCCAATCTATTCCACTGGAACTCCGAGGAAATATGACTTGTACTGCTTCGATCTGCTCCTGCAACTTCAAGATTGCCAGATCTACTATCTTCAATCTGCTTCACTCAAGAAGGCCAGATATTCAAATTCATCGATGTTGTGACGATGTCCTCTAGGGACCTGTCCTGTAAAATCAGTTTGTGTTCATGCTTATGCAACATGATTAGGATGTAATGATCATAGTGAATCTAATACTCCTAACTAGATGTGATATGGGCGACATTTGTATGAATACAGAATGTCATGAGAATGGTCTTTTTATAAAGATCAGGATGCAATGATCGGCATGAATCAAATGCTCCTAAAGGTATTTTGCCTGAATGCAGAATTTCGTGAGAATGATCCTTTTCAAATGTTTTAAAGGCACCCTTGCTCGCATCGTGCTATCCTTGTTCAGCCTGGTAGTTTGACCTCAAAACTCAAAGGCATCACTACTCTGTTCCACTGATTTGCCCTTGTTGTAGCTTCAATGTCTTGTTCCCTCATATCTTGAAGGTGCGAGGGTTGTATTGTTGCACGGCCTCTTGCCTTGTCTACACCATTCTCCTGGTATTTAGTCTGAACACCAAATTCCATCTTCTGAGAACAATCTCTTTCTTATTGTTCATTAAAGCCTCATATATGCCGTGGTACTTTAAAAATGAAGAAATATTTACTTATATGGACACCCTCTTTTCCGATATTATTAACCTTTTAAACCTGGTGAGTTCTATGTAATGGTTTTGTCTTGGGTTCTCGTATTATTTAGAAACCTCTTGGAGTAATCCGCAAAACTTCTTTTATAAAAGCATTATAAGTTCATCCATCATTATTTCAATGCAACATGTTTGCATGGAGGTAATATCAATAGATGAGAATAAAATTGGTGTGAAGTAAAGCTTATGATTAATAAAAGAAATTAATCAAATCGTATATCTTGAAAGGAACAAAGTATTCGAAAATAGAACATTTAATGTGAATAAAAACGACTACTATGCGACCTCTAGATATCGCAGCCTGAGCTTCTCTGCCCTAATGTCTGGAAGACTATTTTGAGTTTGACATGTGTTTAGAAGATATTGAGTATTTTGTCGAAGCACCAAGACACAACATACTCTTTCCTTGTTAATTCAAGTATGGCAGGATCACCGCATGCCCTATTATAATCTGATCACGATTTGAGCCGCATTTTTATGGTTTTCGACTCAAAACCCCTTTGGTCTCAAGGTGCCCTTTGCGGGTTTTCACCCTGGCCTCTCCATTTTTATTTTTCATTATTTTTTTGAAGAAAACTCAAAGTGCCCTTTGCGGGTTTTCACTTTGGCTTCTTTCCCTTTTCAAGTATAGTACTTCTTGACAGAATCCGAGTTTACAGGATTGGGTAAGTTTTTCCCATCCATCTCAGCTAGGATCAATGCTCCTCCAGAGAAAGCATTTTTCACCACATAAGGTCCTTCCCAATTTGGCATCCACTTCCCCCTGAAGTCTCTTTGTATAGGGAGAATCTTTTTCAATACCAGGTCTCCCTCGTAAAATTCTCTTGGGCGAATCTTTTTTTCATAAGCCCGCATCATCCTCTTTTGGTATATCTGGCCATGGCGAATGGCCTTTAGCCTTTTTCCCTCAATCAAGTTCAACTGATCGTATCGAGACTGGATCCACTCAGCTTCGTCTAACTTTAATTCTGACAGGACTCGAAGAGAAGGAATTTCAACTTCGATGGGTAACACTGCTTCCATTCCATAAACTAAGGAAAAAGGAGTTGCCCCAATAGATGTTCTGACCGATGTTTTATAAGCATAAAGAGCAAATGGTAACTTCTCGTGCCAATCTTTATAGGTTTCAGTCATTTTCCCCCACAATCTTCTTAATGTTCTTATTGGCTGCTTCTACTGCGCCATTCATTTTTGGACGATATGGTGATGAGTTGTGATGTCTGATTTTAAATTGACCACAGACCTCCGCAATCGTGCTGTTGTTCAGATTTAATGCATTGTCCGATATGATTCTCTCAGGCATTCCATATCGACATATGATTTCCTTTTTTTAGGAATCTGCTGACTGTCGCCTTGGTAACACTGGCATATGAAGCAGCTTTTACCCATTTGGTGAAATAATCGATAACTACGAAAATGAAACGATACCCGTTTGAAGCTTTCGGAGAGATCGGCCCGATGACATCCATGCTCCACATAGAGAAAGGCCATGGGGAAGTCATAACATGCACTGGTGAAGGAGGCACGTGAATTTTTCCCCATATATCTGACATTTGTGACATGTTTTAGCATAATTGATGCAATCTCCCTCCATGGTAGACCAATAGTATCCGAATCTCATAATCTGCCTGGCCATTGGAAAGCCGTTAGCATGAGTCCCACAGAAACCCTCATGGACTTCTTCCAGGATTATCTTAGCTTCAACAGCATCGACACATCTCAACAATACCTGATCCTTTCTTCTTTTGTACAGGACCTCCCCATCTAAGACATAATCACAAGCTAGCCTTCTCAATGTCCTTTTTTCATTCTCGGTTGCTTGCTCAGAATATTCTCGATTTCTCACATATCGTAATATATCTTGGTACCAAGGGTGATCCTTCCTTTCTTCTTCCTCGTCAATATTACAGCAGTGAGCCGAATCCTTACAGATACTCATTTGGATGGGCTTCATGCTTTCTTACCCATTTAATCTAATCATAGAAGCTAATGTGGCCAAGGCGTCAGCCATTTGGTTCTCATCACGCGAGAGGTAAAAGAATGAAATATTATCAAACTCCTCGATCAACTTCATAATTAACTTTCGATAACTGACCAATTTTGGATCCCTCGTTTCCCATTCTCCTTTGAGTTGATAAATCACCAATGCGAAATCTCCGTATACCTCTAGCATCCTGACTTTGCGATCTATGGCTGCTCGAATTCCCATAATACAGGCTTCATACTCTGCCATATTATTTTTGCAATTGAAATCCAACTTGCAAGTGAACGGGTAATGATCTCCATTTGGAGATATTAGGACTACCCCAATTCCATTACCAACGGCATTTGATGCTCCATCGAAATTCAACTTCCAAGCCTCTCTCAGTAGCTACTACAAACATCATATCCTCATTGGGAAAATTGAAGTTCAAGGGTTCGTAATCGTCTAGCGCTCTGCTGGCTAAAAAATCCGCAATTGCACTTCCCTTTACTGCCTTCTGGCTCACATAGACTATGTCGAACTCGGAGAGCAAGATCTGCCATCGAGCCATTCTCCCATTCAAGGCGGTGGACTCCATCATATATTTAAGAGGATCTAGTTTCGAGATTAACCAGGTCGTATGGTACAACATGTACTGCCTCAACCTTCGAGTTGTCCAGATCAAGGCACAACACAAATTTTCAATTGGCGAATATCTCATCTCACACTCAGTAAATTTCTTGCTGAGGTAGTATATCGCCTTTTCTATTTTCCCTGAGTCATCATGCTGACCCAGCACACACCCCATAGAGTGATCAAACACTGCTAAATATAGGATTAGTAGCTTATCTGGGCAAGGCAGTGATAAGACTGGAGGATTTGACAAGTACTGCTTGACCCTATCAAAAGCTTCCTGGCATTGATCGTCCCACATACCTAGGTTACGCTTCTTCAAAAGGCGAAATATGGGATCACATTTCTCGGTTAACTGTGAAATCAATGTAATTTAATCTCCCGAGGAAACCTCGAACTTCTTTCTGAGTGCGTGGTGGAGGTAATTCCTGTATAGCCCTAACCTTATCTGAGTCGATCTCAATTCCTCTTTCATTGACTATGAAACCCAGCAATTTACTCGATCTAGCTCCAAAAGTGCATTTTGCAGGATTGAGCTTTAACTGGAATTTCCTTAGTCTCAAGAATAGCTTTCTCAGAACTTGAATATGTTCTTCTTCTGTTCTAGACTTCGCAATCATGTTGTCTACATAAACCTCAATTTCTTTATGCATCATATCATGGAATAAAGTCACCATAGCTCTTTGATATGTAGCCCCTGCATTTTTCAACCCAAACGGCATGACTTTATAACAAAACGTACCCCATAATGTTATGAAGGTAGTCTTTCCCATATCTTCAGGATACATTTTTATCTGATTGTAACCGGAGAAACCATCCATGAAAGAAAACAGTGAAAAGCCTGCCGTATTGTCTACTAGAGTATCAATATGAGGTAGAGGAAAATTATCCTTTGGACTTGCCTTATTTAGGTCCCTATAATCCACGCACATTCGTACCTTCCCATCTTTTTTAGGGACAGGCACAATGTTGGCTACCCATTTCGAATATTTGATCTCTTGCAAGAATCCGGCATCAAACTGCTTTTTAACCTCCTCTTTTATTTTTAACACAACATCCGGTCTCATCCTTCGGAGCTTCTGCTGAACTGGCTTGCAATCTCCTTTTATGGGCAGGCGGTGTACTACAATGTTGGTGTTTAAACCGGGCATATCCTTGTATGACCATGCGAAGACATCTTTGAATTCTTATAGTAGTTTGACAAGATCTTGCCTTGTCTCCCCTGTTATGCGTGTTCCAATTTTTACTACCTTCCCTTCCTCCAATGTCACAGTCTCTACTGTTTCCTCATGAGGTAGAATTTGTTTCTCCTCCTGCTCTACCATTCTTAACAAGTCAGGGTATAAATCACTGTCTATATCATCTTCAAAATCCTGTGATCCTTCTAAATACATGTCCTGCTCAAAAGGATATTCCGAGTTCGTGGCAGCATTGCTCACGTCATTGATATCTGAAGACCTGTTGTAGTTCAAGAATATGGAAAGAATGAATGAATTTATGAATGGTTATTTAAATGTATAATGGTTATGAAAGAATGATTTGAAGGATTCACAAAATAAAGAAAGGAATCAAAGAATGTTTACTTCAAATGATAGCAAAATGTACTTCATTAATATAACAGTGTTTGAACATGAGCCTATTTCATAAAAGAAATCTTATCACTTCTAGGCTTAAAGTAATAAGTGTGTTCTGAACATTACTTTGAATAAGTTTTAAATACTACAGGAATCTCCTCTGCAGTCCAGTTGTCTAAAACGCTTCGTGGTTTGTAGGGTCGAATATCAGATAGGGTCCCTTCTTCCACTATCTCCTTAAATACGGCATTGATGCAAACATTACCCAACATTACTACGATGTCTTTTCTTTTTGGTGCACTGGGCTCAACATGAATTACCCCACCCGACACAAAAGTTTTAGATATGTGTGGAGTTATCATGAGTTCCCACTTGGTTTCTTCGCCATTCAAACGGGCACACCTTCTTTCTTGTTTCTTTTCCAGTTCTTTCCTTTTCTGTTTTTCATCTGGCCTAAATCCTAAGCCAAAGAGATCTTGTTTTTCTCTCAATGTCGGGGCCACAGCTCTCCCCTGAAGATATTTTCCAATTCCTCTTCCCGGTAAAGCTCCCTTCCCCACGGTCATTTTCAATCCCATTCTTGTAGTCTTAGAGATCCTTGGTACGGGATTTTGTTTCCTTCCATGAAAAAAGTTGCGTTCATGAACTCGAGAGATCGGAAAAAACATTCAATTGTCTCATTGCTTATCTCCAAGTATGGCATCTCACTGGTCACAACTGCAATAATGTCCTCCTCAGCCTTTATCGTTATCAGCTGACCATCCGCTATCAACTTCACTTTTTGATGTAATGATGAGGGTACCGCCCCTGACGCATGTATCCACGGCCTCCCTAACAAACAGTTATAGGAAGGCTTGATGTCCATTACCAAGAAATCTACTTCGTAAGTAGTCGGGCCAATCAATAAAGGTATATCGATTCTTCCCAACACTTTCCTTTGCGTGCCATCAAATGCCTTCACTATGCTCTGGCACTCCTTCATGTGCGAGCTGTCTATCGGCAATCTGTCTAGAGTGGACAAGGGCAATACATTCAATGCCGACCTGTTATCTATTAAGACCCCTGGTAGTGTGTACCCTTTGCATCTAGTGGTAATATGCAGAGCCTTGGTGGATCCCCTACCACCTGGTGGTATTTCATCGTCGCTGAAATGGATGAAGTTGTCAGCACTTATGTTACCCACCAATCGATCCAATTTATCAACCGAGATATCATTAGCGACGTAAGTCTCATTTAAAACTTTCATTAACGCGTTCCTGTGTACTTCCAAATTCTGAAGCAAAGCCAATGCAGATATGGGCACTGGTTGCTTATGCAGCTGTTCTACCACACAATATTCACTGTGTTTTAGAAATTTTAGGAACTCTTTGGCTTCTTCCTCTTTCACTGATTCCTTGATGCGTGATTCAGACTCCACTAATTTTTCTCGCTCTGGCTCTACTATTGGAGCTTTCCCTTTTACCAAATCGTAACGTCTCTCGCTACGAGTATGAGAGCCTGCATCCAACTCTTCTTTTGAAGCACTAGCCAATTTCTCCTTCCCTGGGATTGTCACATTACATTCATAGTTCCAGGGGACCCTCTTGTTATCCTCATAAGCGGAGGCTACAGGTTTTCGTATTATAATTTTCGGTGTTATCTGCATTCCAGGTCCACTATGCTTGGGTTCCGTGGGTCTGTGTATTATCACTTTCGGTACTGTTTGCACTCCAGCTTCATTGTTCTTGGGTGCCGATATAACGATCAGAGAGAATTTGACTTTTAGGCTCCTCGTTGTCGACTCTTATGTGCATATACTCTTTTCTTCTGTGCCCTCTTCACAAAACTCAATTTCTTTATTGTTCATCAACTTTTATACCACAGTTCTGAACTCCTTACAGTTCTGAATCTCGTGTCCCGATTCCCGATGGTACTCACAATAATTTATCAACTTTCTCTGACTCTCCTTTGAAATGATTAGCCCTTGCTTGACCATTTCTTTCCAGACCAATCTTAAGGGAGTCTTAACCTCCGCAACGCTTGTTTTGACCCTTCTCTCTGAACTTTCACTGACTGCATTGACCCCATTATGATCGGGTAATGGATTCTCTACCTTTAGCAGATCTGCCAACTCTATAACCCCCATATTGACTAGCTTTTCTACCAATTTCTTGAAGGCTAGGCAATTCTCTATTGAATGCCCCGTAATTCCCGCATGATATTCGCATTCTGCGTTCGAGTCATACCACTTGGGGTACGGGGGCTGTATTGGTGCTAAATAGCGAGGAGACACTATATGCGTGTCAAATAGGTTTTTATACATTGCCTTATATGTTATCGGGATCGGTGTAAATTGAAGCTTCACATTGTTCTGTCTAGCGGTGCCAGATTCCTTCTTGGACGAACCCTGATGCCCTGTAGCCACTGCCTTAGGCTGATTAACGGTGACCAACTTTGAGTACCCTATGCTCGCGTTATTCACCTCGCTTTCTTTCTTTCTCGTAGTCGTTCTTTTGTTGTTTTCCCCTGCCTCAATCTTCCCATTTTTATAGCATTCTCGATCATCTCTCCGGTCATTACAATGTTCGAGAAACTCTTGGTTGCGCTCCCTAGCATGTGGGTAAGGAATGGGGCCTTCAACGTGTTGATAAAGAGCATTGTGGTCTCTTTTTCCAAAAGTGGTGGCTGGACCTGGATGGCAACCTCCCTCCACCTCTGTGCGTACTGCTGGAAACTCTCGTTTGGTTTCTTTTCCATGTTTTGCAGAACAATTCTGTCAGGGGTCATATCAGTTACATGACTGTATTGTCTCATAAATGCCTGTGCCAGATCCTTCCAAAAATCGATTTCAGTACGGCTCAACTGATTATACCATCTAGCTGCTACTCCGACCAGGCTATCCTAGAAGAAATGTATCAACAACTGGTCATTGTTAATATACCCGGTCATTTTTCGGCAAAACATGGTTATATGAGCTTCAGGGAAAGTAATTCCCTTGTACTTTTCAAACTCCGGCATCTTGAATTTGTGGGGGAGTATTCGATCTGGAACCAAGCTTAGGTCTTTAGCGTCAACTCCGCATTACCTATCAGCGTCCTCCATAGCCCAGAATTTGTCTTCTAACCATTTGCAACACTCTTCTAGCTATCTTGGCAATTCAGACTTTGCCTTTTCCTCTTCCACTGCCTCATCAAGGTCGTGAATAGCAGCATTGATTGGATGGTCAACTAAACTGGAGCCTGATCCAGCTTGGAAATTTGGCGGCATCGAGACACCTTCTTGAAATTGTTGAGGTTTAATTACGACAGATGTCCTTCGTGGCTGCACTTCATGATGTGTCAGGGTAAAACCCGGGGGATATGGTCGTTCCTCACTATCCTCCTCAGTGTTAACCATGGAGGATTTCCCTTTGCCTGCCAGTAATTGAGTTAATTGGGACATCATGGTTTTTTGCGATTCCATCATCTGATCCATCATATCACGTTGGATCTTAGCAAGCTGCTCCTGCATTTGCAGCTGGAGTTTTTCCTGCATCTCCTTTTGGAGTTGTTCAAGTTTCTCTATTCTCTGATCCATATTTTTTGTTTTCTTTCTTGTGCCGTAGGGATGTGTTTCTGGTAGAGTTTTGTTGGTTTCCAGGTTGCTGAAATGATGTTTACTTCAATTAGAATCTTTTAATGACTTTTAATGCATATGAAATGAATGACAAATGCGAATGCATGAAATGTGAAAGAAGTCGATTCTGATTCAATTCTATTCAGGAAACTTTATTTGAAAACAAAGCTCTTTACATAAAGTGGATTACAAATACAGCCTTGCTCTATCACCCAAGGCTTTAATTTTTGTAAGTAGAGAAGCTAATTCTCGTCCACGATTTGATCGTGTCTCAAATTGCATGCTCAATACATCGGCTTGTACAGCCAAAGTCCGTAAATACTCATCTATCTCTCGCATCTGGGCTATAGCTTCCCCCATGAGGTAGTCTCTATCTCTGACTTGATTCTGGGAATGGTGAGCTCCTCTTCTCTTTGTTCTTCATTTGCCTCTAGATTGTAACATCCTAAATTTATGGGCCTATGCATTTAGTGTAGGGATAGGTTTAAAATGTTAATTTAAGTGATTGGGGTCCAAATTGGGCTCAGGATTAGGCAAAGGCCTTGGTTAAATTATTAGATTGGGCATTATAGAGTTAAAAGGTGGTAATTATGTTTAAAATACCAACATGGGCTTGTGGCCCAATAATAGGTGGCACTGTAAGGGAATTAGAAGGTGGCGCCAGTAACAATTAAAGAGGCTTAAGTTTTGGCCGCAAGGAGCCCATGTTTTTGGGCTATTTTCGGCATTTAAAAAGGAACAAGGGGTGACGCCACACACAAGAAGTTAGGTGCCCAAAATTTAAGTTTCATGAAGCCCAAATCTTTTAATTTAAGTGAGTTAAATTTCGGCATTAGGGTTTAATGAGGTGGACGGCTACAAGGCTCAAAAATAGGAGGATTTATATGGATTTTATAATTGATAATTTAGAAGATAAAAAGGAGAAAAGATAGGAACCTATCTACAAGGAAGGTGATGGCCGAAAATCTACCACTTAAGAGGAGTAAAGAAATCAGCTACTACATGGCAAAGGGGTGCCAAATTTTCCCTTTCATTTAGATTGAATTTTAATTAATTAGGAAGGGCGTTTTCGGTTTTATACAAGAGGTGCCAAAATTTCTATAAATAGTGGGGATAGCTCCTTGATTCTGGCAATTGAAACCCTAATTCTCTCTTCTTCGTTGTGCCGAATTCTTTAGCCTCTCCCTCTCCATTTTTCTTTTCTTCAATTTCTTCAAAAGCCGAAACCTCTTCTCCATTCTTTTTCCCCTTGGGCCGATTTCTCTAAAAAGCCGAAATCTCTATAGTTTTTCTTTATTCATCCTATTTGAGAATTAGTTCTATCTATTTCGGCATTTAAATCTTTTCTCTGGCATTGCAGAATCTCCTCTCCAGTGCTAGCCGAAATCCCTGTATTAAGGTAAGTGTCGACTTCTGCTAATTTCTCATATTCTATTCTGGTTTTTTTGAAAGGCAAAAGCTGAAAAGCTAATAGTTTAATGGTTCTATGTTGGGCGGCAATTCGGGATTTGAAGGAAGCTTGGTCAATTAGATCTAAAAGCCGAAAATAGCTAGTTTCCAATTTCGAAATTTTAAGGTAAGGAGATTTTCCCTAGATTTCTACTAGATTTATTCATATTTTACAAGATCTTAACTTTATGATGAGGATTAACGATCAAATATGGTGATAGTAGTTCTGATAAGTATTTGTGATGGAATTAAACATGGATCAGGCAAAGGAACGAATCCCTAAGTTTAAGAAACGAGTAGTATCTGCCGTTCGAGATTGGCCACTTGGTTGTGGACCGGCTTCTGAACAACAACTTAGGCAGATAGCAGTTGTGTCGACTATGGATAGTGTCGACATAGAAAGCATCGTTTTATCGGTAATCAGGTGTGTAGATCTCTAACACACTAGTAATCCTGTATGTATGTCTATATATATGTTATGGGCTAAAAAGCCGGAAAGAGGCTGTATAGACAGTCGAATGGAACCCTAAATGGGTTAGGCAAGAATACCAGGTACGTAAACATAGATCTCCCTATGTGTATCGAAATATATGTAAGTCTGCTTGATGTTCTCTTTATGAATGTATGCATGGGGTGGGAATTTTGATATGATGAAGGGGAAGTGCATGACAGGTCACTTGGTGATCGGTGGTAGAAAACCCACAAATATAAATGCTAGGTCACATAGTGATCGGTGGCTATGCCACGTTTAATGATTCCTGAATAACAGGAATAGGCAGTACGGCTGCCGTTATGGTGTGGACCGGATGGAGGGTTGATTGTAGAAATCCCCAAGGTGTGATGGTTGGTACGGGTTGGTGTGTAGAGGATGGAATTTTATGATGGGTTGGGTTATTCATTATTTATTGTTTACCATGTGATTATGATTGATACCTTTATGTATGGGCCAGGGCCCATAATGTGTTTGTGGGCTCAGGTCGTTGTGTGTTTTGAGATTTATACACTGTGTCTTGGTGACTCACGCTTTCCTTTTTCTCTACGCTTTTAGATGAGCAGTAGATCATGGACATGGGAGCCGAGACGGACTTGAGGGGCCATCAAGTTTTGTCTTCTCTATTTTTGATTATTTCGGATTTTCTTAAGTTTATAGTTTTGGAAAATTTTTATGTAATAAGGCCCCCATAGTTATTTATTTGTTTTTAAGGATGTTCTGCAACTTATGAAATTGTGTCAAAGGTTTTTTTATATTTAATAATAATACAAAGATTTATTTTCATAAAGTCACTTCTTTATTCAAATATTAACTGATTAACTTGTGCTTTCTAAAACTGTTAAAGTGTTATATGTTCCATAACATACCAGATCTGGTCGAAACGCATGGGACGGGTTTGGGGTGTTACAATTTGCTATCAGAGCCCAGTTCAAAACTCGGGCTGTGAAATGGGCTTAGCAATGTTTTGTAAAATTATGTAGGTTTGAAAAAAATGTTTTGGTTGAAGATATGGCCTTCGAGTCTACCGGCACCCGATCCACACAGGTAAGTATTCTAAACTCTTGTTGTGATGTATATGTGGGTTTAATGGGCTTGAGGGACGTAGGTTAGTATGATAGTATTAATGGACCATAGGCTTAGTTACACAACTCTTTAATTTCATAAGACTTAATTTCTCTGAAAAAACCCGTAAACGAGTCGCAAGACTAGGGTGTGGCAACAGGCATACGCATGTCTAAGATTGGATCCGGAAGAGCTTGGTATTTAAGCAGTCCTAGTGACTCACCTCCTATTCGCTAAAATCTTACCTGGTGCGTAGTGACTGTTCACCTTAGCCGAATTAGGGTGTGGCAATGGGCATACGCATGTCTAGGAGTGGATTCAGGGAGAGCTTGGTACTTAAGCAGTCCTAGTGACTCATCTCCTCTTCGCTAGAATCCTACCTAGTGTGTAGTGACTGTTCACCCTAGCTACGAGGACTTGTTGATGGGCTAAACCTTATAATTAAAACCCGAAAGGGACCAGCCACCCTATTTGAAAAAAAAATCCCCAAGTTTTGTAAAATTTTCAAAATACATTTGATTTGCGAAAATCTCATGTTTACAATAGTAACCCGGATTATGAAACTAGATTTTCCACCCCTGTTTAAAAAAAAATCAAAATATCCCTGGTTTGTAAAATTACCAAATTATCTCTGAATTGCAGAATGACCAAAATACCCTCGAATTTCAAAATTATCGAAATACCCCTGGATTGTCAAATTACCGAAATACCCTTAGATTGTCAAATTACCGACATACCCCCGAATTGTCAAATTAGCGAAATACCCATGGATTGTCAAATTACCGAAATACCCCCCGGATTGCAAAATTACCAAAATACCCTTATTTCACAAAATCACCAAAGAACCCTATTTTGAAAAATTATGAAAATACCCCTGTAGGAAAAAAATTATGAAAATACCCCTGGGTAGTGAAACAACGAAAACACCCTTACGTGATGAATGTAAGTTCATGGATGTTATTTGTATCTTAATGATTGAATGTATGTGTTTACCAGAATTAGAGGATATGAACTTGAGACTGAATTGTGAATGCGAATTCGAAAGAACTACTCTAAAACTACTATTCATAAGACTGTTCGTGGTTAATCAGTGGAAGAAAACTAATAATTCATAAAATTTCTAATCTGATAAAAGCGAAGCGGTAGAATGAGTACAAGAGGTCGAGGACGTCCGCCACGTGGTCGTGGTAGGGGTAGGATGACAGTGTCGGAACCAGTAGGGTCTGGTCATGGTTCCGGAAACGAGATGCCAGCTACAAAGGAGGAATTTCAGGATCAGACTGCCGGAGATGATGCGGTATCTCAGGTAATGTTAAGGGTCTTAGAGAGGGTTGCTGGGGCGGGTATGGGCATAGGAGCCCGGAGATCTGTGCCGGAGCGGCTTAGGGCCAACGGAGCAGAAGTGTTTAGGGTAATTTCTAGTGTAGCCCCAAGTTCAGCTGAGTATTGGTTGGAGGCGGTAGAACGCATAATGGATGATTTGGATTTCACGGAGGAGGAGAAGTTGAAAGGGGTTGTGTCTCTCCTACAGGATGAAGCATATCAATGATGGCTTATGGTTAAGGATGGTGCTGTGGCTGACCGTATCACCTGAGATTTCTTTAAAACGGCATTCCAGAATAAGTACATTGGATCGAGTTATGTGGATGCGCAGCGCAGAGCATTTCTAAATCTGGTTCAGGGGAGTAGGTCAGTGGCTGCGTATGAAGCTGAATTCTTACACCTTAGCCGCTATGCTCGTGGGATGGTAGCCACGGAGCATGAACATTGTGTTAGGTTTGAAGATGGCCTGAGGGATGATTTACGTGTTTTGATAGCCCCACAGCAAGAAAGGGAATTTGCTATCCTAGTGGAAAAGGCTAAGATAGCCGAAGAGGTTAAGCGGACTGAAAAGTTAAATCGGGATAGAGATAGGAGAGGAAATAAGAGAAATTTTGGATCGTCAGGAGCAACTGGGCGTACTCAGAAAAGGCCCAGGCCTGACGGACCGAAACTGGAAGAGAAACCTGCTGCTAACCAAACACCAAAGTGTGCTTGATGTGGCAAATTTCATGCCGGAGAATGTTGGGCAGGCAGTGGGAAGTGTTTTAAGTGTGGATCTACGGACCACCAAGTTAGAAACTGTCCGCAGCAACGGGACGGTGAAGGGACCATGGGTCGAGGGAATGCTCAGCCTGGTAGAGGAGGTCAGCAGCCACAAAGAGGTCGTGGTGCAGCCAGAGGTGGTAATGGTGCTGGTCGGGGTCGTGGAGCACCAGGTCAAGGGGCAGGAAACACTGAGGCGAGACAGCCAGGGTTGGTCTATGCTGTTAGACGTCGAGAGGAGGCTGACGCACCGAATGTCATAACCGGTACGTTTTTAATTTTTGGCTTGCCTTACACTGCATTGATTGACATCGGGTCGACGTATTCGTATGTAGCTAGTAGTGTATCTGGAACTTTAAGGTTAGAATCTGAAATTACCCCTAGGGCAATGACTATAGTTAGCCCGTTAGGACAATCTGTAGTTGTGGAGAAGCTCTATCGAGAAGTACCTCTAGAAGTTCAGGGGATAGTTTTTCGAACGGATCTAATGGAATTACTGTTCGGGGAGTTTGATTTAAATTTAGGCATGGATTGGCTTGTAAAGTATCAAGCTAACCTGGATTGTGCAGCCAAACGTATGGTGCTAAAAACCCCCGAGGGTGATGAAGTGTTTGTAATAGGAGAAATGGGGAACTGTTTGTCGAATGTAGTGACTGCCCTGGAAGCAGAAAGGATGGTGAGGAAAGGGTGCGAGGTAGTTTTATTGTTTGTTAGGGCTTTAGAAGCCAAAGATCTGACTGTTGGAGACGTTAGGACGATAAAGGAATTTCCTGATGTTTTCCCTGAAGAGCTTCCGGGATTACCCCCAGATCGTGAAGTGGAGTTTGGTATCGATCTTCTTCCGGGAACAGCACCGGTATCTATTGCTCCGTATAGGATGGCGCCGAAGGAGTTGGTGGAGTTGAAAGTGCAGATTCAGGAGTTGCTGGATAGAGGATTTATTCAACCAAGTGTGTCGCCTTGGGAAGCGCCGGTGTTATTCGTTAAGAAGAAGGATGGATCAATGCATATGTGCATTGATTATCGTCAGTTGAATAAGCTAACAATCAAGAACAAGTACCCATTGCCAAGGATCGATGACTTGTTCGATCAGTTGAAGGGGGCCTCAGTCTTCTCAAAGATAGATTTGAGGTCAGGGTACCATCAGCTCAAGGTCAAGGAGGCGGATATTCATAAGACGGCTTTTAGGACTCGCTATGGTCACTATAAGTTTATGGTGATGCCATTTGGATTGACCAACGCGCCAGCAATGTTCATGGACATGATGAACCGAGTGTTCAAACCCTACCTAGATCGGTGTGTCGTGGTGTTTATAGACGATATCTTGGTTTATTCGAAGTCGGAGGAGGAGCATGATGCTCATCTGCGAATAGTTTTGCAGATTCTAAGGGAGAAGCAGTTGTATGCCAAATGCAGTAAGTGTGAATTCTGGCTAAGGGAAGTTACATTTCTAGGGCATCTTGTGTCGGCAGAAGGGATTAAGGTTGACCCTCGAAAGATTGAAGCGGTGTTGGATTGGAAGCCACCTAGGTCTGTGGCTGAGATTAGGAGTTTTCTCGGTTTAGCTGGGTATTACCGAAGGTTTGTTGAAGGATGATCTTCGGTTGTGGCACCATTGACTAAGTTTCTACGGAAAGGAGTTCCGTTTGTTTGGTCTGATAAGTAGCAGGAGAGTTTCGAAAAGTTAAAGAGGTTTCTGACGGAGGCTCCGGTGTTGATTCAGCCGGAGGCAGGGAAGGAGTTTGTAATTTACTGTGATGCGTCACACACAGAATTAGGATGTGTGTTGATGCAAGATGGAAAGGTGGTTGCATATGTATCTCAGTAGTTAAGACCGCACGAATCGAATTATCTCACTCATGATTTGGAATTGGCGGCAGTGGTGTTTGCCTTAAAAATTTGGAGGCATTATTTGTATGGGGAGAAATCTATCATTTACACAGATCATAAGAGTTTAAAGTATCTTTTGACTCAGAAGGAACTAAATATAAGGCAGAGAAGACGGATCGAGTTGCTAAAGGATTATGACTACTCGATCGAGTATCACCCGGGTAAGGCTAATGTAGTGGCGGATGCTCTAAGTCGTAAAGTAGCCTCTGACTTAAGAGCAATGTTTGCTCACCTTAGTTTGTATGAGGATGGAAGTTTGTTAGCTGAACTTCAAGTGAAACCCTCTCGGATCAGTCAGGTGAAGGAGAGGCAACAGACCGATGAGTTACTAAAGGGGAAATTGCAGCTAATCTCAAAAGATGGGCCAACGGAATTTAGTAAGAACGAGGAAGGACTTTTATGTTTTCGAGGGAGAGTATATATGCCAAAAGATCCAGAATTGAGCCGTAGGATTTTGAATGAGGAGCATGGTAGTACATACGCTATGCACCCTGGAGGAAGTAAGATGTTCCGGGATTTAAGAGATCAGTTCTGGTGGCCGAGGTTGAAGCAAGAAGTAACTGAATTGGTGGGTAAGTGTTTGACCTGTTAGCAGGTCAAGACAGAACATCAGTTACCATCAGGGTTATTGCAGCTAGTGAAGATTCCACAAGGGAAGTGAGAAAGAATCACCATGGACTTTGTTAGTGGGCTTCCCCTCACACCCACTAAGAAAGATACGATTTGGGTAGTTGTTGATCACCTGACGAAGTCTGCACACTTCATACCAGTACGTGTTGACTACTCTTTGCAAAAGTTAGCTAAGTTATACATAGCGAAGGTGGTGAGGTTGCATGGAGTACCGGTTTCGATCATATCAGATAGGGACCCTAGGTTCACCTCTAGATTTTGGAAGGCGTTGCATCAAGCGTTAGGTACGAAGTTGGATTTCAGTACAACGTTTCATCCTCAGACCGATGGACAGTCTGAGCGGGTGATCCAGATCTTGGAGGACATGTTGAGAGGATGTGTCATTGACTTCAGAGGTAGCTGGGAAGAGTTCTTACCGTTACCAGAGTTTGCTTACAACAACAGCTACCAATCAAGCATTCAGATGGCGCCCTACGAAGCTTTTACGGGCGGAAATGTCATACTCCTACCTGTTGGACAGAACTAGGGGAACGTCAGATTTTGGGTCCAGAGTTGGTGACTGAGACGGAAGAGAAGGTTGAATTGATTCGGGTTCGATTGAAAGAGGCGTCGGACAGGCAAAAGTCCTATGCTGATTTAAAGCGTAAGGACATAGAATTTGCAGTGGGTGATAAAGTATTCCTAAAGGTGTCGCCGTGGAAAAAGGTACTAAGGTTTGGTCGAAAGGGTAAATTAAGTCCCAGATTTATCCGACCATATCGGGTGATGAAGCGAGTAGGTCCAGTAGCCTATTACCTGGAGTTACCTCCGGAGTTAAGCCAAATTCACGATGTATTTCACGTCTCCATGCCAAGACGTTACCATTCGGATCCGTCTCACGTTATGCCTGTGGAGGAAATCGAGGTAAGACCTGATCAATCCTTCGAAGAGGAACCAGTGGAAATTTTGGATCGTGATGTCAAGGTGTTGAGAAGGAAAACGATTCCTTTGGTTAAGGTGCTGTGGAGGAATCATGGTTCTAAGGAGGCTATGTGGGAACCCGAGCAAGCAATGCAGCAGCAATACCCCCATCTTTTCTGATCAGGTAATTTCGAGGACGAAATTTCTTTAAGGGGGTAGAACTGTAACATCCTAAATTTATGGGCCTATGCATTTAGTGTAGGGATAGGTTTAAAATGTTAATTTAAGTGATAGGGGTCCAAATTAGGCTCAGGATTAGGCAAAGGCCTTGGTTAAATTATTAGATTGTGCATTATAGAGTTAAAAGGTGGTAATTATGTTTAAAATACCAACGTCGGCTTGTGGCCCAACAATAGGTGGCACTGTAAGGGAATTAGAAGGTGGCACCATTAACAATTAAAGAGGCTCAAGTTTTGGCCGCAAGGAGCCCATGTTTTTGGGCAATTTTCGGCATTTAAAAAGGAACAAGGGGTGATGCCACACACAAGAAGTTAGGTGCCCAAAATTTAAGTTTCATGAAGCCCAAATCTTTTAATTTAAGTGAGTTAAATTTCGGCATTAGGGTTTAATGAGGTGGACGGCTACAAGGCTCAAAAATAGGAGAATTTATATGGATTTTATAATTGATAATTTAGAAGATAAAAAGGAGAAAAGATAGGAACCTATCTACAAGGAAGGTGATGGCCGAAAATCCACCACTTAAGAGGAGTAAAGAAATTGGCTACTGCATGGCAAAGGGGTGCCAAATTTTCCCTTTCATTTAGCTTGAATTTTAATTAATTTGGAAGGGCGTTTTCAGTTTTATACAAGAGGTGCCGAATAACAGGAATAACAGGAATATAAATGCTAGGTCACATAGTGATCGGTGGCTATGCCACGTTTAATGATTCCTGAATAATAGGAATAGGTAGTACGGCTGTCGTTATGGTGTGTAGCAGATGGAGGGTTGATTGTAGAAATCCCCAAGGTATGATGGTTGGTACGGGTTGGTGTGTAGAGGATGGAATTCTAGGATGGGTTGGGTTATTCATTATTTATTGTTTACCATGTGATTATGATTGATACCTTTATGTATGGGCCAGGGCCCATAATGTGTTTGTGGGCTCAGGTCGTTGTGTGTTTTGAGATTTATACACTGAGTCTTGGTGACTCACGCTTTCCTTTTTCTCTACGCTTTCAGATGAGCAGTAGGTCGTGCACATGGGAGCCGAGACGGACTCGAGGGGCCATCAAGTTTTGTCTTCTCTATTTTTGATTATTTCGGATTTTCTTAAGTTTATAGTTTTGGAAAAGTTTTATGTAATAAGGCCCCCATAGATTAGGTTCATCTAAGTAGTTCTTTATTTGTTTTTAAGGATGTTTTGCAACTTATGAAATTGTGTCATAGGTTTTATTATATTTAATAATAATACAAAGATTTATTTTTAGAAAGTCACTTCTTTATTCAAATATTAACTAATTAACTCTTGCTTTCTAAAACTGTTAAAGTGCTATATGTTCCATAACATACCAGATCTGGTCGAAACGCATGGGCCGGGTTTGGGGTGTTACATAGATACTGGATATGGTTTTGGCAATTTAGCAAGGCTATTTCTAACTCTTCGATCCTCTTTTTCATCTCTTCAATTTGGCTCAAACTTGCTTTTAATTCTTTCATCGAGTTACAGCTTCGATGATGATGAAGGGATCTCTCGAGTTCCGCGACCCTAGTCTTTAACTTGTTTTGTTCGCTTTGGCCTTCTGTGAGGTTCTTTTCCATGAGTTCGTTTCGTGCTTGAGCCTCTCTGAACTTTTCCTTCCACTGGTTAGCTTTAACTCTTTCGCCTTGAATTTCCTGACGCCATTGATCTGGAGTCTTTCCTAAGCCGGCAGTGCTCATTGATAGCCGCAATTTTTTTATAATCAGTCTTTAAGCTGTTGAGATCTTCTTCAACTCGTTCTTTTCCTTTTCTGAATCTCTCTGCCTCTACTTTTTGAACATCAGCATCTAGCCCTAAATGCATCTTCTCTTCCTCTAATTGCTCTATTTTCTTTTCCAACTTTCGATTCCTCTTTTCAAAATCTTGCTTTATCATCTCCAATTCGGACGGGACAACTCGTAGGCGTTCTTCTATAGATCGGGCACCTTCCAAACTTGGTTCGGGTATATTATCGTTAATCCTCTGGCTAAACCAACTATTATACTCTGGCGTCGTCATGGGACCTACTGACAATCTCTCCATATGTCGAATCTGGTTCCAAGCAACAGAAATTTCTTTGATTTTCTTCTTATAATCATCTCCTTTAAACGGGAACTCGCATTGCGCTAGGCCATGAGTTGCCGGTACAAACTGCCTTGACCCATATTGTCTTAGTACCAGTAAGGGAGCATAAGCCGTGGCTCCCCAAACCCCGAGCAAAGGAACCCAATTGAAACTCCTGCATCGGAGCAAAATATCACTGGGCCCCAACCAAGGAGCTCTCCATTGAACATCCTCTTCTCGAAGATTTTGTAGCAGTGTAGTCCAATTTTCTTCTGACACATCATCTCTTCTTGGCGTAGCAGCTATTTCTTTTAATGCAGAATAATTATCACTGAAAACACGGTGAAAGATCTTATCCACCTTCTAGAAATGGCTGTGGAACCAAACTAATAACAACTGCGCACATCCTATAAACCGGCCCTCTTCGAACCTTCTTCAGGCGTTTAATGACCTAAAAGTCTCGGCCAAGATTGCAGGAACTGGCGTGATCCCCTTACTGAGTCTGTCGAACATATCTGTGACTGCCTCATCTACATGTCCTAGTGCCCTAGGAAACAACACCAATTCGTAGATGCTCAATGCAAAGACATCGATCTTCCTTTTTGCGTCGGGATGAGCTAAAATCAAATCCTTCAAGTTTCTCCATGGAATGCACTTGTATTCACCCTTTTGCTTTCTCCTGGCTGTTATCCATTCTTCGCTCATTCTCGTAACATTCATTAGCTTCTTCCAGAAGGCTGGTACGTAAGTAGCTTTCAAATAAATTTTATCCCTTTGGGCTGTTGGACAATGCAATAGAACAGTGTATTCCTCCACGGTCGGCACCAAGTCTACTTTCCCGAAGGTAAAACAACTATGCGCGGCATTCTAATACTGAGTGATGGCTCGAAACAACTGTTCATCTACTTTGATATCCAATAAGTACGGCAAATCCCCATAACTATGAAAGAACATCTTCTTGGCCTCATCGTTCTATTGATCCCAAATTATTTTCAATTCTTGGAGATTAATCTGTGTAACACTAATGCGAGTGTAATCCCCTAACTCCGACTCATATCCTACAGCCAGGCTATCCCCTTGTCCCAGCTGTGTCGTTTCTGACCAAATTCGGACTGTCGCGTTGTCTTTCACTTTATCAAGAAAGTCATTTTCCATGTCGAGCTCCCTAATTTAGCAATCGAACCCGAATCGACACCTTTCTCTAATATGAAAATGCATGGAAAGCAACAAAAATAAGACAAATAGTTAGTACGATATAAATGAAATTCAGAGCATAAAAACATTCAAGCACCTATTGGGTAATCACTAGGGTTCATCGCAACTCCTTCTTGGGTAGGTTCTTAGGGTCTTTTACATGCGGTTTGAGTTCTAAAGTTGAGGGTACCTGAACCAGTAGATTCCTCAATCCTCACCCATTATAAGCTCACATGGATCGAGTTCGATTCAGGGGAATACATTTCCCTATGGCTGCACGGAGATGAAAATCTCACGAAGACAAAGGTACGGATGTATTCTGGAAGTGATTCACTATCCTGCACGGAGGTGAAAACCTCACGAAGGAGTAGCTTCTCACTCCCACTTAAAGGTGTGACCCAGCGGTCATGCAATATGATGCGAAGTACTCTAAAAGACTCGAACTATAACAATCAAATGAAATGACACAAGCGAATGCAAATACAAGGATCGTAATTTTTCAAATCAAATTTTCAATATTTGACGAAAGGACAGAAATTAATCAATTTATGGCCTGACTCTCAACCGTCCCCAGTGGAGTCGCCAAGCTGTCAAAACCATTTTTTTAATCGAGTTTTGAAAACCGAAAATCTAAAAATATGGTAAATAGAGTCGCCACCGATCTTCGATTCGAGGTGTGATCGACTTACCTTAAAATGGATTATTTTAATAAAACATTTTGATTTATTAAAACAATAATTTTGGTCTGCGAAAACTCGAGAAAATAGGTTCGGAAGTCGGTTACGCAGCACCCTCGTAACACCCAAAATTGGTACCTAATTGATTATTTTATGTCCTAGTGTCGAAAATTTGAAAAGACTCTAGATTACGATCCATTCATTTAAATGATATTTGAAAAGCATCATATTGGGTGTCGAAAGTTCTTATTTCGAAGAAATAAAATGTCGTACTCAGTAAGTTAGGGCACAATATTTCGCATTCTCCAATTTAAATTTATCCTTCGACATTCAATACTTGTATATTAAAAAAAAGAGAATGATATTCCTTTATTTGGGTCAAATGAAAAATTGCAACCCAGTAAGTTAGGGCACTATTTCTCAAAATTCTCGAATACGGAATATTGCCTTTGTTCTTTTAAAGACCTTATCTCGAAATAATGAAATATCACACTCAGTAAGTTAGGGCGCAATATCTCGAAAATCCCAAGAATAAGTTTTTTTTTGAAATATTATATATTTTGATTTAAAAGAGAAGGGATATTCGGTTGCTAGGTTTTAAACAAAGAAAATCGAAACTCAGTAAGTTAGAGCACAATTTTTTCGTAACCACTAAACACGAACATTGCCTTATTTTTAGTTTTGAGTAAAGCGACTTTAAAACTTGAATGGTATAGAAATAAAATACGATGGCATATGCGATGCGAAGCAATTATTTATAAATGAAATATAATGCTATGCCATATCAAGCAACAAATAAATATAATAAACGAGAATTAAAACATGCATGATAGCAATAATTATCAAACATTAGATCCATGGTATGGAAAATTGATTAGCATACACACAGGTATAACATAGGTAAGTCATATTCTAAATAAACAAAAAGCAATTTTAAATATATTATGATAACAAATAAAAAAAATCTATATACATAATAATGCATGCAAAGTGTTCAGAATCTATATAAACTTCCAAAGCAAATAATTTATATACAGTGAAATATCAATGATTTAAAAAAAATATAAAATAACTTTAGAATACACAAAAGAATGCGTAAGAGTATATAAAAAGATTTAAAGTATATACCACAAATATATATATATATATAATAGATTGGTTTTAATATATATAGTAATACGTATAAGTAATAATATATATTTGAAGTAAACTATATATAATCTTAAAAAGCATAAACAGACTTATATACAGCTAATAATATATATGCGCATAAAATAATGATATATTAACAGGGTTAAATCGAAATAGGACTAAAATTATGAGGCTGTTTTATAAAAGAGAAAATTTTGAAACAGATTTAAGGACTAAACTGAAATGTCTGTAAACTACTAGGGACTAAACCCGAAAATATTTCCATGGTTCAAAACGCAGCACTTAGACAGATCTAGATTGAAACAGCGCACAAACAACAAGGACTAAACACGAAATTTTTCCATTACTATGGAAACACGCGGATCCTAGGTATACCGGGTCGGGTCGAAATCAGGTCGTCTAATACTGCGTCGTTTTGAGGCTATGGAGATAAGCCCCAAACGGCACCGTTTCTCTAATGGCCTATAACACCCTTTTAAACCAGATTAAAACTAAAAGACCCCTCCATTTTGAAACCCTAAGCTTCCTTTCTTGTTCTCTCCCCGTGGCCGAAATCTAAAGACATCCAACCACCAAAGCGCCATGGAAATCGGCGATTAGTGGCAGATTAGGGACGCCTATGGGATCCCTTTTAAATCAACCCCGAACGTTTCACCATCTCCGACCTCAACGGCCGCCCTTGCTTCGATTTTGACGAAGAAAGCGGTCTATCGGTTCATTTGCAAAGGTAAAACCCTTTGCTTTCTGTTTAGATCTTCACACAAAAAAATAAACAACATGAAAAAAGGTTCCAAAAAGCAATAAGGGCGAAGAAAAAGGTATAGAAAGCCAAAAATCACCTCGTATTTTTTATTTCTTTTCGTGTTTTCTGTATTCAATATGAGTGATACAATGTGCGCGTAAAAAAAACAGTGGTTGTGGCTCGGCCCTTTTTATAGCCGATCCAATAAAAAAAATACAAGCTTTTTCTTTTATTCTTTTTCTATTCTGCATTTGCTGCCATTTTCGTCATTTTTTTTCATTCGTTTTGCAGGTACAAAACGTGGCCTAGGTGCAGAGGGATCGTACGACTTGAGGGCACTAGAGGCAGTACGTATGCGCACCGATGAAAGCTTGCGCGTGGGTCGAGCGCGTGGAGGCACGCGTGGGCATACGAACGGTCGTGCGCGTGGAGGTACGCGGTAGCCCAAGAGTCGCGCGTGAGTGGCTACATAGAAGAAGCCAGAAGCTTCTGGAGTTCTGTTCTGTTTGGGCCGTCTGGGTCTGTTCTGATGTTTGGGTTTTGGGGCTAGGTCTTTGGGTTAAGCCTGTAATTGGGCTAGTGGTTTAGTGGATTTTAATTTGTAATGGGCTTGTTAGATCTATCAGTTTTTTTTTTTTTTGTAAATGGACTGTTTATTGGACTATTTTGGATCAATTTTATTTTTGGTTTATATTTTGGTTTAATGGGCCCGGGCAGATTTGGGCTCCTACAGTATTATTAAAAATGAGCTTATACAGTTGAAGTCTATTTATCAAAAGAAAAGCTGGTATTATTAAGATTATTACTTTTTAGTTAATGTAACTATCATCTCAGTATTTTTAGATAGGTAACTTGTCAATTCGATCTCGATTCTAACATTCTAATTCAGCCTTTTTCCACACCTTTAACCCTAGCCCCGTTACAACCCAATTAAAGACCTTTTGATCTGTTTATCATCTCATTTTACAGTGGTGGAGATTTGATTTTCAGGCAAGCCTATGGGATTAACTTTTCAGGTTCGACTTTTGAGTGCTTAATTTTGAACCTTAAACACTTCGAGTGATTTGAGTGAATCTTTTGTGAGGATGTCAGTCCTTGTCAGTTTTGAATTAAAGGTAATTATTTAGATAATGGGAGACACCTACGTTTTTGTGCTACAAATGTATGACTTTGATTGTTTGAATCTTTAAGACTCTTTGAGTTAAATTATCCATGTATAAATTATCTATGAATTATGATGAGACATTGTCGATAGGAATTATGAATTATGGAAAGTTCGTTTTAATTGTAAGTTGAGAATTTCGCTTGACGACAAGCAAAAGCTTTAGTGTGGGGGTATTTGATAAACCGTAAAAGTAACATATTTTAAGCCCACATTTAGTATTCTTTTGGATGAATTAAGCCTCGATTTATGTAAAAAGGTGCTCTTAATCCTTTGTTTTCATGTTTTGTACCCAGGAAAGCACCCGAGGATGAAAAGAACGAGAAATGGGCCTAAAACAGACCAAATTGAGCCAAAGAGGAAATCGACACGGCCTGGACTTAAGCCCACACGGCCGTGCCACGTCAATCTACTAGAACACGGCCTGATCTTGATTCACACGGTCGTGCCTCATTAAAGAAGTTCGAGCACGGCCTGGCCACGATCCACACGGGCGTGTGCCATGGCCGTGTCCCTGTAGCAGGAAAGAGCAATTTCATTCGAATTTGGATACTTAGGGGCGAAGAAACATATTTCGAAAGCCTATATAAACCCCCTAAGTGTTACCTGAAAGAGGGCGGTTAGCTAGGCCAAGGAGCCAAGCTGAAAAGGCCAGATTTGTGGAGAATCACTCGAAGATAGCCAGTTGATCCATCTCAAAAAGCCAGAATTCTACTCAAGACGGCGGATCTCTCCTTCAATTCCTTCAGGGAGTTTTAGGGATTTCTTATGTTTTGTTTTATCTTTTCTTCTGAGATGTTTTGTTTTATTATTATGAACTAAACCCTTCAGATACCTGAAGGGGATGAAACCTACGACGGATCTTGTTATTGATTTCTGAACTATATGATAAATATTTGACTTGTTCTTAATTATGTGTGCTTAATTCTTATGTTAATATTTCCGGGACATTGATTCAAGTATGATGTGCTTAGGTGGAGGAGCAAAAGTCCCTGCTTAAGAGTAGATCTACCATAATCAAGCGGAGTTGATCGCACGCCTAGAGATAGGGTGACGAGATTTTGTCAGATTAGGGTGAAACCTAATATGGGAGTCCATAGATCGATTTAATGCAATTTTAGAGGTTTTAATTAGAAAGAGATTTCAATTAATCAACCTAGGGTGTAACACCCCAAACCCGGCCCAAACATTACGACCGAATTTGGTATGCTACAGAGAAAACATTTTTGAAAATCCCTTTAAGCCGATCTAACTTTTGATAAAAGATGGTGTCTTGTTTAAAACAGTTGAGGTGTGTAAGAAAACCATGCTTAGGTTTATTTGAAAATTTATTAAGTCATGTTGTTACAGATTCAAGTGTACCCGATGGCACAATAAAACATTTTGCGTTTGAATTTGAGGAAACATATGTACCCATTTTAATATCATTAAGTAATGTAAGCAAATTACCCAAAACATGTAAAATAGTCAAAGTAAAATACTAGGAGGCCTTATTACAACTGGAATAAAATAAAACCCATAATAAAATAAAAATGGTTCAAAATCTATCTAGTCCACGTTTTCACTGCATGGCCACCTCGAGTCCATCCGGCTCCTCATCCGCAATCTACGAGTCACCTGAAAAATGTTAAAGGAAAAAGGTAAGTCATCAAGACCCAATGTGTAACCCTTTTTCCCAGTTTAATGTAACATCATACACAAATCATAATTATTTTAATATGCACAAGTTTAATATGCACCCAACCTAACCATCCAAACGCCTTTCTCTACCCCGTGTGGTACCAAACCACTGGTGGTGCCAAACCACTGGTGACTTAAAGTCACAATATCCATCAATACTGTGGTGCCAAACCACTGGTGACTCGAAGTCACAAATCGAATGATGGGGCCAACCCATCGTGTGATACCAAATCACTGACGTCAATCCCATAATGTCATCTGTGGGGCCAACCCACTGTGGTGCTAAGCCACGGGGACGAGACGCTATGAGGTGCCAAACCTCTGGAGGTGCCAAACCTCTGGTGACCGTAGTCACAAAATGTGGTACCAAACCACTGGTGTCCGTCGACACGAATATCACTTCCCCCCTCACTCATTTAACCCACATCAATCAAAGATATACATTTAACAGAAATCATGCCAACATGCTCATTTAGCAACATACATAGAGTTTACCATTAGTCATAACCACATATACCAAATGTGTCATGCTTCCCAAAAGCATCATAAAGAATGTCATAATAACAAAGACTTACCTGAACCCTTGCTTATACCATTATGGTATTAAATCCGAATCTGCACAACCCGATTAAGCATACACATAACCTTTAGCACATTAAATAGTTATAAAGTGTGTACGTACACACCTGCTTCTAACGAGAGTCCTAAATCTCGAAAAGACAAATCGGCCACACAAGCTTTCCTTGCCCCTATATTCAGCCAAACATGGGAGTTAGTGACATGGCCTATTCGGCCAACCCAAATCAATCAAAGGGTTATCTCTTGAACCCGAAACCTTACCTAACCGCTTCTGGGTACTAATCACAGTATACGTTTTACCACTCTGCTTCCCCACCCTACAATCGGCAATCACCAATATTAGTAGCCTTCGGCTTTTGAATACTCAAAAGAATAATCCTTTAAAATAAATCCTTACCACCTTACCAAGATCGATTGCTAACAAATGGAGACTGAACGCTTCACAAATCCCGGAGCCCTACAACAATCGGTTTCAAAACAGGTGATTAGCACCCTTGCTATCAAGTGCCGAAATCAGCTCTTTCTCCTTCATCCAAATCGAAAGAGAATCAAGAATATGGAAAAGAAAGTTTCAGCACACTTACCTTCCTCTATGACCGATTGGGAAACACTAAAAAGGGATCACCCTTGCTTTGATGTTCGGCCAAGGTACTTCTAAATGGGAGAAGAGAGTTCGGCACACCCCAAAGGAGTATATTCGGCTATAGTGGAAGAAAGAAAATAATAGAAAAGGGAGATAAAGTTTTGGCAAAGAAGAGAGGAGGAGGTTTCGGTTTTGAGAGGATGAGAATGAGAGAAAATAGAAGATGAAGAAGGGGAAATTCGTCTATTTGGAAAAAGAAAAGAAAAGAGTCAAATGATGGATGGTACCTTAAGAAAATTTGGCACCCTCCCCCTAACACCTTTCCGTCCACTCCTCTCCAAGGAGTTCAAATTTCGGCAATTCCCTTAATTCACTCTAGGCCACTCATTTGAATTAATTCAAAATAATTTGAATAATTCAAATGCCTAAATTTTCTCTTGCGAACTACTATTGATTTTTCATCAAAAATCCAATTAAAAAGAATCCTTATTATCCATATTATCTTAAAGTTTAGAATTGAGAAATTCTCTCCCCCTGTTGCCGTCCAAAATAAAGATCAAAAAGGGAATTTCCGCGACTCGAACATAGGTTCCCCTTGATCTACTTGTGGCGTCACTTCCAGCTCCTAAGTGGCCTCCCTTTTGCCACTTTTCCAAGGCTTTATTAGTGTCAAAAGTTCCCTCTTTTAACCTTGTAACCCCTACTTAATAAGGCTCCCTACCTTTAAAGCTTACAAATAAAATTTTCTACTATTCCGAGCCTACTCAAGACCCCTAATCAAGTCTTATTACACCACAAATAATACCATAGCAATTCAAACACAAGAAAAATAATTTAATCACAAATAACCCCCATTTTAGGATGTTACATAGGGTTAGACGTTATTCGCTTCGAGAGAGGGTTTAATATAACTTAGGGAATCTTACGGATCAAGTCAAGTGAATACATCGTCTGGTTCAGTGTTAGATAACAAGTGAAGTCTAGGTGGATTCTTCCCAAGGGTATCGTCTTAATCAATTAGTTTTTCTTCCAAGTTATTTTTCCCCAATTCATTCTCTTTTTGTCTTAGCGTCTTTAGTTTAGTTGATAGTTAAATTTAGATTAGATAACCATTCACTTAATTCTTAGGCTAAATAATAGAAAGAGAGTTAGTATTAGTACTTTTACTTCCTTTGGGATTCGATATTCCGGTCTTGCCTAAACTATACTACTGTTCGACAGGTACGCTTGCCTTAAAATCGTTGTCAGAGTTAGTTTCCAAGTTCGATCATTCTCATTATAAATTTTAAAGCTCTGATTTCGACGATCAGCGGTTTGGGACTGAACTGATAACTTATAAAACTTTCACAAAACTTTGAATTTTTTTCACAAAACAGAGAACACACGCCCGTGTGGCCAGGCCGTGTGTCTCACACGACCATCAGACACGCCCATGTCACCAGCTATGTAAAAACAAGGGGTACATACTGACTTGGGTCACACAGCCAACCACACACCCGTGTGTCTAGCCCGTGTGCCCTTCGAAGTGGCCACACACACCCGTGTGCCAGGCCGTGTGCTAGACCGTGACAAAATTGTAGGGTATACTCACTTATGCAACACGACCAAGTCACACGCCCGTGTGCTAGGCCGTGTGCCAATTAGGAGGTATACTAACTTATACCATACGGTCGGTCACACGCCAGTGTGTGAGACCGTGTGGAGCATACTGACTTCATTTTAATATCAACACCAGGGGACCATGTGTCACACACGGCCTTGTAACATGACCGTGTGTCACACACGGTCGAGACACACGCTAGTGTCTCTGCCCGTGTGGACAAAAATAGGCTATTTGTAAAGCCATTTTCCCACCCTATTTTTACATACCTGCACAAGCATAAATTGCAACATTTTATAACCCAATAGGCAGCCAATCCATAACATTTCATACACATATTATACCAACTTAACCTAGTACTCAAATACCTAATTAATACCATGCATTTTCCATTCATATGCCTACTACATATCAAGACAATATTTGCATAATTCAATTCCATATACTACTTGCCAAAAAATACCATATTTGAATACTTATACACAACAAAACATTATACCAAATTAAGCCAAATCACAATGGCTTTAACTTATACCACAACATGTACCAAAATCACTATCTCAAGTGTAACACCCCAAACCCGGCCTAGAAGTTAGGCCCGAATCTAGCATGCCACATGGAAGTGTTTTTCAAAACCATCTTTGCAATTGTTAAAAACACTTGTTTGAGAATTACAGCCTCTTTGTTAAAACCCAAAACACTTAAGCAATTGTGTCTACGTGAAAACATAATTATCTTTAATAAACCTTTTTCGTTGCGAAAGCATATTTGAAATAAACGATTTACAAAAATGTGACGTTTGAAATAGAGTTGCAAAAGCATCTTGAAACATTGCGGAAACGTTGATAAAATACAAGTATTTTTGAAAGATTGATTGATGAATCACAAATCAAGGAATTGAACTTTAAATCCGTGACTTTTGAAAATGTCGTTAAAAATTTGAAAGAAAGTTCGAGTTAAATCATATTTGTAAAAGTTTATTTTGAGATCCATTTGTTAATCGATTTTGGGAAACCTTTATTTACGTTTTTAGAAAAATTCTCGTTTTAAACAATTTAAGCAAAATAATAAGTATAACAACCATAAAGCAAATAATAAAATACTCCAGAGGCCCTATTACAACCAAAATAGCAAAATAATAAAATAAACGGAAATAGAAAATTTAAAATTCGATAACACCGTTTCGGAAGTATAGCCTCCACCGAGTCATCCATGGGCCCAAGTCCTCACTACGGATCATTACCTACAAGGATTAAGAAAGAAAGGGGATGAGTTACAAGAACTCAGTGTGTAACCCACTTACCGTTGTCCACTGGGCCAAAATCCATTAAGCCATTATTTGGGCCAAAGCCCGTTTACAATAATATAAATGTATCATATATAATATGCATATGATATGCAATTCCCAAACCAAACCTAGTTTTCCATCCGCTACACACCACCCGTACCAACCAACACACCTGTGGGGAGCTTTAGTCACCCACCCCGCCAACACACCAAATGTAGGCATTAAGCCATTTATATCAAATTTGTGGACAAGCCACCAGATTAACATATTTTACATGGCGTTGCCATTTTTCAGATTTGTGGCAGTGCCACCAGATTTATGTAGCAGAGCTACCAGAACTTCTCTTCATCATTATCCTATCCCATGCAAATCATGTATATAATGCATAACAAATCACAATATAACAACAGTAATTTATTCAGATATTTATTACAAAATTATGGCCCATTAATACAAATTATCAAAAAGGCCCATATAACAAATATCAATCGGCCCATATAGCAAATATCAAACGGCCCATATAGTAAATTACCAATCGGTCCATATAGCAAATATCAATCGGCCCATATAGCAACATATCAATCGGCCCATATAGCAACATATTTCAATTTGGCCCATAAAGGGTATTTTCGTAATTTACGTAATTTTACTAAGGTCCAAATAAACCTCGAGCCTTCATAGAAACCTCGTAACCTTCCAAATTCACTTAACTAATAAGTCCAATTTGCAATAATACTATTCTCTTGTTCTCAAAATTTTAATCACTCCTACGCCGAAGGCCCATTGGGCCCAATCCTACTAGGCCCAATTTCGGGATGTTACAATTCTACCCTCCTTAAAGAAATTTCGTCCTCGAAATTTCCAACCAACTACTAAACGTACCACTCAAATCACACCAATATGCTTTTGCTGCGCACTCTGATCTTAATATCACTAATGTACTTTTAACATAATCTTGAATCCTCTTTCACACAACCAAACATCTAACCACAGAAGCACGCCGTTATCTACCACTTATACCTAAAATTTCCTACATACAATCATCACGTCCAACCAAAACATACCTGACTTGATGGTGATGAAACAAATACGAGCCTTATGCTCCTTAGACCCACATCTCAAGCATGCTCCTGACCTCCTCCAACTTTCTCCCGGATGACGCCTTCTACAATAATCGCAAGCTGAAAAGTTTGAACGTGCCTTGACATGCTTCACGGAACGAGACTGCGACCCTAGAGAATCGCGATCTAACTTCTTCTTATAGTCCACAGACCTAACTCAAAGTGCTTTACCGATTCCTTTAACCTCCTCTAATACTTCCTTAACTATCCGAGTCAGCTCGACAACCCCAGCTCGATCATGAGATCCCGTCTCAACCACCGGCGATACCAACGCCTCCCTTTCGGAAACATGCCTCGGTGCTGAAGATCTAATCCTAGCACCTCGGCCTCTACCACGTCTACGTCCATCGCGTCCATGTCTTCTAGTGCTTATGTTCACTAAGTCGTTTTAATCTTGATTATAAGTCTTATCAATCAATATACTATTCGATGTTTATTAAACAATGTCTTATGGAGTATAAGAGTTGAAGTGGTTTTCGCAAAACGTATCCTAAAGTCTCAATCTCTATAGTTTCAGCTCCTAAAGCTAAAAGTTCTAAAGTATTCTATTTTGTAGAATTTTCTTACCACAGTACTAATTCAATAATCATAAAACGAAAACAAATACTTACTTGTCTTGGTGCCGGATACCCGTGGTGCCATACTTCCTTCAGAACATGTATTTATAATTTAAAATTCAAAACAATTTTGGAAACATTTTTGAACCCAAACCACAGCCGAGTTTTGAAACTGGCTCTGATACCATAAAATGTAACACCCCAAACCCGGCCTAGAAGTTAGGCCCGAATCTAGCGTGCCACATGGAAGTGTTTTTCAAAACCATCTTTGCAATTGTTAAAAAAACTTGTTTGAGAATTACAGCCTCTTTGTTAAAACCCAAAACACTTAAGCAATTGTGTCTACGTGAAAACATAATTATCTTTAGTAAACCTTTTTGGTTGCGAAAGCATATTTGAAATAAACGATTTACGAAAATGTGACGTTTGAAATAGAGTTGCAAAAGCATCTTGAAACATTGCGGAAACGTTGATAAAATACAAGTATTTTTGAGAGATTGATTGATGAATCACAAATCAAGGAATTAAACTTTAAATCCGTGACTTTTGAAAATGTCGTTAATAATTTGAAAGAAAGTTCGAGTTAAATCATATTTGTAAAAGTTTATTTTGAAATCCATTTGTTAATCGATTTTGGAAAACCTTTATTTATGTTTTTAGAAAAATTCTCGTTTTAAACAATTTAAGCAAAATAATAAGTATAACTGTTGGAACGCTGGCACCCCATGGCGCAGCAAAATAAAATTAATTCTGACGATCCAAACCATGAATCCATGTGTGAGGAACGAATCGAGGTAAAATAAAGGTTTAGAAATTACCAAAACTTCAATCTGAATAGAAAGCGATGCTTCGACAACAAAAGTTCTGATCTACTGTCGAATCAAGCCACAACCTTTTCTGATGTCGGGCTCTACGTAATCCACTCGGTTAGACTATGAACGGAAGAAATCTCCAAAACTATTTTGGAGGTTTATTTGCTTGACGGCTGCTAGACCTAACAAGCAATCTATTAGGGTTTTCCCATAAGCTTTGTCTCTTTTAAATACCTTTTATATTGGTTATCCTTTTAATTGGGCCTTTTATAATGGGTATCTTTTTCATTGGGCCCATTTAATTGGTATCCTTTTAATACCCTTTTATAATTGGTATCTCTTGAATGTATCATAAGATTAAATAAATACAATAAAGTTTTTAACCGAAAATTATAATTACATTAATTATATTCGAAAATTATAATTACATTAATTATAATAAGGATTTCGGTAAACTATATTTATTTAAATTTATATATGAATCAAATTCATATATTAATAAAATTATGTTGTCATTATGTGTACAACATCCTTGTACATATAATATGTTTAATATTTGATTGCCCAATTAAATTAATTCTTTAATTAATTTAATTCATGTGACAACCAAAAAAAAATACCAATTATATTTTATTCCGTTCATTTAAACCATAGGGTGTGACCCTGTAGGTTCTTGCAACGTTAGCAGTAATAATAGAACGATTCTAATGTCACAAACAATGAGTGGCATCTAGCAATGCATCATTGCTACCTAAGTTACAAGAAGTCATGATTCCACATAACTTTTTGTGATTAACCTTTCATGCATTAATCCTTAAGTCCTTTATCTCTGGAATGGACACAAGTCATGGAATAGTCACACTTGTATAGTCCATCCCATGTTTCTTGATATCTTGAGTAGACTATGATATACAAATTAGTATGACATCTCATGTCAACTTATTTGAGCATGGCCATGCATTTCTAGTCTCACTCAATCAAGTGGCCTAAGATATTAATCCCATTATGTAGGAGGGACTTATCCTGTATTGATCAACCATATCTCTCTACATAGATTGTGGTATATCCAACATCAGCCTTTATAGAACAACCAGTTACGGTGTACGTTTGACTGTATCAAAATATACAACTCACGATGTTGAGATAATAATTATCTCAAGTCTGAGGATCATATACATATTAATCACTATGAGTAATATTGTGACAATTACATAATAATCCAATAAACATACTCATAACGGGTCAATCCAATATGTTGTTCTCTAACACACATATTCATGCATTGATTTTGACAATCCACATCAATGACAACTCTTTATCATCAATCAACTACATGTTAGTCTTAATGCATTATTGTTGTCCTAGTCAACAATAATACTCGACTAAGGATCTTTTAAGAATAATCATATTATTCTCAGGACATTATTATAAAACAGTTTATTTGTATACACAGATAGAAAAACTAAAATAATAATGACAACGCTTTATATTAATAAATATGGTAAATAAAGTATGTTATTACAACCATCTCATGATTGATCTTTGGGCATACTCTTGCAATAACAACCATAAAGCAAATAATAAAATACTCTAGAGGCCCTATTACAACTTAAACCAAAATAGCAAAATAATAAAATAAACGGAAATAGAAAAGTTAAAATTTGATAACACCATTTCGGAAGTATAGCCTCCATCGAGTCATCCATGGGCCCAAGTCCTCACTACGGAGCATTACCTACAAGGATTAAGAAAGAAAGGGGGATGAGTTACAAGAACTCAGTGTGTAACCCACTTACCGTTGTCCACTGGGCCAAAATCCATTAAGCCATTATTTGGGCCAAAGCCCGTTTACAATAATATAAATGTATCATATATAATATGCATATGATATGCAATTCCCAAACCAAACCTAGTTTTCCATCCGCTACACACCACCCGTACCAACCAACACACCTGTGGGGAGCTTTAGTCACCCACCCCGCCAACACACCAAATGTAGGCATTAAGCCATTTATATCAAATTTGTGGACAAGCCACCAGATTAACATATTTTACATGGCGTTGCCTTTTTTCAAATTTGTGGCAGTGCCACCAGATTTATGTAGTAGAGCTACCAGAACTTCTCTTCATCATTATCCCATCCCATGCAAATCATGTATATAATGCATAACAAATCACAATATAACAACAGTAATTTATTCGGATATTTATTACAAAATTATGGCCCATTAATACAAATTATCAAAAAGGCCCATATAACAAATATCAATCGGCCCATATAGCAAATATCAAACGGCCCATATAGTAAATTACCAATCAGCCCATATAGCAAATATCAATCGGCTAATATAGCAACATATCAATCGGCCCATATAGCAACATATTTCAATTTGGCCCATAAAGTGTATTTTCGTAATTTACGTAATTTTACAAAGGTCCAAATAAACCCCAAGCCTTCATAGAAACCTCGTAACCTTCCAAATTCACTTAACTAATAAGTCCAATTTGCAATAATGCTATTCTCTTGTTCTCAAAATTTTAATCACTCCTACGCCGAAGGCCCGTTGGGCCCAATCCTACTAGGCCCAATTTCGGGATGTTACATCAAGTAACCATAACTTTCATCTTTATAACTAGTCTATACATGCCATATTTACATATACCCATAAGCTCATACGTACCAATCGGCAACTGGATATGTGATGCGTAACTCCGACTTATCCGAATCGAGCGAGCTATCGAACCTCTATAAAACATGGAAAAGAAACAGAGTAAGCTTTATAGCTTAGTAAGCCCGTATACTTTAGAAGTTAACTTACCATTTATACATAATCAAACAATTACACAAAGTATATCAAATTCACTTGCCAAATGCCTATACACAAGCATTCATCAATAAGTTAGTCACATAAGTGCATGTAATCATCCATTATCTCAATTTAATACTCAATACATTGTATTATATCAAATTCACATATATCATGTACATCATTTGTAACATTTCACTCTAAATCATATAAATAGTAATTCATTCGATAACAGTAACTCATCCATTTAATCAGTACTTCATCCATATAACAATAATTCATCCGTGTAACACATAGCTTTTTCACATAACTAATAATAGAATTTATGCCCGTTGAACCTATTAGAATTTCAAGGGATACTCGGGTAATATACATTATGTATATAAATCAGTAATCCGTTAATTCATTATCATTTTCGTTCTTTTGAGCTATGATCAGTAAGCTCTTCCTAAGGTGAAAATAGTAAGCTCTTACGAGCTGAAAACAGTAAGCTCTTACGAGTTGATATATTGATAAGCTCATACGAGCTGCGGTGAGTCCGTAACACATGCAGGATCTCAACCTAAACGGTAACCCTAGTGACATGTCACTCATATCCTACGAATTTCTACGGTTCAAATGGGGCTCGGTAACCATCAGACTATATCAATAAGGCATTTGAATTTCAAATAGATCATTTATTCCATTACATACATTCATTTTGAATAATTACAAGTATTTAAAAGTTTGATTCTAATTATACGAACTTACCTCGTATCGCTCGGATAACAAATATTGGCTCGTCAACCTTTCCTTTTCCCTAATCTAGATTCAATCCTTGCTTATCTTAATCTATATATATTTCAAAATGAGCACATTCAGTCTTCGGTCTATTCAATTTTGTCCAAAAATCACCTTATGGTAAAATTACACTTTTGCCCCACTATTTTGACATTTTTACAGTTTAGTCCTTAGCTCGTAAAAATGCAAATTCATGCAATTAAACCCTTAACTATGCTAGCCAAATTTTAATGGAGTCCCTAGAAGCCCATATCTTTTATTTATTCACACTTTTAACCACCACATTTCACATTTTCTCAATTTAATCCCTTTTTGACATTTTTGTCAAAAATCACTTTACAAAAGCTATTAATCTAACATTAAACCTTCCAAATCTATCATAATTCATCAAATTACTCAAGCATTCAACAATGGCAACATGATAAATCTTTAACAGTTTCAAAATCTAAGGTACGGGTTAGCTAGAATACGAAGCAACGATCTCAAAAACATAGAAATCATTAAAAATGGAACAAAAATCACTTACCGATCAAACTTCAAAGTGACCGAACCCTAGATGAAGAAAAATTGTTTCTATCCCCTTGAATAATCGGTTGAAGAAGATGAATGGGAAAGAATTTGTTTTGTTTCATTTTAATTAGACTTAATTACTAAATACCAAAATTAACCTTATTACTTAATCAAAATTACACCAACTGCCATGCTATCATCATCCACTAACCCACAAATGGCCTATTTACCACTTAAGGACCTTTACTTTAATGTTCTATAACTATTTGACACTTTTAGCTAATAGAACACAAGTTTTACGCTTTATGCGATTTAGGGTGGGTTTGGATGGGCGGTGCGTTTACCTGCGGTTAGTGTAAAACCAGCGGTGGCAGTGAGATTAGATACTGTAGCGATACTGTAGCGTGAAACAAAAAGTAAGCTAAAAGCATCGCACCGCACTCAATCGCCCATCCAAACCCACCCTTAGTCCTTTTTACCGAATTAAGCATTTAAACAATAAAATTTCTTTACGAAACTTTCACACAATAATTCTATCATGTTTTAAACTTTAATAAAATAAAAAAATAAATATTTTGACATCGGATTTGTGGTTCCGAAACCACTGTTCTGATTGACTAAAAATGGGCTGTTACAAGTATCAGAAACATACTGATCTAACAGATTTATTATTCTAATTTCATAATTAGTCAACTCTGCTGGCATAATCTCTTTGGTTATTAAAACAATTCAAAAGTAAAAATGTATTACTCTAGAATTAATCACAACCTGTATAAAAATAGTAGATAAAGAAATTGTACCCGTAATATCATTAGGGTTAATGACCTCTTCTTTGATTTGATCAGAATAAACTAGAGAAGGTGCACAAGTTTCAGATCTATCACAGGCATCTTGGGTATTACCTAGACTAGCAATAACATTGTTACCAGTTTTCTAATTTTCTATTATGCTAGGGAGTTGTTATCAATTTAATAATCTGATCACTGATAACATTTAACTTCTTTGAACAATCTCGCATAAAAAATTCAGTGGATTCACATCTGAAGAAAGAACAAACTGATCTTAGAGGTCTTTAGACTTTTTAGGTGGAAGCATACTGATCTAACAGATTTATTATTCTAATTTCATAATTAGTCAACTTTGCTGGCATAATATCTTTGGTTATTAAAACAATTCAAAAGTAAAAATGTATTACTCTAGAATTAATCACAACCCGTATAAAAATTGTAGATAAAGAAATTGTACCCGAATATCATTATGGTTAATGACCTCTTCTTTGATTTGATCAGAATAAACTAGAGAAGGTGCACAAGTTTCAGATCTGTCACAGGCATCTTTGGTATTACCTAGACTAGCAATAACGTTGTTACCAATTTTCTAATTTTCTATTATGCTAGGGAGTTGTTATCGATTTAATAATCTGATCACTGATAACATTTAACTTCTTTGAACAATCTCACATAAAAAATTCAGTGGATTCACATCTGAAGAAAGAACGAACTGATCTTAGAGGTCTTTAGACTTTTTAGGTGGAAGCATCCAAGATGATCTGGCTACACTGTATTTCCGTGAATTTCTAATCTTGAACCTGTTTTGCTTTTTCTCAATACATTCACTCTCCATTTTTCCTTCACGGTTATCTCTCTCATGCTCAACCAGATTATCAATTAGATATTTTTGATCATATATCGTAATAATATTCTGATGACAGAGGAGTGTCAAAAAAGACACAATCGAGGTAGAGGTTGTCGAGCCTCAGGATTAACTTTTTAATTACTCTGAAAACCATTAACTCATCATGCCGAAATTGACATTTTCAATATCACTTTCTAATATTTACAGAACTAGCAGACTAAGACTCACTTCCTGTTCAGAAGCCAAAACATTATTATTAACTTCATCAAGTACGACACGATTAGATTCGACCGACAATACAATTCTATTAGGAAAACATAGTCAAATCGAATCAGAAGCATCACACAATGTAACAGCCCGATTTTAGGTCTAGTCAGAATAGTGGTTTTGGGACCACAAATCCGACGAAGAAAATTTTATTTTTATTATATTTTTATGGTTTACAGTTTTATGGAATGATTTCATGAAAATTTCATTCGAAAATTTTGACGTGAGGGCACTTAATTTAGTTATAAGGACTAAATTACAAAAAATGCAAAACTTGAATTCTATATGTTAAAGGTGTCCAATTGCTATGATATTTTAAATTAGAGGTCCTTAAATGGTAATTAGACCATTGGTTATGTAACATCCTGAATTTTTGGGCCTATGCGTTTAATGGGTGAACATGTGTAATGTGTTAATTTAACTGTTAGGGGTCCAAATTGGGCTCAGGATATGGTCAAGGCCTTGGTGAAATTTTTGTTTGGGCACTATAGAGTTTTAAAAGGTGGTATCTGTGTTTAAATAATCAAAATGGGCTTGTGGCCCAGTGGTCAGTGGCGCCACTTAGGGAGCAAGGAGGTGACGCTACACAAGGGAGTAAGGGGTCCAAATTTAAGTTTCATGGAGCCCAATTCTTTTAATTTAAGCTAGCTAATTTTAAGCATTAGGGTTAGGTGGAGTGGACGGCAACAAGACTATTATTTAGGGGATTTTTAATGTTTAAAATATGTGGATATTATGCTGATAAAGGAGGGAGGAGTTGGAGCTAATTAAGTCTCTTTTAGATAAGTTAGTAGATTAAGATAAAAGAGAAAAGATAGGATTTATCTACAAGGTTAGGTAAGAGCCGAAATTTCTATAAATAGGGGGGATAGCTAATTAATTTTGGCATTTGAACCCTACTCTTTCTTCTCTTCCTGTGCCAAAAATTTGAAGGCCATCTCACTTGTTTTCTTTTCTCATCTTTTCTCTTCCAAAAGCCGAAAATCACCATTGTTTTCTCACCTTTTCTTTCTTTTTCTTTGAAATTTCCTCTTAGCCGAATCTTCTGATCTCCATTGTTATTCTTCTCCCATTCACTAAAAGCCAAAACTCCTCATTCAATTCTTCTAAAAGCCGAAAAACACATCAGCCTTCTCTCGTTCATCTTTTCCGGGATTTTCTTAAAAGCCGAAATCCCTAGATATCATCTCCTGTGATTGTCGAAATCCTTCTGTGGTGTCTGCTTGTGCTGTATCTTGAAGAAAACTAAAGGTAAGAGTTGATTCGCGAGATTTTAATCTTTTTCGGCTTTTTAAGGACTTTAGTCGAATGGCTATAAGGGAACTAATATTAAGTTTTTCTCTTATTTGCGGCATTCTGGGATTTGAAGGGGAGTCAATCGCTTAGATCTCTAAGTCAGAGTTCTGTAACACTCGAAAAGTGTTACTTTCGAGATTTCAAGGTAACGAGATCTGTTGATTTTAACGTGTAAATTTGGTTATATACTAACCCTTGGCCGAATGTAAGGGAGGCCTAATCTTCGTGTTCTTCCGATTTTTAAGCCAAGTTATAGACTGAGGGTAGTAGATCCGGATAGCAAGGATATTGACTAAGAGTGTAGTACTACGCGAATATTAGGTGTGTAACTTCTCACACCATTTAGATTGTCTGTTAGTATGTGTTAATAATCTGTTTATATTCTGTTAAATGCTGAAATTCTGGCATGGCTGTTGAAAACCCGAGGAGGGTAAAGGCGAATCACCAGGTTAGTGATTTCTATCATTCATAAGTGAATGTTCCTGTTGAGATAACATGTTTTAAAAGTATGCCAATTTCTATGTATGTACGGGGTTGGGTGATTGATGAAAGGGGAAGTGTTCTGTTGTAGTGGCTTTTTCCATGATCTGTTGTAGTGGCTTTTGTCATGATCTGTTGTAGTGGCTTTTTGCCATGATCTGTTGTAGTGGTTTTTTGCCATGATCTGTTGTAGTGGCTTTTTTCCATGATCTGTTGTAGTGGATATTGCCATGATCTGACGATGAGCAGCTAACTGCAGCATGACTGCCATCGATGGTGTGTAGCGGTGTGGGTTGATTGTAGAAATCCCCAATGGTGTGACTGGTAGGTAAGGGTGGTGTGTAGCGGATGGAAACCTAGGATTGGGTTGGGCTTTGCATAATTTCTGTTATTTCATGTTTTGATATCTGTTCTGTGGGGCTAAGGCCCAATCTGATGGTGCACGAGGGTTGCACACTGAGTCTCGTGACTCACCCTATTATTTAACATCTTTCAGGTAGCACCTAGTGCATCGGACCGGGCTGGAGAGGAGCGCAAGGTGGCCATGCAAGAGATTATTTTGATTCAGCAGAAGACTTTACTTACTTATTTATTTTTAACATTTTTAATTAATGGATTTTAAATTTTGTTGTAATAAGGCCATGGGCCATTAGTCTTATATTTCCGGTTTTTGGGCTTTACCTTCAGACACCTGAATTATTCGATAAAAATTAAAACTAAGGCATGTACTAAATTTCGGTTTTTAATTCATAAAGGCATCTTACAAAATATATATCTTAATTATTAAGTTTTCCGGTATAAATGCTTAAACTCGACAAATGACTTCTAAAAATGCGACATGTTTTACTAAAACTTCTTAGTGGCATGCCAGATCCTGTCGTGGTGTTTGGGTCGGGTCTGGGGTGTTACAAATTGGTATCAGAGCCCAGTTCAAAACTCGACTTTGGGTTTTGGGCTCAAAACATTTTCTAAAGATGGGTTTTGGAAACATGCAGGTTTGAAAATAACACAGGATGGTTTTCTCAGCATGGCACCTTCGTCTCCGGCCCAAGTTCGCCAGGTAAGTATTCTGAACTCACTGTATGTTATAAATGTATGTGGGCTTGATGGGCTTTATGGGACGTAGATTATTTGAATTAGAACTTGATGGACTTTAGGCCTAGCTTAAACAACTCCCTAAATCTCATAAGACTTAATTTCACTAAACAAACCCATGAACAAGTCGCTAGGTTGGGGTGTGGCAATAGGCATGCGCATGTCTAGGATTGGATCCAGAAGAGCCTGGTACTTAAGCAGTCCTAGTGACTCACCTCCTCTTCGCTGGAATCCTACCTGGTGCGTAGTGACTGTTCACCTTAGCTGTGAGGATTTGTTGGTGGGCAAAACTTTGTGATTAAAACCCGAAAGGGACCAGCCACCCTATTTCACAATCAAAATACCCCAAGTTTAGTATAATTCCCAAAATACACTTGATTTGTGAAAATTTTCCAGAATACCCCAGAATTGTAAAACTACCAAAATTTGTGAAATTACTGAAACATTTTGGTTGGAAAAATTTCCAAAATACCCGTGGTTTGTGAAAATTTCTAAAACAACCGTGATTTTATAAAATACCCATGTGTTGCAAATTTACCCAAAAACCCCTAGATTTACAAGAGTAACCCGGTTTGTGAAATTAAATTTTCCAAAGTACCCCTGCTTTATAAAAAAACAAATAACAACAACATCAAAATATCTCTATTTCGAAAAAAAAATGTGTACCAAAGTACCTCTAATTCAATGAAAATTACCAAGATACTTTATTTTGGAAAAAATACCCTGTAGGGCAAAACTACGGAAGAACCCCTGGGTAGTGAAATGACGAAGATACCCTTATGTGATGAATGTGAGTTCATGGATGTTATATGTATGTTGATGTGTGATGGTTGAATGTACGTGGTTTCTAGAATTAGGAGATAAACTTGAGACTGAAACTGTAGATAGGTTCGAATTCGAAAGAACTACTCTTAAACTACTGTCCATAAGATTGTTCGTGGTTAATCAGTGAAAGAAATTAATAATTCATAAAATTTCTAATTCAGATAATACGAGAATCAACGATGGGCGCTAGAAGAGGAAGAAGAGGTCACGGCCGAGGCGGTGGAAGTGTTAGGACTGATGTGCTGACTTAGCTAGTTAGGGAGGTACTGAAGAAGGTTAAAGAACTCAGTGAAACACTTCGGGTTAGGTGCATGGACTGTAAGGAAAAAAAGAGATCGTAGTTTTCTAGGGTTGTAGTCTCGTTCTGTGAAGCATGTTAAGGTACGTCCAAACTTCCGGGTTTGCGAATATTGCAGAAGGCGTCATCCAGGTGAATATTGGAGGAAGTCAGGAACGTGTTTAAGATGCGGGTCTGAGGAGCATAAGGCTCGGGATTGTTCAATCACCATTAAGTTGGGTATGTTTTGTGTGGATGCTATATTTTTGGGTATAGAAACTGTATGCGTGCAATGTTTATATATTATTAAATTAGAGTGCACAGCGAAAGCATAGTGGTGAGACTTGGGTAGTACGATTAATAGTTAGTTGGAAATTTCGAGGACGAAAATTCTTTAAGGGGTTGAACTGTAACATCCTGAATTTTTGGGCCTATGCGTTTAATGGGTGAACATGTGTAATGTGTTAATTTAACTGTTAGGGGTCCAAATTGGGCTCAGGATGTGGTCAAGGCCTTGGTGAAATTTTTGTTTGGGCACTATAGAGTTTTAAAAGGTGGTATCTGTGTTTAAATTATCAAAATGGGCTTGTGGCCCAGTGGTCAGTGGCGCCACTTAGGGAGCAAGGAGGTGACGCCACACAAGGGAGTAAGGGGCCCAAATTTAAGTTTCATGGAGCCCAATTCTTTTAATTTAAGCTAGCTAATTTTAAGCATTAGGGTTAGGTGGAGTGGACGGCAACAAGGCTATTATTTATGGGATTTTTAATGTTTAAAATATATGGATATTATGCTGATAAAGGAGGGAGGAGTCGGAGCTAATTAAGTCTCTTTTAGATGAGTTAGTAGATTAAGATAAAAGAGAAAAGATAGGATTTATCTGCAAGGTTAGGTAAGTGCCGAAATTTCTATAAATAGGGGGGATAGCTAATCAATCCTGGCATTCGAACCCTACTCTTTCTTCTCTTCCTGTGCCGAAAATTTGAAAGGCCATCTCACTTGTTTTCTTTTCTCATCTTTTCTCTTCTAAAAGCCAAAAATCACCATTGTTTTCTCACCTTTTCTTTCTTTTTCTTTGAAATTTCCTTTTAGCTGAATCTTCTGATCTCCATTGTTATTCTTCTCCCATTCACTAAAAGCCGAAACTCCTAATTCAATTCTTCTAAAAGCCGAAAAACACATCAGCCTTCTCTCGTTCATCTTTTTCAGGATTTTCTTAAAAGCCGAAATCCCTAGATATCATCTCCTGTGATTACTGATATCCTTCTGTGGTGTCTGCTTGTGCTGAATCTTGAAGAAAACTAAAGGTAAGAGTTGATTCGCGAGATTTCAATCTTTTCTGGCTTTTAGGGGACTTTAGCCGAATGGCTATAAGGGAACTAATCTTAAGTTTTTCTCTTATTTGCGGCATTCTGGGATTTGAAGGGGAGCCAATCGCTTAGATCTCTAAGTCATAGTTCTGTTGATTTTAACTCGAATAGTGTTACTTTCGGGATTTCAAGGTAAGGAGATCTGTTGATTTTAACGTGTAAATTCGGTTATATACTAACCCTTGGCCGAATGTAGGGGAGGCCTAATCTTTATGTTCTTCCGGTTTTTGAGCCAAGTTATAGACTGAGGGTAGTAGATCCGGATAGCAAGGATATTGACTAAGAGTGTAGTACTACGCGAATATCAGGTGTGTAACTTCTCACACCATTTAGATTGTCTGTTAGTATGTGTTAATAATCTGTTTATATTCTGTTAAATGCCGAAATTTTGGCATGGCTGTTGAAAACCCGATGAGGGTAAAGGCGAATCACCAAGTTAGTGATTTCTGTCATTCATAAGTGAATGTTCCTATTGAGATAACATGTTTTAAAAGTATGCCAATTTCTATGTATGCACGGGGTTGGGTGATTGATGAAAGGGGAAGTGTTCTGTTGTAGTGGCTTTTGCCATGATTTGTTGTAGTGGCTTTTGCCATGATCTGTTGTAGTGGCTTTTTGCCATGATCTGTTGTAGTGGCTTTTGCCATTATCTGTTGTAGTGGCTTTTTGCCATGATATGTTGTAGTGGCTATTGCCATGATCTGACGATGAGCAGCTAACTGCAACATGACTGCCATCGATGGTTGTAGCGATGTGGGTTGGTTGTAGAAATCCCCAATGGTGTGACTCGCAGGTAAGGGTGGTGTGTAGCGGATGGAAACCTAGGTTTGGGTTGGGCTTTGCATAATTTCTGTTATTTCATATTTTGATATCTGTTCTGTGGGGCTAAGGCCTAATCTGATGGTGCACGAGGGTTGCACACTGAGTCTCGTGACTCACCCTATTATTTAACATCTTTCAGGTAGCACCTAGTGCATCGGACCGGGCTGGAGAGCAGCGCAAGGTGGCCATGCAAGAGATTATTTTGATTCAGCAGAAGACTTTACTTAGTTATTTATTTTTAACATTTTTAATTAATGGGTTTTAACTTTCGTTGTAATAAGGCCATGGGCCATTAGTCTTATATTTTTGGTTTTTGGGCTTTACCTTCAGGCACCTGAATTATTCGATAAAAATTAAAACTAAGGCATGAACTAAATTTTGGTTTTTAATTCATAAAGGCATCTTATAAAATATATATCTTATATTAATTACCAAATTATTAAGTTTTCCGGTATAAATGCTTAAACTCGACAAATGACTTCCAAAAATGCGACATGTTTTACTAAAACTTCTTAGTGACATGTCAGATCCGGTGGTGGTGTTTGGGACGGGTCTGTGGAATTACAGGTTAAGTTTGTGGACAAAAATGGACATGGTTTGGCATGTTTCTAAAGTTTTTCATTAAGGTAATTTGGTAAGTAAAATGATTTAAAAAGCCAAAATAAAGCCAATTTTTGTCCATCTTCCTCCCATGGCCGAAATTCACAAGGGGAAACCATGGCTAGCGTTTTTCAAGCTTCCAAGCTCGATTATAAGTCCGTTCTAGCCCCGTTTTTAATGCTCTTTACATTTTTGAAGTCGTTGTAACTCAATCTTTCTATTTCTACCATCAATTTGAAGAGATGTCAAGGTCTAAAATTTTACCCATGATGGATATTTGTGTATTTTGATCTCTAATGGTAGAAAATGCATGTTTGGTGTATGATAAACGACTTTTGCTAAGTGATTTTCTGTGAAAATGCATAAAAGGACTTGTTTGTAAAAGTTGTAAAATAAGTAGTAAAAGTGTGAATAAATGAAAAATGTGGGCTGTTATGAGCATGATATAGGTTCGACTAGGCTTGGGTGTAATGAAATTGAATGGAAATCATTTTACGAGCATAAGGACTAAATTGTAAAAATCTCAAACTTTAGGGGCAAAAAATGTAATTTTTGCCATAATGTGATTTGGGGCTGATTTGAATTCTTTAATGATTAAATAAGTTAAATGTGACATTATAGATCGAGAAAAATGAGGTTCGGAGTTAGAATGGGGGAAAATGAGTATTTAACGATTTAGTCATTTTTACCATTCCTATGCCGAGGTAAGTTCATATGTAAATAATGCAATGTTATATTTGTATTTTAATGTTTTGATATTGCATGAAATGTATGATTGATTCTTTGAGCATATTCGACGAAGTTCTGGCAAGAGAGAAATCTCGGTTGAACCTTAGGAATAGATTAGGATACAAGTGACATGTCACTAGGAACCCATGTGATTATGTGATTTATGTGTCCCGGGTGCTGGTCCTGTATGTCCTATCGACGGCTAGGTATATCGGCATATGTTGCGGATACCTGACAGCTTGTGTGAGCAGTACCTCATAGTTACGTCTCGACTGACAGCTTGTGTGAATAGGCCTGAGGATAGCTCGAGAGCGAGCTAATATGTGTTATGAGAGTTTTGGTAGCATTGGCTACATATGTGGCACTTATGTGCAAAGATTTCAATGTATCCGATAATATTCCAAGTGGTTCAAAGGGTATGTCAAAGATGAGAAAGTATGTGATTATGTTACGAGTTGGTACAAGTATGTACGAAAAACTCAAAGGAAATGATTTTGGTATATGATGAACCATTAGTAAGAATGTGATTGTGTAACAGTCTGAATTCGACCCTAATCGGAATGGTGGTTTCGGGACCACGAATCCGAATTAGAAAAATATTTTATTTATTTATTTGATGTCTATGTTAAGTGTTTGTGCATGAGTAAAAATATCGTAGGATAATTTAAATGTTTGGATGTTTAATTTAATAAAAGGATTAAATTGCTAAAGTGGCAAAAGTAGTAAGCATTAAATTAGAAGAGTAAATTAAATTGTTTATTTGATTCAAGGATTTGCATGTCAAATTTCCACCTTTCATACTAGTGGACGGCAATGATGATGGGGGAAGATTATTTTTGTATTTTATAATGTAAATAATATATTTTATGAATAATAATATATGTATTATATTGATTTAACAAAATAAACATGAAAAGAAATTGATTTTCTCTTTCCTTCCTTCATCTTCTTCACCTAATTCCCCTTCAAAGAAAAGGAGAAAATTCATCCCTCATCATTCGGCCATTGCATGTGTTTGGTAAGGTGAGAATTTGAGCTTTAATTTAGTAATCTATATGTAAATGAGTTGGTTACTTTGAACATTACTGAAAGCATGTTGAAATTTTTGAAGTTAGGCATGTTGAGTTTCGGCCATGGGAGGTGATTATAGCTTGTTGTGTTAATGAATATTAGATGAATGGAGATAGAAAAGTCGATGAAATGGAGAGTAGTAATTTAAGCTTGTAGGAATGATAGGAGGGATTGTTTAATTTGAGCATGAAGATGCCCTCTTACATTCGGTCGAATGTTGAGATGGCCATGTATGAGGTTTTTCTTTCTTAATTGTTTGGTAATATACATGTATATCGTGAAATAGTATAATTGGTCAAGGATGAATGCTTGAATTTTAATGTGATTATTGATTGAATTTAATATTAAGGGTGTAATTGCATAAATTAAGTAGTGGAAGTGTTAAAATGTTAGAAGAGAGGTTTATGGAGGCTTGTAGAGATTTAGTTATCATTCGGCCATTGAGGAGTAACCTCAATTAGTTGTATTTTGTGTTTTGGTGCATTAGGGATTAAATTGAATAGGTTAAAAATGTCAAGGGTAAATTGGTGAATTGCATAGTTTTGTATATTTGGATTAAATTGAATGAAAACATAATTGAAAAGGTTCAATTTGACATTCTAGATCAAGATCATAATGAAACGGGTTTAAATCGGGGAAAAGCGAAACTAAACGAGTAGCCGGGAAAACCTTGAATCGTCGCTTTTTGAGGTAAGATTTAAGCAATTGAACTAAACCGAATTTTATTCTATATATATATATATATGCTACATGATTCTAGGCATGTTAACTTATAATGCCGAATGTGAATTGAGGAAATCTAGCTTGAGTTGGTCGAATATGAGACCTGAAATTTGTATAAGTAGGCTATGCTTAGTTGAGTCATTGAATATATATGAATGAAAAATGAGATGGATATGTGCAAAAATGAGGTGAGGGACATTACTTAAAAGGGGCAGATATATATTCATATATGATAAAGTTGCCGAATGCTATAGTGAGTATCAAGAATGTATGAACTATTTGTAAACTTTTAATTATACGAGTATATATGTATGAATAAGTACATATGTGTGTGTGTTCATGTTATAATGGATTATGGTACTACATGTACGAAATTATGACCAGGCACTAAGTGTGCGGAACCGGCTCTATGGCACTGAGTGTGCGGATCTATTGAGTAACGGCACTGAGTGTGCGATACGTTACTGAGAAAATTGGCACTAAGTGTGCGGAATATACAGGTAACGGACTAAGTGTGCGATACGTTACCGAAACAAAAATTTACATAAGTGCAGGAAAGAGGTTTGATTAAGGACTTCTACTTCTAATACAAATACATGTACGAAAATGTGGAGTATATTAGTATTTGCTATGCATGATTGAATAGGTTTGGTATGGAAAGGGAACTAGAGGTAAGTATCATTTCCTTTAACTTATGAGTAATAGGAGTTGATGTGTATATATGAAGACTTGTTAAATGTGTAACATATTTTTAAACCATTATAAGGTGGTTAAATACTAAGGTGGTTAAATATTTAACCTTTGAGGATTTAGCTATTCGGTTGATGGTTGTGAATGAATGAGGATAATTTTTTTTTTAATTTCGAATAAACTTATGTGTATGGAAATTAATTGCTTAATTCTTATTAAGCTGTAGAAGCTTACTTTGTTTTGGTTGATTTCTTGGATGCGTAGGTTACTTTTGGAAGCTCGATTTGTGCTCGAAATTCACCTCGGAAGCTCACCATACTATCATCTTTTGGTACTCTTTTGAAATATTAAATTATGACTATTATGGCATGTATAGGCTAAGGTACTTTTGGATTGATTTTGAATGATGTAAATGTGTAATTATGCCATGTGAAAATGGCTAAATTATGGTCACTTGGTTTTGCTTGAGTTCGGCCTTGATGTGTGTTTAATATGAAAATGCATTTTTATGTAATTGTGTTTGATACATGATAAGGTGACTAGAATGATCTTAATGCTAACTATCTTGATATTATAGATAATTGGGGTCGGTTATGGTAATAGTTAGCATGGAAGTATAGTACATGATGCGCATACATATAAATGGTTGTGGATGGTGTCATGGCGTGATATTGATATTATATGTATTTATGATATATAATCAGTCAAGTATTTGGTTCATCTTAGAAATATGTCATATGGTATAATATGAATGTGGTGAGAAGTTAAGTAGGGTATTAATATAGGTGTTCATTAAATTAGAGTATTGGAATTGTAAAATCTTGTGCATATTCGGCCTTGTAGTTTCTTGATAATTTGATTAAAATGTGTTTATGTATTCGGATAAGTGAGGTATTATCGTTACTTGGTAAATGTTTTTGGTCAGGTGCACTTATGTTTTAAGTCATTTGAAATATATATCTGACTATGTTAATTATAGAGAGGTAGTTAATGTAGTAGATAAATGCTTTCGGAAATTGGTATTGAGATTGGTGTACATTAGGATCGGTTAAACAAAGTTTTTGCCTTATAGGTATATGTGGTTTGGTATTTGATGTTTGTTTCGGAAAAGGGGTTACCAGCATGTGCATGTTTAGCTATTATGACTAAGTAACCAAATGGATAGTACTTTTGCTACTTGATCAACATTACTGTTATGTGAAATTGGTAATATAAATTTGTGAAATGTTCTTTAAGGTATATGCTCACTATGAAAGTATAATGTTATTCGTGGTACATTCGAATATGACCGTTTGTATGATAGATTTTATTTTAACATTGATCAATGAAATGATAGGCATATGTTTGAATATGAATTGGACATTTAATAATTATGGGATAGAAGTTCGTTCGATTCAATTTGTTATTAAAGAAATTTGATACGATTATTTATAAGATATTTTCAAAGTTACTCTTTTATTTAGTTATGAATGCTTGTTTTGGGTTACAATTTGATAGGTAATGCTCCGTAACCCTAATCCGGCGACGGATACGGGTCAGGGGTGTTACAGATTGAGTATGTTATGTTCATGGAATTGTGAGTTCATGATTTCCACAGTGATGTTTTTGTGAAAACCTTATGATTATTGGTCAATACTTGTGATGTTTGAAATACATGGTAAATTCGGTTGACGAATATGTGTTTGGCTTTCGGGCTATATTGAGTTATGATACAACATGTTTTATTCACACAAATTGTATTTTATTGGATATGAGAAAAAGGGAAGTTTGGCATAATTGACTATTAAAAAGGTTATGGAAGTATAGGAAGATAAGAGATTAATCAAACGATTAATTAAAACTAATAAGCACATAAAAGACTACGTGAAGTAACAAAGTATCCCTACCTTGAAACAGTTTAATCACAATAATCTTGCAAGTTATGCAAGGCAAATGTATCGTCAGATACCATTGCTAATTTAACCCTCAGCTACCTTAGATGATTAAACATGCACTAATTAAGTACTGTGTCCATTAATTACAATTTCAGTCCGTTTAAATAATTAATTCATTAGCTACCTCACAATTGTAATGCAAGAATAACTTAGTCATGATTTTACTTAATCAAGCATCTTACCGAAGCCTATAACAACATAAACACAATTTTAACAATTTTAGCAAACGAAATGCAATCAACCTAACACGAATTAAATCCAAGCTAAATTGATTAAATTAATCTTTCCAACAACATAAATATTCATAGATATGTTCATCATAACAACAACAAAAATTAAAGAGATAGGGAACAAGAATCAAATCCGGTGTTTTTCCGTGGCTTGACTAGTTTGCTCTGTTCTTCCTTCTCCGTTGTCCTCGTCAACCAAGGCTACTATGAACACTTAATTGCTGCTCCAAATGGCTGATGAATGCCCCTTTTCCAAAAGGAGAAATCAACAAGAGAGCAAGGGAATTTGGAATGGAAAAGAAGAGAGAAAGTGGAGAGAAGAGAGAAAAGATGTGAATGTTTGAGATGTGTTTCAAATGAGCAGCCTAAGGGGGTTTTTATAGCTGAAGTGGGCTGCTAAAAATAGCTCAAATTATCAGCCAAAGAGCCCTCCCTTGGCCGGCCACACATGTGGCAAGGTTTATAGTTTCAACTTTGCTAATTTAGGCTTGGGGAAAATCTATAAAGCCACCAATTGTGGAGGGGTTTGTTTGCAACTTGAACAAGTCTTCAAGGGCCTCTTTGCAAGCTAAATAATTATCCAATAAGCTGATTTGGGCCAGCATATGGACGGTTTTGGGCTGTCCACTTCTTGTCGGTTCGGCTCAACTAGACCACTTTTTCATAATTAATTAATAATAATTTATTTAATCCAAATTAAATTAAATATAAATTAAAATTAATTATATTATGAATTAATAAACATAATTGGACCGACTTAGGCTGAAAATTAATTCGCCTTGATACTTCAAATTGCTTCTCGATTTTGAACTTCTAGCAGTGTCTGCCGAGTCGCTTTTTTCCCTTTATGCAAATCTGACGAAAAATGATCAAAATTAATCAAAATTTATTATAAAATTAATTAAAATTAATTATATTAATAATTTAAGTACAAAATAATTATTTTATAATAATTATATATTTTCGTGTTTCCACACCTCCAAACTTAATTCACTGCTCGTCCCGAGTAATGCACAAATTGAAAAGAATTTCTCGGAAACACCTTTAAAAAATTCTTTCAGAACAACATTCTTCCTAAAATTATGAATTGGGTATACTTATGCTCAAAAACAAGAAATTTTATATTTATGCTACTCAAGTATACATATCGTTCAAATTAATCTCAACAACTATTATGATAGCAAAATTAGACTAAATGCTTCCTTAACAAAGACATGTTAACCCTTACCAATTTGATTTTATTTTCTTATTCAGGATTAAGCTACAATCATTAAGTTTAACTTATGCCTTCATATGTTGAACATAGTAATTTCTCTCCACTAATGTAGGTAGCATAGAAAACTTGAATCAATAGGTCTTTAAAAAGGTTGTAATGTGGCTAGGCTAGGGTTAGGTAAAAGATAGATAAATTTAGGCTTAAAACCTTAGACTCAGCTTAAATCGGACAAATAATTTCCCTCAATACACCAACTTACTTTGCTTTCACATGCTCTTTTGTACATCTATTTTCTTTCAAGTACATGTGCTCTTTTTTTTTAAACACGAGCATTTTACTGTATGTGCTACAATTTTTAGAGCATTTGATACTTCTTTCAATTCCCTCAAACTTATTTTCAAAGGATAATCTTAATAGTACTGAGTCTAGTGTTGGGACAATTTAAAGATAATTAAGAGAGAAGTGATGGTTAAATATTACAAGGGTTCAAATAAAATTAGGTTATATTAAATAAAACTAGGTCATGTAGTCTCAAAGTTGGGTTTCAAAGGATAAAATTTCATCAAGGTTGGCTCGAAAGGCTTGAACGGTCCAAACAAAAGTTGCCTAAATCATTTTCAACATTCCATGCTTCCTAAGATTTCGCCTTAAGAAACTAATAAGTCAATTCTAGAGACTTAAACATTCATGCATGCCTAACTTTCCTAAGGAACTAAAAATTTTATGGTACGATTTGCATGCTTTACTAAAAATACATTTATATCATTATTAAACTAACATAAGAATTTATTGAAATAATAGAACTTTATTTATACTGAAGTTTAGCATACTTAACAAAATTTCAAATTATTGAACAAAATATATCCTAATCATAATTGAAAGAACTATTTATTCTGAGTGGAAATAATTTCAATTTTTCAGTCCCCCTACTTAAAATGAACAATGTCCTCATTGTTTAAAGTGAATAGATGATATACATCAGGTAGGATTCTAGAAAAGAGGAGGTGAGTCAATTTGACTGCTTAAGTACCGAGCTCTTTCTAAATCCAATCCTAGACATGTGTATATGTATATATTGCCACACTTTATACTTTGCAACTTGTTCAATTTTATTAATGATTTTCATATCTTGTTTTATTATGCGAGAATAAAAAAAATCCTAATTAACTTAATCCTAAAATAACCTAAGAACATAAATAAAATAAAGTCGAGATCCCCCCTTTATTTATTTGCAGATCCTTCCGAATTCGACTCATCTTTGGCTCCATTATTATTGTCTTTGTATGAATAGCTTCGCTCCTTCTTCGATAATGGGCTCCATGGTTCAAATATGTAATCTGGAAACTCAGCCACAAAAATAAATGGGTCATTGTAAATTTTCGTAAGAGCACCTCTCATCTAGTTATCCCTTATCTTTTTAGTATCTCCAGTAAGCTTGCTGCTACCACTGCATATGTTGCATTATGTCCTTCAAATTTGACAGCTCATCTCGAAGATCTGGGTGAGGCGGTTGAGCTCTGAACATTGAAATCTCGACATCAGGTTCAGCTTCTGGTTCTATTCGTTCCACCTTATCAAGGACTTCAGCCGATTGCACTGGCTCGATCTTTGTGTGATCTTCTTCTTCTTCTTCTTCTTCTTCTTCTTCTTCTTCTTCTTCTTCTTCTTCTTCTTCTTCGAGATCCTCACTTTTTTCAACTCGTTGTTGTAGAACAGAGTCTCCAGCTATTTGGTAGAGGTCCCAATCTGTGATCATGCCCTGCTATAGCCTGTCTTCTTTATGTTTGCAAGAATTTTAGCTTTTAAGCACAAAATTGTTATCATAAAGGGAAAGTAAGTTGGGCCAAAACGTCTAGCAGCACAATTCCGCATCTCTCTCGAGATGATTTTTCCCACATCAATGGTCTTTCCAGTTAAAATCGAGTATAACAAGGCCGTTTTCTCTAATAAAATCGTAGTCCCATGTGAACTAGGCATAAGGCTGAATCGAAGGAAAGAGAACCATACCTTCGCTAGTGATTTCAAATATTCTCTTTGACAAGTGTGAATCCCTTGTTTTGACACAGTCCACTTGGAACCTGGAACTGTAAGTTCCTTGAGTATTTCTTGCAAATTTTCAAGCTCGATAGTGCTCATTAAGGAAGAATATTCATCATTTTCGAAATCAGGTAATTCAAAGAACTCATTAATAGCATTGGAAGTTATTTGTACCTTGATTTCGTGAACTAGAACTTCCGTCAACTCACTTGAGGTTAAATTCGCATAGAATTCATGCACTAACTCTTCATCCACACTAGGTTTCTTCTCACAAAACAACTCCCAATTGAGAGTTTCAGCAATCTGACGAATACGGGCCATAAAATCAATATAGTTGCTTTCTTTCAATGTGAAGCCTTTCTCTGGATGCATCTGCTGATTCTTGAAAACACTTTCATATCTCGCTTTGTCTTCTTCATAGTGGAATTTGCTTTGTGATTCGTCAATTTAGGCAGAGGCACAAGTTCTTTTGCGAGGCATGATTAACCTGAACATAAGATGGAAAATAATTTCTCAAAAATTTAATTAATATAAAATATTAATAATTCAACAAATTGAAAAATTAAATGATTAAATAAAATTTAAAATTTAAGAGAAAAAATTACCTTACCACTTTTTTATAAAAATTCAGAACTCCTAAAAAAATAATTAGAAAACAAAAGAAGTCAATTTAGGGTAAGTTTGAGGGTTATTGGCTAAGGATGGGATGTTGGTGTGATAATAGGGTTGATGTGCCACACGGGTGCTGGGCAGCAAGCGGACGCGTCGAGCAGGTTCAATAAGTGGCACAACCTGGCGATGAGCAGGTGCTCGGCAGCCGGCAGCAATGGGGCGCTCGCGGGTTGGGGCGAGGGGCAGGTGCAGTGCCAAGTAGAAGGCCAGGCGAGCTGCTGGTGCGTCTGTGTGGGGGGCTACTAGGCGTGTGCTGGCCGACTGGGCTGTCGATAATGCTACGGCTAGGGAGCTGAAGGCTACGGCACTAGGTGGTTTGGTGGGATGGAAGTTGAATGAAGAAAGATGGAGAAGGTTGGTCGTATTTATAGTGAGGGAAATAGGAGTTAAAGTAGAATTCTTAGAGAAATTTAATAATTAAAAGTTCTAAGTTCTAATTCTACTCAAAGTATATAACAATTGATAATTAATATAATGCATATTAAATTATTATTTTCCATTAATTTATTAGGATAAAAACTTATCAAAATAATATGATTAAATTAAAACTAATCCTAACTCTATGTAAAGTTGATAATAATTAATATATATTATAATAGATATAATTATATATTAATAATTATCATCTTTTTTATTAAACTAAAAACATTTATTCTAGAAGCCTTTTGAAGATATTTACAAAAAGAGGCATCTAATTTTTAATATTTACAAGAAAAACAACCACATTTTGAAAAATATTTAATTAAGAACCTAGACTTAGAGAAAATCTGAAATTGAGGTGCACTTTAAAACTTGGATCAAAATTTGACCCTTTTATTTGAAACTAAAAATTTGTTTTACCATTTAGGGGATAATTTCTCGAAAGATTATGTTGAAATCAATTCCCAGGAAAGATTGGAGGGGTCACAAACCATCCCGCTTAAGTTCCAATCTCCTAGACAAAATTTATTTAAACATACTAATCCCGAAAATACATCCTAAATCATTTATTTAAAAAGAAAACAAGAAAATTTAATCATTTGATAAAATGAACGAGATTTGATCCCATTCAATTTTATCTTCCTAGTAATGTTTCAAGCGTTTAGCATTAACTCGAAAATTACCTCTCTTACCTTGAAGTTCAACAACTCCGTATGGATAGACTCGATGAATCATAAATGGACCGGACGAACGTGATTTTAACTTACCTAGAAAGAGCCTTAATCTAGAATTGAATAACAAGACTTGCTGACCTGCTTCAAATTCTCGAACTCGAATGTGCTTGTCATGCCATTTCTTGAGTCTCTCCTTAAGTAATTTGGCATTCTCGTATGAAGACATTTAGAATTGTTCTAACTCATTAAGATCCAAGTTGAGTCGTTGGAGAGTCCAGTAAGCTTTGTGCTCTAACTCTAAGGGCAGATGATAGGCTTTCCCAGAGACCAACCTATAGGGTGACATCCCTAAAGGTGTCTTGTATGCTGTCTTGTAGGCCCATAATGTAATAGCTCAATTTAGGGTCTAGTCAGAATAGTGGTTTTGGAATCACTAAACTGGGGTCGGAGAAAATTATTTTAATATTATTTTACGAGTTATAGCGTGATTATATGAGTGCATGAAAATTTTGGTGCATTAATTTTAGCGATTGCATACTTAATTGCGAAAAAGGACTAAATCGCATAAAGTGTAAAAGTTTTAATCTGCAAGCTTGAGGTGTCAATAGCTATACAATAATAAATTGGAGGTCTCTAATTTGCAATTAGACTTTTAAGGATGATTAGGCCGGCCATAGAGACAAGAAAATAAGAATTTTCAAGAGTAGTTAAAGTTTTGGTGACTTAATTGACTAGTAATAATAAAATAAAGATAAAATGACATCATCTTTTCATCTTCTTCCTACAACCACCAAAAATTTCAGCAAATGGATCCCGATCGAGCTACTGCTGATGATGCTACTAGTAATGCGCCGGCTCTGTAACATCCTAGATTAGGGGTTATGCGTTCGTGCGTAATTCATGAGATAGTGGGCTCAGTGAGTGTGTTGGATGTAATCTGAGGAGTTTTAGGAACCTTAAGATGTAAGGAAATGTATGGAAATATAAGGAAATGTATGGAAATGTATGGAAATGTAAGGAAATGTAAGAAAATGTATGGAAATGTATGGAAATGTCCTGGAAATGTAAGGAAATGATTTAGAAATGTTGAGTTTAAAGGAGGCAAACGAACATTTTTGGAAACTTGGAAATGTAAAGAAATGTCAAGTTTTAAGGTTTAAAAAGAGGAAATTAAGGCAAGGTGGCCTTAAGAAAATTAATAGGAGGAATTTGACACACAAACAGGCTTGGAAAAGTGGCCTGAAGATATCACTTAAGGCCCAGGTAGGTGACGCCACCAGCTATGCAAGTGGGCCTGAGTTCGAGTCACTTGGGGAGCAAATAAAAGAAGTTTTATTTTTGCTTCCAGAAGCAGAGAGGTGGACGGCAATAAGGCTTTTAAAAGAGGAGTTTTATTCTCTTTAAATTTCGACTAAATAGGAGATAAATAATAGATTTATTTATCATTATTTTCAAGATATAATTGTTGGATTAATTCTTTTAAAAGTGATAATTCAAGGGATAAAGCTATCAAAATAGAAGAGTGGTGGCCAAGTAAGGGACTCTAGCCTAGCAATTTCGGCTATAAAAGGAAGAGTAAGGCTATTCTTCATTCATTCTTTTCTCTTCAAGAAAACCTCTGCCGAAATTCTCTAAAGTTTCTCCTCTTCTCTCTGCCGAATTTCTTAGTGCTCTCCTCTCCTCTCTACTATTTTTCCAAAAGCCGAAAGCAGGTTCTCTTAACCGTAGCCGATTTCCTTCTAAGCCTAGTATTCCTCTCTTCTTTCATCATTGAAACCGAATGCATAGGGGGCTCGTAGCCGATTGTTCATCAAGTCTCTAAGCCGAATCTCTGAAGAGGTGTCAGGAGGGTGTGTCGACTTCTTCAAGTAAGGGTAAGATCTCATTCGGTTTCATCCTTTTTCTTTTAAGATTTGCCGAAACCCAGGACTAACCCCATCAATATTCTTGTTGCCGAAACCATGAGGAGATCTTTCGGGATTTACTAAGTGTCAACTACAAGGAAGGAGAAGTTCTTTTCCCGAAGGTACACCATAGGCCGCGTGTTCCCTAGTTATTCGGTGAGTTTCGGGATTTAAAATCCACAAGGCAAGTGTCTATAGCATTCAGCCAAGGCTTATTTTGGTATGAAGATCTATTTCTTATTTCGTTTAAAAGCCGAAACTAATTAGTTAAGTGATTTTAGTGCCTAGCCGATTGCAAGGGGACAACTCTGCGAAGTTTCGGGATTTGACTATAGTCAATTCGACACCAAGGTAAGTTTTAAGAATACAAATCCTACTAGGATTTGGTATTATAGCCGAATAGGATTTATGCTAAATAGTAAGTGATTAATCAAATGTAGGAACTTGAGATCTAAGGCAGTAGATCAGATTTCGGGATTTCAGTGAAGTTGTTAAGCGAATCAGGTGTGTACCCCACACTATTTCATACTACCTTATATGGCTAAGTTTAATTAATATATGTGGTATTAAGAATATGAAAGTAGCTAAGGTACCATGTTATGGTACAAAGTACTCAGGTACGTTTCCTACTCCTACTAGGATTATGAAATATGTTAATTGTAACATGAGAATAAGAATAAGAATGTGAACTCTGGCATATTTATGCATATTACTATTATATGGGGCATATGGGTTTTATTTTGAAGGGGAAGTGAATGTGGTGACCTAAGGCCACGAACACGGTGACCTAAGACCGTGATATCTGAATGTGGTGACCTAAGACCACAGTAATCTGAATGTGGTGACCTAAGACCACAGTAATCTGAACGTGGTGACCTAAGACCACGAATGCGGTGACCTAAGACCGCAATATGGAGTGTAGCGGAAGGAGGGTCGACTTAGTAGTCCCCACGGTGTACAGGTTGGTACGGGGGAGTGTAGCGGATGGCTTAATAGGTTTGGGTTTTGGGTTTGCATCATTGTTTTTACTTGTTATATGAATATGTATGTGATATGATAATGCATGCCTGAAATGTTGATTCTTAGTGTTGGTTACACGTTGAGTCTGTTTGACTCACCCTGTTGTGGGAACTATTTTCAGGTGACGATCAGTAATGGACCGGGTTCGGCAGAAGCTTAGGGATGGCCATGCACAGTAAGAAATTTACGATTTGGACTTTTATTTTATTTTAAGTATTTGAATTTAAATTTTAGGAATTATTTTGATGTAATAAGGCCATAGTTGAAATACTTTATTTTACTCTTAATTATTATGTACGAATTGTTATCACGTAAAGTTTAAGTAAATTTATTTTAAAACAAACTTTAAACGTTTTGTCACCTAAGTGAAAGATTTTTAATAAAATAGACTTGTTTTCAATTCAAGCCCAACCAAAAACCATTTTACTTTCAAAACATTCCTAAGTAACAAAAGAAATTTGAACCGGTTTACATCGAGGAACATACCAGATCCGGTCAAGACTCGTGGGCCGGGTTTGGGGTGTTTCAGGCTCCTGCGCAGGGGACCGTGCCAGTAGAAAGTAGATCCGAGACTTTGGGTCAGGGAGAGGAGGCTCGGGAAGCCTTTCTCCATATGATGAGTAATTGGTATAATGAGTTTGTTCAAGGAAATCCTAATGCTCAACCCCCTCCACCCCCACCTATTCCTCAGCCTACCCTTGTAGCTCCCCAAGTTGTAAAAGTGGTAAGAAGGGAAAAACCCCATGTTGATAGAATTCAGAAGTAAGGAGCTAAGAAATTTCGAGCTAATAAAGATGATGACCCAGAGAGGGCAGAGTTTGTAACACCCCAAACCCGGCCTATTCGCTATGACCGAATTTGAAATGCCACTGCGGAAAACGTTTGAAAAACTTTTGACTTAGAGTTAAAAACATAAAATTTTGTTGTCTTTACTAAAACATTGTGTAATTAAAATTTCAAGTAAAATTAAGTTGTTTAAAATAAAACATTTTCAAATAATAATATAATCGACAATCCAACTTAAAACATAATAAAAATCCTTAAATACTTTAAATGGCCCTTATTACAATAAATAACCTTTCATAAGAAAATGTGTAAAACAAATAAATTTATCTTCTGCATGGGCCACCTCGTATCCACTCCCACCCGGTCCAAGCTTTATGCATCACCTGTAAGGTTTGAGAAAAATTGGGTGAGTCACACAGACTCAGTGCATAGTTATTTCACATGCCTCCACACATGGGCTTGGCCCACATCCACACATCAATCACATATCAGATGATAAGGCAATATATACACATAATTTCACATGTTGGGCTTGGCCCATATCCACATTGATCCACATAATTAGTCATGCAAAATGCATAAATATGCAACATGAAGCCCAACCCAACCTAGAGTCCATCCGTTACTCCTACCTTAGCAGACTCCCTGCCCAAGGCCGTGGCTAATCCACCGATCACATAGTGATCCACATATCTTACCTTGGCAGACTTGCTGCCCAAGGCCGTGGCTAAGCCACCGATCACATAGTGATCCACATATATGTATCCACGAGGTGACTCGAGGTCATCCTCAATCTACGGTGATGCACACAGCTATCATCCGCCGAGATGTGGCACCTAGCCAACACCTCTCTTGATGAAGCACATAGCTAACATCAAGCGCCAATGTAGCACAAGGCTAAGATTAGACCACGTACATAAAGTACACCCTTTCCTTCGATAGTCACATCCCAAGTCCCATGCATATATGTGTATCATGGCAACATATCACTTGAACAATTATGCATCACATGCCATCACATTTCATATATTCATCAATGATCATTTAATATCGTAAATCACTGACCTGAGTATTCGATCACCTACCACGGGTATTCACAATCTTAGCCCTTAATTCGTCTACCATTAACATCATATCACATATACATAAATATAACACATACACACAATCAAGAGACAGTGCGATAACTACGCACCTATTTGGCACAGTCGATTAAATCCCGAAAACGCCACTTGATTATGAACTCTGTCGAAATTCCTTAAACAACCCACATTAGAATCGGCTTTAAGCAATAATCCAAAAGAATGGCCCTTAGCCGAATGCTACACTTACTTACCTTGAAGAATCGAATCCCGAAAGCTTCTCCTTTAATGTTCCTTAATGTTGGCTACCTTCACAAGAAACACATATCATGGCACAAACATATTCGGCCATCCCTAAACCAAGGCTTAATCCTTGATTCGGCACACTTAAAAGAAAGAAATCCCAAACCGATTGCTAGGATAGAAATTACTTACCACCCCGTTGCTTGAAAAGACAAAATAAGAGAAAAAGGTTTCTGCTAAACCTTCCCAATGGTAATGGGATATTCGGCTAACACAAAGATAGGTATAGAAACGAGGTTGAGATGGTGTTTCGGCACTTTAATGATGAAAAGGAATTACGCCAAAGTGGAGGGAGTAGAATGCTTAGAGGATTTGGCTATGGTGTTTCTTTAAGGCTTCAAACCAAGAAAAAAGGGTACACAAAGAAGGCTACAAGATTCGGCTATGGGGTTTCCTTAAAGTTTCAAGCAAAGACAAGAGAGAAAGAGGCTATAGGGTTCGGCCAAGCCTTACCAAAGGTGATGACAAACTCGGCTATCAAAAGGAAAAGAAGGAGTTTGGGAAAGGAGATAGATTCGGCCAAACTAGCAAATAGAGAGAAGAAGAAAACGCTAGTGACCTTAATGGTCTTTGAAGTTTCGAACACCAAACAAAGAGAATGGAAACCGAAACTAAATGGCTTATGCACAAAAACGGCACTTTGATGGCATTAGGATTTCGGCACCACACTAGAGAAAGAAGAATAAACCCGAAAAGAAAACACCTAAACTCCTTAAGAGAAATTTGGCTACTCCCCTCTACTCACAATACTGAAATGGTCATCAAAGAAATCCCCCTTGGCCATCCAACTCACATATTCATCACAAATCCCACAATTTCCTCTTTATTTCCTCCTAATCCTATTCTTTCCAAAAATTCGGCCAACTCCCCCTAGTCCATGAAACCATCCATGTTCATGGACAAAATGCCATAGAAGAGTTTCCAAAACAACACTCCATAATCCATGCCTTTTGTCCCCTCATCATACCATAACTCCTTGTTTCCATACCATAAATAAGTACTTGCCTTTTTCCTATAGTCTACTATCCAAAAATAACAAAGTCCATCCTTACCATAAGTAAAATTTGACCAACACATGCCATACAAAAATTAAAAGTCACCTTAATGTCATCCATGGGATTCGAACCTCTTCCCTCATGCAATAACTCATGCGCCAGCTCCACTTTACTACTAGCTCACTTATGCTAACATTAAACACTTAAATTAACTTAAGCATCATAATCACTTGATCCACTACACTAAATTCTCCATACTAAAAATTATTCTAAACCAATTAATTCCAAGACTTCACAAGACTATACTAAACACACATAATTCATACCCAAGCTAACACAAAAAATAAAATAATACTCAAAATTTTCCTAAAGCCCAGGCCCAATCGGCCCAATCCTACTAGGCCCAATTTCGGGATATTACAGAGTTCTGGTTAGAAAATACCGTTAGGGTATTTGATGAGTTATCTTGCACACCTGAGGAGTGCATGAAATGTGTCGTGTCTCTTTTAAGAGATTCAACCTATCAATGGTGGAACACCCTTGTGTCGGTTGTACCGATGCAGAAAGTTAATTGGGAATTTTTCCAAGAAGAGTTCCGTAAGAAGTACATTACCAAAGGTTCATCGACCAGAAAAGAAAGGAATTCCTAGAGTTAAAGCAAGGTCGAATGACGGTAACTGAATATGAGCGTGAGTTCGTAAGGCTTAGTAAATAAGCTCGGGAATGCGTATACACTGAAGCCATTTTGTGTAAAAGGTTCGAGGACGGGTTAAATGAAGATGTCCACCTATTTGTGGGTGTCCTAGAACTAAAGGAATTTGTTGTGCTAGTAGATAGAGCTTGTAAGGCCGAGGAATTGGTTAAAGAAAAAAGAAAGGTTGAAATCGAGTCTCGTGACTCGAGGAAGAGACAATTGGGAAAGTCATTTCAATCCTTACCCAAGAAATCAAGGGAGTTTACTACTCGATCAGCCACTTCAGCTGGAGTTTCAAACAGAAGTAAGGGTAAACAGTACTTGGGGTCTAAAGCTCAGACCACTTCAGTTGTTAGTGTTGGCAACGTCGACCAAGTAGACCGAAATGTCCTCAATGTGGCAGATGTCATCCCGGTGAGTGTCGAGCAAATGAGAGAGCTTTTTTTCAAGTGTTGATCCCCAGATCATTTTATTAGAGATTACCCCGAGATGGGTGAGAAAAAGAAATCTCAGAGTGCAAGATCAGGAAGTACTGCTAAAGGAAGGTCACAGAGAAATCCGGGAAACGGAACGAGTAGTAAGAATACACCAAGAGAGCAGACCGTAAGATCTAAGGGTAGAGCACCTACGAGGACTTATGCTATTCTCGCTCGCGAAGAGGCGTCATCCCCTGATGTGATCATGGATACATTTTCTCTCTATGATACTCATGTTGTTGCTTTAATTGACCCAGGATCTACCCACCCATATGTTTGCATGAAATTAGTATCTAGTATGAACATGCCTATAGAGTCTACAGAATTTGTGATAAGAGTGTCGAATTCCCTAGGCAAATGTGTGTTAGTTGATAAAGTATGCAAAGATTGCCCTTTGAGGATTAGAGGACATTACTTTCTGGCTAATCTCATGTTGTTGTCATTCTATAAATTTGATGTAATCCTTGGTATGGATTGGTTAACTACTCATGGTGTAATAGTAAATTGTGGAAGGAAAATTATTGAATTAAAATGTGAAAATGGGAATATTCTTCGTGTTGAATCAGATGAACAGGATAGGTTACCTATAGTGATTTTTCATATGTCTGCTCAGAAATATGAAAGAAAAGGATATAAAGCTTATCCTGCCTTCGTAATGAATTCCAAAGAGACTGAGTTAAGAATTGAATCGGTGCCAATAGTATGTAAGTACCCAGATGTGTTTCCAGAAGAATTGCCTGGGTTACCTTCCGTTAGAGAGATTGAATTTGGGATTGAGTTAGCTCCTGGTACTGCGCCTATTTCAATTACTCCTTATAGGAATGGCTCCAACCGATTTGAAAGAATTGAAGGCACAGTTACAAGAGTTAACAGATAAAGGCTTCGCAAGACCGAGCTATTCTCCATGGGGTGCTCCAGTTCTATTTGTGAAAAAGAAAGATGGTTCCATGAGGTTATGTATAGATTATAGGCAGCTTAATAAGGTGACCATAAAGAATAAGTACCCATTGCCAAGGATCGATGATTTGTTTGATCAATTGAATGGAGCCACTATGTTTTCCAAGATAAACTTGAGGTCTGGATATTATTAATTAAGAGTTAAAGACGCGATGTACCGAAAATCGCATTTCGGACAAGGTATGGTCACTATGAATTTTTAGTCAGGTTTTTATGTTTAACAAATGCCCCTGTAGTTTTCATGGATTTAATGAACCGTATTTTTCAGCCATATTTGGATAAGTTCATTGTTTTTTTTTATTGATGATATACTAATGTACTCTCATGAAGAGAATGAGCATGCTGAGCATTTGAGAACGGTTTTGCAAACTTTGTTATATGCCAAGTTTAGTAAAAGTGAATTTTGGCTTAAGGAAGTTAGATTTTTAGGGCACATTGTTTCGGGTGACGATATTCGAGTTGACCCGGGTAAGATTTTAGCGATTGTTGAATGGAAATCGCTAAGGAACGTAACCGAGGTTAGGAGTTTTCTAGGCTTAGCTGGCTATTACAGGCAGTTTGTCAAGGGATTTTCTTTGATATCTACTCCAATGATGAGGCTATTACAAAAAGATGTAAAGTTTGAATGGACAGAAAAGTGCCAACATAGTTTTGAAAAACTAAAGGCATTATTGACTGAGGCTCCAGTTTTAGTACAACTTGAGCCGGGAAAGGAATTTGTGGTCTACAGTGATGCATCCTTGAATGGATTGGGTTGTGTACTCATGCAAGTAGGCAAGGTGATAGCATATGCCTCTAGACAATTAAAGTTGCATGAGGAATTACCCGACACATGATTTGGAATTAGCCGCCATTGTGTTTGCATTAAAAATATGGAGACACCATTTGTATGGAAAGAAATGTCGGATATTCACCGATCATGAGATCCTAAAGTACTTGATAACTCAAAAGGAACTGAACCTAAGGCAGAGAAGATGGTTAGAGTTAATAAACGATTACGAGCTAGTGATTGACTACCATCCGGGAAAGGTGAACGTGGTCGCTGATGCCTTGAGCAGGAAATCCTTATTTGCACTAAGAGCCATGAATACACGGATGGCTTTTTCAAATGATGGTTTTATTTTAGCTGAGTTGAGAGCTAGACCGATGTTTCTTCAAGAGATTAGTGAAGCTCAGAAAGGCGATAGCGATTTACAGGCCAAGAGAGTTCAATGTGAGTCGGTGTTGAGTCAGACTTGTGGATTAATTCCGAAGGATGTCTAATGTTTCGAGATAGGGTCTGTGTACCCAGAGATGATGAACTTATTCGGAAAACTTTGCACGAAGCACATAATGGATGTTTATCTATACATCCAGGTATCACAAAAATGTATAATGACTTGAAGAAATGGTATTGGTGGCCGAGTATGAAGAAAGATATTTCTGAGTTTGTATTGAGATGCTTGATTTGTCAGCAAGTGAAGGCTGAACACCAAGTGCCTTCGGGTCTAGTTCAGCCTATTATGGTTCCTGAGTGGAAATAAGACTGTATTACTATGGACTTTGTGACAGGTTTTCCCTTGACATCGAAAAAGAAAGATGATGTATGGGTGGTGGTTGATAGACTCACAAAGTTGGCTCACTTTATACCAATACGTATTGACTATTCGCTTGATAAGTTGGAAGATTTGTATGTGTCAGAAATTGTGAAATTACATGGAGTACCGTTGTCGATTATTTCGGATAGAGATCCAAGATTTACGTCACGGTTTTGGAAGAAGTTGCAAGAGGCCTTAGGCACAAAATTGAGCTTTAGTACAGCTTTCCATCTGCAAACTGATTGACAGTCGGAGAGGGTAATACAGATACTCGAAGACATGCTCCGATGTTGTGTTGTAGAATTTCAAGGTAATTGGGAAAATACTTACCATTAGTGGAATTTGCCTATAATAACAGTTACTAGTCGAGTTTGAAAATGGCGCCTTATGAGGCATTATATAGGCGTAAGTGTCGAACACCCTTGTATTGGTGTAACACCCCAATTTTAGGGCTAGTCAGAACAGTGGTTTCGAGACCGCTAATCTAAGTTTGAGGAAAATTATTTTGATAATATTTTATGTGTTATGGCATTAATATATGGCTATATGAAAATTTTGGTGCTTTAATTTTAATGATTTCATGCTTAATTGTGAAAAAGGACTAAATCGCATAAAGTGTAAAAGTTCTATTTTTCAAGGTACAGGTGTCTAATAGACATAGAATATTAAATTGGAGGTCCTTAAAGTGCAATTAGGCTATTATAGGTGTGTTGGCCAGCCATAGAGACAAGGAGACAATGGCATTAAATTTTTGGTCAAAATTTGGTGAAATTAGGTGATGAAAAGATGAATAAAATAAGATAAAAAGAAAAGATATCATCTTTCACTATTCATCTTTCTTCTTCCACCAAAAATTGAAGGGAAAATAGGGGATTTTAGAGACCAAACTTTCAGCCAAGCTATCTCCTTGCAAGTAAGTGATTTTGGTGGTTTTATTTGATAATTTTTGTACTTATGGAACCCCCAAAGCTTAAGCTAGCTACTGAGGGGACTAAATTGCAATATGGTTGAAAGTCTAGGGACTTTTCATGAGAGAGTTTATGTTGTTTGCTGAGTTTTTATGGAAGAAAATGAATGTTAGGGAGATGAGAAATAACTTTTGTGAAAGGTGTTGTCATGAAAAACACCTAAATGGGACTAAGTTGTTAATGTTGTAAATTGGTAATAAATACATGAAATAGTTAGATTTTTGAGTAGTTGTAATAGGAATAAATGTTCAGTTAGGCTTGTTTATTAAGAAAATGTGATGAAAAATGATTTACGAGCCTAGGGGCAAAATCATAATTTTTGCCAAAGTGTAAGGGCAAAATGGTCATTTTTACCTAAGTATAGATTTGTTGTATTATGATTTATAAAGTGATTAAATGAGTGAATTTCACTATTATAGATCAAGAAGAGCATGAAATTAACCTTGACCGGGGAAAAGGTAAGGTTTCGGATTAAACCGCAACTTAACACATTTTGCACCAAGGTAAGTTTATGTGTAAACGATGCATCTTAAATACACATGTTGTTACTTATTGGTGCATTGTATGATTAAGAACATATATGATTCAACTGGATTGAATTTGGTAGATAATGAATAATTTTCGTATGAACGTTGAAATAGATATTTAAGTGTGGAATATTACCCGTAGTAATTAATGGTGGGTTGTGTGCGATACCACCTTAATAATTCTTGTTGGTGGGCTATGTGCAATACCACCTTATTACTTATTCATGATGGGTTGTGTGCGATACCATCGTTTATAATATCATTTGGTGGGCTATGTACGATACCACCCTATTAAAGATTAATGGTGGGCTAAGTGTGAAACCACCAAGTGTTTGGTATTACTAGGAATGGCTTATTGTGAAATTGTTAAGTGTTGTTTCATGTGATCATGTGGTGATAAGTGAAGGGATGCATGTTAAATAATGTGAGCATTTGGCTTGTGATATGGTTGGAATGTGGTAAGAGATGAAATGAGTAAGTAAGATCATGGAATGTGGATTGTTCTTGCTTAGTATGTAATGTTATTTATTGATTAGCACATATTATGGTGTTTATTGTTTACATGTAAACTTACTAAGCTTAAAGCTTACTCCCTTTCTTTTCGCTTGTTTTATAGTGTCAAAGAGTCGGGTCGGGATACGAATATAATTGGAAGATCACCCACACTATCAGCTCATCACGGTATATCTAGACTTAGTGTTTTGAGTATGGCATGTATAGGGGCCAAACTAGGTGAATTGTTTTGTTATTTTGGCCAAGAGTGTGTTGGCTCCTTTAAAGATGAACTCTTTTGTATATAGCCATAGTTGATGGCTCATTATTACTAAATTATGAAAAGATGAAGTTATTCATGGAAGTGTATGTTGCAAATATGAGCTGCTTAGTGATTTGTTGAATGGAATTATGTTGTGTGAACTAGGGTGGCGAAAAGAGCTTGGAAAATAGCCTTGTTCTTGTCCACACGGGTAGGCACACGGGCGTGTGTCTAGGCCGTGTGTGACACACGGTCAGTCCCATGGGTGTGTGACCAGGCCGTGTGTCCCCTGCATGCTAGTGTTGCAAGTCAATGTCGACCACGGGCTAGCCATACGGGTATGTGCCTAGGCCGTGTGTCTCATATGAGGTTGCTGACGTCACAAACAGAATACCCAGGTTTTTACACACGGGCGAGGACACTGGCATGTCTAGGCCTTGTGGAACACACGGGCAAAGAACACAAGTGTGTGTTCGACCGTGTGAAAACCCCTGTAGGTTCGAAATGAAAATAAATCCCACACGGTTAGGGACATGGGCATATGTAACCACACGGCCTGCCCACGCGGGAGTGTCCCATTTCACACGTGCGTGTGGCCCCTGTTTTGGTAAAAAAATTTAAGTGCACAAAAGTTTCCGGTTGGGTTCCGAAACCCTCCGTATGCATGTTTAAGGCCTCGAAGGTCCTTAATGAGGATGTTTTGATGGTGAAAGAGATATTTTAAGTTGGAATGAAATTTTATAGACTAAAGTTGTATGATCAAGTGAGTTAAGTCCGATAATGCCTCGTGCTCGGTTTCGGCGTAGGATACGGGTAAGAGGTGTTGCAATTGGACCGAACTGTAACACCCTAAATTAGGGGTTGTTTGTAACTTAGCTAATTTCCCATATGTGTGCCTGAAGAATAAATATTATGATTTATTTGGCGTATTTTAGGGTCTAGAATTAAACCCGAGTTAGGCCTGATCTAGTGTTAGAATTTTTTTTTTTAGTACCATAAAGGAGGGAGCTAGAGGAGAGAAGGCTTTAATAAAATTTTTGGGCGAGTTATGACACAAAGTAGGCCTTGGCAAAGTGGCTACAAGGTGCCACTTAAGGGCTGGAAGCAACGCCAGCAAGGGCCTGGGTTCAAGGCACGGCAGCAGCAAGGGGTGTTTTAAATTTTGGGTTTGGCGTTACAAATGGAAGAAGGCCTTAAAATTAAATGTTGTGGCATTTTGGCATGAATTTCAATGAGGCCGAGTGGCCCGGGCGTTGGAATAAGAGTGGGCTGCGGTAATAGGTCCTGCATTCGAACCGAAGCAGCAGTGGGGATTTTATCTCTTTTTCTGTTTTAGCAGGGAACTAAGGAAGGAAGGCCTAAAAGAATTTTGGTGCGTTTTGTATCACAAAACAACGCCTGGCCCAAGTGGCCTGGGGCGTTATTCGGCTGCATGGATTTCCCCAGGTCCCATGTTCGAACCCAGCATGCAGCAACGGTGGTTTTTATTTTATTTTGCTGGTGTGAAAAGGGTGTTGGCCTGCACATGGTTCCTTGTTGTTGTTGCATTCGGCTGGAAGGAAGTTGAGGGGCACATGGCTTCTTTATTTTATTTTATTGGTTTTGAAGAGGTGCTAAGGATAATAATGTTTTATTAGATATTATTTGATTAATCTTAATCGGCTGGAAGAGAGTGGTTTTTGAAATTTTATTTCTATTCAAATTGTGGAGAGTAGCTAGGGGATAAGAAGTTAGATAAACTTTGATTAAATCTTTGATAATTGAGGGCTGAATTATCGCAAGAAGGGAGAGGTTATGGCCGTATGAGGGACTCTCTAGGGCCATCCAATATCGGTTTAGTATTACACTAGGGGAGTGCCGAAATCATTCAGCCATATTTTTTCTTTTCTTTCCCAAGTTGCTAGCCGAATTTTCCTAGGCAAATTACTCAAAATTTTTCCAGCACCTTTTTCTTCCACTTAGCCGAAAACCACCATTAATCCCCCTACTTCTTTTCTTTCTCCTTCTTCTGCCTCCATTAGCCGAACCCCTATTACCTTGTTGCCGAAACTCCCCTACACTATTGCTCAAAATTATTAGAAAATTCCAACATCTCTTTTGTTTTCTCTTAACCGAATACACCCCTTTGAAGTGCCGGAATCTCACACTCCTCCTTGGTTGCACTCTGGCCGAATAGGGCAGTGGCATTGATACTCCGGGATTTCTCTATTATTCAATCGATTATAAAGGTAAGGGATGGTCGAACCCTCCTTTCGTATTTTCTTTTCGTTGTCGACTTGTTGGATGAAATGAAAGCCGAAATTTCGACAATCAGTAGCAAGGGTTCTAACCAGTGTGAAATCGATGATAGGCACTTCGGGATTTCAAAGCAGTGAGATCAGATCTTGCATTCTCTGACAATCGGATTTGGGTAAGTGGTGGTAAGTGCCTACTTATAAAAGATTATTCTTCTAATGATTAAGAAAAGCCAAAGGCTATTAAGTGGCTACTAATAGTTGCCGATTTCAGGGAAGTAAAACCATTCGGAGTATAGTGACTTGGGTTCAAAGGCACTTGGGTAAGGATTCGGGTTCAAAAAGAGAACCCTTTTAAATATTTGGTTTGGCCGAATAGGCCATAGTACTAACTCCCATGTTTGGCCGAATATAGGGACCAGTAGATCTAGGTGGCCGACTTCTATTTTCGGGATTTAGAGCATCCAAGGGTGACAGGTGTGTACATACACACTTATAGCAATTTATAACTGTGCTAGATATATGTTGTATGTAAATCTGTTTGATGTAGATACGGATTTAGTACCTTAATGGTACAAGCGAGGATTCCGGTAAGTCTCTGTTAATACGAGATTATTATGCTTTTGGGAAGCATGGCTTATATGATACATGTGATAAATGTATGAGATCTGATCATGACTATTTGACTATTGTGGGTTAAATGAGTGGAAGGGGCAGTATTATTGTGCCGACGGGCACCAGTGTTTTGGTAACACACTGTGACTATGGTCACCAGAGGTTTGGTACCTCCAAAGGTTTGGTACCTCATTGCGTCTCGTCCCAGTGGCTTAGCACCACAGTGGGTTGGCCCCACATATTATATAAGGGATTGACGCCAGTGATTTGGCATCACGCGATGGGTTGGCCCCATCAAACGATTTGTGTCTTTGGACACCAGAGGTTTGGCACCTCCTGTGATTTGGCATCACATCTGTGACTATATGTCACCAGTGGTTTGGCACCACCAGTGGTTTGGTACCACAACGGGGTAGACTGTGGCGATTGGCTGGCTAGGTTGGGGCACATAATATTATGCACGTTAATTGTTATAGGTTGTGTATGAAAATGTTTAAAATCGGGGGAAGGGTTACATACTGAGTCTTGGTGACTCACCTTCTCCTTAATTTTTTTCAGGTGATGCATAGATCGCGGATATGGAGCCGGATGGACTCGAGGTGGCCATGCAGTGGATTTAATTTAAATGAACTTTAATTTCAGTTGTGATATTTTTATTTTGGGTTTTTATTCTATTTGGATGTAATAAGGCCTCTTGATATTTTGTTTTTGCTACTTTTCATACGTTGGATACTTTGTTTTAAACTTTGTTATTAATATTTAAATCACATGTTTTCCAAGTTAAAACGAAAATTGTTTTTAACGTGCTATCAGGCACCTTCAAAGTTTTAATATAACTCGGCTTAAATAAATTTCTCAAATAAGCACTAAGTAAAGCTTTTACAAAACAATCAAACAAAAAGGTTTTCAACAACTTAAACCGATTTAGAAAAACGACTTTCTCAAAAATGTTTTCTACTGTAACAAGCTAGATTCGGCCATAAAGTTTGGGTCGGGTTTGGGTTGTTTCACGAACTCAGAGAGAATCAGATTCACAGTGTCGATTTGGTCAGAGAAATTGAAGAGAAGGTAAAAGTGATACGTGAGTGTTTAAAAGCTGCTTTTGATAGACAAAAGTCCTATACGGATTTGAAATGGAAAGAGATTGAGTTTCAAGTCGGTGATAAAGTGTTTCTAAAAGTATCACCATGGAAGAAAGTTCTCAGCTTTAGCCGAAAAGGGAAATTGAATCCGAACTTTATCAGACCATATGAGATTACCGAGAGGATAGGGCCGGTAGCTTATCGTTTGGCTTTTCCATCTGAGTTGGAAAAGATTCATGATGTATTCGATGTGTCTATGTTGCATCGATACCGATCAGACCCTTCTCATGTGATTGTGCTGACATAGGTTGAAATTCAATCGGACATGACTTATGGCGAAGAGCCAGTTAAGATTTTGGCACGAGAAGTTAAACAATTAAGAAATAAAAGTATAGCTTTTGTGAAAGTACTATGGCAAAGACATGGGGTAGAAGAGGCTACATGGGAGCCTGAGGAGGCTATAAGAAAGCAATATCCCAACTTTTTTACCGGTAAGATTTTCGAGGACGAAAATCCCTAAAGGGGAGAATTGTAACAGCCCGATTTAGGGGCTAGTCTAAATAGTGGTTTCGAAACCACTAAACTGAGGTTAGATAAAATTATTTTAATATTATTTACAAGTTATAGCATGATTATATGAGTGCATGAAATTTTTGGTGCATTAATTTTAGCGATTGCATGCTTAATTGCGAAAAAGGACTAAATCGCATATAGTGCGAAAGTTTTAATCTACAAGCTTGAGGTGTCAAATAGCTATAGAATAATAGAGTGGAGGTCTCTAATGTGCAATTAGACCTTTAAGGATGAGTAGGCTGGCCATAGAGACAAGAAAATAAGAATTTTCAAGAGTAGGTAAAGTTTTGGTGACTTAATTGACTAGTAATAATAAAATAAAGATAAAATGATATCATCTTTTCATCTTATTCCTACAACCACCAAAAATTTCAGCAAAGAAGGGCTTTGGGAAGCTTGAAAATTTTCATCCATTTAAACCCTTGCAAGTAAGTGATTTTGGTGGTCTTTCTTAATAATTTGTGTACTTTTGAGACCTTTGTAGCTTGAACTAACTAATGAGGGGACTATTTTGCAAAATGGTTAAGAGTCTAGGGTTTTTCCATGTGAGTATTCATGTTTATTTCTAAAATTTTATGGAAGAAAATGAATCTTAGTTGTTTGTTAAATAAACAACTTATATGAAAGAAGTCTCCATGAAAACACCTAAAAGGACCTTTTTGTAAAGGTTGTAAAATAGGTGGTAAATATGTGAAATAATTGGTATTGTGAATTGCTATAAGAGTAATAAATGTTCAGCTAGGCTTGTTAAAAGAGGAAATTTGATTAGAATTAATTTACGAGCCTAGGGGCAAAACTGTAACCTTGTGAAAGTCTAAGGGCAAAACGATAATTTTGCCAAAGTATGACTTTTGAAATATATTGATCAATGTAGTGATTAAATGAGTGACTTTGTTATTATAGATCAAGAAGAACGTGGAATTAACCTTGACCGAGGAAAAGGCAAGGTTTCGGATTAGAATTGCAAATTGGCACATTTTGGTACCAAGGTAAGTTTGTGTGTAATAAATTCAACAGCATGCTAGTATGTCTTGAAATGTTTGACATTAATAAAGATGTATATTATTTCCATGAAATTGAATAATTATGTTTCAATGAGAAAATGATGAAAATTTATTATGTTGAAGTCCCGGTTAGACTTTAGGAAGTGAAAGGATACCATCATCAAGACATGAGATTTGTAAGGTCTCGTATAAGACCATGTCTGGGACATGGCCTCGGCACCGAATTGAAATCCCGTATAAGACCACATATGGGATATGACTTTGGCATCGAATATGAAAATCGTGTAAGACCATGTCTGGGATATGGCATCAGTATACGATCTCATATTAGACCATACCTGGGATATGGCATCGACATCGATATGAGATCCTGTATAAGACCATATCTGGGATATGGCATTGGCATCATATTATGTGTATGATGATTATTGTGTATCCTCAAGTATTCCAAGTGGTTCAACAGGATAAAAAGTTAAGTTTATGTTAAAGATGAGACTAGTGCTAAAGCCATGTGATGAAGTGATACAGGTACATGTGAGTAATTTACGAGAAATGTGTCCGATATGTGATATGTGATTGGTAAAAGTAAGCATGAGTAAGTTATGGCAATGTGCTTGGGAAATTGTGTTATTACTCAATTCAATGTATTAATGATATTATTATCCTTTATGTTGCTATTTATTTCATGCAAGCTTACTAAACTTTATGCTTACCCCCCTCTCTTTTCCATTCTCCTTGTAGTATTGCCAGGCTAGCTCGGGGATCATTGGACGTTGGAACTCGGGTCACACTATCAAGTTGTTCTTTTGGTATAGTAAAGTTTGATTATTTTGAGTATGGCATGTATAGGAACTTAGTCATTTCATGATATGTCATATTGGTTAGCCAAAGTGTTGGCTATTAGGGTTAATTATTCATTTTGTAAATGGTCATTGAAATCGGCCAAAATTATCCAAGTTATATTTATTCAATGATAATGAAATTCATGAAGTGTAAGTCTATGCAATTGAATGAGTAATGTGTGAAATTTACATATGCATACGTGTGAGCAAGTGTTTGTGTGAACAAGGGTGCATGTGACCATGTGTGTATGTGCATAATGTGTTTGATATGTGATACATGATTGAAATTGTGGTAAGGCTGATATGGTTTAAGCTCCATTATGAGTACTCATAAATATTGGTGATGATTATTCATTTGTATGGCTAGTATTGAACATGCTTGGTGTTATGTGTGCATATATGGAAGTAATATAAAGAAAACATGGGAAAGTAAAATTTTCAGTAAAATAGATTGAAACAGCAGCAGTTACGTGATTTTGAAAAATCACCAAAAATAGTGAAAATTTAATTATAATTTGGATGAGAATTTATTTAAAGCTTATTGAGTCTATTTTCATATAAAAGAAACAGAGCAAACAAAGGATTTGTATATTTTGAGATATTTAAATTTTTGTGAGACTGGTTCAGAATGATTACGTGATCCCCTTTTCTTCCTTGGAAAAATCATTAAAAATTGTAAAAAAATAATTATGGGATATAATTTATATGCCTGAAATCCTGAATGAGTCTATTTTCAAATGAATCAAACAAGAAGGTCGTCTGAACTCTGCACAAGGAGAAAATTGATTCATAGTGAAGAGAGGTCAGAATAGTCGAATAGTGAAATAGGGGATACTTTAAAGAATAAACTATACTAATTGGCTAAATAAAAAATTCTTAAAATTTTATGATAAAAAGGTATGTGAGTATAGTTTTAGGGAAAATTAATGAATCTTAATTTGTAGTTCCGTAGCTCCAGATATAAATAATTTAATGACTATGACTCGAGAAAACAGCTTAACTGGAATTTGAATAAATAGAAAGAATATGAAAATAGCATGTTATCGCATTGCTTATTATTTTCATGCGAGCTTACTAAGCGTAAAGCTTACTCCCTCCTTTCCATTTCTTTTAGTTTTGTCAGGTCAGCTCAGGGTTGGAGATCGTCGGAGGCAGCATCACACTATCGAGCCATTATCCTTGGAGTATTGGCATATGTATGTTAAATGTTTTCAAGTGAGTAGCATCTATAGGGACTTAATTTTTCTATGATGGATGTTGTTGTGATTAGTCAAATATATTAGCTTATATTGATTTGTTGATTACAACCATGAGATATGGCTTATGATGATTTTGGCTTGTAAGCCTATTTGTCCATGGTATGTGTTAATGTCATGTTATGTGATATAATTGATTAAATAGATGACAAGGTCAAATGTATGTGTGTGCATGTAAAGATGACAAAAAGGCTTGGAAGTTAGCCTAAGTCTTGACCACACGGGTAGAGACACGGCCGTGTGTCTCAGCCGTATGGAGGACACGGCCTCTGGCCATAGACGTGTGCCTTTAAACGGTTGCTGACGTCAAAATCAGAGAGTTACACGAGCGTGTGACTCTCCAAACAAGAAAATTGGTTAAGTTGACCAAAAATTTTCAAAGTTCTCAGTTCAGTCCCGAACCACCCCGATGTATGTTATAGGCTTCGAAGGTTTGTATAAGGGACGATATGCATGTGTTTGAAAAGTTTTAATTTTGGACGAAATTTGCTAACCTAGTTTTGTATGATTGTGAATGTTTAAGTCGAGTAACACCTCAAACCCTGTCCCGGAGTTGGACACAGGTGAGGGATGTTACAATGTCCATCGAACCCAGAATCCGTATATTACATGGGTAACCACAACCCAAATCGAGGAAGGCAAGGGCTGCAATCCAATTTCTATAACCCATCATGGCGAAACCACCTGAATTTTTCCTGGAGTAACCAAGGGGTTGGAGCCAGTAACACTTACGTCCAACCTAAATCAACCCAACCACCTAGTTTTCCAAAATAAGTTCAGAAACCAACCCAAGCTGAACCATCTAATGGCTTAGAAAATTTGTTAAAGGCATACATGGCGAAGAATGATGCCTTAATTCAAAGCCAAGCAGCTACATTGAAAAATCTGGAGAACCAAATGGGCCAGCTTGCTACTGAACTTAGGAACCAGCCACAAGGTGCTTTACCTAGTGATACGAAAAATCCGAGGAATCCAGGGAAGGAGCATTGTAAAGTGTTGACATTGACGAGCGGAAAGACTTTAGAGCCCAATTCCGTCGAAGTTGAGAAGGAGCCAGCTGACGCTCAAGACTTAGAGGAAGTTTAACCGAGTGTTAAAATTCTAGTTTCACAAGAACCAGAATCTGCAAAATCTGACAAGGTAACTTCAGAACCAGCTAATTTTGATAAACTAACAACTCGTAGATGCAGAATTACCACAGAAGACGAATCAACCAGTTCTAGTAAAGAAACCTCCACCACCCTACCCTCAAAGACTTCAGAAGCAAAAGCATGAAATTCAATTCAAGAAGTTCCTAGACGTACTCAAGCAACTTCATATCAACATCCCGTTGGTTGAAGCACTTGAAAAAATGCCAAACTACGTCAAATTCATGAAGGATATCCTGTCTAAAAAATGAAGACTTGGAGAATTTGAGACGGTAGCCTTGACAAAGGAATGCAGTGCATATCTTCAAAACAAACTACCCCCAAAGTTGAAGGATCCTAGATGTTTTACCATACCTTGCAACATTGGAGCAACATATTGTGGTAAGGCACTATGCGACTTGGGTGTGAGTATCAACTTGATGCCTATGTCAATATTTAGGAAGTTAGGGATAGGTGAAGTTAGACCAACTACGGTTACACTTCATTTAGCAGGCCGATCCTTAGCACATCCAGAAGGAAAAATCGAGGACGTATTGGTACTGTAGACAAATTTATCTTTCCTGCTGACTTTGTGATTCTAGACTTTGAAGCAGAAAAAGAGGTGCCAATCATCCTAGGAAGACCGTTCTTAGCAACTGGGGAAGGACCCTTATTGATGTGTAGAAGGGTGAGTTTACTATGCGTGTTCAACATGATCAGGTAACATTTAACGTTTTTAAGTCTATGCGATTTCTGGGCACAATTGATGATTGTTCTGCAGTGTCCAATTTAAAGGATTTAATCGTGGAGAAGAAACTCAACTATGTTGAGGATCCATTAGAACAAATGTTGACATCAGATCCTCCAAATGATGAAGAGGAGGATGAATACTTAGCTTTGTTAGAAGCTAATCAAAGGGGATTTAATCCGCAATCCCGCTTTGAATCTTTGGAGTTAGAGAAAAGGGATTATGCCCAACCAAAAGCGTCAATTGAGGAGCTACCTAAATTAGAACTGAAGGTACTTCCCTCACATTTGAAATATGTTTATTTAGGTAACTCTTCTACTCTGCCTGTGATTGTTTCAGCAGAATTAACTACTGAGCAAGAAGAGAAACTCATCCTTGTATTGAAACAATTCAAGAAGGCTATTGGATGGACCATAGCCGATATTCGAGGTATTAGTCCATCTGTATGCATGCACAAGATCATACTAGAAGATGACGAGAAAGAGATGATTGATGGACAACGTAGACTGAACCCCATCATGAAAGACGTAGTAAAGAAAGAAATCATCAAGTGGTTAGATGCGGGTATAAATTATCCCATCTCAAACAGTTCATGGGTGTCCGTACCGAAGAAAGGAGGTATCACGGTCATTGAAAATGAGAATAACAAGTTGATACCGACTAGAACGGTTACGGGATGGAAAATTTGCATCGATTACCAGAAGCTGAACAAGGCGACTAGGGAAGATCACTTTCCTTTGCCGTTTTTGGATTAGATGTTGGATAGACTCGCGGGGTGAGACTATTACTATTTTCTTGATGGATACTCAAGGTATAATCAGATTACAATAGCACCAGAAGATCAACATAAGACAACATTCACCTGCCCATACGGTACATTTGCATTAGGCACATGCCATTTGGTTTATGTAATGCACCTGCTACATTTCAAAGATGTATGATGTCTATTTTTACTGACATGGTTGAGAAATATTTGGAAGTTTTTATGGATGATTTATTAGTATTTGAAGATACATATGATGATTGCCTAGCCAATCTAGCCAAGGGACTAAGGCGATGCGAAGAAACAAACCTTGTACTTAATTGGGAAAAGTGCCATTTCATGGTACGAGAAGGTATTGTTCTAAGGCATCGTACAACAAGACATGGAATCGAGGTAGATAAAGCAAAGGTAGATGTTATTGAAAAAGTCCCACCTCCGACATCTGTAAAGGGTGTTATGAGCTTTTTGGGCCACGCCGATTTCTATCGAAGATTTATCAAAGACTTTATACAAATTATTGTAGAAGGACACGACATTTAAATTTGATGAGGAGTGCTTAAGAGCTTTCAACAATTTGAAGAGTCGATTAGTCTCGGCACCTATAATAGTCACACCAAACTGGGATTTGCCATTTGAATTGATGTGTGACGAAGTGACTTCACGATCAGAGCTGTCAAGGGTCAGTGAAGGAAAAAAAATTTTCATCCCATCTACTATGCGAGTCAGACTTTGACAGGAGCTCAACTAAATTATACGGTAACAAAGAAAGAGTTACTTGATATTGTGTTTGCTTTTGACAAGTTTCAATCCTATCTTGTAGGTACCAAGGTGACTGTCTATACGGACCATTCAGCAATTAAGTATTTACTTGCCAAGAAAGACGCAAAGCCGAGACTGATCCGGTGGTACTTCTACTTCAAGAGTTGGATCTAGAAATTCAAGATCGAAAGGGAGTACAAAATCAAGTAGCAGATCACTTGTTCATATTGGAGCCGTAAGAAGGGAATTCTCCACTTATACCAATTCAAGAGACATTTCCAGATGAACACATACTGAAGGTAAATCATGTCCATAATACCCCTTGGTTTGTTGATATTGCTAACTATTTAGCTTGTGGTTTGATGCCGATTGATAAGACATATCATCAAAGGAAAAAGTTTCTTCACGATGTGAATTACTATTTCTGGGAAGAACCACACTTGTTTAAAAGTGTGCAGATCAAATGATCAGGAGATGCGTGGTAGAAGATGAAGTACGTAAGATTCTATATCATTGTCACTCAGCTCCAAGTGGGGGACACTTCGGAGGAACACGTACTGCGGCCAAAGTATTGCAAGCTGGATTTTTTTGGCCAACACTATTTAAAGATGCATATGCTTACGTAAAGAGTTGTGATTGATGTCAGAGGGTCGAAAATGTCACCAACAGAAATGAGATGTCTCGAACAAACATCATTGAGGTAGAATTGTTCGATGTTAGGGGTATTGACTTTCTCGATCCTTTCCCTCCGCCTTTTGGTCACAAGTACATCTTGGTAGCTGTAGACTGCGTGTCTAAGTGGATTGAGGCTAAAGCATATCCGACAAATGATGCTAAGGTTGTGATGAAGTTTTTGTAGAAGCATGTGTTCACAAGGTTTGGAACCCCACGAGCCATCGTTAGTGATGAAGGGTCTCATTTTGTGAACAAGTGGTTGAAATGGTTACTCGACAAACACGGAGTGAAGCACAAGGTTGCCACAGCTTACCATCCACAGACGAATGGGTAAGCTGAACTGGCAAACAAAGAGATCAAAGGCATACTTGAGAAGGTAGTTTGCTCGAACCGATGAGATTGGTCCAAAAGATTGGATGATGCTTTATGTGTAACACCCCTTACCTGAATCTGACACCAGAACAGGGTATGAGGCATTACCTAACTTAATCTCATGGATACATACAATTCTGAATCATAAAAGTCCATTCAAATTTAAAACTTTTCAAACTCCCTTTTAATAACCTTACTATAGGCCTACAAGGCCCAAAACACATCTTAGAAACATTTCTAGATCAAATCGAGTTCCTTGGATAACTGTAGAAAATGCTGTCAAAACATGGCCACACGCCCGTGTGGAAAGGAACATGCCCGTGTAGGCAGGCCGTGTTATCGCACACGCCCATGTCCCTTGTCCGTGCGGATATATTTCTCAATTCGAACCTACAAGGGTTTTCACACGGCCTGACACACGCCCGTGTCTACAACTCGTGTCCTTCACACAACCATGACACGCTCGTGTCTTAAACTGTGTGTGAAAACCTTGACATTCTATTTCTGACATCATCATCTCCAAAAGGTCACACGGCCAAGGCACACACCCGTGTCCTTAGACCGTGTGGCGAATTAAATTCCTAAATTCAGGTGCAGACTTCACAGGGCCTGAGCATATGCCCATGTCCTAAGGTCGTGTCTCTCATACGATTGAGACACACGGCCGTGTCTCAGCCCGTGTGATTACTACTGGGCATTCTATTTTGCCAACTTAGAATGCAGGGGGACACACAGCCAAACCACACGCCTATGGGGCAGACCGTGTGTCACACATTGCCTAGACACACGCCCGTGTGTCTACCCATGTGGACAAATACAAGGCTATTTTCCAAGCCCTTTGCCACCCTGAAAAGTAACACATATCATGACCGTACCAATCACCATTAGTAAGTTATCCCATTGAACCCCTTCGGAAAATGCCCGATACTCGGTGGTCTCAGCACATAGCTCCACCTACACATAATTCGACTTTCTTGTACACATGGTGAAGGTCCCTTATCACCCATGTGACCTAGCCATTCCATCTCGTAGCTTTCTTATCTACATGGCATCTAACACTAGGGACCACTCATGTGACCTAGCTACTCATAACCCCGTAGCTTTCTTGTACACATGGTATACACACAGTATTACACATGTGACCTAGCTACATATGAAATTATTACCCCGTAGCTTTCTTGCACACATGGTGAAAGTCTCTTATCGTCCATGTGGTCTAGCTACATGTCAAATTTTGCCATCTCGTAGCTTTCTTGTGCACACGGTGAAGGTCCCTTATCACTCGTGTGACCTAGCTACATATTGTCCGTATCTCTCAGTTTTTCGAAGGTTCAATGGAGAATTTCACATTCCATATATTTTCATATCATAGTTATCACCCAATGATTTTCATAACATCTAGAAAAATAATTATTGAACAAGTAAAATAAATGCATTATTTACATATAAACTTTCCATTTCACATAATAATCATAGTCATAGAAAACACTTTTAAACACAACATTTCAACCCATTTTCCATTCACCTATGTCATCTTTTATCATAAACATATTATTAAATCAATTCACCAACATAATATACTAAACATGTGATTCAGTAAAATCAATTTAATACTACAATTTAGGTTTCAAATATACATTATGACATTATTGCATTATTATTAACACACGAACTTACCTCAGATCTAGAAACGGCAATTTACCATTTTAATCCATAACCTTGTATTTTCCCGATTTAAGCCCGAATCTCGATTTCCTTGATCTATATCACATTTAGCCTACTAATTAGTCACATTATTCATATGGGTCCAAAAATCATTTTTTACAAATTGCACTTTGACCCCTAAACTTTCACATATTTGCACTTTTGCCCCAATGCTCGTAAATTATACTTTAGTCCTTATTCTTATGTTTTATAACATGCTGATCATTTTTCTCTTCTATGGCAACTTTAGTTTCTCACTAATTCACACACTTATGACCAATTTCTAACTTTTACAATTTAACACCTTTTATACGATTTCATCGAAAATCATCTATTAAAACTCGTTTCTCTAATCATAAACATGCATAATCTACCAAAATTCATCAAAATACACAATTATTCAACATGGGTCAATTTTTAAAATTAAACTCTAGCTCAAAATAATGGTACAAATAGCTAAACTAAGTTATCGGGATTTCAAAAATACGATGAACATTAAAAACGGGGCTCAGAAACACTTACTATGAAGCTTGAAAAGCTTGAAACCCTTAGCCATGGTGTCTAGAAATTTTTGGCAGCAACTTGAAGAAGATGAGTAGATTTTTTTTCTTATATTTTGTCTTTTTATTCATTAAAAACACCAAATGACTAAAATACCCTTAAGGCTTTTCTTTCAATTTTGTCCTATTCATGCCCATTTTTGTCCATCAAGTTATCCAATGGTCTAATTACCTTTTAAGGACCTCCAAATTAAAACTCATAGCAATTTGAAACCTCTAATATATAGAACTCAACTTTTACACTTTTTACAATTTAGTCCTTTTGACTAAATTGAGTGCTCAAACGTCGAAATTTTTTGAATGAAATTTTTACGAAATCTTTCTGTAAAATTGTAGACCATAAAAATATAATAAAAATAAAATTTTTCCCGTCAGATTTGTGATCTCGAAACCACTGTTCCGACTAGGCCCTAATTCGGAATGTTACAGACATTCTTCAAACAAATGTCCTTCCCCACAATAAACACAGGCTATATTTTCAAATTGATTTGGTGGTTGTGCTACAAAACTATTAGACCCATTAGTAGTAATATTTTTTAACATTGAGGATATTGATGATTCCTGCGATGCGAGTGAAGTAAGAGCGTCTACTTCTTGTATTCCAGCAACTCGTCTTCCTGGCGATGCTCGATTAGTTGGCCATTGATAATTGTTGCTGGCAATCCTCTCAATGATTTCATGAGCCTCATTATAAGACTTAGAAAGGAGAGCACCGTTAGTAGAAGCATCCACTACCATCCTCGTGTGAGCATTGAGAACATTATAAAACGTCTTAAGTTGGATGCAATGTGGGATTCCATGATAAGGGCATTTTCGTAATAATTCATTATACATTTCCCATGCCTCATACAAGGACTCATCATCCATTTGTTGGAAGGCAGTGACCTCATTCCTCAACTTAGCATTCTTGCTAGGCGGGAAATACGTCATGAGAAATCTTTCAGCTAACTCTTGCCATGTGGATATTGAATTTGGTGGCAATGGGTTCAACCAACTCGATCTATCCCTTAGCAAATACGGGAACAGCTTCAATCGTAATGCATCTTCGGGTACTCCGGCTAACTTGAAAGAATCGCTCACCTCCATAAACAATCTTAAGTGTAGGTGAGGATCTTCGATAGGCATTCCACTGAATTGGCCCACTGTCTAAAGCATCTAGAACATAACTAGCTTCAACTCAAATTGTTGTGCCTTAATTTCGGGTCTCCTAATACTCGGATTAAGATCATTAAATACTGGCATTGCATACTGTCTTAAAGCTCTATCCCTATCATCAGTAATAAGGATAGGATTTTGAGCAGGGTTTGCTCCATTTCCTTGATTCGAATTTTCGAAGTTCATCTCTTCAGTCCTTCTCTGACTTGCTTGTCTTCTTCGCTGTCGCAAAGTTCGTTCAATCTCAAGGTCTACAGGGAGTAAATTGATAATTCGATCAATACTCATAAATACCTAAAATAATCACAGAAAATTAATTAAGTTAAAATTTAAACAGAAAATTAAACCAAAATGCAAAACTAACAAATTCACAAATAATGACTTTTTAAAACAGTCCCCGGCAATGGCGCCAAAAACATGGAATGACGGAAATGTGCAAGTCGAACGGTGGAAATGTGCAAGTGTACACAATCGTAACAAGTAATAAAGTGACAAGTAAATGTCGAGTTATCGTACCCACAGGGACTGTAAAAGAATTATTTATGAAAATAATTTCAAACACTTTGGTGACAGAAAAATATTTGGTTTTTATAAGTACTAAAAAAACTAAAGAAAAACAAAGTAAAAGAAAATAAACAAAGTTCTAATGCACGATTTCAAAAACTGATTTTAATCAAGATGATATAATTGTGTTGGATCAATCGCATTTCTTACCTTAGATTTATCAAGCTCATGTTTATACTTGTTAAATCATGGCAACTCGATAATTTGCTAACTTATGAACATGCTTACAATTAAAAATCCATTCATCTCTTGTACATATTCCTATGCAAATTCGAACGATTAAACATAATCTAAAAGTAAACATGTTATCGCACATACATACTTATTAAATTAAACAATCTCTCGCATATTCCTATGTCAATTCAAACGATTAATTCAACCTAATAAGCATATAAAAGATCATGTAAGGTAACAAAGTATTTTTACCTTGAAACAATTTAATCACAAAAAATCCTGCAAGTTATGCAAGGCATATGTATCGTCAAATACAATGCTAATTTAATCTTCAGCTACCTTAGAAGAATTAAACATGCACAGATTAAGTACTGTGTCCATTAATTATAATTTCAATGCGTTTAAATAATTAATTCATTAGCTACCTAAACAATTATAATGTCAGATAACTTAACATGATTTTACTTAACCAAACATTTTACCGAGGCCTTTAACAGCATAAACACAATTTCAATAATTTAAGAGGACGAAATGTAATCAACCCAACACGAATTAAATTCAAGCTAAATTGATTAAATTAAACATCCCAACAGCATAAATATTCATAAACATGTTCGTCAAAACAACAACGAAATTTAAAGAGATAGGGAACAAGAAGCAAACCCGGTGTTTCTCCATGGCTTGACTGATTGCTCTGTTCTTCGTTCTTCGTTGGCCTTGGCTATCAAGGTGGCTTATGAACACTCAAATTTCTACTCCAAATGGCTTGGAAAACACCTCTTTTCCAAGAGGAGAAATCGGCACAAGAACACACAAAGGGAAATGGGAAAAATGGGAATTGAGAGAAAGTGAGAGAGGAGAATGTTGGATGCTTGAGGTTTGTTTTGAATGAGCAGCTAGGGGGGTATTTATAGCAGATCAAGGCTGCTAAAAATATCAAATAGCAGCAGAAAAAGAGGCCTCCCTTGGCCGGCCATCCCATGTGGCAAAGTTGAAGAATTCAACTTTGCTAAATATAGCATGGGCAAATCTTTAAAGCCATAATATTTGGAGGGGTTTGAATGCAATTTGGAAAGGTCTTCAAGGGCTTCTTTGCAAGCTTAATTAATAAGCTAATAATATGATTTGGGCCATCATTGTGGATGGTTTGGGCTGCCCAATTGGTGGCTGATTCGGTTCATCGGTTCGGTTCAATCAGTACGGTTTGACTGGACCCTTTTTCCATAATTAATTAATGATAATTTATTTAGCCCAAATTAAATTGGGAATAAATTAAAATTAATTATATTATGATTAAATCTTCATAATTGGACCGTCTTGGGCTGGAAATAAATTCACCTTGATACTCCAAATGCTTCTCGGGTTTATTCTTCGAGCAGTGTCTGCCGAGCCGATTTTCGCCCTTTGTGCGAATCTGTCGAAAATAGTCAAAATTAAACAAAATTAACTATAAAATTAATTAAAATTCATCATGTTCATATTTTTAGCACAATTTAATTATTTTATAATATTTAATTATTTTCCGACAAGATTTTACTCGAAACCACATGAATTTGGGTCAAAAAGGGCATGAAAAAGTATATAAATTTTTGTGTTTCCACACCCCCAAACTTAATTCATTGCTCGTCCCGAGTAATGCACAAATTTGAAAAGAATTTTCTCGGAAACACCTTTGAAAAACTCCTTCAGAACAACTCTCTTCTCAAAATTATGAATTGAATATACTTAGGCTCAAAGATAAGAAATTTGATAGTTATGCTACTTAAGCATTCATATCGTTCAAATTACCTCCAACAATTATTATACTAGCAAAATCAGACTAAATGTTTCTTAATAAAGATATGTTGCTCGCTACCAATTTGATTTTAATTCCTTATTTGAAAAGTAAACTGCAATCATTAAGCTTAACTAATGTCTTCATATGTTGAACAGAGCAATTTCTCTCCACTAATGTAGGTAACTTTGGAATTTTGAATCAATAGGTCTTTAATCAGGTTGTAATGTGGCTGGGCTTAGGGGTAGGTAAAAGATAGACAAATTTTTGGCTTATAAACCCTAGACTCAGCTTAACATCGAACCTTCAAAATTTTCACCCTTGATACCCAACTTATGCTCTTTCGACCACTTATTTCATTTTGAGTGCATGTTTTTTTTTCAAGCTCAAATTCAAGCACTTGCTTCATGTACTACAATTTTCGAGCATTTGATACTTCTTTTCAACTCCCCCAAACTTATTTTCAAACGATCTTCTGAATAGTACTGAGTCTAGTGTTTGGAACAATTTTAAAAGTAATGAAGAGAAAATTAATGGCTAAATATTGCATAAGTCCAAATAAAATTAGGCCATATAGTCTCAAAATTGGGTTTCAAAGGATAATTTTATCAGGGTCGGCTTGAAAGGCTCAAACGGTCCAAACAATAGTTGCCTAAATCATTTTCAATATTCCATGTTTCCTAGGATTTCGCCTCAAGAAATTACTAAGTCAATTCTAAAGACTTAAGCTTTCATGCATGCCTAATTTTTTCGTAGAGAACTAAAAATTTTATGGTACGAACTTACATACTTTATTAAAATTACATTCATATCTTTATTAAGCTAACATAATAAATTATTGGAATAATAGAACTTTATTAATACTGAAGTTTGGCATAATTAACAAAATTTCAAATTATTGAACAAAAATATATCCTAATCATAACTAAAAGAAAATTTTATTCTGAGTGGAATCAATTCAAATTTTCAGTCCCCCTACTTAAAGTGAACAATGTCCTCATTGTTTAAAGTGAATAAATACTATACACCAGGTAGGATAATTAGAAAAGAGGAGGTGAGTCAAATTGACTACTTAAGTACCAGGCTCTTTCTAAAATCCAATCCTAGACATGTATATATCTATTGCCACACTTTAGCCTTTGTGACTTGTTCAGATTTTATTCATGATTCCTATCTCTTATTTTATTGTGTAAAAATAAAAATTCCTAATTAACCTAATCCTAAAATACTATTTAAAAAAAAGAAATAAATGAAAGTTGAAGTCCTCCCTTTTTTATTTATTTGCCGATCCTTCCGAATTTGACTCATCTTTTGCTCTATTAGACTTGCCTCTGCATGAATCGCCTTGCTCCCTCTTCGATGATGACACCCATGGTTCAAATATAAAATCTGGAAACTCAGGCACAAAAATAAATGGGTCATTATAGATTTTCTTGGGGCACTCCTCATCGAGTCATCTCTTATTTTTGAGTATCGCCAGTAAGCTTGTTGCTGCCATTGCATGTGTTTCATTAAGTCCATCAGCTTCAACAGCTCATCACGACGATCTGGGCTAGGCGGTGGAGCTCTAAACATTGAGGGTCTGATATCAGGTTCAGCTTCTGGTTCCATTGATTCTGCCTCATTAGGGACTTCAGTTGATTGCACTGGTGGGTTTCTGTGGGTTCATCTTCTGCTTCTTCGGGGTCCTCGCTTTCTTCAATTCATTGCTGAAGAACAGAATCTCCGGCCACTCGTAAAGATCCCAATCAGTGATTGTGCCTTTATTATACTCTGTTTTCTTTATGTCCGCAAGGAGTTTTGCTTTTAAGCATAGAATTGTGATTGTAAAGGGGAAATAGCCAGGGCCAGAGCGTCTAACGGCACAATTTCACATTTCTCTCAGAATGATTTTGCCCACATCAATGGTCTTTCCAGTTAGAATCGAGTATAATAGGACCATTCGCTCTAATGAGATTGTAGTCCCATACGAACTAGGCATAAGGCTGAAACGGATGAAATAGAACCATACCTTCGCAAGTGGTGTCAAATACTCTCTTCGACATGTGTGGATTCCTTGCTTTGACACAGTCCACTTAGAACCTGGAACTGTGAGTTCTTCGAGGATTTCTTGCAGATTTTCAGGCTTAATATTGCTCAACAGAGAGGAATATTCATTGTTGTCGAAATCAGGTAATTCAAAGAACTCATTAATAGCATTAGAATTTATTGGTACCTTGATTCTGCGGACTTGAACTTCAGTCAATTCGCTTGAGGTTAAGTTCGCGTAGAATTCACGAACTAATTCCTCATCCACACTTGGTCTCTTTTCACAAAACAATTCCCAATTGAGGGGTTTAGCAACTTGATGAATACGCGCCATAAAGTCTTTGTAGTTGCTTTCCTTCAATGTGAAGCCTTTCTCTGGATGCATCTGTTGATTTTTGAAGATACATTCATATCTTACTTTGGCTTCTTCACAGTGAAATTTGCTTTGTGTTTTGTCGATTTGGGCGGAGGCACGAGTTCTCTTGCGAGTCATAATTAACCTGAATATCAAATGGAAAAATAAAAATTAGCTTCTTAAAATTTAATAACAATTACTAAAATTTCAATAAATTGAAAATTTAAGTAATTTGAATGAAAATTAAATTTAAGAAAGAAAATTATTCTTACCACCTTCCTTGTAGAATTTAAAAACTCCTAAAGTAAAATTATACTAATGAATTAAAAGATAGAGATTTAAAGGACTTTTGGCTTAGGTTGGGTGAAGGGGAAGTGTGTGCATAGGCGCACAAGGCAGCAAGGTGCGGTGGCTGTGAGCAGGTGGCGCTCAAGGCCTTGCGCTAGGCAGGCCACGAGCTGGTCGGCGTTGGGCGTTGGTGTGCAGCAAGCACACGGGGCAGAGGCAGCAGGCGTGAGGCCCCGACCTGGGCAGGAGCTGGCGCTGGCGTGCGGCGTGTCCTGGAGCAGCTGCTGGCCGAATGGTGGCTTAAGGACTTGCGGCACTTAGTGTTTGGTGGTTGGGAGTTTTGGGTGATGAATAAATGGGGAGAACAAGGGTGCAATTTATAGAGGGAGTAATATGAATTAGAGTAGGACTCTTAGAATAATTAAAGAATTAAAAATAAGAGTTCAATTCTAATTTTCCTTATGATAAACAACAATTAATAATTAAATAAACACATGTAAATTATCAATTGATATTTAATTGCCAAGATAAATATAAAATAAAATTAATTCTAATCCTAAGCTAAATTGATAAAAGTTAATATATAAATTATAAAGAATATAATTATATATTAAAGTTTATCAATAATTTATAAGTATGAAATTAAATAAAAATATTTATTCTAGATGTCTTTTAAAAATATTTACAAAAAGAGGCACCTAGTTTTTAGTATTTACGAAAATAGCAACCAAATTTTGAAAATAATTCAATTAAGTCCCTAGACTTAATGAAAGTTTGAAATTGAGTTGCAATTTAGGCTTGGGTCAAAATCGACCTTTTTATTTGGAAAACAAAAAAAATTATTTTGTCATTTAGGGGCTAATTTTTTGGAAAATTATGCAAAAATCAATTCCCAGGAAAGATTGGAGGGGTCACAAGCGGTCCTGCTTAAGTTCCAATCTCCTAGATAGAATTTATTTGAACATAATAAGCCCGAAAATATACCCTAAATAATTTATTGAAAGCAAGAAAATCTAAGGATCAGATAAACTAAACAAGAATTGATCCCGTTCACGTTTTTCTCCGTAGTAGTGTTTCAAACGCTGAGCATTGACTTGAAAATTACCTCTCTTACCTTGGAGTTCAACAACTCCGTATGGATAGACACGATGAATCATAAATGGACCGGACCAACGTGACTTTAATTTATCTGGAAAGAACTTCAATCTGGAATTAAATAACAAGACTTGCTGACCTGCTTCAAACTCTCGAACTCGGATATGCTTGTCATGCCATTTTTTGAGTCTTTCTTTGAGTAGTTTGGCATTTTCATATAAGAACATTCGAAATTCCTCTAGCTCGTTGAGTTGGAGCATTCGTTTCTCTTTAGCAAGCTTGAGGTCCAAATTGAGTTGTCGAAGCGCCCAGTAGGCTCTGTGCTCTAACTCCAGAGGTAGATGACAGGCTTTCCCAAAGACCAACCTGTAGGGTGACATTCCTAAGGGTGTCTTGTATGCTGTTCTGTAAGCCCATAAAGCATCATCTAGTCTCTTGGACCAATCTTGTCGGTTTGGGCAAACTACCTTCTCAAGTATGCCTTTGATCTCCTTATTTGCTAGCTCAGCTTGCCCATTTTTCTGCGGATGGTAAGCTGTAGCAACCTTGTGTTTCACTCCATGTTTATCTAGCAACCATTTTAACCACTTGTTCACAAAGTGGGTCCCTTCATCACTGATAATAGCTCTTGGGGTTCCGAACCTTGTGAACACATGTTTCTGCAAGAATTTCATCACAACCTTGGCATCGTTCGTCGGATAAGCTTCAGCCTCGACCGATTTGGACGCATAGTCTACTGCTACCAATATATACTTGTGACCAAAAGACGGAGGAAAAGGACCAAGAAAATAAATACCCCAAACATCAAACAATTCTACCTCATGATATTTGTTCGAGGCATCTCATTTCTGTTGGTGACATTTCCAACCCTCTGAAAGCGATCACAACTCTTTACGTAAGCGTATGCATCCTTGAATAATGTTGGCCAAAAGAATTCGGCTTGCAATACTTTGGCCGCTGTACTAGTACCTCCAAAGTGTCCCCCACTTGGAGCTGAATGACAGTGGTATAAAATCTTCGGTATTTCATCTTCTGCCACACATCTTCTAATCATCTGATCTGCACACTTTTTAAACAAATATGGTTCTTCCCAGAAATAATACTTCACATCGTGAAGAAACTTTTTTCTTTGCTGATAAGTTTTATCAATCGGCATCAAACCACAAGCTAAATAGTTAGCAAAATTAGCAAACCAAGGAACATTATGGACATGATTTACCTTCAGTATATGTTCATCTGGAAATGTCTCCTGGATCGGTACAAGTGGAGAATTTCCCTATTGCGGCTCCAATCTGGATAAGTGATCTACTACTTGGTTTTCTACTCCCCTTCAATCTTGAATTTCTAGATCGAACTCTTGAAGTAGAAGCACCCATCGGATCAATCTCGGCTTAGCATCTTTCTTGGCTAATAAGTACTTAATCGTGGAGTGGTCCGTATAGACAATCACTTTGGTACCTATAAGATAAGATCGAAACTTGTTGAAAGCAAACACAACAGCAAGTAACTCTTTTTCTGTTACCGTATAGTTCAGTTGAGCTCCGGTTAGAGTTCTACTTGAGTAGTAGGTGAGATGAAAAACTTTGTTCCTTTGCTCGCCCAAGACAGCTCCAATGGCGAAGTCACTTGCGTCACACATCAACACGAATGGCGAATCCCAGTCTGGTGTGACGATTATGGGTGCCGTGACTAATCAACTCTTTAGATCGTCGAAGGCTTTTAAGCATTCCTCATCAAACTTGAATATCGAGTCTTTCTCCAATAGCTTGTATAAGGGTTTAGCCACTTTGGAGAAGTCCTTGATAAATCTTCGATAGAAACCGGCGTGGCCCAAAAAGCTCCTAACACCTTTTACAGATGTTGGAGGTGGGAGTTTCTCAATAACGTCTACTTTTGCTTTGTCCACCTCGATCCCATGTCTCGTTATCCGATGCCCTAGAACAATTCCTTCTCGTACCATAAAATGGCACTTTTCCCAGTTGAGTACGAGATTCATTTCTTCGCATCGCCTCAGTACCTTAGCTAGATTAACTAAGTAGTCATCGTAAGTATCTCCAAATACTGAGAAATCGTCCATGAAAACTTCTAAATACTTCTCAACCATGTCAGTAAAAATAGACATCATACATCTTTGAAATGTAGCTGGTGCATTACATAAACCAAATGGCATGCGTCTAAATGCGAATGTACCGTACGGGCAGGTGAATGTCATTTTATGTTGATCTTCCCGTGCTACTGTAATTTGATTATACCCTGAGTATCAATCGAGAAAATAGTAATAGTCTCGTCCTGCAAATCTATCCAGCATCTGGTCCAAAAACGAAAGAGGAAAGTGATCTTTCCTAGTCGCCTTGTTCAGCTTCTGGTAATCGATGCAGATTCTCCATCCCGTAACTGTTCTTATTGGTATCAACTCGTTGTTCTCGTTCTCCACGACCGTGATACCTCCTTTCTTCGGCACGCACTGGGCTAGACTCACCCATGAACTGTCTGAGATGGGGTAAATTATACCCGCATCCAACCGCTTGATAATTTCCTTTTTCACTACATCTTTCATGATGGGGTTCGGTCTCCGTTGTCCATCAATCGTTCCTCTCTCGCCATCTTTTAATATGATCTTGTGCATGCATACAAATGGGCTAATACCGCGAATATCGGCTATGGTCCATTCGATAGCCTTCTTGAATTGTTTCAAAACTATGATAAGTTTCTCTTCTTGTTCAGTAGTTAATTCTGCTGAAACAATCACAGGCAGAGTAGAGGTGTTACCTAAATAAACATATTTCAAGTGTGAAGGTAATACCTTGAGTTCTAATTTAGGTGGCTCCTCAATTGATGCTTTTGGCTGCATGTAATCTCTTTCCTCTAATTCCAAAGATTCAAAATGGGATTGCGGATTAAATCCCTTTTGATTAGCTTCTAGTAAAGCTAAGTATTCATCCTCCTCTTCATCATTTGGGGGATCCCATGTCAAAATTCTTTCCAATGGGTCATCAACACAGTTAAGTTCCTTCTCTACTATTAATTCCTCTAAATCGGCTACTGTAGAACAATCATCCATTATGTCAGGAAATCGCATTGACTTAAAAACATTGAATGTTACCTGATCATCCTGAACACGCATAGTCAGTTGCTCTTTTGCACATCAATAAGGGTCCTTCCAGTTGCTAAGAATGGTCTTCCTAGGATAATTCGCACTTCTTTGTCTGCTTCAAAGTCTAGAATTACAAAGTCAACAGGAAAGATAAACTTATCTACACATACCAATACGTTCTCGATTTTTCCTTCTGGATGCGCTAAGGATCGATCTGCTAGTTGAAGTGTAACCGTAGTTGGTCTAACCTCTCCTATCCCCAACTTCCTAAATATTGACATAGGCATCAGGTTGATACTTGCACCTAAATCACATAATGCTTTACCACAATATGTTGATCCAATATTGCACGGTATGGTGAAATATCCAGGATCCTTCAATTTTGGGGTAGTTTGTTCTGAAGATATGCACTGCATTCCTTCGTTAGAGCTACCGTCTCAAATTCTCCAAGTATTCGTTTCTTTTACAAAATATCTTTCATGAACTTGACGTAGTTCGGCATTTGCTCAAGTGCTTCGACCAACGGGATGTTGATGTGAAGTTGCTTGAGTATGTCAAGGAACTTTTAAATTGAATCTCCTGCTTCGACTTCTGAAGTCTTTAAGGGTAGGGTGGTGGTGGTTTCATTACTGGAACTGATTCTGGTTGATTCGCCTTTGGTGGTAATTCTGCATCTAACGACGTTGTTGGTTGATCAGAATTAACTGGTCCTGAGGTTTCTTTGCATGGTTTTGCATATTTCGGTTCTAGTGAAACTGGGGTTTCAACACTTGGTTGAACTTCTTCTGAGTCTTGAGCATCAGCTTGCTCCTTTCCAACTTCGACAGTGTTGGGCTCTACTATCTTTTCGCTCCTCAATTGCAACGCTTTGCAATGCTCCTTTCCCGGATTTCTCAGATTTTTCGTGTCACTAGGTAGAGTACCTTGTGGTCGGTTCCTGAGTTCAGTTGCAAGCTGACCCACTTGATTCTCCAAATTCTTCAATGTAGCTGCTTGGCTCTGGATTAAAGCATCATTCTTTGCTAGATATGTCTTTAGCAAACTCTCTAGGCTATTGGATGCTTCAGCTTGAACTAGTTTCTGAACTTGTTGCGGAAAATTAGGCAGCTGGGTTGGTCTGGGTTGCGTGTAAGTGGTATTGGTTCCAGGCCCTTAGTTACTCCAGGAAAAATTCAGATGGTTTCTCCACGATGGGTTATAAAAATTAGATTGCAGCCCTTGCCTTCCTCGGTTTTGGTTCTGATTACCCTTGTAGTACACAGATTCTGGGTTCGATGGGCATTCTTCAAACAAATATCCCTCCCCACAATAGACACAAGCTATATTCTCAAATTGATTAGGCGGTTGTGCTGCAAAACTATTAGACCCATTAGTAGTAAGATTTTTAAGCGTTGAGGATATCAATGATACCTGAGATGCGAGTGAAGTAAGAGCGTCCACTTCATGAATTCCAGCGACTCGTCTTCCTAACGCTGCTCGACTAGTTGGCCATTGATAGTTGTTGCTGGCAATCCTCTCGATAATTTCATAAGCCTCCTTATAAGACTTAGAAAGGAGAGCACCATTAGCAGAGGCGTCCACTACCATCCTTGTGTGAGCGTTGAGACCATTATAGAATGTCTCAAGTTGAATGCAATGAGGAATTCCATGATGAGGGCATTTTCCTAATAAATCTTTAAATCTTTCCCATGCCTCATACAAGGAGTCGTCATCCATTTGGTGGAAAGCAGTGATCTCGTTCCTCAGCTTAGCATTCTTGCTTGGTGAAAAATACTTCATGAGGAATCTCTCGGCTAACTCTTGCCATGTAAAAATGGAGTTTGGTGGCAATGAATTCAACCAGGCACAAGCTCTGTCCCTTAACGAATATGGGAACAACTTCAATCATAAGGCATCTTCGGAAACTCCGGCTAACTTGAAAGAATCGCTCACTTCCATAAATAGTCTTAAGTGAAGATGAGGATCTTCAATAGGCATTCCGCTGAATTGGCCCACTGTTTGAAGCATCTGGAACATGACTGGCTTCAGCTCGAATTGTTGTGCCTCGATTTCGGGTCTCCTAATACCCGGATTAATATCGTTAAACACTGGCACAGCATATTGTCTTAAGGCTCTATCCCTATCATCAGCAAAAAGGATAGGATTCTAAGCAGGGTTTGCTCCGTTTCCTTGGTTCATATTCTCGAAATTCATTCCTTCGGTCCTTCTCTGGTTTGCTTGTCTTCTTCGTTGTCGAAAGGTTCGTTCTATTTCAGAGTCCACAGGGAGTAAATCAATGATCTGGTCAATACTCATAAACACCTGAAATATTCACAGAAAAAGTAATTAAGTAAAAATTTCAATACAAAAAATAAATAAACCAAAATGTAAAACAGATTCACAAATAATGGCTTTGAAAAAGTCCCCGGCAACGGCGCCAAAAACTTGGAACGGTGGAAATGTGCAAGTGTACACAATCGTAACAAGTAATAAAGTGACAAGTAAATGTCGAGTTATCGTACCCATAGGGACTATAAAAGAATTATTTATGAAAATAATTTCAAACACTTTGGTGACGGAAAAATATTTGGTTTTGATAAGTACTAAAAAAACTAAAGAAAAACAAAGTAAAAGAAAATAAACAAAGTTCTAATGCACGATTTCAAAAACTGATTTTAATCAAGATGATATAATTGTGTTGGATCAATCGCATTTCTTACCTTAGAATTATCAAGCTCATGTTTATACTTATTAAATCATGGCAACTCGATAATTTGCTAACTTATGAACATGCTTACAATTAAAAATCCATTCATCTCTTGTACATATTCCTATGCAAATTCGAACGATTAAAACAGACTCTAAAAGTAAACATGTTATCGCACATACATACTTATTAAATTAAACAATCTCTCGCATATTCCTATGTCAATTCAAATGATTAATTCAACCTAATAAGCATATAAAAGATCATGTGAGGTAACAAAGTATTTTTACCTTGAAACAATTTAATCACAAAAAATCCTGCAAGTTATGCAAGGCATATGTATCGTCAAATACAATGCTAATTTAATCTTCAGCTACCTTAGAAGAATTAAACATGCACAGATTAAGTATTGTTTCCATTAATTATAATTTCAATAAAATAATTAATTCCTTAGCTACCTAAACAATTATAATGCCAGATAACTTAACATGATTTTACTTAACCAAACATTTTACCAAGGCCTTTAACAGCATAAACACAATTTCAATAATTTAAGAGGACAAAATGTAATCAACCCAACACGAATTAAATTCAAGGTAAATTGATTAAATTAAACATTCCAACAGCATAAATATTCATAAACATGTTCGTCAAAACAACAACGAAATTTAAAGAGATAGGGAACAAGAAGCAAATCCGTTGTTTCTCCGTGGCTTAACTGATTGCTCCGTTCTTCGTTCTTCGTTGGCCTTGGCTATCAAGGTGGCTTATGAACACTCCAATTTCTGCTCCAAATGGCTGGGAAATCACCTCTTTTCCAAGAGGATAAATCGGCACAAGAACACACAAAGGGAAATGGGAAAAATGGGAATTGAGAGAAAGTGAGAGAGGAGAATGTTGGATGCTTGAGGTGTGTTTTGAATGAGCAGCTAGGGGGTGTATTTATAGCTGATCGAGGCTGCTAAAAATAGAAAATAGCAGTAGAAAAAGAGGCCTCCCTTGGTCGGCCATCCCATGTGGCAAAGAATTCAACTTTGCTAAATATAGCATGGGCAAATCTTTAAAGCCATAATATTTGGAGGGGTTTGAATGCAATTTGGAAAGGTCTTCAAGGGCTTCTTTGCAAGATTAATTAATCAGCTAATAAGCTGATTTGGGCCATCATTGTGGACAGTTTGGGCTGCCCAATTGGTGGCTGATTCGGTTCAATCGGTTCGGTTCAACCAGTGCGGTTTGACTGGACCCTTTTTCCATAATTAATTAATGATAACTTATTTAGCCCAAATTAAATTGGGAATAAATTAAAATTAATTATATTATGATTAAATCGTCATAGTTGGACCATCTTGGGCTGGAAATAAATTTTCCTTGATACTCTAAATTGCTTCTTGGGTTTATTCTTCGAGCAGTGTCTGCCGAGCCGATTTTCGCCCTTTGTGCGAATCTGTCGAAAATAGTCAAAATTAAACAAAATTAACTATAAAATTAATTAAAATTCATCATGCTCATATTTTTAGCACAATTTAATTATTTTATAATATTTAATTATTTTCCGACAAGATTTTACTCGAAACCACATGAATTTGGGTCAAAAAGGGCATGAAAAAGTATATAAATTTTTGTGTTTCCAGCAAGTGTACACAATCGCAACAAGTAACAAAGTGACAAGTAAATGTCGAGTTATCGTACCCACAGGGACTGTGAAAAGAATTATTTATGAATGCTATTCAAAACACTTTGGTGAAGAAAAATATTTTGTTTGAAGAGGGTGATTAAAAACTAAGATTTTAAACTAAGTAAACTAAATAAATAAATCTCAAATGCACGATTTCAAAATACGATTTTAATCAAGATGACATAATTGTGTTAGATTAATTACATTTCTTAACTTAGAATTATTAAACTCATGTTTATATTGTTACGAATAAATTCACGACAACTCGGTAATTTGCTAACTTATGAACATACTCACTTACCAAAATCCATTCATCTCTTGACTATATCCCTATGTCAATCCAACCAATTAAACAAATCTTAATAGGCAAATATGTTATTGCATATACATACTTATTAAATCGAAATAATCTCTTGTACATATCCCTATGTCAATTCAAATGATTAATTAAATCTAATAAGCACATAAAAGACTACGTGAAGTAACAAAGTATCCCTACCTTGAAACAGTTTAATCGCAATAATCTTGCAAGTTATGCAAGGCAAATGTATCGTCAGATACTGTTGCTAATTTAACCTTCAGCTACCTTAGATGATTAAACATGCACTGATTAAGTATTGTGTCCATTAATTATAATTTCAATCCATTTAAATAATTAATTCATTAGCTACCTCACAATTGTAATGCAAGAATAACTTAGTCATGATTTTACTTAATCAAGCATCTTACCGAGGCCTATAACAACATAAACACAATTTTAACAATTTTAGCAAATGAAATGCAATCAACCTAACACGAATTAAATTTAAGATAAATTGATTAAATTAACCATTCCAACAACATAAATATTCATAGATATGTTCATCATAACAACAACAAAAATTAAAGAGATAGGGAACAAGAATCAAATCCGGTGTTTTTCCGTGGCTTGACTAGTTTGCTCCGTTCTTCCTTCTCCGTTGTCCTCGTCGACCAAGGCTACTATGAACACTTAATTGCTACTCCAAATGGCTGATGAATACCCCTTTTCCAAGAGGAGAAATCGGCAAGAGAGAAAGGGAATTTGGAATGGAAAAGAATAGAGAAAGTGGAGAGAAGAGAGAAAAGATATGAATGCTTGAGATGTGTTTCAAATGACCAGCCTAAGGGGGTTTTTATAGCTGAAGAGGGCTGCTAAAAATAGCTAAAATTATCAGCCAAAGAGCCCTCCCTTGGCCGGCCACACATGTGGCAAGGTTGATAGTTTCAACTTTGCTAATTTAGGCTTGGGGCAAATCCATAAAGCCACCAATTGTGGAGGGGTTTGTTTGCAACTTGAACAAGTCTTCAAGGGCCTCTTTGCAAGCTAAATAATCAGCCAATAAGCTGATTTGGGTCAACAGATGGACGGTTTTGGGATGTCCACTTCTTGGCCGATTCGGCTCACTCGGTTCAGCTCAACTGGACCATTTTTTCATAATTAATTAATAATAATTTATTTAATCCAAATTAAATTGGATATAAATTAAAATTAATTATATCATGAATTAATACACATAATTGGACCGACTTAGGCTGAAAATTAATTCGCCTTGATACTTCAAATTGCTTCTCGATTTTGAACTTCTAGCAGTGTCTGTCGAGTCATTTTTTCCCCTTTGTGCAAATCTGACGAAAAATGATCAAAATTAATAAAAATTTATTATAAAATTAATTAAAATTTATTATGTTAATGATTTAAGTACAAAATAATTATTTTATAATAATTATATTTTTTCGACAATAATTTTGCCGAAACTGCATGAATTTGAGTTAAAAAGGGCATGAAAAAGTGTGTATATTTTCGTGTTTCCAGGCGTGTGTCTAGGCCATGTGTGACACACGGTCTGCCCCACGGGCATGTGTTCCGGCCATGTGTCTCCTGCACCTTAATTTTGAAAAAGAGAATGTTCAGAATTGAGCACACGAGCAGAGACACAGGCACACGGGCATGTGGCACGGTCGTGTGGCACAAGTCAGAGAGCACCCTATTTTGAACACAGTCTGAAGCACGGGCGTGTCCCAGAGTCACACGAGCGTGTCCCTTGGACCACACGAGCTTGTGAGCCCTACTTTTAGCAAAAATTTTCTAAGTTCTGTAAAAGTTTCCTGAGTTCTTGGTTTGGTCCCGAACCACTTCCAATATATGTTTTGGGCCTCGTAGGCTCGTAATAGGGACTTCATGATCGAATATGAATGGTTTTAATTTGGACGCAAATTTTATGACTCAGAATTGTGTGATTGCTTCTGATGTGAGTCCGGTAATGCCTCATACCCTGTTTCAGCGTCGAATACGGGTAAGGGGTGTTACACACAAAGATTACATGTTATTGTGACATTTATTTCTAGACTCAATACACGCTACATTCAGTCCAAGAATTGATTAAATTGTAGCTCTGATGCCACTAAACGTAATACCCTATACCTAATCCAATCGCCAGACCCGAGCTACAATATGTTACCACAATAAACTATAATATTCATAAGAAATTTAATCAATATTATTCAATAAATCAACATATACAAGTTAAGTTCATGTTAAACATGCATTACAATCAAAATTGAGTCTCAATCGAGCTTAGGAAAGCTCTCAAAAGAGTTCGGAACTAGATCGAGACCAATCTGAAACATTCAAAAAATAATAGGTAAAAAGTTAAAACAGGGGTCACATGGTCGTGTGGTGCTATCACACAGTCATGTCCCAAACCCAAGTAACAGACTGATGTCGTGTAATTCAAGGTCACACAGCCGTGTCGCCAGGTCGTGTAACTCACTGTAACCGTGTGAACCAAAAGCTACCCTGAACGTGTTGAACACATGGTCGTGTCATCCAACCATGTGTGACATACGATTGTGTGGTAGCCCGTGTGCAGCATAATTGACCTATTTGTGCAAGTTTTATACCATCCAAGCCAAGTGACATGCAATGCCAATTTATGTCATTCAAATCAACCCCAAAACTAATACATTTCAAGCCAAAACACCAATTCACTAATCATTTAAATATACAACCAATATGCCCTCATTGGCATCACAATTCAATAAACTCAGACCAAATACAATTCATACTAAAGCTTTTAACCATTTCATACCCAAAATACTCAACCATTTTATACCACAAGCTAGGTCACATACATATCATAATTTGAGGTTGCCTTTCACATTTTTCAATACCCTTTAGCATTTACTTAAGCTACCATTTGCACATGCTTATATATTCAAACTCAACAATGCCAAAAACACTAGCACTTACTAATTCCTATGCATAACATCATTCAAACTTTGCCATTTCATGCCACCATCTAAATCATATGCATATATTAATATATTTATATACATCCCAACTCAACCATGCCAAAACACAAATACAAACTTTACATTTAAAAATTTAACCCTCCTAAGTACATGCCACAAATAACCAAGCTCAAAACATCAAAAGTCTACCAAATCGGGAGATGAAAGGTGTATGTTTCTCACTAATCTGATCGGGACGTTCCGAACATCCAAAATCTATAGAAAAGTAATAACACGAGTAAGTATTTAAAATACTTAGTAAGATCTTACTATATTAACATTTAGCTTACCTTAACCACTTATGAAAAACATGATTCAATGTGAAAAAATCTTACCTATCATGACATTCAAAATAACATCAAATACATAAGGCTTTAAGCCAAATCCTCATATATATGTAGCTTCAAATGGTAAATTTCCAAACTCCACCCAATATATATATTATGAATTCATTTTCTAATTTTTTCACCTTACTCACCTGCACCATTCTATTTGCAACATATACTCTTACCATAAACATCCATTATATAATACAAATATATCTATTAAGATTCCAACAACAACATCAACTTATAAGATTTTGAACTCAATCACATGTATACCTCAAAGGTTCACATTTTCATTTCAAACCAACCGATACCTTATATTTAAATCATATGTATAACTTAGCTAACAATCAATGACATAAAATCACCATTTTATTCATAATATTACCCGATGAAATTTCGTAAAAGAATTATGTAAACAAGTGAAAGTAATAGTGCCTAGTCACCCGTCAGGGTTGAACCCACACAAATCATTTGTCTGGCCTTGGCTTAATATTATTGTATTCTCGAGTTTGCAACATATGCAAAAGCTCGGAACCTAAACTTGTATTCTCGAGTCTGCAGCACATGCAGGAGATCAGAACCTATTCTTGTATTCTCGAGTCCGCAACACATGCAGGAGCTCAGAACCTGCGCAAAAATCATAACCTTGTATACAAGACTTTTACAAATTTCATCGAGATTTAATCTCAAATCATATCATTTCGCAACAATCCATTTCAATTAGATTCTATTCTAAATTTGTGTACAAGTTCATAACCAAATTCAAGCTTTCAATAAACACAATTACAAATTCAAATTATAATTCAATAACAAATTAAACTTATGTATACGGTATAAACTTACCTGATAAAACGGTACTGTTTTAGCTAATAGGGACTATTCGACAATTTTCTCTTTTTCACCTAAATCAACGACTTGATTTAAATAATATTTAAGATTCAAAATATCAATACCAATCTCAAAATAATACTAAAACTCATGTTTATAATCTTTTAATTTCATTTTACATAATTTTCCTAAACTTTTACATTTTATTTAATTCAATCCCTAAAACTGAAACACGTATAATTTTCACAATTGAATTTCGTTTTTCATTCCAATTTAAATTATTTCCTTCTATAGCCCTCAAAAATCCAATTTTACAGAAATTTAAAGTCACTTTTGACATATTCATAATTTAGCCCCTAAATGCAAAATTAACAAAATTTACTTTATCAAATAACCCTTAAACATTACATAGCTTCCAAATCTACCATTTTCTATAAAAAAAATATAAGATTCATCAATGACAAATTTTAAAATCTTTAACAGCTTTAAAATCAGAGATATAATTTAACCATACCTAGTTGCAACGATCTCAAAAATATAAAAATTACAAGAAACTGATTAAAATCTACTTACCAAATTTGAAGAACAAACTTAGCAGAAAGCTTGGTTTAGTCTTCCATGAAGAATCGTTGGTGGAGCGGAAAAAGAAAGATCATCATGTTTTTACCCCTTTTGTTTAATGTTTTATATTATTTTACTTAACCAATTAATTTAATTTAACATTAAAATAACATATAATTTAACAAATAACAAGCATTGACTATCCACCCAAATTCAAAAGGTTGGTAAATTGCCACTTTAGACCTTAAACAAACATTAATTATGCATTTTAGCTAAATAAAATTAATAGTGATAAACTTTTGTAACTTTTACGATTTAGTCATTTTTCCTTAATTAACTAGCCAAACGTCAAAATTACCGAACCAAAATTAAATACACCTATATAATAACTTCATAAATATTTAACAAAAATATTTATGGGCTCGATTTTTAGAAATGAAGTCTCGATACCTCATTTTTCAAAATCACTTGACTTTAGGGCCGAACCACTTGTACTTAACTAATTATCCAATTAAATAAAATTATCAAATCAAAATTCACTATATCATAATACTTGACTCGTAAATATTAAATAATAATACTTATAGACTCACTTGTCGGAATTGTGGTCCCGAAATCACTATTTTCGACACCACTATAAAACAGATTGTTACAAACGTGCTTGAGTGTAATTGTACACTCACTGCAGGGAAGATGAAATGTGTGTGTCTCGATTCTCCATCTCTCCACCAAAGCATTGATAAGTAGGGGATCCAATTTAGTCCTCCCGAGCATGCGAGCCACGTACAAGAATCCCGCATCTCGCAAGTGTCCATGAATGATAACCGGTGCACTCACACTTAAATTGTGTATGTATATCTCCAAAATTCGATCTTTGGCCTAAGTATATAAGCAAAAAAAATTATAAAATAAGAATGTTAATAACATAATAATTAACTAATTAAAATTAAATAATTTAATAATATTTTCTTACCATTTGTAATTGGACATCGAACATGTGCTTGTCATCCAAATGGATAAGTTAATTTGTCATTTTACAAATTATAAGGAATAAAATAAAATTGAATAGAATAGGATTGAGAGAAAGATTTAAAACGAAATTATTGAAAGAATAGGTTTGAATGGAAAAAAAATGAAGTTTAGAGGGGTTTATATAGGAAAAATATTACTGTTGGGGGATGTAGCCGTTGAAATTGTGATGGGGGAAATGTTATCGTTGCTTGAAAATGCGTCCTGTAAGATGCGTTTTCATTTTTCCTATTCAAAAACGACTTATTCTCATAAATAAAAAAAAGACCTAAATTCTTAAATTTTATAAAAAGAGAGACATATTTTTATAAATTAAACATTGTTTTTATATGTAAAATATTTCAAATAATTATTTAAAATACACATACTAAAATATATAATACTAAAATTTACCGCACCCATGATATGGATGAAAAAAATAAATATTTTACGTATAAAAATTATATTTACTAAAAACAATTATATCTAACATAAGTAATTGATTTTATATACTAGATTTACTATACCCACAATGTAGGCGAAAAATAGTGATATTTAAAATAAATATTTTTATAAAATTAAAAATTTGAAATACTCTCAATGTATGTAGAAAAAATAAATATTTGACATATAAAAATTATATATAAAGAAAATTATATAAAAAAATTAGTTGATATTTAAAAAATATATATTTAACATAATATATATAAAATTTATTTTCATTATATAATTACATATTTTTTATTTTGTCTATATAAATAAAGAAGTTATTAATTAAAAATAAAATAAAATAATTAAAAACTCGAAAATAACATGCTTTTTAATAATAATAAAAAAAAAGAAAGAGCTTGAATCATTCATTAGATAAAAAAACCAAATAAACATGAGACGAGACCCAACGATAGAAAATACAAGCATTTAACCAATAAATTAAAAAGCAAAATTGTTAAAAGAAAATGCACTTAGTATAAAGTGTTTTTTGAAAAGCGTTTTTCATAAGCAAATTTCTTTATTGAAAGTGGCAATTTTCACTAATTTTGCCCTATTGTAATACACATGTATAAATAATTTTTTTGTCATATTATTAGACTAACAACCAAATCAATCATTAATTTTATAACAAAAATAATAATTCCAAAATATAAAAATAAGACATTTTAGTAAATATATTGAACGGAGCAATAAAAACTGAACAACAACTTGTCTCTAATTTTGCTTTTGAAAAAAAAAAGTTGTAAGATTGGAGTGGGTGAAGCATATCATTAGCTTCCCAGTATTTGTCTTCCAAAACTATGCTTTATATACTATTAGTTTTTTAATCTCATATTTTAAAACTTAATTTTATTCATTCCTAAAGAAAAGTTATACATTTTAATCTCATTATGTAAAAGTTACACGTGAAAGGGGAAAACGCCATTATTTTTGTGAGCGGTCCGTTATCAGCTGCCACTGCGTTGCGGTGCGTCACGTGGAAAGTCACGCTCATAAAAGCAATGAATGGTAGGGTAGCTGAACTGAAACCCAAATATTTAATGACTTTTTCTTTTTTCTTGTTTTATTAAAAATAAAATTCCTAAAGATTAAACTAAACAGAAACGCCAAAAAACGGACGTTTGATGGTGAAAGTGAAACACACTGAGTCAAAGGGCTCCAAACAATAGCACCCCTATTCAACGTGATTACCCTCACTTTTACACCTCAGCACACCTGTTGTCGGTGCTGCTGACGACACACTTGCTCTTGCTGCCGTCTCGTCGACTGCTCCTCCTTCTGCCGCCGCAGCTCCAACACCTTCCGGTGGGAGTTCGAGTGTTGAGTCAGCACAAATGTCGGACTCGCGGCGGGTCTGTATTCGGGCACTAGCCGACCCGATTTATACCGGACCCCACACGCGTTGCACAATGTCTTCGGTCCTAATGGCCCCGTCCGCCACTGTGGGGTCTTCTCCGACGCGCAGTGTGAGCATCGCCTCATCCCTTCTACCGCTGCCGGGGATGCTTGACGTTGGATTTCCCTTTTCGTCTTTGTTTTTCCCGTTAAGGTACCTGCCGCTCCAGACGTCGTCGTCGTCCAGTTTGTGCCGTTCAATGTTGTCACCGCTCTGGAACGCTTGCTCCGAGCTTTGCTTGAAAACGACGAGTTATCATTTCTAGAGTTAAGGATTCCGGGGAGCGAGTATGAGGGGAAGTCGGTGAAGGAATCTTCAACGAACTGCGACAACCACTCCAGCTCAGCCACGTCATCGCTCTGCAAACAAAAACCACAACAATATATGTAATCGTGCATGCTAGTAAAAATAAATATAAAGTAAGAAAACGAACATGGAATTGGTTATTACGGGAAGGCAAATATCGTGGTTAAAGTCTAAGGAGAAAGAGGGAGTGAGGGCGGCAGAGGAGGAGGAAGCGGCGGAAGCGTCGCTGAAAGGGGTCTCAGAATGAGGGAACTGATCATGGCTGGTGGCGGCCGAAGCAGAGGGAAAAAACTCATCGTTGGACAAATCCAAAAGATCATCAACATCTAATTGTTCCGAAGTTGAAATCCCATAGATATCCATCTTTTTATACACCCCCCCAAAAAACTGATCTCTCAGCTCTCTTTCCCTCAAAAGAACGAGCCAGAGAAAGGAGAGAGGCAGAGGTGAGTGATATATGGATGGGAAGAGGGGGCAGAGGAACGTGCAAGATGACTACAATTTCCTTTTTTTTTTTCTTTTTTAAAAAATTGGGATCTATAATTTAATATATAAAATAGATAAAAGAGTCATATAGTAAATGAATTAATCCCTCATGCATGCATGTGTTTGTGTATAGTTTATAATATACTATACCATAGTAAATATTAAATTAATCGTGGTAGTAAATAGGAACAAATACATGGATGTGGTTGTCATTATATTTACATATAAAATTTGTAATTATTGTTAGTATGGCACCGATGGTTATAATGTATTTTTATTGAAATTGTTATGGGTATATAATTTTAAATTTTATCTAATATTTTTTAAAATATTTACTTGATGTAATATAAAAATATTAAATAAATAAATTTCAAATATAAATATTTATTCAGTATATAAAATATTCAATAAAATATTTCATAAATAAAAATTCCTCATTCATTAAACCAAAAATCATCGTATACCTTAAACAACGAAATTATTCACAACAAAATCATCTTATATACTAATTATATTAGATGAAAGCTCCATAAAAACTTACACAAGCATTTAGGGATTTCGCCTTTTTTTTTTTTTCTTTTCATTCTTATATAAGATCTTTACTTTTTTTTTTATTATTGATTAATTTTGATACTTTAAATTTTAAAGCTTATAAGTTTACATTGGTTGAAGTTTAATCTTTAAAGTTTAAAATTGATAAGTTTTAATTGTTAAAGCCTAACTTTTTATTATTTATTGTTAAAAAAATAATATTTTTATATATAACTAACATTGTTTATATACTAGTCGGTGCACAATATTTTAGTTGGAGCGATCAAAGTTACGCAAAATGAGTCGGTGCAAATCACATAGCCAAAATTTTCATCAGTTCAAATTGTAAAGGTTTCTGAATTTTCTACTTTTAACCTTTAGGTTCTTGCAACAATAAAAATGCTAATAGTATATATATTATAAAATGTGTATTTGTCTTTATATAACTTTCTTTTATGAAAGCAATTATATATAAATTGAAATTTATTGTGAAAAAATAAAATAAAATAAAATAAAAATTTTAAAATGAATAATAGAATGGATAGTATTTTTTAAATGTTAAGTTAATTGAATTAAAACTAGAACTTTTATGACACATGTATGCATGTAAAAATAACGTATTTAGAATGCATATGCTTTTAAAAATAAGATATATTAAATAATAAAATGTAATACTTGAAATTAATAATAATAACATACCTATGCAACATGCACTAATAATAAAGCGGGCATAATAAAATTAAAATGTACAAAAAGTTTTGAAATAATTTTTTGGTTGAGTTGTAAATTTAAGATTTTATTAATGTAATTGATGTAGGGTTCAAATTCTACCATATCCATAATTTTAATTTTTAAAAAATTAAAAAAATATTAAAAAACACTTAAATAATATAACTCATTTTAAATACGAAGTGATATTTTAGTAATTTCTCTACGGGTGACTTGAGACACCAACCGAATTAGGATTTTAAATAATAGTATATAATTTGTAAGTAGATAGTATTTTAGATGAATGGAGGTTTTTAAAAGAGTAGATATATATATTTATAAAAATTATGATGGTATTATTATTGTTTTTAAGAATTGGTGTTATTTGTGAACTTTGAATAGTAAATAAAGGTATATGCAATGGTGAATTAACACAAACGTAGAAATGGGAAGAGGGTAAAGGTAGTTATGTTACATTCATCCAGCATTTACCTTGTGATTTAGGTTTATACAAAACATAATTTACTCATCCACACATGCTCCTTTCAACATTAGTGGTTCTTCTGTCACTCCTCTTAATTAAAATGAAATGTTACAAGTTGATATATAATTATTTTGTTTACAGTTTCCAATTTACATTAAAACAATGCATATTTGAAGGGAGTGGTTCGTTAGTAAATACTAAATAGCTTGCTTCATGTTTCAGAAGCGAGCAAACAGATGCATGGAGGTCTGCCGGCAGGCACTGCAAAGATAGCTGTAAGGGACCACTTTTTTCAAAAGAAATAATTTTTATATAAATATCAAAAAGTTTTGCTTCATGTTCACGTTGGGTGAGATTATAGTTTTATTATACCCACCATTCACTGTGAGTGAGAGCAGATTTTTAACCTAATTACTACTACCCATAACTGCCATTTCCTTTCTCATTTGGAAAGTACAAACCCGTACATTGCACTTAAACTAAGAAATGGGTTTCTTCCTATTTTCTCCATTCATCTTTTTATCTCTCTCAATTCAATTGTGAGTAACAATCTATTTCTCTCTAATATTTTGTGGTAATTGATTAAATAAGTGAAAAGTTTTCAAAATTAAGAAATATAATTGTCAGTAATTTCTCTATTAACTTAGAAGCCATGACAAAATTATAATCCTACAATTTCCTTTTTATATTCTGTATAACCCTACATTAGATCAGGGATTCAGACATGATTTTTTTTTCCTTAACCTTAATAATTTGTTTCATCATTTACCTCATGCACATGGCATGCCGTCAGTATACGTATCACTTTCAGGATAAAAGAATTGGGGCGGTGAAATTTTTAATTCCAATACCAATTTCAAACATTATCAAATGTTTCGTTACAAAAACTTATTTTTGATTATTTACTGCACCTAACCACTTATTTATTTCTATTGCTGAAAATTTTATACTTAGCTGGACTAAAAGAAAAACCAAACATTGACACCATTGGATTTTCTATTTTTAGGCTTAAGAGTTCAAAACCCTAAATTTTTCAAAAAAAAAAGAGTTAATCCTTCGAAAAACATAAAAATATATTAATTAAACCTTTTCGTTGTTGATTATTAGTGTTAAAAGTATTGTTAATTATTATTATGTTAATGCGATTATCCATTCAACATAGAGCCCTGCCTTATCAACAAAAAATAAAAATAAAACTATAAAATTACTAAAAAATTAAGTCCATAATAAACTTGAACAAATGAATGCTCGTGTTCATTTGAATATTTGAACATTCATTCTGTTCAATTTCATTTAATACTTTATGACTTGAATTATAAAAGGAATAAATACTAAATTTATAGATAAACTTTATTTTAAATGTATAATTTAATATATGAACTTTGATTTAGTAGAATTACACACATAAAATTTGAATTGTGATTCATATATATACATAAAATTTTAATATTTTTTTAATAATTATCATATATTTTTCAAAATTTTATTTTTCATAAATTAAAAACTATGTCTAAAATATCCAAACAAATAAATTTAAATACTGTTTTGTACAAATTGATTCTAGACTTGAATTTTAATATATATGTTTTATATTTTTGTTAGTGTTGCAGTACAATAGCATTTTTAATGTTTGATTGGATATGTTTTTGGCAAAGAGATTTTGAGAGCTTTTTAAACCGGCTTTATTCCGTAAGCAGCTGGTAAAATAGAAAGGTAATTAGAGAAATAAAGACAAGTGGTGGGGATAGATGAGCAAAACAGATCATAGAAAAACAGAGAAGAGCTTTCGCCATTGGTGGAAGCGATATGGAATCACGTGAAATGAAAATTAATTTTGGTGATCCCGAAGCAACACCACGGCACGTGGATAGCCATGTGGCTGTAACTAAAAAAATATACTCAAATCATAATCCATAGCATAAAACAGTATACTGCTACCTTATCGTATGTGACATGACCATGATGGAATTAGTTGTAAACTTGTGACTATTGTGTTTATATATACATACATATATATACATACATATATATATATATATATATATATATATATTTCCAAGAAACAAAAAATTATGGTTAACACAAGCTAATTAAAGCTTTAGATGCTTAGGCTGTATATTGTCTAGTTTCCTTTTCTCGTTCCCTGTTGTCTATGGTCTTTTGATAGAAGGATATAAAAGGGAGGTGAATGTACCTCAAGAAGAACTTCCATCCTATAATGGTTAGGCCAAAGATAATGTTCATGTAACAGCTTGACTTAGGGTCTAGTCGGAATAGTGGTGTGAGACCACAAATCCGAAATAAGAAATATGTGTTTAAATGATTTTATAAGGCTTATGAGGTATTTGCATGATAGTGTGAAAATTTTATGAAGGAATTTTATTAATTAGTGAATAAATTGTCCATTGGGACTAAATTGCAAGGATTAGAAAATATGAGATTTTAGAATATTTAAGTATGAAATAGAATTATAAAAATTTATTAGAGGTCCTTATTTAGAATTAGACCATTATATGTTAAGATGGACAAAAATGGACATAGGAAGGAAAAATCTCAAGAAAGAGTCATTAAGGGCATTTTTGTCACTTGGTTAATTAAAGAATTAAAAGGGAAAATAAGCCAAGATCATGTCCATCTTCTTCCTTCTTGGTCGGAAATCACAAGGAACCATAGCTAGGGTTTTGTCCAACTTTCAAGCTTCATAGTAAGTGCATCCTAGCCCCGTTTTTAATGTTCTTTGTATTTTTTAGATCTTCGTAGCTCGGTTTAACTATTTCTAACTATATTTTGAGCTAGGGTTCATGTTCAAAAATTTACCCATGTATGACATGCATGTATTTTAATGTTTTATGGAAGATTATGAAAGTTTGATGTAGGATAAACTTCTTTTTCTAAGTGATTTTCATGAAAAATCCATGTAAGGACCAAATTGTAAAAGTTATAAAAATGGTCATACATGAGTGAAATAGTAGAAATTGAAGGTTGAAGGTTGCTATAGTTGAGAATATGATTCGGCTAGGCTTGAATTACAAGAAAGTTGAATGAAAATCCTTTTTACGAGCTTAGGGGCAAAAGTGTAATTATGATAAAGTTTAGGGGCAAAATATAATTCTTGCCAAAGTATGAAATATGAGTCAGTTTAGTTAATGCAAGTATTAAACAAGTTAAATTGTTATTATAGATCAAGAAACACGAAGCTCGGACCGAAACCAAGGCAAGAATAAAGTCGGGGACTAAATTGCACATCTACACATATTTTGGAGTACCGAGGTAAGTTTGTATAAATTTAAGGCTACATATGTTTTTATGTTTAAAATTACTTATTATGTTGTATAATGTACATTACTTCCATGAAGTTGATTATCAATGTCTAATAAGGAAATCAATGAGAACATGTAAGTAAAAGTCCCGGTTGAAGATTCGGAATAATGAGGATACCTATGTCACAACATGAGATAAGGAAATCCCGTGTAAGACCATGTCTGGGACATGGCATCAGCATCGAACAAGGAAGGTTTCGTGTAAGACCATGTCTGGGACATGGCATCGGCACCAAACAAGGAAGGTCCCATGTAAGACCATGTCTAGGACATGGCTTCGGCACCAAAGGAAGATCTCGTGTAAGACGAAGTCTGGGACATGGCATCGACATCGAGTTAAGAAATCCCATGTAAGACCATATCTGAGAAATGGCATCAGTATCATGAGGCGATGCCATGTAAGACCATATCCGGGATATGGCATTGGCATTGAGACACATGTTTGGTGAGATTGAGTATCCTCTGATATTCTGAGTCATTCACGGGTAAAATAGCCAAGTATGAAAGAGGTAACGAGAAAGCTAAGCAAGTAAAAATATTAACAAGTTAAGTTATTCAAGGTTGATAAAGAGCTTTATTTAAATTAAGAAAGATGTAGACTTAAGTTTATATTTATATTAGCGAAAGTGCTAATCTATGTGATTAAGTGATACAGGTTCCATGATTAAAATACAAGTATGAAATTATTATGTAATATGTGATAAGAAAGGGTAAGCATGAGTCAGTAAGCTCAAGCACTTGAGATTTATGTTTTTCTTGTTTCATGATGGATGAGTTATTATGAGCAAATATGTTGCTATATGAATTTCATGCAGACTTACTAAGCTATATGCTTACTTTTCTCTTTTCTTTCTTCTTTGTAGTTTCACCAAGCTAGCTCGGGGATCATAGACGTCGGAGCTCGGATCACACTATCAATCATTATTTTGGTATAGCCAAGTTGTTTTTATTTTACGTATGGCATGTATAGGGATTGTGTCATTTTGAGTTATATCATATTGGGAGCCAAAGTGTTGGCTATTAAGGTTACTATCCTTTTTGTATATAGCCAAAGAAATTTGTTAATATTTGTTAAGTTTCATATCTTATTGATGATGAGTTTCATTAATTCTACAAGTGATGTTTCAAGGGTTATTCATAGTGTATAAAGGCCATGTTATGTATTACTTGAGTTGGTATAAGTGTGTTGATGTTTCAGGGTGACAATTGGCTTGGAAAATAGCATCTAAGTGTCCACACGGGTAGACACACGGGCGTGTGTCTAGGTCGTGTGTGACACACGGTCAACCTCTATGGTTGTGTTGATAGGCCGTGTGTCCTGCATTTAATTGCGAGAATTCAATTCGTTACACGGGCCAGCACATGGGCGTGTGCTTAGGCCGTGTGCTCCTTAAGGGGTTGCTAACGTCATAAACAGAATACCCCTAGTTTTCACACACAGGTGAGGACACGGGCGTGTTTAGGCCGTGTGAAGGACACGAGCCATTGACACGGGCATGTGTCCGGCCGTGTGAAAACCCCTGTAGGTTCGAAATAAAAATAAATTCTACACGGGCTAGGGACATGGGCGTGTACGACCACACGAGCGTGTCCCAAGTCACACGGACGTGTGACCCCTGTATATGCAAAAATTTTCAAAGAATGTAAAAGTTTTCCGGTTGAACTCTGAAACCTTCCAGATGTATGTTTAAAGCCTCGTAGGCTAATGATATGTATGTTATGATTAAAAAGGAGAAGTTTTAAGTTGGAAGGAAATTTAAAGCCCAATACTTCATATTCAAGTAGGGTTAAGTACGGTAATGCCTCGTATCCTATCCCGACGTCGGACACGGGCAAGGGGTGTTACAGTTCACCCATTTTGGATTCTTTCGTATTAACATACAAGATTTGATATTATGAGATTTGAGGATCATGAAAATATAATGTAGAAAGAGAATTTTGGCCTATAATTTATTGGCTAATTTGAAGCTTTTAATAGAAAACAATTGGCTCAATATTTGATTGCATGTCTCCACGCATACACACATTACATCTAAAGAGAGATGCTCAAATAAAAGGTTACTATTACTCATCTAGAGGTTCAAACTAGGGTGAGTTGTCTAGGTAAACAACTCTTAGCCACCAAGCCATCTAAGAGAGTTTAAGGATATTCATTAGTACCAAATTCGAGTCAACCCCAAATTATTTTTTGGGGTATTATTGATTCGAGCTTCCTCCTCTTCCTATTGAATGAGGCTTTGTTTACTCGAGCCTTGCTTCCATTGTCGAATGAGAATGAATCAAACTCCTCGACCTTATCGGTTGGCACCTTCTCTGCAATGGCTAGAAAGTTTATTCGCTCTTGTACACTTGCTATGGCCAAAAAGTGTATTGGCTCTTCTACACTTTCATTTAATATCAGTTTAGGCTCTATGTTAGTGGTTAGTTCATCTTTCACTTCTACATTTACGGTTAGTTCCGCTGCTATGTCAATTGGATCAGAGACCATTTCAACTATGTTCAACTCATCCACATGACCTTTAGTTACAAGCTCCGATTGAATCTCACCATAAATCCCATCATGGTCATCGATAATACCATGGTTCTTATGATCCGAGTTATGAGCGTCAGACATGTCCTCATTCTTTAGAGGCCGTGCTTCGGATATTTCTTGCATCATTTTAATCATTTGTGCCATCATGTCTGACATATTTAATAATACTTTAGAGTTGTTAATTTTGGTGGTTTCATGTGAAGGCATCTCACACGAATCATAGGGAGGCTTGCCTGAATGTTCGGGCATATCATGATCTTCTCTAAGCACCTCAAACAAATTACCAGTGAACTCATGTGGTTGTTCTACTATATCAGTACCTTGGTCATTATTCCACTTGTAACAGCCCGATTTAGGGGCTAGTCAAAACAATGATCTCTGGATCACTAATCCGAGGTTAGAGAAAATTACTTTAATGTTATTTCATGAATTAGAACATGGTTATATAGATGCATGACAATTTTGGTGTTTTAAGTTTAGCCGATTTTAGGCTTAATCATGAAAAAGGACTAAATCGCATAAAGTGCAAAAGTTCTATTTTAGTTGCTAGAGGTGCCAAATAGAAATAGAATTTTTATTGGAAGCCTTTAATGTGCAATTAGACCTATCTAGAGGTCATGGCCGGCCAAGGGGACAAAGGTATTAAAATTTGACAAGAGTTGGTAACATTAGTTGACTAAATGAATAAAATAAGCAAATGCTATCATCTTATATATTCTCTTTTCTTCCACCAACCGAAAATTTCAGCAAGAATAGAGTTTGAGAGCTTGAAATTTTCAGCAACATATCTTCCTTACAAGTAAGTCCTTTTGGTGATTATTTTTTATGGTTTTTGTACTTTTGGAGTCCCCAAAGCTTAAGCTTTCTAAAGAGGGGACTAATTTGCAATATGGTGAAAAGTTTGGGGTTTTGCCATGAGAGCTTGTATGTGAATTTCTGCATTTTTATGGAAGAAAATGAGTCTTAGTTGTTAGATGAACAACTTTTGTGAAAGGTGTTGCCATGAAAACACCTAAATGAACATTTTTGCAAAGGTTGTAAAATTGGTAGTAAATGTGTGAAATGTTGGGTTTTGATGATAACTATAAGAGAAATAAATGTTCAACTAGGCTCATTAAATTTAGAAATTTGAATAGAATTGATTTTCGAGCCTAGGGGTAAAATGGTCATTTTGCCAAAGTGTAAGGGCAAAATAGTAATTTTACCAAAACATGATTATTAAAATGATTTTATTAATGTGATGGTTGAAATGAGCTAATTTGCTATTATAGAGCAAGAAGAACCAAGAATCAACGTTGACCGGGGCAAGAATAAAGTCTCGGACTAGATCGACGATCTAGCTTATTTTGAAATCGAGGAAAGTTTGTATGTGATAAATTCAACATTTATGCTAGTGTGTTTAAGAATGTTGGATGTTATAATGATATATGATATTCTATAAAAATCAGATACATATGAAGTTTCCTACCCCCATTCGCTACACACCATCTCCGACCATCCCAACACACCATATAGGGTATTAATGTAACACCCCTTACCCGTATTCGACGCTGGAATCAGGTACGAGGCATTACCGAACTTAACTCAGTTGAACATACAACTTTAGGCTATAAGATTTCATTCCAACTTAAAAGTTTCCACTCCCATTCAAAACATTCTCATTATAGGCCTACGAGGCCTTAAACATGCAAACGGTGGGTCTCAAAATCAACCTGGGAACTTTTGTAAACTTAGAAAAATTTTGCCTTAACAAGGCCACACGCCCGTGTGAAATGGGACACGCCTATGTCCCCAGCCCATGTGGAATTTATTTTCTTTTCGAACCTACAGGGGTTTTCATACGGGCAGACACACGCCCGTGTCCTTGGCCTGTGTCCTCCACACAGCCTAGACACGCCCGTGTCATCACCTGTGTGTGAAAACCTGGGTATTCTATTTGTGACGTCAGCAACCAAATAAGGGGCACACGGCCCATGTGTCTAGCCCATGGTCGACACTGACTTGCAACACTAACATGCAGGGGACACACGGCCTGGTCACACACCCATGGGACTAACTGTGCGTCACACACGGCCTAGACACACGCTCGTGTGCCTACCCATGTGGATAGGAACAAGGCTATTTGCCAAGCTCTTTTTATCACCCTAACTCATACAACATCAATTACATTCAACCATTTACCAAGCAACTCAATCATGTATCATACACATTCATGAATAACCTCATCTTTTCATATATTAATAACAATAAGCCATCAACTATGGCTATTTACAAAGGTTCTTCTTTTAAGAAGCCAACACACTTGGCCAAAATATCAAGACATATCACTAAGCCTAGCATCTATACATGCCATACACAAAATGCTAAGTCTAGATATACCGAGATGAGCTGATAGTGTGTGTGATCTTCAAATTGTCTTCGTATCCCGAGCCGACTCTTTGACACTATAAAACAAAGGAAAAGAAAGGGAGTAAGCTTTAAGCTTAATAAGTTTACATGTAAACAATAAGCATCATCACATATGCTAATCAATCTATAACATCACATACTAAGCAAGAACAATTCACATTTCCATAATCATACTTACTCATCTCATCTCTTACCACATTCCAATCACATAACAATTATATTGCTTACAATTGCTTGCACACAATCCCCGCACTCACCACCACAAAGCAACATGAAACCTTTACTTATACCATTTCTCGATGAACCCCTCGGAATAATACTATGTACTCAGTGGTTTCGCACACAGCTCATCGTTAATCAATAATAGGACGGTATCGCACATAGCCCACCAACAAGAGTAATTAAAGTGGTTTCGCACATAGCCCACCAAATGGTAATATAAATGATGGTATCGCACACACAACCCATCGTGAATAAATAATAAGGTGGTATCGCACACAGCCCACCAAAAATGATGATTATGGTGGTATCGCACATAGCCCACAAATTAATCATTACGGATATTTTCCCGTGCTTATGTATCTATTCCGAAGTTCATACGAGAACTACTCACCATCTATCAATTTCAATCATAATTTGTCTCATTCATACAATACACCAATAAGTAACAACATATGTATTAATGATGTATCATTTACACATAAACTTACCTCGGTGCAAAATGTGTTAATCGACGACTTAATCCGTAACCTTGCCTTTTCCCAGATCAAGGTTGTTTCCACGCCCTTCTTGATCTTTAATAATAAAATTTACTCATTTAATCACTTTATAATTCATGATACATCAAAATTTACACTTAGCCAAAAATGACCATTTTGCCCTTATACTTTGGCAAAATTATGATTTTGCCCCTAGGCCTGTAAATCGTCTTTCATCACATTTTCTCATTAAACAAGCCTAGTTGAACATTTATTTCTCTTACAACAACTCACAAAACCAATTATTTCATGCATTTATTACACAAATTTAACCTTTACTAATAGGTCCCATTTAGGTGTTTTCATGGTAACACCTTTCACAAAAGTTGTTCCTTAACTCACTAACATTCATTTTTCTTCCATAAAAACTCAGCAAACAACATGAACACTCTCATGCCAAGTCCCTAAACTTTCAACCATTTTGCAAAATAGTCCCCTCATTAGCTCGCTTAAGCTTTGGAGGTTCCAAAAGTACAAAAATTATCAAATAAAACCACAAAAATCACTTACTTTCAAGGGTGAGAAGTTGCTGAAAATTTTTGGCTTCCAAAACCCTTCCCTAGCTGATATTTTCGGTGGGAAGAAGATGAATAGAATGGCTGATATCATTCTTTCTTTATTTTATTTATTTCCTTCAATTTAATCCACCTAACCCAACCACTTGACTAATTTTGACTTCATTTTGTCCCCTATGGCCGGCCACCTATTCTCTATGGGTCTAATTTAACTTTAAGGACCTCCAATTTGATATTCTATAACAATTAGACATCCCTAGCTCGTAAAATAGAACTTTCGCACTTTATGGGATTTTGTCCTTTTTCACAATTAAGCATTCAATCCCTAAAATTAAAGCACTAAAATTCTCATGCATCCTTATAATCATGCTATAACATGTAAAATAATATAAAAATAATTTTCTTCAACCTCGGATTAGTGGTCCCGAAACTACTATTTTGGCTAGCCCAAAAATTGGGCTGTTACAATTAAATATCCATCTAGCCTTACACACCACATAGTGTCGGTATAACACGTTTCAGAATGATTACAAACTAGTTGTCAGATCAGTATGCGATAAATCGCCAGAATCAGATACAGATTTGTGGCTCAACCACTCAATTCAATAAATCATTAAATTTCCAACACTTCCTTCTTTATATCATTCCCACCCAATGCAGATACAAATTTTAGATGCAAGATATCAAGGATGTACATACAGTTGTCCAACTACAATTAATAATAAGATAATACAGATCATTTAACAGTTATCACATCAACTATACATACAGGTAATCAATAATTTAACCTTAGAATATTGAATATCAAATTATACAGTTTCATTCAAATCATACGGACCCTACGGAAGGCCTACGCTTGATTCAAACAACACTTACGGCTTTAGGTAAAATTTTAGTATTTTAGCCCACACGTTCGTGTGGATTCACATGGCCTGGGTGTTTGGCCCATGTGGTCCACACGGGCTAGCACATGCCCGTGTGGCTTAAAATAGTGAGTTACACGATCTGGCACATGGCCAAGCACATGCCCGTCTGACTCACAACCCCTTACATGACCTGGATGCAAGACAGTGGCTCACACGGCCGTGTGGCATTCGGAGCCATGTTTTCCAGCATTCAAAACTTATAGAAACTCAAGTTTTTGTTACACACCTAGTATGATTTCGATGTAGAAGCACTCAGAATGAATCCAACACCTAAACATGACAATCTAAAAGCCAAGTAACCAATTATTCGTAACGGAACGCTAGGATTAGCGTACAAACCCAAAATCATGTAAAAAAATTGACATAGAACCTCGACTCGAAGACCACCCGATTACCTCGCACGAAAAAGTGAATTACAGAGCTAACACGGTGGGGGAACATTTTTCTCAAGAATGAATTTTCTAACCCCAAAGCAAAATAAAAAATTTTCTCGAAAACAAAAGAGAACACGAAAGATTTTACGTAATAACCTTTGAACTGACGCAATGAACAATGTAGAACTCCCAATACAACCACTAACAATTTAGGGAAGCAAGTAAAAAGAAAAAAAAAAGAAAAGAAAAGAGGGGAAGAAGAAGAACAGTAAAACCAATATAAAAAACGTTGATGTTTAAAAAAACTAAACTAATTAACTTTAAAAGAAAAATAGACATAATTTATCAAGAAGAATAAAATATATTCTTTTTACTTACGCAGAGACTCGAACACAAGACCAATGGGTATACATAACTTAACCATCAAACCAACAAGCTCATTCTTGACACAGAATTAAACTTGAGTCACTAGTTCAAGTATAGGGATTAAGTCAATTTAAAACATAATAAGAAAACTTTCCAACAGTAAGATTCGAACCCCTAACCTTGAACATATATGCAGAACACTTAACCATAGATACAGAGACTTAATTATTGGCAGATATTAGCAAATAAACATTCAAATATTGGGGGCATTACAATGTATCATTCCCCTTTTCGTCGAAAATATTTGTCCTCGAATCTTGGCTTTGGCGGAACAAGAAAGAATCTTTATCATAGGCGGAATGGTTTAATAGATCTCCCCTTAAAGGACCAACAAATTCCTGACAGAATGAAATAAGTCCACTAAACAAATTCAAGTTAGGGTTAGTGAAAACATAATCATTCTTTTCTTTTAGATAGGTTCTCTCTTTGTTCTCTCTTTCTTTTCGTTCTCTTTTTTAGTGTGAATTGAACTTTCTAATTTTACCTTGTAGGAATTTTCACTCACCAAAATTGGACTACTAAATCAAATTTTATTGCTCAAGCTCTCTTGTCTCTTAGTCTTTTCACATGAATCATTCTCACTTCCCTTTAACCCCTCAAAAAATTTTGTATATCTAATTCATAATGATACAACTTTTTAGGAGGATAATTAAGGTCTAAACCATCCAAATTTAGAGACTCTAGGAAATAATTCTTACTATAAACTTTTTCCTGTTCACAAAGTTCACTATCACTATCATCATAGTCCACACTATTACTATCAACTTCTTCGATATCAACTTTGAAATAAGGTGCAATGTTAGATTTAGACTAAAAAACAGGCACAAAACCATACTTATTGTCTATACAAACTGCTTCACTCGAAGTTTTTTTTTTTGCTCATTTATATCATCATCATCAATGATAACAATAGACGAAGACTCCTCAATAGACTCTGTGTCATACTTACATTCCTCAGCTTGCAAGGATGTTTTGTGAAATGAATATGTTGGACATTCAGAGGCTTTGTGATCTTACGCATTACACCACTTACATTCTTATGCAATGTTTTTTTTTTTGTGCCAATGTCTTTTTTGACAAGTCCCTGAACAATAGATGGTTGAACGACATTAGAAAAAACATGTCCATGAGGGTTTTTTTACAAATATGACATCTAAGCTTTGTCTAAGGTTTATCATTGTTAGTTTCTATTCGAGCCAAAGTTTGGATGAAATTTTTTTAAACCGCCTTGTGATGAAGGACTTGAGCTTGCAACATGTCGAACTTATTTTCCAAATGCTCTTGCATCTCTTTGAAATCTTTCCAAAGTTCATCGAACAGTGCTGTAAATTGGTCCATGGTAACCATGGATGGATCATGCTCTTCATTCTTACTACGTATACGTACCATTATTAGAGGTTGAAATAAAAAACACTCAAAAAAAAAGTTGATCCAAGAAAATTAAACCATCGTTATGCACTCGCAATAAGAAAAACAAACATCTCTAAGAGATAAAGAAAAGAAGTTAAGATTTTTTGGCTTGTAACTTTTAAAGAGTAATCAAATTCAACAATATTCAAAAAGATGTGGGATCACTCTCTAACAAAGTTGACCTAAGGCTCTAAGAAGCCAAAGGAAAGGCAACTATTTCCATACCTATTAACACAAAAAGGAAAAATATGTTAGAATGTGTAATAGAATAAGAAAAGCTAAAAACAAAAGAAAATCTAATGCTAGAATCAAGGAAAATAAACTACTCAACCGACAATCCAAAACAATGGAAAACAACTTAATTTTTTGTTCATGGTGTTTCCGATGTGCCAAAATCACGGAAATGAAATTGAAATATCTTTATATGATAAATATCATTTTTGAAAAATCTTGGCACGAAAGTCAGCCCAAAATTTTTTTAAAATTTTTTCGATGTTTTTAAAGGCTGTTTAAGTAAAATTCGCAAAACAGTTTGTATAACACATGGAAACAACTAAAAAATGCCCAAATCTGATACCAAAGGATAAAGGATTTAGTAGAGAAAGGAGGCGGAAGAAGGATCAGGATTGTATTCAAGTTGTTCGACTTGAGAAACAAATATTTGGATTTGACCTGAAAGAAGAAATAAACAAATTTAAAAATTAAAGAAAACGAAAAAACTAAAAGAAGAAGTTTAAGAAGTAAGTATAAATATTCAAAATAATAAATAAATAAACGAAATTTAAAAGTGGAAGATGGATCGAATAAACCGATGGATGTGATGGATAGTTGAATGTGTCCAATTGAACCCTTTGAGATATAAATCCCAACAAGCTCAATTAATGACTCTCATCAACCCTCCAAAAAATGATTTTCCATGACTTTTTGAAGAAAATCTAGAAGAAAACTATTTTTAGAAATCACAAGGAAAATATATCTTGCACAAAGAAACTAACTCCAAAGTTGAAAACTTTATTAATGAAAACAATTGTGTGTTAATGATCAATGAATAAGCCTTTATATAAGCTAGCTAAGTACATCCAAATAAAACTCTAAAGTATACTGGAACTCTAATTAATCTAAACAAGAAGTAATTTTAAACTAAACTCTATTGTTTGACTAAGAAACATAGATATCCTAAACAACTTAAAATACTTAAACAATATCCAAAGTTCAGAATAAATAAAAAATAAAATAATAAAACCGTATATATAAAATATTGAGCTCATATATAATAAAAATTAAGCCAAAAAAAATTGAACTCAATATGATTTAAACTCGAATAAAAAGCCCAAAACTCATAATTTTCTTAATATTCTTATCCAGAAATTTTGTTCGTGCAGTCTTCATTTAAAATGGTCATAACTTGAGCTCCCGAACTTGAAATTGAGTGATTGAAGGTGAGTTTTGAAGCTAAGAGATAGATATTCGAATGTCTTAAAGACATATCAACCAAAAAATGTTTGGATCACATCCAAAAAGTTGTATCAAGTCGACTGATTTCCCAAACTTGAAAATTGGCAACTTTGGTGAATGAAATTTAATAAATTTCACCCCATCCGTGCATGTATCACTAATGGCATGCCATCTATATCCCACAAGTTTAAAACTTTTCTACAATGGCTTTAACATTATTATAGATCCAATATTTATCACAAGCACAATCAATTTTCATAGTGTCATAATCAACAACAACCTTATTCATTTACTACTTCCTTGAGTTATCCACATATTTATTGGGTTACAAATACTCAAATTCATGAAAATAACACTTACTTTAGCATAGAATTTGAAAAGCCTAATTAAGTAAGAAGAATTCTAAAGCACTTACAAATTTGGCTAAATTATACTTCCTTCAAGCTTCACTTGTTTTCCCTTGTCTAAACTCCTTATAACTTCTTCCTTGTCTTTCTCTTCATATCAATATCATAAAATATAATATATAAATATTCTTAATCTACAACACTTTAATGCTCAAATAATCAAACTAGACATGAAAATATTACTAAATCATGAAGATCTTACTATAAAACATTAGTTTCTCATTTTATCTATATTTTCTCTCTCTTCAAACATGTGCTCTCCACTTCCAACTTGAAAACTAATCTTGCTAGGTTGTGGGTAACTTAATTTAGCTAAGGTTTCTATTGGCATTTGATAGTTTTGAACTTGGAAAGGCCATTAATGGATATGGAGGACCAAATTGTAAAAAAATAAGAAAAGTTTTCTTTCTCTCCAATGGTGTAACATGAACAAGAAAAATATGGAGAACTCTTTCCATTGTTCTGCTAAAATATCTTTAATATTTTGATAAAATAAAATAAAATAAAATAAGTCAATTTAATATAATAATAGTAATGATAATGAAAATAAAATATTATTATAACAGAAAATCTATCCATCATACATATCCACTTGATCTTGATAAAATTGCTTTCCATGTCCTCACACATTTCACCACTAATTCAATTTAATCCTTTTATACATTCAATTTCCCACCTTGACCCCAACATGTTGGTAAACTTTATAATTTAGTCTATATCCCGAATTAATATTTCTCAATACATCAATCTTTTACATTTTCTTTAGACTCTTACTACCTTCTCCACTAACACTTATAAATCTCATTTTATTTATTCCAAAAAGTTCGACTCATAATTACTCAAAAAAAAAATATTGTTATGACCAATAGATTTCGGGGATATTACAATATTAGCATGGTTATATAAAAATTTTAATTTTTTTTTTTAAAAATCACTCTAGGTTCTCAACCTTACCAACACAAGTAAAGTTTCATCAAGAAAACTATTTATATTTTTATTACCTTATCAATAATTATTATTTTAAAAAACATTGCTTAACTATATATATATTATTTTTCACATATATAATAAGTGAACCATAGGGGTAGCTGTTAGCTCAATAAATCAACCAAATTAGCCAAGAGGAGAGGGTGAATTAACCTTTTAAAAATTTGAGGAAGCAAAGAGAACACAATGATTTATAGTGGTTCAACCCCAAATGCCTAATCCACGACCTTAGCTTTTCAAAAATAACAACTTATCCAAATTCACTAATTTGATCAACCTTTGAGGACAAGGTTTAACCTTGCAACTCCCTTAAAATTTCTACATAAATCTTAAGACACAAACCCTCTCAAAGAGAAATAAACAAACAAACAAAAACATAATCCTTACAAGATCAAAGTGTAAGATCAAAGTGTAAGATCAAAGTGTTTTCCAATTGAGCACAAAAACAAAGAAAAACACTTGAGCTGAATGAAAACAATTAATGTTCACAAGTGCATATACAAAACATATAAAGAAAAATTGAGCTCTAAGGTTGATAGAATGACAATTTAAGCTTTTTGATCTCTTTTATTATTTTTGAACCTTTGGAAACTAGTATTTATAGTCCCAAATTAATTTCCAACCGTTATGGTTGTTGAGATATTGAATAGAGCCATTGGGGATGAAAATATTAGTGCATTTACGTCACCTGCAACATGTATCGATACTTTTTTATAGGTATTGATACTATTTTCATTTAATGAAATAGTTTAGTGACTTTTATCCCTATTTACATCGATTCCAACTGAAATTTATCGATATATGATAAAAGGTATCGATACTTTTTTATGGGTATCAAAACCTGTTGTTGCAAGTGACATAAATGCACTGGTATTTTCATCTCCAACAAATCTATTAAACATCCCAACAACCGCAATGGTTGGAAATCAATTTGGAACTATAAATACCGGCTTTCAAAGGTTCAACAACAACAAGAGAGATTAAAAATCTTAAAGTGCCATTATATCAAACTTAAAGCTCAATTTTTCTTTATTTGTTTTCTATATACACTTGTGAGCATTAATTGTTTTCATTCAACTCAAGTGTTTTTGTTTTTCTTTGTGCTTAATTTTCAAACACTTTGATCTTGTAAGGATTATTTATTTTTTTGCTTGTTTGTTTCTCTTTTAGAGGGTTTGTGTCTTAAGATTTGTTTAGAAATCTTAAGCAAGTTGTAAGGTTAAACCTTGTCCTCAAAGGTTGGTCAAATTAATGAATTTGGGAAAATCCTTAGTTGTAGAAAGCTAAGGTAGTGGAGTACGCAATTGGGGTCAAACCACTATAAATCATTGTGTTCATTGTTTCATTCTTTTCTCTTTGCTTCCACAATTTTTTAAAAGGCCAATTCATCCCTCTCTTAGCTAATTCGATTGAGTTATCGAGCTAACAATTGGTATCAAAGCTAGTGTCTAAAGATGGTCTAACAACCCAGAGAAGATCCTTGAGGATGCTCATCAATCATCAACTCAATCCACAAAGAATGACATCCACTTTCAAGTCTATTTTCTGTGGAGAATCTCGATCTATCTCAAAGCTTCCTTACTTCAATGGTGAAATTATTCTTATTGGAGAACGAGGATGATGTTATTCATTCAAGTGAACAACCTTGCGACTTGGGATATCATCATGGCTGGCCACTCCATCCCCTTTAAACAATAAGGAGAGCTTCTAGTTCCAAAGAGCAAAATAGAATGGAAAAGGGAAGATAGTGTAACATCCCTAACCCGTATCCGTCGTCGGAATAGGGTTACGTAGCATTATCGAAAGTTTACATCACAAAACATTCAAAATTCAAAACATATCATAAATCATAACAATAAAAATCAAACTCATACATATTTTCCCTTATACGAGCCCCCGAAGCCCTAAAAACACATTAGAAATGAATCGAGACTAAATCGAAAACGTATAAAATTTTTAGGAAAAAGTTAAAAATTTTCACACTGTAGGGGTCACGCGGCCGTGTGGCCAGGCCGTGTGGCCAGGCCGTGTGGACATTCGAAGTAGGGACACACAGCCGTGTCCCAACCATATTCGTGCCCGTGTAACTATCCGACTTGGGTCACATGGCCAAGCCACACACTCATGTGCCAGGCCGTGTAACTCTCGAAATGGCCTCACACACCCGTGTTCCAGGCCGTGTCCTAGGCTGTGTAACTGCCTAACTTGCAACCCTTTGAAACCTACAGGGGACGCATGGTCGTGTCTCATGGCCATGTGTCACACACGGTTGAGACATACGCCCGTGTCTTAAACTGTGTGGACAAGAATTACGCAATTTTTATGCCATTTCCTTCACCCAAATTATACATACACATACAATATATTTGCACCTATTTCAAGCACTCAAAATGTACCTAAAATATGCATAATCAAGCTCAAACAAAGTGTTACCAATTTATATAACCAGTATGCCTTAAGGCAACTCAATCACAAGTTATCAAATTAAGTTAAAATATACATATACTTAGCCATTTATCAACTCAATATTTGCTACTTAATTCCATACCAAACCATATCACCTTGGCCACATTCAAACATACCAAAAAGGGCCATTTAGAACATGTATTCAATTGACCATTTTAACACACACCATTTAAGCACCAAAATAAAAAAAATGTTAACAATCACAAAGCCATATATACATGCCAACATAACAACCAACCAACTGCCAAAAATACCATATTTACAAGCCAAACATATTGGCCATTTCATCAAAAATGCCATAATAACCAAGACTTAAAAACATCAAAATCTACTGATATAGCTGATGGATAGTGTGATAGGTCTCTGACGAACTTCTAACCTGAACGAGCTTCTGATTAACTACAAAACCTAGGGAAATGAACACAAGGTAAGCATATAATACTTAGTAAGTTCGTAACTCATAATCGATGCTTAACAATACAATGTATAAGCTTGAAATAAAAATGGATCCAATCTAACACAAGTTTGGCACAAGCCTAAGCATCACCAACAATCCAAATTAGTGCTTAATTACATAAATTCAATATCAACATATGATAAAATAAATTTCATAAGTTTAAAACATATAAATCCATACTTTCTGCAATCATGCATCCACATGTTACCTATCTTTCATAGTAACAGTAAATTGCATCAAAAACTCTTACTCAAGCTCACTCAAAGTAAAATCACGGTGGTTATCACCATCCCTTTTTATAATCGATAGCCCAAGCTATCCCTTTTCATAATTTGATTGTCGTCACCATCCCTTTTGTAACACCCCTTACCCGTAACCAACGCCGGTACAGGTTATGAGGCTTTACCTTACTAAAGCACATACTAGCATACTTTTCCAAGTCATAAAAGTTCATTCAAATTTAAAACTTTTCAAACTTTGTCTTAAAATACTTAGTATGAGCCTACGAGGCCCAAAACATACTTTAGAAACGGTTTAGGACCAAACCGAGTTCTTTAAAAAACTTTGGAAAATGTCATTAAGAAAAATAGGGGCACAAGCCCGTGTGGAAGGGCGACACGCCCGTGTGACCTAATAACATGGCCATGTTGAAGGACCGTGTAACTCACATGGCCTAAGCATATAGGGACACACCTGTGTCCCATGCCCATGTGGATTTGTTTCTCAATTCAAACCTGCAGGGGTTTTCACACGGCTTGGCACACGCCCGTGTCCATGGCCCGTGTCCCCCACACGGCCATGACACGCTCGTGTTTCGACCCGTGTGCAAAAACCTTGACTTTCTGTTTCTAACGTCATCATTCATTTAGGCTCACACGGCCAAGGCACACGCCCGTGTGCTAGGCCGTGTGGCGAATTTAATTTCGCATTTAAGGTGCAGACTTCACACGGCCTGGGCACATGCCCATGTCCTAAGCCTGTGTCTTCTACACGGTTGAGACACACGACCGGGCCTCTGAAACACCCCAAACCCGGCCCACGAGCCTCAACCGGATCTGGTATGTTCCTGAAGTAAAACATTTTAAAAACTTGTTTGTTACTTTGGAAAAATTTGAGTGATTTTGAAGAAAATTTGATTTGTGTCGATTTCAAATTGAAAACGATGTTATTCTTGAAATCTAGATTTTAATAAAACTTTATTTTAGTACTGGAAAACAATAAGTTAAAAGTATTCAATTTATTTTTGAGAAAAGTTACTTAAAACTTGAAATAATAATAATCATATCATAATGAAATCAAATAAAATGCATGCATAAAAACAATTCAATAGTAATGGCCTTATTACAACTGAAAAATACCAAATAAATCCCGAAAATAAAATAATAGAAAACGCAAGTTCAACTGTTTGAAATCCCGAAAATATTCAGCATGGCCACCACCTAGTCTCCGCCGACCCGGTCCAAGTCACTGTATGTCACCTGAAAAGATATCCCGCAATGGGGTGAGTCAACAGACTCAATGTGTAACAACCAACACAAAATCCCAACCGATTTAGGCATATCAAAACATACATACATATATATATAGCAAATAGAGATAATGATGCAATCCCGAACCCAAACCTAAATATCCATCCTCTACACATCACCCGTACCAACCAATCACACCGTGGGGATTACTAAATCGACCCTCCATCCGCTACATACCATCGAAGGCAGTCGCTGCAGACGACTTGCACATCGCCCTTATAAATTGTGGCATAGCCACCAGATAATGTGACAAAGTCACCAGATAACAATATGTGACATAAGTCACCACATTCAGATTATGTGACATGAGCCACCAGATATTGTGGTAAAAACCACCAGATCACTTCCCCTTCACATATCACCCTTATGCCCATATGTCATACAAAACATGCAAAATCATGCCATATATCTTATTGCATGTTCATAACGAATTCACTTATGTCATATTCAATCTTCGTAACACTATTAACATAGTATTAAAAGTGAACGTACGTGGGTACTCTGTACCATCGTATGGTACCTTTAGCCATATCTTTCATATTTTCATTAACACATATATTAAATTAATACTGTAAATCTATTAGAAAACAATGTAGAGCTACACACCTGATAATAGTGATTACGATACTACCGATACCAACGCTCTCGCTAGCAAGAATTAACAATGAAATACTTATCCCTATCGAACTGCCCCTAAAAGATCATAATCAAAATCAGTCAACTTAATAGACAAATATGGCCTTTGGCCGAATATTACTCTTGCTTACCTTGGATATTTAAATCCCGAATGATCTCCCCCTAAACGTCGGCTACAGAGAAACCCCGAAACTTTCCTTCAAGATTCAGCCAAAGAAACTAAGAGGATTAGAATCTTGCTTTTCGATAGTCAAAGAGAGATAAAGAAAAAAAAGATTAGCCTAGAAGAGATCCTTACCGAAAAAGAATGACCAAAATGTATTTGGTCAAAAACCTCCAAAAAAATTCGGCAGATGAAATAAAGAAATAGATTCAAATAAGAAATAAGATAGGTTTTTGGTGCTTAGAAGCAATCGGTTTCAATGGTGTCAATGGAGTGAAACTTTCAGCTTTAGAAGAGAATAGCAAGGTTATAGATTCGGCTTTAACAAAATAGAAAGAAAAGAAGAGAAAGGAAAAGAAAAAGAAAAGAAGAAATGATCAAAGAGACTAAATGGTTTCGGTTATGAAAGAATTTGAACAAAGAAAAAGTTTTTGATAATGGTGCACATTCGGTCAAGTAAGAAAAAGAATGAAAGAAAAATGCCTTCAAAAGAAATAATATTTCGGTACCAAAAAGAAAGAAAAGTTTGAGAGGAAAAGAAGAAAAAGGAATACCAATATGGTCAAAGATGGTAGCCAAAACAAAACAAAATTTTCACCTGATGCCCATGACAAAATTCGGCTAAGGAAAAAGATTTTGGAGAAAAGCGAAAAAGATGCACAAAATGCCAAGAATTTGGCCAACTATCTTCCCCCTAATCCCATACAATATTCGGCCAACCCCCTAGCCCCCTAAGCCGTCCACATTCATGGTCAAAATGACCATGAAAAATTTCCAAAACATCACCCATACATCAAGCCTTATGTCCCCTTATCCTTCCATAACACCTTGATTCCATACCTTAACTAATAACTTGCCTTTTTCCATTAGTCTACTATCCAAAAATGAAAGAAAATCCATCCATACCAAAAATAGAGCTTGGCCGACACTTGATGTAAATGTGCAGAAAAATAAAGTCTCCAAAATGCACTCTATGCTATTCGAACCACTCCCCTCAAGCAACCATTCATGCGCCATTTCCACCATGCCACTAACTCTTCTTGTGCTAAATTAAGACACTTAAATTAACTTAAGCATCATAATCACTTGATCCACTTCACTAAATTTTCCATACTAAAAATTATTCTAAACCAATTAATTCCAAGCCTTCACAAGACTATATTAATCACACAATAAAATCATATCCGAGCTAACACAATCAACAAGATGATACTCAAATTTTAGGATGTTACAGCCTCAGCCCGTGTGGTTACTACTAGGCATTCTGTTTTACCAAATTAAGGTGTAGGGGGGCCAAACTACACGCCCATAGGGCAGACCATGTGTCACACACGGCCTAGACACGCCTATGTGTCTACCCGTGTGGATAATAACAAAGATATTTACCAAGACCTTTTTGCCACCCTTAAGCTATTTACCAAGCCCTTTTTGCCACCCTTACTTGCACCAAAATAAGCCACATCAAGCAAGACCAATTCACACATGCTTTATTAATTCCATCACATATCATACTCATTCATGCATTAACATAATAAATACTCAACCATGCAATTTGCTCAGTCATGAGAAACGTCATCATTTGCACATATCAATAACAAGTATTAGCCATCATCCATGCCCTTATACAAAATAAATTCATCTTCAAGGCAAGCCAACACATTTGGCCAAAACAATATGACACTTGTAACAGCTCGATTTATACCTTAGTTGGAATAGTGGTTTTGGGACCACAAATTCGAATCAAAAAAATATTTTAATATTTATTTTTGGTGTTTGCATCATGTGATTATAAATGTGTGAAAGTCTCGTGAGCTAATTTTATCGTTAGGGTGGTTAATTTGATAAAAGGACCTAATCGCGTAAAATGTAAAAATTATGTGCTAATTGTTAAAGTGCTTATTTGTTTGATTAATTGAATATGAGGTCCTTATTATGTGATCATACCATAGCTAGTGGATTATGACATAAATGGTCATCCATTTTATGATTTTGTAATGTTTTCATTAATGGCATTAAAGTAATTTTGTAAATAAGTAATATTAAATAAAAACAAAACCATATGTTCATCTTTTCCGAGGGAGTTCCACCGAAATTAAAAGCTTAAGAACACCATTTCTAGGGTTCAAGCATTCGGCATTTATATTACTCAATTAAGGTATGTTTTGAGCCCGATTTGTGATGATTTTTATGTTTTTGTGATCGTTGCTTTGAGTACTAGCTGGCCCATGCCTCAATTTTTGAAAGTTTCCATTGATGAATTCATGAGTTTTATGATGTTTGATGATGAATTATGCAAGCTTAGTGCTTGATATACATGTTTTGTAAAGTGATTTTTGACAAAAATGTCAATTAGGGATTAAATTGAGAAAAGTATAAATTGGGAGGTTAAATTGTGTAATAAATGAAAAATATGGGTTGTTAGGGACCTATAGAGAATTTGGCTAAGCATGGGTCATATTGAATTTTGTGAATTTTGTGAAACAGTGACTAAATTGCAAAAATGTGAAATGTTAGGGGCTAAAATGAAAATTGCCCATTTATATGTTCTTGGATGAAAATTGAATGAAATGTTGAATAAGTAAGTTAATTTTGATATTAATTAGATTGGCAAAAGCAGAATTCAGATCTAGATCGAGGGAAAGTCAAAATATCGGATTTGTGGACTTAATTTGTTGTTACTGCGAACGAGGTAAGTTCGTATTTTAATAGACATTACAAAATCATGTTTTAAATGCATATTATTTGTATGATTGGATTCAATGTCGAATGGTAATGTAAATATATATGTTATTATTATATTAAATTGTTTGAGAAGCAGAGTATAAGAATACGAGAAAACATCGACAATGTGATGACATCTAAAGACCACGTACGAACCCTAAGAATAATAGAGGATACATATGTCATGACATAGGATTCTGGGATATGGTTTCATGTAAGACAACATTTGGGACGTTGGCATCGACTTGTGTTTACGTGTAAAACCATTTCTGGGACATTGGCATCGTATTTGATTCGTGTAAGACCCTGTCTAGGACAGTGGCATCGATATGTGATTACATGTAAGACCACGTCTAGGACGTTGGCATTGTACAAGATATTCCGACTATTCGAGTATCCTTACTGATTCCAAATAGTTCAACGAGTGTTCCAAGAATTAAGTGAATAAGTGAATGACATTCCGGTTCAGGTATGTTGAAATGTATACAATATTTGATAATGAAAGGTAAGTATATATGTGCAAAGAATGTTATGTGATGTGTTTGCAAATGAATTGTCAATATGTGCAAATGAAACATGAACAAGTGAATAAGATATGATTTATAAAGTGGCATATGTGAAATTGTCATATACTATATGAATGAAAGGTGAATTTGGACATAAGTGATGATATGTGATTTAATATGTTATTTCCCATAATATGCTTATTTGGTTAAATGAAAGTGAGACTTGAATGTTATATGAGAATCGAATTGAATAAACTTGTAAAAGCTAAAGTTAGTAAGTAAGTATGTATATTATTAAACGGTAATGATTTGGTATGAAATCATGTTATAAACTTGATATAATTTGTGTTTTGACATTTGTGATAGTATAGTATGGGTATGACATTGTAATGAATTCATTTGTTATATTAAGTTTATTAAGATACGAGCTTACTAAGCTTTCAAAGCTTACTCTGTGTGTTTTTCTTATGTTTATAGATTTTCAGAGATTTGTTCGGGTTGGAAGTCGGCTGAGATCGCATCACACTATCTGGTTAATGATCTCGGTATTTATACCCTTTATGACTTGGTTATATGGCATGTATAGGATATGATATTTGATATTATGGTTGGAATGTATTTGGCTATTTGAGATGGTTAATTATGAATGTGGTTGGGGAATTTAGTATATTTTGATAAACTTGATATTGGCTAAATAGCTTAGAATTGTTATGAGATTTGCTTGAAATGATCTAAGTGTATATGGCCATTTTAATAATGGTTTAGATTATTCATATGATCATTTGATAGATGATGAGTATTTGCTTATGAAATTCATTAAAATTGAGTTGATGAATTGGTTCATGTTTGAGGTATGGATTGATGTTTGAATTGAGAAATATTGTATAAATGAAATAGGTTATATTGATGATTATAGCTTGTGTATTTGGAAATGTTTTGGTTGCCTATTAATGGTGTTGAAATGGTAAAATGGTACAAAATGATGTGGTTTAGGTATGCATGAGGAGGGTGAGAAATATGGCACACGGGTGTGTGTCTCAACCGTGTGACCCCTACTACTTAAATAAAACAAGTCAGTGTGTTACACGGCCTAGACACACGGACGTGTCTTGTGGCCGTGTGACCAAGTTAGTATGTATGCCTTGTTTCCACACGGTCTGTGACACGGACGTGTCTGGAGGCCATGTGAGGCACACGGCTTGTCCATACGGGCGTGTGACATTTGAAAATGTGAAAATTATTCTAAGTTCCAGAAATTTTTGTATATGTTCGATTTAGTCCTGAACCACTTCTAAGCAGGTTTTAAGGCCTCGTAGAGCCTCGTAAGGGACAATATGACTATGTTTGAATAACACATGTATTTGAATGTCTAAATGTATGAGATATGTTTATGTTATGAAGTGAGTGATCGTAATACCTCGTAACCCTATTCTGATGACGGATAAGGGTTAGGGGTGTTACAACACTTAACAAAATACCAAGTCCCTGTACATGTCATACTCAAAATGGTAAATCTAACTATACCAAATGTTCAGATTGATAGTGTGATCGATGCCTCCGACATCTGTTAATCCCCGAGCTAACTTGGCGGCACTATAAGAAAATGCAAAAGAGAGGGAGTAAGCATAAAGCTTAGTAAGTCGTATGTAAATAATTATCAACAATTTCCATGCATAATCATACTCATAGCATATCATAAACTTGCACCAAACTCTCATATAATTAAAGGCATAACTTACTCATTTTCATCCTTACTAATCATACAACATAAATCGAGCTCATTTCTCATGAATTTTGTGTAGGTACCTGTATCACTTACAACATAGTCGTAACTTTTGTCACTTTTGACACAAACTTTAAATTTCCCGTTGAACCAATTGAAATATCAAAGGATACTCGACAAGCCTCACACAAGAGGGTACGATGCCGATGCCATGTCCCAGACATGGACTTACACTAGCTCACATATCGAGGCCAATGCCATGTCCCAGACATGGTCTTACATTGGCTCTCATATCAACGCCGATGCCATGTCCCAAACATGGTTTTACACTAGCTCTCATAATGTGGCCGATGCCATTTCCCAGACATGGTCTTACACTAGCACAAATATCACCCAAATGTCATGGCATGGATATCCAATCTATTCCTAAAGTTCACCCAGGAGTATACCACATCATATTCGTCGTGCATTTTCATAACAATAATCAAACATTTTGTCATATCAATTGTTTAATGCATAATAACAATAAAGTTGTATTATTTACATACAACTTACCTCGGTATACAAAATATGGGCGACTAGTTCGATTTAGTCCACTATTTTGGTTTTCCTCCGGTCTAAGTCCAGATCCCGTTTTTCTTGATCTATAATGAAAAAATTTACTCATTTAATCACCACATTAATCAAAACATTTCAAAATTCATACTTTGGCAAAATTACCGTTTTGCCCTTAAATTTTCACAAAATTACGATTTTCCCCTAGGCTTGTAAAACGATTTTCATCAAATTTTCTCATTAACCAAGCCTAGCCGAATCTATTTTAAACTTGTAGTAACTCACAATTCCAATTATTTCACACATTTACTACCCATTTTATAACCTTTACAAAATAGTCCTTTTAGGTGTTTTCATGAAAAATCCTTTCACAAAAGTTGTTCATTAAACAACCACGATTCATTTTCTTCCATAAAAATTCAGCAAATAACATGAAGACTCACATGGAAAAACCCTAGATTTTCAACTATTTTGCAAAATAGTCCCCTCATTAGCTAGATTAAGCTATAAAGGTTTCAAAAACACAACAATCATCAAAAATAACCATCAAGATGACTTATTTGCAAGGATTAAAGGTTGCTGAAATTTTCAAGCTTCCATGGCCCTTTTCTTGAGTGAAAATTGGTGGAGAAGAAAGAGAGAATGAAAAAAATGAAAACTTTCTTTTATTTTATCAATTAAGTCACCTAATGCCACCAAACCTTTGACTTTTCAATTTCTTTGTCTCCATGTTCAGCCACTAATCACTTTGGGGTCTATTTATTCAATAAGGACTTCTAATTTAATGTTCCATAACTAATTAACACCTTTAGCTATTAAAACAAAACTTTCACCTTTTGTGCGATTTAGTCCTTTTTCAAAATTAAGCATGCAATCACTAAAATTAATTCACTAAAATTTTTATGCACTCATATAATCATGCTATAACACATAAAATAATATTAAAAATAATTTCTCCGACTTTGGATTAGTGGTTTTGAAACCACTATTCCAACTAGCCCCAAAATCGGGCTATTACACCTTTTCATAGTTTATGGTAGTCACCATCCCTTTTCATAATTCAATAGCTGAAGCTATCCCCTTTCATAATTTGATGGTCGTCACCATCCCTTTTCATAATTCGATGGTCATCACCATCCCTTTTCATAGTTGATGGTCGTCACCATCCTTTTTCATAATTCGATAGTCGAAGCTATCCCTTTTCATAATTCAGTGATCGTCGATACGCTGTTGAGTTTTTTCGCCGAGACATAATTTGATATCATATTATAATAGCATTTTAAACTGTTTTAAATACATACGAACTTACCTCGACGACGAAATGTAGAAACGGAGTCAATTAATTCGAAGTTCTCTTTGCCTCGATCTAAAGCTGTACAAGGTCTATCTTGATCTAAATGAATAAATTCAATTAATTTCATAGCCATTCTATTCAATGCAATCCAAATTAACATTTTTACAAAATTATGCTTTTGCCCATAATGTTTTGATTTCTTTACAATTTAGTCTTAAGCTTGTAAAATGAAATTCATGCAATTTCATCCCTACCCAAGCCTAGCCGAATTTCATATAGGCTCATAGCAGCCTACATATTTTATTATTTCACAAATTATACCATCAATATTTCTTATTTTTTAATTTAATCCTTATTTGACAATTTCATCAAAAATCACTTAGCAAAAGTTGTTTATCTAACCACAAAGGTTCATCATCTTCCATCGAACTTCGCAAATAAAATGTGTAACAGCCCGATTTTGGGGCTAATCGGAATAGTGGTATCGAGACCATTAATTCGAGGTTGAAGAAAATTATTTTGATACTATTTTATATGTTATAACATGTTTATAAGGATGCATGAAAAGTTTGGTGCTTTAGTTTTAGCAACTGTATGCTTAATTGTGAAAAAAGACTAAATCGCATAAAGTGCGAAAGTTCTATTATACAAGGTAGAGGTGCCTAATACCTGTAGAATATTAAATTAGAGGTCCTTAAAGTGCAAATAGGTCATTAAAGCTGTGTTGGCCGGCCATAGGAAACAAGGGAGACAAGAGCATTAAATTTTGGTCAAATTAGATGATAAAAAAATGAATAAAATAAGCTAAATGAAAAAGATGTCATCTTTCACTATTCATGCTTCTTCTCCACTGAAAATTAAGAAGAAATAAGGGTTCTTGGAGTTCAAATTTTCAGCAACACAAATCTCTTGCAAGTAAGTGATTCTAGGGGCTTTTCTTGATAGTTTTTGTACTTTTGGAACCCCCACAGCTTAAGCTAGATAATGAAGGGACTATTTTGCAAAATCGTTGAAAGTTCAGGAACTTGCCATGAGAGTGTTCATGTTGTTTGCTGAGTTTTTATGGAAGAAAATGAAAGTAGTGAGTTAAGGAACAACTTTTGTGAAAGGTGTTACCATGAAAACACCTGAATGGGGCCTATTAGTAAAGGTTGAATTTGTGTAATAAATGCATGAAATAATTGGTTTTGTGAGTTGTTGTAATAGAAATAAATGTTCAACTAAGCTTGTTTAATGAGAAAATATGATGAAAAACGATTTACGAGCCTAGGGGCAAAATTATAATTTTGCCAAAATAGAAGGGCAAAATGGTCATTTTTGCCTAAGTAGAAATTTTGATATATCATGAATTATAAAGTGATTGAATGTGTAAATTCTATTATTATAGATCAAGAAGAATGCGGAAACAACCTTGACCAAGGAAAAGGCAAGGTTACGGACTAAACCGTTGACTAATACATTTTGCATCGAGGTAAGTTTATGTGTAAATGATACATCTTTAATACATGTTATTACTTATTGGTGCATTGTATGAATGAGATCGATTATGATTGAGATTGATTGAAATTGATAGATGGTGAGTAGATCTCGTATGAACCTCGGAATAGATACGTAAGTGCGGAAAAATATCCGTAATGATTAATTGGTGGGTTGTGTGCGATACCACCGTAATCATCCTTTTTGGTGGGCTGTGTGTGATACCACCTTATTACTTACTCACGATGGGCTGCGTGCGATACCATCGTTTATAATATCATTTGGTGGGCTATGTGCGAAACTGCCGTAAATATTCTTGTTGGTGGGCTATGTGCGATACCACCCTATTATCGATTAACGGTGGGCTATGTGCGAAACCACCAGGTACATAGTATTATTCCGAGGGGTTCATCAAGAAATGGTATGGGTAAATGTTTCATGTTGCCTTGTGGTGATGAATGTAGGGAATGTGTACGAGTAATTGTGAGCAATATAATTGTTATGTGATTGAAATGTGGTAAGAGATAAGATGAGTAAGCATGATTATGGAAATGTGAATTGTTCTTGCTTAGTATGTGAGGTTATTGATTGTTTAGCATATGTGATGATGCTTATTGTTTACATGTAAGCTTATTAAGCTTAAAGCTTACTCCCTTTCTTTTTCCCTTGTTTTATAGTGTTAAAGAGCCGGTTCGGGATACGAAGATAATCGGAAGATCACTCACACTATCAGCTCATCTCGGTATATTAGTTTTAGTGTTTTGAGTATGGCATGTATAGGGTCTAGACTTAGTGAATGTTTTGTTGATTTGGCCAAGTGTGTTGGCTTGAACACTTTTATAAATGGCCATATTTAATGGCTCATTATCATTATATATATGTAAAGAAGAGGTTATTCATGAAAGTGTATGATACATGATTAAGTTGCTTAGCAAATGATTGAATGTGATTGATGTTGTATGAGTTAGGGTTATAAAAAGAGCTTAGCAAATAGCCTTGTTCCTGTCCACAAGGGTAGGCACACGGGCGTGTGTCTAGGCCGTGTGTGACGCACAGTTAGTCCCATGAGAGTGTGACTAGGCCGTGTGTCCCTTACATGTTAATGTTGCAAGTCAATGTCGACCACAGGCTAGACACACGGGTGTGTGCCTAGGCCGTGTGCCCCTTATACGGTTGCTGACGTCACAAACAGAATACCTAGGTTTTCACACACGGGTGAGGACACGGGCGTATCTAGGCCGTGTGAAGGACACGGGCGTGTGTTCGGCGATGTGCAAACCCCTAAAAATAAATTTCACACGGGCTAGGGACATGGGCGTGTGTGACCACACGGCCTGCCCACACGGGCATGTCCCTTTTCACACGAGCATGCGGCCCTGTTAAGGCAAAAAAAATTAGTTTACAAAGGTTGCCGATTTGATTTCGAGGCGCTCCGTCTGCACGTTTACGGCCTCGTAGGCCCATAATATGAATGTTATGAATGTGAATGAAAGATTTTATATTGGAATGAAACTTGATAGCCCAAAGTTGTATGTTCAAGCGAGATAAGTCTGGTAATGCCTCATACCCAGTTCCGGCGTTGAATACAGGTAAGGGGTGTTACATTTAGTGGTATCAGAGCTATGATATAGTCAGTTCTCAGACTACCGTAGCGTGTGTAAGAGTCTAGCTATACATGCCATAAGTCCATATTGATAGTGTGGTGACTTCTAACAATTCTAAACTTTGTTTTTATATAGTAAATTGATCCTGACGGAGCGGTTGCTGATGACGCTGCTAGGAACGAGCCGGCTCCTGCGCAAGGGACCGCGCCTGTCAAAAGTAAACCCAAGACTATGGGTTAAGGAGAAGAGGCTCGGGAAGCCTTTCTCCAAATGATGAGTGATTGGTACACGGAGTATGTACGAGCGAACCCTAATACTCAACCTCCTCCACCCCTCCTACACCTCAGCCAATTCCTATGGTTCCTCAAGGTATAGATTTGGTGAGAATGACCAAACCCCCGATTGATAAGATTCGGAAGCAATGGGCTAAGAAATTCAGAGCTAATATAGACGATGACCCCGAGAGGGCAGAGTTCCAGCTTGAGAACTCAATACGGGTATTCGATTAACTCTCCTGCACACCTGAGGAGAGCTTGAAATGTGCTGTGTCATTGTTGAAGGACTCAGCGTATGGATGGTGGAAAACATTGACGTCGGTATTTCCAAGGAAAAGAGTTTGTGGATCAGAAACGGAAAGAATTCCTTGAAATGAAGCAAGGAAAGATGACTGTGGCGGAGTATGAGCGCGAGTTTGTTAGACTCAACAAGTATGCACAAGAGTGTGTCTACAGAAGCTATCTTGTGCAAGAGGTTTGAAGATGGGCTAAATGAGAAAATCAGACTTCTTGTTGGAATCTTGGAATTAAAGGAATTTTAGTGTTGGTTGATAGGGCATGCAAGGTCGAGGAGCTGAATAAGGAAAAGAGAAAAGCCATGATTAAGGCCCGAGATGCAAGGAAAAAACCGATGAGTAAATCGTTCCAAGCTTAATCAAAGAGATCCAAGGAAATAAACCCTCGGATGACTGCTTTAGTTGGGTATTCACACCGAGATCCAGGTAATACATATTCGGGCTCGAGGGTTCAAGCCATCTCGATGGCAAGTGTGGGCAATCCAAAGTCAAATAAATCGAAGTGTCCAAACTGTGGTAGACAACACATTGGGGAGTGTTGGGGAAATAACCGTAATTGTTATAAATGTGGTTCACCCGACCATTTCATCCGGAATTGTCCAGAGAGGGAAGAGAAGGAAAGAAAGCAACAAATAAGATCAAGCACTATATCTTCGAGGGGTAGATCACAAAAGAACCAAGGAGGTGGGACTAGTAGTAGAGGTGCGCCTAGAGACTTTGCTGTGAGGTCGAAGGGTCGAGCACCTGCAAGGACTTATGCCATTCACGCTCATGAAGAGGCATCATCCCCAGATGTGATAACGGGTATTTTTTCTCTTCATGATATCTTTGTTGTTGCTTTGATTAATCCGGGGTCTACCCATTCTTATATTTGTATGAAATCGGCATCTAGCATGAGTATAATTGTTGTCTATAGAATTTGTAGTAAAGGTGTCAAACCCGTTAAGCAAATATGTGCTAGTTGACAGGTTTCTAGGAATTGTCCTTTGACAATTAGAGGTTATTATTTTCCGGCAAATCTTATGTTGTTGCTGTTTGATGAATTTGACTTGATTCTTGGTATGGATTGGTTAATTGCTCATAATGTTTTAGTGAATTGTGGTAGTAAGTTTATTGAATTGAAATGTGCAAATGCAGATGTCATTCGGGTTAAATCAAGTAGATCGGATAGTATGCCTATGATAATTTCATCTATGGCAGTCAAGAGATACTTGAGAAAAGGATATGAGTCCTATCTCGCTTTTTTTCTAAATACTCAAAAGTCAGAGGTAAAGATTGAATCAGTGCCTGTGGTATGCGAGTATCCAGATGTGTTCCCAGAAGAGTTACCCAGATTGCCTCCAGTTAGAGAAGTCGAGTTTGGGATTGAGTTAGTTCTGGGTGCGGCACCTATTTCGGTTGTTGCGTATCGGATGACACCATTAGATTTGAAAGAATTAAAGGTTCAGTTGCAATAGTTAACGAACAAGGGTTTTACAAGACCGAGTTATTTACTGTGGGGTGCTCCGGTACTTTTTGTGAAGAAGAAAGATGGGTCGATGAGATTGTGCATAGACTACAGACAACTCAATAAGGTGACAGTAAAGAATAGGTATCCTTTACTAAGGATAGATGATCTATTTGACCAATTGAAGGGAGCTACGGTGTTCTTTAAGATAGACCTAAGGTCTGGTTACTACCAGTTGAGGGTTAAGGAGCAAGATGTGCTGAAAACTGCATTTCGGACAAGGTATGGCCATTATGAGTTTCTTGTCACACCATTTGGCTTAACAAATGCTTCTGCGATTTTTGTGGATCTATGAACCGTATCTTCCGACCGTATTTGGATAAGTTTGTAGTTGTCTTTATCGATGACATACTGATTTATTCATAGGATGAGAGTGAACATGTAGAACATTTGAGAATTGTTTTGCAGACTCTAAGAGACAAGCAGTTGTATGCTAAATTCAGCAAGAGTGAGTTTTGGCTCCGAGAGGTCAGATTCTTAGGACACATTGTGTCGAGTGATGGTATTAGAGTTGATCCGAGTAAGATCTCAGCTATTGTGGAGTGAAAATCGCCAAGGAATGTGTCGGAAATTAAAAGCTTTTTGAGTTTGGAGGGTTACTACAGACGGTTTGTCAAAGGGTTTTCTATGATTGCTACCCCGATGACAAAACTGATGCATAAAGATGTTAAGTTTGAATGGACTGAAAAATGCCAATAGAGTTTCGCGAAATTGAAAGCATTGTTGACTGAGGCACCGATTTTAGCATAACCTGAGTCGAGGAAAGAGTTTGTAGTCTACAGTGATGCGTCACTAAATGGTATCGGCTGTATGTTGATGCAAGAGGGTAAGGTAGTAGCTTACGCCTCGAGACAGCTAAAACCGCATGAGAAGAATTATCCAACTCATGATTTAAAGTTGGCTGCGATAGTCTTCGCTTTGAAGGTTTGGCGTCATTATTTATATCGTGAGAAGTGTCGAATCTTCACCGATCATAAGAGTTTGAAGTACTTGATGGAACAAAAAGATTTGAATTTACGACAACGACGATGACTCGAATTATTAAAGGATTATGAGTTAGTAATCGATTACCATCCGGGGAAAGCGAATATGGTTGCAGATGCCTTGAGCAGAAAATCCCTATACGCTTTGAGAGCTATGAGTACGAGCTTAGCGTTGTCTGATAATGGTGCTATATTGGCCGAGTTGAAGGCTAAATCGTTATTTATTCAGCAATATGTGAAGCTCAAAAAAATGATAGTGAAATGCAAGCTAAGAGAGCTTAGTGCAAGTCGAGAAGTGACTCTGATTTTCGGACGAGTTCAGATTGTTGTCTGATGTTTCATAACAGGGTTTGTGTACCTAAGGATGATGAGTTGATCTGAAAAATTTTACATGAATCGCACAGTGGTTGCTTGTCAGTACATCCGGGCAATATGAAAATGTACAATGATTTGAAGAAATTGTATTGGTGGCCGGGTATGAAAAAAGACATCTCTAAGTTTGTTATAAAATGTTTGTTCTGTCAATAAGTAAAAGCCGAGCATCAAGTACCTTCGGGATTGCTTCAACCAGTGATGGTTCCCGAGTGGAAATGGGATCGAATTACCATGGATTTTGTTACGGGTTATCCATGACTCCGGGAAAGAAAGATGTTGTATGGGTTATTGTGGATAGATTAACGAAGTCGATTCACTTTATACCGGTGCGTGTGGATTATTCACTTGATAAGTTGGTCGAGTTGTATATTGCTGAGGTGGTTAGATTGCATGGGATGCCTATATCTATTATCTCGGATAGAGATCCGAGATTTAGTTCAAGGTTTTGGAAGAAATTGCAAAAAGCCTTGGGTACAAGGTTGAATTTTAGTACTACGTTCCATCCTTAAACCGATGGCTAATCTAAAAGAGTGATTCAAGTTCTTGAGGATATGCTCCGATGCTGTGTGTTAGAGTTCAAAGGTAGTTGGGAAAAATATCTACCTTTGGTCGAGTTTGCCTATAACAACAGTTATTAGTCGAGTATAGGGATGGCACCGTACGAAGCTTTATATGGTCGCAAGTTTCGGACTCCCTTGTATTGGACCGAGCTTAGTGATAAGCAAATACACGGGGTCGACCTAATTAAAGAGATCGAAGAGACTGAAAGTGATCCGTGATAGTCTAAAAGCTACTTCGGATAGAAAGAATTCATACGCGGATTTAAAAAGAAAAGAAATCGAGTTTCATGTGGGCGACAAAGTATTTCTGAAAGTATCCCCGTGGAAGAAAATATTGAGATTTGGTCGAAAGGGCAAATTGAGTCCGCGATTCATAGGACTGTATAAGGTTATTCAAAGGATTAGGTCAGTAGCATACCGGTTGGCTTTGCCAGTAGAGTCAGAGAGAATACATAAGTGTTCCATGTGTCGATGTTACGGCGATATCATTCTGATCCTTCACATGTGATCCCTCCGACAGAAATTGAGATACGACCAGACATGACTTATGAAGAGGAACCAATTAAGATATTGGCTGAGAGGTTAAACAGTTGAGGAACAAGAGCATAGCCTTAGTAAAAGTGTTATGGCAAAAACACAGTGTAAAAGAGACTACATGGGAACCGAAAGAAGCCATGAGGGAATAATACCCCGACTTTTTTACTGGTAAAATTTTCGGGGACGAAAATCTCTAAAGGGGGGAGAGTTGTAACAGTCCGATTTTAAGGCTAGTCGAAATAGTGGTGTCGAGACTGCTAATCCGAGGTTGAAAAAAATTATTTTGATATTATTTTATGTGTTATAACATGTTTATAAGGATGCATGAAAAGTTTGGTGCTTTAATTTTAGCAATTGTATGCTTAATTGTGAAAAAAGACTAAATCGCATAATGTGCGAAAGTTCGATTATACAAGGTAGAGGTGCCTAATAACCATAGAATATTAAATTGGAGGTCCTTAAAGTGCAATTAGGACATTAAAGGTGTGTTGACCGGCCATAGGAAACAAGAGAGACAAGAGCATTAAATTTTGGTCAAATTTTGGTGAAATTAGGTGATAAAAAATGAATAAAATAAGCTAAATGAAAAAGATGTCATCTTTCACTATTCATGCTTCTTCTCCACCTAAAATTGAGAGGAAATAAGGGTTCTTGGAGTTCAAATTTTCAGCAACACAAATCTCTTGCAAGTAAGTGATTCTAGAGGCTTTTCTTGATAATTTTTATACTTTTAGAACCCCCAAAGCTTAAGCTAGCTAATGAAGAGACTATTTTGCAAAATGGTTGAAAGTTTAGGGACTTACCATGAGAGTGTTCATGTTGTTTGCTAAGTTTTTATGGAACAAAATGAAAGTAGTGAGTTAAGGAACAACTTTTGTGAAAGGTGTTACCATGAAAAAACCTAAATAAGACCTATTAGTAAAGGCTGAATTTGTGTAATAAATGCATAAAATAATTGGTTTTGTAAGTTGTTGTAACAGAAATAAATGTTCAACTAGGCATGTTTAATGAGAAAATATGATAAAAAACAATTTACGAGCCTAGGGGCAAAATCATAATTTTGCCAAAGTAAAAGGGCAAAATGATCATTTTTGCCTAAGTAGAAAGTTTGATATATCATGAATTATAAAGTGATTGAATGAGTAAATGTTATTATTATAAATCCAGAGGGGCGCGAAAACAACCTTGACCGAGAAAAAGGCAAGGTTACAGACTAAACCGTCAACTAATGCATTTTGCACTGAGGTAAGTTTATGTGTAAATGATACATCTTTAATACATGTTATTAGTTATAGGTGCATTATATATTACTTATTGGTGCATTGTATGAATGAGATCGATTATGATTGAGATTGATTGAAGTTGATAGATGGTGAGTAGATCACGTATGAACCTTGGAATAGATACGTAAGTGCGAAAAAAGATCCGTAATGATTAATTGGTGGGCTGTATGCGATACCACCATAATCATCCTTTTTGGTGGGCTATGTGCAATACCACCTTATTACTTATTCACGATGGGCTGCGTGCGATACCATCGTTTATAATATCATTTGGTGGGCTATGTGCGAAACTACCGTAAATATTCTTGTTGGTGGGCTATGTGCGATACCACCCTATTATCGATTAACGGTGGGCTATGTGCGAAACCACCAAGTTCATAGTATTATTCCGAGAGGTTCATCGAGAAATGGTATGGGTAAATGTTTCATGTTGCCTTGTGGTGATAAGTGCAAGGAATGTGTACGAGCAATTGTGAGTAATATAATTGTTATGTGATTGGAATGTGGTATGAGATGAGATGAGTAAGCATGATTATGGAAATATGAATTGTTCTTGCTTAGTATGTAAGGTTATTGATTGTTTAGCATATGTGATGATGCTTATTGTTTACATGTAAGCTTACTCCCTTTCTTTTTCCCTTATTTTATAGTGTCAAAGAGCCGGTTCAGGATACGAAGATAATCGGAAGATCGAAAGATCACTCACACTATCAGCTCATCTCGGTATATTAGTTTTAGTGTTTAAGTATGGCATATATAAGGTCTAGACTTAGTGAATGTTTTGTTGTTTTGGCCAAGTGTGTTGGCTCCTTTAAAGACGAACACTTTTGTAAATGGCCATATTTAATGGCTCATTATCATTATATATATGTAAAGAAGAGGTTATTCATGAAAGTGTATGATACATGATTGAGTTGCTTGGCAAATAGCCTTGTTCTTGTCCACACGAGTAGGCACACGGACGTGTCTAGGCCGTGTGTGACGCACGGTCAGTCCCATGGGTGTGTGACCAGGCCGTGTGTCCCCTGCATGTTAATGTTTCAAGTTAGTGTCGATCACGGGGTAGACACACGGACATGTGCCTAGGCCGTGTGCCCCTTATATGGTTGCTGACGTCGCAAACAGAATACCCAAGTTTTCACGCACGAGTGAGGACACAAACGTGTCTAGGCCGTGTGAAGGACACGGGCATGTGTCCGGCAGTGTGAAAACCCCTGTGGGTTTGAATTGAAAAATAAATTCCACACGGGCTAGGGACATGGGCGTGTGTGACCACACGGCTTGCCCACACGGGCATGTCCCATTTCACATGGGCATGTGGCCCTGTTAAGGAAATTTTTTTTTTAAGTTTACAGAGGTTCCCGATTTGATTCTGAGGCCCTCCATCTGCACGTTTACGGCCTCGTAGGCCCATAATAAGAATGTTATGAATGTGAATGAAAGATTTTATATTGGAATGAAATTTGATAGCCTAAAGTTGTATGTTCAAGCGAGATAAGTTCGGTAATGCCTCATACCTAATTCCGGCGTTGAATACAGGTAAGGGGTGTTACAAAATGAATTCATTCATGGCAAAACACTAGTCTTTTAACAGTTTTGCAAATTAGTCTCTGGGCTAGCTAAATTAAACTGCAACGATCCCAGAAACATAAAAATCATTAAAAACGGAACCAAAATTCACTTACTTGCAAGGATACTCAATAGAGTTTTTCTAATAGCACATTTTTAGTTAAATCGAAATAGTGGTTTCGAGACCACAAATCTAATGTCAAAATAATTATTTTATTATTTTAAGATCTAGGGCATGATAATATGATTGCGTGAAAATTTCATTAAGAAATTTATCGTTTGAGTGATTAATTTAATAAAAAGACTAAATTGGCGTAAAGTGTAAAATTTATGTTCTATTAGCTAAAAGTATTAAATGGCTATGAAATTAAATAGTGGAGGTCCTTATGTTGTAATTAGACCATTATTAAAGTGGGTGGACAATTATGTGCATGGTTAATTGTATTTTAAAGGTTATTTTAAAAGGTTATTAAAGTAATTTGATAAATAATTGAAAATGTAAAAGAATTAAAAGATGAAAAGGTTGTCATCTTTCTTGTTTCCTTCAACCATGGCCGAAATACTCCATTAAAGGGGAAAATAAGTTCGGTCAAGCTGCTTCTTTGCATGTAAGTTCATTTTTGTTCCGTTTTTAATGATTTCTATGTTTTTGATATCGTTGCAGCTTAATCTAGCTAGCTTAGGAACTAATTTGCAAAATTGTTAAAGATTTAGGGTTTTGCCATTGATGAATGTTGATGTTTTTTTTATTTTTAATGGTAGAAAACGCATGCTTGTTGTTAGATAAGCAACATTTGTAAAGTGATTTTTGACAAAATTATCAATTAGGGGTTAAATTGTGAAATGTGTAAAATTCATGGTTAAATTGTGAAATAAATGAAAAATATGAGCTGCTAAAGACCTAATTGAAATTCGGCTAGCATGGGTTTTGGTTGAATTACATGAATTTGTGATTTTATAAAATAATGACTAAATTGTAAAAATATGAAATATTAGGGGCAAAAGTGTAAAGTGGCTTAAAAGTGTATTTTGGACTAAATTGAATAGAGTGATAATTAAATAAGTTAATTTTGATTGCAACTAGATCAAGAAAGGCAAAATACAAATTTAGATCGGGGAAAGAACAAGGTTTCGAATTAATCGACTTAATTCGCCGTTTTCGTATCCAAGGTAAATTCGTATGTAATACGTTTTGTTATAATTGTATTTTAAATGCTTTGATATTGCATAAATTGTGAATGCGACTCTACGGACATGTTCGACGACAATTCGACAAGTGTGAAATCTCGGTTGAACCTTAGGAATAGATTAGGATACGAATGACATGTCATTAAGGGTTATTATTGTTTTAGGTGCTAGTCCGTACGTCCTACCGGTGGCTGAGTTATCCAGCATGTGTTGCGGATTCTCTACAGCTTGTGTGAGCAGCACCGTGTAGCTACGTCATGACCGTCAGCTTGTGTGAGTAAACCCGTTGATAGCTCGAGAGTGAGCATTATTGAGATATGATATTGAGATAGCTTCGTCTATGTATTGGCACTTCGGTGCAAGATTTTATTGAGATAACTTCAGCTATATATTAGCACTTAGGGTGCTAGATTCCCGAGTATCCTGTATTATTCCAAATGGTTCAACAGGTATATCGAGGATATGAAATGGTGAGAAATAGATACGTATCAATACAGGTATGTACGAAAACTGAATATGCATTGAACATATGAAAGAATTGAGTTCATGGTTAAATAGATGATTGAATATATGTTAACATTGTGGTTATATATTTTTTGTAGTATGTTATATGCATATTTTGAATGGTAACTAAATGGTGAGTTTTGCTTATTAATCTCATACGAGCTTACTAAGCTTTATAGCTTACATCATTTATTTTTCCATGTTTTATAGTGAAATCAAGCTAGCTTGGATCCGAGGATCGTCGAAGACTTCATCACACTATCCTACTATCAATCTAGTACTTTTGATCTTAAGTATTTTGAGTATATGGCATGTAGACGATTACTGATTACTGTCTGCATTACTGATACTATTACTGTGATGGGCGTAGGCCCTAATGCACATCTGATACTGAAACTGAAATGGGCTTAGGCCCTGACTGCATTTGACTATTTGTTATTTGACTATATGCATGTTTTCTGTAGGGATTACACACTGAGTTTACGTAAACTCACCCCTTTTTGTTTTATCTGTACAGGTAATCCCCAGACTTAGATAGGTCGGTACGACAGAGGACTCGACTGTGACCACATGATTTTTGAATTATTTTAATTTCAGTTATGGTATTTATTTCATATTTATCTTCTGGGTTATTTTTGATGTAATTGGACTTTTGGACTGTTGCTTTTACTTAGGATTTTTACTATTTTCATGGATTTCTAACTATGAAACTCGGTTTCATTAAAAACTACGTTTTCCTAAACGCGATTGATGTTCTTCAAATATCACGGTTTTAAAAGCTTCCGCTACACAAAATGTTTTTAAATAAATCCAACTCAATGAGAAAGTGATTTGGAATTGTTAAGAGATAGATAGAGGTTAATAAACAGAAAAGGTTTAACATGATAAATTCGTTTTCAAATTGCATCCCATGTGACATCACCAGAATCACCCATAACGTCTAGGCCGGGTTTGAGGTGTTACAGGAACAAAGTAGATGAGAGTGGTAACATAGTGAGGAACAAGGCTAAACTTGTTGCTCAAGGTTACACTCAAGAGGAAGGAATAGATTATGATGAGACTTAGGCTCCCGTAGCTAGAGTAGAAGCCATTAGAATGCTTTTAGCCTTTGCATGCTTCAATGATTTTAAATTATATCAAATGAATGTTAAACATGATTTCTAAATGGGTTTATAAGTGAAGAAGTGTATGTTAAACAATCACTTGGTTTTGAAGATTCTAAATTTTCAAACCATTTTTTCAAACTTTCTAAAGCTTTATATGGTTTAAAACAGAGCTTGGTATGAAAGATTGTCAAATTTTCTTGTTGAGAAAGGTTTTTGTAAAGGGAAGGTTGACACTAATGATCTGTTAGTAATAAAAATTTATGTAAATGATATTATTTTTGGTGCTACTAATGATTCCTTTTGTGAAGAACTTTCAAAGTTAATGCAATGTGAATTTGAGATGAACACAATAAGAGAGTTAAATTTCTTTTTAGGACTCCAAATCAAGCAAAGGAAGGATGACATCTTCATCAATCAAGCCAAGTATATAAGGGAGATGCTTTAGAAGTTTGGGATGGATATCCTCAAACCACATGATACACCTTTGAGCCCTTCTACAAAGCTTGACAAAGATAAGAAAGGTAATGGTGTGTATAAATGATTTTGTGTTCAAATAATTTTATGCGCTTTAATGTTTTTAAAATTCTTTATGACTTCAAATTGATTGAAAAAGCATGTATAAATGATTTCTATGTCTTTTATATGCTCTAGTAAGGGGGAGTTAAAGTTGCATGTTTAGTCTATCTTGACCAATATGGTCTAGTATGCACTTTTTTATGCCTTAGAATATGCTTAAGTAGACTTTATTTGGTGAAATTAATCAATTTTTGATGAATTTATGATATTCTATGATTCATATGCATCATGGCTTAATCTATGCAATTAGGTATATTAAATCATTAGAAATAGCAAAAACAACTTTTTAAATCAGTTAAGTACTTTTTAATGCCTTAGAATTGTGTTCTGCGATGTTTTCTGCACTTTGAAACCAAATTGGGCACTTTAGGATCAATATTTTAACAATATTATCGATACCAAAGGAAAAGTATCAATACTTAACTATAAGTATTGATACCATCATGATTTTAAAACAACTTACAACATTATTGAACACATTTGGGCAGAACTTTTCTTATTTTTTCTCTACCAAAACCCTTAATCCTTTCATACAAATTTTCAAATCCTTTTCAATCTTCAAAATTTCTCAAACAACATTATCCAAACTCCCAACATTACCAAGGATTCAACACTCTCACATTAATTTTTCATCATTTCAAAACTCACCTTTTTTATTTCGAAAATTACATTTTGTTTGTGTTAACTTTTGTTTAAATATTATTTTAGGATGATTTTTGAAACATATATATTGTTATATTAATGCAAGGGGTTTGCCCAACCTAAAAATTTCTTTGAAAATTTTTCCTTAAACCCTAGGCCACTAAGTGTTTGACAAAATTCCCGAACAAAAATTCTAAATAGTATAGTGTGTCTTAGGATTCTAGTTTGTCAATATGCCTTCAAAGAAATGATCTCGTACTGATGCCTCTTTATCCAACCCACCCAGTGGCCAAAATGGTTTTTTAAATGAATGTTTCGGAAATTCTGCCGAGAGAATGCATTTTAATACATATTTTTCAACTCACAAAGTTAACGTCTCTTGATCGCTTGATTTAGACTCATTAGTCGATTTTAACTTTGCTTATCTCCAAAATTTAGTTGATTGGCATTGGATTGATTTTTTGAGAATTCGATCTTCCATCCATGCCAAACTTGTTCGAGCATTTTATTTGAATGCTTTGCTCAAACACGATCCAATGGGTGAGACCGTTATTGTTATAAATTCTTTTCTTATGACCACTCCCATATGTATCATTCTTGATGATTTCAATGAATTTTTAAAACTTCTTCCCGATGGTGAATCAAATGAGAAGGGTCTCTCTAATCCCATTCTAGTCGCTCCTAGCTCAAATGCTTCAAAACTTAACCTTCATGATCATTTTCCTCATTTGATTCTTACATGGATTTTACGCTCGATTTCAAAACATGCTATCCTTCGATCCATTGATTATTGGTGGATTGAAAGGTTTCAAACAAATAGGCATCCTGACCTTGCTTTAATTATGTTCAATGATATCACTAAGGTCACAGGGAAGGAGTTTACTAGCTTTATTACACTTCCGTTTGGAACCTACCTTTCATGCATTTTTAAACACCTTAATATCCCTACTCAAGGCGATCCTCCTTTAGCCACACTTACACCACTAAGCTTTGGTACGTTGCGACATGCCGGCTACAAGAAGGACCCCCGTATTGGTCAATATGTTAAGGGTGCTCAACCCAAAATCCATGAGGATGAGGATGAAGATGTTGGTGGGACTCCCGATTCAATTCCATCTCAAGAGCAAGTTCCACCTCCTTCATTTGCTCCATCGCAAAAACAAAAATTCTCGACTGACACTCTAGTTATACTTGTATTTATATTATGTCTCAATTCCCTCTACCTCCACCACCTTAAAGAGAGCTAGGACTCATCATGCATATCATGCATTCTCATAATTTACTTTGATACTCTACATTGTTCTTCTTTTTCTACTCCAATGTCTTTTGTTTGTTATTGCACTTAAACGTTTATTTGGTATTTTTGAGATACCCATGAGTTTGACGTTAGTTCATTGCTTTTTATTTTCTTTATCTTATTGAACTAACTGAACCCATGAGTTTGACGTTAGTTCATTGCTTTTTATTTTCTTTATCTTATTGAACTAACTGTTTGTTTCTTTCTCTTGAGCTTTATTTGTTTATTTTTTATATAACAAAAAGGGAGAGAAAGAAAGGTAAATTGGTTGATATTATTTCTTTTAGGGGTGAGCAAAACTAGATTTAACTCAAAAAAATTTAAAAAAAATATTCAAATTTCGAGTTAAACGAATCGAGTTATTCGAGTCAACTCGAATTTATTTTGAATTTCGAGTTCGAATCAAGTTTAACTTTCGAATTCGAATAATTAGAATAAACTAAATATCAAACTATAGTATTTTACATTTTTACCCTAAACTCACAAACCTTTTTTACTTTCCCCCCAAAATTTTTACTCCCATCCCACCCACCATCTACCCCAAACCCATTTTCCCCCCAATTTTTTTGACTATTTTCCCCCATTTACTTTCACCCCAAAATTTTACTCCCCCAACCCTCAAAACTTTTTATTTTCCCCCTAAACTTTTACTTTTCACCCTTTACCCTAAATAAAAAAATCATCCAAAAAAATCTCTAAACCTAAATAGTAATAATTTTATTTATATCTACTATTTATATTATTAAATTAAATTTCACATTTTGTACTTTTTTATATTATTGAATTGTTTAACCATATTAAATCTTTATAAATTCCTATTAAAATTGAATTATTGATAATGCCATAAAATATTTGTGTTAAATTTTATGTTGGTATCAACTTCACATTTTATATTTAAGATAACTTTTATTAAAAAATCACATTTTTTATATTTAATATATTTTTTAATTTCAAAATACATAGTGACAAAAATCAGAAGATAATTGAAAACAACTAAGCAAGCAAAAAAGTTAACCTGTATATAAAAGATTAATAAATAAATTATGAGGAGATTAAAGTTAATAACAAATTTGATTACAGTAAGTAAATTTGATTACGGTGGGTGATAGTGGCTATAAGGACCCAATGTCATTTTTTAAAATTTAACTCGAACAAATATATTCGATTCGATTCGAATTCCATCTCACTCGACTCGATTTGAGAAAATTACAATTTGAATTAGGATGATAAAATAGAATTCGTCAACTGAATTAACTCGATTTTTCCATTCGATTCGATTGAACGCTCACTCCTAATTTCTTTAATGGAATATCTTGTTAATTTATCTCAATAATTTTGTGACCAATTTTTTAAACCCTAAAATCTAGCCCTTGATTAAAATTGAACTTTAAAAAAGGGGAGTAGATTAATCAAAAACAAATTAACCAAAATGTTTTGTTATATCAAAAGGGGGAGATTATTAAACCAAACTTTATTTGATAAATTATTTTGATATAACAAATAAAATGTTTTTTAGAATAAAGATGATTTTTGAATAAAGAATTAATCTCAAAGTAAAATCCTTCTCAAAGTCTTTCTATAACTCCAAATACTTTGAAAAATAATTTGAACACTGAGAAATATTTTAGACAAGTTCAAAACCCTTCAAATATTTTAAACAAAGTGAAAAATTGCTCCCTAAACAAAAAAAATATCGATACTTATCAATAAGTATCGATACCCATACATTTTTATCGATACCTTTGTTAGTATCGATAAAGCTTTTGTGTTCTAATTTCGAAGAAATTTTAAGCAAACACATTGAGTATCAATACTTATAATTAAGTATTGATACCTTGGTTCGTATTGATACGGATTTTGCATTCTAACTTCGAAGGATTTTTGAACAAGCACATAAAGTATTGATACTTTTTTTATAACTATTGATACTTTTTTTATAAGTATCGATACTATTAGCATTTAATGCAACAATTTGGTGACTGTTAGCCCTATTTCCATCGATACCAAAGAAAATTTATAGATACTTGATAAAAGGTATTTTTTATGGGTATCAATATTATGTGCTTGTTCAAAAATCCTTTGAAGTCATAATGCAAAATTCGTATCGATAAGAACCAAGGTATCAATAAATTTGTCTAGGTATCTATACTTAACTATAAGTATCGATAATGTGTTTGCTTAAAAATTTCTTTGAAATCAGAATACAAAAACAATATCGATACTAGTAAAGGTATCGATAAAAATGTATTGATAAGTATTGATTTTTTTTAGGGAGCAATTTTTCACTTTGTTTAAAATGTTTGAAGGCTTTTGAGCTTGTCTAAAATATTTCTAAGTGTTTAAATTATTTTTCAAAGTATTTGGAGTTTTAGAAAGACTTTAAGATGGATTTTACTTTCTTACATCAAAATAATTTATTAAATAAAGCTTAGTTTAACAGTAGTTCATGTTAAGTTTAAGTAAATTATTCTAAAAAGAAATGTTTTTTTTTTCTTTTGAAGTTACAATTTAAAACCATGTCTATAGTTACTACCAAAATCAATCACTGCAAGGACTGGATTAAATCATTAACGTGGTCTTTGGAATTGGAGTGAATTGGGAACCGACTAAGGTACTGGTTTGAAGTAAGAGGTTGATTCGATTGACCCGCAAACCCATAGAGACCGATTGAATCAGGCTAAAAATTGATTCAGTTGACAATTGAACTGATTTTTGCATTTTCATTTTTTATGATTTTTTATCGAACTGTTTGGATCGAAAAATCAATCGTCTGATCGATTTGACCACCGTTCCAGTTGTGAAAACCTTGATAATTAATTTAATAAACTAATTCAACTCAAATTAACTTGCTTACACCAATAAGTGGTTGGAAGAAGTGGAGTGGACTTCTTCCTCAGACATTTGGACTGAGTTTGAATTATGAAGTCATCACTATTGGGAGGATTTTACTTGAATGCCACCCTAACCCAAAATAATATTACTGTCTTACCTTGAAATAGACGAGGACACTTGTGATTATTAAAAAAAAACTACACATAAATTGCACAAGAAAACTCAAACATGTAATCTTAAAATTTCAAAACATTAACCTTACTATAAATTATATAATTAGTTATCTTACTTGTATATGAGCTGATTGTATATATTTATTAAAATATGCTTTATTAAATTATTTAAGTATTTTTTCAATAATTTGCAATGTTGTAATTTGATAAGAAATTTGTAAACCTACAGAATTAGTAATTTGGAAAAAAATTAAGTAAAATTTTAAGACAATAGTTAACATATTTAATTAATAATGTACGTACGAGTCTTCTTTGTCGTAACCAAATTTAGTCTAGCAAAAGTCTAGGGTTTTTACAATTGGTTCTTTGTGTGATTGGAGGTTTTATTGGCGCCAGCAAAGGAAAATTTCTTTAGAAAAAGGGATATTAGCGAAATCCTTTCAAAAAGATTGAATTTTGTAGGTTCAAAATTCTTACATAACCAGGAAAAGTTCAATTTGTAGAAATATGTCAAAGGAGTTATCGATGGAGAAAGAGTTTGCAAAATTAAGCCTTGAGGAAGAATAGGACGAAAGCCTGCAGTTTGCGACAGAGGCCAGGCCATGGAAATCAGTGTATGAGATGTATGTAGTTGGATGTTGTCTTACAAAAAGCGTGGTTAATTTCCTTACACTAAAAAACACAATGACTCATTTATGGCACCCGTTGGGAGGAATCCAAATCTTTGATCTAGGTGAGAAACACTATCTTTTTCACTTCTTTTATGAGGTTGATGTGGAGCGAGTGATGGGTGGAACACCATGGACCTTTAATAATCACCTTCTTTTGCGTCATAGATTAAAAGAAGAGGATGGCCCAAATTTAGTATTGTTAGTTTATGCGAATTTTGGGTGCAAGTTCATGATCTTCCACCAAGTTTTTTCTCTGATTGTGTGACGCAACAATTGGGAGATTTTGTTGGTAAATTTCTGAAACATGATACAAATCAACTTAATCAAGGTTTTAGGAATTTTATGCATACCTGAGTCTAGATAGATATCTAAAAACCATTAAAGAGGAAGAAAAAGATTATTATATCTAAGTCAAATTTTGTTTACGTGAAATTTCAATATGAAAAATTGTCTCTTATTCGCTTCTTTGTGGGTGTTTGAGGCATGGTGATAGGTTTTGTCGGATGAGGATTAACCTAGGTTTAAAAGAAGTAAAGTATGGGTAGGATATATCATTAAGGGTACAAGCGAGGCGAGTAAGTACCATACCAAGTGTATGGTTAAAGGAAGAAAATTTGTGGACACGATTGGAAAAACAGTAGCTACGAATAATAGTAACGAGGATTGTAGTTTTGGTTCACGACATAGCTCGGGTTTTATTACCCCAACCTTAGAGTTTAATTTAAAAGGTAGAAAGAGGCAAGATAAAGGAAAAAGAATACTATTGATAAGCGAGGAGAAGAAGGAGGATATAGAATAAGACAGTGAAGAACTACCATTGGATAATGTTGAAGGAAAGAAAAGGCATAGGTCAAATGAGCATGTACAAGGTCGAGTTATGCTTAGAGCGGAAGGTGGTTTAGGATAACAACAGGGAACAAATTGCACTAACCAAATATCGACGGCTGCCAATAGGCAAGTGGACCAGATACAATGAAAATCTTAAGTCGAAACATACATAGATTAGGGAGTCCACGAGGCGTTAGAAGGTTTCAACATATGTTGAAGTTGTATAGTCCCCAAGTGGTCTTCTTTATGGAGACAATAATGGACCGTAATCGGATGGAAAGAGTTAGGCGACAGTGTGATTTTCACTTTGGCATTGATGTGCCAACAGTTAGAACGCGTAGTGGGCTGAGTCTTGGATGGAAGGAGTAGATATCTGTGAGTTTGATGAGTTTTTCCAATAACCATATTGATGTTGATATTGAAGATAATAAAGTACGAGCTATATGGAAAATGAATGGATTTTATGGGACACCGGAGGCACGATGGGGGAGTGTGACATCGGACCTTTTAAAAAGATTTGGTAGAGAGCAAGTTACGTCATGGTTGGTTTGTGGTGATTTTAATGAGATTTTATATTTATTTGAAAAAAGAAAGAGGTTTGCCTAGAGATGAACACCGTATGGAGGATTTTAAAATATCCCTTCATTTGTGTCGACTTGAGGATGTGGGTTATGTTGGGAAGTGGTTTACATGGGAGAGAGGGAACCTCCCTAAAACAAACATTAAGGAACGCCTTGATAGAGGAGTGGCAAACATATAATGGCTCAATTTATTTCCTGAATATACAATTCGGCATTTGTCACATTCTTTTTCAGACCATTGCCCTTTACTTATCCAAACCAAGTAAGAATGATTGAGTATAAGAAAGTGATGGTTCAAATTTGAAGCGTGGTGGACCGTAGAGACATCATGTGAAGATGAAGTGAAGATGCTATTGGAGATGAGTAGAGGAAGGGTGATGAAGAAATTAGAATTTGTAGGTAAAGGTTTACAAAGATGAGCAATGTGGATAAAGAAATTGCGGAAAAGGTTGTCAATAAAGCTACTTATTCGAATTGAGGAATTGAATGGGATGAAAAGAACATATAAAAATTTGGAGGAACTTATTGATGCTAAAACCCGTTTAAATCTTGAAATTGAAAAAGAAAAAAGGTATTGGGAATACCAAAAAAGTATGAATTGGTTGAAAGAAGAGGATAAAAACATTAAATTCTTTCATAATTTTGCATCACAGAAAAGAAGAGCAAATAAGATAAAAGAACTTGAGAATGAGCGTAGCCAAATTATTATGAATAAAAGCAAGATGGTAGAGGTGGCAAGGAGATATTTTGAAGAGATGTTTTCGTCAGGAGAAGTCGGTAATCTTGAGTACATATTGTCAAGAATTGAATCTCGTATCTTGGATAGTATGAATCAAGCTTTAACGAAAAATTATACTAGGGAAGAAATTACTTTAGCTCTTAAAAATATGAGACCCATTAAAGCTTCTGAGAGTGATTGGTTCCCAACTCTTTTCTTCCAAAAGTATTAGCACATTATTGGATAGGAGGTTGGAGATTATTGTCTTAATGTTTTGAACAGGGAAAGGTCGATTGAGGAAATTAATATGACAAACATTGTCCTTATACCCAAAGTGACGAACCCAACCAGCCTTAAGAATTTTCTGTTGGGAAATGTAACCATATTGTAGTAAACATGTAACTGTTTTTTATTTATTTGAACGATGAATAAATAAATAAAGTTAATTTCACACTTCAATATAACGTCTTTTATATTTATGTTTTTTATATTTTACATGCATAGTAAAATTGTGACAAGCAAATATTAGCTCATTGATTGTCTAAAGTTCAAACTGAATATAAGTGGCATTATAAAAAACATTTACATTGTGGAAAAGACAACTTACTTCAAAAGATAATCTAAATGAGCCCGTAATCTCGTAAAAGAATCAAAGTGAGCATTTGATTCAAATATTGAGCAAGATTATTTGTCGTCTACAATTTCAATTGGGGAGATGGCTAGTCTTGACTATTGGAGCAGCTCACTTCACGAGTAGAGACATAAATGTATGCATTGGTAGAATAATACATTAGACTGGACCCAAGATGAATTAATTCTGAATCCGTTTGTGAATTCACTTGTGACGTTCATGGTATGATTTACTTAAATCCTAAGTTAGTCACTAACCATGTGTCTGCAACTTATATGCTTTGATATAAGTGGAGGCTTATGCTCTAAAGAAGATCAAGCCCAGAGTCGATATGTTGGGTACATAACTTGTATATGGCATGAGTTTACCAGAAACAGTGAAATTCATAACTCAATTAAAGAGTTAATAATATCCTCTCAATGGCATTATGTGGGTTGATAAATATAAAATGTGGCCACGGGTTGTTCGTTCTCGAACGAGTAATTTATCATAGTTATTTGTTGATAGTAATCATATTAATCATTAAGAAAACATAGTGGTAACAATGAGATAAAATAATATTGTATTGAGTGAAGATATTTAACTTAAAGAAATCAAGAATATCATATGAGGGTAACACACATATGACGAGGCCATTGGATAAAACAGTTGGATGAATTACTTTCGTAAAGAGTATACAATAAGAAGTTTTCAATCATGGTACTTCTTATGTACTGACTCTATGATTAAGTAATTACGAATTATCGAAACGATACTTTTAGACATAATTGCAATCACTATAGCTTAATTGTATATGTCTAATTGGTCCCTCTGCTAGCTCAACAAAAGCTCATTCAGACTGCATTTGAATCAAAAGAAAATTCTACGACTTTGGGAATAATTTAATTTTTGTCAATTTATTCGATGTGAAATTAAATTAGGTGGTCGTAAGAATTGTTCAACTAGAGAATTGATTAAAAAATTTTCTTAAAAAATTAATTTGAAAAATCTAAGTGTTTTTTGGAAATATTAATTTTGATCAAGTAAAATTAAATTAATCAAATCAACTAAAATTAATATAATAATTTTGAAAGTTAATTTTCAAGTTAGACAATTGGCCCAATAAGTAAATGACCTTGAAAATTGGACCTAATATTGTAAATTGAGCCCGGGAGCTCAAAATCGAGACCGAGACCGAGACTCAAAAATTGGTCAAACCAAGCCCGATATGTGAAACCGGGTCAACGATCCAATCAATGGCTAGACCGATCGATCGGGTCGTCACTAACCCAGACTAAATTGGCAACAGTCGAACTGGCTCACGGTACCATAAGGGTGTTGCACCTGCATCATCGGACACAGCGGTGCTAATGGCTACAACAAAGGCATCCCGATGTCCGGCAACAATTTTGTAATCAATGGTTGAGCAGTGAAAAAGTTACACTCCTACTGGGACTCTACCAAAGAATTTGATTTCAGATTATTTTAAAAATAATATTAATTTAATATTAAAGTAGTTAAGTTTAATCATAATTAAACTCTCTAAACTCCCATTATATAAAGAGAACATTGGGTCATTATTTTAAACATATACTTGAATTGAAGAGAAAGTTGTAGAGAGAAAATTCTCTAAAAAAATTATTCCAAAAAATTTCTAGAAATATTTTTCTAATTTACAACTTGACCCAAAAATTTAGAAAAATTATAACATTACTCCACTGCTAATTTTTTGTAAAAAAATTTTTAATTCAAAGCGAGGCCACACTCGACAGACATGAGTTTGAGGATAATGAAAAAGACTACTCGATCGAAGCGCTTATCCTAGACGAATCGAAAAAGTATAATTTTGATTATGTGTTTATTACTTTAAACCTCACAACCAAGATCTTGTTTTGAAAAAAATTTTTAAAACTCACGTGTTTCCCTAAATTTATTTTCCACTGCATTTTCCAAACTCATTTTTCCAACATTTTTTACTAATTAGCCTCTATACAGTAATTTACAAGAGTATTTCAAAGGCAGTGACAAATCATCTCCAAAAAGTTCTAAATGCATGTATCAATAAAGCCTCGAGTGCGTTCGTGCCAGTAAGGCTTTTTACGGACAATATTTTACTAGCTTTTGAATTAATGCACTCCATAAAACAAAAAAGAATTGGCCAAAATGGGAGCTTAGCTTTGAAGCTCTATATGAGCAAAGCGTATGATTAGGGGTGTGCAAATTTCGAGTAAAATCGAATTAATTTGGTTAACCGACTGAATTCGATTAATCGGTCAATTAACCAAGTTAATTCGATCAAGGGTCAGTTTATAATTTTTTAGAAGTTCAGTTAACGATTAATTAGGTTCAAAATCGATCGGTTAACTAAATTAACAAAATTTAATAAATAATATTTAATATATAAGTATTCAGTCGGTTCGATTAATTTTTTAAAAATATAAATTAATCAGTCGATTAAGTCGGTTAATTTTTTTATATGTTTTATACTTGTTTTAACCAAAAATAAAAATATATATAAATTTCAGTTAATTCGATTAACCGATCGAATGAACCGAAAAAGTTCAGTTCAATTATTTCTTTTAAAAAATATTTTAGTTTGATTAACGGTTAAAGGTTTAAAAGGGTCGATTAATTCGGTTAATGGTAGTTCGGGTCGATTAACCGATCAGTTAACAGATTGAATACCCCTATGTATGATAGGGTGGAGTGGGAGTTTCTGGAAACAGTTACACAAAAAAGGGCTATGTGGATTCATTGGTGTCTTTAATCATACGGTGTGTTACAATAGTTAATTATTTGGTATGCATGGATAATGAGATGGGAGAGCGCTTCAAGTCAATGAGAGGGTTGCGTAAATGTGGTCCTTTAAATCCCTACGGGTTAGGGATGTTACACTACCTATTCTTAATTTGCAGTGAAAGACTTTCGTCATTAGTGAGGCTAGCCTTGTGGGAAGGAACTATTAAAGGAGCAAAGGTTTACCGACAAGGACCAACTATTATGCACTTATTACTTGCGGACGACTATTTTATTCAGGGAGACTACGAAAAGGGGCGCCAATAACCTTAAAACCATATTACAAAAGTATGAAATATGTTCAGGCCAATGTATAAAACTTCAATAAGTTTATGGCTTTTTTCAATTCAAATGTCCCAAAATAGATAAGGGAACAAATTGCGAATATATTGAGCGTACAAACTTCAAGAAACCCAAAAACATATTTAGGTCTACCAAATATAGTGGGAAGGGATAAAAAGAAAACTTTCCAACTTCCAAAGGATAGAATGATCAGTAAAGTCAAAAGGTGGAGTACAAGGTTTTTATCAATGGGAGGGAAGTGTTCATTAAAGTCATGTTACAGGCAATTCCTACCTACTCTATGGCATGTTTTTTTGTTGCCAAAATCTTTTTATGTTGAATTAGAAAACATTATGGGACAGTTCTGGCGACAAAAATGGCACGATAAATGTGGAATTCATTGGTGCGAGTAGAGGAAGCTTGGTAATCTAAAAGAGGAAAGTGGAATGGGTTTTAGATGCCTTTCTAAGTTTAATGTGGCACTTTTAGCAAAGCAAGGCTAGAGTTTGATTTGTTATCCGGATTCATTATTAGCAAAATCATTGAAAGCAAAGTACTACCCACATTTAGATTTCTTGCAAGCAAGGTTAGGGAAGTTACCATCCTTTACCTGGAAAAGCTTATGGTCAGCAAAAGGTCTCCTTGAGAAAGGGATGGGTTGGAGAGTAGGGTCTGGAAAGCATATATTGATTTGGAATGAGGCATGGGTCCCTGGCACTGAAGATTATAAGATTCAATCATTATATTTTAATTAAAATTTAGTTTATGTTTAGGACTTAGTTGAACAACATTCAAATTGTTGGAAGGAGTCAATAAGAAATACCTTTCATCCCAAAGACACTAAAAGGATTCTGTGCATTCCCCTACCCGTTGAGAAAGAAGCTGATAAGATGGTGTGGCGAGAAGCCTCGGGGGTTTACACAGTTTGAAGTAGTTACAAAACATTATTATAGAATGACCGGGACACAAATTTACAACTCAACCAAAGTCACTATAAACTTATGTACAAAAAGCTATGGCATGTGGAGTTACCCTCAAAAACAAAAATCATGGTATGGAAAACCATTAATAATTTTCTACTTAGTCAAACTAATCTATTCCATCACAAACTGGTAAGCTCAGCAAACTATATGAGATGCCTAAGGAGTGAAGAGTCGACAGAGCATGTGTTTAGAGACTATCCATTCGCAAATGATGTTTGGACCAGACTAGGAATCGGGTGGTCCCTGAAGCAAAATCAACTACCGTATAAGGATTGGATTCAGAATTTATTTGAAAGAGAGTCTAACCAAAGAATTAGAACAATAGTGTGTGCAATATGGGCATTGTGGACAGACAGGAATAAACTTATTCACGAAAGGAAGATGCAAACAAGTGCTAATCTGACTCATTTCATCATCGACTATTTACGAGAGTTGGATGGGGTTAATAAGAGATTACCTATCAGCAAACTGGTGAATGAAAGCTGGAGACCACCAGAGGATATCAATGTTAAAATCAACTTCGATGCTGCATTTGACAAGCAACATAAGAGGTCATGCACAGAAATAGTGATTAGAAACTCTAGTGGTCAAGTTTTAAAAACAAAGTTCATAATAACAGACACATACCATCGACGTTTGCTGCAGAAGCTCTCGTTTGTGTTCAAGCGGTCAGGTTTGGGGCGGAGTCGGGGTTTTTGAGAGTTGAGGTCGAAGGAGGCACGCTATCAGTTATTAAGAAGATACTTTGCGAGGATGATGACAGATCTGAAATTAGGTCTTACATTTTAGATGCTAAAAGATTAAAGAGTAACTTTATTAATTGTAGATTGAAGCATGAAGGAAGACAAATGAACAGAGTAGCACACATTTTAGCGAAAGAAGGGCTAAGTGATGAAGGGAATGCTTATCTGGTTAATGGTCTCTCAAAATCTGCAGCCTGGGCTGTGGAGGAGGATAAACGAGGAGAAGGAGTGGATAACCGTCAGGCCCGGAGTAGGAAAAAGGAAGCAATGAGATTTTGTTCTGAAACAATTCAGAACGAAATTTTTTGAAACGAGTTTTTTGACATTTTGAGAATCGAAGAGAGTTTTTGTGTGAAGGTATTCTTGTTCCAAGTTGCTAAACACTGGTGCAACTAATTAACGAGTTAATTCGCTCATGGTAGGGATGCCTGAATCAGAGGTGGGTTTGGTTTGTTGACGGATTTTTCTAGAGCTCGGAAATGAAGAAATTGTGAAGAGGAGAAAATGGTTCGTCAAAATGATGACTAGCTGTGAGTAGATGTTAGGGTTTTGGTAGGATATTTGTTTGTTCAGGGACTGGGTTTTTTTGACATTTTAGGATTGGGCTTGTTTTGCTTTTCTTTTTGGTTTCAGTTTTGTATTTAGGTTGGTTTGTATTTTTCTTTTTTGGTTGATATTAATGAAAGGCCAGTTTATTTCCAAAAAATAATAATAATAATAATGTACAAAGCAGTGAAATGTTAATTTAATAGAACGAACAATAATTTTTTCTTGTAAATTAATAATATTTATTTTATGAAACAAACTTCAAATTACATTCTCAAATGCGAGAATCACTCTCCCACCAATTACATTCTCAATAAAATGACAACTTTTTATCATACCAAATGATGCCAATTTAGTTTACATAATGCATACATGACAACATAATAAATTGCCCACTATCAAATTATTAGAGTGCGAACACATTTGCTTCTTACCATTTATAAATTTTATATTGTAGTATTATTATATATATATATGGGTAAATTACAATATTAATCACTCTAAATAAGGGTTGTTTCTATTTTGGACGCTTCAATTTTTTCTATTAATTTTGGCACCTAAAAAATAGAAACTTATTAAATTGGTCACTTCACCATTAAATGGTAACAAAATATTGACTATGCATTTCTATATATATATATATTTTTTTAGTAACTGAAATAGGAACCATTTCTATATAAAGTGACTAAAAGACTGGTTTACTTCTATTAAAAAAAAGGCTAATTTACTTTTTTTAAAACGTGAAAACGCATAGTTAATATTTCGTTACCATTTAACGGTGAAATGACAAATTTAATCAATTTCTTCAACGTTGGTAATTAGATTAATAAAATTATCTTTGAGTGAACAAAATAGAAATAACCCCTATTTAGATGAACTAACAAGATAATTTATATTCTTAATGACGATAAAATTAAAAAAATAATTTTTAAGATGATTATAATAACAACTATCCCAATTTAAAATGATGAACAATTAATTTACCCCATATAAGAATTGATGATGCGGTTTGAATTTATTTCCGAGCGTGTTTTCAATATTGCAGTACTTAATGTGTAGACATGGGCCTCATAAATACCCCGAATAACGCAAGTTAGACAACTAATTTAAGGGGCCAAGAAACCGCAATTCCTGTGAGCACGTGACTATGATACTCGCTATGCAGACAAGATTTTCATTTCTTAGTATTAATTACTAATTAAGAAAATAATCTTTTTCATCATCTTTTCTGGTATTTTCTATGCGATCATGCTCTAACTAAACAACCCATATATGTCCCAATCTCCAACCAACAATAATAAAGTTAGTTACCCTAAAAGATCATTTATTTATGCATGAAATTTAGGAAATTTTACAAGATTCTCAAATAAAAATTTAATTAACCAGAAATCTATCAAATTAATTCCATGAGTTTTTTTAGCATTATATAATTTAGGAACCAACCTTAGCCTAAGATGCTAATAAATAATAACTTTCTCATTCCTACTACTATGGGCAACTAATTCAATTAGTTAAAAAAACAAATCTTTTACAGTTCCGTTTTAATTTCGTCCATACCCCCATTTTAACCATGGGGTTTTATGTATTTAAGCACTAAGCCGACATGGCGTGTGAAATAGCTATATGTTCAAATAGCTTGGGCCCTTGGGTGTTTGTCGACTTCATTGGAAGCCCTCTTTTTGCTTGCTTCAGCTTCGGGATTTGGGGACCCTCATTTTTTGCGCACATGTTGTGATGGTTGTCAGCCATTTGTTTAATGTAATTCCATTCCACTGACAATAATCTTTGCATGCCTCTCCTCAGCTTATTTATATGAAAAACGAAGGATAGATGGGTAGATTACACGGTATAGTGCATTGACAAAATGTTTATCATTTCAGCACGGTGTAGGTTATGAAGTACCAATTCGTAGGAAGTGCAGAGTTTAGGTAGAATCAGGGTTTGGACCCAAGCTATCACTCAGCCAGATGTAGTGAGTCCCGCAGATGATTGTGATTCACATGGTGGGTGTATGGGGACCTCATTCATATGTAGATGAAATTAATTTCATGGAAGCATGATACGACTCAAATTTGATGGTGGGTGTCGTAGGTCCACCAAAAGCAGCCACTTTTTATTGCAAAAACTGTACGTCTGTCTCCCTCCATAATGGTGTTTTTCTGTTCTGTACCTTAAAGGGTTGCCGGTACGGTATAAATCGCCCGAAATACATAAGCAAGAGTGCCGGGTGTTGGGCTTGTGGGCACATGATCTTGATGTGTGAAATGAAAGGGAAAAAGGAGGAGCCAATTTAGAGGGGGATTCTAGCCTTAAGATGCTGCCTGGACCACCCCCCCCCCAATAATAGGTGTCACCTTCGACTACACACTTATGCACAAACCCACCAATTTTTTTTTTTTGGGGGGGTTATATATGTCAATTTGAGTGGTATAGATTGATTAAAATGACACTTGAAAATTAGCTGATTGCAAATCGGAACAGCCAAAATACCTAATTCCCTCACGTACTTCACGTTGAAAAAAAAAAAAGAAAACCAGTAATTAAGTTTGTCCTTTGGTAAGATCGCTTTAGCTTGTGTCCACTTTTTTGGTCAGAACATGACACGAGGATGACTTTTTGACTTTTCAACTAATTTCTTTGTTCATGGATGATTTAATCTTTTTCCGAAATTTTCATTTTTTTCAAATAAATTGATAGAATCGATCCGATTAAACAACAAGTAAAAAAATAACGGAATAAATTAAAAAATTGAACACACAAATTGAACATGAAAAAATCCTTCCAAAGAGGATAAAAAAACCATAGGTAAAGATAATTTTACTATAATGGCAAAAGAACGAATAGTACAAAAGATGGAGATAAAAACTAAACCCCGAAAACCCAAAAACAAAGAACCTTCAAAACGTAAACACAAAATTCTCTAAATGTGTTATGAGTTCTAATATTTAATAGGTGTTTTTTCTAAAGTTATAAAAGAACCTATTTATAGGCTAAATTCATATGCCAAATAATAATAAAATAATCTAGACTAATAAGAGTTTGATTGAAACAAATAAATAGAGTTTAACTAGAAGATTATTTCTCAAATTTGAATGAAATAGAAGTCATACTTAACAAATCTCCACCTTAACTCATATTTCCACAACGCCATCTTTGCCAAAGCCCGCCACAAGCCTATCTTGAACCATACAGAGAATTAACTGAGTCGAATCTGTGCTTAGAAACTGGAAGACTTCTAGTCAGAGCCGAAGGCAGGGGGGTTGGCATAGGCCCCGGCCCCCCTAAAATGTAATATTTCTGTTTAGGCCCTTAAATTTTTTTAAAATTTTTAAAATAGTAAAGGTAAAACGAACTTTGGCCCCCCCTAAAATTATAAAAATTCAATTCAATCCTTTACAAATTTTAAATATATAAACTATAAAAAATTAAAATTTCATCCGGCCCTCCCTAAAAAATTATCCTGGCTTCGCCCCTACTTCTAGCCTTCGACTTGTACACTGCCAAATCAAAACTAACCCGGATTTGATTTTCACAAATAGAGTGTCCTAACTTTTCAAAACCTGCATCCAAAAGAGAACCCCTCTTCAACAAAACAATCCTCCTATGACCAGGTTGCCTCCGCTCCAAACGAGTTGACTTCGACTCTGTAATGGGCGAGGGACGTCCGATTTCACCGGTCACTGTAGAACTTTCCAGAATATAAAGACTGCCAGTTCTTTTACCTTTTAACAAAATGAGAGCTCCACGAGATATTTTAATGCTGCTCGACTCGATGTTGATTCTGCATCCTTTCAAGTCTAAAATACTCAATAAGATGAGATTCTTTCATAAATCAGGTACATACTTGACATCTGAGAGTGTCCTAATCATCCCATCGTGTATCCTAATTTTAACAGTACCAATACCAATTACCTTACTACATGAATCATTTTCCATGCGCACAACTCCACCTTCAACCAAACTGTATGTGGAGAACCATTCTCTATTGGGATACATGTAGAAAGAACATCCTGAATCTAGGATCCACTCAGATGTGAGCTTGGAGTTATCGATCGTTGACACTAACAAGAAATCATCACCGCTTTCATCAGCCAAATTAGCACCAGCTACATCTTCCCGTTACTCTCAGCAGCTTTTTTATTTTGCAGATTATAACAATCTGCTTTGACGTGAGCTAACTTTTTACAATAGCGACACCTTTTGTCTCGTTTCTTTGATGCTACCAAAACGGAAGCTTGCTTATCTGCCTTGCTATCCAAACCAAACTCATTGTCGAGTTTGTCTCTACTCAACAAATGACCCTTCACATCTTCGAACGAGAGTTTGTCTCTGCCATAAATTAGGGTCTCCCTAAAAGACTTGTATGAAGGAGGTAAAGAGCACAATAATAGCATAGCCTGATCTTCATCGTCAATATGAACCTCAACATTCTTTAAATCATTTAAAAGAGTAATGAATTGACTGATGTGATCTCTAAGAAACTCACCTTCGTTCATGCGAAACGTAAATAGACGTTGTTTCAACACTAAACGGTTAGCCAGAGACTTAGTCGCATAAAGAGTTTCTAACGTTTTCCTCAAGGCGGATGAGGTTTTCTCCATCAATACATCTTACAATACCGTATTCGCGAGGCATAACTGGATTGCAGACAATGCATTTTCATCAAGCTCTTCCCATTCTGTTTGATTTAGATTCTCAGGCTTTTTCCCAGTAACAACCTTTTTCAAGCCGGTTTGAACTAGAATTGTCATCATCCGAACTTGCCACAGATTGAAATTTGTCTCACCATCGAACTTCTCAATTTCAAACCTTGTTGCTGCCATATCTGAATGGGCTGATCTATACCACTTGTTAGGATCGACCCGATTAAGCAACAAGTAAAAAAATAGCGAAATAAATTGAGAAATTGAACACACAAATTTAACATGGAAAAACCCCTCCAAAGAGGATAAAAAACCACTGGCAAAGATAATTTTACTATATAAACAGTTGTTGGATATTAAACAGCCCAATAACTGTGTGAAACATTTATTAATCAGTTCTTGAGAGAGGCTTAGAAAAGTCAAGTGGGTTCTGGCAATGACTATGACATATACTGATCCATCAGGAATTGTGTTTCTTGCTCTTATCCGACTTGATGTTGCGAGTATCGATTCAATTGAAGAATAAGCTAGTCCTTTTATAAAATATATAAAAGTGTTTTTATCTTTTTGCATAATTTAAATTTAAAATGAATCTAAACAAATAAATACATTTTATGGGATTTAAAAAAAAAAGAAACATTTTGATTTCAAATAACTCAACCTTGCTATTACAATGAAAATCACATTTGCCTTTTACATCAATATTTTATAAGTTTATTTTTTTACGTAATAATTTTTATTTGCATTCATAAACATTGTATAAATAATCTTTGTTGGATCAATGATATTTCAATGGGCTTGAGAAATCATTCAAAATTTTGTAGAGAATTCAATATATATAAATTATGAAATTAAGAAAATTATAGTAAGAACAAGAGAAAAAATAGATAAAAATGAAAGGATATTTCATTATTTACTTGGAATACAATAAATTTATACATGCATTTTATTTATAAGATTTCATAGGTTACAAAAACATAAACTAGAGAATTAAGGCACCCTATAATTCATTATGGGTTACAAGAGAATAAATTCTTTGTAACATCCTTAAATTAGGGGTTCGACATTTTGCTCTATTTTGTGTGTTTGGCTAGCTAAGCTTGTTATTTAGGTGTATTTGGGGGTCCTGGGGACGTTCGGGTTCGAGCCCAGGTCCTAGCAAAATTTTTGTTTTTGGGCATTTAAGGGGGGAGAGCTAGGGGAAGCAGGCCTTAAGAATAATTGTGTGTGTTGGGTAACACAAGTTGAACAGGGAAAATGTGGTGTGGCATCACTTGTAGAAGCAAAGAGGGATGAGGTTCAAATCCCACTTGCTGCAAATATGGCTTTTATTTTGTGTCCAAGATGGAGAAGAGGTGGAGTTGGCGTGGGACTCTACTAGAGAGGTTTTGAACTGGTCAAATCGGTTTGAAAGAGTGATAGGGAGTGAATGATGCAGTGATTTGGGAAGGGAATTAAGGGATTTGAGAGTGTGTGTGAGAGTTGGCCGAATGTGGAAGTTGTGGGAGGTGAATTTCGGCTATGAGTTGTTTTGGCAGGGGAAATTCGGCATTTTGAAGTAGGTAGCAAAACCGAACACTTTGAGTGTGTATGCATTTCGGGTCTTTTCTTCAAAGAGTCTTCTTGCCGAATTGATAGTTTTTCTCTCCCTCTTTGCTCCATCTCGTATTCTTGCTTTTTCTTTGTTTGATACCTAAATATCTGTGAGCCGAAACTCCTCTGTACCTCTCTTTTCGTCTGCTCTTTTCTACCTTTCCCTTACCATTTGTTCCCTCTTGTGTCACCATAGACGGACCTCTTCAGCACTTCGTCTCTTTTTCTTTTTCTCTGCGCGATTATCACCCCCCTTTCTTGGCCGAATCTGGTAAGTATAGGTTCTTTCCCTTCTTACTATTTTCTCTTTTCTATGACCAAATGTATAACCTTCCTCTTTTCTTTTTGTTCATTTCTTTTCATCACTATAACCGAAACTCCATTCCCTCTCACTCTTTCTTCTCGCATTCTCCTCTTGTAGTTGCTTAAGTGGGGTTGGTCGAATCTCTCTTTCTCCTACGACTCATCCGTAATCACAAGGTAATGGTAACTCTTTCTCTTCTTTCTTTCCTTTTCAGTCTTAGGTTGCACATAGCCGGAGTGGCTATCTCTTTTAATTCTAGTTTTCGGCTAATCCCTTCTTTTCTTCTCTAGACATGGAATGTTTACCTCGGTGCAATCCCATAGCCGAATCTTTTGGTGTTCGGTTCTCCATTGATCAAGGTAGGGAGTTTCTCTCTGATTTCTATTCGTCTATTCTCTTTTCATTCTCTCTGCCATAACTGAATCTTCATCTCTGCCTGGGCCGATTGTACTAAGGATCAAGCAACTCTCTTCCCTGCTCATTAATCATTCGGACTTTGGGAAGTGGTGGTAAGAGCCGAAACCCTTGTTAGTCAACCTTCATTTCTCACTATGTTACTTTACTGATCAAGACTTTCTTTATGGATGTGAGTGCTAGCTGATCTAAGGGGGTTGCGTTAAGGGAGCTTGGGAGGAGTGGACTCGTAGTCTCTGCTCCCAAGTTCAAACGGCGTAAGGTGTCAACGATTGGGGATTTTCCACCGGGCTGTGGAAGGGAGCCGACATCTGTTTGGGATAGGCAAATTGCTGTTGTTCGTGCTAGTGAGGGCAACGACGATCAGGAGTGTATAGTTCTTCGCGTAGTCAGGTGTGTAATCTCACACCTTTATTTCATTTTGTTTCATATTATACTATGTGTCGGCTAAAAGCCGAAATACCCTTAACGGGAATGCAGTTGAGGTATCCTAGTGGGTAATATGGGAGATATACTAGGTGAGTAAATTTATGACTATACCATTTTGGGTAATTAGCATAATTGTGTGTGTGTTTTGATTATATGATATACATTGATATATGTATGCATTTACCACATTATGATGATATGATATGTTGCATGGAAAAGGGATATTGATGAACGGGGAAGTGTATTTCGGTGGCTCTGCCACGTATTTCGATGGCTCTGCCACATATTTCGGTGACCCTGTCACATTATTTCTGTGTCACTGCCACAATTTCGGCGATGAGCAGCGTGACTGCCATCGAGGTGTGTAGCGGATGAGGGTTGATTGTAGAAATCCCCCACAGGTGTGTTTTGGCTGGAATGGGTGGTGTGTAGCGGATGGATTATTAGGTTGGGCTGGGTTGCATTGCATACATTTATCTATGTTACCATGCTAAAAAGGCTCAGGCCCAGTTCATTTCTGTATGGGCTTCGCCCAGTTTGATTTCGTAAGGGGCTAAGGCCCATTATGTATCTAAATGCGCTCGGGCCCAATTAATGTTCATTTAGGGGATTGCACACTGAGTTCTCATAACTCACCCCTCTAATTAATTTTGCAGGTAATCCTTAGCTTTGGAGATTTGGAGCCGAGGTGGACTCTGGGGTGGCCATACATCGTTTCTTTAGTAAACTTCGTTTCACATTTCTTTAAATTTATGTTAATTTGGGATTATGTTCTGTAATAAGGCCACTGAGATTTTATTTTGGTTTTTGTTTTAATGTGGTTAATATCTATTATGAAATAATCAATACGGGGTTTTACTAAAAACGTAAATAACTGTTTTCCAAAATGTTAACGAACAATTTACAACCTATAAACTTTGGTTCTCTTAAACTTCTAAAATAGTTTTCAAAATATCACATGTTCAAAATTCAATGAAGCTGATTTCTGTTATAAACAAGATTTTACCAACAATTCAAACTCAAATCTCCTAATAAAAGCAGTTTTCAAATTAATCACAACTTTTCTAAAATGGACATAGAGTTAAACGGGTTTTTATAAACAAACACCTAAACTCGAAGTTTTAAACGATCGCGAAGTTTCTTTAGGAACTTTTCCATGTGACATGCCAGATCCGGTCGTAACGTCTAGGTCGGGTTTGGGGTGTTACAATTGTGGTATCAGAGTCCGATTGCAAAACTCGGTTGTGGAATGGGTACAAAAACATTTTCCAAAATTGGGTTGAAATATGGTTTAGAAAAATATATGTTTTTTTTTAAAGTATGGCACTCGAGTCTCCGGTACCAAATCCGTAAGTCTTCTTACTTTGTTTGATATTATGAAATGATTTTAGAAAGAAACTATTAGAGTTAGTGTATTATGGCTGCTAGCTATAAGAGTTAAGACTGTAGAGACTAAGACATTAGGAATTTGATTCGCGAAAACCACTTATAGATCTGTCTTCATAAAATATCTGTTAATAAATAGTGGAATGATATACTGATTCATAAAATCCCTAATCAGATTAATTCGATTCAACAAACATGAGCACAAGAGAACGTGGACGTGGTACACGCGGTGGTGGTAGAGGCCGGGGTGTTGAGGCTGGATCCTTAGAATCTAGACATGTGCCGGAAGGCGAAGTGCAAGCATCACCAGTAGCGGAAGCAGGGTCTCAAGATCGAACTAGAGGGGACGATGCTTTATCTCAAGCTATGATACGAGTCTTAGAATGAGTTGCTGGAGCAAGCACTGGATCGGTAGCCCAGAAATCTATCCCTGAGCGACTTCGAGCAAATGGGGCCGAGATATTTAGGGGCATTTTTGGTGTAGCCCCAAATGTAGCGGAATACTGGTTGGAGGCGGTGGAGCGAATTATGGATGATCTAGACTGCACAGCGGAGGAGAAATTGAAAGGAGCAGTGTCTCTCCTGCGAGATGAGGTATACAAGTGGTGGCTCACAGTGAGGGAAGGTACTCAAGCAGATCGTATCACCTGGGACTTCTTTAAGACAATGTTTCAAGGAAAATATGTTGGGGCGAGTTATGTGGATGCCCAGAGGAAGGCATTTTTGAACTTGATTCAAGGGAATAAATCTGTGGCAGAATATGATGTGGAGTTTCTGCACTTAAGTCGTTACGCTCAGGGTATAGTCGCAACCGATTATGAGCGTTGTGTTCGGTTCGAGGATGGTCTGAGGGATGAGTTGAAGGTATTGATAGCCCCGCAGCGGGAAAGAGATTTTATTGTATTGGTGGAAAAAGCAAAAATTACTGAAGAAGTGAAACGTTCTGAGAGGCAAAACCGAGATAAGGATAGGGGCAGGAATAAGAGAAGTGTTGGGTTGTTAGGTTCTTCTGGGGGTTTTCAAAAGAGGCCTAGGTTGGATGGGCTAGCTCGAGTGGGGATGCCTGTTGCTGTTGGTCAGTTGCGACAGTGTGCTCAGTGTGGGAAAACACATTCAGGGGAGTGTTGGAGAAGAACTGGAGGATCTGGGGATCATCTAATAAAGGACTGTCCACAAGAGTTGGCTAGGGTGCGGACGATAGGTTAGGGATTTGCACAGTCAAGAAGAGGTGGTTAGCAGTTGTCGAGGGGTCGAGGTCCGGCCAGAGGAGGAAGTTTGGACGAGGTCGTGGAGCACCGGGCAGAGGTGCGGGTAATTCATATGCAAGACAGCCTGGACTGGTTTATGCAGCTCGACGTCGAGAGGATAGCGATGCACTGGATGTCATAACCGGTACGTTTCTTATATTTGATGAACCGTTTACTGCTTTGATAGATATTTGATCTACCCATTCTTATGTTGCCTGTGCTATATCTGGGACTTTGGGTATAAAATCTGAGATTGCTGCTAGAGAAGTGTCTGTGATTAACCCTCTATGACAATCGGTGGTAGTGAACAAACTATTTAGGAATGTGCCTTTAGAAGTGCAAGGGATTGTTTTCCTGGCAGACTTGATGGAACTACCGTTCAGCGCGTTTGATCTGATCTTAGGCATGGATTGGCTAGTTAATCACCGTGCGAATTTGGATTTTGCCGCTAAGCGTATGATATTGAAGACTTCCGAGGATGAAGAGGTGATTGCGATAGGAGAAAGAAGGGATTATCTGTCTCATGTGGTTTCGGCGCTTAAGGCAGAGAAGATGGTGCGAAAAGGGTGCAAGGCATTTTTGGCTTTTGTCAGCGCATCTGATGCCAAGAAATTATCGGTTGAGAATGTCAGAACTCTGAAGGAGTTCTCGGATGTCTTTCCTGAAGAGCTTCAGCGATTGCCTCCGGATCGCGAGGTCGAATTTGGCATTGAGCTATTGCCAGGAACGGCTCTGGTGTCCATCGCCCTTTATAGGATGGCACCGAAGGAGCTGGTAGAACTTAAAGCTCATATCCAAGAGCTGTTGGACCGTGGATTTACCCGACCAAGTGTATCACCGTGGGGAGCACCAGTATTGTTCATCAAGAAAAAGGATAGATCGATGCGTATGTGCATTGACTATAGGCAATTGAACAAGTTGACTACTAAGAACAAATACCCGCTACCAAGAATTGACAATTTTTTCGATCAGCTGCGAGGAGTGATAAACCGTAAAAGTAACATATTTTAATCCCACATTTAGCTTACTTTTTGATGATTTATTCCTTAATTTGTATAAAAAGGTGCTTGTAATCCTTTCTTTTCATATCTTAGACCTAGGAAAGCATCCGAGGATGAAAATAACACAAATTGGGCCTAAAACGAAATAAATGGGCCTTAGCATGAAATTGACACGGCCTGGCCCATAGCCTGCACGGCCGTGCCTCGACGAACACTTAGAGCACAGCCTCAACTCCGCCTCACACGGCCGTGCCTCACTTTAGAAGTCCGAACATGGTCTGGTCTCGATCCACACGGGCGTGTGACATGGCCGTGCCTCTGTCGCTGGAAAAAGTAATTTCAGTCGGAAAAGGATACTTAGGGAGAAAGAATCGCATTTCAAAAGCCTATATATATCCCCTAAATGCCACATTTGAAAGATCATCAAAGCTAGTCCAAGGAGCCAAGCCGAGAAGGTCAGAGTTAGGATTTAACACGAGGATAGCCAGTTGATCCATCCCAAGAAGCCGGAGTTATACTCAAGACGGCGGATTTCTCCTTCAATTCCTTCAGGGGGTTTTAGGAATTTCTTATGTTTTGTTTTATCTTTTCTCTTACGATGTTTTTTTTATTCATTATGAACTAAGCCCCTTATATACCTGAAGGGGATGAAACTTAGATGAATCTTGTTATTTGATTTCTAGGTTATATGATGAATTACTTAGTTTGTTCTTAATTATGTTGCTTAATCCAAATCTAATGTGCTTAGGTGGAGGAGGAATAGACCCTGCCTAAGAGAAGATCTAACATAATTAAGTGGAGTTGATCGAACGCCTAGAGATAGGGTTACGAGATTTTGTCAGATTAGGGTAAAACCTAATATGGGAGTCCATTGATCGATTTACTGCTATCCTGGGGGTTATTATAAGTGAACGAGAGTTCCACTAATTAACCTAGGGTTAGACGTTATTGGCCTGAAGAAAGGGTTTAATATAGGTTAGGGAGTCTCATGGATCAAGCTAAGTAAAGAAATCATATAATTTGGGGTTAGATAATAAGTGAAGTCTAGGTGGATTCTTCCCGAAGGTATCGTTGCAATCAACTGAGTTTTTCTTCAAAGTTATTTTCCAATTCGTTCTTCTTGTCTTTGTGTTCTTAGCTTAAGTTTTTGACAATACAGTTTAAAAGCAACCTTCACTTTAATTTAGGTTAAATAATAAAAAGAAAGTGAGTATTAATACTTTTAGTTCCTTTGGGTTCGATAATCCAGTCTTGCCTAAGCTATACTACTGTTCGATAGGTACACTTGCCTTTAATCGTTGTCAAAGTTAGTCTCCAGGTTCGATCATTCTTTTATAAATTTTTAAAGCTCTGATTACAGCGATCAAGTTTTTGGCGCCTTTGCCAGGGAACTAAAATATTAAGAAAACTCTATTTTTATTACTTTAGCCCTAATTTTTATTTTTCGCAATTTATTTTTGTTTTTATTTTTACTTTTAGCTGAAGTTTTATTTCTTTATTTTCCCTAGTAGGTACCTCTAGTTTATGACTAGAAGGAACCCAATAGGACCTTTGATATTCGATAGTGAAATCGAAGCTACCGCTCGTAAGAATCGTCAGGAAACCAGACGAGCCCTAGATTACACAGAAAGGGAGGAAGAAGGCAGATGCAATCCTACTGAAGGGATGGACGAAAATAACCCACCACCACGTGATGTGGGGGAAAATAATGCTCCACGTACAATGTTTGATTACGCGAAACCACATTTGACAGGAGTAGAATCAAGTATTGTTAGGCATGCTATATCTGCTAACAATTTCGAATTAAAGCCTAACACAATACAAATGATTCAACAGTTTGTTCAATTTGATGGTTTGCAGGACGAAGATCCAAACATGCATATAGCTAACTTTTTAGAGTTCTGTGATACTTTTAAGATAAATGGCATTTCTGATGATGCCATACGTCTTCAGTTATTTCCTTTTTCATTAAGAAATAAAGCTAAACAGTGGTTAAGCTCGTTACAACGAGGGTCAATCACTACATGGGATCAGATGACCGAAAAGTTTTTAATGAAATATTTTCCACCGGCCAAAACAGCCAAATTATAGAATGATATCTCTTCTTTTGTGCAGATGGATTTAGAGACACTGTACGATGCATGGGAGAGATTTAAGGATCTCTTGAGGAGGTGCCCACACCATGGCCTACCCTTGTGGCTACAAGTCCAAACTTTCTATAATGGTGTAAACCCCTCAACAAGGCAACTGATCGATTCAGCCGCTGGTGGAACCTTGAACAACAAAACTCCAGAAGCAACCTACGAGTTCATTGAAGAGATGTCACTAAACAATTATCAATGGCAGGATTCAAGGACTAAACCGACGAAATCAGCAGGAGTTTTCAATGTCGATGCCATGACCATGTTATCAACGCAGATAGAGATGATGAACAAAAAGCTTGATAGCTTATGTTCTTCACAGGTACATCCAGTCATGCAATGCGACATAGGTGGAAACATGGTGAATCCTGAGTACCCACCTTACCAACCAGGAGCAGATGACGAACAGATGAACTATATAGGTAATAATTTCCGATCCAATAATAATTCTTATAGTAACACTTACAGTCCAGGTTGGAGGAACCACCCAAATATTTCGTGGGGAGGCCAAGGCAATCAAGGAAATCAAAGGCAACAACCTCCTCAGAACTTCCAAAACTTGCCCTATCCACAAGAGAAGAAACCAACTTTCAAGGAGATGATGGCAAAATTCTCGGCAGGCACAGAGAAACGTATACAAGAAACTGATAGAGCAATTTAAAGCAACGAGAGTCGAATCGATGAAATTGCTAAGTCGGTCAAGGAAGTGACTAACGCAGTAGAGCAACTAGCAAAGCTGATGTCAGAACGATCGCAAGGACGTCTACCAATTAATACCAAGATTAACCCCAAGGAGCAAATTCAAGCCATCACAGCTCAGGATATTAAGGGGTTAGAAGAACCCAATCTAACGCCAGAAAATAAGGTAGACAAAGGTAAAGTTGAGGTAACACAGGAAAAGCCAAAACTGATAATTAAAGAGTACCAACCGCGCATACCTTATCCCGAAGCAATAAAAAAAGACGACTCAGAGGAACAGTTCGGTAAGTTTCTTAAACTTCTAAAGAAATTACATATTAACTTACCTCTTCTTGAAGCTCTTTTTCAGATGCTAGACTCGAGGAAATTTTTAAAACAACTCTTGACCAACAAACGCAAAATAGATGAAGAGCACCACGTGGAACTAAACGCAACATGTTCGGCAATGCTACAGAATAAACTACCTCAGAAACTAAAAGATCCAGGGAGTTTTACAATTCCATGTTTAATTAGTAGTCTAAATATTGATAATGCATTAGTTGATCTAGGGGCAAGCATAAATGTCATGCCTTATTCACTGTTTAAATGACTAGGTCTAGGGAAACCCAAACAAACTAGGATGAGTATTCAATTAGCTGATAAAACTGTTAGAATTCCTAGGGGCATTATCGAAGATGTTCTTGTAAAAATCGATAAATTTGTTTTCCCAGTAGACTTTGTTGTCTTAGACATGGATGAGGATAATTCAATTCCCTTAATTTTAGGAAGGCCCTTTCTAGCAACCGCCAAGACAAAAATTGATGTTGCCACAGACGAACTCATACATCGTGTAGGAGATGAATCGATCAATCTTCAAGCTCTCGACTCGGCCAGGACAACAGTTGATGAAGGTAAGGAAGTCACTTCAACTGATAATCAAATTGTTCAATATTCATGGCAGGAAACACCACAAGACCTAAAGCCTAAGCGCCAAGTCAAAAAAGAAGAGTCACACAAGGAACAAAGCCTTAGGGTCAACAATTTAGAAGAGCAGAAGACACAGGTAAAAGAAAAGACGGAACCACACGAAGTAAAACCCGAGGAACCACCAGAAGAGCTCGTGGGGACATCAAATCATTTCAAAATAGGAGATCAGGTACTGTTAGACATAGCTGATCAGCACAACGCTTCAACAGAACCGAGGGCAAAGGGAGAAATAATTCTCAAGGTACACGATATCTTTTCACACGGAATAGTCGAGGTAAGCAATCCAATATGCGGCAATTTCAAGGTAAACGCTTCTCGACTTCAACTTTCTCATGAAAATAAAACTGTGAGCATAAGGGAAGATATTCGAACCTTTAAACCTCCCTAAAATTTTCAAATACAAGGAAAGTCTAGCTTACGACTATAAACGAGCGCTTCTCGGGAGGCAACCCGAGCACTAACCTTATTCTTTTTCGCAATTTTTATTTTTCTTTTTCTTTTATTTTTCCTTTTCTCTTAAAACTAACCAAAAGTGCAGAATTCCAGGCCACACGGCCTTACACACGGCTGTGTCCATGACCATGTGGACCATCTGAACCGCCACACTGACAGGGTAGAGGCCGTGCAATTCAGTCCAACCACCCCCAACGTCACGGATCCAACTACCCCCTTCATGGGCACCGATAGATAGGGCACAGCCGTGCCCTCAACCGTGTAAAGCTACTGACTTCCTCATCGCGGACAGAACACGCCCGTGCCTACAAACTGTGTGAAGCTACTGACTTGACAAACACGGGCGTGCAGATCCGAAGCACGGGCATGGGGTGACAAACACACACCACAACACAGCCGTGCGAGGTGGCTGTGTAAATCGACACACCCTGGGACCACGGCCGTGGGTGAGCACCAAATTTGAACATTTATTTAAACCCCTCACCTTTTCCCCTTCCCTCCGTCTGATTTCTTCTTTATTTTCTTTCATTTTCACTCTTTTCTATCTCAGACTCTCCAAGACTCTAGATCCTTGAGCAAATCAACACCATGTCGAAGAAGCGAAAGAAGCTAAGCATAAACTCCTTAACAAAGAACGATCAACATGAGTTCATGCCGGCAGCTTCGTCTCAACATCAAGCCAAAGGTCTTTGAGACCAATCTATTTTTCCTTTTTGTTTCTCTTCTTCTTTATTTTCCTTATCTAAGCTTCTCAATTGCTCTTTTCATTTACTCTTCTTTTAGTTTCTTAGTGTCAGGTTCGCCAGGCTGCTTGAAAATCACGCCGACCACCACGAGAACCCCTTCACTTTCGCCACTGCCATCACATCCCCAACCTTAGCATTGATTCCCACCTTGCGAACCATCCTTCAATAAGGACTCCATAGTCCATTAGTATTTTCTTTTCATTTCAGTTTTCTTCTTAGTCTCCTTCACTTTAGCTTGCTTTTCTTTAATTTTATCTTTACTTTATTTATATTATGTTTCAATAACCCCTGGCTAATCCTTCATGAGTCCCCAAATTTCTTCATCTAGTACAGAGCTCGGGAACCAACACCACCACCATACCGACGCCTTCGCCGTAGGTACAAAATCCTCCACCAAACCCGCCCAAGAATACAGGGAGTACCTCTCACCCTCACTTTTGATTTCTATAAAAATATCTATCTTTGTACATTGAGGGCAATGTACATATTAAGTGTGGGGGGTAAAATATACCTAACTTTTTGCATTATTCTCAAATCCTTGAGGGTAAAAGTGGAATAAAAGTGCCAAACTTTTTTCATTATTCTCAAATCCCTGATTTAGTCTTGTTTTTATGCAAAGCTTTCATATTACTAATTAGGATAAAATTTCCGATGATTTGTGATTATTATTGACATGTTGTAAAATAAGCGACAGTTAATTGTACATTGATAATTGAAATTGAATAATACTAGGGAATTAAGCATGATAAGTCTATTTTTCAAGAATTAACATTTTGATAGGTTGTTGACCTAAATTTGAATATTACCTTGAAATTTAAAATTCATAAGGATGATGTTAAAACACCCATAATTTTTGTGAGTATTTGAACCTTTTAGAGCATACATTCTTTTTTGTGCTCATTTTTTGATTATGAGTGTGTCAACTATGAACTGTTATTCTAGAACTTGCCTCGTTTATACATGTTGAGACCACAGTTATGATTTGATATATAGAGATGATAAAGGCACTTAGGTTTTAACCCACTAACTCCACTAAATAGCTTACCTTTACAATTAACCACTAGTGAACGCCGTTGAGCCTAACAAAACCCTTTTTATTGACTCACCCACTAATATTAACCCAAAGCCTTTGTAATTGTTATCACCCTTTCTTTTAACTACCCCTTAATTGAGATTTGATTTGATCAGTTACCGAAGTTTATTATTCTGATAGTTAAATTTATTATGTATTACTTAGTTTGTTCTTAAAAAAAAATTCAAGTTATTCAATATTAGTAGTATGAAAAGAGAGCTTATACAATCAAAGACTGTTTTCAAAAGAAAAGCTCGTATTAGTAGGATTATTACTTTTCAGTTAATGAAATTTCAGAAAAGTTTTAGGTAGGTACTTGTCAATTCAATCTCGATTCTAACCCTTTAATTTCAGCCTGTGACCACACCTTTTACCCTTGCCCCATCACAACCCTAACAAAGACCTTTTGATCTGTTTATCATCTCATATTACAGTGGTGGAGATTTGATTTTCAGGCAAGCCTATGGGATTAACTTTTCAGATTCGACTTATGAGCAATTTTTTTTCTGAACCTTAAACACTTTAGAGTGATTTGAGTGAATCCTTAGTAAGGACATCAATCCTTGTCGGTTTTGAATTGAAAATGTAGTCATTTAAATAAAGGGAGACACCTATGTTTTCAAGGTACAGAACCATGGCTTATCTCGTTTAAATCTTTAGGACTCTTTGAATTGAATTATCCATGTATGAATTATCTATGAATTATGATATAGCATTGTTGATAAGAATTGCAGATCATGGGAAGTTCATTTTAATTGTAAGTTGAGAATTTTGCTTGAGGACAAGCAAAAGCTTAAGTGTGGGGGTATTTGATAAACCGTAAAAGTAACATATTTTAATCCCACATTTAGCTTACTTTTTGATGATTTATTCCTTGATTTGTATAAAAAGGTGCTTGTAATCCTTTCTTTTCATATCTTAGACCTAAGAAAGCACCCCAAGATGGAAAGAACACAAATTGGGCCTAAAACGGAGTAAATGGGCCTTAGCATAAAATTGACACGGCCTGGCCCATAGCCCGCACAGTCGTGCCTCAACGAACACTTAGAGTACGGCCTCAACTCTGCCTCACACGGCCGTGCCTCACTTTAGAAGTCCGAACACGGTCTAGTCTCGATCCACACGGGCGTGTGACATGGCCGTGCCTCTATTGCTGGAAAAAGTAATTTCAGTCAGAAAAGGATACTTAGGGAGAAAGAATCACATTCCAAAAGCCTATATATATCCCTTAAGTGCCACCTTTGAAAGATCATCAAAGCTAGGCCAAGGAGCCAAGCCGAGAAGGTCAGAGTTAGGAATTAACACGAGGATAGCCAGTTGATCTATCCCAAGAAGCCGGAGTTATACTCAAGACGGCAGAATACTCTTTCAATTCCTTCAGGGGGTTTTAGGAATTTCTTATGTTTTGTTTTATCTTTTCTCTTGCGATGTTTTCTTTATTCATTATGAACTAAGCCCCTTAGATACTTGAAGGGGATGAAACTTAGATGAATCTTGTTATTTGATTTCTAAGTTATATGATGAATTACTTAGTTTGTTCTTAATTATGTTGCTTAATCCAAATCTAATGTGCTTAGGTGGAGGAGGAATAGACCCTGCCTAAGAGAAGATCTAACATAATTAAGCGGAGTTGATCGAATGCCTAGAGATAGGGTTACGAGATTTTGCCGGATTAGGGTGAAACCTAATATGGAAGTCCATTGATCGATTTACTGCTATCCTAGGGTTAGACGTTATTCACCTCGAGAGAGGGTTTAATATAGGTTAGGGAGTCTCACGGGTCAAGCTAAGTAAAGAAATCATATAATTTAGGGTTAGATAATAAGTGAAGTCTAGGTGGATTCTTCCCGAAGGTATCGTCGCAATCAACTGAGTTTTTCTTCAAAGTTATTTTCCAATTCGTTCTTCTTGTCTTTGTGTTCTTAGCTTAAGTTTTTGACAATACAGTTTAAAAGCAACCTTCACTTTAATTTAGGTTAAATAATAAAAAGAAAGTGAGTATTAATACTTTTAGTTCCTTTGGGTTCGATAATCCGGTCTTGCCTAAGCTATACTACTGTTCGATAGGTACACTTGCCTTTAATTGTTGTTAGAGTTAGTCTCCAGGTTCGATCATTCTTTTATAAATTTTTAAAGCTCTGAATGCAGCGATCAAGGAGCTTCGGTTTTCTCGAAGATAGATTTGAGATCTGGGTACCATCAGCTAAAGGTCAATGAGGCGAATATTCATAAGACTACTTTCGGAACGCGTTATGGGCATTATGAGTTTCTAGTGATGCCATTCGGATTAACGAATACACCAGTTGCTTTTATGGATATGATGAACAGGGTCTTCCAACCCGATCTGGATCGGTTCGTGGTGGTTTTCATAGATGACATCTTGGTGTACTCAAGGACTGAGGAGGAGCATGATTCGCATCTTCGGGTTGTTCTGCAGATATTGAGAGAGAAGCAACTTTATGCTAAATTCAGCAAACACGAGTTTTGGCTAAAAGAAGTGATGTTCTTGGGTCATGCTGTGTCTGCTGAAGGGATTAGAGTCGATCCTTAGAAGGTTGAAGCCGTGTTGGATTGGAAGCAGCCAAAGTCAGTGTCTGAAATTCAAAGTTTTCTGGGTTTGGTTGGGTATTACAGTAGGTTCGTTGAGGGGTTTTCGTTGATTGCTGCACCTTTAACCAAGTTATTGCGAAAAGGAGTACCGTTTGTGTGGGCTGATAAACAGCAGGAAAGCTTTGAAAAGTTAAAGAAGATTCTAACTGAGGCACCAGTGTTGATTCAGCCTGAGGCTGGGAAGGAGTTTGTTGTTTATTGTGATGCGTCGCACACAGGTTTGGGATGTGTGCTGATGCAAGAAGGGAAGGTAGTGTCATATGCGTCTCGGCAACTAAGGCTGCATGAGATGAACTATCCCACTCATGACTTGGAGCTAGCTGCTGTGGTGTTCGCCCTGAAAATATGGAGACACTATCTGTACGGAGAAAAGTTGATTATTTATACCGACCATAAGAGCCTGAAATATCTCCTTACCCAGAAGGAGTTGAATGTAAGGCAACAGAGTTGGATTGAGTTGCTGAAAGACTATGATTGCTCGATCGAATATCATCCGGGTAAGGCTAACGTGGTGGCAGTTGCATTAAGTCGTAAAGTGATATCGGATTTGAGAGCAATGTTTGCACATCTCAGTTTGTATGAAGATGGTAGCTTGTTAGCCGAACTTCAAGTGAAACTGACATGGGTAAGTCAGATTAAAGAGAAGCAATTGTTAGACGAATTGTTAAGTTCTCAATTTCAGCAAGTGGAAGGTGGAGAGACAGGGGGTTTTGGTCTGAGCAATGAAGGGGTATTGTGTTTTCGGGGAAGAGTTTATATGCTGAGGGACTCTGATTTAGGACAGATGATTCTGAAAGAGGCGCATAGTAGCCATTATGCTATGCATCCCGGTGGAAGTAAGATGTACTGAGATCTATGAGAACAGTACTGGTGGCTAGGGTTGAAGCGTGAAGTTACCGATTTTGTAAGTAAGTGTTTGACATGTCAACAAGTGAAGGCGGAACATCAGTTGCCTTCGAGATTGCTGCAACTGGTGAAGATCCCACTTTGGAAGTGGGAGAGGATAACGATGGATTTTGTTAGTGGGCTACCCTTGACACCTACTAAGAAAGATTCGGTGTGGGTGATCATCGATCGGTTGACTAAGTCTGCTCACTTCATACTGGTTCACACTGATTACTCACTCTAAAAGTTGGCTAAGCTGTATGTTGCAGAGATTGTGAGGCTGCATGGGGTGCCAGTGTCTATCATCTCAGACAGGGACCCAAGATTCACATCTCGGTTTTGGAAGGCATTACATGAAGCTTTGGGTACAAGGTTGGACTTCAGCACAACGTTTCATCCACAGATTGATGGTCAGTTGGAAAAGGTAATTCAGATTCTGGAAGACATGTTAAGGGGTTACGTGACTGACTTCAGAGGTAGTTGGGAAGATTATTTACCGTTGGCGGAATTTGCGTATAACAACAGCTATCAATCCAGTATTCAGATGGCACCCTACGAAGTGTTATATGGTCGTAGGTGTCGTACCCCTACTTGTTGGACAGAATTAGGGGAGCGACAATTGTTGGGTCCGGAATTGATATCAGAGACTGAGGAAAAGGTTAAGTTGATTCGGGACCGACTAAAAGAAGCTTCTGATAGACAGAAATCGTATTCGGATTTGAAGCATAGGGAGATAGAATTTTCAGTGGGGGAGCATGTCTTTTTAAAAGTCTCACCTTGGAAGAAGGTTTTAAGATTTGGGCGAAAGGGCAAGTTGAGCCCCAGATTTATCGAGCCTTATCGGATAGTTAAACGTGTGGGACCGGTCACCTATTAGATTGAGTTACCTCCGGAGTTGAATCGAATACATAATGTATTTCATGTTTCGATGCTAAGGCGCTATTGTTCTGACCCATCTCATATAATGCCGATGGAAGAATTCGAGGTTAGACCCAATCTGTCTTTTGAAGAAGAACCAGTGCAGATTTTGGATCGAGAGGTCAAGGTATTGAGGAGGAAGTCAGTTCTGTTGGTCAAGGTGTTATGGCGTAATCACGGTTCAGAGGAAGCCACGTGAGAGCCCGAGAAAGCATTACGACAGCAATACCCTCACCTCTTTTAATCAGGTAGATTTCAAGGCCGAAATTTCTTTAAGGGGGTAGAACTGTAACATCCTTAAATTAGGGGTTCGGCATTTTGCTCTATTCTGTGTGTTTGGCTAGCTAAGCTTGTTATTTAGGTGTATTTGGGGGTCCTGGGGAGGTTCGGGTTCGAGCCCAAATCCTGGCAAATTTTTTGTTTTTGGGCATTTAAGGGGGGAGAGCTAGGGGAAGCAGGCCTTAAGAATAATTGTGTGTGTTGGGTAACAAAAGTTGAGCAAGGGAAAAGGTGGTGTGGCGTCACTTGTAGAAGCAAGGGGGATAGGGTTCGAATCCCACCTGCTGCAAATATGGCTTTTATTTTGTGTCCAATATGGAGAAGAGGTGGAGTTGGCGTGAGACTCTACTAGGGAGGTTTTGAACTGGTCAAATTAGTTGAAGGAGTGATGGGGAGTGAATGATGGAGTGATTTGGGGAGGGAATCAAGGGATTTGAGAGTTTGGGTGAGAGTTGGCCGAATGTGGAAGTTGTGGGAGGTGAATTTCGGCTGTGAGTTGTTTTGCCAGGAGAAATTCGGCATTTTGAAGTAGGTAACAAAACCGAACACTTTGAGTATGTGTGCATTTCGGGTCTTTTCTTCAAAGAGTCTTCTTGCCGAATTGATAGTTTTTCTCTCCCTCTTTGCTCCATATTGTATTCATGCTTTTTCTTTATTTGTTACCTAAATATCTGTGAGCCGAAACTCCTCTGTACCTCTCTTTTCGTCTGCTCTTTTCTACCTTCCCCTTACCATTTGTTCCCTCTTGTGTCACCATAGCCGAACCTCTTCAGCACTTCATCTCTTTTTCTTTTTCTCTGTGCGATTATCACCCCCTTTCTTGGCCGAATCTGATAAGTATAGGTTCTTTCCCTTCCTCCCATTTTCTCCTTTCTATAGCCGAATGTATAACCTTCCTATTTTCTTTTTGTTTGTTTCTTTTCATCACTATAACCGAAACTCCATTCCCTCTCACTTTTTCTTCTCGCGTTCTCCTCTTGTAGTTACTTAAGCGGGGTTGGCTGAATCTCTCTTTCTCCTTCGACTCATCCGTAATCACAGGGTAATGGTAACTCTTTCTCTTCTTTCTTTCTTTTTCGGTCTTAGGTTGCACATAGCCGGAGTGGCTATCTCTTTTAATTCTAGTTCTCGACTAATCTCTTCTTTTCTTCTCTCAACATGGAACGTTTACCTCGGTGAAATCCCATAGCCGAATCCGTTGGTGTTCGGTTCTCCATTGATCAAGGTAGGGAGTTTCTCTCTAATTTCTGTTCATCTATTCTCTTTTCATTCTCTCTGCCATAACCGAATCTTCATTTCTACTTGGGCCGATTGTACTAAGGATCAAGCAACTCTCTTCCCTGCTCATTAATCATTCGGACTTCGGGAAGTGGTGGTAAGAGCCGAAACCCTTGTTAGTCAACTACCATTTCTCATTGTGTTACTTTACTGATCAAGACTTTCTTTATGGAGGCGAGTGCTAGCCGATCTAAGGGGGTTGTGTTAAGGGAGCCTGAGGGGAGTGGACTCGTAGTCTCTGCTCCCAAGTTCAAACGGCGTAAGGTGTCAGCGGTTTGGGATTTTTCGCCGGGCTGTAGAAGGGAGCCGACATCTGTTTGGGATAGGCAAATTGCTGTTGTTCGTGCTAGTGAGGGCGACAACGATCAGGAGTGTATAGTTCTTCGCGTAGTCAGGTGTGTAATCTCACACCTTTATTTCGTTTTGTTTCGTATTATACTATGTGTCGGCTAAAAGCTGAAATACCCTTAACAGGAATGCAGTTGAGATACCCTAGCGGGTAATATGGGAGATATACCAGGTGAGTAAATTTATGACTATACCATTTTGGGTAATTAGCATGATTGTGTGTGTGTTTTGATTATCTGATATACATTGATATATGTATGCATTTACCACATTATGATGATATGACATGTTGCATGGGAAAGGGATATTGATGAACGGGGAAGTGTATTTCAGTGGCACTGCCACAATTTCGGTGGCTCTGCCACGTATTTCGGTGGCTCTACCACATATTTCGGTGATGAGCAGCGTGACTGCCATCGAGGTGTGTAGTGGATGAGGGTTGATTGTAGAAATCCCCCATATGTGTGTTTTGGCTGAAACGGGTGGTGTGTAGCAGATGGATTATTAGGTTGGGCTGGGTTGTATTGCATACATTTATTTGTGTTACCATGCTAAAAGGGCTCAGGCCCAGTTCGTTTCTGTATGGGCTTCGCCCAGTTTGATTTCGTAAGGGGCTAAGGCCGAGTATGTATCTAAATGCGCTCGGGCCTAATTAATGTTCGTTTAGGGGATTGCACACTGAGTTCTCGTAACTTACCCCTCTGCTTAATTTTGCAGGTAATCCTTAGCTTTGGGGATTTGGAGCCGAGGTGGACTCTGGGGTGGCCATACATCGTTTCTTTGGTAAATTCCGTTTCACATTACTTTAAATTTATGTTAATTTGGGATTATGTTCTGTAATAAGGCCACTGGGATTTTATTTTGGTTTTTGTTTTAATGCGGTTAATATCTATTATGAAATGATCAGTATGGGGTTTTACTAAAAACGTAAATAACTGTTTTCCAAAATGTTAACAAACTATTTACAACCTATAAACTTTGGTTTCTCTTAAACTTTGGAAACAATTTTCAAAATATCACATGTTCGAAATTCAATGAAGCTGATTTCTGTTATAAACAAGATTTTACCAACAATTCAAACTCAAATCTCCTAATAAAAGCAGTTTTCAAATTAATCACAACTTTTCTAAAATGGACATGGAGTTAAACGGGTTTTTATAAAGAAACACCTAAACTCGAAGTTTTAAACAATCGCGAAGTTTCTTTAGGAACCTTTCCTTGTGACATGCCAGATCCGGTCGGAACGTCTAGGCCGGGTTTGGGGTGTTACATTCTTAGGGGGTTTTGGGAGTTCTATGGACATTTGTTTATCAATGGATTTACAATAATCTCCCTTGGATGTCCATAAATGAAAATGTGCCTCGTTAAAACCTTATTAGGAAAAATCCCGTGGGACAAAAACCTAATGAAAGAAAAAGAGTACACAATCTCTTATTAAAAGTTGCCTCATTAAAAACATTTACTTGGAAAACCCAATGGGACAAAACCTTGGTTGAAAGAAAAGAGTACGACGTGTTTTAGACTCCTCTTAATAGCAACATCAAATTGTTCTTTGAGCCATCGCACTCCAATCTTGTATACTAGTTTTTCAAATGTTGTGGTTGGTAATGCCTTGATAAAAAGATTTGTCAAATAATCACTAGAATGAATTTGTTGAACTTCTACATCACCTTTCTTCTCGTGATCATAGTAAAGAATAATTTTGGTGAAATATGTTTCGTTCTGTCACCTTTGATGTAACCACCCTTCAATTAAGCTATACATGTTGCATTATCATCGTATAAGATAGTTGACATCTTTTCATATATAGGCATATCACATATCTTCTAGATATATTGGGTCAACAACCTTAGCCAAACATACTATTGGCTTGCCTTTTTGTATGATTTGAAGAGGCAGTAAATATCCCATTTGAGATCGATCTTTATGTGGATTTGATAAATATCCAGCACCAGTGTAGCCAACTGATAGAGATCCTGAATCACTTGAATAAAATAACCTTATACCAACAGTTCCTCTAAGATATCTAAATACATGTTTAATTTCATTCAAATGTCTACATGTTAGAGAAGAACTAAATCCTGTTAACAAGCTTACACTGAATTCTATATTAGGTCTTGTATTGTTTGCAAGATACATCAATGCCTCTATGGCACTTAATGTTGGATGTAGTGCCTTAAGTATACTATTTTCGTCTATGTACACTTGTATTTTTTCGAGCAACTGGTTATCTAATTTTCAACTAATACTAAGTGGTATTACGTGGGTGGATCATAATATGAAAAGACAATCTAAATTAGTAGATGAACCTAAACATGTCCTTAGTCTAAACAGAAATGAGCAAATCGATTGAAAGACTAATACACCGTCTATCAAGTCCAATTGGGGATTAAGCATCAAAACGAATGACTTCCAGAAGATAGAGACATAGATGTGACTAACTAGGTTGACAGTACATCAGACAGGACCTAAGTAGAATAGATCCTGAATCCATTTATGGATTTATTCACTTGTGACATTAATAACTCTTGAAAAGAGTTATATTTCATGCCTTTAGACCTAGCTTGTACTTAAGTACATTTTGTTGCATTTTAGGACATTTTAGTTAGCAATTTTAATATTGCATTAGGACTTGGACTGTGATGGGATTAGATGCTTTTAATCGCTTGCGATGAAGTTTTTTGTGTGGTAGGAACAGGGTTTGGAATGAGGAAATAAAAGAGTGAAGTTTTGTAAGGGTAAAGTGCAAACAATTTGTCAGCACGGAAGCCGTGGCAATGTTGGGAAGACCAAGTCAATATTTTCCGCGTAACAGTCCCAGTTAAAATTCAAACTTGTACCAGATAAATCCCTCTAAAAGAGGAAAAGATAATCACGAGTTGTTAGTCAACCCTAGCCTAATCTATTTATAAAAGTCGATAAAGGGGACCTCACAAAGGGCAAAAAAAAAGTGAGAGAGATCCTTAGGCGTGAATAAGGGTCCGGCTACACAAAGGACAGGAAGTTGAAGGTAGTCCTTTTTAGCCATCATAAGACGCTCTGCTGCCGAAGTGTGGAATGGGCAAGCGAAAGCTGCTTTCCAAAGTTATTCCGTTATTTCCATTAGTGTTCCTTTGAAAGATTGAATTAAAGTAGTTGCACGCAATGTCAGATAATATTTTGGTTTGGAATTTTTTTTTTCCTAGCCCATGAGCTAAATCTCATAAGGTTGGGATTACTTTCGATGAAACCTTAAACTATTTTTATGGATACAGTATATCTCTAATTTACTTTACTGTTTCATTTTATTATTCTTATTTCTTAATTAAAATGCAAACAATGTTTAGACATAGACTTCATTAAAATGCAAACAATCTTTAGACATAGAAGACTATTTGCATACTTATAAACTGATTCTAATTCTGAAAGGGTTGGATTGGTTGGATTAAAATTAAATGAAATGAGCAAGTATTTAATAGACATTTGTAGTCGACTCTAGACATGGAGTCTCAATCATACAAGAGGAACCCATGTGAGATACCTAAAAAGCCTATAGACACGGACAATGTAACTTGAGGTTTTGCTCTCGCGAGAGGCAGGCCATTTTAGAACTCTTCTGTGCAGTAAAGTAGATACGATTTTGCCAAGGCATTATAGACAGTCAGGGTCGATTCTGGGTAATCCTGACCTTCCGAATTAACATCACTCTATCCTTATTCTTTGTTGCAGTACTTTGACACAGCATATTTAGTTGCTTATTTCTTTGTTTACATTCTATTCGGATAATCACTCTTATTATTGCCATTGCATTTCGGCTTTCACTTTTGCCATATCATTTCCAATTTACTCATCAATTCCATCTATCGTGTACACCATCATTCCTTTTAATTATCAATGCATACTTCCTTGGTTTACCATAGCATTTTATTCATCAGTCTTGCCATAACATTAACCAGATTATAATAACTTGACCACTTTTGTGCCTCCATCTGATCTTCATGGGAACGATACTCACTCATCACTTTATTACATGAACTGACATGTATACTTGCACAAAATCGTATATAATTTTACATGTGACAAGTTTTTAGCGTCGTTGTCGGGGATCAGCAATTTGGTGAAATTTGATTTGGTTATTTTACTTAGTAGTTTTATTTAACTTAGTGTATATACTTTTTACAGGTTTGCCATCAATGCATGAGAAAAGGCATTCCTGTTAACACAGAATACCTTTTTTATCTGGAGATTGACAAAACCTTGCGGAGAACGAGAAAAGAATTGAGAAAAATGTTTGTAAATAGGAATGATCTTAATGGTAATGAAAATCCTCCCATTGGATGTGTGGTGGATAAATGAGATAGGCCAATTAGAAAGCATACCGTCCCAATGTTGGATGATTTGAATCCAGGGATAGTCAGACCAACCATAAAAGATCAACAATTTAAGTTGAAACCGATAATGTTTGATATGTTACAAATAGTAAGACAGTTCGGTGGACTAGCCACTGAAGATCCGAGATTACATTTAAGACTCTTTCTAGAAGTATGTAATTAATTCAAACAGAAGGGTGTTCCTAAAGATGCCTTGAGGCTTAAGTTGTTTCCATATTCCTTAAGAGATCGTACGAGAGCATGGCTGAATACTTTAGCGTCAAGAACAGTAGCATCATGGAATTATCTTTGCTAGAGATTCTTACTACAATATAACCCGCCTACTATGAATGCTAAGTTGAGAAACGATATTACGTCTTTTCGAAAGATGGAGGACGAGACGCTATATGAAGCTTGGGAACAATTTAATGAGTTAATTCAAAAATGTTCGATGCATAGATTCCAATACTGGACTCAAATGGAGATGTTTTACAATAGGTTGAATGCGCACACAAGAATGGTAGTTGACGTGTCTATCAATGGTACTTTGTTAGACAAAACTTATAATGAAGCATACGGGATCTTGGAAAATATTGCCAACAACGATTATCAATACTCGACCATGAGAGTTGGGATGGGTAAGAGAGCTGCCAGTACCATTGAGCTTGATACAATCACTTTGTTAACGACCCAGGTATCTTCTCTAGCTAGTATGATTAGAAGCATGAAAAATCCAACTCTAGCCCATGAAATGAAATTAATAGAGTTGTCATGTGTTTATTGCAAGGAAATTATATGTTTGACAAATGCCCTTCAATCCCAACGTTAGTATACCATATGGGTAATTCCAATTGAAATAGCAATCCATATTCCAACACCTACAATTCAGGGTGGAAGCAGCATTCGAATTTTAGTTTGCATAATCAAGGTGCAGGAAACTTAAACAATGCCGCAAGACAGAATGTCAACAATGCATCGCCTAGTTATGTTCAACCTATGCCGAGGAAAAATACCCAATATGTTCAAGCATCATCTCCTATTTCCATTGAAGTTTTGTTAAAGGAATATATGGCCAAGAATGATGCTATAATTTAGAGTCAGGCCGCATCTCTCTGAGTGCTTAAAAATCAAGTGGGGCAAATAGCGAATGCTCTAAATTCAATGCCACAAGAAGCATTATCGAGTGATACTAAGAATTCTGTAACATCCTGAAAATGGGCCTATGCATTTCTGATTTAAGTATACGAAATGGCATGTCTTATGTGTTATGAATGTATTATGAACATTTTTGGAAACTTGGAAATGATTTAGAAATGTTAAGTTCAAAAGAGGAAAGTGAACATTTCTGGAAACTTGGAAATGTAAGAAATGTTAAGTTTAAAGGAGGCAAACGAACATTTTTGGAAACTTGGAAATGTAAGGAAATGTAAGGAAATGTAAGGAAAAGTTTTAGGAAAAGTTAAGTTCTGAGGTTAAGAGAGGGAAGTAAAGCAAGGTGACCTTAAGAAAATTTATGGGTGAAATATGACATACAAATGGGCTTGGAAAAGTGGCTTGGAGGCGCCACTTAGGGCCTCTGGAGTTGACGCCACAAGCAGGTGCAATTGGGCCTGGGTTCGAGTCACTTGGGGAGCAAATAAAAGAATTTTATTTTGGTGCCAGGAACAAGAGAAGTGGACGGCATTAAGGCTCTATAGGGAGGTGTTTTATTGTTGTTAAAATTCGGCAAATAGATGGATAAATGATGGTTTTTTATTGATATTTTTATTAAGAGATAAGAGATAATTATTGGATTAAGTTTTAGGTGATAATTAAAGTGATAAAGCTATTAAAATAGAAGAGTGGTGGCCAAGAAAGGGATTCTAAGCTAGTAAATTCGGCTATAAAAGGAAAAGAGAGGCCATTCAGCATTATTTTCTCTTCCTTGATAACCTCTGCCGAATTCTCTTAAGCAACTATTCTTTTCTTCTTCATTCTTCTCCTCTCAATATTCCAAAAGCCGAAACTAGGAAATCTAACCCCATTATTGTGTTAGTCAAAACTTGGAAAGAAGGCTCTTTGGGATTTCTGCCATTGTCGACAACTTCATAAGACAAGTCAACTATTTCGGGATTTAAGAATCTAAGGTAAGTCATATTTAACATTCGGCTAAGGGTTATTTGTTGTGAATAAATGTTAGAAATTGATCTAACATGAAGTTATAGGGATTTCGACAGACATCTAAGGCAAGGAATACTTTCGGGATTTACTAAGTGTCGACTACAAGGAAGGAGAAGTTCTTTTCTCGAAGGTACACCATAGGCCGCGTGTTCCCTAGTTATTCGGTGAGTTTTGGGATTTAAAATCCACAAGGTAAGTGTCTATAGCATTCGGCCAAGGCTTATTTTGATATCTAGATCTATTTCATAATTGTTTAAAAAATCGAAACTAACCTGGGATGTGATTTAATGTTTGGCCGAATACAAGAAGGAATACAACAAAGTTTCGGGACTTGATTCTTAAGTCAATCGACAACAAGGTAAGTTTTAGTGTACTAATCCTACTAGGATTTGGATTTATGGCCGAATGGCTCTTTACTAAGTATTAAATGATTGATTAAATATAGAGATCTAAGATCTAAGGCATTAGATCAAGCTTTTCAGGATTTGGATTGGAAACCTTAAGCGAATCAGGTGTGTACCCCACACTATTTCTCAATAAGTTTTATGGCATGTTTAATAAATATATATATGTGATATTAAGAATATGAAAGTGTAAGAAAGTGGCTAAGGTACCATGTTATGGTACAAAGTACTCAGGTACGTTTCCTACTCCTACTAGGAATATGAAATATGTTACATTTAACATGTGAATAAAGATAAGAATGTGAAATTTGGCATGATTAATGCATAATATGATTTGGGCATATGGGTTATTGAAAAGGGGAAGTGAATGTGGTGACCTAAGACCACGCTATCTGAATGCGGTGACCTAAGACCGCGATATCTGAATGTGGTGACCTAAGACCACAATATCTGAACGTGGTGACCTAAGACCACGAGACTATAAGGGCGATGAGCACGTCGACTGCAGCGACTGCCTTCGATGGAGTGTAGCAGATAGAGGGTTGACTTATTAGTCCCTACGGTGTGCAGGTTGGTACAGGGGAAGTGTAGCGGATGATTAACTAGGTTTGGGTTTTGGGTTGCATCATTGTCGTAAATTATTATGTGAATATGATATGTATGTTATGCCTAAATTTATTTGGACTTAGTGTTGTGTACACATTGAGTCTGTTGACTCACCCCGTTGTGGGACTATTTTCAGGAGACGAACAGTAATGGATCGGGCTCGGCAGAAGCTTAGGGATGGCCATGCACAGCAAGAAATTTACGATTTGGACGTTTATTTTATTTTAAGTATTTTAAGTTTATTTTGGGAATTATTTGATGTAATAAGGCCATAAGGCCATAGTTGAATTTCTTTATTTCTTTTTACTTTTATTTATTATGTTTACGAATTATAATTTATGGATCAAACAAATTTATTTAAAAAAATAAACTCCAAGTGTTTTGTCACCTTAATTAGAAAAAGAAAAAGAGATTTAATATATTTTCAACTCAAGCCCAACCCAAACAAACTTTCTTTTTAAACACACAAGTTTTTCCTAAGTAATAAAAGAGTTTTGAATTGGTTTGCATCGAGGAACATACCAGATCCGGTCACGGCTCGTGGGCCGGGTTTGGGGTGTTTCAATTTGGTATCAGAGCCTAGTTTCAAACCCTCGGCCTGGGGTTTAAGCCCCAAAACGTTTTCAAATCGAGCCCAAATGAGTTTTTGAAGATAAGCAGGTTTTCTGGCATGGCACCTAAGTCTCCGACCCGAAGTCCACCAGGTAAGTACCCCTAACCTTTGTGTGATATCTATTGTGAACTGTAGAAGGGTAGAAATGGAATGGAACGTAGACTAGCATGATAAGTATTTGAACCCTAGGACTAGTTTACCCCAACTATTACATAAGACTTAATGCTTAATAAAACAAACCTGTGTCTAAGTCGCCGAGTTAGGGTGTGGCAACCATTGTGCGCATGTCTAGGATTGGATCCAGAAGAGCCTGGTATTTAAGCAGTCCTAGTGACTCACCTCCTCTTCGCAGGAATCCTACCTGGAGCGTAGCTTCGGTTCACCCTAACCAAGAGGACTTATTCATAGGCTAAACCCCTAACTACAACCCGAAAGGGATTAGCCACATTTTTATGGAAACCCTAGTTTTAAAATGACTAAATTACCCTTTTGATTTATAAAAGCTATTCCATAAAATTTTTCTGAAATATTCTTAATTTATGAAAATTACTAAATTACCCCTAGTTGTAAAATTACGAAATTGCCACAGACTTACAAAATTACCAAACTGACCCTGATTTTCAAAATTCTTGCAACATCACTGATTTGGAAAACAAAATTCTCAAAAATAACCCTCAAGTTTTATAAATTTTGAAATACCCCTGAATTATTAAACTTTACAAATTTACCCTGATTTGTAAAAATTTACGAAAATACCCCTGTAGGGAAAATTACGAAAATACCCCTAGGTAGTGGAAAAACAGCAACAATGAAAACATTTCTCTAAATGAACGAAAGTTCATAATTGATTGATGAATGTATGAATGTAAAGACTGTATGTATGTATGAATACGAAAGAATCACTCCTAAAATTCTTCTCATAAAACTTATTCGCGGGTAATCAGTGGAATAAAGGCTAATTCATAAAATTTCTTAATTAGATTAAAGCACGATCGTAGAAATGAGCTCTAGGTGACGTGGTTCTGGAATACCTTAATTGCCTTGTTCGTTGTAAAGTCAGTTCGTTCTTATGTTGCTAGTAAGGTGTATGGAACCTTGATTGTAAACTAAGAGAATGTGCCTAGAAAGTATGATAGTTTCTTAAGATCAGAGTGCGCAGCAGTAGCGTAGTGTGGTGAGCTAGGAAGTACGACTGTTCGTTAGTAAGTAATTTCGAGGACGAAATTATTTTAAGGGGGTAGAATTGTAACATCCTGAAAATGGGCCTATACATTTCTGATTTAAGTATACGAAATGGCATGTCTTATGTGTTATGAATGTATTATGAACATTTTTGGAAACTTGGAAATGATTTAGAAATGTTAAGTTCAAAAGAGGAGAGTGAACATTTCTAGAAACTTGGAAATGTAAGAAATGTTAAGTTTAAAGGAGGCAAACGAACATTTTTGGAAACTTGGAAATGTAAGGAAATGTAAGGAAATGTAAGGAAATGTAAGGAAACGTTTTAGGAAAAGTTAAGTTCTGAGGTTAAGAGAGGGAAGTAAAGCAAGGTGGCCTTAAGAAAATTTATGGGTGAAATATGACATACAAATGGGCTTGGAAAAGTGGCTTGGAGGCGCCACTTAGGGCTTCTGGAGTTGACACCACAAGCAGGTGCAATTGGGCCTGGGTTCGAGTCACTTGGGGAGCAAATAAAAGAATTTTATTTTGGTGCCAGGAACAAGAGAAGTGGACGGCATTAAGGCTCTATAGGGAGGTGTTTTATTGTTGTTAAAATTCGGCAAATAGATGGATAAATGATGGATTTTTATTGATATTTTTATTAAGAGATAAGAGATAATTATTGGATTAAGTTTTAGGTGATAATTAAAGTGATAAAGCTATCAAAATAGAAGAGTGGTGGCCAAGTAAGGGATTCTAAGCTAGTAAATTCGGCTATAAAAGGAAAAGAGAGGCCATTCAGCATTATTTTCTCTTCCTTGATAACCTCTGCCGAATTCTCTTAAGCAACTATTCTTTTCTTCTTCATTCTTCTCCTCTCAATATTTCAAAAGCCGAAACTAGGAAATCTAACCCCATTATTGTGTTAGTCGAAACTTGGAAAGAAGGCTCTTTGGGATTTCTGCCATTGTCGACAACTTCATAAGACAAGTCAACTATTTCGGGATTTAAGAATCTAAGGTAAGTCATATTTAACATTCGGCTAAGGGTTATTTGTTGTGAATAAATGTTAGAAATTGATCTAACATGAAGTTATAGGGATTTCGACAGACATCTAAGGCAAGGAATACTTTCGGGATTTACTAAGTGTCGACTACAAGGAAGGAGAAGTTCTTTTCCCGAAGGTACACCATAGGCCGCGTGTTCCCTAGTTATTCGGTGAGTTTCAGGATTTAAAATCCACAAGGTAAGTGTCTATAGCATTCGGCCAAGGCTTATTTTGATATCTAGATCTATTTCATAATTGTTTAAAAAGCTGAAACTAACCTGGGATGTGATTTAATGTTTGGCCGAATACAAGAAGGAATACAACAAAGTTTCGGGACTTGATTCTTAAGTCAATCGGCAACAAGGTAAGTTTTAGTGTACTAATCCTACTAGGATTTGGATTTATGGCCGAATGGCTCTTTACTAAGTATTAAATGATTGATTAAATATAGAGATCTAAGATCTAAGGCATTAGATCAAGCTTTTCAGGATTTGGATTGGAAACCTTAAGCGAATCAGGTGTGTACCCCACACTATTTCTCAATAAGTTTTATGGCATGTTTAATAAATATATATATGTGATATTAAGAATATGAAAGTGTAAGAAAGTGGCTAAGGTACCATGTTATGGTACAAAGTACTCAGGTACGTTTCCTACTCCTACTAGGAATATGAAATATGTTACATTTAACATGTGAATAAAGATAAGAATGTGAAATTTGGCATGATTAATGCATAATATGATTTGGGCATATGGGTTATTGAAAAGGGGAAGTGAATGTGGTGACCTAAGACCACGCTATCTGAATGCGGTGACCTAAGACCGCGATATCTGAATGTGGTGACCTAAGACCACAATATCTGAACGTGGTGACCTAAGACCACGAGACTATAAGGGCGATGAGCACGTCGACTGCAGCGACTGCCTTCGATGGAGTGTAGTGGATGGAGGGTTGACTTATTAGTCCCCACGGTGTGCAGGTTGGTACGGGGGAAGTGTAGCGGATGGCTAACTAGGTTTGGGTTTTGGGTTGCATCATTGTCGTAAATTATTATGTGAATATGATATGTATGTTATACCTAAATTTATTTGGACTTAGTGTTGTGTACACATTGAGTCTGTTGACTCACCCCGTTGTGGGACTATTTTCAGGAGACGAACAGTAATGGACCGGGCTCGGCAGAAGCTTAGGGATGGCCATGCACAGCAAGAAATTTACGATTTGGACGTTTATTTTATTTTAAGTATTTTAAGTTTATTTTGGGAATTATTTGATTTAATAAGGCCATAAGGCCATAGTTGAATTTCTTTATTTCTTTTTACTTTTATTTATTATGTTTACGAATTATAATTTATGGATCAAACAAATTTATTTAAAAAAATAAACTCCAAGTGTTTTGTCACCTTAATTAGAAAAAGAAAAAGAGATTTAATATATTTTCAACTCAAGCCCAACCCAAACAAACTTTCTTTCTAAACACACAAGTTTTTCCTAAGTAATAAAAGAGTTTTGAATTGGTTTACATCGAGGAACATACCAGATCCGGTCACGGCTCGTGGGCCGGGTTTGGGGTGTTTCAAATTCAATAACATAAGGCAAGGATCATTGCAAAGTAATCACTCTTAGAAGTGGGACTCATATGGATGAAGTTATTCAAAATGCCACAGGAAATGAAGACAAATCTAGCTGCAATCAGGAAAAGATTTTAGAACCTACTGAACGACAAAAAACACCTGAAAAGGGTAAGCAGTAAAATGCTGTGGTAGAATCAGATCATGTTGTCAATAAGAATGACACAACAAAATAATATCAGCAACCTGAAGGGAGGCCACCTCTACCTTTTCCACAGCGATTCCATAATTCCAAACAAGATGCTCAATTTAAAAGATTGTTGGAGGTTTTGAAACAACTCCATATTAACATACCACTAGTCGAAGCTTTGGAGCAAATGCCCAATTATGTGAAATTCATGAAAGATATATTATTGAAGAAATGTAGGTTGGGAGAATTTGATACTATTGCTCTCACCGAATGATGCACAATAATGTTGATGAATAAGCTGCCTCCAAAGTTAAAGGACCTAGAGAGTTTCATTATCCCATGTTCAATTGGAAATCATTATGTAGGAAAATCATTGTGTGGTTTAGGTGTAAGTATAAATCTAATACCTATGTCTATTTTCAGGAAGCTAGGAATTGGGAAAGTGAGACCTACCATAGTAACTTTACAATTGGTTAACCGATCTTACGCCCATCCAGAAGGTAAAATTAAAGATGTATTGGTAAAGGTGGATAAATTTATCCTTCCTGTAGATTTTCTTATTTTAGAATGTGAAGCTGACTATGATGTACCAGTTATTCTTAGAAGACCGTTTCTTGCTACTGGCAGGACCCTAATTGATGTACAAAAAGGCAAGCTAACCAAGAGAGTGAATGATCAGCATGTTACTTTTATTGTGTTTAATGCGTTAAAATGTGCGGATGAGAATGAGGAATGTCACACCATTGGCTTGATAGAAGCAACAGTGGACGAATTCGTAAAATTTTGCTATGACAATTTTGACAGTGAAGACGATTTGATGGAGCAAGGTGACACAGTAAGTTTTGAAGAGCTTGGTAAATTTATGGAAGCCTAGCAGATAATGGAAAGGCCATGGAAGAAATTTGAATCCCTAGATTTATTAGAACGATCATTTAAGCCTCCTAAACCATCTATAGAGGAATCTCTCATTCTAGAGTTAAATCCTCTGCCACAACATTTGAAATATGCGTATTTGGGAAATAACAATACTTTTCCAGTCATAATTTCTACTAAGCTAACACCTGAACAAGAGGACAGGGTTTTAAAAGTGTTATGGCGATCTAAAATAGCACTAGGTTGGACCTTTGCCGATATAAAGGGAATTAACCCTACATTTTGTATGCATAAAATTTTATTGGAAGATTGTCATAGCAAATCCATTGAACAACAGAGATGACTGAATCCAATTATAAAGGAAGTTGTCAAGAAAGAAATTATCAAGTGGCTTGATGTTGGCATTATTTACCCAATTTCTGACAGCTCGTGGGTAAGTCCCGTGCAATGTGTACCCAAGAAATGGGGTGTCATGGTAGTAAGTAATGAAAACAATGAGCTCATACCTACTCGTACTGTTACGGAAGGGAGAGTGTGTATGGACCATTACAGGCTTAACAAGGCAACTAGGAAGGATCATTTCCCTCCCATTCATCAATCAAATGTTGGACATATTAGCTAATAAGGCCTTTAATTGCTTCCTAGATAGTTATTTAGGATATAATTAGATTACCATAGCACCTGAAGATCAAGAGAAGACAACTTTCATGTGTACATATGACACTTTCGCATTCAAACGGATGCAGTTCGAGTTATGTAATGCCTTAACAACTTTCCAGTGTTGAATGATGGTCATATTCTTAGACATGGTGAAAAATTTCCTTGAAGTTTTTATGGATGACTTCTCTATGTTCGAAAATGATTTTGAATATTTCTTAAGAAATTTGGAGATGGTTTGTCGTTGTAAAGAAACGAACCTAGTATTAAACTAGGAAAAATGTCATTTCATGGTTCGTGAAGGTATTATCCTTGGACATAGTATGTCAGAATGAGGAACTGAAATGGACAAAGCAAAAATAGAAGTGATTGAAAAATTGCCACCGCCCACTAGTGTTAAAGGTATTAGATGTTTTATAGGACACGCAGGATTTTACAGAAGATTTATCAAGGATGATGTTTTCTAGGAAACGCAGGATTTTACAAAATATTTATCAAGGATTTTTCAAAAATATCTAAACCCTTGTGTACTTTATTTGAACAAAATAAACCTTTTAATTTTGATGATCAATGTTTACAGGCTTTCGAAGCACTCAAAAAGCGACTTGTAGCAGCACTGATTGTGGTTGCTCCAGAATGGACATTGTTGCCCTTTGAACTCATGTGTGACGCCAGTGATTATACCGTGGAAGCAATTTTGGGTCAAAGAAGAAACAAGGTACTACATGCAATATATTATACTAGTAGGATGTTGGCAGAGACTTAGCTTAACTATACCAGTACGGAGAAGTAATTACTGGCAGTGGTCTTTGCATTCAACAAATTATGTTCTTATTTAGTAGGAAAAAAGGTCATAGTCTACATAGATTACTCGGCTATCAAGTACTTGGTACGGAAAAAAGATGCCAAGCCGAGTTTGATTATGTGGATACTCTTGTTACAATAGTTGATTTGGAAGTTAGAGATCGGAAGGGAACTGAAAATCAAATGACTGATGATTTGTCAAGAATAGAATCAAGGAATGATGATGAAAGCAAGAAATATATTAGGGAAGAATTCCTAGATGAACAGTTGCTCATTGCCAAGGCATTACCTTGGTACACCGACATAGTAAACTTCTTAGTAACTGGTGTAATTCCACCTCACTTTAATGCTCAAAGAAAATAAAAGTTTCTTCACGATGCCAAACAGTACTATTGGGATGAACCATTCCTATTCAAGAATTGTGCAGATCAAATAATTTAGAACTGCATCCCCAACGATGAGATGCATAATGTCTTACAACATTGTCACTCAGTCCCATATGGAGGGCATTTTGGAGGGATGAAAATAGCTACCAAGGTACTTTAGTCGGGATTCTGTTAGCCAAATTTATTTAAAGATTATCATGAATTTTATAGGTCGTGTGACCGTTGTCAAATAACAGGAAATGTGTCTAGGAGACAGGAAATGCCATTACAAATAATATTGGAGATTAAACTATTTAATGTATGGGGAATAGACTTTATGGGTCTGTTTCCTCTATCCGTGGGCAAGCTATACATACTTTTAGCAATAGACTATGTTTTTAAGTGGGTAGAAGCAGTAGCACTATCCTCTAATGATGCTAAGTCGGTATTGAAATTTTTCTGTAAGAACTTTTTGACATGATTCAGTATACTAAGAGCCATTACCAGTGACGAAGGATCCCATTTTAATTGCAAACTAATGGCCAATGCCTTGCACAGGTATGGGGTGAAACTTAGAATTGCCACGGCATATCACCCTGAAACGAATGGCCAAGCTGAAATTTCTAATAGCGAAACTAAACAAATTCTGGAAAAAGTGGTGAATCCATCTCGAAAGGACTGGTCTACTAGATTGGATGATGCTCTATGGGCATTCCGAACTGCATTTAAAACACTGCTTGGGATGTCACCTTTTAAAGTTGTTTAGGGTAAGCCATGTCATTTTCTTATTAAACTTAAGCATAAAGTGTTTTAGGCGATTAAGAAGTTGAACATGGATTGGGCTGCTGCTGGCAACAAGAGATTGCCAGAATTGAATGAGACATAAGAGTGTCAAACACAAGTATATGAGAATGCTCGTCTATATAAGGAAAAGACCAAGCAATGGCATGATGCCAAAATTTTACCAAGGCAATTTGAACCTAGAGAGCAAGTATTATTGTTTAATAACAAGCTCAAATTATTACTTGGTAAGTTAAAATATCGATGGTCAGGACCTTTTGAAGTAATTCAAGTGTATTCACATAGTGGTGTTGTTGTTAAAGACCTAAGAACAGGGGCTACGTTCAAGGTTAATGGACACGCTTGAAGCATTATTGGGGTGCTCCTATAGAGCGTGACAAGCAAAACCTTAGCCTTCGTGATGTTGAATTTTTGTTAGTTAATTTTTTCCGTTTTATTCCCCATTGCTATTTTTATTTTTACTCTCTTTATTTTTAATACAATTTCATTTTTGTCTTTATTATTATAATCATTAGCAAAATAAAAAAAGAGTAGGATTTATTAGTGCATACAGAGAAGTAGTTTGCCCCAGCATTACAAAGAAACGTTATGCCATGACAAACTAAATGATGCTGTGTTAATAAAAGAGTTGACCGGTTAGAAAATTCCAAAAGAAAGATTTTTTAGGCAGTTGCATTTAGTGAATATTGGGAAACCCAAAGTATGAAACCCATAATGTAGGGCTCGCTTATTTCATTTTTCCCCCCAAAAGTCTTTTTTGCTTTTAACTTTTCCTTCACGTCATAACCCTTCTCCCTTACATTTCCCATTCCCTAAAAACTGTCATCATTATCCCTTTTTATTCTCTTCAACTAGTTCATGTTTCCCACTTCTCATGAAGTTCACATTTTTACGGTTCTCTCTTCTTCAACCTCTCTATTATTTGTTGTTTACTCCATTATGTTCCTTTTTGTTTCCCTAACCTTCTCTTCATGGCTAGTGTAAGGAGTTCTTCTAAAATAGCAAGATCTTCGCACGCTGGCGCCCTGCAACCAAATATATTCTTCAATACTACTGCAACCATAAGGTATTCAACTAATATTCTAAAACGGCCATTTTGTTTTGAACAAGGATTTTTATTGAAGGATGAACCCCACATAAGGTAAGATGAATCGGTATTCTCGATTGTAGAAAATCACAACTAGAGCATATTTTGTCTACACCCAGGAGATGTTGTGGGTAAAGCGGTAAGAGAGTTTTATGCTCATGTGAATTCCCCTCATTCTCCCTTCATTTATGTGTGGGGTAAATTTGTACCATTCGACGAAGACTATATTAATGCCCAGTTCAATATTGAGGAGGTTAGAGATGAGCATTTTGAATTTTTTGAGAGTGTTACACTGGAGGGGTTGGCAAAAGTATTAGAGGATTTATGTGTTAAAGCAATGCAGTGAATTATTTCAAGCCATGAGTGTTACACGGTTGAAAGAGCTGCATTAAAACCAATTGGAAAGGTGTGGTACCACTTTTTAAGGAGTCATCTTATGCCGTTTACGCATAACATGACTGTTTTGAAAGAAAGAATGTTGCTATTTCATTCTATTCTACAAGCAAGACAGATAAATGTAGGGAAGATTATCTTCCAAGAGGTCCATAGGTAAGAATGATGGGAGTTCGAATTTTCCTTCCCTTAAATCTGCCCTATATAAGATGGAAAATGTGCCTTTAGTTGATGTTGAGGACGTTACCCCCCAATAAAGGTGGGATAATGCAATCAATTTTTGCCAAGCTACGAGGAACTGAGTTTGCCGCAACATGTAACACCCCAAACTCGGCCCAGAAGTTAGGCCTGAATCTGGCGTGTCACATTGAAGTGTTTTTCGAAAACCATGTTTTCATTGAAAACCCTCATTAATATTTAAAAACTAAAGTCTCAGTTTGTGTTTGTTCAGTTTCAAAACGTGGTTCATTGAAAATTTAATCACTTTTAAAAACGTTATTAACTTCGTTGAAAATCTCTTTTAGTTACAGAAGCTAATTTAAGGTAAAGAAGTTTAAAACGTATGTTTTAAAAACAGTAATTGGGTTGAAAACTCTTCCATGTCTAGCAGATATAAAATGTTACAAAACCCCAAATTCAGAATTAAATCCAGAGAGGCCTCATTACAGAAATTAAAACCCAAAACGGAATTTAAAACATATATAAAGTCCAACGCATAACAGCCTCAGTCGTGTGGTCACCTTCGAGTCCCTCGTAGCACCGATCCTCCTAAAGCTGGGGATTACTTGCACAGTTAAAAATGGGGTGAGTTTACAAAAACTCAGTGTGTAATCCCCTTACTAGAGTAACAGTCAGTATACAGAAACAGAAACTGAAACAGTCGGGCCAAAGCCCTTTAACAGTAACAGTACAGTCCAGTTCAGAGCATACGTAGGCCAAAGCCCACAACAATATCATTTAGGTAATAGCCCATACCAGAATCAATTGGGCCCAGCCCAAACCAATGCAGAACAAGTGGCCCTAAGCCTAGTACAATGACAAATCTCATAAACAGATATGCAACAGTATGAGGATGCATCCCTTCCCGATCCAGCCAACACACCACCCGTATCAACCCTACACTCTTGTGGGGATAAAATCGACCCACCCAGCCAACACACCAAGCTTAGCACCGGTTACGGCACTAAGTCAACAGAACGGCTCGGCGCCGTGGACAGAACGGCTAAAAGCCATAAACAGAATGGTTATAAACCATAATCAGGATGGCACAAAGCTATCGGTAACTGTAATAAGTTTGGCACATAGCCATCAGCGACGGTAATATAATCGGCATACAGCTACAGGTAATTATGATCGACACAGAGTCATCAATATATATGTTAGGCACATAGCCACGGGTAAATATGATTGGCACAAAGCCATAATCAAGATGGCACAGAGCCATATTTAGGTTGGCACAGAGCCAAAATCAGATTACGCGGCTTTAAGCCGCCCGTCGGTCCACAGTCGTCTCATGCGACCCGTTCGACCCTATCAGAACTTCCTCCGTATCAATGTCCCAACCCCATGCAATATGTCATGTATGTCATGCTCAATCATTACACGTGTATGCAAAATGGCCATGCTCAGTAATAGTCATTTACACACATATTAAAAGCATATCAGTCACACGACCACAGTCAAGTCAGTTAAAACACAGTCATACGATCACAATCAAATTCATAGTCTAAGTCAGTCATTTACCCACAAGGGCAAAATAGTCATTTTACCCTATAAGGGTATTTCGGTCATTTTACCCTATCGAGGTATTTCGATCATTTTGCAAACCGGGGGTATTTTAGTAATTTTGCAAACTGGGGGTATTTCGATAATTTTGCAAATCGAGAGTATTTCGATAATTTTGCAAATCGAGAGTATTTCAGTAATTTTCACAAATTGAGGGTATTTTGGTAATTTTACAAATCGGGGGTATTTCGGTAATTTCACAAATCGAGGGTATTTTGATAATTTCAAAAATTAGGGGTATTTCGATAATTTCACAAATCGAGGTTATTTTGATAATTTCAAAAATTGGGGGTATTTTGGTAATTTCACAAATCGAGGGTATTTTGGTAATTTCACAACTCGGGGGTATTTTGATAATTTCACAAATTGAGGGTATTTTAGTAATTTCACAAATTAAGGGTATTTCGATAATTTCACAAATCGGGGCTATTTCAGTAATTTCAAAAATCGGAAGTATTTCGATAATTTCACAAATCAAGGGTATTTCGATAATTTCACAAATCGAGCGTATTTCTGTAATTCTACCCTACAAGGGTATTTCAGTAATTCTACTACTTTTGGGGTCTCAGCACTGATAACGACCTTTCTGAGTGTTTGCAGTCGTCTCGAATGACTCAGATAACCTATATGGCCAAAATAGTGTAATTGGGCCCAAGGCCCATTACTCAGCCCAAGCGGGCCCACACGCTCAGGTGGCCCATTCAGCCCACATTCCGTCACGGCTATGCGACTTCGCAGCTCAATCCATTATTAGTCACTTACCGTAGATTTTGTCCATGTGGGGCCCATGTGCCCATTGGGCCCACATGGCCCATTTTGGCCCAACGAGGCTTGTTACGACCGAAGCCCACGAGAACATTCGTGGCGGCCTCTATAGTCTGTCGCCAATGATTGTGGCTCAATTTATCCCTACGAGCGCTCGCACACTCGTGAGCCCTCAGGTGCCGAAGTTTTGGCTTTTCGGCTTTTGCCGATTCACAGTAGCACAAGGGTGTGAATACACCATTGTCTAGCATTTAACAGTATAATACTAGGTGTATGATTACACACCTTTTAGCGACCTCTTGCGAAAATCTAACAGCCCCAACCTTGGTAAACATGAGTATAGCCTTTACCCTTAAAATCGCTTGGCTAGACTCCCACAATTGATGATTTACCACACACTACATAACCACAAATTCCATTAGAGGGTTGAATAAGGATGCAGTCTACACCCACCACATAAACTTGAGCAAAACAGGGAACACTTACCGAATCCCTCAGAACCGAAATCTGCCTTAAAGGAGTGGCACACGCGGATGGAGTATTGCGTTCAATCTAAGAGTGAGTAAACCGAAAGAAGATTATTGAATAGCAATAACGATAATCCTAAAAGAGAAACTAGCAAAGTAACAAGAGACAATCCAGTTGCTTACCCCAATATTCGGCTTTGGTAACAAGGAGAAAAAGTAATATTAGACTTGCAACAAAATGAACGTTTGAGAAGGTCTAGGAAGTGATCGGCTTATTAGAGTTTTAGAAGGAGTGAGGAGAAGGTAAGCTATTTGGCTATTCACAAGAAGAGAGGAACAGAAAAACTTACTTCAATTTAGCGAAAAAAGAAGAAAAAATAGAATGCCAATCGATAGAGAGAAGATATGCAGAAGAAAAGAAAGGTTTCAAGGGGAGAATTCGACATTTGTATTGGTGTTTGGCAAAAGTGAATAACAATTGGGAGAAAGAAAAAGTCAAAGAGAAAAAGACCCGAATGGTCAAATATGTTGCACGAGATGCCACAAAGAGAGATAAACCCAAAACAAAAAAGATAAAATCCCAAAATTGCAGAGAAAGAATTCGGCTTCTACATTCTCACCAACTGCCGAAATGGCACCAAATGACATACCCTTAGCCGAAATCCCCCTACTCAAGCTCTCCCAAATTCAGCTATGACTCCTTCACATCCCTACTCCTTCAACTTCTCCACCTATTTATCCTTGATTTGCTCCCGGCCTCCCATTCAAATCTATTCAAATTTGATGACCAAGTCTCCAACCACCTCTGCAGAGTTTGAATCCAACTCTACCTCTCTCGCCACAGAGACAAAATAAAACCCCATTTTGCATGCCATGGGATTCGAACCCATTCCCACTCACGTGCCCCAACACGCCACTTGCCACTAGGCCACAAACTCTCTTCACATTTGAACTTCAATTAACTAAAAGGTCTAAAGGCCAAAGTCCAGGTTCCTTTAAAAGAAAAACCAAAATAAATTTCAAGAGCCAAGACTTGAACCCAGGCTCCCTTGTAACCCTAATGACGCCACAACCACTAAACCACATGCTTCCTTGTGCCATTTTTTAACACAATAATTTAAAAGGCCTACATCCAAGCATCCAGAGTTTTATCCACTTAAAACCAAATTTTTGCTAAATCCTAAGTTTGAACCTAGGACTTCTCTAACACTTTTTAGGGCCCTTAACCACTGAAGCAGACATTTAATTGTGTCATTTCCTTGCACAATTAAATACTTATGTATAGCCTCCTTACTGATCCATACACAACATCCTATACTTCTAGGCCCAAAATTCGGGGCGTTACACAACATCCTAACACAATCAAGCTTCCCCTACCACACGTATTCCCACAGTAACATTTCTCACCTCTCATGACTAGAAAATCTTGACTTCTCTGAAATAGTTAGAACAGAGGTTGTCTCTGTTTGAGGTGCAGAAATACCAGATGATGGAGGATTTGGAACAAAGCAATGAACGCCAGGCTTAGTACTACTCGTATGTGAACGATAAGGATTTGGCATTGAGAAGATCCCTCCAGAAAAATTTTTCAAGACCCATGCCAGAATTTCCTACTTTCCCAGCTACTTTACTGTGGTCTAAGGAGTGCAGAAAAAAGCCAGTTCCTCTCGCTACCAAAACTGACCTTGTGATTGAAGGAGTCACTGTAAATAAAAGAAACATTGTTGAGGAGAAGTTAGAAAAGTAAACCTCTGCCAAACTAGAGAAAGAAGTAGAAGAAGGAAAGGAAGAAAAAAAGTCCCTACCAATATACCATCTACTACCACTGAAAAAGGTAAAACTCATGAACCGACATCTTCACCCATCTCTATGACTGCACAGGATCAAGCAATTGATTAACTGATCGATAAACTAACGGAGACCAACAAAGAAGGTGAGGAAGTTGACCTACGAAAAAAGAAGATGCGATATAAAGTCAGTGCTCGCAAGTCCACGAGAAAGAATTGAATGAAGTGCCAACATTCCAGTCTAAGGAAGTTTTGTTTTTCTCTCATGCACTGCATAATTTTTTTTCACGTTTGTGTACAAATTCATACTTGTTATATACTGTTCATGATTTTACATGCATTGAAGACAATGCATACCTTAGGTTTGGGGGTGTATTGTGCATCTAGGTTGCATTTTATATGTTCATTTTGGTATATAGGATATTTTTCCATGGTATAATAACTATTGAAATACTGCTTTGTCTATAAGAAGTACAATTTTTATTCATGATGTTCGATGATAAGCTTAAAATTTTTTTTCGATATACCTAGAAAAGGTAACAATGGATTGGGTGAAGTTAGCTTAGGCTATGTTGCTTGCAAATTGATTTCTAAAAATGGGATGTCATATACTCTATTTTTATGGATTTTAAAAATATAGTAAGTATCTTTTTAATGCCTTTGGGGGTTTTTGAAACCAAACATTAGTTAATTTCCACGGTATTTTGTTTAAATAAGTATGTACTCCAATGCTTAGAGTTGCTAAATAGGTCAGCATCACTTTGTTTGCTCCATTGTGGTGTTGATTAGAAAAGTAAGAGTGTGTGGTATAACTCTAGGGGCATTCTACTGTAGCAAAAGAATGAGTAGCTAAGGAGGTAGTTGTATGCTCCATCTGTCTTTTTAATTACAAGCCTTAGCTTTACGAGTGACTTTTGGTTTAAATTGTGACATGATTGAGTACTCAACAATTCATTGTATGCTCCATCGTGATTGTCAAGTCAAAAAATTTTATGACATGCTAAATCCCCTAATAATAAAGAATAAATATATGAAAATGTGAATAATATATTTTGATATCGGCTTAAAGCAAGTGACTTTTGTTTAGGTAACGAATGAACTAAGTAAATAAAAAGATATTTGCTATAGGACGAAAGAAAGAATGCATGGGTACTTAGGAAATTTTATTTTTAGAGAGAAATTTTTGCACTACTTTTGCTAAATAAACCTTTGACATTCGAATCAGTTTTAGAAAAAGAGAGGATTGCTGAGAACAGAGATATAAATTGTTTTTTGAATACCTAGGCATACGAGAAAGTTTTTTTTTTGCCAAGGCAAAATGGGTGCATTTATGCATTTAGACTGTTCGCATACTTATAAACTAATTCTCATTCCAGTTGGTTGGATTAAAATGAAATGAAATGAGAAAGTATTCGATAGACACTTGTAGTCGACTCTAGACATAGAGTCTCGATCATACAGGAGGAACCCATGCGAGATACCTAAAAAGCCTATAGACACAGGCAAGGTAACTTGAGGTTTTGCTCTCGCGAGAGGTAGACCATTTTAGAACTCTTCTATGCTATAAAGTAGATACGATTTTTCCAAGGCATTATTGACAGTCATGGTCGATTTTGGGTAATCCCGACCTTCTGAATCAACATCACTCTATCCTTATTCTTTGTCGTAGTATCTTTGTCACAGCATATTTAGTTGTTTATTTCCTTGTTTCCATTCTATTCGGATAATCACTCTTGTTATTGCCATTACATTTTGACTTTCACTTTTGCCATAGCATTTCCAATTACTCATCAACTCCATCTATCGTGTACGTCATCATTCCTTTGAATTTTTAATGCATACTTACCTTAGTTTACCATAGCATTAACCAGATTATAATAACTTGACCACTTTTATGCTTCAATCCGATCCTCGTGGGAACGATACTCACTCATCACTTTATCACTTGAATCGACATGTATACTTTCACAAAATTGCATATAATTTTACATGTGATAGACGTTCATAGTGTGGCATACCTTAATCATAAGTGCATGATGGATTATATATGCGTGACTTGTATACTTTGATGCAAGTAAAAGCCTGAGTTAAAATAGAAACATAACTGAAAGATGGTGCGTTGGGTATACAACTTCTACAATATGTAGCATCATTCACAATAGTGGAATCCATAGCCCAAGACATGGGTAAATGATATCCTCTCATTGGCATTACATGATAGATGAAAAGTAAATGTGGTCATGAGTCATTTGTCTCTATTATAAATGACTTAATTACTATTTTATAGTAATTGACTTTTCATGAAGGAAGATGTAATGGTTATCATGAGATAAAATAGGATTGTATTGGAGAACGAATTTATCCCAAAGATATTAATGGTATCCTGTAAGGGTCATTTATGAAAAGGTCATTGAAAGAGCATTGATCGAGTAGCTTTCGTAATGGTATGTAATTAGGAAGAGCTCAGTCACGATACTATAGTGGAATGACTTCATGACTGAATGGGTTTATAATTAATAGGAAAAAAGTTGAAACTTAATTATAAATCATTTGTGCCCTAATTACATATGTACAATCGATCCCTCCGCTAGCTTGTTAAAACCATAAATAGATTGCATGTTGAATCAAATGGATAGAAATTGGTAGAATTGATAAAGTTAGAGAAATAAGTTACATTAAGAAATGAATGTGGTTTCTCACTTAATATGGAAATTTTATTTAATTTTTTCAAATTATTGTTTAATTAATTAATGTTAGAAAATAGAATTAAATTAATTGATCAATTTGAATCCATTGAAAGTAGAAATTAAATATATTTTCTCATAGATTCTTTTACGATAAAGTTGTCATGATTTTAATAGAATTAGAATTGAGTTGAGAAAATTATTTAATTAGAAAATTAATTTATTTAAATTAGTTTAATAGATAATATTTATTTTGGGAAATAGAAAAAACATGTATTATGTTGGATAAAATTATAAAGTGGTCGGTTAAAAGTCTAGAAAGCACATATATTTGGACCTAATGCAGGAGAGGCCCCAAACCCCCTCATAACAAGTATGATGGGCATTCGCCCAATGGTGATGACGACCCGACAACAGCGTCAACCATGATGGCAACGGAAGTTTGTGGAGACGATAGTAGTTCGATTGCAAACCCCTTTGGTGTTTTTTTTTCAGGTCATTTGTGGTTTTGGGGGAAAACCTAGAAATCAAGATGTTTGGCTTTCAACCAGAAGACCCAAAGTATGTTTTGAGGCAACCATTTTTTTATTTTTTTATTTTTCTAAGATGGAATCATGGAAACTTTGACTGTCCAAATTCATTTAATTTTATGATTTTATATGATAGCATGATGATATTTAAATTGACTGCAAAAGTATGTTCACAAATATGTATGATAAGCATGGCTTATAGTTTAAGAAAAGAATGTCACATGTACTTGTCATGCATTTATTAATCATTCTTGGCTGAAATCAAACAATAAAAACCTGGTATGTTTTAAAAGATTGAGTGGGAGAAAGTCCCTAACAAGACCTACGACTTCAATCAATGGTTTCTTGAGATGACATTACACTTTAACTACCTCACAGTAGGATAGTCATGTGGATTTCACTGGGAAGATTTCCTAAAAGAAAGAAGAATTATCTTGTAGTAGTATGATAGTTGGCTGGCCATGTAACAGCCCGATTTAGGGGTTAATCGGAATAGTGATCTCGAGATCACTAATCCGAGATTAGAGAAAATTACTTTCATGTCATTTTATGAGTCAGAGCATGATGGTATATGTACATGAGAATTTTGGTACTTTAATTTTAGCGATTTCATGTTTAATCGCAAAAAAGGACTAAATCGCATAAAATGCGAAAGTTCCATCCTATAAGCTGAAGGTACCAAATAGCCATAGATTGTAAATTTGAGGTCTTTAAAGGGAAATTTAGCCCTTTAAAAAGGCTTGGCCGGCCATAGACTATCATAGGAGACAAAGATTAACAAAAAAATTGGTCAAAGTAGTTGATAGTTGGTGACTAATTTGACTAGTATTAATAAATAAGGAAAGAAAATATATCATCTTTTCTCCTTCACTCTCCCACTGAAAATTAGCAGCAAATAGAGAGTAGAAAGCTTCAAAAAAATTTTATCACACTCATCTCTTTACAAGTAAGTGTTCTAGTGATCTTTTCTTGAAAATAGTTGTACTTTTGAGACCCTTAAAGCTTAAGCTTTCAAATGAAGGGACTATTGTGCAATATGGTGAAAATTTTAGAGTTTTTCCATGAGAGCTATCATATTTGCTGCATTTTCATGGAAGAAATTGAGTCTTAGTTGTTAGATGAACAACTTTTGTGAAAGGTGTTGTCTTGAAAACACCTAATTGGACCTTGATGAAAAGGTTACAAATTTGTAGTAATTATGTGAAATGTTGAGTTTTGATGATAGCTATAAGAGTATTAAATGTTCACCTAGGCTTGTTGAATGTAGAAATGTGATTAGAATTAATTTTTGAGCCTAGGGGCAAAATGGTCATTTTGCCAAAGTCTAGGGGCAAAATAGTAATTTTGCCTAGGCATGATTATTGGAATGCTTTTATTAATGTGGTGATTAAAATGAGCTAAATTGCTATTATAGAGCAAGAAGAACAAAGAATCTGCCTCGATCGGGGAAAGAACAAAGTCTCGGACTAGATCGACAAGTTAGCTCATTTTGAAATCGATGTAAGTTTGTATGTGATTAATGCAACATTTATGTTAGCATAATTGAGAATGCTTTGTATCATATTGATCCATGATGCTCTATTAAATTGAGTAGTTAATGTTGGATGAGATGTTGTGGTCCTAGTGGACTATAATGAATATGAAAATGCTATCATCGAGATGAGAAATGAATAAGGTCCCATATAAGACCATGTTCGGGACATGGCCTCGGCACCGAATTGAGAATCGTATAAGACCATATCTGGGTTATGGCATCGATACTTGATGTGAAAGTTCATATAAGACCATATTCGGGATATGGCTTCGATAATGAATATGAGAATCGTATAAGACCATATCTGGGTTATGGCATCGATACTTGATGTGAAAGTTCATATAAGACCATATTCGGGATATGGCATTGGCATTTAGAAGTGACTCCATATAAGACCACATCAGGGATGTGGCATTGATTTCGTACCTACATGAATGATGATGAATATGCGTCTTTGACTATCCCTAGTGATTAATGGGATAAGTAGATGAGTTTAGAAGTAGAAACGAGAATTGTACTAAAGTCATGTGAATGAGTGAATACAGGTACTCGTGAATGAGTCACGAAAAAACAATTACGATGAGTAGCATGGTATATGCTAAACAAGGGCAATTGTAAATAAGTATGGCAAGAAGCCTATGACTTGTGTATGGTTAGTTAATGCCTTGGATGGATTCTATATTGAGCTTATTGTTGCTATTTATTTCCATACAAACTTACTAAGCTTTATGCTTACCCCTTTCATTGCCCTTTCTCCTTGTAGAATTGCCAAGATAACTCGAGGAATGAGGATGTAGGAGTTCGGGAATCACACTATTGACATCAATTTGGTATAACAATTTAGACTTATTTTGAGTATGGTATGTATAGGACTCGAGTATTTTGTTAAGTTGTAATTGTTAGTCAAAGTGTTGGCTATGTATGCTACTAAAGTCATTTTGTAAATGGTCTTAAGTTAGGCCAATACTTGGAAAATTCCTATGCTTGAATGAAGATGAAATTCTTGAAGTATATGCCTTGTGTTTGGATGTGCCTTTGGGTTCTGAGTTATGTTGACTTGATTGGAGTATGTATGTATGCAATTTAGGGTGGAAAAAGGGCTTGTTAGGTAGCCATCAAATTGTCCACACGGGTAGACACATGGGCGTGTGTCTAGGCCGTGTGTAACACACGGTCAGCCCTATGGGCATGTGGATCGACCGTGTGTCCCCTTGCATGCTAGAATTGTAAGTTAGTAAGCCTTGTAGTAACCACACGGACAGAGACATAGCCGTGTGTCTCAGCCGTGTGGGAGGCACGGCCTAAGACATGGGCGTGTGCCCAGGCCGTGTGAAGTCTGCACATTAATTGTGGAATTTAATTCAACACATGGGCTAAGGACATGGGTGTGTGGCTTGGCTGTGTGACCATAGTGAGTTGATGACGTCATAGTCAGAATGCCAAGGTTTTGGGACACGGGCGTGTCAAGGCCGTGTGAAGGACATGGGCCAGAAACACGGGCGTGTGTCCAGCCGTGTGAAATTGGTCAGGATCAACCACGGGTGGAAGTCACAGGCATGTCTTAGGGGCACACGGGCGTGTCCCTAGACCAACAAGGGCGTGTGGCCCCTATTTTGAAGAAAAGGTTTCTAAGCTCGTAAAAGTTCCCGAATAGATTCTAAAACCTCTATGTTTAGGGCCTCGTGGGCCATGAATGAGCTAGTGATGGGTTTAAATGAAATTTTATAGCCTATTTTAGACGTTTAAGCGAGATAAGTTAGGTAATGCCTTAAACCCGGTTTCGGCTTTGGACATAGGTAAGGGGTGGCCACATTGTAGCTATTATCATGTGATATAAGAATAAGTTTTTCTTTAAAGAGGACAACTAGTCATAGAATGTCACTCGGTGAGATTGTCCCATGATGACTAATTTGTGGTACATGACGTGATAAGTGTTGAGTTGATTATTATACACTCAAGATCTTCTAGTTAAGTAACTTCCCATGAAGCTCTACTTAAGTTAGAATGATGGTCAAACGTTAGACGATTATTAGTATGTGTAAATGTCTATGGAATTAGGTTCATGTATTAATTAGATGAAAATCTATGTTCTTACTAGTTGAGTAAGATTCCTCCACAGTAACATAATTCAATAGGTGTAGGAATTATCGTTGCAATGGCTTACAAATGTTTTCAACGTTTAATGTAAGATGCATGCATCATGTAAATGCATGTCATATGTTGCAAGACATTTTATTAATATTTTCTAAATACAAAGATATTAATGAATGAATATTTTATTTTTTTAGTTCGAAAAATAACACCAACTCCCTTACTAAACATACTTACTGATAACAAACTGAATGGAAATAACTATAAGGAATGAAAAAGGAACCTCATGATAATTTTGAGCTATGATAAACTCAAAATAATTTTTGGTAATAAATGCCCACTGGCAACTCAAGCTGAGGCTAGAAAATGCTAGGAGGAGTCTAATGAGATAGATTGTTTCTATATGTTGGCAAGCGTGACTAGCACCCTCTATAAGCAACTAGAGAGTTGTAAGAGTGTCAAAGCGATTCTAGACAAACTAAAGGACATGTTCGAAGGCCAAGCTGTCTTGGTTCGACAGTTGGCTATAACTAGTTTGATAAATGCCCAACAAAATCTTAACACTCCAGTCAAATACAATATGATCACTTTTATGGGATACTTTGCTAAGGCCACGAATAATGAGGCCAAGTTGGACTAGACCACATAAATAGAGATGGTGTTTAAAAGCTTTTACAAGGATTTTGTAGGCTTTAGGGCCACATATAACCTTGAAAACAAGAATTTGACACTTGCACAAATTATGGAGTTACAATCCTATGAGTTGATGTTGAATGGTGGTCAACTGGTCTGAAAAACAAAAGCAAATTTAGTGATTGCTTCTTCCTATAAAGGGAAGGGAAATCACACTGTAAGAAACAAGGCTATGTTCTTCGGTTCACCTAAAGTGGAAGGAAGAGAACCAATAAGCCTAAAGACATATCTAAGTCTAAGTGTTTTTTTTTTTTTTGCAACAAGGGAATTTTAAGGCTAATTGCAAAGAGTGGAAGGGTTACTTAGCTGATAAGGGCAATGGTATGGAACTCTTTATGTTAGAAGTTTTCTTTGTGGAAGATACAATAGACCACTAGGTTGAATTTGAGCCACTAATTATGTGTTTGTTTCTCTATAGGGTTTTGAGGAAACAAAAGATCTTAGACATAAGAGTCTATCATTGCAGACTGAAAATGGGACAAGTGTGACAACTGAAGTAATGGGAGATGCATATCTTTATTTTGATGATTTTACGAAGATTATTTTGAAAGACGTTTTTTTGTACCAAGTTTCAAAAGAAACTTAATTTTTATTGTATGTTATTTAAAGATGGCTTGCTCGTGAATTTTAATAATAGTTTTGCAATATTTAGAAATTGTATTCTTATCTATAACAATTGGATGTCTAATAATCTCTATTTTATCAAATCAAAGATGTATACACTTATTGACAATGAATCAATGAATAAAAGACTTAAATATTCTCAATCTAATGAGGCGTACCTTTGCCATTTGAGATTTGGTCATATTAACCGAGAAAGAATTACTAGACTTGTCAAAGATGACACTTTAATTTCACCTAAAGAAGTTTATCTTCCACAATATAAATATTGCTTGGAAGGAAGGATAATGATGTAGTCTTTTATTAACAAAGGAATGGGGGCTGTGAAACCTTTAGAACTTATGCACATCGACGTATATGGCCCCATGAATGTTAGTGGAAGAGGTGGTTATGATTATTACCTAATGCACCACAAAAGTGAAACTATTGATAAATTCAAAGATTTTTGTGCAGAAGTGGAAAAACAACTAAGTTTTCCTATAAAGACACTTTGGTCTGATTGAGATATGGAATATTTATCAGATGAGTTCTTAGGGTATCTCATAGAGAATGTGATATTATGTCAATTAACCATACCGAGAACTCCACAGTAGAATGGTGTGGTAGAGAGAAGAAATCGAACTTTGTTAGACATTGTTCGTTCAATGTTAAGTTATTCAAAGTTGCCAATATCCTTTTGGGGATATGACCTACAAACGACTTCATATATTCAAAATGATGTGCCAACTAAGGTCGTATTTACTACTCCATACGAATTGTGGCACGAAAAGCTGTTGCATCTAAATTATTTAAGGATTTGGGGATGTCCAGCCTACGTATTGGATAAAGATGAAAGGAAGTTGGATCCACAAATAGGATTGTGCATGTTTGTGGGATATCCTAAGGGAATGAAGGGTGGTTTGTTTTATAAACTGAAAGAGCAAACAGTGGTAGTGTTGACTCATGCTACTTTCCTTAAAGAAAGTTACATGAGAAACTTTAAACCTCGAAGTAAAGAAGTACTCGAGAAACTTTCGGGAAATACACAAATCTTACTGGTAGACCTACAAACAATCAATAGCATAGAGAGCTTCATCCCAGTGGGAAGGTCTATTGCAGGCCTGAGTTCTTCCATTCTGGCTGATGTGTTCTAAATACTAAATTTACCGAATAGGAAAATGATGACCCACTCAAATTTGATGAAACGATAAAGAGTGATGATTCCAAGTTTTGCGAAATAGCTATGAATAATGAAATGCATTCTATGCAATCCAAATCAGTGTGGGAACTTATAAACTTACTAGAAGGGATAAAATTCATAGGGTGTAAGTGGATCTAAAAGAAGAAAAGAAATACAGATAGAAAAATGAAACATACAAGACTAAAATTGTAGCAAAAGGTTATGCTCAAGTTAATTGATCGTTATGTCAGAGTCTTAAAAATTTATATAAAGAATGATCGAGCCTAAAAATTGTGACAACGATTGAGGCAAGTGCAACTATCGAACAATAGTATAGCTTAGTGGCAAGACTGGATTGTCGAACCCAAAGGAACCAAAAGTACTAATACTAACTTTCTTTTTATTATTTAGCCTCAGAATTAAGGGAATTGTTATTTAATCTAAAATTAACTAACTATTAAGCTAAAGATGCTAAGACAAAGAGAATGAATTGGGGAAAATACTTGTGGGAAAACCAATTGATTGAGACAATACCTGAGGAAGAATCCACCTAGACTTCCATCGTTATTTAACTCTGAACCAGACGATTTACAAGGATTCCCTAAGTTATATTAATACCTCTCTCGAGGCTACTAACGTCGATCGTTGTTTTGTTGAGTTTTAAATTTATATGAGTGAGAATGATCAAACCTGGAAACCAACTCTGACAACGATTTAAGGCAAATGCACCTATCGAACAGTAGTATAGCTTAGGCAAGACCGGATTGTCGAACCCAAAGGAACTAAAAGTACTAATACTAACTTTCTTTTTATTATCTAGCCTAAAATAAGTGAAGTTGTTATCTAATCTAAATTTAACTAACTACTAAGCTAAAGAATCAAGACAAAAAGAACGAATTGGGGAAATACTGTTGGGAAAACTCAGTTGATTACGACGATACCCTAGGAAGAATCCACCTAGACTTCACTTGTTATCTAACACTGAACTAGACGATTTATTCACTTGACTTGATCCATAAGATTTCGTAAGTTATATTAAACCCTCTCTCGAGGCAAATAACGTCTAACCCTAGGTTGATTAATTGAAATCTCTTTCTAATTAAAACCCCTAGAATCCCATTAAATCGATCTATGGATTCCCATATTAGGTTTCACCCTAATCCGGCAAAATCTCGTCACCCTATCTCTATGCGTGCGATCAACTCCGCTTAATTATGCTAGATCTACTCTTAAGCAGGGACTTTTGCTCCTCCACCTAAGCACATCCAACTTGAATCAATATCCGGGAAATATTAACACAAGGATTAAGCACACATAATTAAGAACAAATTAAGTATTTATCATATAGTTCAGAAAACAATAACAAGATCCGTCTTAGGTTTCATCCCCTTCACGTATCCGAAGGGTTTAGTTCATAATAATAAAAGAAAACATCTCAGAAGAAAAGATAAAACAAAACATAAGAAATCCCTAAAACTCCCTAAAGGAATTGAAGGAGAGATCCACCGTCTTGAGTAGAATTCCGGCTTCTTGAGATGGATCAACTGGCTCAGTCCGAGTAATTCCCACAAATCTGACCTTTTCGGCTTGGCTTCTTGGCCTAGCTAACCGCCCGTTCCGGCTTCTGCCGAACTCCTCTTCAAGTTGCCCCCTTGGGTGTTTATATAGACTTTGAGATGCCTTACTTGGTCCCTAAGTATCCTAATTCAAGTAGAATTCCTACTAGGGTGTTTGAATAGGCTTTGGAATGTGTTTCTTTGCCTCCAAGTATCCAAATCCGGGTAAAACTCCTCTTGGTTGTGGCAGGGACACGACCATGGCACACGCCCGTGTAAGTCGTGGCCAGGCCGTGTCCGAACCTGTTTAATATGGCATGGCTGTGTGGTCTTGGACCCAGGCCGTGTGGATTTCGTGATATGCCCATTTACTCCGTTTTGGGCCCATTTTCCATTGTTTTCGTCATTGGGTGCTCTCTTGAGTATAAAACATGAAAAAAAGGGATTAAGAGCACCAAATTACACAATTTAGGGCTTAAATTATCCAAAAGCATGCTAAATGTGGGATTAAAATATGTTACTTTTATGGTTTATCAAACGTCTAACCCTAGGTTGATTAATTGAAATCTCTTTCTAATTAAAACCCCTAGAATTGCATTAACTCGATCTATGGACTCCCATATTAGGTTTGACCCTAATCCGGCAGATTTTCGTCATCCTATCTCTAGGGTTGCGATCAACTCCGCTTAATTATGCTAGATCTACTCTTAGACAGGGTCTATTCCTCTTCTGCCTAAGCACATCAATACTTGAATCAATATCCTGAAATATCAAAAAAAGGATTAATAACACATAATTAAGAACAAATCAAGTATTTGAGGGGTTTCTTCATAATTATAAAAGAATACATAGATCGAGTCAATCCGTCTTAGGTTTCATCCCCTTCAGGTATTTGAGGGGTTTAGTTCATAATTATAAAAGAATACATCTCAGAAGAAAATATAAAACAAAACATAAGAAAAACCCTAAAACCCCCTGAAGGAATTTGAAGGGAAGATCCTCCGTCTTGAGTATAACTCCGGCTTCTTGAGATGAATCAACTGGCTTTCTTCGAGTAAATTCCACAATTCTGGCCTCTCTGGCTCGGCTCTTCGGCCTAACTGGATGCCTCCTGAAGGTTGGCCTTTAGGGTGTTTATATAGGCTTTTGGAATGGCTTTCTTTGCCTCTAAGTACCCTAATCCGGATGAAATTCCTCTTTGTCACGACAGGGACACGCCCATGGCACACGCTCGTGTGAATCGTGGCCAGGCTGTGTTCGGGTCTGTTAATGAGGCATGGCCGTGCGGTTCTGGGCCCAGGCCATGTCAATTTCGTTCTTTGGCGCATTTACTCTGTTTTAGGCCCGTTTCTCGTTCTTTTCATCCTCCGGTGCTCTCCTAAGTATAAAACATGAAATTAAAGGATTAAGAGCACCAAATTCCACAATTCAGGGAATAAATCATCCAAAAGTATGCTAAATGTGGGATTAAAATATGTATATATTACGGTTTATCATTAATCCTCATATTGTTCTCCATTGCGACAACTCTCGATTACGAGATTTAACAAATGGATGTCAAGACAATGTTCTTAAACAGCTATCTTGAAAAAAGCATCTATATGATGCAACCCACCAGATATATGGCTAATGGAAATGGGTATAAAGTTTGAAAAATGCTTCGATCCATATATTGACTTAAAAAAATCCCCCGCTCATGGAATCAAAGATTTGATCAAGCGATCAAAACTTTTGAATTTGATCAAAAATTTTGGATTTGAGTAAAATGCAGATGAACCTTGTGTTTATCAACATATTGGGGATGGAAGGGCTTTCTCATTCTATATGTTGATGTCATTTTACTCATTGGAAATTATGTAAGGACATTTTCATCGGCTAAATTGTGGTTAACTCAATAATTTAGCACGAAGGACTGAAGAGAAATTAATTATTTTTCTAGGTATTTGAATCCTAAGGGATCAAAAGATAGTGGAAGAAAGAGATAACATGAAAAAGGTTCCTTTGTAGTAGAAAGTCTCATGTATGTTATGTTATACACATGTTTAGATATCTATTTCGCATTAGGGTTGGTAAGTTGATATCAGGCAAATCTTAGTCCAAGACACTGACTAGTAGTTAAGTGTATTCTCAAGTATTTGCAAAGAATGAAAGGTTATAAGATGTGTATTCCAGAGGAGACCTTACTTCTATCAGATATACTGATTCTAACTTCCAAATTTGTCAAGGTTCGAGGAAATCGACATTGGTTTGTGTCTTTATCCTAGGTGGTAGGACTGTAGTGTGAATAAGTGTCAAGCAGGATTGCTCTGCTAGCTTCACTATAGAAGTCAAATATGGGGTATGGAAAAGCCATGACACTATAACAGTGCAGATATAGTTTATCGCACCCTAGCTTGCGTACACCAGGGCTTAAAAATATGCAATTAAATATGAGATTTAGTACGGTGTCTGCCAGTGTACAGGTCAAATTGTAATATATTATATAATTGCAACGAAATATTTCGAAAGTATTATGAGGATCATACCCAATGGATGTTTGTTTAAACTAAATTAACAGGAAATATGAACACACTAACCTAGGTCTAAATAGCTATAGATTTACTAATCGACCTGATGGAACTAAAACGGGCTAGGTTGAATTGGTTCTCAACATAAATACCCTTTCGGTCTCGTCTACCTAAATCACTTCCTAGAGTAATCAATTTTAGGGTTTTATCACATTCAACCTAATCCAACTAGTCGGTTTATGAACCCGAAATCCAAGCTAACCACCCCCCACTTTGGTCAACGAACCTTCCTAGGGTTTAGTTTTTGGCCATTCTAAATGCAAACATTCCTACCCAATTATAACACATTCAAATAAATGCAAAATAAAATAGAAGGATAAGAGTTGCTCAAGAATCTGTAAATCTGAAAGCTGTCATTGAATGAATAATTGCTTGAACCCACAAATGATTATTGATTGTTAATTTTGATAAGGACACGTGTGGAACTAGATTACAAGTTTGTCTGAGTCATGAATTTAGCCTAAGGCTCTAGACGAATGAAAGAGGACTTTGAGTTTGACACAACCTGAAATGCAAACAAATCCAAGTCAAATCTAAGAATTTAAAAGGGAAACAATTAAAAAAAGTAATAAAAAGATAAAAAAAACTCCAAATTAAAGATTAGAAACAATGAAATAAGAACAAAAAAGTAATAACAAAAAACGAAACAAGATAGATGGAAGAAGATGAAGATGGCAGGTAGAAGTCCTAAGGAGCCTTGGAAACCAGATGAATCCACAACCCCTTTCAAACGGCTCTAATTTCCCCTATAAAAAAAACACTCGGCCAGAAAAAGCTTGAAGATAATCCCCACAATCTGGAAAGATTTTTAAAACTCTTCTAAAAGAAAACTCAAGAGAATTTTTTGAAAAGAAAAACTAAAAGAGAATTTTATTGAATCAAAGAGAGAAGTTGTTGAATGAATTGATGAATTTGTAAAATGAAGAGGTCTTTGTATACGCTAACTAAGTAAATTAAATAAAACTCTCAAGTATACTGAAACTCTAGTTAATCTACACAAGAAGCAATTTTAAACTAAATTTTCTCATTGTCATAAAACTCCTAAAAACTTCAAAATTCAGAATAAATAAATAATAAAAATTAATAAATAAAATATTGAGCTCATATATATATTGATTAAGCCTAAATATAGAACCCAATATGATTTAAACTCGAATTAAATGGCCACGATTCACACGGGCGTGTGCCGTGGGCATGTCTCTGACGTGAGAAAGAAGAGTTTCAGTCGGATTAGGGTACTTAGAGGAAAAGAAAGCCATTCCAAAAGCCTATATAAACACCCTAGAGGCCATCCTTTAGGAGGCATCCAACGAGGCCAAGGAGCTGAGCTAGAGAGGCCAGAATTGTGGAATTTACTCAAAGAAAGCCAGTTGATTCATCTTAAGAAGCCGGAGTTATACTCAAGACGGAGGATCTCTCTTTCAATTCCTTTAGGGGGTTTTAGGGTTTTCTTATGTTTTGTTTTATCTTTTCTTTTGAGATGTATTCTTTTACGATTATAAACTAAACCCTCAGATACCTGAGGGGGATGAAACCTAGATGAATCTTGTTATCGTTTGCTGAACTATATGATAAATACTTGACTTGTTCTTAACTATGTGTTCTTAATTCTTGTGTTGATATTTCCAGGATATAGATTCAAGTATTGATGTGCTTAGGTAGAGGAGGAATAGACCCTGCCTAAGTGTAGATCCAGCATAGTTGAGTGGAGTTGCTCGCGCGCCTAGAGATAGGGTGACGAAAATATGCTGGATTAGGGTCAAACATAATATGGGAGTCCATAGATCGAGTTAATGCAATTCTAGGGGTTTTAATTAGAAAGAGATTTCAATTAATCAACCTAGGGTTAGACGTTACTTGCCTCGAGAGAGGGATTAATATACATTAAGGAATCCTACGGATCAAGTCAAGTGAATAAATCGTCTGGTTCAGAAATAAATCGTCTGGTTCAGAGTTAGATAACAAGTGAAGTCTAGGTGGATTCTTCCTTGGGTATTGTCTTAATCAATTGGGTTTTCCCAAAGTTATTTTCCCCAATTCATTCTCTTTGTCTTTGCATCATTAGCTTAGTTTTTAGTTAATTTTAGATTAGATAAAAATTCCTTTAATTCTTAGGCTAAATAATAAGAAGAAAGTTAGTATTAGTACTTTTGGTTACTTTGGGTTCGACAATCCGGTCTTGCCGCTAAGCTATACTACTTTTCAATATGTGCACGCCTCGAGTCGTTGTCACAGTTAGTTTCTAGGCTCGATCATTCTTTTTATAAATTTTTAAGACTCTGACACACGATCAATATGTATACATGTGTAAGGGAAAAAGGAGTTCTCCTTAATCAGTTTGTAACCTTTTTCTTCATTGAATTGTCTTCTTCAATTATTCTGATGAAGAGGAGAACTTAGGAGAACTCTACATGGAGGAGAATTTGTGAGAGTTAAAGTCTAAAAATAGAGAAATTGAGAAACTGGTAAGCTTCTTAACCTTTTTTGTTCGAGAATTAGGGAAAAAAGGAGGGCAAGGACTCCTAATAGGTTTCTGTAAATTGAGTTCTAGGTTTTAAGGTTTAAATGACTTTGAATTAATCAATATAAATGGTTGACATGTAACACCCCAAACCCGACCTAGAAGTTATGACTGGATCTAGCATGTCACATCAAAGTGATGTTTGAAAACTATGCTTTCATCGAAAACCCTTCTTACAATTTACAACTTTCTACCATTTAAAACCTCAGATTTCGTTGCTTACTTATTAAAACTCGATTTACACAAAGACATTCTCTCGTAGAATATTATTATTTTTAAAGCCTTGTTTGTTGCAGAAGTTTAATTCAAAATAGTTGCGAATACGTGATATTTTGAAAACAACAGTTATTGTTTTAAAATCCCATGTTTAATAGACTATGAGGTTGAAATTTTAAATAAACACCAAATAGAAGTTAAAAATTCCAAATGGCCTTATTACAAACTTATCAACCCAATAAATTAATCTAAAATAAAATAAAGTTGTTAGGTTTAACTTTAAGCCAATCGGACGTGTGGCCACCTCCGAGTCCCTCGCAGCTCCAAATCCTCTAAGGCTAGGGATTACCTGCACAGTTAAAGAAAAGGGTGAGTTATGAGAACTCAGTGTGTAATCCTCTAATACGGTCACAGTCTGGGCCCGAGCCCATATAGTATCAGTCTGGGCCTAAGCCCTATTCGGTAACAGTTTGGGCCTAAGCCCTAAACCTTATCAATGCAAACAGACATGTAACCCAATCTGTAAAAGCCAACTCACCACCCGTACCAACCATCTGTCCATGTGGGGACCAAGTCGACCCACCTAGCCAACACACCGCCCGTACCAACCAGCTCTCCATGTGGGGACCATGTCGACCCACCCAGCCAACTCTCCAATAATGCAGCCTAACTGCTAACAATGATATACGTGGCTGAGCTACTAGAATCAGAATACTTGGCGATGCCACTATAACGGTACTTCTTCCAAATCAGAAAAACCCACCCGATGCAGTATGTCATGTCATAACTAATCCATGTATGCAGTGCATCTTAATCATAATCAATCATACAATTAATACACATACAACACTGGTACTACCACTAAGGGTACGACGGTCATTTAGACGGTTGGGGGTAAAATGGTTATTTCTACCCATAGAGGGTATTTTGGTAACTTTACCCATAGAGGGTATTTCAGTAACTTTACCCATAGAGGGTATTTCGGTAACTTTACCCATAGATGGTTTTTTGGTAACTTTACCCATAGAGGGTATTTCCGTAACTTTACCCATAGAGGGTATTTTGGTAATTTTACCCATCGAGGGTATTTTGGTAATTTTACTTCTATAACGGCCTTTCTAGAGGCCTACAGTTGCCTCGAGCGACACGAATGCTCTTTTTGATCAAAACATTGCAATTGGGCCAAAGCCCAGTTTTCGGCCCAAGTGGGCCCACACACTCGTGTGGCCTATACAGCCCATTTTCGGCTACGGTTCTGCGAACCTCGTAGCCACATCTATCATCTGGCACTTACCATGGATTTCGCCCCTATGGGCCCATCAGCCCATTGCGCCTACTATGGCCCAACAAGGCCTATTACGGCCTAAGCCCACGAGAAAGTTCGTGGCACTCCCGAAGGTCTATCGTCAAAGTTTGTGGCTCAATTTATCACTACGAGCGCTTGCACGCTCGAGTGATCACGGATGTCGAAGTCTCAGCTTATCGATTTTTCGGCTTTTATCGGTATACAATAGCACAGAAGTGAGAACAACAATATTCTGTGTTTGAACAGTATGGAAATAGGTGTACAATTACACACCTTGCTTACAAAATGTGCCGCAAATCTCTTAGCACCGATCACGCCTACGTTAAAAAGACTATTAGTTAATCATCCGTTCAAAGGGCTACCTTCCATTTCCACAACCAAAACCGAAACCATACTAACACCTATCTAGATTGGCCGAGTTATTTAAGCCTTTCCAAAGCTCAACGGAGACTAAGAACCCCTGGATGGATTCTGCATTACAATACACCCTTATTAGGAGGGATTGAATAAATATGTGAATAAAAACCACTCTTGACCAATACAACCCTCAGATAAGATCAGCCCTTAATCTAGCCCAGTGCGAGAACACATACTTGATTAAAGTTAAGAACAACAATTGCTTGCTTCCGTTGCTAGGCCCTTTCCACTCTTTGAGAGACCCTAACAAACAACCCACATCAAACTTAAAAAGAATGGAAACATTCGACAGTGGAGAAAAAAGAATAGTACCAACACGACATAACTAGAAAATAATCAGTACTACTTACCCTCAAATTCGACAAAGACAGGTTCCTTCAAGTAAAGAGGAATTAACCACACACGGCCCCTAGAGATGACAGTATATTATAGAAAAGTAGAGGTTAACTTCGACTCACTCAAAAGAACAAAAGATGTGGCGTTGAAAAGAAGGGGAAGGATGGATTCGGCTAACTTGAAGAGAACAAGAAAAGAAAGATGGGAGGAAAAGAGGGTGTTGTATTCGGCCAAGGAACCAAAGAGAAGAAAAGAAGTGTAGGCAGGGAATGAGCAGTAGTTGGGGAAATAATGAACGAAATGAACAAACCCGAATAGTAATAAAGTTGCTTGAGACGTCACTTCCAAAAAAAGACCCGAAATGAACAAAAAGAGAAGTAGCAAAACACAAGGGAATCTCGGTTTCTACTAACACTCAAAGTTGCTGAAAATGCTCCCAATGACCCCCTCTAGCTAAATTTCTCACTTAGCCACACTCCCAAATTCAGTCAACACTTCCACAGACATCATTTCCTTAATTTTCTCCACCGACATCTCCTAAACTTGCTCTCCTCCTTCCGTTTGAAACATTTGGCCAAGTCCTCAACCTCCCTTGTAGAGTTTGATCCCAACTCTGCTTCTTCCACTTCCAAGGCATAAAATAAATGCCCTCATTTACTTGCTAAGGGATTCGAACCCCAGTCCCCCTGGTTATCCCAGTGACGCCACACCACTAAGTCACATGCTCATCTTGTGACTCCTAAATGCACACAAATGTACTTAAGTCCTACAGCTAACAACCCTCTTCACTTTAGGGCCAAAAACTAAAATTTTTCCAAGGCTTAGACTCGACACCAGGCCCCCTTAGAACCCCCAAATACACTCAAATAGCTAGCCGTTCAAGCACAACATGAATTTTAAGGAAACCTACAAACCCCTAATTTTTGGGGCGTTACATGACATGCTTAACTACCAAAATGAAAGAGGCTCTGGCATTGGGAAAAGCTAAGCTGACAAGAAGGAATGATTTAAAGTGAGTTTATGTACTCTACTTTTGGGTGATGTAGTGTTGTTTGGTTGAATTACATTCGTATCTGCTCTGAGTTGCACCTAAGACCTTGATTGTGTATAAACATCATGGAAGATGAGTAAGCTATGTATGCATGATATTGTAAGTGTATACACTATTGCAAATCTTTTTGTTGAATATTACTTGGTTATGATTTGAAATATAGAAGGATGGCGTATTGTATGTTAAAATAACTAGCATAAAAAATTGCATGAAATACATGTTTTTAATGTATGCGGGGTGTAAAGAAAATTTACCTTGATGGGGTAGAGGAAGATAGGAATAATTGGCGTAATGAAGGAATGACAGATTGATAAAAGGTACAAGGGAGTTTAGGTGGCATCGTTGAATGGTATCAACTTGGTCACTAGAGTGCCACCACGATGACGATCTATCGACTCAGTGGAGCGACATTGCGATGATGGTTTATAGGTCCTTCTGGATGACACCATGGAAACAGTTTATAGGTCCTTTGGGCCTGTACCGTGGAAATGATTTGTAGGTCTTTTGGGGCAACATCTCTGAAGAGGTTTGTTGATTTCTCGAAATTGAAAGTCTGCCAATAAAATAAACATGGGATCATATTATGTAAGACCATGGTTCGACTATGGCAGCATATGAAGTCTGCCAGGACAATAAACATGAGATCATATTATGTAAGACCATAGCTCGACTATGACAACGTATGAAGTCCGCCAAGACAATAAACATGGGAACATATTATGTAAGACTGTAGCCCGATTATGGCAACATATAAAATTCTCCAGGACAATAAACATGGAATCATATTGTGTAAAACCATAGGTAGGCTATGGCAATATATGAAGTCCACCAAATGATGAACTAGTAAACGGACAGGGCACGAAAAGTGGACATCGCTGACTAACTCATGCGACAGATAGTATAACGGAATGGTCGGGGCGTGTTTGGGAATGCAAACAAATGAGATAATAAGGGAATTCACCATAATGCAATGGTAAGTGCAGCCAAAGAAGCGTCTTAACACAGGTATGTATGAAAGGAAGGAGAAATTCTTTAAATGAACTAGCAAACATAGTGCCCACCAAAAAGAGTCCGTCATGAAATTCACGATACCTATAGTGGCTAAACAGATACAGAATGGATTTTACAAGTTAAAATCTTAATTTGACAATTGTCAAAGAGGTAGCCGAAAGAACGAGTAGTCCGTTAAGAGACATTGTGGGAGGAAATGTTTGCACAATGTTAAATGACTAATAAAGTCTATCAGAATATAATATGAAGCGGGAGTCCATCACGACCATGCATCATGGGGAAGATCTTGTATGTCTATCTAGGGTGGAAACTATCAATGGATACTTGAATAAGACATAATACACTAGGAACTACCTGTCCATTGGAGTACCTTAAAGGATTGGACTAAGAGTATATGTATTATAGGGTTATGCTATGGGCACGAGTCCACCAAAGAAAAGGGGGTGATGTTCAGTTAGCCAAGCATCATAATTAAGTCTGAATTAAAAGTCCAGGTAATGGCCTTAATTAGAAAGGAAATCAAGCGTAGTCTACGTCGAAGAAAGCAAGAAATTAATGAAATGGTACAATGATTTCATTTGGAGTTCAGTGTAAAGTAAAAGATTCAAGGTAAGGATTTTCGATTATGGAGGTTACTTTAATAAACACCAATAGTTATCATTAGCATAGAATCATGAATATGGATCGCAATGAAGAGGTTTATTAAGAAGAGTATAAAGAAAGCTTGGAACAATGGTAAAATAAGAACAACGTCCGTAAAAGAGTATTCCTACAAGAATCATGGTTATAATCAGACCAGTGGTTGTGTTCGCCAAAGGTTGACTCAGAGAGAGGGAGAGAGAAAGTGAGAGAGAGAGAGAGTGAGAGAGAGAGAGAGAGAGAGAGAGAGAGAGAAGAGAATGAGCAAGACTTTGGCCACACCAACAAAATTTGTGAACCCACCCATGATGTAACATCCTGAAAATGGGCCTATGCATTTTTGATTTAAGTATACGAAATGGCATGTCTTATGTGTTATGAATGTATTATGAACATTTTTGGAAATGTAAGGAAATGATTTAGAAATGTTAAGTTTCAAAAGAGGAAAGTAAACATTTTTGGAAACTTGGAAATGTAAGGAAATGATTTAGAAATGTTAAGTTTAAAGGAGGCAAACGAACATTTTTGGAAACTTGGAAATGTAAGGAAATGTCTTAGAAATGTAAGTAAATGCTTAAGAAATGTTAAGTTTAAAGTTTAAGAGAGGGACATGAAGCAAGGTGGTCTTAAGAAAATTAATAGAGGAAATTTGACACAAGAACGGGCTTGGAAAAGTGGCAAGGAGGCACCACTTAAAGCTCAGCAAGTGACACCACAACATGTGTTATTGGGCCAAGGTTCGAGCTGCAGGGGAAGCAAAATAAAAGTTTTATTTTGCAGCAGAGATTAGCAGCAAGGGACGGCACAAGGCTATAAATTAGGAGCTTTTATTCTTTTATTTTTAAGAGATAAAGGGTGGATAAATAAGGGATAAATAATGGATTTATTTTAAGAGATAAATGAGGATTATTTCTTTTAATTTGAATAAAGTGATAATTAAAGAGATAAAATTATCACATAGGAAGAGTGGTGGCCAAGTAGGGGACTCTAGCCTAGTATTTTCGGCCAAGAAAGAAAAGCAAGGCCATTCTTTGTATTTTCTTTTCTTTCAACTCTTCTCTCTGCCGAATTTCCTAGAGCATCTCTTCTTCTTCTTTTTGTTAGCCAAAGCCGAAAACTAAAGTAAGCTTAGCCGAATTCTTCATAGCTTTTGTGATATCCATTAAAACCGAATCCATAAACTCCTCAAGATACCATCATTAGCCGATTTCTTGTTAAGCTCCAAAAGCCGAAGCTTGTTAAGATCTAGGCTATAGCCGAATAGCTTTGTGGGTGCAAATAAGGGGTATTGCCGATTTCTATTTGAAGGAATTCTTTCGGGATTATGCTATAGTCGACTATAGTATTAAAGGTAAGATCAAGTTTGATTTTCATTCTTTTCTTTAAGGCTAATCGAAATCTAAAGACTAATTCCTATCATTATTCCTTGACCGAAATCTTAAGGAGAGATTTCGAGATTCTGCTAGTGTCGACTACAGGGAAGGAGAAGTTCTTTTCCCTAAGGTACACCATAGGCCGCGTGTTCCCTAGTTATTCGGTGAGTTTCGGGATTTAAAAGCAAGGTAAGTACATATATGTACATTCGGCCAAAGGTCTATTTCATAATTAAGATTCATTCAAAAACCGAAACTAACTAACTCAGTAATCTAGTGATTGCCGATTTCAAGGAAGGAGGATACAAAGTTTCGGGACTTGATTCTTAAGTCAATGGCAACAAGGTAGATTTTAATTGCACTAATCCCACTAGGATTTGGATTTATGGCCGAAGGGCTCTTTACTAAGTATTAAATGATTGATTAAATGTAGAGATCTAAGATCTAAGGCATTAGATCAAGCTTTTTGGGATTTGGATTGGAAACCTTAAGCGAATCAGATGTGTACCTCACACTATTTCTTGATATATTTATGGCAATATTTAATATGTATGTGACTATAAGAATGTGTAAGAATATGGCTAAGGTACCATGTAATGGTACAAAAGTACTCAGGTACGTTTCCTACTCCTACTAGGAATATGAAATTATGTTATATATGTAACATGTGAAAAGTGATAAGAATGTGAAATTATGTAATATGCATGATATGAATGATATGGGGCATTCGGTTTATATTGTGAAAAGGGGAAGTGAATGTGGTGACCTAAGACCACGATATCTGAATGTGGTGTCTCTTGACACAAAATATGTATCTGGTGGCTATGCCACGAATTTTTATAAGGGCGATGAGCACGTCGACTGCAGCGACTGTCTTCGATGGTGTGTAGCAGATGGAGGGTTGACTTATTAGTCCCCACGGTGTGCAGGTTGGTACGGGTGATGTGTAGCGGATGGCATCTAGGTTTGGGTTCGGGTTTGCATCATTATCTTTACTTGTTATGTGAATGTGATATGTATGATATGCCTGAATTTGTTTGGATTTAGTGTTGGTTACACATTGATTCTGTTGACTCACCCCATTGTGGGAACATTTTTTTCAGGTGATGAACAGTGATGGACCGGGTCGGCAGGAGCTTAAAGGTGGCCATGCACAGCAAGGAAAATTTTATTATTTGGACTTTTATTCTATTTAAGCACTTTAATTTATTTTTTGGGAATTATTTGATGTAATAAGGCCATAGTGAACTATTTTATTTTCTGTTTTATTTACTATGTTACAAAATTTTTAATTATTAAAGATTAAGTCAATTTAATTTAAAAATAAACTCTAAATATTTTGTCACCTGAAATAAATGGGTTTTCAATATAAAATAAACTCGTTTTCAACTCAAGCCCAACCCAAAACAATCTTTTTTTTTCAAAACACACAAGTTTTTCCTAAGTAACAAAAGGATTTTGAACCGGTTACATCGAGGAACATACCAGATCCGGTCAAGGCTCGTGGGCCGGGTTTGGGGTGTTTCACACGAAATTCATAAAGTTTAAACTTGGCACATAAAATCTCCTTTTCCTAAATTTTTATGCAGTTTTCTTGGTCCCTCATGTACAGATCTCACTAGGTTCTTTAAATCTTACAAAATTTATTACATGTATGCAGGGTAGACAAAGACTCGGGAATTGGGTGGAGGGACCAAGCCAAATACTGTCAGATCCCAGAGGCAGGCGCGACAATTGTTTCATGTATATAGAGGGGGCACCCTTAAAGGTCACACCTCCAGGTTTAAGTCGAATATATTTGTATTAAATTTTATATTCAAATTTTACAAATAGATGTTGGAGTCAAGGTTGTAATAATTAATCACTAATTCTATATAAGTTTTAATAATGGTTAGATTTTGAAATTTAAGTTGTTCAAGTATGTAACCAAAGTAGAATTAAAAATATCGCTAATTTATTTGGGTCATTGTACCATCTGGTAGTCGGACCTAATGATTCGATCGAGTATAGGATGCTATATTTTCGCTCCGTATTAAACTCCAAAGTTCATCGTCTTGGATCTTCAACTTTCTTCTCGAAATTTCTTCGTGATAAAGTCTTGAATGAATAGGTTGAGCTTTGACTTCAACTAGTTGGATTTGGATCTTGTGATGTAGCCTTGAGAGAAACTAAGTTCATCATGTCCATGGGCCTGAAATTGGGCCTTGAGACTCATATCATAGTTGGTGGAAAGCGTAACAGAAAATAAAGTGAACGACTAAAAACTGAAAAGAAACTTGAATTGAAAATATCAAAGTACTTGAACAATATTGAAAGAAATCTACTAATCTACTAACAAACCCTAAACAATATTAAAAAGAACTAAAAACTAACTAAATAAAATCTCTAATATATTTTTTTAAGATAATATATACAATGCTTATTTATTTTGACCAACTTGGGTTGACTGATTCCAATATTACAAGTTAATATAGGTCATACGAACAAAAACACCCTTTGTAGAAATTCTGGTTCATCGGGCCCAATGTCGCGACATTCCAGACTAATGTCACGACTTTGTGGGCAGTTTGTTTAGTTTCTAACGTGGGTTGAATGTCGTGACGTTACTCCTCGATGTTGCGACTTCACCGATCAATGTCACGACTTTGTGTCCAGTAACGTGCCTCGTAGGTTTTAGTTGGTTTGGATTTCAATGAATGGAAGCATCAAAACGGTTAAAGCATAAAACTAGTTTGACATAAGATGTTTTTCCCTACTTACCCTCTAGTGTATCTTTTAGCTTGCCTCATTATATCTCATTCCCTCACCTTTTTTTTTCTTTTTGAAAATATAAAGACTCGGCACAATACTCATGAGTACCATAAGCTTAGCAAGTTTTAGTGCAATATGAATGTAACATCCCCAAACCCGGCCCATTCATTAAGACCGAATCTGGTTATGTTAGGGAAAAATGTATTTGAAAAGTTTAGGTTTAGAGAAAAAGGTTAGGTGAAAACTTGTGGTTGCTTTCGTAATCTTGTGAAAATCTTGGGCATGATTGTTTCAAAACTCATGTTTTATTTTGAAAACTTAGAGGATTAAAAATTTAGTTGAATCAATGAATGAAACCATTTATCATTTCCACATAGCAATTTAAATTAAATTAAACCATAGTTAAAATAATACCAAAATAATAAAATGGCCTTTATTACAACCCAACAATTCAAATAAAGTACTTATATCAAAATCAAGCATGAAATAATTGAACATCATCTTCGGCATGGGCCACCTTGTCCTCTCCGATCCCGGTCCAGCTTTATGCACTACCTGAAATGGTTAAGGAAAAAGGTGAGTCACCAAGACTCAGTGTGCTACCCCTTTTCCCGGATTAGCAAAATATCATACACAATCATATACATTATCAACATGTGTCCAAATAATATGCACCCAATCCTAACCATCCATACACCTTTTCTACCCCGTGTGGTACCAAACCACTGGTGGTGCCAAACCACTGGTGACGTATAGTCACAGATGTGATGCCAAATCACTGGAGGTGCCAAACCTCTGGTGTCCGAAGACACGAAGTGTGTTACCAAAACACTGGTGACCGAAGTCACAAATCAATTGATGGGGCCAACCCATCGTGTGATACCAAATCACTGGCAGACGATCCCGTGTCTCAAAAGTGGGGCCAACCCACGGTGGTGTTAACCACAGGGATAAGTCGCTATGAGGTGCCAAACCTCTGGAGGTACCAAACCTCTGGTGACCGTAGTCACAGTGTGTTACCAAAACACTGGTGCTCGTCAGCACAAAATATCACTGCCCCCTCCACTCGTACAACCCACATAGATAATGATATGCATTTTAACGGACTTATACCCACATGCTTGATTAGTAACATACATATTATTTATCAGCCATCCAATATCATAGCACACGTAACAGATACATTATGCTTACCAAAAGCATCATAGCAGGGACTTACCTGACCTCGTGCCCTATACCATAATGGTATTCAATCCACCTTTCCATGGAACCAACCACACACATCATATATATAAATACCATAACAGATAAGTGTGTAAATATACACACAATTTAATAAGCACATAAATTACTAGAAGAGTGTGTGTGTGTACACACCTGTAAGCCTTAACCAAAGAATCGATCTAACAACCTCGCTCCTACACGCTCTTGCACACTAGCCCACCACCAAGTGCTCTTGCTTTACTTGCCTACAATCGACAACCAACCAAAAGTAATAGCCTACGGCTTACCAATACCAAACGAATAGACTGATAAAGCAATCCCTTACCATCACTTACCCAACGATCGACCAAAGAACCGAGGCTACGCTTGACTGCTTTGAATCCCGGATGCCCTTCTCCAACGATTGGAAAAGAAACCCCAAAAATGAGCCACACCACACCTACTATTCGACCAAGGTGACAGCACCTAGAAAAGGGAAATTCGGCACACAAGAGAAGGGAAAGTTTGGTTTAACACAAATGGGAAAGAAAAGAGGGAGATAATGAGTATATGGTTTGGCCAAGAATCCAAAAATAGAAGAGAAAGCAAAAATACGCAAAGGCTTGAGAACCCAAATAGCATTCGGCTACCAAAGAAAAATTAAGAGAGAATCAAATGAAGTTTCGGCAATGGTAAAGGTTACTTGGGATTTTCGGTTTAGGCTACAAAGAGATGGAAGAATGGGGGTTTTCTTTGACTCACACACACGGCACAAGACTAGGGAAACTCAAAAGAATTCGGTCCCAAAAGAGGAATGGAGAAACACTTTCGGCAAAGGGAACAAGTGGGGAAAAACCAAAAAAAATTCATGTAGAAGGCTGCCCCTTAAATAGCCACTTCGGCACAAGCCTCCCCCCTTGAAGACTCCCACCTTCGGCTGCTACCTCAAAAGCTCTAGGCCACTAATTCAATTTAATTTTGAATTAGCCAACTCCCCCACTATCTATCCATATTTTATCTCTTTATGAAATCAAAACCATAACCCCACCATTATCTCTAATTAATAATAATAATCCTAGAAGATAACTAAGTAGATAAATAAATAAAATAATAAAGAAAAACCAAAAGATCACCCCCAGCCGAAATTAAACACGACCAACATCTTTGGCCGGCCACCAAATTCTTTTTAATTCTAAACCAAATTCCCTTCCTATTTACTCTCATATTTTATCTCCCACTCCTATAATAAAACAATCCAATAGCAGCCATTATCCCTTATTCCATTATCTTATCAACCCTTCAAAACCCATTTAAACTAACTAAAATAAAATAATTCAATATTATCTAAAATAAAAAAAAACAAAATAACAGCCACCCACCAGCCGAATTCTAATTCAAAACAATTACTCAAGCTTATCCTATCTTCTAATTTAAACTACATGTGCCGTCCACTGCCTTCAATTTGCTGTAAAAACAAAAAGAATAAAACAAACCCCGAAATGCAACTCCTCAGATTCGAACCGCTGCACACCTCACCTCCAACACCCAGGCCACTCGGCCACTTAGACTTTCTTAACATAAAGCCCCAACAATTATTTATAACACCTTCCTATCCCAGCCCATAACCGCACAACAAAAATAAAACTCCAAAATGCCGCTCCAGGCCCTCGAAACCGTGACCTCTCTCCCCTCCAGCGCCTAAGTGGCGCATGAGTGCCACTTTGCCACTGGACTTCCATGTCCATCAATCCTGCCCTTTTATTTTTAAGGCCTACTTAGCCCAGTCCCTTGATGCAAAAATAAAACAAAATTGCTGCCCCAGCAACTCGAACCCTTGCTCCCCTTAGGCGCCACCTTCCAAAGCCCCCAAGTAGCGCCTCCACGCCACTCTGCCAATGCCTTACTTGTGCCATAAATTACCAAAAAAATATATTTAAGGTCTCCCTTGGCCCATTTCCCTTTTCCACTAAAATCAAAAAATTTTTTCAAAGCCTTCCTTTCATCCCAACATTCTTAAAACCTCCAAAACTCATCCAAGCACTCCCAAAAACCTAGTAACACTTGGATTATACCCAACATGCATAGCCCCTAAACCAGGGTGTTACAATGAATGAAAAATTCCCTAAGCATATATGTGATTTTTCTTTGATCACATTTTAATTATTTCACTCTTTTTCACCCATGCTTCTTTAAACCCATTCTATGATTTTATTTCTCTCGCTATGGTCTATATTCTCTATAAAGGACCAGAAATGCCTTGCTTATGTATCATTAGGAAATGCATTAACATAAATACAACAGTAAGAAGGGGTAATACAAAAGTGTGTAAACTATAAAAACGGGTCAAAATGGATTGTCCCACACTAGCACTTTCACGTAATAACTTTACCAAAGGTGATCCTATTACCGGAATAGCTTTCGGAACGCCTGTTACGATTTTGACTGCCCAATAACCAATTTGGTCCTGAGGTAAGGAATAACCTGTTGCGCCAAAAGATGCGGTCTACACACCCAGAACCATGCCTGTAACCCAAGTTAATTTGCGAGGTTTTTTAAAACCACTAGTGAGATAGACACGAAATACGTGCAGGATCATCATTAAGACCATCATACTTGCCGACCATCGATGAACTGATCGGATTAAACAACCAAAGTTAGCTTCAGTCATTATGTATTGAACAAAAGCAAAAGCCTCAATAACGGTTGGACGATAGTAAAAAGTCATAGCAAATCCTGTAGCTACTTGTACCAAAAAACAAGTAAGCGTAATTCCTCCTAGAAATAAAATATGTTAACATGAGGAGGAACATATTTACTAGTTATATCATCTGCAATTGCCTGAATTGTAACACCCCAAACCCGGACTAGAAGTTAGGCCCGAATCTGGCGTGTCACATGGAAGTTTTTTTCAAAACCATATTTCTTGTTGTTAAAACTTGTTTGAGAGTTAAAACCTCTTTGTTAAAACTCAAAATTACTTAAGCAATTGTTGTCCACTTGAAAACGTAACTACCTATAAAACCTTATCTGTTGCGGAAGCACATTTAAAATAAACAATTTATGAAAAGGTGATGTTTAAAAAAATTAGTTGCAGAAGCATTTTGAAAACATTGCGGAACCGTAGTGTTTTGAAGACAGTTATCGTTTTGGAAATCGTATTCCACTTTTAGCAGTTAGAAAAACATCATAAATAAATGTAAAAAATAATAAGTTTGGCACATAGCTATCAGCGACGGTAATATAATCGGCACACAGCCACGGGTAATTATGATCGACACAGAGTCATCAATATATATGTTAGGCACATAGCCACGGGTAAATACGGTTGGCACAAAGCCATAATCAAGATGGCATAGAGCCATATTTAGGTTGGCACAGAGCCATAAATATCGCAGAAAGGCTGAAAGCCTTGTACAGAACGGCAATGGGCCGTACACTTCCTCCGTAACTTTGTCCCAATCCATGCAGTATGTCGTGTATGTCATGCTCAATCATTACACGTGTATGCAAAATGGCCATGCTCAGTAACAATCATTTAAACATGTAATAAAAGCATATCAGTCATACAACCACAGTCAAATTAGTCAACTCATAGTCAGTCATTTACCCACAAGGGAATAATAGTCATCTTACCCTATAAGGGTATTTCGGTAATCCTACCCTTCAGGGGTATTTCAGTAATTCTACCCTACAGGGGTATTTTGGTAATTTTACAAATTGAGGGTATTTCGATAATTTTACAAATCAAGGGTATTTTAGTAATTTTACAAATCGAGGGTATTTTGGTAATTTTTACAAATTAGGGGTATTTCGGTAATTTTACAATCTGGGGGTATTTTAGTAATTTCACAAACTAGGGTATTTCGGTAATTTTACAAATCAGTGGTATTTTAGTAATTTTACAAACTGGAGGTATTTTAGTAATTTTGCAAATTTGGGGTAGTTCAGTAATTTTGCAAACTGAGGGTATTTTGGTAATTTTACAAATTAGGGGTATTTCGGTTATTTTGCAATCCGGTGGTATTTTGGTAATTTCACAAACTGGGGTATTTCGGTAATGTTGCAAACCGGGGTATTTCGGTAATTTTGCAAACTGAGGGTATTTCAGTAATTTCGCAAACTAAAGCATTCTAAACAAAGATAATGATGCGAATGGGCCTAGGGCCCATTCTCGGCCCAAATGGGCCCACACACTCATGTGGCCCATTTAGCCCAAATCTAGCCACAGATATGAGATTCACATAGACCAGTCCAATATCTACTACACAATCATACAATTTATTCATATGGGCCTACGGGCCCATTGGCCCCACATGGCCCCTTTTAGCCCATCGTGGCCCAAACAGCCTAAACCCACAAGAATACTCATGATGGCCTCAACTATCGCGTCGAAGCTCCTACACATGCGCTCGCACACTCGTGTGGCTACCATCGCAGTGTGATCGGCATTTCGGCATTTGCCGCTTTACAGCTAGAGTAGTGCGAAATACACACCTGATAAGAACCTGAAGCTAATCCGCGCTCCGACCACTCCTATGCCCAACGCCAACCAAGGTATGCTTACTCTCCTCATAGATCACTCTATTTAAAGCCAGCTTCTCGCCTACTCTCTCGCTAGCTTCCCGATGTGGGATCCCTCCTTCAGCAGAGTTTAATTCCAACACAAACTCTGGCCGCCCCAACTTAGCAAAATAAATATCCCTTTGCTTGACATGAGATTCGAACCTTTGCCCTCTCCTATGCTCCAGACGCTACATGCCACCACAACACAAGCTCATTTTGTGACTTAAAACATGCGCAACTAAATATAAGCCTATGGGTCAAAGTCTAAGTTCATTTAAAAAGAAATAAAAAAGAATTGCAAGCACCAAGACTTGAACCTTGGACCCCCTGCTTCCTCTATGGCATCACTTCCTTGTCTCTCACGTGGCGCCATTTGCCACTAGACCACAACTCTTTTGTGTCATTTTTCTCCACATTTTATTCTTAAAGCCTACTTACTAACTCCCAGGGTTTTATTCACCTAAAACCAAAATTTTTCCTAAAGCCCAGGTTTGATCCTGGGATTTCATGGAAGCCCCCTAACCTTCCAAAAACACTCACCTAATAAGTCCAACTTGCATTAGGGCCGTTCTTTTGTTCTAAAAAATTTTAAACGCTCCCATGGCCAAGGTCTAATAGGCCCAATTCTACTAGGCCCAAATTCGGGTCGTTACATAAATTTTGAGGTGCTCTTCGAACCAATCATAGACTTTATTGAGATAGGGAAACCAATAAGACCCCCCGAGAACTGTATATGAGAATTTCATCTCGTACAACTCAAACAAAAACACCTAAGTAATAGTTGAAACGGATATGGAATAGAAAGTTTGAAACTTCTTAATCTTTTCATTCAATTTTATCTGAAGACACAAAAGAGTGAAAATCCGAAAGCTCTTTTTTGTAGTTGTAATTATAATGCCAAAAAATCAAGTCGGCGCAGTCGTCTTTATGTTGATCGTTACAGGCCTATTGAATCTTCTATTTACCTACTTATTTCTTTTTCTTTGCTTTGATTTATTCTTTGTATGAAATGTGGCTTTATTCTTGTTTTCTTTCTTTTTGATAGGAATTCTCTTGTTAAGACCCAATGAATCAATTGAAACTTCAGATTCATACCAGAACCGCGATGATTCAATAAAACCTTCAAACTAAGTTCAAAGATTCTTTGAGTAAGAACCATTGGATCATCGCTTATTCAATCAATAGAATAGATATAATAAATAAAAATACAAAGAAAAGAAAGGTTTGTCCTTTGATCAAAATAAGCATAAACTAAATGAGAGTTTGAAAGAATAAACAATCTTTCGATTTATAAATAATATAACTCTTTCTTTGAATTTTTTTTTGAGTCTAGCCTCGAGGTTTGAATATGAAGTATGAATCATAGTTCAAATACTTTGTGATCCATTTCATATATTCCGTGCTCCAGATACTAGAATGACTATCTGACGGGATAAAACTATCTCAATTAAGATGACAAACCCATTTTCTGTACTATCAATAGGATCAATTATAACAAGTCACACACTCATATTCCGAAAATATAGAAACAAATTAATTTCGCGGTCGAACTACTGAAATGGAATGGGGCTAAAAAAATCCGAGAACTAAAAGTTTCACTTTTTGTATTGAAAAGCGAGGCTTCGTGATTCTTGTGAATCTAATTCACTGAAGTTCCATCCAGTAAAACGAAAGAATTATAAATCTCCAAAATAATACATAAGAATATCGCAAATAAAGCCATTGCGACACCCATCAAAGGAGTCGTTCCCCATCCAAGGGCTACCTTACCATATTCCGAATTCAATGGTTTCAAAAAATCCCCTACAACAGTTCGTCTTGGACCAGATCTAGAACTACCCTCAATGATTTGTGTAGCCATAAATCTTATTTTGTATTCAGTGAGATCTGTTAACTTTGTATATCATTCCGTTGTAAATAAACAATCTTATCATAGACCTATTGTGATCTTGAAATTATAAAATAATGGAAACAACAACCTTAGTCGTCATCTCTATATCTGGTTTACTTGTATGTTTTACTGGGTACGCCTTATATAGTGCTTTTGGGCAACCCTCTCAAAAATTAAGAGATCCATTCGAGGAACACGGGGACTAATTGAAGTAATGAGCCTCCCAATATTGGAAGGCTCATTACTTCAATTGAGATAATGAAAAATCATTTCATTTTTTTAGTTAGAATTTTAGGCGGTTCTCAAAAAAAGATAGCAAAAAAAATTATCCCTAGAGTAGATACTAAGAGGAATGTATAAACCAATGCTTCCATAAATTCGATCTTGGTTTACAATTATAGCTTCCGTACCTGTTTATTTGGAATCATCTCCTGAATAAAATAAAGAAATAACAAGAATCAAAGAAAAGGCAACGATTTAACTCAAGATTTTTTCCAGTAGCCTATGGCAAATCACAAATAGAAGTAGAAGTGAAAAATAATAAAGCAATCTTGCATCAGACTACTTGTCTTCTTGTAGTTGGATCTCCAAGTTTTTGGAATGCTCTAAATTCCACTTGAGCATCCAAATTTGGATCAATACCGGCAAAAACATCTCTGAATAGGGTTCTAGCACCATGCCAAATGTGTCCAAAGAAGAAAACCAAGGCAAACAAAGTATGCGCAAAAGTAAACCAACCCCTCGGACTGCTACGAAAAACACCATCGGATTTCAAAGTAGCACGATCTAATTCAAAAATTTCACCCAATTGAGCACGTCAAGCATATTTTTTTCACAGTAGCTAGATCACTATAACTCACTCCATGTCCATAGAACTCAACAGATACACCTACTTGTTCGACACTATATGTAACGTCCCGAATTTGGGCCTAGTAGATTTGGGCCTATTGGGTTGTAACACCCCAAAAAAAATCCTGAAACTTTAAATTTTTGTGCACTGAGGTTGGTATGTATGGGCAGCACTTAGAATATTAATTTTAAGGTATTATCGGGATTCTTTAAAGTCTTAGAGATAGGGATGGCCATAGGGAAAAATTTATTTTTTCTTGCTTTAGTGGTCCCTAGTCTCAGGCATTAGGCCTCTTAAGCAGATTAAGGGGAAAATAGGACACAAATGGGCTTGTGGTCCAGTGGCAAGGTGGCGTCACTAGGGAAGCTACAAGGTGGCGTGAAGAGGTCCAAGGTTCGAGTAGTGGTAAGGTGTTTTTGGAGTGTTTATTTTGCATAGTAGAAGGCCAGAGTTGTGTGGAATTTGGACTCTTTTGTTGAAGTGTTTGAATTGGTCTTGTGAGCTAATAAATGAGGGAATTTCGGATGAGATAAGGGAGATATCATGGAGAAAAATTAGGAGATGAGAGGTGGGAAGAGTTGGTGCTGAATTGGACTGTGGGGGAAGGTAAGATTCAACTATTGGCTATAAAAGGAGGTGCCGAATTCCTTTGAGATGTTCCTTGGGTTCCATTACATTTTTTTTTCTCTCCCTTAGCTGAATTCTTCCATTTGCTGAAATTTTGGTTTTCCCTCTAGCCGAATTCCCCATACCTTCTCTTCTTAAACTCCTTCTCTTATTCACCTTTAGTTTTAGCCGATCACTTCTCCTCTTCTTCTCCCTATTGGTGCCGAATTGTCTCTGTCACCATAATAATCTCAAAAACTGAATTTAAGTCGTAAGATCAAAGGAGGATTTCGGTAAGTGCTTAGTTTAGTGAGTTTTTTTGAAAGGCGAAGGGCTATCTATCCCCTCCTTGTCGTTAACTTTGTATTAACAAGCGTGAAGTTCAACAATCACAAGCGTGGTAGGTAAGGACCGTTAACAAGAGGTAAGTTCACTCGTCCCAGTGGTGGTTTAGTAAATGGCCGAATGTATTATGGCTCATAGGGGTGACTTATGTGGAATATGGGTCACTTAATTTTGACGATGTATGTTTGGGTGCAGCTAAGGAAGGGCTACTAGAACGTGTGGCACACGGTAAGGTTACGGTGAGGTTTCGGTTTCTGTTAAAGTGTATATTAAGTTATGATTAATCGTTAGGTATGGTCGATTGTAGGCTCGTGATTAAGGGGTTTGCAGCACGAGTGGTAACCATGTGTGTACATGCACTACACACACATACCGGCAACACAGGAAAGCCGAAAGGCCAAAAGTGGCTAAATGGGCCCGATGGGCTCTGAGGCTAAGTTTGATAAGATGGATTAATTTAATTATATGAATTGGGTTAGGCATGCATGTTACATGATCTGGAATTATTTTGGGCCTAATAGGCCATATGGATGAGATTTGGGCCTAATGGGTCGTAAGGATGTGATTTGGGCTTGATAGGCTTTATGGGGACGTAGAAAAGTATGATAGGGTTTAATGGACTTTAGGCCTAGTTCTGAACAACTCTTAAACCGCATAAGACTTAATTTAATAATTAAACATGTCCGTGGACAAGTCGCTGGGTTAGAGTGTGGCAACGGACATATGAATGTCTAGGATTGGATCTAGGGAGAGCTTGGTACTTAAGCGGTCCTAGTGGCCCACCTCCTCTTCTCTGGAATCCTACCTGGTGCATAGTGTCAGTTCACTTTAGCCGCAAACACTCGTTAATGGGCCAAAGTTCATAACTAAAACCCGAGAGGGACCAAATACCCTTAGATTTGTAAAATTACTAAAATAACCCTAATTCGAAAATAACCAAAATACTATTATTTTGAAAATTACCGAAACATCCTTAGATTTTTTAAAATTACTAAAATATCCCCAGATGGTGAAGTTACTAGAATACCCTTGGTTTGTAGAATTGCCAAAACATCCCTGATTTACAAAATTTCCAAAGTACCTCTGTTTTGCAAAATTACCTAAATAACCCTGTAGAGAAGATTTACAAAATACCCTTGGGTTGTGAAATGACGAAAATACTCCTATGTGATGAGTATGAGTTTTTTGGATGTTACTCATGTGCATGTTGCATTCATATGATATTCTGATTAGGATGCATATGGGTGGGAATTATGGTACGGAGGAAGATTTGAGGATCCCATAGTCGCTTGACGACCATGGATCCACCGGTGGCTTTAAGCCTATTATATGATTAGTAGCTTTGCTGCAATGTTGAGTAGTGCCACTATGAGTGCTACTTTTGGTGTGTAGAGGATAGGTGGGTTGATTTAGAAATCCCCACAGGTGTGTAGGGTTGGAAGGGAAATGGTGTGTAGCGGATGGAATTTTGGGAGGGTTTTGTATTACTTTGTTTTGCATATGATATGATATGATATGATATGAGGTCATTTTGGGCTAAGGCCCAAGACCACCAATTTCGATAGGGCTTAGGCCCAATGTGAATATTTGTATGTTGATTTGATTGCTAAGGGTTGTACACACTGAGTTTCGAAACTCACACCATTTATTTAATGTTTCAGGTAATCCTCAGTAAACGGCTCGACGTGAGAGAGGAGTTGGAGATGGCCACACTACAAGATGTTTAAATTTTTATTTTTATTTATTTGTTTCAAAGGACATGGTTTTAGTTGCTTTACTTTCGTTGGATGTAATAAGGCCTTGTACTTTGATTTGATTTTAAATTTTGGGTTTTGTTGTTTCAACTGTTTACTTAATTATTACATCTAAGTAAATTTCTTATGTTTAAACTTGGTTTCTAAAATACTTAAAATTATAAAATGGGTTTATTCATTACTTAACAAGACGCAAGGATTTTGGGCTTTTGGGCCCTAAAATTTAACTTAGCAAAATCGTTTTGAAACATGCCTTTGATGTGACACGCCGGATTAGGGCCTAACTTCTAGCCCAGGTCTGGGGTGTTACATTTAGTGGTATTAGAGCCCGGTTGCAAAGCTCGGGCTATGAAATGGGCCTTAGATTTTGGGTTTTAAAAAAAAATTTGCAGGATTCTTGAAGTGTGGTTCACCGTGCCTCGACGTCGAGCCAAGTAAGTTTTCTGTACTAATTTTGTTTAAATTACGAAACTGTATAGATAATGGGCTACTTAAAAATAGGCTTTTAGAGATTAGAGCCATAGGAAACTTAAGCCTGTAGTGGATTCTCGACCGCGTAATAACTTTAAAAAAAATGTTACTTGTATAAGACATGTGCCCTAAACAAGTGGAACTATGTACTAATTACATAAAATTTTTAGTTTAGAAATACACAACGATGAGCACTAGAAGAGGTGCAAGAGGCCGCGACAGAGGCCGTGGAAGTGTTAGGCTAGGTCGTCTGAGTCAGGCCATGTTAAGGATCTTAGAAAGGGTCGTTGGGCCCAATAATGGTATGTGGAGTCGTGGGTCGATTGTGGAGCGACTCTGTGCTAATGGGGCAGAGATTTTCAAAGGAGTAACGGGGGTGGCCCTGAGTGTGGTGGAGTATTAGTCGGAAGCTACTGAAAGAATAATGGATGATCTGGATTGCACGGCTGAACAAAAGTTAAAAGGGGCGATATCCTTACTTAGGGAAGAAGCCTATCAGTGGTGGTTGACCGTAAAGGAGGGCAAGCAACCGGAGCAGATCACTTGGGAGTCTTCAAATCGGCATTATAGGGGAAATACATTGGAGCGGCCTATGTGGATGCCTGAAGGAAGGAGTTTTTGAGTCTGACTCAGGGAGATAATCCAGTAGCAGAGTACGAGGCTGAGTTTCTGTGCCTCAGTCGATATGCCAAGGGGATAGTAGCAACAGAGTATAAAAGATGCGTACGGTTCGAGGACCTTAGGGTATTTATAGCTCCACAGAGGGAGCGTGATTTTTGGGTTTTGGTGAAGAAAGCAAAAATAGCAGAGGAGGTAAAGAGCACGGAGCGCCGCAACTGAGAGAAAGAGAGGGGCAAGAACAAGCAGAATATGGAACCTACGAGAGCCGGACAGAGGCCCATGAGGAGGGCCAGAGTGAATGGGCCGGTTAGAGCTGTGGCCCCTGTTGCTACTGCTAATAATGGAATACCACTTTGTGCTGAGTGTGGGAGAAGGCATCCGGGCGAATGTTGGAAGAGGATGGGAGCATGTTTGGGCTGTGGATCTATGGAGCATAGGGTTAGGGAGTGCCCAAGAAGGCTAGATTAGGAGCGAGCCGATGGTAGAGGTAATTTTCAGCCTCAGAGGGGTGGTCAACAACCACCAAGGGGCCGTAGACAAGCTAGAGGCGATAATGGTAATGAATGTGGTCGTGGAGCACCAGGTAGAGGTGCAGGTTATGATGAGGCGAGGCAACCAGCTTTGGTCTATGCAGCACGCTGCCAAGGGGACGAAGACGCTCCAGATGCGAATAATGGTGCGTACCTTACCGTAGTATTCTGAGTGTTTATTTTGGCTTTAGAATTAGAGTGCGCATGAAAGCATAGTGGTGAGACTTGGGTAGTACGATTGATAGTTAGTTGGAAATTTCGAGGACGGAATTTCTTTAAAGAGGGTAGAATTGTAACGTCCTAAATTTGGGCCTAGTAGATTTGGGCCTATTGGGTTGTAATGACCCAAAAAAATCCCGAAACTTTAAATTTCTGTGCACTGAGGTTGGTATGTATGAGCAGCACTTAGAATATTAATTTTAAGGTATTATCGGGATTATTTGAAGTCTTAGAGATAGGGATGGCCATAGGGAAAAATTTATTTTTTCTTACTTTAGTGGACTCTAGTCTTAGGCATTAGACCTCTTAAGCAGATTAAGGGGAAAATAGGACACAAATGAGCTTGTGGTCTAGTGGCAAGGTGGCATCAGTAGGGGAGCTACAAGGTGGCGTGAAGAGGTCCAAGGTTCGAGTAGTGGTAAGGTGTTTTGGAGTGTTTATTTTGCATAGTGGACGGCCAGAGTTATGTTGAATTTGGACTCTTTTGTTGAAGTGTTTGAAATGGTCTTGTGAGCTAATAAAGGAGGGAATTTCAGATGAGATAAGGGAGATATCATGGAGAAAAATTAGGAGATGAGAGGTGGGAAGAGTTGGTGCTGAATTGGACTGTGGGGGAAGGTAAGATTCGGTTATTGGCTATAAAAGGAGGTGCCGAATTCCTTTGAGAGGTTCCTTGGGTTCCATTACATTTCTTTTTCTCTCCCTTAGCCGAATTCTTCCATTTGCCGAAAAAAAAACCCATCATTCCTTTGCCAAAATTTTGGTTTTCTCTCTAGCAGAATTCCCCATACATTCTCTTCTTAAACTCCATATCTTGTTCACCTTTAGTTTTAGTCGATCACTTCTCCTCTTCTTCTCCCTATTGGTGCCGAATTGTCTCTGTCACCATACTAATCTCAAAAGCCGAATTTAAGCCGCAGGATTAAAGGAGGATTTTGGTAAGTGCTTAGTTGATCTTTTTAGTGAGTTTTGTTGAAAGCCGAAGGGCTATCTAACCCCTCCTTGTCATTAACTTTGTATTAACAAGGGTGAGGTTCAACAATCACAAGCGTGGTAGGTAAGGACCGTTAACAAGAGGTAAGTGCACTCGTCCCGGTGGTGGTTTAGTAAATGGCCGAATGTATTATGGCTCATAGGGGTGACTTATGTGGAATATGGGTCACTTGATTTTAACGATGTATGCTTGGTTGCAGATCTAGAGGATAATCGCAAATAGTAGCTAAGGAAGGGCTACTAGAACGTGTGGCACACGGTAAGGTTACGGTGAGGTTTCGGTTTCTGTTAAAGTGTATATTAAGTTATGATTAATCATTAGGTGTTGTTGATTGTAGGTTCGTGACTAAGGGGTTTGCAGCACGCGTGGTAACCAGGTGTGTACAAACACTACACACACATACCGGCAACGCCGGAAAGTCGAAAGGCCAAAAGTGGTAAATGGGCCCGGTGGGCTCTGAGGCTAAGTTTGATAAGATGGATTAATTTGATTATATGAATTGGGTTAGGCATGCATGTTACATGATCTGGAATTGTTTTGGGCCTAATAGGCCATATGGATGAGATTTGGGCCTGATGGGCCGTAAGGATGTGATTTGGGCTTGATGGGCTTTATGGGGACGTAGGAAAGTATGATAGGGTTTAATGGACTTTAGGCCTAGTTCTGAACAACTCTTAAACCGCATAAGACTTAATTTAATAATTAAACATGTCCGTGGACAAGTCGCTGGGTTAGAGTGTGGCAACGGACATATGCATGTCTAGGATTGGATCTAGGGAGAGCTTGGTACTTAAGCGGTCCTAGTGGCCTACCTCATCTTCTCTGGAATCCTACTTGGTGCATAGTGTCAGTTCACTTTAGCCGCAAGGACTCGTTAATGGGCCAAAGTTCATAACTAAAACCCGAGAGGGACCAAATACCCATAGATTTGTAAAATTACTAAAATACCCCTTATTTGAAAATAACCAAAATACCCTTAGTTTGAAAATTACCAAAACATCCTTAGATTTATAAAATCACTAAAATAGCCCGGATTGTGAAATTACTAGAATACCCTTGGTTTACAGAATTACCAAAACATCCCTAATTTACAAAATTTCCAAAGTACCTCTGTTTTACAAAATTACCTAAATACCCCTGTAGAGTAAATTTACGAAAATACCCTTGGGTTGTGAAATGACGAAAATACCCCTATGTGATGAGTATGAGTTTTGTGGATGTTACTCATGTGCATGTTGCATTCATATGATATTCTGATTAGGATGCATATGGGTGGGAATTATGTTACGGAGGAAGATTTGAGTATCGCATTGTTGCTTGACGACCATGGATCCACCGGTGGCTTTAAGCCCATTATATGATTAGCAGCTTTGCTGTAACGTTAAGTAGTGGCACTGTGAGTGCTACCTTTGGTGTGTAGAGGATGGGTGGGTTGATTTAGAAATCCCCACAGGTGTGTAGGGTTGGAAGGGAAATGGTGTGTAGCAGATGGAATTTTTGGAAGGTTTTGCATTACTTTGTCTTGCATATGATATGATATGATATGATATGATATGAGGTCATTGTGGGCTAAGGCCCAAGACCACTAATTTCGATAGGGCTTAGGCCCAATGTGAATATTTGTATGTTGATTTGATTGCCAAGGGTTGTACACACTGAGTTTCGAAACTCACACCCTTTATTTAATGTTTCAGGTAATCCTCAGTAAACGGCTCGACGTGAGAGAGGACTCGGAGATGGCCACACTACAAGATGTTTAAATTTGTATTTTTATTTATTTGTTTCAAAGGACATGGTTTTAGTTGCTTTACTTTCGTTGGATGTAATAAGGACTTGTACTTTGATTTGATTTTAAATTTTGGGTTTTGTTGTTTCAACTGTTTACTTAATTATTACACCTAAGTAAATTTCTTACGTTTAAACTTGGTTTCTGAAATACTTAAAATTATAAAATGGGTTTTTTTTCATTACTTAACAAGACGCAAGGATTTTGGGCCCTAAAATCTAACTTAGCAAAATCGTTTTGAAACATGCCTTTGATGTGACACGCCGAATTCGGGCCTAACTTCTAGGCCGGGTTTGGGGTGTTACACTATACTTTGATTCTGCCCTTCTAAAAGGGACATCCTCTCTAAAATTCCGTCTCCATCTACCAAAACAACCGGAAATGTTTCAAAAAAAGTAGGCATACGACGTACAAAAAGTTCACGCCCATCTTTATCTCTAAAGATAGGGTCCCCTAACCACCCAATGGCTATTCCATCCCCGTTGTCCATTGAACCCGCTCTGAATTATCCTCCTTTTGCCAGATTATTGCCAATGTAATCATCAAAAGCTAATTTTTCAGGAATTTTAGACCAAGCTTCTGATAAACTTTGATTTTCGGCTAACCCAGCATTAACCCTTCGATATATTTCTTGCTGGAAGTATCCTTGATCCCATTGATAACGAGTAGGACCAAATAATTCGATGGGGGTAGTTGTTGAACCATACCACATAGTTCCTGTAACACCCCTAACTTGTATCCGTCACCGGATTAGGGTTACGAGATTATCGTACAGAACACAACTCAAAACAGACATTCATTGCATTTCATGCTTCGTAAATCAGTCACATAGATAAATGCATATATGTAACTTAATATTCGATATCACACAGCTTATAACCAAAGTATATTCGGCAATAGTAACCTCAATAATAAGTCAAGTATAAAATTTTAAATATCAAAGTCATATACACTTTTTACCTAATTATTTTAAACCATTCAAATAAATAGCATAATCAAATCATAGTATACTCAACTTATAAATTCATTAACCAAACCAACCCACATTTACTTAACCATACTTTTCATGAACTATTCGGCTAGCATATTGATTAATTTGAATTATCCACATGGCATATTAAACATATAGATATCTATATACATATTATGGATAAACAAGCCTCATTTCAAAACCAAATATACTTCATATCTTATCACAATTTATGCACTTATGAACATATCAATTTAATCTTTCAATTATAAACTATATGTGCACAATACAAATTAACTCATCCTCTATTCGACTAATCCAAAATACTATAAAAGCTTAATTCAAATATGCATTACTCATTTAATTATTATTACCCAAATTTTGTATGAACCTTATTTATTAATTAAAAATTAATTTAAAATACATTCATATATCAATTAAAAGACCAAAAACATGCATGTTATTCCATTACAAATCTGTGCCTATGAATAAACCATTTAAGCCATAATCAAACATCCATACAACTCATCTATTAATTCATATCTGTTTTACTATTATACCAATCATCATTTTCAGCCACAACCAATAAATTCATAGTACACCTAATTTATTAGCATATTAGTAAGTCAATAATATACCAACTTGTCTTTACTCAACTAACTCAATACATTAGCGACTATGACATATGCGCATATATAAATATGTATATAACTTCAATTAACATATCATGATTAAACATATAGGTATATCATATATCATTCCCATACCAATACTTATACAAAACATACATCCCCAAAGCCAACATCATATCACAACTGAAACCTATCTCTCAACCAATTTAAAGCATAAACACAACTTCAAAATAAGTTTATATCATGTCCAAATATATTTATCATGCTCTTTCATACTTTTTAGCCGAATCATATAATAAAATCTCACAAGCATACATACTATGTTTTAAACTTACTAGTAAGAACTAATTCATAATTTATTCATGACAAACCATTCAAGACATATGCTCAAGATACCAATTATTCAAGTTATGATCCATACCAAATAGACTTATAAAATAACCGAATCATCAAAACCAAACACATCAAGCATTTAACCAAGAACATATAAAACCAAACTTGAACATAATGATCAAGCCATTTTCGCATGGCTTCATATATACATGTCCCAAAAATCAAACATTTCAACTAGACTATACACGCCATAAGTTCAAATTCAAACTTAATATAATACCAAAAATAGTCGATAGTGTGATAGACTTCTCTAATGATCCCCGAGCTTGTTACCAACTTCCAAAATCTATAAAACGGAAACCAAATAAACACAGTAAGCTACAAAGCTTAGTAAGTCATAAGCAAATAAACATTTAATCATATAAAAAAATTAATCTATTCAAACCAAAATAAGCCATTATCAACTTATGTACATTTCCAATTTAATTTCATATATCAAAACATATATGTTTCGTATAAATTCCACTTTTGTCGAATACTCAAATAAACATTAGTATAGCTAACCATCACTTTCCTCAATACATATACATCAAAAGGCCGAATACATATATGTTCAAATATGCAATCACATAATTCATATTTCACATAACTTTATATCTTCAATTCAAGTATACAACTTACTTTAATTTCATAACTTAGTATGAATACATACCTGAGCATTTTTAACTTGATTTACACTCGATCTTAACTTATCATTGCCCGTTGAACCATTCGGAATTAAAAAGGATACTCAGATGATCGGAAGGCTCATACAATGCCAACGTCCCAGACGTGGTCTTACATGTAATCACATATCGATGCCACTGTCCCAGACAGGGTCTTACACGAATCAAATACAATGCCAATGTCCCAGACATGGTCTTACACGTAAACACAAATCGATGCCAACGTCCCAGACGTGGTCTTACACGATAACACATAACGAAATCCTATGTCATGACATATATATCCTAGCTATTCCTAAGGTTCGTACGGGACTTTCGGACATTGTATCTCAATCTAATCGAACTCGAAATATAGCTCCCTAGCTTAATGGACCAATACACATATGTATTCACAAAATTCAATTCAACATATAACATTTATATATTTTCAAATTTAACAACCTTTATATGCTTATAGACTTACCTCGGATATCGACGGACGAAATAAACGACTATTCGATTATTTTTTATTTCCCCCGATTCAAATCCGTTTTCTTTGGTTCTTGATCTAAACATATTCAAATTAAACTTATTTAAACACCATTTTATTCAATTTAATCTAAAAACACATAAATGGGTAATTTACCATTTTACCCTTGACATTTACATTTTTTACAATTTAGTCCCTATGTATAAAACACAAAACATGCAAAATTTGCACACATCATGCCTAGGCCGAATTTTACTCATGCTCATACAAGTCCATACATTTCATTTATTTTACATTTTAGTCCCTCAATTTATTATTTTTACAATTTAGCCCTAATTACTCAAATTCATCAAAATTTCCAATACAAAACATATTAATCCCAAACATATATTTCACAATTCATCAACTAATATCACAAAACTCATAAACTCATCAATGGAAAAACTCAAAATATTCATCCAATTCAGAAATTGCAACATGGGCTTTGTAGATTTCATTGCAACGATCTCAAAAATGTAAAAATTATCAAAAACCGGAGTAAAACATACCTTAATCCAAGTACTTCAATGCCCGAAAGTTGAAAAAGCTTTAAACCGCTTTTTCTTTTCAATATTCGGTGGATGAACACAAAAATAAATGGCTTATTTTAAGCATTTGTTTTATTTATTTCTTATTAATAAATTATTTACTAAATTAACCTTTTAGTTAATATATAAAACTTATATATATTAAGGTCATATTTTCCATTATCATCCACTTACTAACATAATGGCTAATTTTCATCTTAAGGACTTCCTCTTTACAAAGACACATCAATTCGGCCATTATTCAAATAGAAGGTGTCGAAACCATTTTTTTTTAAAACAAGGATCGACTTTAAAAAAATGAAAATGGGAGTCGCCACCGATCTTTTTTTTTTTTGCTTAGGTGTGATCGGATCACCTTATAAAACATTTTTTGTTTTATTTAAAATATTGATTTTGGCCTACGAAATTCAAGAAAACAGGTTCGGGAGTCAGTTACGTACGAGGAAGGGTTAGCACCCTCGTAACGCCCAAAAATTGGTATCTAATTGATAAACTAATATCCTAATGTCGAAAATTTGAAAAATTTAAAATACGATTCATTTTATTTGAAAGAAAACTTGAAAAAAATCAAATTCTACGCCAACACCCACTTATCTCAAAGAAATAAAATGTCACACCCAATGAGTTAGGATGCAACATTTCAAGACTTCGAAACTAAGCTTGCCTTTATTTGTAGAAAATCCTTACTTGGAGACAACAAAACGTCATATCCAATAAGTTAGGACACAACATCTCGAATTCCCGAGAATAAGTTTTGATTTGAAACTTATGGGTTTCGGTTTCAAAAAGGGATACCTGATTTCTTAAGTTCAACGAGAAAAATTGAAACCCAGTGAGTTAGGGTGCAATTATTCTCGAAGCCCCCAAATATTATGTATCGCTGTATTTCTTTTTAAAAAAACTTTTGAATAAAATGTGACAATTTAGCAAAATGTATTTTTATTTAAAACAATGATTCGAGTAAAATATTGCATTAATACATTACAAAACATAAATACCAAAAATAATTTATGAAAATTACATGATATACTAACATTTAATACTAACATAGATAATTAAGAGGAAGAATAACGTAAAATAGCGAATGATACAGGAAATAAAATGATTATACTAAGGCAAACATAAAAATTATAAGCAAATAAAAGAACATGAATAAACAAATAGGAGATACAAAGTAGTAAATAACAAAAAACAAATATGCGAAAGATAAAAAACTACGAAATGAATATGAAACTTTACATACAAGATCAAGTATAAAAGTAAAATAACAATATAAGATAAATGACATATACCAAATAATAAATGGATACTAAAACAAATTTTAAAAAAAAACATATATGTAAAAAAAATGATATGGCAAAATCTAAATGGATATTTAGATATACATAATAAAATAAATATATATTTTAAATAAATAATATATAAAAATTTTAAATATATAAAAAATTACAAGGGATAACTTATAATAATATATAATATAACAACTTAATATATATATTTAAAATAAACAATACATAGAAAACTTTACATTAATAATAAATCAATTTAAATAATATACAATATACAAATTTTAAAATAATACATAATATGATTAAAGCAATACAATATATAATAAATAATATACAACAAAATAAAAACCTAGTAATATGTAATAAAGCAATTTTATAAAAAATTTTAAAATAAATAATATATAAAAAGTATTAAAATAAATAAATAAATAATAAATTAAAAGAACTAAATTAGAATAAAAATAAAATAAAAATGAAAAAAAAAAGATTAAAACTAAATTTAAACAAATTCTAGGGGTGAAATTTAAAAAAAAAAAGAATAAGACCAAACTAGGGACCCAATTGAAACGCATGCCCCGGAGGAGGGACTCACTAGGAAAATATGCCCTATTCCCAAAACGATGCTGTTCCAACATCTGCCTTAAAATGGCCTTAAGGACCAAATTGAAAAAAAGACCATAATTCAGGGCCAAATTGAAAATAAAGAAATATGCAAATTGGATATAATTACAAAATTGTAATAATGCGGAAGGGCTTATTGTAACACCCCAAACCCGGTCAAAACGCTACGACCGAATCTGGCATGTTACAGGAAAGAAAATTTTAGAAATCCAAATTTAAAACCATGAGTTGAGAGAAATTTTGCATATCACTATGCCTTTGGCGAAGACTTAAAACAATTGCTTAACGTAATACAGTTCAGGTTTCTTAATCAAAAATCAAATTTTTTAGAAAATTCCATTAAGCGATCAATTGAAAACAATATTGCGATTTGAGTCAATTTGTTACTAAAAACCTGTCAATAATTAACCCATTATAAAGTAATAAATTCAAAGTTTCCATTTTTATGTTTTTTTTTAAAACACCCACATTGGTAATTTGTTAAACGTGCCATAACAATTTCTTAAGAAAACCCAAGTTAACGTTTAAGTGGCCTTATTACAACACCAAAATACAAACTTAAATAGTAATAATCTAAAATAAATATTGAAAATAAAATTTCTTAAAGCAATATGCATGGCCACCTCGAGTCCACTTCGGCTCCATATCCACGGTCTAAGGATTTCCTGTAAAATTCAACAGAAGGGGTGAGTCACCGAGACTCAGTGTGTAAATCCCCACCTCAATGCTCTCACACAAATGCATATATTATGTATGTATGTAGTGCAGCCCAACCAACCTATTGTGTCCAACCTCCATATCTCCTGAATCTACCCAATATCCGTGGCACCTAGCCACTGGTGGTACCTAACCACTGGTGCCGAAAGTCACAAGATATAATATGTGCGGCCAACCCACTTGTGGTACCAAACCACTGGTGACGATCCCTTAAAGAATTTATGTGGGGCCAACCCACTGTGGTACCAAACCACTGGGACGAGTCACAGGAATAATATATGTGGTACCAAACCACTGGTGGTTCCAAACCACTGAGACTTAGTCACAAAATATAATATGTGGGGCCAACCCACTTGTGGTACCAAACCACTGGTGACAGTCTAAAAGAGATCATGTTTTCCCCCTCTTCACATCATACCCCAAGTCCATGCCCATGTTTTAACAATTAATATGAAATGATCATGCTTTCAGTACATAACAATTAACCATCTCCCTCATACATGCATTTGCTAATAACAGAAGATAGTGGAACTTACTCGGAATCTATGATCTTGCCCACAAGGGTATTCCAGTGACCATTATCGTCACTTAGGCTTTTAGCCATCACAGTTAATAACATAATTTAATATACAAAGTGTGTGAAAGTTACACACCTGATAAAACTTAATACAATGCTTTCTATGTCGACACTATCGCTAACAGGAACTACTGCTATCTGTCTATTATTCTGCTCAGAAGCCAGCCCACAACCCAGTGACCAATCTCGAACAGCAGACACCGCACGCCTCTTGTACTTTGGGGCTGGGGCTATGGGTCTAACCCCTTCCTTTGCTTGGCTAACGTTTGGGTCCATGAAAAGATCTTTGTCAATAGACCGGATTAAAGCATTGAACTGAGAACAAATAAAAACATACACTGATAACTATAATGGTTTCTTACCTAAGTCGATAGAACCTGGAGGCTACTACACTTGGATTAGCAAGCCACTGAAATCCCTTGACTGACCGATCGCCCCTCCTAAGATCCTTCAACACCGATTGAACACTAAAAAGAAGAAGATAGGAAGCCCCTACACATTCGGCCAAAGAATACAGAACATGGTTAACCCCATTGGTTACTACTCGAACAGGAATTAAAAAAGAGAAGAGAAAGAGACCAACGCTTACCACTATCAGGATAGAATTAACTTGAAAGGGAGAAGGAGAATGAGTGGCAGCACTTTCCTGCTACAAAGATCGAGTAGGAGTTATAAACACAACTAGGGATTCGACACTTCAAGAGGATGAGAACAACTCAAGAAGAAAGATGAGAAGATAGGTTTCGGTTCTTGAAGGAATAAAGAGAAAATGCGAGAAAAAATTGGCTATGGAGGTTCGGCCAAACAAGGTGACATAAAAGAATTGAAAAGAAGAGATGAAGAATGAAGTTTCGGCTTTTTGATGATGCAAATGAAAAGAAAGAAATGAGAAGTGATGAGATGGTGGAAGGGTTCGGCTACAAGAATGAAATGGGATGAACTGCAGGGTAGAGTACATGAGGGTTTTCGGCTTTTGATGGTAAGCCAGAGAACCCAAGTTGCCAAAATACAAAAGAGGAAGAGAGAACATAATTGGTTTCGGTTTAGTCTATGAATGTTGCTCTTAGGAATTTCGGCTACTCAAAGAAAAGAACAATCAATGCACTACACTCAAATGCCGAAACAAAACGAAACAAAAGAGCTCAACACCTAAAGCTAACCCTTTTGAATTTTCGACACACACACACCCTAAAACCGAATGCCCCACTTCACCTAGCACCCCTTTCAGAATTCGGCTAGCACCCTACACCACCTTCAACCCCTTGATTCTCTCCTAACTTCACTCACAACCTCCTATTCAAAATAGTTTGAAAGTTCAAATCCCTCTTTTTACTCCTGTCGATCCCATTTAAAAAAAATTGACCAAGTCCACCCCACTCTTCAAGGCTCCTAGCCGATTCCATCCCTACTCCCCTTGATCCAAAAAGATTTCTCCAAAACGAAAACTACGCGACTTGAACCTCCTCCCTCATGCTCCCTTGTGGCGTCACCTACCTGAACCTTAAGTGGCGCTTCCTTGCCTCTTTACCACTCCAACTCTTGTGTCAACCAACACAAACAACATCCCTTAAGGCCCAACTCAGCTAGCTTTCCTCCAAAGTGCCTAGAACCGAAATTTTTAGCAAGGCTCAGGCTTAACCCCAAGCCTTCCCGGAACCCCAAAACACACCAATATCGCACACAGAGCATAGCATACACACAGAAACACATCAAATGCAAAGCCCCCAATTCAAGATATTATAGTTCTACCCCCTTAAAGAAATTTCGGCCTCGAAATGACCTGGTCATAAGAGTTGAGGGTATTGCTGTCGTATCACATCTTCCGGTTCCCACGTTGCTTCCTCTAACCCGTGATTCCGCCACAAAACCTTAACCGACGGAACCGTTTTCCTTAGAAATACCTTGACATTGCGATCCAAGATCCGCACTGGTTCTTCTTCAGAAGACAGGTCTAGGCTTACCTCAATTTCTTCCACTGGAACAACATGAGACAGATCTGAACGTAGCGTCTTAACATCAAAACGTGAAACACATCATAGATCTGACTTAACTCTGAAGGTAGCTCGAGCTGATAGGCTACTGGTCCCACACGCTTTAACACGCGATAAGGCCCGATAAATCTGGGGCTCAACTTACCCTTCCGTCCAAACCTTAGCACTTTCTTCCACGGTGACACCTTTAAGAAAACCTTGTCACCCACTGCAAACTCTATGTCCTTACGCTTCAGATCAGCATAGGATTTCTGTCTGTTCGAGGCTTCCTTCAATCGAGTCCGAATTAGCTTAAACTTATCTTCCGTTTCAGAAACCAACTTTAGACCCAACAACTGACGCTCACCCAACTTTGTCCAACAAATCGGAGTGCGACACTTCCGACCATACAACGCTTCATACAGTGCCATCTGAATACTAGATTGGTAGCTATTATTATACGCGAATTCCACCAACGGTAGAAATTCTTCCCAACTACCTCTGAAGTCTAAGACACAGCCCCTCAACATATCTTCCAAGATCTGAATTACCCTCTCTGACTGTCCGTCAGACTGTGGATGAAACGCTGTGCTGAAATCTAACTTTGTACCCAACGCTTGATGCAACGCTTTCCAAAATCTTGACGTAAACCTAGGGTCCCTGTCTGAGATGATAGACACTGGTACTCTGTGCAACCTCACAATCTCTACTACATATAACTTAGCCAATTTCTGTAGAGAGTAGTCGACACGAATTGGTATGAAATGGGCAGACTTCGTCAGACGATCAACAATTACCCATATCGAATCCTTCTTAGTAGGCGTAAGGGGTAGCCCACTAACAAAGTCTATTGTGATCCTTTCCCACTTCCACTGCGGAATCTTGACCGGTTGCAACAACTCCGAAGGCAATTGATGTTCTGCTTTTACCTGCTGACACGTTAAGCACTTACTCACAAATTCGATTACTTCTCGCTTTAGACCCAGCCACCAAAACTGTTCCCGCAAATCCTGGTACATCTTACTTCATCCAGGATGCATAGCGTATAGGCTATAATGTGCTTCCTAAAGAATCTTCTGCCTCAAATCCACATCTTTCGGCATGCAAACCTTCCCACGGAAACATAAAACTCCACCATTGTTCAAACTGTAATCCTCTATTCCACCATCCTGTACTTGCAGAAGTCGAGCACTCCAGACATCATCTGATAACTGTTTCTCTTTAATCTGACTTACCCATGTCGGCTTCACTCGCAGTTCCGCTAATAAACTTCCGTCGTCGTATAAACTAAGGTGGGCAAACATTGCTCTCAAATCTGATATTACCTTACGGCTCAACGTGTCTGCCACGACGTTAGCCTTACCCGGATGGTACTCAATCGAGTAGTCATAATCCTTCAACAGCTCGATCCACTTCCGCTATCTCAAATTCAACTTCTTCTGGGTAAGGAGATATTTCAAGCTCTTGTGATCCGTATAGATGATGGACTTCTCCCTATATAAGTAATGTCTCTAGATCTTAAGGGCGAAAACTACTGCAGACAACTCCAGGTCATGCGTCGGATAATTTACCTTGTGAGATCTCAATTACCGAGAAGCATACGCTACCACTTTCCCTTCTTGCATCAGCACACATCCTAACCCTGTGTGCGACGCATCACAGTAGACGGTAAACTCTTTCCCTGTCTCAGGCTGAATTAACACCGGCGCCTCTGTCAAAATCTTATTCAACTTCTCAAAACTTCCCTGCTGTTTATCTGACCAAACGAATGGTACCCCTTTACGTAACAACTTGGTTAACGGTGCCGCTATTAATGAGAATCCTTCCACAAACCTTCTGTAATACCCAGCCAGCCCAAGAAAACTCTGAATATCTGCCACAGACTTAGATGGTTTCCAATCCAACACAGCTTCAATTTTCCGAGGGTCAACCCTAATCCCCTCAGCTGACACCACATGGCCCAAAAAGGTAACCTCTTTTAACCAAAATTCACACTTACTGAATTTGGCATACAGGTGCTTCTCCCTCAGAATTTGTAAAACCACCCGAAGATGCGAATCATGCTCTTCCTCAGGCTTTGAATAGACCAGGATATTGTCTATAAACACCACGGCAAATCGATCCAGATAGGGTTGAAAAACCCGGTTCATCATGTCCATAAATGCTGCTGGTGCATTGGTCAACCCAAACGGCATCACCAGGAATTCGTAGTGACCATAGCGAGTACGAAACGACGTCTTATGAATGTTCGCCTCCTTGACCTTAAGCTGATGATATCCCGATCTCAAATCTATCTTTGAGAAGACTGATGCTCCCTTAAATTGGTCAAACAGATCGTCTATCCTCGGCAACGGGTACTTATTTTTGATCGTCAACTTATTCAACTGACGGTATTCAATGCACATACGCATTGATCCGTCCTTCTTCTTAACGAATAGCACCGGCGCTCCCCAAGGCGATACACTCGGCCGGATAAAACCCCGATCTAACAGTTCTTGAATCTGCGCTTTCAGCTCCCCTAACTCCTTCGGCGCCATTCTATATGGGGCAATAGACACTGGCGCTTTCCCGAAAAAAGATCAATACCAAACTCTACTTCGCGATCCGGAGGTAATCCCGGAAGCTCTTCTGGGAAAACATCAGAAAATTCCTTCACTGTGCGAACATTCCCCACAGTTGAATCCTTGACCTCCAAAGCACAAACATAAGCTATAAATGCCTTACATCCTTTTCTTACCATTCTCTCAGCCTTTAAAACGGATACTACATTAGATAGGTAATTCCTTCTCTCACCTATCACCACCATCTCTTCACCCTCGAAAGTTCTTAACACCATGCGCTTGGCTGCACAGTCCAAATTTGCCTGATACTTCACTAGCCAATCCAGACTTAAGATTAAATCGAACTCCCCAAACGGCAGTTCCATCAGATCAGTCGGAAAAACTACCCCTTGAACTTCTAGAGGTACACCCCTAAAAAGTTTGTTTACCACTACAGATTGTCCTAGTGGGCTAATTACAGTCATCTCCCTAGAAGAAATCTTAAAGTCTAAATTCAGAGTTCCCAATATAGTACTAGCAACATAAGAGTATGTCGAACCAATATCAACCAAAGCAGTATAAAGCAAACCAGGCTGTATTGCGTCTGTATTCCCAGCACCTCTACCTGGTGCTCCACGGCCCTGACCGAAACCATTACCTCCTCTGGCTGGACCACGACCCCTCTGCGGTTGCTGACCATCTTTTCTGAATTGTGCACGTCCTTCACCCTCTGATTGTCCCCTGACTGGCCTCCGTGGGCAATTCTTTATCTGATAATCCATAGACCCACATTCAAAACATCCTCTATTACCTGCCCAACACTCTCCTGAATGAAATTTTCCGCATCGAGTACACTGCGGTGGCCACTAAACAGCAACAGGCTTTGCAGCTTGACTCGGCCGCCTAATCTAGACCTCCTCTGAAAACCCCCAATAGACCCTGATGGCCCAAAACTTCTTTTATTCCTACTCCTGTCTCTGCCTTGGTTCTGTTTTTCAGACCTCTTCACCTCTTTGGCTATCTTAGCCTTCTCAACCAAAACAGCAAACTCCCTTTCCCGTTGCGGAGCTATCAATACCCATAACTCGCCTCTCAGACCATCCTCAAATCGAACACAGTGCTCATGGTCTGTTGCAATAATACCCCAGGCATAGCGACTCAGACGTAAAAATTCTGCTTCATACTTGGCCACTAACTTACTTCCCTGAACCAAATTAAGGAATGCCTTCTGCTGAGCGTCCACATAACTCGACCCAATGTATTTTCTTTGAACTGCTGATTTAAAGAACTCCCAGGTGATGTGGTTGGCTGTTGTGCCATCCCTAACCGTGAGCCACCATTGATATGCCTCATCTCGGAGGAGAGACACTACACCCTTCAATTTCTCTTCTACGGTACAGTCCAGGTCATCCATAATACGCTCTACTGCTTCTAACCAATACTCAGCTACGTTAGGAGCTACGCCAGAAACACCCCTGAACATCTCAGCTCCATTAGCTCTAAGTCGTTCCGACACAGATTTCCAAGCTCCTGCACCCATGCCTGCTCTAGCAACTCTCTCCAAGACCCGTAACATCGCCTGAGACACTGCATCGTCTCCATCCGTTTGGTCCTGAAACTCTGCTTCCGCAGCTGGCGGTAGCGGCACCTCATTTCCTGACCCATGACCAGACCCTACTGGTTCCGACACAGTAATTGTGCCTTTACCACGTCCACGCACATTACATCCACGTGCCCTAGTACTCATGACTACTGTTGCGTTTTAATCTGATTAAAAGTTTTATGAGTTAGTATTTCTTTCTTCCACTGTTTATTACCGAACAATCTTTTGAGTATATTACCAAAGTAGTTGTTTTCGCGAACACATGCATTCCTACAGGCTTCAATTTCTAAGGTAAATTTTCTAATACTAGCAATCACATCACAGAACAATTATATCATACAACCAATGATTAGAAAACTTACCGTCGCGAATCAATGCCGGAGACTCAGGTGCCATGCTTCTCAAAAACATGTATTTTATCGAAACCCTTTTTCAGACCATCTATTGAAAATAGTTTGGGCCTTACACTCACAGCCGAGCTTTTGAACTTGGCTCTGATACCACAATTGTAACACCTCAAACCCGGTCAAAACGCTACGACCAAATCTGGCATGTTACAAGAAAGAAAATTTTAGAAATCCAAATTTAAAACCATGAGTTGAGAGAAATTTTGCATATCACTATGCCTTCGGCGAAGACTTAAAACAATTGTTTACCGTAATACAGTTCAGGTTTCTTAATCAAAAATCAAATTTTTTAGAAAATTCCATTAAGCGATCAATTGAAAACAATATTGCGATTTGAGTCAATTTGTTACCAAAAACCCGTCAATAATTAACCCATTATAAAGTCATAAATTCAAAGTTTACATTTTTATGTTTTTTTTTTAAAACACCCACATTGGTAATTTGTTAAACGTGCCATAACAATTTCTTAAGAAAACCCAAGTTAACGTTTAAGTGGCCTTATTACAACACCAAAATCCAAACCTAAATAGTAATAATCTAAAATAAATATTGAAAATAAAATTTCTTAAAGCATTATGCATGGCCACCTCGAGTCCACCTCGGCTCCATATCCACGATCTAAAGATTACCTGTAAAATTCAACAGAAGGGGTGAGTCACCGAGACTCAATGTGTAAATCCCCACCTCAATGCTCTCACACAAATACATATATTATGTATGTATGTAGTGCAGCCCAACCAACCTATTGTGTCCAACCTGCATATCTCCTATATCTACCCAATATCCGTGGCACCTAGCCACTGGTGGTACCTAACCACTGGTGACGAAAGTCACAAGATATAATATGTGGGGCCAACCCACTTGTGGTACCAAACCACTGGTGACGATCCCTTAAAGAATTTATGTGGGGCCAACCCACTGTGGTACCAAACCACTGAGACGAGTCACAGGAATAATATATGTGGTACCAAACCACTGGTGGTTCCAAACCACTGAGACTTAGTCACAAAATATAATATGTAGGGCAAACCCACTTGTGGTACCAAACCATTGGTGACAGTCTAAAAGAGATCATGTTTTCCCCCTCTTCACATCATACCCCAAGTCCATGCCCATGTTTTAACAATTAATATGAAATGATCATGCTTTCAGTACATAACAATTAACCATCTCCCTCATACATACATTTGCTAATAATAGAAGATAGTGGAACTTACCCGGAATCTACGATCTTGCCCACAAGAGTATCCCAGTGACCATTATCGTCACTTCGGCTTTTAGCCATCACAGTTAATAACATAATTTAATATACAAAGTGTGTGAAAGTTACACACATGATAACACTTAATACAACGCTTTCTATGTCGACACTATCGCTAACAGGAACTACTACTATCTGTCTATTATTCTGCTCAGAAGCAGGCCCACAACCTGGTGGCCAATCTCGAACAGCAGACACGCGCGCCTCTTGTACTTTGGGGCTGGGGCAATGGGTCTAATCCCTTTCTTTGCTTGGCTAACGTTAGGGTCCATGAAAAGATCTTGGTCAATAGATCGGATTAAAGCATTGAACAGAGAACAAATAAAAACATAGACTGAAAACTATAACGGTTTCTTACCTAAGTCGATAGAACCTGGAGGCTACTACACTTGGATTAGCAAGCCACTGAAATCCCTTGACTGACCGATCGCCCCTCCTAAGATCCTTCAACACTGATTGAACACTAAAAAGAAGAAGATAGGAAGCCCCTACACATTCGGCCAAAGAATACAGAACATGGTTAACCCCATTGGTTACCACTCGAACAGGAATTAAAAGAGAGAAGAGAAAGAGACCAACGCTTACCACTATCAGGATGGAATTAACTTGAAAGGGAGAAGGAGGATGAGTGGCGACACTTTCCTGCTACAAAGATCGAGTAGGAGTTATAAACACAACTAGGGATTCGGCACTTCAAGAGGATGAGGATAACTCAATAAGAAATATGAGAAGATAGGTTTCGGTTCTTCAAGGAATAAAGAGAAAATACGAGAAAAAATTGGCTATGGAGGTTCGGCCAAACAAGGTGAAACAAAAGAAATGAAAAGAAGAGATGAAGAATAAAGTTTCGGCTTTTTGATGATGCAAATGAAAAGAAAGAAATGAGAAGTGATGAGATGGTGGAAGGGTTCGGCTACAAGAATGAAATGGGATGAAGTGCAGGGTAGAGTACCTGAGGGTTTTTGGCTTTTGATGGTATGGAAGAGAACCCAAGTTGCCGAAATACAAAAGAGGAAGAGAGAACAGAATTGGTTTTGGTTTAGTCTATGAATGTTGCTCTTAGGAATTTCGACTACTCAAAGAAAAGAACAATCAATGCACTACATTCAAATGCCGAAACAAAACGAAACAAAAGAGCTCAACACCTAAAGCTAACCCTTTTGAATTTTTGGCACACACACACCCCCTAAAACCGAATGCCCCACTTCACCTAGCACCCCTTTCAAAATTTGGCTAGCACCCTACACCACCTTCAACCCCTTGATTCTCTCCTAACTTCACTCACAACCTCCTATTCAAAATAGTTTGAAAGTTCAAATCCCCCTTTTACTCCTGTCCATCCCTTTTAAAAAAAATTGACCAAGTCCACCCCACTTGTAACACCCCAAACCCGGTCAAAACGCTACGACCGAATCTGGTATGTCACAGGGTAAAACATTTTTGGAAGACAAGTCTGTTGAGTCAATTTGCGAAGATAACACTTAATCTTATGAAAACCAAAGTTGCGTTAAGTAGTTTATTAAAATCATCTCAAAGTTTGTTTTAAAGAGAATCGAGTTGACTTATCGTTGTTACAAGTTCACTTATTTACCCGATGATAAAGTTTAGGAAAAATCTCGAAATTTATTAAGGTTGTGAAAACATTCATTTTATAATTTCTTTACTTGTTAGTCATGCTTTAATGTTTAACACAAATTCAAATAAATAATTAAACCCAAAGCAAAATATAGATGGCCTTATTACACAACCAAAAGCCCAAAATTTAAAACAAAGTAAAACCAAAATTTAACCGTTTAAAATGAAGCCAACTATTGAGCATGGCCACCTCGAGTCCATCCCGGCTCCATATTTGCGATCTAGGAATTATCTGCAAAATGTAAAGGAAGGGGTGAGTCACCGAGACTCAGTGTGCAATTCCCCATCCCGGAGATAACAAGCCCTTACACAGTTCATAAACAAGTATGTATGTCATGCAACCCAAAAACCTAACCATCCGAAACTCCTGATTCTACGCCGTGTGGTACCAAACCACTGGTGGTGCCAAACCACTGGTGACCCAAAGTCACAAATAAACATATGTGGTACCAAACCACTGGTGGTGCCAAACCACTGGTGACCCAAAGTCACAGATAATCATATGTGGGGCCAACCCACTGTGGTGCCAGACCACTGGGACGAGTCATGAAGATAACATATGTGGTACCAAACCACTGGTGGTGCCAAACCACTGGTGACCTAAAGTCACAAATAATCATATCTTCCCCCTCCTCTCATCATACCCATGCAATATGACATAATAATTCGTGTATGCATTATGTCATGTATGCTAACATATATCAAATATAAGTATAACATGAATTACCATCATAATCAGATAGACATAAACAACATAATCACGCTAATCAACCTCTAAGGGTATAACCGTAATTTTACCTACCAAGGGCATTTCGTAACAAGGGCATTTCCGTAATTTACCTTTTAGGGGTATTTTGGTATTTTACCCTTCCAAGGGTATATCAGTAATTTTGCACCTGCAATGGCCTTTCCGAAGGCCTAATGTCGCCTCAAGCGACTCAGCTACCATTTCCGGTTGTACCGGACTATTGGGCCTAAAACCCAATTTTGGCCCATTTAGGCCCACACGCTCGTGTGGCCCACCTAACACAAATCTAGCCACATATATAAGTTCCACCTAGTCTAGTTCACTTTATACTACACTATCATACAATTTATTCAATTGGGCCCACGGGCCCTTGGCCCACTTCGGCCCATCGCGGCCCTAAGTAGCCTCAACCCACAAGAATACTACTGATGGCCTCAACTATCGCGTCGAAGCCCCACACGTGCGTTCACACGCCCGTGTGGCTACTATTACCGTGACCGGCACCTCGGCATTTGCCGCTCTACGACTAGGGTAGAGAGAGTTACACACCTGATAGGAATCTGAAGTTGCTAAACCGCGCTCTGAGCACTCCTTTCCCCAACGCCAACCAGGTATGTTAACTCTCCTCCTGGAATGCTCTTTATATAGCTAGCTCTTCACCCTTCTTCTTTGTATCTTTCCGATGTGGGATCCCTTCGTCAGTAGAGTTTAAATTCAACTGAAACTCTTGCCGTCCAATCCACAAAATAAATACTCCCTTGCTTCTCATGAGATTCGAACCCAGGCTCCCTTGCAACATAATCCATGCCGCTAACCACTTGGCCACAAGCTCCTCTTGTGTCTTAAACCATGCGCAACTAAATTTAAACCTATAGCCAAATTCTAAGGTCCAAGTAAAAAGAAAACCAAAATCCAAAGGCCAAGACTTGAACCTTGGACCTCCTTCCTTCCTTGTGGCGTCACCCCTTTGTCTCTTATATGAAGTCACTTTGGCACTACACCACACACTCCACTTGTGTCATTTTCCTCCACATTTTATTCTTAAGGCCTACATGCCAATTTCCAAGGTTTTTTTCACCTAAAATCAAAATTTCCCCAAAGCCAAAGTTCGATCCCGGGACTTCATAGAAGCCCTCTAAGCTTCTAAAATCACTTATCTAATAAGTCCAACTTGTATTTAAGCCGATCTCTTGTTCTCCAAAAATTTAAACGCTACTACGCTCAAGGCCTATTGGGCCCAATTCTTCTAGGCCCAATTTCAGGATGTTACACCACTCTTCAAGGCTCCTAGCCGATTCCATCACTACTCCCCTTGATGCCAAAAAGATTTCTCCAAAACGAAAACTACGCTACTTGAACCTCCTCCCTCATGCTCCCTTGTAGCGTCATCTACCTGAACCTTAAGTGGGGCCTCCTTGCCTCTTTACCACTCCAACTCTTGTGTCAACCAACACAAACAACATCCCTTAAGGCCCAACTCAGCTAGCTTCCCCCAAAGTGCCTAGAACAGAAATTTTTAGCAAGGCTCAGGCTTAACCCCAAGCCTTCCCGAAACCCCAAAACACACCAATACCACACACAGAGCATAGCATACACACAGAAACACATCAAATGCAAAGCCCCCAATTCAGGATGTTACACTTATAGAGCAATTAGACCCTCTAACAAAAACACGCGGATCCTCCCCGGGTATAGGGTCAACACGCGGATCTTGGCCCTTAAACGACGCCGTTTTAGTGCTTATTGACTTAAGCAAAAACGACGTCATTTCTATGTTGCTGTAAAAATCATTTTTATACAAAAAATTTCATTTGAATCTGTTTAAAAAGAATTGAAAATCCTCTCAATTCCTCTCTTCCTCCGTCTGGATTCTGATTATCGGACCTGCGCCACACGCACCACTGTAAACGCCGCCATATACGGCGGTCGGAGGCCAAAGGCTTCCGTTTTTCAACGTAAATCTAGAGGTAGCCCCTTTTTTACTTATTTCTAGTAGTATTAGAGAAAAAATGATTCGTAAGTCTTTGCATGTATCAAAAATGAAATAGAAAAAAAAATGAAGCAAAATAAGACTGTCGAAAATCACCTCTGACTTTTGAAGAATTTGTGTTCTAATTTCTGTATTCTAAGATGCCCTTTTTACAGATTACATTAGGGTTTTTACAGACCCAAAATAAATCAAAATCATAAATACAAAGATACTGTCTTGCTATGCTTGTTGTTTCTGCTGTGTTTTCTTTCCTTTTGCAGGTGAACGACGAAGATGGAGCGCGATTCACGAGCTAATGGTGGCATGATGTCTGACGAGGAGGGTCGGTATGGAGGCAGTGGCGCAAGGCCCTTGCTAGGGTTTTCCAGAAGCTAAAAATTGTTTATGTTTTGGGCCAAATGGGCTGTGAAATTTGGGTTAGGCTTTATGTAAATTGGGCTGGGGTTTTAGATTGAGGTTGTAATGTATTTGGGCTTATTTAGGTTTTGGGCCTGTTTTGTGGTTAGGTAATTTTGGGCTATGTAAATGGACTGTGGAAATTTTATTTGGTTTGTTATTTTTGGTTTTTGTATTTATTTATTTGTATGGTTTGTGGGCCTGGGCAAATTGGGCCTATTACAACTGCCCCTCTTTGCTACTGTCATGTAACGGGAATAGAGCAAAGACTATAAAATGACCAATTTTGGCCCGGTCTTGTCGAGTCTTGACTTCTTGGTCCTCGTCTTCTACAAATGGCTTCCAACCCAACTACAACCTCAGGGGTATTGGAATTTCAACTTAACTTTACTTCTTTACAACTTCTGCAACTTTAGAAGTACTGGACTATCTGTTCTACTACTCTTTCAGGGAAATAAGTCTGACGGCTTCAATCTGCTTCACTATAACTTTAGAAAAATAAGATTTGCTATAAGATTTGCTTTCTTCGATCTACTCCTCTACCACTTCAGAGAGGTAAGGCTAATGTTCACGATCTGCTTCGCTGCAATTTCAGGGAGACAAGATTTGCAATCTTTAGTCTGCTCCACTGCAAACTCAGGGAGGTCAAGCTGATGTCTTCGATCTGCTTCACTGCAACTTCAGGAAGACCAGATCTACTATCTTTAGTCTGCTCCACTGCAAACTCAGGGAGACAAGGTTGATGTCTTCGATTTGCTTCATTGCAACCCCCGGAAGGCCAGATCTGCTATTTTAGTCTGCTCCACTGCAACTTCAGGGAGGCAAGGCTGACATCTTCGATCTGCTTCCTGTAACTTCAGGAAGATAAGATCTTTTGTCTTTAGTCTGCTCCATACAAATTAAGGGAGACAAGGTTGACATCTTCGATATGCTTCCTGAAACTTCAGGAAGATGATCTGTTTCTTCAGTCTGCTCCACTACAAATTCAGGGAGACAAGGCTGAAATCTTCGATCTGCTTCCTGCAACTTCAGAAAGATAAACTGTTGTCTTCAGTCTGCTCCGCTGTAAATTTAGGGAGACAAGGCTGACATTTTCGATCTACTTCTTGCAACTTCAGGATGATGAGATCTGTTGTCTTCAGTCTGCTCCGCTACAAATTTAGGGAGACAAGACTGACATCTTCGATTTGCTTCCTGCAACTTCAGAAAGATGATCTGTTGTCTTCAGTTTGCTCCACTGCAAATTCAGGGAGACAAGTCTGACATCTTCGATCTGATTCTTGCAACTTCAGGAAGATGAGACCTGTTGTCTTCAGTTTGCTCCGCTACAAATTCAGGGAGACAAGGTTGACATCTTCGATCTGCTTCCTGCAACTTCAAGAAGATGATCTGTTGTCTTTAGTCTGCTCCGCTATAAATTCAGGGAGACAAGGCTGACATCTTCGATATGCTTCCTGCAACTACAAGAAGATGATATGTTGTCTTCAGTCTGCTCCGCTGCAACTTCAGGGAGACAAGGCTGACATCTTTGATCTGCTTCCTGCAACTTCAAGAAGATGATCTGTTGTCTTCAGTCTGCTCCGCTGCAAATTCAGAGAGACAAGTTTGACATCTTGGATCTGATTCTTGCAACTTCAGGAAGATGAGATCTGTTGTCTTCAGTTTGCTCCGCTACAAATTCAGGGAGACAAGGCTGACATCTTCGATCTGCTTCCTGCAACTTCAGGAAGATAATCTGTTGTCTTCAGTCTGCTCCGCTGCAACTTCAGGGAGACATGGCTGACATCTTCGATCTGCTTCCTGCAACTTCAGGAAGATGATCTATTGTCTTCAGTCTGCTCTGCTGCAACTAGAGGGAGGCAAGGCTGAAAGAGTCAATCTATCCTATTACATTGTCTTATAGAGGACATGACCTGTAGAATGGGTATATGCTTATGCCGAATAATTAGGATGCCCTGATCGAAATGAATCAAATGCTCCTAACTAGACGCGCTATGATATATGAATGCAGAAATGTTATGAGCATGATTCCTACTCAAGGTTTCATCACTCATTTGTTCTTCATCCTCGTTCCTCTCGAAGTATCAATCATATTCTGCTTAAATAATTTGCCTCATGGTAATTTCAGAGTCCACTCCAATTGAACCTTGGGGACACAAGGCTTGTACCGCTTTTAAACCATCCCACCACGATTTATAGGAATCGAAACTTTTTTAGCCCGTCCCTACTGCAATTTAAGGGTACAGGATTTGTTTCAACTCCAATCCATTCTACTGCAATTCAAGGGTTTTGAATTTTTCCCCATCAATTTGGTTTGTCACCATTCCCCGAATGTTATGACCTGATGAATATGCCTGTAAAATGACATGGCTTATTTTCATCACAACAACTTGTTATTTTTTCCAATTACCATTTGGACAAAGAATTTAGATAAATAGTCTCTATCTAGATTCTTCTTTTCAAATATTTCCAATCCTTGTTCATGGAAATTCTAAACAATTGTCCTGTTTCAGTTTCTTATATTATCTAGAAATTTCCAAAGTAATATGTAGAACTTCTTCTGTGAAAATATTATTTGTTCATCAATCATTATTTCAACGCAACATGCTTATGAATGGTAATAATGGACAACAAATAAATTGATCTTGAGGATAGTTCGAACTGAATAAATTATTAATAAAAAAGGAAATTAAATAGTAAAACATCCTTGAGAAGAAAAAGAATCCAAAGATAGTAAATTGATATGAATAGGACAAAGACCAGGTGCCCTAGATATCGCAGATTGGGCTTCTATATGCAAACTCCATGAAGACTGCTTTGAGCTTAACATGCGTTTAGAAAATCCAAAGTACTTTGTTAATGCCCCGATATGTAACATACTTCATTCCTTGTTGATTCAGGTATAGCAAGATCACTGTATGCCCTTCAAAATTTGAGCCGCCTTTTTCAGGTTTTCAACTCAAAATCCCTTTGGTCTCAAGGCGCCCTTTACGGGTTTTCGCCTAGGCCTCTCCTCTTTTTCTTTTTTCTTTTTTAAGATTTAAAGCGCCCTTTGTGGGTTTTCACCTTGGCCTCTTCTCCTTTTTAAGCAAAATATTTTTTGACTGAATCTGAGTTTACAGGATTGGGTAAGCTTTTCCCATCCATTTCGGTCAAAATTAGTGCACTTCCAGAGAAAGCCTTCTTCACCACATATGGTCCTTCCCAATTCGGCATCCATTTTCCTCTGAAATCCCTTTGTGTGGGAAAGATCTTTTTCAGTACAAGGTCCCCCTCGTGAAATTCTATTGGGCGAACTTTTTTATTATAAGCTCACATCATTCGTTTTTGGTACATCTGACCGTGACGAATAGCCCTTAGCCTCTTTTTCTCAATCAAGCTCAACTGATCATGTCGAGACTGGATCCATTTGCTTCATCCAACTTTATCTCTGACAAAACTCGAAGAGAAGGTACCTCTACTTTAATAGGTAGGACTGCCTTCATCCCATAAACCAATGAGAAAGGAGTTACCCTAGTAGAAGTTCTGACGGAGGTTCGATAAGTATAGAGTGTAAATGGTAATTTCTCATGCCAATCCTTATAAGTCTCAATCATTTTCCCTACTATTTCTTAATGTTTTTATTGGCCGCTTCCACTGCCCCATTCATTTTTGGGTGATACGGAGATGAGTTGTGGTGTTTGATCTTAAATTGACTGTAGACTTTTGCTATCGTGCTGTTGTTCAAGTTCAGTGCATTATCTGATATGATCCTCTCGGGCATTCCATATTGACATATGATTTCCTTCTTCAAGAACCAGCTAACTACTGACTTAGTAACACTAGCGTATGAAGTAGCCTCCACCCATTTCGTGAAGTAGTCAATAACCACAAAGATGAATCGATGCCCATTCAAAGCTTTCGGTGAAATCAGCCCAATGACATCCATGCCCCACATGGAAAAAGGCCATGGAGAAGTCATGACATGCAAAGGTAAAGGCGGTACGTGAATTTTGTCTCCATAAATCTGGCATTTATGACATCTTTTGACATAGTTGATACAATCTCCTTCCATAGTGGACCAATAGTACCCGAATCTCATTATTTGTCTAGCCATTGTGAATCCATTAGCATGTGTTCCACAAACGCCCTCATAACTTTTTCCAAAATTTTCCTAGCTTCAATAGCGTCAACACATCTCAATAGTACCTAATCTTTCCTTCTTTTGTACAAGATATCCCCATCTAAAACATAGTCACAGGCTAATCTTCTTAACGTTCTTTTGTCATTCTCAGTTGCATGATCAGGGTACTCACGATTTCTTACGTATCGCAATATATCATGATACCAAGGGTAGTCAACCTTTTCCTCCTCTTCCATGTTACAACAATGAGATGAAACTTCAAAAATACTCATCTGAATATGTCTCATATCTTCTAGTTTGTTTACTTTAATCATAGAAGCCAGAGTTTCCAAAGCATCTGCCATCTGGTTTTCATCACGTGGGAGATAATTAAAAGTGATGTCATCAAACTCCTCAATCAATCCTAAAGCTATTTTTCGGTAATCGATCAGTTTGGGGTCTTTTGTCTCCCATTCACCTTTAAGCTGGTGAATTACTAATGTAGAATCTCCATATACTTCTAGCACTCTGATTTTAAGCTCTACAGCTGCTCGAATTCCCATGATGCATGCTTCATACTCTGCCATATTATTTGTGCAATCAAAATCCAATTTGCATGTGAATGGATAATGATCTCCACTTGGGGATACCAAGACTGCCCCAATTCCATTTCCTACAGCATTTGATGCTCCATCAAAGTTTAGCTTCCACGAATACTCTTCATTAGTTTCCACATGCATTAGCTCTTTATTGGGGGAAATCAAAGCTCAAAGGTTCATAATCTTCTAAAGCCCTGCTGGCCAAAAATTCTGCTGTTGCGCCCCCTTTTATAGCCTTTTGGTTCACATAGACTATCAAATTCAGAAAGAAAAATCTGCCACCTTGCCATTCTTCCATTCAGAGCAGTTGACTCATCATATACTTTAAGGGGTCAAGTTTTGAAATTAGCCAGGTTGTATGATATAGCATATATTGCCTCAACCTCCGAGTTGTCCAAATCAAGGCACAACACAATTTCTCAATTGACGAATATCTCAATTCACACTCAGTGAACTTTTTACTGAGATAATATATCGCCTTTTATCTTCTTCCTGACTCATCATGTTGACCAAGCACACATCACATGGAGTTATTGAACACTATCAAATACAGTATTAATGATCTATCTGGATTAGGCGGAGATAGTATTGAGGCATTTGACAGATATTGTTTGACTTTGTCAAAAGCTTTCTGGCACTCATCGTCCCATACGCCTTGGTTGTGTTTCTTAAGAAGACGAAATATGGGATCACATTTCTCAGTTAATTATAAAATAAACCGAGCAATGTAATTTAACCTTCCAAGAAAACCTCGAACTTCCTTTTGAATGTGTGGTGGAGGAAATTCTTGTATAGCTTTGACCTTATCTGAGTCAACCTCGATTCCTCTCTCATTAACTACGAAACCCAATAATTTCCCTGACCAAGCTCCAAAAGTACACTTTTCCGAGTTGAGCTTTAATTGAAATTTTCTCAATCTCAAGAACAACTTCTTCAAAACTTCAATGTGTTCTTTTTCTGTTCGAGATTTGGCGATCATGTCATCAACATATACTTCAATCTCTTTGTGCATCATGTCATGGAATAAGGTTACCATGGCCCTTTGATATGTTGCTCCTGCATTCTTTAGCCTGAATGGCATCACCTTATAATAAAAGGTACCCCACAATGTTATGAAAGTAGTTTTCTCCATATCTTCAAGATGCATCTTTATCTGATTGTATCCCAAAAAACCATCTATGAAAGAAAACAGTGAGTATCCCGTCGTATTATCCACCTACGTGTCAATATGAGGCAAGGGGAAATTGTCCTTTGGGCTGGCTTTATTTAAATCCCTGTAGTCTACACACATTTGAACCTTTCTATCTTTTTTAGGGACAGGAACAATATTGGCAACCCACTCGAGTATTTGACCACTTGTAGAAAACCAACATCAAACTGTTTCTCGACTTCCTCTTTTATTTTTAACACCACATCAGGCCTCATCCTTCGTAGCTTTTGCTGAACTGGCTTGCATTCTTCTTTTATGGGAAGGCGATGCACTACAATATCAGTACTTAGCCCAGGCATATCTTGGTATGACCATGCAAAGATGTCTTTGAATTTTCGCAGTAACTCAACGAGGTCTTGCTTTGTCTCTTCGACTATGTGCGTTCCAATTTTCACTACCTTCCCTTCCTCTAAGATTACATTCTCTACCACCTCTTTATGGGGTAAAATTTGTTTCTCCTCTTGTTCTACCATCCTTAACAAATTCGGAGGCAAGTCAAAATCTCTGTCACCTTCAAAATCCTGAGATTTATCTAAACACATGTCTCGCTCAAAAGGGAATTCTGAATCTGTTATATCGCTGCTCATGTCATTGATATCTAGGGACCTGTGGTAGGCACAAAAGAATGTATAAAGAACAAATTAATTCAAGAATAACTATTCACATGATATGAATGAGAATAACAAAAATTTTGGAAGAAATTAGAAGATCAAAAGAATGAAAGAATATTTGCTCGAATTGATCATCAAAAATGTATTTTATTGAAACAAAGATGTCTGAACATGAGCCTATTTCACAAATGAAATTTATTGCTTCTAGGCTTTAAAGCAACAAGTGTGTTCTGAACATTACTCTGTGTAATCTCTAAACACTATAGGAAGTTCCTCTGTAGTCTAGTTGTTCAAAACACTTCCAGGTTCATAAGGACGAATGCCCAACAAGTTTCTTCGTTCAGTTCCTTCATCGTGTATGGCATTGATATGGAGGTTTTCGTTTCTTAACAATCCTGTCTCGGAGTGAATTATCCCTCCTGATACAAAAGTCTGGGATATGTGAGGGAATGCCATTAATTCCCACTTGACTTCTTCCCCACTCAACCGTGCTCTCCTTCTCTCCTGCTTCTTTTCCATCTTTTTCTTCTTTTGTCTAACATCTGGCCTAAAACCCAAGCCAAAACGATCTGTTTCTCTTTCAGCATCAGAACCTGAATCCCTCCTTGGAGATGTCTACCCAATCCTTTTCCCTGTAAGGCTCCTTTCCCACCATCATTTGCAAGCCCATTCTCGTGGTCCTGGATATCCTAGGCACTGAAACCTCATTCCCTTCCAAAATGAATGTTGCGTTCACAAACTCTAAAGATCGAAAGGAACACTCAATGGCCTCTTCATTTGCCTCTAAATATGGTGCGTCGTTGATAACAGTTGCTATGATGTCCTCTTCAGCATTTATAGTAACTAGCCGACCTTCTATTACTAGTTTCAATTTTTGATGTAATGATGAAGGCACTGCTCCTGCCGAATGTATCCAGGGCCTCCCTAACAAGCAATTGTAGGACAGCTTGATGTCCATTATCGGAAAATCTACTTCATATGTGTTTGGTCCAATCAACAAAGGTATGTCGATTCTTCCCATTACTCTTCTCTCAGTGCCATCAAATACTCTCACTATGTTCTGGCATGTTTTCATGTGAGAACTGTCTATAGGCAATCTATTCAGTGTAGACAATGGTAAGACATCCAAAGCCAATCCATTATCGATTAACACACTTGGCAGAGTATATCCCTTGGAGCGAGTAGTGATGTGCAGAGCCTTAGTCGATCCCATGCCTCCAGGTGGAATTTTATCATCACTGAAATAAATAAAGTTTTCAGCACTTATATTACTAACCAGACAGTCAAGTTTGTTGACAGATATATCTTTAGTAACATAGGTTTCATTCAACACTTTCATCAATGCCTCGCGATGTACTTCTGAGCTTAAAAGCAATGCTAGCACTAATATGTGAGTCGGTTGTTTGCGCAGTTGCTCTACCATACTGTATTCACTGTGCTTCAAGAATTTCAGAAATTCTTTAGCCTCTTCCTCTTTTACTAGTTCATTGATAACTGCCTCAGGTCCTTTCTCTCGTTCAACTGCCAAGGTCTTCGATTTCATTGGTTCTGTTCTGAAGTTTACCGAGTCGTAACTCCTTCCACTACGTGTGTAAGATCCTTTATTTTGGTCCTCCTTGGAATCGCTAGCTAGTGTTTCCCCTCCTGGTATTGTCACATTACAGTCGTAATTCCAAGGTACCATTTTTTTATCCTTATAAGGAAAGGAAACAGGTTTCTGGATTACGACCTTTCGCGCCATTTGTGCTCCGCCTTCCGTGTTTCTTGGTCAGGAGATGATGAACCTCGGATAATTGACTTTTTAGTTTGTCAACTCTCCTTCTGTCGCGCATATGTTTCCTCCCCCTGAGCCTTCTTCATAAAATTCCAATTACTTATTGTCCATAAGGCCTTACACCAAGACCCTGAACTCAACACATTCCTGGATTTCGTGCCCTTCTACTTTGTGGAACTCACAACAGTCTCTTACTCCTTTACATCCTTCCACAGAATCTGATACTATCAATCCTTTTTCTACAACTTCTCTCCAGACAATTCTCAACGGGGTTTTTACCTCCGCAATATCCTCCTTGATCCTTCTCACGATACTTTTACCAATCGCATTTACCCCCTTATCTCAATGGTTAGGTAATGGATTTTCTACACTTGGTGTATCATAAAACTTTACAATCCCCATCTTAATAAGTCTCTCGACTACCTTTTTGAAAGCAGTGCAGTTTTCTATTGAATGCCCTGGTATTCCCGCATGATAGTCACTATGAGGGTTTGAATCATACCATTTGGGATATGGGGGCTGTAACGATTTTAGATAAAATGGGGACACCACATGTGCTTTAAATAAACTTTGATACAACTCCCTATATGTCATTGGGATTGGCGTAAATGGGAGCTTTTCAGAGTTTTGCTTTGTACCTGATTCCTGTCTTATCGAACCTTGTTGCCCAGCGGTGATTACTTTTGGTTGGCTAACAGTAATTGCCTTCGAGTACCCTTTGTTATATGTGCTCGTATTATTCACCTCATTCTATTTTTTCTTGGAGCTGACCTTTTGGTGTTTTCCCCTGCTTCTATCCTACCCCTTATGGCATTTTCAATCATTTCTCCTGCCATTACTATATCCGCAAAACTCTTTGTGGTACTTCCTATCATGTGAGTAATGAATGGGGCCTTTAAAGTATTGATAAAAAGCATTGTAGTTTCCTTTTCTAGGAGCGGTGGCTGAACTTGCATGGAAACTTCCCTCCATCATTGTGCATACTGCCTGAAGCTTTCATTTGATTTCTTCTCCATGTTTTGCAAGGTGATTCTGTCAGGCATCATGTCTATCACATGATTTTATTGTTTCATAAATACTTGTGCTAGGTCTCTCCAGGAATTAATCCTAGCACGGCTCAATTGGTTGTACCACTTGGACGCTGCGCCCACCAAGCTATCTTGGAAACAATGGATCAACAGTTGATCGTTATTAACATACCCAGTCATCTGTCTACAGAACATGATAATATGGGCTTCAGGATAGCTAGTCCCATTGTACTTCTCAAATTATGGTATTTTGAACTTGTGAGGAAGCACCAAATCTGGAACCAAGGTCAAGTCTTTAGCATCAATTCCATGGTGATTATCAATGTTTTCCAAGGCCTTGAACTTTTCTTCTAACCATCTACAACGGTCCTCTAACTGCCTTGGTAATTCAATTCTTGTCCCTTCCCTCTCCACTATATCTAAATCAGGGATAACAAGATTAGCAGGGTTATCTCCTGGGTTAGATCCTGAGCCAACTTGGAAATTCATAGGCACCCCAGTATCAGTTTGACCTTGTTGAGGCCTAATTGTAACAGACGACCTTCGAGGATATGCTTCAGGTTGTGTTTGTGCATGCGGTGGGGTAAAACCCGAAAGATAATCCTTATTATCTTCTCCAACATTATTCATGGGGCCTTTTCCCTTGTCTATTGCCCCATTTAGTAGCTGAGTCATTTGAGCCACCATATTCCTTTGGGCTTTCATCATTTGTTCCCTCATATCTTGTTGGATCTTTGCCAACTGTTCTTGCAGCTGGTCTTGTATGTCTCTTTGGAACTGTTCGAGTCTTTGATCCATATTTTTTGTCTTAGCACGTGTACCGTAACGGTTTTTAGTTTCCAGATTAACTTCTCCTTCTCTCTCTCTCTCTGTAATAACTTCAACTAATTAGGGTCTTTCTATGGATTTAAATACATATAATGTAATGTAAATGCATGAATGCAAAAAGGCATCGATTCTGATGCAATTTCATTTAGAAAACTTCATTAGAAAACAACATCCTTTACATAAAATGGAATACAAATATGCTTTCGCCCTAATGCCCAAAGTCTTAACTTTCCTAAACAACAAGGCTAACTCTTTACCACAATCTGACTGCAGCTCATATTTCATGCTCAACGTATTAGCCTGTACTGCCAGGGTCTATAAATGATCAGCTACCTCTCGAATCTGAGCTATGGCTTCACCCATGAGATAATACCTATTTCTAACTTGATCATGAGAATGGTGAAGCTCTTCCTTCCAACGCCTTTCTCTTGCTTCAAGAAGCTCGATCCAGAGTTCACAATTTTGTAATGACGATTCTAACTCTTCGATCTTACCCTTCATTTCCTCAATCTTGTTCAGACTTAACTTTAGCTCGGTCGCAGAATTACGACTTCGATGGTGATGAAGAGACCGTCCAAGTTCAGCCACTCTAGCTTTTAGTTCTCCTTTTTCATTTCGGCTTTCTGCCAAACTCTTCCCTAAGGCCTCATTCCGCGCTTTCATTTCTTGAAACTTCCTCTCCCATCGGTCAGCTTTGGCCTTTTCTTCTTGAATCTTTCTTTTCCATTACTCCAATATTTTTCCCAATCCAGTGTTTCTCACTGATAGACGCAGTTTCTTGTAATCCACTTTCAAACTACCCAGGTCTTCTTCGACTTCATTCTTTCTTTTCTTTAATTTCTCGGCTTCTAACTTTTGAACATCAACATCTAACCTCAAATACATTTTCTCTTCCTCTAACTGTTCTATCTTCTTCTCGAGCTCCAAATTCCTCCTTTCAAAATCTTGCCTTATGATCTCTAGCTCTGATGGGACCACTTGCAAGTATTCCTCTCTTGATCGGGCGCCTTCTGGATTCAACTCAGGGATGTTATCATTAATCCTTCTAATCCTCCATCCGCTATATTCTGGGGTCGTCATTGGGCCTGCAGATAATCTGTTCATCCTACAAGTCTGATTCCAAGCACTAGAAATCTCCTTAACCCTCTTCTTATAGTTATCCCCTCTGTATGAGAACTCACATTGAGCCAGCCCATGTGTTGCTGGTACGAACTGTCTTGATCCATATTGCCTTAGTGAGAGCAAAGGAGCAAAGGAGCCCAAGGAAAGGAACCCAGTCAAAACTCCCACACTGATAAAGAATTTCGTCGGGAATTATCCAAGGAGTCCTCCACTCGATGTCTTCCTCTTGAAGGTTTTGAAGCAGCGCCATCCAGTTTTCCTCAAACACGTCTTCTCTCCTTAGTGTAGCCACTATCTCTTTTAATGGAGAATAATTCTCAGAGAAAACCTGATAAGAAACTTTCTCCACCTTTCAGAAATGACTATGGAACCAAGCTAATAACAATTGCATGCATCCAATGAACCTACCCTCACCTACTCTCTGACATGCATTCAAAGATCTGAACGTCTCAGCTAAGATCGCAGGTACAGACGTGACCCTTCTATCAAGTCGATCGAATAAATCAGTGACTGCTTCATCTACATGTCTTAGAGCTTTATGGAAAATTACCAAACCATAAATACACAAGGCAAAGACGCCAATCTTCTTCTTTACATCTGGATGTGCTAAGATCAGGTCCCTCAAACTCACCCAAGGAATGCATTTACCCTCACATTTCTTCTGAATTCTGGCTGCAATCCACTGTTCACTCATCCCCATGATATTCATTAACTTCTTCACAAAAGTTGGGACATTAGCGGCCCTAGAATAAGCTTTGTCGACTTGGATCCTTGGACAGCGAAGCAAGGTTGTATATTCCTCCACCGTGGGTACTAAATCTATTTTCTCGAAAGTGAAACAACTATAGGCAGGGTTCCAAAATTGAGTCATAGCCCGGAACATATACTTGTCTACCTTGATGTCGAGCAAGTAGCGTAGATCGCCATAATTATGATAGAACAGCTGCTTAGCCTCATCATCCCACTGAATCCATATTTTTTTCAACTCTTGGAACTCATTTTGCGTCATACTAATACGAGTGAAATCCCATAGTTCCGACACATACCCCTAAGCTAAGCTATTCCCTTTCTCTAATTGCGTTTGCTCTGACCACATGCGGACGACTGCATTGTCTTCCACTTTATCAAGAAATTCATTCTCCATAACCAGCTTTCTAACTAAGAAACTGACCGTGAATCGATACCTCTTAAAATATGAAATGACATGCACCAAAATAAAGCACAACAAGTTAGTACCATGAAATAAAACATAAAGCAAATAAAATAAACAAACACATATCTAGGTGACCACTAAGGTTTGGCATAGTTCTACTTAGGGATCCTTACGTTTTCTACGTGTGGTTTAGCTCTAAAGTTAAGGTACCTGAACTAGCAGATTCTTCGATCCTCACCCATTATAAGCTTATACGGACCGAGTTCAGTTCAGGGGAATACATTTCCCTTTCACCATGCGGATGTGAAAACCTCATGAAGACATAGGTACAGATGTATCCCGGAAGCAATCCACTAGCCTATGCGGAGGTGAAAACCTCACGAAGGAATAGTTTCTCACTCCCACTTAAAGGTGCGACCACAACGGTCATGTAATGCAATGTGCACAAGAAAGTAACAATCATATACAATGACACAAACAAATACAACAAAAGGATCGCAATTTTCAAATCAAATTTTCAAATCAAATTTTTAAATTTCCGACAAAGGACAGAAAATAATCAATTTTACGGCTTGACTTTCTTATTAGTATCCTGATAAATCGTAAAAGTAACATATTTTAAGCCCACATTTAGCATGCTTTTGGATGATTTGTCCTTTGATTTATGTACAAAGATGCTCTTAATCTTTTCTTTTCATGTTTTATACTCAGGAAAGCACCTGATGATGAAAAAAGAACGAGAAACGGGCTTAAAACGGACCAAATTAGGCCAAAATAGAAATCGACACGGCTTGG